>CM028133.1:34177500-35392500 GCA_016271365.2 Neoceratodus forsteri | reverse complement strand
AAGTAAGAATGATGTCCCAATGGACCGAGGTTACAGCAGCAGACTGAGACAGAAAACTGATTTGCCTCCAAACTCCTGCTCGGGGATGATCCACAAGTCAAAAGGATGTGAGCCAAGGAGATTTGAGTTTAAATCTCAGCTTAGCCAAAGGCTCACAGTGTGATCAGATTGTAAGCTTTCAAGTGGGGAAAATTACTTTGCATAAAATAAGCACATTAAAAAAATTCAGGAAGGCGTTGCAGTGGTGAGGTTGTTGCATTTAGCTCGTTTCTCCATTGAAACGCATCTGCCCTTCACAGAGCCAAAACTGAACCGTGGGCGTGCAGGTGCTGTGTTAAGTGGTGGAACATTGCCTCTCATGTTGGAATTGTGGACCAAGGTTCAAATCTTAGCAGGCACGTATATATATTTGGACAACTGTACTGTCCGTTCACATTTCACTTGCATGGTGATCTGTGATGGAGTTAGCATCGTAAATTATATGAGAAGGAGCTTAGTTGTGAGACAGGAAGAACACACCAAGAAGTGGTTGTGATGATGGTTTCATGACGCATGTTTGTTGGAGAAGCTATGTATTTAGCCTCTTATTTATTGAGTCTTTGTTTACTGGGAAATGAGAGCAAGGAAATAACTTCCTGTTTTCAGCCTTGTCCAGATGAGGTGGGGGGACAGTGGACACCAATACAAACTAATATTGAGTACCGGAGTCTGTTCCTAAACTGGTCACTCTGGTCATCTGGACAGCAGCAGGACATGCTGCCACTAGCACAACAGACAGCCTGTGTCCTGGGGTTTGTAACATCCACAGAATATCCACAGAGCAAGCAGATGGGACCTCGGTATAATGTCTCATTCAAAAGGCCTGTCTTGCAGTGCTCGGCTCCCAGTGAGGGAGGGAAGGGGCTGCCCAGTAGTCTCACCTCCTGCTGACTAGTCATGGAGCAGTGCTAGCATCAAGCAGTGAAGGCAACCAATTGCTCTACTTCATGGCCAGAGAAAGGGTACAGTCAGACCCACCCCCAACATCGAGGGATTGGGAACAGAGGTATTCAACAGTGATGACGACAACCCAGGCAGGGACATGGCTTCCACTGTGAACTATTATCTTGGAACCCAAAAAGATTGCATAGTGGGTGTGTAGAGGGGTTGTGTTGAAGAGTTCTCCCAAAGGTCCTCGAGGCTCGAATTGTGAACTGGAGTCTGAACTTTATCAGAGTAACTTGTGTGTTTTTTGTCGTCAATTCACTAATTGTGACTGGTCTTTCTTTCTCAAACTTTCTGTGCTCAGAAACCCATGAAGGATGAGTGGGGGAACGGACTGGAAGCCATGCAGTGTGCCCTGGACTTACAGAAGACTGTTAACCAGTTCCTGCTCGAGCTGCACAAGATGGCAAGCGATGCGAATGACCCCCATGTAAGTTTCTAATAGCTCCAGAAACAAAAGAAGTCCGAGAGATAGAGACCAGATATCAAAGACCCTGAGGGGTGTGTGTGTGTGTGTGTGGGTGGGTGTGTGTGTGTGTGGGGGGGGAGACAGTGTAGTGGGCCCTCGATAAGAAAGCATGGCAGGTTTTTTTCAAACAGATTTGTACCATTGAGTTGTCACCTGTCCCTACTTGAGATTGCACAGGTTGGATTTACTTTGTCCTGGTGAAAATCGGGGAAACTGGAGACACCCTGGCCTGGCATTAGGAAAACATAATTTATTTCTTCATAGAAACATAGAATTTGATGGCCGATGAGGACCGCTTGGCCCACCTAGTCTGACCATTTCCCTACCTAATGGATAAGCTGCAGATCCCAGTTAACCAACAGCCTAATTCCTCCTCCTACCCCACTAGAATTGCCTTATGTCTGTCCCATTCAGTCTTAAATTCCCCCACTGTTTGACTCTATGACCTCCTCAGGAAGGCTGTTCCATGCATCCACAACCCTCTCTGTGAAAAAATACTTCCTCACATTACCGCTGAGCCGTCCCCCCCTCTATCTTCAAATTGTGCCCTCTTGTTCTTGCACGTCTCTTTCTGAAAGATGCTACCCTCTTGGACTTTGATTCCCTTGAGGTACTTGAAAGTTTGTCATGTTCTCTTCCCCCCCCCCTTTCCTATAGGATATACATATTAAGCTCCTTTAATCTCTGTTCATGTCTTTTGGTGCAGATCCTGCACCATTTTGGTTGCCCTTCTCTGGACAGCCTCCACCCCATCTGTCTTTGTGGAGATAGGATCTCACCAACTGTCTGTTCAGAGGGATAACCACTTCCTGTTTTCTACTGGTAATGCCTCTCCCTGTGCATCCCAGTATCCCCCCAACCCTCCTTACTGCCTTCTCACATTGCTTGCCCGCCTTTAGGTCATGTGATATAACTATCCCTAGGTCCCTTTCCATTTATGTTGTCAGTATCCCAACCCCACTGTGTACTCTTTCCCCTAGGTTTTTGTTCCCCAAGTGCATTACTTTACACTTCTTTGTGTTAAATCTAAGCCGCCATACATTTGACCATTCCTCCAACCTTGCCAAATCCCTTTTCATCCTTTCCACCCAATCTTGTGTATCAACCGTGATGCAGATCTTTGTAGAAGACACAGAGACCTACTTTTCCTTCCAGTCCCTCTGCAATGTTACTTATAAAGGCATTAAAAAGGACTGAACCCTGCGGTACCCCACTAGTAACCCCTCTTTCTTCACTGTGGACTTGATTTACTATTACTCTCTGCATCCTGTTGTTCAGCCAATGTTTTACCCAGGTCACCACCCTGGGACCAACTCCCAGACTGACTAATTTATTAATCTTTTGTGTGGGACTGTGTCAAATGCCTTGCTAAATTCTAGGTAGGCAATGTCCACAACCCCTCCCTGGTCTACTAATTTGGTCACCCAATCAAAGAAATCGATTGGATTCATCTGACATGACCTACCCACTGTGAATCCATGCTGCCTTTGGTCCTGTGCCCCACTGGCCTCTAGGTACTCAACAGTTCTTTCCTTCAGAAGTGATTCCATCACTTTCCCTACCACAGAGCTCAAACTGACAGGTCTGTAGTTGCCTGCCTCTGTCTTGCTCCCACTTTTGTGAAGGGGAATCGCATCCACCCTCCTCCAGTCCTCTGGCATCATGCCACCTTCCCATGATTTAAAAAGGATAGTCAATGGTGTTACTAGTACTCCCCTTAGTTCTTTTAGAATTCTGAGGTGAATCCCATCAGGTCCCATTGCTTTGTCCACCTTCAGTTTTAGTAGTTCTTTCAGAACCCTTTCTTCTGTGAAAGGACTGCTATCGCCCCAGCCAGAGTGCTTCTATTGAGTGGACTAGGTACCTCTCTCTTCCTTTGTAAATGCTGAGCAGAAGAATTCCTTCAGTATCACTGCTTTTCCACTGTCCCTCTCTGCTTCCCCCCAATTCAGCCTTTGGTATGCTTCCCTTTTGTCTTTCTTCGCTCCCTAATGTACCTATAAAAGGTTTTATCCCCATTCTTTTCCTCGGTTTGGGCCTGTGCTATTCTGACTGCCTTCCCTGCTTCCTTCTGCTTTAACTGGTGCAGTTCTCTGTCCTGCTCCTTCTGTGTTTCCTTATACTTCTTGAATTCTATATTTTTCTCCCTAACCTTTACCGCCACCTTGTTTGAGAACCATAGTGGCTTTTTCTTTCATTTTGATTTGTTTATTTGCATCACACAAAGGCTTGTTGCCTCTGATGGCAATTTTGATGATTCCTCATTGTTGCTCGACCCTTCTTGCCTGTTTGCTAGTGCTTTTCTGAGGCACTCTCCCATTTTGACAAAATCGGCCCTCCTGAAGTCGAGTACATTCACTTTTGTATGGCTTGACTCTACAGCTGAGTATTGTGAACCACACTGTTTGGTGGTCACTTGTTCCCAGATGGCTACCCACTTCTAGATCTGAGATCCTTCCTCCATCCC
The DNA here is from genome assembly GCA_016271365.2 of Neoceratodus forsteri. Classification (NCBI taxonomy): domain Eukaryota; kingdom Metazoa; phylum Chordata; order Ceratodontiformes; family Ceratodontidae; genus Neoceratodus; species Neoceratodus forsteri. Next base: position 35,388,580 of record CM028133.1, on the reverse strand, counting down.
CATTTGAAAGGACCAGATCTAAGATTGCTCCCTTTAGAGTGGGTTCCAACACTAGCTGTCTGAGGCATGCCCCCTGTAGGGCATAGAGAATGGCCCTGCTTTTGGATGTGGCTGAAGCAAACGTGCTCCAGTTAACATGTGGCATATCCAGATCCCCCATCAGCAATATCTCCCATTTCTCTGCTATCCTAAGGATGCTTTCTGTCATTTCCTTGTCCATTTCCTCCCCTGAGGCTGAGGTCTGTATACAATCCCTGTGCAGATTGTGGTGCCATTTCCAGTCTCCAGGGTGACCCACAGTGCCTCCTCTCCTTATTGTTTACCCTTTAGTTCCATTGCTTTTATCCCTTCCCATACATAGAGAACTACTCCTCCTCCTCTTCTACCCTCCCTGTCCCTCCTATAGATTGTGTACCCTGGTATGTGGACATCCCAGTCATGATTTTCTGTGTACCATGTTTCTGTGACTGCCACGATATCCAGGCATCCCTCTTCCATCAAGGCCACCAGTTCAGGAGCTTGTTACCTAGACTACAGGCACTGGTACTCATTACCTTTTTTTTTTTTTTTTTTTTGATGGTCTTACCCCTTTTTGCCCCATCCTTGTCCTTAACTGCCTTTCTCTTTTTCACCATTTACCTCTGCCCTTCTCCCTATCGACCTCTCTATCTTGGCGTTTACCTCACTAACCCCTTTATTTATTTATTTATTTATTTATTTATTTTTATTTTTTTTTTTTTTTTTTTTTTTGGGTGGTGGGGAAACTAGGATTTCCCTTATCCTTTTCAGTGCCTCCCGCCCTTGGCTAGTTTAAATGCTTGCCAATGAAGCATTTAAACCTATCACCTAGGATCCTGGTTCCCCTCCTGGACAGATGCAGACCATCGTGCCAGTATAAGCCTGCATTCCTCCAGGTGCCCCCCCCCCCCATTCCTCAATTACAAAAAAAGGCAGAAACTTAAAAGCAGCCTTACTTTAGGCCCTGGCCACACTACGCCTCTAACGTTACAGAGTGCCCAAACCATTACCGCAATGGTTTATGCTTACACCTGTAATTATTATGAAGGCGTTAGATCAAGCAGCTGAAACCACACATGAGGTGGTTTCAACAACGTGTTATGAAACCGGTATGCCTCAGTAATGTTACCGGCGAAGTGTGGATGCGGGTAACGTGCTCCTGCAGGGCCCATAGCAGCGCGGCTGCATCCTGGGAACGGGTGCTGCCATAACGGCCGCCGGCACTCTAGTGTGGACCGGCGGTACTAGTCCCATAACAGACACTGCCACTAATATGACCACACTGCTCCCGTCAGAACGGATTGCATCAGTTACCAGGCCGGAGCGGTGTAGTGTGGACAGGGCCTTAGTGTCTGAACAGACATGTGATTAACAGGGCATGGATGATGTTGATTCAACTGGAGTCAAACTAGGCACAGGGGAGGCCCTACTGAGAGCACCACAGTGGAGGGGCTAGTCCTTACTCAACACCACCATGGTGACTGTTGCTATGGCTATGGTACTGAGATGCCGTAGCAATGGGGGGAAGGGGTGTTAGGGTGGTAATTCAGCATTAAAGAGCTAGTATTAAAAATTGGAAACAAAGTTATTCATTTTTGAAAAGTAGCTAGCTAATGATTGTTTTTTTTGAACTGTATTTTCTTTCCTATTACTTATTAGAAGTTTTTTCTGCCAGAGAAGATTAGGCAGTTTCTTCCTCTGAGGATTAGGTGGGGTGTGAAGAGCATTAGAGCAGCACTGTACCTGAAGGCCGACCCTCTAGTTCTATTCCTCTTCTTGCCTCGTCAGCATTGTGATCTCACTCAGGATATCACTGGCAACCAGTTGGATAGAACATGAGTGGCTCTACTTTACACATTTATGGGTCCAGCTGGAGGACTGCTTGTGGATAAGAGTGCCACCTCATGTGCTCTTCGAACCAGAGGACTGCAGACCAAAATTGGGCACTACTCTTAAAGCCATGTTTAAACAGTCACAGCGCTGTGGTATTTGCACCAGTCCATTCCTACTCCAGTCGCTGGAGCATTTTCAATTAGTTATTTATACAATGTTCCCGTGCATCGATGCAGGTTGTGGCTGTGTTCTGGGAGCAGAGTGCTTCAACCCTGAGGTCAGCAGTGGAAGAGCATGGGAGAGGAGGCTTTAGATCGGAGCAGCGGATTCACACAGCACTACAATCCACTCACTCTGACACACATACCCACTCCTTAGCTACAGTGAAAATGGGCTGCAAAGTGCTTTTTAAGATGCCCCAATAAGTGTCCACACTGCTGACTTTGCAGCGCATCAACCAGTGCATATGGGTTGATGCAGTCTAAACATGCCTTTTAAATACATAAGAAGCCCTCCGAATACTGGCTTGTTACATTATGGATAGTGTAACCATGTGTGTAACATTGATTTACTACGCTTCTCTTAATAAAAAGAAAAGTTTAAAAAAAAAAAAAAAGCCGTCCAAATGGACCCTCGCTAACTTAAAGGATTTTTTTTTCTTTTCTAAATTTGGAATGCTGACAGCAAGAACAGTCTGTGAGAAGCCGGTTACACTGGCTCAGTACTTGCAATCTTCTTCCTCTTATTTACCATGAGTATCTCCGCACATGAGGCACTCTGATGGTAATAAGAGTATCTCATGTGAACCTTGCCCAATGGTGCGGTGGTAGCACTACCAGCCACCACACTGGGGACCCAGGATCAGGCGAAATCTCTGGTTGTTGGGGGCCAGGTTGGGGGTGGAGGATAGAGCATCTGCTGGACTGCTGTCCTCTTCCGGGGAAGGAGGATTGCCAGCTCCGCTGCATGACTGCCACCAGGTGGAGGCCTGGTGGTAGGATGGGTCTGGCAGTAGCAAGAAGGGAGGTAGCTGCAGGACTTCTATGGCGTATGCATGCCCTTATATCTGCGGGTTGACATACATGCCCCAGCTACTGGGAGGGGAGGGAGAAAACCAGGAAAAATGGAGGCCATGCTGTGTGAAGTCCTGGCCATCGCTCCATGACTTGCTTTGCCACTCCGGTTCAGAGGGGGGTTCTGGATATGCAGTTCGGGGGGGGTGGGGAATAATGCCCTCCCCTCCCTGGCCCTGTCACTGGGGAAATTCATGGGAGATAAGGACCCCCTGCTGGAGGAAGGTAGGAGATGGTCATGAAACATGGGGACAGGGCTGAAAGGCCACCCATTCTGCCATGGGAGAGTAAAAACTTTATGGCAAAAAAAAAAAAAAAAGTACCTCGCATGCAACTAAAGCACTGTGACTAGTCAGGGATGTTCCTGCGATCTGTGTCATTTGTGATGCCACAATGCTGATGGGGGTAGGCAAGGCAAAATTTATTTAAACACCCAATCCCGGAGGCTCTGGGCGCTGTACAGACAAACATAGCTTCAAAAAATAGAATCATTTAAATACAAAAAAAGTTAACCCAGCATAATATATATATATATATATATATATATATATATATATATATATATATATATATATATATATATATATATATATATATATATATATATATATATATATATATATATATATATATATATATATAGTGTGTGTATATGTGTGTGTATAGTGTGTGTATATGTGTGTGTAGTATATAGTATATATATATATATATGTATATATATATATATATATATATATATATATATATATATATATATATATATATATATATATATATATATATATATATATGTATATATAGTATATATGTGTGTGTGTATATGTGTGTGTGTGTGTGTGTGTGTGTGTGTGTGTGTGTGTGTGTGTGTGTGTGTGTGTGTGTGTGTGTATGTATGTGTATATATATATATATGTATATATATATATATATATATATATATATATATATATATATATATATATATATATATGTGTATATATATATATATATATAGTAAAAACTCAAATTTAATGCATTAGTTAGGGTTGTTCCAGCGACAAAAGTAGAGAAATTCAGTGTTGGTTGAAAACCCCCCTTGGACCCAATCGGCATTGAGGTGCGCATTGGGATTGTCAGCCGAACTACGCTTCTAATGACATGTGTAAAGCAGCAGAAGTGTAGGAGAATGGGGTGAAAGTTACTACCAACAATCCCAATCACCTAATGCCGATTGGGGGCAGGGTCCAGGGGTTTCAACCCTACAACGAATTCTCACTTTTGTCGCTGTGGAACAACCCTAACTAATGCATTAAACAGAGTTTTTGCCTCTAATTTCCCTTCTTTGAGAATGATAACGAGAAATAGTGAATGTAATGCAACGGCGGGAGCGCGGGGGCCCTGCGCTCCCGCCATATGTCTTGTGGCATAGTAACAGGAACAGCAACGCAAACAGAAGCACTAACAGTGGCACACAAGTGCAAATGAGAACAGAAAGGGTAACGTACATGGTGGCGTAGACGGGAACGGTCTGCCACATGATGTGTTGTCACATAGTAACATGGTGCCTGCAAATGGAAATGTCAATGGGCATGGTGATGCAAAGAGAAACAGTACTGTAGACACAAATGGCAAAAAATAACAGAAACGCAAGCGCAAATGAAAACGCAAAGGATAACGCACATGGTGGCGCAGACGTCAACGGTAAGTGAAACGGGTACAGAACCGCAAGCGGAAAGGGTAACAGTAATGTAAGCACACAGGCTGGTTTTCTCCAAAACCTGCATAGAGAAAGACAGGGAGTACAAATAATGTATGCATAATAATGAGTATCGGAGCATAAAATGAGAACTTGGAATACTAAATACGTTATCTCAGGAACCGTACGATGTAGAAAAAAAATTTAAAAGTCGTATGATTTACAACCGTCCTGGCTAATTTTGTACTTGGCCCCAATTAGGGGGCTAAGCATTTTTCCGACAAAGTCCGTATCTCGCACCGATTCCGAGATACGGGCCCTGAAAGGCGCGGCGAATGCCGTAATGTTATCCTATGGGAAAAAAAGAGAAGTTCGGAGTGCCATAACTTTGCCTCCCTGTAATATTTTTTCACCAAACTACTGAAAGGCACATCTGTGGGCTGTTGGCTGTGTTCCCTCCAAATTTCAAGAAAAAAGACTAAACCGTTATTTTGCAGCAGGGTGCCAAAGGATTCCTGTAAAGCGTTGGGCGCCGTAATGTTATCCTATGGGGAAAAAACGTCAACTTTGGAGTGCCGTAACTTTGCCACCGTGTAATATTTTTTTTTCAATACAACACTGAAAGGCACATCTGACCACTAACTGAAAACAAGATGGCAGATTTGCGACAGCAACAGGGCCATTTGCGACAGTAAAAAGTGCATTTGCGACACTGTAGAACTTTTTGTTAACTTTTCCCATTGACTTATAATGGGAAATTGTTTTTTGAATAACTTTTGAACCATTTAATATTTTTTCATGAAATCTTCGAAAGGCACATTGGGGACCCCGGTCGCACGTTCCCTGAAGATTTCGGGCTGGTCGTGCAAACCGTACGACCTGTAGGCGCGACCGTAGAATTACAGAAAAGCATAAACGCATGCGCAGATCGCGCTTAATAACTCCGCAGCCGTATATCCGACCGGTACGAAACTTGGCAGATCCCAAGGCCTTTGGTTCTTGATCATGTATTCCAAATGTCAGGCAAATCCGTCAAACGGTTGCAAAGTTATTAAGGTGCAAAGTTTTGGGGTTTAACATAGAAATGGCTCCTAAACCCTAACTATGGTAGCACTACCGTGCTACCATAATATTAAAATATATGTATGTATGCCGTGAAGCAGAGTACTTTATGCCCCTAGGGTTTGATTAACAAAGGCAACCCAACCTCCGGAGATCCCTAATGCTATTTAAAAAAAAAAAAAAAAAAAAAAACAAACTTTAAATGAATGCCTTCATAACTTAAATATTATGAATTCTGTTGTACATGAGTTTCCAGCCATCAACCAATCAGAATGCTCCATTTCTAGCCATTGTTTTATAATTAAACAATTATGCACAACAAGGTGTGCAGTATGGGATATTGCCCTGACTCTGGGAGCATTGTGAGGCATGAGGCCATAGGGCGAGTGACTTCACCTGAGAGACAAAGAGAGAGAGACCATGACATTACACACTTTGAAGTCTATTACTATGATTACAAAATTGATCCATTTTGATGACTGATGGCATGACTAACTTTCATGCCAGGATTATGTACTGAGATCTAATCCTGATTGGCCAAGACCTCATTCATTCATTCAATCAGATTTAATGATTTTGACCATCCATTTCATAATGTCAGTTAGTTTTTATTTATTTGTTTGTTGATTTAGTTTTTGTTAACAGGGTAGGTACACTAGACAACATAGCTGTCTATTTTCGGGTATGACCCCAGAATAATATGGATAACAAATTTGCTGTGATGTCCTGATTGGGCCAAAAAGGTTATTGAACCCTGTACCTTGCATGGAGACCACCACCAGATCAGGAACCCTGCCAGCAACCAGCACGCAGTGCACCTAAACATCCATACTTCCCAGAAACTTGAAGGAGAACTCTGCTGACCCTGAATGTTATTTATCCCAGGAGAAGGTGTTTGTTTTGTTTTTTAATGCTGCAGTACTTCCGGTTCTGTTATTGCTTCATCTATACCAGTGAATTAGTAACCTCGGTGGCTTCTGATTTAAAGCAGCAGTCCAACAAGAAATGTTTTTCCAAAAACCTAGTTTCTGCTAGAATTATAAAATTAACATACCTGTCAAATATACTTTTCTATGTACCTCCAGTGCTGTACAATTAGTTTTTTTTTTTTTTTTTTGGGGGTAGGCCAACTTTTGCCCAGTCATTTCTTTAACTACACAAGTGCCATTTTAGAACTGTATGGTGCAGTTGTATGGCCCCTCCAACCACAGTTCTGTAGTAGCACATGAATGCATTGTGCCAGCAATGGAAAAGCAGAGCAAGGACTTGTACAATGGGTTGGAAATGTTCTGCTTCCTGATTGGGTAAACAAGTTCTGATACCCATATCTTTGTTTTCCCCAACAGCACAGGTCTGAACAACTTCAGGCAGTAGGATTTGGAATTTAGGCAACTCTCATGCAGAATTCATGAGCCACTTCACTCGTTTCTGATTACCATCACATGCATGGCTGCCACATTTACGGTGTGTGTGTGTGTGTGTGTGTGTGTGTGTGTGTGTGTGTGTGTGTGTGTGAGAAATCTTCAACTAGGCCCTACAAATGAAACTCCCTTCAATTAAGCAAACATAACTGCATGATAGAATGTTCTTTCCATTCATGAGCCCCTTCTTAGACACACACATTTAAAAAATCAAGTACTGTTTGGAGTTTCCACTTTTTGTGTTTGATAACCAGGAAAAAAAAAAAACTCTCCTATCCTTACCCTTTGCCACATAATTCCCTGCTCCTCATCCTGCAACATATGGGAAAATGAGCATCTGGTTCCACTTGAGGTGTGTGTGTGTGTGTGTGTGTGTGTGTGTGTGTGTGTGTGTGTGTGTGTGTGTGGGGTGGAGCATTCTACCAGTGGAACACAGTAAACACACCATGTAACTAATGCATAGAAAGACAGATGACTGACAAGTGGAAACAATCTGTGGAGGAACTATTTTAAATTTTGTAACAATATTTTGTTTTTTGTCTTAACTTTTAAGAGTGTTTGTCTTTTTAAAAAGTTGCCTATGGATCTATTTTATAAGCACAGTAAGAACTGTATGATGTTTTTATTTAAGCAATAAAACACAATAGGTCACTTTGTACTGGTTTTACAACACTTCTAGAGGCTGTAGACACTCGTCCTGTGACCTCATGCCGTACTACACCCCTGGGCGAGTGGTAGAACCAGTTCAACCAACATCCTGTTGTTTCTTACTGCTTACATAAACTACATTTGCACAGTTCTAAAAATGGTACTTACTACCTGCATATAAATCAGAAACACCCACTATAACTAAAAAGCCTACAGAGATGGAAGAATAACATAAATGCAACCACTATTTAAAACTCAAGATTCTGCAGGGGTGAATGACTTACAGGTTCAATGCAGTTCTCCTTTTAACCACAAAAGAAAAACTTCTGACAGCTTCATGTTGCTAAAGTAACAAAAAAAAATACCTTAGCACCCCTACTTGCTTTAACTTCATATTCAAAATTTTAATAACTCCTTATCCTACTAAAAAAAAACAAAAAAAAACCTATAAATGAAAACGAAATATTTAAATGTACCATTTCCCACTTTAATTCTATAGGCCTCCAATCATTTATATCTACTTAGAAAGCCCCCATCCCTAACATTCTTCCTCTTTCTCTCTTAACCCACCGGCCCACTCACTCAGTCAACCATTCAGCATCAACATTTTAGCTAGAAATGAACAGTACAGCAGTTCTGTACCTTTGCTATTTCGTTACAGGCCGTAGAGAGTGTATAACCAAAGAAAATGCTAGATTTGAGCAGAAGGAATGTACTGCATACAGTATCTAGAACTATGGAATATCGTACTACATCTGTGTATCACTGAATTCATATTTAATATCACACGGCATCCATGTGTAATACACTACATCCATATTGTATATCATACCGCACCCATATTTAATATCACACTGTAGACATACTGAAGATATCACACTGCACCCATATTGAAGGCACATAAAAGAAGAAGAAGAATGTGAGCCATTTAGAAGGGGTCGAGGCCACCACTAACACATGCCTTAAACAGAAGGCAAAGAATTCCAAGGCCAGGAAAGCCAACTCGTTCAGTGGGGAGGTGAGTCATGTAAGAGGGCTGCATGTAAGAAGTCCAGGAAGGACAAGGATGTGGGGGGAGAGATCTACTTGGAGAAAGCTAGGGAAGCCGGAACGATAGTCAGGCCAAGGCTAGGAAAGGGCTGCAAATTGCAGAACGGATTAAGGAGGGAAAGAAAGCCTTCTTTAGGTATATTGGTGAGAAGAGACACGAAGGCAGGTATGGTGAGGCTAAAAATGAAGGGGGTGGGTGGAAGGCAGTAAAGTGAGAACCAATGTTGAACGAATAATTCTGCTCTGTCTTTACTAAAGAATGAATAGTGCCACAGGGGAAGAAGGCGGGGGGGGGGAGGGTGTTTGAGGACCATGGCTGAGGACAGGGTTAGGAAAGGGCTCCTGTCCTTAAAAGATAAACATGTCTCTTGGCCTGGATGGCATGCTCCTAAGGTTGTTGGGGGAACTGGCAGCGGAGCTGGCAGGTCTGCTGGCAGACCTGTTCAGAAACTCTGGATACAGGGTTAGTACCAGAGGAATGAGAACTGCACATGTGGTACTCCTTCACAAGAGTGGGCCCAGAGGTGACCCAGGGAACTACAGGCCGGTCAGTCTGACCTCTTCTGGGTGTAGGCTCATGAGTACCATTCTTAAGGAAAGAATAGTGGAGTTGCTTGAAACCAATGTGCTACAGGGCAAGGGATGGCATGGGTTAATATCGGGGAGGTCCTGGCAGACCAACCTGATTTAACTTCTTTGACTGGCTATCAAGAGCAGTGGAGATGGGTCGAGCGGTTGACATTCTGTAGTTGGATCTCGGCAAGGTCTTTGACTCTGTGCCACACAGTAGGTTGATTTTAAGAATTTGGAGGACCTAGCGGCAGGGAACAAATTAACCAGATGGGTGGCAAACTGGCTTAGCTGTAGGACCCAGAGGGTAGTGGTGGAGGTGGAAACTCTCGGGTACAGGGGAAGTTGCAAGTCATGTCCCGCAAGGGTCCGTGCTCAGCCTAGTGCTGCTTAATGACACCGAGGATGAGGGTAAAGGCAAGATCTGCCTCTTTACCGATGACACCAAGCTCTGTGGGAGGGTAGACTCTGATGAAGGGGTGCAGGAACTAAAGCAGGGCACGGTTAGGTTAAGGAATGGTTGGGCATCTGGTAGCTGGGGTTCAAATGTGAATAAGTCTAAGGTCATGCAAATAGGAAGAACCTGAGGGCAGAGTACAGGTGGGGGGGGGTCCAAGGTAGCTGAAAGAGAAGGGTGGAGGAGAAAGACTTCAGGATAGCCATCACCAGTGACTTTAAACGGGCTGTGCAAGACCTAAAGAAAGCTTCAAGGCAAGTAGAATGCTAGGCTGCATTGCTAGAAGGTTCACAAGCTGGAGGGATGAGGTTATAATGCCACTGTACAGATCCTTCGTGCATTTGCACCTGGAGAATGGCATGCAATACTGGAACCCCAGCCCAAAAAAGGATATCGGCCAGCTTGAGGCAGTCCAGAGGAGGGTGACAAGAATGGCTCGGGGACGGCAGGGCAGGGCATATGAGGAAGCTCAGCATGTACCCGCTAGAGGAAAGGAAGGGAGAGGGGAAAATGACTGATACCTTCAAGTACCTGAAGGTGTAAACAAGGTGGACATCTGGAATCTTTATCTCTCTGATAACACGACTACTAGGAGGCACTATCTTAAGCTGGTGGAGGGAAGATTTAAGTAGGCGATCAGAAGATACTACTTTACAGAGGTGGTATTATTGGGGCTGAATTGACTCTCATCTGAAATTGAGTGAAGGTGGTGGTGGGGTTCAAGAGAGGGTGGGATAGGGTGAAATGGATGGTCAGAGTTGCAGGGGGGTGGGGTCCACTGTAATCTCTGGATTAGGGTACTGCAGTTGAGTAGACTCTATCAACTGTAAGGCCTTCTTCTTCTGCTGGCTATTTCGTATGATTACATATTTGTAAGTGTTGTCCACAAATGATTTTTGCCATAGGCACAGACTAGGAGAAATTTGTGTGAATAGGACCATTAGACTAACAGGGCATACAATTGTTTGTGAAAACTGAAAAAAGAAAGGAATGGAACTGGCCATTGTTTGGGGGAAAAATGTAACATCTTACATTTTATATGTTAAAATTAACATTTTGCGTGCACCAGTCTTTAGTGCAAACTCTGCAACACTTTTTGCACAAAAGCCCTAATTTCGCCTTTTTTGGGGAAAAACATATCCTGCGATCTGGCCACATGGAATTGCTAATTTTTGAAACTGGAAACTCTGCATCCCTAGACTGACATCTGTTCGTCTACCCCATTTTTAATTTACCACCATGCAATCTGCTCTTGTCTGTTCTCAAACCAAGCAGAGTTTGCGCTGGTCTGCAGTCTGACGGGACACCTCCAATGAACATCTGGTGTTTTTTTTTAAGAAGTAGTATCAATAACTCTGCAAAATGCACAATCCCTTTGTTATAAGTGTTGCTCCGATGGATCTGGGCAAATATGGATCTACAGATATCTGCCCTTTTGCGGCAGGATAGTGGATCTGCCAGATACTTCCACTATCTGCCTATGGATCCAGCAGTCAGAACCCTGGTCAGATCCCACATTGTCCAATGGCCAGATCCAAGGATCCGACACCAGATCCTTGGATCCAACACTGGATCCCTGGATCTGGCACCAGATAGTGTGGGATCTGACCCAGGATCCGACCTCTGTATTCAGCTGGATCCTGGGCCAGATCCAACTCTAGTAGTGCCACCATCCGTCGGATCACTGGCGGATCCATGGCGTCACTGTCCAAGCAACACTTGTTATAAGTAACCATACTGGTCCCCCAGCATTGTGTTTGAGGGGTACTGTGCTATCATGAGGTGCTGTCTTTCAGATGAAATGTTAAACTGACGTCCTGTATCACTTTCTCTCTCTGACAATTTCATAGCCCTCATTTCCTGGTGACCCCCTCCACTCAGAATGTACTAAACTGGCCCTTTTTTCTTGGTGCTCACTATAGTACTTTGAAAACGCTGCCACAGCCATCTCCCCAGTTCAGTTACAGATCAGCTTTGATGGTGATGCAGTTGTTTTCAGCTGTAGTGAAGCGGCAGGTGAGCATATGGGCATTGATAGCATGTGGAATGCTGTTGTATCCCAGAAGGGTACAACCACATTCCATGACCTTTGCACTGTGGTACAACAGCGTTCTTGTAAGGATGGAAATCCATGCAGAACTAGCAGTCTTCATACACTGCATCTCTAATTGTAGTGCTGGAAAGTTTTTTTTTTTTTTTTTTTGTTTTTTTTTTTATACTGGCCACATGAAATATTAGTAAGGTAATCCCAGTACACAAAGGATGAGATCTTCTAATCCCATTAACATCAGCCCAATATCCCTGCTTTCCATCCTCTCCAAACCCTTGAGTGGCGCATCCCCACACAGTTTGCAATTTACTTAGAAACTAATAATTGTTATCCCCATTTCGTGAACACTGCCTTAGTCAACTCTCCATAATATCATAACTTGTTTCCCAGAAGGTGGTAAGGAGACGGGGAGTGTTCATGGACCTATTGAAAGCACCTGATGCTGTAAACTGATCACTTTAAAGGGACTCTGCTAACACTTTTTCAATCATATTATTTCTAATTGGAAACCCTGTTTTTCTTCCTTTCTTAGTAGAACTTAAATCCATGGTAATGATGTAATTATCCCCAGCCTTGTTTTGTTTCAAATCTGTAATCTACTCTTATTGCATACTTTCTGAACATTAGGAACACCCCCAAATGGTTTAGCCACCAATGACCCCTTCAGGACCAGTTGATATGTAGCTCCTATACTAGACTATCAGAGCTCTTTCAGTACCTGCTGCCACTGTCGTTGCCACCTCCATCAGTGCCTTTGGCTGCCCCTGTCTATGACCTTACCATCGACATTTCAGTTCTAGGTACCTGCCACTTTTCCAGGCCCTAAACAACCTCAGACTGCTCCTCCTCGGTCTCCTTGTCCCGTCGACTCTCAGCTGATGACTGTTGTTGCTGATGATGAACTGGAATACAACCCAGAGTATATGGAAAAGGAGGAAGAAGTCATGGATGAAGAAGAGAAGGCAATTGATGTTGTACGCTCATGCTGTACTCTTTCTTCCTACTCAGAGGAGAGTGTAAAAAAACACTCTTAGGTCTCCACCTGAGGATGCCTCATTTCAGGTCTTCCTAAAATGGGTACAGGCTAAACTGTGGTTTCAAGCAGAGGAGCAGGATTCTTGAAAAAGAAATGAGTTCTTGAAAGTCTCTGCCTCACCCACTGTTCCTCCTGGGCATCCTGCATTAGAGGATGCCATTTTGGCTGTCTGACATTGGCCAGCTCATCTGCCTTCAGTTCCCAGAGAGGCTACAAATAATATCCAGCCCCGGATGCAAAGTCATATTGTTCATCACAGCCTGAACAGATTCACTGGTGATTATAGCAGCTCGTGATGGATCCAAAGCACCCAAGCCCATCAGGTCTCTCCTCCAGACAAGGAGTAGAGGAAGCTGGATGTGATGGGAAAGAGGACTTTTGCTTCTGTTCTTCTCAGGCTTAAGGACTGCAAATTATTAGGCTTACACGGTGAAATATCAGAATTGCCTGTGGAAGACTGTGGCATCCATGGCTGATAAAATGCCAGACCAGGACAAAATATTGGCCCAGCAGAAAGCTGCTTGTCGGCTGCCTCTGGAATCTGCCATCACTGCCCTCGGTTGGCTAAGGGTGGCTGGTTTTGCCTCTGATGTACAACAATCTGTGATAATGCTCACTTTAGAGGGAAGCTGTTATTTGGCAGTGATGTAGAAAATGCATTACAGGAACTGCAGTCCTCAGAAATGACTTTAAGGTCCCTGCTTATTTTGAATCCTAAACCCCGGGAAGGGGTAGAGGTTCTCTTGGAAGCATCTATACCCATCCGGGCCGTGGCTGTCCAAGAGGAATAGGACATGGTTCCCAGAGACCTCGGCCTTCCAGTTACTAAGCTGCAAATCTGCCTCCCAGCACCCATGCCTGACTTACAGAAGGTCAGACCATTACTGGCATGCCCACCGCCCCTAGTGCTTTCTGACTCCTCTCCCTCCCCGCCCCCTTTTCTCTGGCCTCACTGCTTCAGGAGATCTTGGTGGAAGGCCACGTCTCCCTCTTTCTACAAAAATGGAGGGAGATCACTACAGAGGCATGGGTCCTGAAAGTGGTTAAGCAAGGACATGTCCTAGAACTACTTACTGCTCCAGTGGACCCCCCACGCATTACCCAACAGTGCAAGCCCTCCTCCACAAGAGGGCTGTAGAACTGGTCTCTGTTTCAGAACAGAACCAGAGCTATTCTTCCCGGTACTTTCTAGTCTCAAAATGGATCAGGGATTTAAGGCCAATATTAGGCATTCAAGGACTGTATCTATTCATCGAATAGTTTCAAATGTTTTTTCTGCAGTCCCTCCCACTTTGCTAAAAGGGGATTGGATGATTACTCTGAACATGAAGGATGCATACCTTCATGTAAAGATCTGCAAGTCGCACAGAAAATATCTGCATTTCATGCTCCAGGGCTCACACTGAGTTTTGTGTCTTGCCCTGTGTTTGTTTGGTGTGTTGTGTGTGTGTGTGTGTGTGTGTGTGTGTGTGTGTGTTTTTTTTTTGTTTTTTTGTTTTTTTGTTTTTTTTGCTCTGAACCACGTGTATTTACCAAAGTCTTTGCTGTGACAGCAGCTGCCCTTCACAGGGAAGGCCTCTGTCTTCCCCTACAAAGATAACTGGTTGTTGGAAGCCACATCTTGGGAAACCATAGTTTACACACCATTTTGGACCATACAGTTGTTCAACCAACTAGGTATACTGGTCAGCAAATCAAAGTTGATCCTTACCCCTTGCCAGAGGATACAGTACATAGGTGCAGTTCTGGATACAGGTCTGAGATGGTCATTTCTACCCTCCAACCATGCTACCAGGCACAGCTGGTATCATCCAGCAACTGTATCTTGGCCAGTTGCTTTCTAAGGTTAATAGGCCTGACAGCAGCTGCTGCAGTATTGACGGTCCCCCAACTCACCTTCACATAAGGATCCCTCAGTGGTTCCTCAGGGCATAGTGAGCACAGCATTCTAGTGAGTTGGAGTGTGTAATACAAGTAACTCTTCCATTGTCTCTCCCTTCTCTGGTGGTTAGACAACTAACCTAGAGATAGGGTCCCTGTTCCTCCAGTCATCTCCCTCCTAGTCATGACCACGGATGCCTCAGTTCAGCCTAGAGTGCTCATCTGGGCCCCTTCAGAACTCTGGGCAAATGGACCCCCTCTGGATATGGGTCTGCACAGCAACACTCTGGAGATGAAAGCTTTTCTTCGTGGCCTATAGGTCTTTCCTGCCCTCCTTCCAGGGAACCAGCTGCTGATCCATACAAACTTTCAATGATATATAACTTTGACAAGGCGAATTATATTTGTATGCTCTCTGCAGATGGGCAATGAGAGTTTGTCACTGAGCAGTGGAATGAGACCTATGTCTGTCCAGTGTTCCTGCCTGGTACCCTTAACACACGGGCAGATCACCTAAGTCAGTCCAGTGGGATGCGTCATGAATGGGAAGTCTGACTCTGTTGTGGACAGCCTTTTCAAAAAAATTGGGTCGTCTAGAGACAGACCTGTTTACATCTCCATTCAACTCAAAATTGCTGTGTCTACTCACTCGCTCCAGAGTCTGGAGTTTTTTGGTGAGACTCATTGTCCCTCTCCTGGAAAGGGTGGTTTCTATACGCTTTCTCCCATTCCATCCAATAACAGAGGATTCTAGTTGTGCTATGGGCCAAACTGGCCTCCTTAATTCTGGTGGCCTCTTACTGGCCAGACAAATTTTGGTTTCTTCTGCTCCAGCAGCTGGCAGTGGAACCCCTATCCCACTCCCACTCCCCGTGAGTGGGCCTTCTGACACTGGAGCAGGGTGCACTAGTGCACCAGATCTGTGATCCCTTCACCTCCGTCTGTGGGTCCTGAGGACATAGAGCTGTCTTATGCTTCAGAGTCTCCCCAGCAATAACAGATGTTCTGCTGTTGACTAGAAGGCTGTCTGTTTGGTACGCATACTCACAAAAATGGAAATGTTTTGCAGTTTGGTGTACTGCCTGTGCCCTGTATCCCTTTACGTCTGGTCCCTACTGCGCTTGACTAATTCCTGTTCCTTAAGGACTCAGGACTGGGGTATTTCTCTAAGGCCCACACTGCTTGCTTTTTATGCCCTCACAAAAGGAAAAACAGTAGCCCAGATGGTTTCCCATAGATTCTTCAGAGGTATTTTACTATTGCACTCCCCCACCGGGTCTGCAATCCAGTTCCAGTGTGGGACTTTAATTTTGGTCCAAGAGACTCTGTGCCTTCCTTCAAGCCTGCCACTACTTGTGAGCTGGGCTTCCTCTCTTAGAAGACACTGTTCCTAGTGGCTATGACATCTGCTACACACATGAGTTGTAGGCTCTGGTTGCAGACCCTCCTTTTATTTTCATGTTGATAGGGTATATTACATATCAGTCCTCATCCTTCCTCTGTGCTTGGTGCTGCTTGGGAATCATTCCATGATGTGGCTCAGTGCAGGGAGATATCCTCAAAGAAGATAAGGTAGTTAACTACCTTAACAGTAGATCTTCAAGAGAATCTCTTCCATTGAGCCACAGCTCTCCCTCCACCCCCTCGGTTCAGGTGTTAATACTGCTTCCTCTTGCAAGCTGCTTCTCCTGTGATGCCTTAGTGGCGTATGTACTCGTGTCGCCATATCCCGTCCTGTGTACCTGGTTTGGTCCTGGTCTCTTCTGTCCCTGCCATTCTTGTGATCCTCTAGTCTTGTCTCCAGTGGGGAACTGAGACATGCTGGAGATGTCCACGTTCTATAGACTCTTATGAGGCACATCGATGTAGGTGGATCCAGCCAGCAAAAGTTTCCGGGTGGTCCTGACTCTCCGGCTTACAGTTCCATGATGTGGCTCAATGGAGAGGGTCTCTCAAAAACCTACTGTTACGTTGGGTATTCAATTTTTTTTTTAATTTTATACAAGACACTGAGATCTAAGGAGGTTGACTATGTCCCTTTAATCTATAGATTAAAAAGATTGGTGTTGCCGGATAGGATTATGCCTCATATTGGACTAACAGATGTCTTGTACAAAATTAGCATAGTACACAAACTTTCAGTGCCCAACAGGTCCCTTGATATGCAAGATAAATCTCTAGCCTGGTTCAACTCCTAGGTAATTTGAAGAGCACAAATGGTCTCAGTTGCCAGTGTTCGTTATCGCTCTGAGAATTTAAAGAGGGTTCCCCAAAGATCCATCTTGGACCCACTTAAAGTTTTTAGTTTTTATAAAGTCACTTCCTCATTTTTCTGAATCACAAAAGCATCCATACTTATACAGATGATACTATAATCGTCACCCCGATGAAAACTTTAATAGGATGGAACAAAAATTGAAGTGGGATTTTGCTCAACGAAAGGAAATTTCAATGCACATCCTTTCAAATTTCAGCAAACACCTGCTCTGAGATCGCTCCTTTTTTATTCAGTGTTCTACGCATAAATGCCAGAGTATAAACATTTGTGGATCTTCCTGGACAATGCATTCTTTCCACATAAGCACAGTAGTTTCAGTGGTTTCCTAAATAAATAAAAATAAAAAAATTGGGAGTAGTTAGGTCAGTACACTATTGTCCGATGGTGGACAGACTTGGAATAGCTCAAACCATGTTGCTTCCAACCTCTGGATATGGTAGTTTAATTTACCAATTTGCCCACAAATCCATTTTAGAGAAATTGGTTGTAGTTTATGGGAAAAAAATTGCACGGTTTGTGCTCTGTAAGTCCACTGTGCAACATATAGTTGGCAACCCCTTGGTATAAGGAAAGAAAGAAGTTTGCTGTACATGATCTTTAACATTATATACTGTCCCTACATATCCATTAAACCATTTTCTTGCATCCGCATTAGAATTGGCAGCTAGGTACCCCCTGAGGTATATATTTGCTAGAGATCTCATTGTCCGAATAACAACTTCAAACTATGACCCAAGGACCATTGTGGCTAGTGCTGATTGTACCTGAAACAGAACCTCTGTATTAACTCAAAGTTCCAGATCTTTTTTACTGTATTCAGACAAAAACTATCCCAGGAATTGATTCACACTTGTAATTGCAACTGACAGTTCTGATGTGTACTAGTTGTGCCTAGCTGCTGTTTTTATCATGTTGTATTATGGACATATGCCCTTTTTTACACAACGTTTTAATTTTTATATTTTGGCCCTGATTTTATCACGTCTTCTCCTGACCCTGCCAAGCCATGCACGTGTGAAGGTGCATGCACGCTGTGGTACCGGGCCGCCCTCCCACTGCTTGCTGCCTGCAGTCCTCCATCCAGGGACGGTGGAACTATGGCAGGCAACAGTCCTCCCCGGGAGAGGAGAGCTGCCTTTTGACTGCTCAATCCTGCTCCCTCCTCCCATACTGATTCTCTGACTCGGGCTCGTTCTTGAACCTGGGTCGCCAGCGTGATGTGAGGTAAGGCATCCAGTGCCACTGGCTTTAACACAACCTTACATTTATGTACCCTGCTCCTGCAGCAGGATTTTACTTGAAAAAGGAGCTTGCTCTAAATGTAAACTGTCCTGGGTTTAAAAAAAAAAATAAAACTTTTAGCAATCAGTCCTGGCTGTTGCCCCACCTTTTGACTACTTCTGTGGTGTCTTGTTTTGATGTCCAGTTCTGGTAGAGCCACTTCCTCACACTGCTTCTGTTTCCTAGCTGTTCTGCCTTCTCCCCTTGCTACTGCTTTCCCTTCAGAGTGTGAGTGTGAGTGTGAGTGTGAGTGTGAGTGTGAGGTGAGTGTGAGTGTGAGGTGAGGTGAGTGTGAGTGTGAGGTGGAGGTGAGGTGAGTGTGAGGTGAGTGTGAGTGTGAGTGTGAGTGTGAGTGTGAGTGTGAGTGTGAGTGTGAGTGTGGTTGCCCCTTCCTCCATTCAATAACTCTTCTGTGCCCTCTGTTTGCTGTTCCTCTCACCACAGCCTGTTCTCCGTGCTCCAGCCTCTCTCCTGCACTGCCCAGCTCCTTGCCAGGCTTGCTGCCCTCTACCCCTCATGCAGCCTCATTATCTTGTGCCTTCATTTCTATGCTTCATACTGTGGCATCTGCCAGGCTGCATGCCAGTCTCCTCTGCCTTTCTGGTTTCCCCTCCTTCTACTTCCCTGTTGCCTTTCTTTCTGTTCTTCATCTGCATGGCAACCCTGACAGTTGTTTTCTTTCCTAGATTTACTCCTGCTTGTTGCCACCTCCTGGCAGTCTAACCATGACCTTACCATTCATGCTTGCTTTAGCCCCCTACCCTCTGCTGCCCAGTGCCCACCTTTCCTGTGCTTTCTCTCTTCCTGTGGCCTCTTGTTGCCTTTATCCCTGCTGGCTGCCTCCCATTCCCTGGTCTCTTGCCTTGCCTCTTTTGGGCTCCACTTGTGTCTCCCCCATGCCAATTGACTGGCTGCCACTGCTGTCCATTTTATTGTGCTCTTTGGTCCTTCCAGCCTGCTGTTTGCCACTCTGCCATGTCCAGTTCCTTGCCCAGACAGTAATCCAGGACCTGTCCTCAGAGCTCCACACTCGTATTATGTAACCCCACAGGCTTTGCCTTCATTCTTCTACAATGTACCTTGGCTTTCTCCTCATCGTTTGATCTGCCTAAGCTTTGCCATCTGTGTACAACCTCTGCATTATACCCTACCAACTACCTTTGAGCCTGAACTGCAGCTTTCTTCTCCACCCCTCAAGGGCTCGTTTGTTTGGACTTACCCTTAAAGGGCTTGGTTCCAACATTGTTACATCAGGCTTTCTCCCTCAAGGGTTTGTATCCAGTGTTCCACCCAGGAACATTGTCTCCAAGGATTGAGGCAGCCAAGCCTGAAGTGGCTAAATGCATGTCTTCCTCTACCTTGTGGTTCCTAAAGCAGTTCTGTTGTTCCTTTAGCATTGCACTTCGGCCTCTTGGCATTCTCCAAGGGTGGTATCCTTATGGTCAGCCCTATATTCCTGCCACACCTTTGGAAGGATGGAGTTTTTCTAGACGGAAGAGACCTGTCATCCTCTTAATTAAAGGAGAAGACTCCTGTATATTTATGATTTGGATATGTCTATTTATTATACATTACATCAAGTACTTTCATATGTTAAGAGATCAGCCCTTACTTCTGTTGCAACACATCTAGAGTTTGAGGCTCTTGACACAAGGTAGTAAAATGTCAAGCAAGCCTCCATTTACATGCCGATGAGTTACTTGTAATACAGCCCCTCCCATTCCATGATGTCACTGCAGCAACAGTGCAGAACAAAACATAAGGGTATCAATGCTGTCCAGCCGGATTTTAATGGCTTATGACAGTTCTGTCATGCAACTCACACAGGGAGTGGTACTTGTAGCCTTAATACTGTATGTGTAGAGCAAATAATACATCTAACAGTATTTCATTCACAGGAAACAAAAGCTGTTTCTCTGTACTGCTCATTTCTCTCTGTGAGACAGTTGTAACATGTTGTGGAAAGCAGTAGACTGAACCGGTCAATCAGTCACTCTGTATTGAACCAGGTGAACACCCTTGAGGATTCATTACAAGGTGAGCCTGGGCAGTTTGCCAAAGGATCACACAAGACTGACTTGTACACATCCCCTTTCAGCAGCCTGAAAGTTGGAGAGCTAGATTTACTTTATAAAGTGTATTGTTTTACATTTCAAATGCTCCGTAAATCTGAGTTTCTGACTGGAAATACCAGGACGCAGAATGCACATGACATGGGAGGAGTGAGCTAAGCAAATACAGAGCACTACAAACACTGAGACTGATTAGTTTCTTTACCTACAACAGCTGAGGTGTAGCATCTGATTTGTGAGGGACATCCTATTTCAAATGCCGGCATTACGGGGGCAGCCACAGCTTATCCTTGGTACCTTGATAGTGAAGTGCTATAGGTCTCGCATCACTGCTAATGATTTATAATGGGACTTGGGGCACTTTTAAAGTCATGGACCTGAGGTGCCATCACAGTTTCCAAGGAGGTTTGGGGAACTTCTTAAGGGTTGGAGAGTAAGGGACTCTAGTAGGATTTGAATCAGAGTTCCCAAGTGCTTGTGCTTTAATCACTAGATTATCCTTCTTCCATATGCTGCAGCTGATGCTGTCCTGGTAACCTATTCCTTGTTATAGCTGAATTCTTTATTGCCTTATTGCCTTACAGCAGCCATTCAATCACTGACTGCTTAGTTACAAAGGGAAAGTGGCATATTTGCAAGGTTTCTCCCTGCTGGTGTCTATCAAAACAGATAATGCTCACACACACACACACACACACACACACACACACACACACACACACACACACACCATAATGCAACAGCTGTATAATACCATTTAAAACTCTTGTTGTACCCAGCGTCCTTTATTGGATAAATTGTTTTTGCTAACAGTAACACAACACATACAGGCACTTTCTTATATGAGTAGTGTATATACCTCAAATCAGTGCTGCATCGCACTCACATGGTCCTCGTCCCTATTAGACCTGCACTTCAGGATGTGCACAGCATTTGAAGGGTTCCTCCATTGCTCAAGTGGGGAATCAAATATTGTGGGTTTGGTTTACTGGTGGAACTACATTTAGTACAGCACCACTATCTGTTGCTCTGATGACATCATCCTCCAGCAGCACTGATGGCAAAATGGAGGACAAGCACGTTGATAACTTCTGGGGGCTGTAGATTTTTATTTATAATCTAGATTTGGACAGTAGTAGGACTACTGGCAATTGGGGGAAGCACACAATAGTTACACATAAGGAGTTGGGAAATTATTGGTGTGAAACTATGGGAGACTTCCCTTTTAAGAAACCATTCTGAGGTCATTCAAATAGAATAGGTAATCCTCCTCCCCTGCATGGCTTTGCTTGTGATAAGTGGCTCCTCCACTTTCCTCTTCAGGTTGTCTGCTGCTCTTGCCTTGTTGCTGGTGGCTAGGTGGGCTATCGCGTGCCTTCTACCAATCTCTTGCTACCCTGGCCTTTTTTTGTAGGCACTTGTCCTGCTTTCACTTGCTGTGGCATGGGGATTCTTAGGGCTAATTACTTGGCCGTCCTATGCTCTGACTTTGCCATTATAATGTTCTCCATCTCACATTACCTTTTCCTATGTTCAAATTAATGGCCATGCTGTCTATCACTATGGCATGGGCATCAAGGAAGCGAACTGCTAAGCTGTCATATGCTGTGGCTTAGTCGCTGGAAGGCATAGTCACTGAATCATGACTGACCCCTTTGCAGTTACTTCAGATCCAGGATGGTGAGCGTCTTGGTCTTGCTATCATTTGAACAACAACTTAAGAGGTTTTCTAAGTGAGGGTGGGGGAGGGTGTCTCCTCCATGCTAAAGGCCCTAATATGAATATTACCTAACTTAATCCACCGAAAGTTGGAGCTGCATATTGGTTCCATATGGACATATTGGTTTACCAATAGACCTTACATACCGTTTCTTGGCTGCATGTCTTCTCCCCTTGACAAGTTAAGGATTGTTTCCTCTTCTGTACTTTTGAGATGTGTCCCCTAAGGTACCTTCTCCCCATGGTAGCTCTAGGGATGAAACAGTCCTCAAGAGGGTTTTGGTGTCTTTAGGGCACCCTGAAAGGGTGGTAATTTGGTAGCAGGGAAAATGTGTATGCCAGTTACACATGTTGCAAGAACGTTCTACATGTAACCCTTCCACCCAGCCTAACTCTGTACGTATTTCCCCTGTCATTCCAAGCCCACCTAATCTTACCAATCCTGCCCTAATGCTGACCCAGAATTCCAACAGAGGGAACTTAATGGTTATTTAAACAAGTGTAGAACTCTGTGTTTTAACCATGCCTGACCAACATCTTGACAGCATTATGTTGGAAAGAAGCTATAACTAAGTATGCCTGCATACATTAAATTTTATTACAAATGAATAATTGAACTAGAAGTGAAGCTCTTTCACTTCACTGCATCATACCATTTCAACCAGCAAGATGCTTCCTCTGCTCTGCTGTTTTGTATCCTCCTAGTCCTCAAGTGGGTTTAACGATCACTGACCCTGCTGAAAACTCTTCCTGTTTAATTTCTTCACCACATGTGCCATCTCTCTTCCATCCCCTCTCATCCCTCTGTCATTCACTACTCCAGCAGCCACATTAATGGCCCTTCTCGCCCTAAATCCTCACACAGGACACAGATCTGATGGACTAGACCCTAATCTCCTCCTGTTTGTACCTGCCATGGTGTCCCCCATCTCTGGCCTACTGAATAATGCCTTTCTAGTTGGGCTTGGTTCCTGATAGAAGAGGGCAACAGTTCTTCACTTTCTCAAAGAGGGGTGAACCCTCGATCCTAGAAATTATCACCCTTTATTCTTTGGGATTCCCTTGTGCTAGCCTCCCCGACTCCAGGAGCACCTGTTTCTCTCCCTCTTTTTGGAATCATCGTATTCCTTACCCCATTTCAGTCTGGTTTTGGAAAATCCCATTGGACTACTACTTCCCTTCCCTGACTCACTGACAGCACCCTGATGGGGCTGGATCAGGGGCCTGATTACCTCTGGTATTTTTGTTGACTTCAGCATGTGCTTTGTGCTGGAATAATGGCACTTCTTGAGCAGTGAAAGCAATCTGCCTTTAGTCTCATGCTTCAACCCACCCAAGGTGTGCCATTATCTCTGCACAAAGCGCACCCACCCTGTCATGGCTTATTGCTTCAGTACACGGCTTATTGCTTCAGTACACTATTCCTGGTAAAACTTCTAAAATTAAATTAATCCTCCAACTAATGAAACCCTGAAGGTGGGGTGATTTTTGCCAGATGGCTGGTGTGAAGTCAGCAGCTGGTGACTAATGACCAACAGATGTGAACAATGCCAGTAGCACTGCATTTAGGGGTAGGTGGGTACAGTGTGTGATGTTCCCTTTCACCTTGTAGGGGCTGGGTTTTAAAATCTGATTCAGATTGGCAAAGTGTGTGTGTGTGTGTGTGTGTGTGTGTGTGTAATATATATATATATATTTTTTTTATTTAGTTGTTTACCAGGTATAGCACACTAAGCTGAAAGCTTTTTTACAGGAGCGACCTGGGAGCACAAGGAGGTTAAGTGACTTGCTCAGGGTCACACAGTATGCAAGTGGAAGCTGTGGGATTCAAACCTAGGTCTGGTCTGCTGGATGTCACCAGATTTGCAGCTCAGAGCCTTAGACCACTGCGCTATACTGCCTCATACTGCCTTTTATTTTTTTATTTTATTTATTTATTTTTATTTAATTTACAGGGGCTGCCTATTGGCCCAATGGCAGCACATTTGCACTGCAGTATGTGGGAATACTTTGGTTTGGAAGGGGATTTTGGTGGTGTGACTGAGAGATGGTGCTACTGACAGTAGCATTCCCTAGCCCAGGGAGGGAGAGCATGTCTGTCTAACACTGCACGGACACTCGTGGTAGCCGGGGAGCTTGCTTCCCTGCAGGATATTGCTGCAGAATTCAAGGCAACTAGGAAAGTGACCACATCCTCTAGTGAATGAAGTGGGGGGAAAAATTGGGAAATCTGAGCAGAGACCTGGCAGGATGAAGTCCCAATCCCCACAGGTGATGCACTGATGACCATGCTCCTGTTTGCCCAGAAATCTGAAACCTAGAGGAAGGAGGGAAGACCCTTGCTTGGAGGTAGGGGGAACACAATGTCTGAGAAGATGGGTAAAGGTCCTGGAGAAGGCAACAGATTTGGTTGGATGCCAGGAGTCAAAGGGGGGTAGGCCAGCCAAGGGAATAAAAATCTCTACAGAACATTACTCATTAATGTCTGTAACTGTTTCTCTCCCCAGCCATAAGCAGGATGCAACCCATGATTTTTGTTTTTGGTTTTCTTTAAAGATGTGTGACTTCATAGAATCGGATTTCTTGGACGACAGCGTCAAGGTGATTAAGAAACTGGGGGATCACATCACAAGTTTGAAGAAGCTGACTGCAATGCATGCTGGGATGGGAGAATACCTCTTCGACAAGCACACACTGGATGAATGACCTATAACCCCTTTCGGAGCAGAATTTTCCAGAGGGGTGCAGTTTTTTTTCTCTTTTTAATAAGTCGCCATTTTTTTTTAACTCAAACTGCTCAGTGTCTCAGGGACCAAACTGAATTTGTAGCTGATATTGAGAAAATAAACTGGTGCATATGACCTTCTTTGTGGCCTGTGGTTTCTGTTTTGTTTTTTTGTTTAACATTTTACAATAAGAGAATGCATTCCAGTTTTTGTTTGAGCTGCATATTTACTGCAGCTGGATTCTGTTTCCTATTCCTCCTTCAGCATTGACTTTGTTTTTTCTAGTTTGGTTGCTGCTAGCAAGAATCAGCCAGCAAGTCTTTTCTGCACAGTGGAAAGTCTTATGTTCTGACTGCAGTGCAGGAAGCCTGTCTCCATTCAGAGATGCGACTGGTTAGGTTCTTTAAGGCAAAGGTAGTCTGCATCATGGACCTCGGTTCTGCCACTGCTGAACTAGTTAGCAGCAGGAGCATGAAAGAGGGGAGACTGTGAGCTGTCATCTCATGGACTGATTTCCACCTCTGAGGTGAGAGGGATTTATGCACTGGACCACTTTTAGATTGTACCTGGCAATGTCTTGAGGCTTGGGCTTGGATCTTAACTGGGATTAATATTGACACTTAATTCAAGGAGTCCATCTAGTGGTCTCTGAAAAAATGGAGTTAGAGCATTCGACCCCTATTTTAAGATACTGTCTTTATAGCCCAAAAACCTTGCAAATTATAGACCTATCTCCAACTTGCAATTTATGGCTATGACTATGCAGAAAGTCGTAGTGGTAGCATGTTCAACAGTTGGAGAATTATCTGATTTCTATAAGCACTTCAGTAATGAGATCGCTAGTCGGGGTCTGAAATGCTCTCTAATCAGACTTGGCCCAGATGTCTTTTTCAGGCTACCACCTCTGATAGTGGACCAGCCCCTAATGAGTTGTTTCTAGCTCATTTTCCTGGCTCTTAAGACCTAGTAACCATAGCCCACAGTAGAGCTTTAAACCACTTGGTGAAGACGGGAAGTCAAGATACAACCTAACACTCTAAAACCTTTAGGCGTTTTTCAGGCTTATGCTTGCTGTCTTTTGTGACTCTTTGGGAAAGAATTTGGGGGTTGGTGTATTGCAAGGAGGTGAATGTCATTTTTACTGCTGAACAATTTTAAACGAAAACTACACCCAAAACTTGAAAAAATATATGTTGTACAGAGTGTTTTAATTTGTATGTGAAGTTCTAGTGTTTCCTTGCCTCTGACTGGTATTAGGAGTTTTTCCCAAATTAGCTTGCTAGTTTTATGACTCTTGGGGATCTTCATACCTAATAGTGTAATTGCATTTCTTGTTCCCACCGTGCATCTTGTCTCACGTGACTGTGATGTAAGAGAGACCCAACATTCAGCACACACATGCCAAACAGACTAAATATCTTGGAAGCTTTACAAGCTGCAGCAAAGTTTTTCAGGACAGTAAAATCTTTAGGATGAGGGTGGTCACCAAGCTGAATTCTACAGATTTTAAAATATAGCCATCTCTATTGTTGTGAACTGATTGTAATGAAATGCTTTCTGCTGGATTTATGGGCTCTGCTACATCACCATCACGTGAAACAAGGTGCATTGTAGGACAAAGAAATGCAATAAAGCTATTTGATATGGAGATCTCCAGGGGTCGTAAAACTACCCTAAAGCTAGCAGGCTAATTTAGGAAAAACTCCTAATACCAGTCATTGGGAAGGAAACACTAGAACTTCACATACAAATTAAAACACTGCATAGCATATATTTTTTTTTCAAGTTTTGGATGTAGTTTTCCTTTAATGACTGCAGCCCTTTATGGTGTAATTCACTGTGCTGTTTGGCAGAGTTGCCAAGCTTTTGACATCCAGCAGAGGGATGGGGAGGGGGATTTTCACACTGGGGAGAGTTGGCAGGTGCATGCTGAAGAGGAAAGGAAGAAGCAAAGATTTACTTTGCCTTCTTCTGATTGCAAGACAATGTCACCAACAAGATGCACTAGGTGTGTGAGACAGTCGGGTCCCTCCAGTTCAGGTATTGCTTTGCAGTGCTATTTCAGTAGTGAGTACATCTGCTATCACCAGAGATGTTGCCTCTGATTCACATGCTGGCAATGTTTATAACTGTCCTAGCTGGATGACTCTAAATGGCCTGTCCATGTGGACGTGGTCCCCTTGAGTTTCTTGGTGATGCACCTACTGAGATGGGAGCATAGAGATATCATCCCCTGTCAAGAGGGTATCCATTGAGTGTCTGGCTGGTCCAAGCTGCAGGATTGTTATGCTGTACTGCTCTCCATGTGGTGAAGCAGACTTCCTGCAGGAGTTTGCAGAGTTTTTGTGTGCCCTGGTTTTGCAGTCGCTGATCATTTTTTTTCTCAGTGACTTCGATGCATAGGTAGGCACCTCCTCCAACCTACTGAAAAGCTCAAGGCAAGCTTAAGCAAGATATTTCTGTGGCTGCAAACAGGGGAGGTCACACACTTTACCTTGCATTCCCAGCAGTTTTGGAGATAAAATCATCTCCGTGGAGCTAGTCATTTGGTTGCACCACTGTACCATTCAGCTCAGTGTCAGGCCCCACACTAAAATCTCCTAACTACAGGGGTTATCCAATACTGTTCTAAATGGGACCTGGGTCCTGAGATTCCTAAGTCGGCTACATACCTCACGCGTGGCAGAGCCTCCACTGTAGGGTGTGCTGCTGTGGGGTGAGCCCTATAGTGGGGTCTGGTTAAGAGACCCTCTGTTCAAATTTTGCAGAAGTCCTTTACACAGAATTTGAAATGTGCATGCCAATATAGGCATTTCTTGCAACAAACTTGTAAAGACTCTGAATCCTTTGGTGACCGATTTCCTGACAAATGCTGAATGTGGGTTTCAGACTAGTGGGGTGTCATCTGATGCATTGGATTCTCTGGTGCCAATCTAGTCCCACCATGGGGCCCCATGCCAAAGTGACCTTTGGTTTTCTGATGGCCTTAACCTAATGAATTCTAAGACAGGAGAAGAGAGAGCATGTGAGAAAATCATTGATACTGGTTGACGGGCTTTCCCAGAGAACTCATTTGAAAGGCTACCAAGAGGCAATCCACATGGAGAGGAAGAATACCTCTCTGGGCTGATTGTAGCAGAAAAGAATAGGCCTACTTTTGCAAAATGTTGACTCTTCTGTGTCCTGATTGTCTCTAGTGCAGGAACAGACCTCCAAGGAAAAGTGAGAGCAGTTTAATCTGTTCTGTTTTTTGTAGTTAAAAAGTTTTATAAAATGGCAAGAACAAAATGTAGAAGTTTTATTGGCTGAGATGTCACTTGACTATGCATTGAATCTCTAAACGCATGGTCAGGTGCCAAATCTCATTTTCCTCTCCCAAAAACTACTTTGAGCCCTTTTTTTTTTTTTTTTTTTTTAGTGTAATGAGCCCCACCAGGGTGTGCATCATAGGATTTTAATACACTTCCCAGAGGTGTAAGGACACCTGTCCTTGGGTCTCAGGCATTACTACACCTCTGGGGTGTGCATTAAAATCCTATAATGCTCACCCTGTCATGACCTATCACTTACTGAATCATCACAAACTCAACAATACATAGCAAAATTATTCTTTTTTTTTTTTTACTATGGTTTTAAAATAGTTTATGCAAAGTTAAAAAGGAGAGAAGTCTGCTTATGCAATTACGATACAGTACTCAGTTTGTACAATTATAAAATCGTACTGAGACATAGCAAGATAA
This sequence comes from Neoceratodus forsteri, assembly GCA_016271365.2. Taxonomy (NCBI): domain Eukaryota; kingdom Metazoa; phylum Chordata; order Ceratodontiformes; family Ceratodontidae; genus Neoceratodus; species Neoceratodus forsteri. The sequence goes on along the minus strand of CM028133.1, from coordinate 35,359,990 downwards.
TAAATGCTATAACAAACTATTATTCTAATGGAAAAGTTGCTTCAAGAGTTGAAGTAACATTTTAAAATTCATCATTTCTTTCATACGGCAGGTATAAGTCATCTTCTCCATAGACAGAATGATTTCCATGGCTCGTACAACAGCAGGGTCCAACAAATGGTTACTAATGTAACCCCTCACCTGACCAATCACACGACGCCATGCAAATGAGCCGCTTCTTCCTCATGAGGGCTCTTCTCCTCACGCTGATCATCGAGCAGGCAAATTTAAACTGCAGAATGCAACTTTTTTTTTTCTCAACTGACTCCACGATGGGAGCCCATTTCAGCCATTTAACATAGCCATTACACCTGCAAGTCTCTCATTCATTCAGAAAGCATTTCCAACGTCCAGGGCACAATTTTCCTGTTGCTACCCCTAGTCTTCCACACTTTTCTTTACAATGGTTCATTTTTTAAAAGCGGGCAAAAACGCTGTAAACAATTGATGCAGGACAAGGGCACACTCTTTGGCTTTACTGCTCCTTGGTAAACAGTTGGCATTTTAAACAGCAGCATAAGATCCACAGCAACACACTTAGTAAATTGCTTCAGCTTTTTGGGCTACCCACTGCCAGATAGCCAAAATGCTAGCCCCCTTGCCCGAGCACCTTCCTTCCTGAATAAAATCCCAGCGGTGCCTCCATTTTTGTAACCCCTTACCCCTGCCTTTTTAGCAAAATGACAGGTAGCATGCTGTTGAAGCTGACAGCAGTACCGGGTGGGGACTGGGTTTGGGGAGGATGAGGTTACTCTGCACAGGGGACCTAGGTTTGGCTACTCTGCACAGGGGCACCCAAGTAAATCCGAACACGGGAAGCAATAACTGTAATGTCCAGAACCAGGAATGGGGTTCTTTAGTGTGGCTTTTATTCACATACAAACTGAACAAACAAAGCATAGATGGACCCCCACAGGACTACGTTCCTGGTAATGCAGATTAGAGACAACAGAACACTTTATCATTATTTCCAGCCCTCAGGCTCTAAACCCACCAGGCACACAGCCCGGACTTGCACACAGCTTTAGGTACACAGCCTGACTTGTACACTACTTGGGTTTTTCCCACTGGCCCGGCTCCCCCGCCGGCCACTTGATCTGCGGTCCATTTTGGGAATGAACCAATTATCCTGTTGTGGCTCCCCCAAACCACACTAGAGTCTTTGACTCCTAGAGAGAATTTTCCTTACAATCCCATGTCTGGGTACTTCCCTCATCACTGGCCAAGTGCCTGAGGTAAAGTAGAAATCCACAGAAGAAATCAGTAGAGGTGGACCTGGTCACTAAAGATGGGGGGGGCCACCCACCTCCAGCTCCCACAGCCCATACCCGGCCATTTCTCTGCAAACTGAACAATTCCTTTACTGAAAACTTTCAAATGTTGATTCTGGGTAGACGTCTGTCACATCTCCTCTACATATCATTTTCATCCCAACAAGCTCTGGACTTGAACCTACTGTTACTTGTTGCTTAGCCCATTACTCTAGGCTTCCCACTATTTTAGTAGTTCAATCCCCACATTGTTACACAAGTACCAGGGTGAAAAACGTAGGCCCTTTCAGGAAGAGCAGACGCTCACCCCCATGTTGCAGGTGCCCCACAGACAACTCACAAGTCTTCTTGTTCTCCCAAATAAATTCTGGAACACACAGGCAGCTTTTCCTTTACAAGCAGAACTAGGGAGTTGCCCCAGGAATCTGCAGGGAACCCTTTCCTGCCCCCATCCCCGGAGTGAGGGGGCACTGAGACCTGAAAACAGCAGTCTCCTCCACTTCAATTATCTTCTGTGTCTCTCTTTTGGTGGAGACGCACATCCTTTTTACCTAAAAGTAGCCCTCTGTCAGGGCTGAGGCTCTTAGAGCCTTACTGAGCTGCTTTCTCAGCAAGCTCCCAACACCAACTCCACACTGAACTGACTGAATCTCTTCAAAACTCCCAATGTTCTATACCAACTCCCTTGCTGCAGATTCCAGTGTGGATCATGCAGCTGTGATAGTTCTATTGGTGATGTCATCCCTCAGTCTCAGCTGAGACTGAAAATGGAGTGAGACAGTGTGAAACCCATTTAACTGGAGTTTCACAAGCTGCCTTCCCTGCGTACCACTAGGTCTTACTGGGATTCTAGTAACCCTGGGTAACAAGGGGGTTACACTAGCATGCAAGTTATTACTGTCAGGAAGAAGTACAGTATTCATCAGATGTATGCATATTCTCTGGGCTAGATAAAAAGCAGTGTTCTCTGCTTAAATGTACCTGTAGCTCATACTGTCTGTGCAGAAAGTGACTGGGTACTGCTCATCTGCCATTAGCTCATGTGTTGCTCAGCAGTTGCCTGTTACCATATGTAGTTCAAGTTAAGATGGCCCCCAGCTTGTACCTATGAACTACACATATTAACTTGTTCTTTATGGGAACTGTGATCTGCATCCAGCACCATATTTCATCCACTACTGTACAGACTAGCAACAGGAGCACAGACATAGTGAGGCAGGACTGTGGTGTCATGGAGTCAGTTCCACCAACTGGATATGGGAACTATCTCCCTGGTGAGCTCTGGTATGTGCAGCTGTTTAGAACCTACAATTCAGCAACTCAGGACTGATATTGGGGCTCTGGCTGCAGTCTTTGTAGGGATTGTCATTGTCTAGTTAGAGTACCTTTCACTGTCGCCCTTGAAAGGGGCTGTGGCGAGGAAGGCCTTTGCTCAGGAAGGCATGTTTAGAGCTGATTGATCCCACAAATTATAGACCTATCGATGACCTGCTGTTTTTGGCAAACTTTGTTAAAGTGATTGCAAAGCAGCTGGTGGGTCACCTGGAAAGTGATGTCTTTGAGCCATTCCAATCTGGTTTCAGAAGGTGCCATAGCACTGAAACCATTCTTGTCAAAGGATGTAATGATTTTCACCTACCAGGAGAGCAGGGATCTGTATCTGTTCTGGTGTAGCTTGACCAGTCATCTGCCTTTACACAACCTCCAGGAGCTGGTGGCCAGGTATGCAAAATATGCAGGATTGTCTGGGACTGTTCTGAAATGTTTCTGATCATTACTGGCAGATAAGGCAAAGTCAGAAGTGACTGGTACATACTGGTTTCACCTAGATTTGGATTGGAAGTTCCTCAGTTCTGCCCTCTCACATGTTTGCAGTGTACGTGCATGCCTGGGGCACAGGTAGGAAAAGCTGATAAGAATATACATGAGAGAAAAAAAAAAGAATCACTACCTGCAGCTAGTCAGAAATGCTACAGCAAGGCTTCTGACTTCCATTTGCAAGTCAAAATGTATGCCTTCATTACTGCATGCACTGTAATGGCTGCTAATAAGGTGGTGGGTGGCCTTAAGGTTCTTTAACTTATAGGGGCGACCATGCTGATGTGACAGAAATGTGGCGTTTGGGTTTGGTCCGCCACTAAGACACCCTTACCTTCTCTCTGGTCTACCAGACCCTTTGGTTGCTGGAACATGCAAATAAACTGGATGGACGCAGAAATAAATGCATAAGCAGTTTTCATAAACGCCAGTAGATACATCTTCTCTCTAGGAGGTTCAGACTCTGACTGACTGGCTGACAGTCTAAGGGGTTTCCTAGCCCCTGTTAACATAATAATTAGCATAAAATTGCTACATAATTCTTGGAGCACTTAAAGGGATGGCAGCTGGCATTAGCCCCATACACAAGTACAGAAGTGTACTCCACATCACCCCCGGGACAGTTAATGTGAGCACCACTCGAACAAAGCAATATCACAGTATAAACCTGAAACATTTTTTTTAATTATTGTAAAGCATTACATTTAAAACAAAACAGTACTCCACTGCAGGGAGAGGGAGGGAAGAATCTGGACTACACTGGTGACCAGTCAGAGTAGTGCCAGGGAAAGGGGGAACACCATAGCAGCTTGAAGCTTGGTCATGCAAAAAGTACTAAAGTGCAGGGGAAGGGAAGGGGAGTAGCAGGAGGATTCCTAAAATTTCAATAACTGTTGCAGAACACTCATTTTTATAATACAGACAAGAAACTTTTCCTGAAATAAAAATGTGTTTATGTACAAGTGTACCACCACTGAGTCTGGTTACCAGAAGTTCAAGACCTCTGTCGACTTCCTGTCAGTGGGAATGGAGGCATACGTGGATTGCACCAGTTCCTGACAGGATGGGGTCAGGTCATTAAAAGCGACCCAGGAATTCTGCCCACTGTCAAATCCCCACCACTTTACTCTAAGTCCAGGATCTAGTTGTGTATTTCTTCCTTAAGATCTTCTCGATCTGGTACACTGGTGCATGTAGAAGAGAGTCCTGAGAAGAAGTCCCAGGGAGATCATCTGGCAAATTGGGCAAAACAGAATCTGGCTGGAGAGTGTCAGGAGTGGAAAGATCTGTAGGAATTGGTTGCAAGTGGTCTGAAGGGATCTCCGCTTCAGAGAGGATGGCAGGCTCAAGTGCTGCTTCATTGTTAGGTGGACTGGGGTCATCTGGAAGGGTGTTACTCTGGTACCCATGTTTCAGTCAGTTGATGTGGACTTCGTTTTGTACCAACTTTCCATCTGACTTGTGGTGTAGACTAACATGTACAAGAGGAAGCTTTTCCACAATGTAGAAGGGACCAGTCCAGGGACAAAGCAGTTTCTCGGTGGCGCCCGGAACAAGGACAGGTCGGTACAAGTACACAATGTCCTCAATGAAGAATGAAGGCTCATGTGATTTCACTGCTGACATTTTCTGCATTGCAGATTTTCTCTGGCCCAATGTGGTGATTGCAACACGTCTGGCAAGTTCAAGCAGTTCCAGCATAGGAATAATGAAGAAAGAAGCTGACTTTGGAACTTCTAGCAGCGAGAGATCCCTGTCCAGTGGAGTTCTTGGGTGATGTCCATGGACTAAGAACAATAGTGTGTACTCTGCACTGTCAACACAAGGGCTGGTATTGTAGGCAAACTGCACAGAGGGAACAAAATGATCCCAAGAGTCGTGAGTCTCATCCAGGTAGTCTAAAAGTGTGCTGAGAATGGTAAACATTCTTTCACTCTGTCCGTTGCATTGAGGATGGTAACTTGTTGTGTGTCTCTCTTTTATGTTGAGGTCTGCATGTGTCTCGGATAATGGTTGAAAGGTAGTTAGTGTCTCTGTTTGAATGCAGGTACGATGGAGTACTGTGACAACAAATGACTGTTGTGGAAGGCACTTGCCATGACTGATTAGTTCCAGATACATAAGAAGTCCACAAAAACAAGAATGTATTTGTTGCCAGAGTGCATGCAGGTAAAGGCCCAAGAATGCCTGTGCTGACTCTTTGGAATGGTTCAGTGGTTACAGCCAATGGAATGATGTGTGCCTTTGTCGGTTTGGCAGGAGGCTTTCTTTGGGAGCAGGGCGGGCAGGATTTAACAAGTCTGACAATGTCCTTGTTAATGTGAGGCCAGAAGAAGTGAAGCCTTTTTTTGAGAGAGCTGTGTATTTCCATATGACCTCCGGAAAGTGGAGAAAATAACTTGATTGATTAGAGAGGCTGGCACAACTAGCTGTACATGAGTTCTATCTGTGCGATGACCCTTGGCTTCCTTGGTCCAAATGTGGAAAAGCACACTGTCATTGAGGAAGTATTGCAAAGCAAAGAAAAGTACATTCTGGCGATGCTTCTTTTGTTGCGGTAAGGTTCCAGACTCTTAAGTATGGGATTATGTCTGTGAATTGAGAATCAGTTCTTCGTTGCGTTTTAACATTTGCCAGGGAGAGGTCAGAAGTAGAGGAGATGAGAAGCTCTTCGGCTGCTTGCAGTAATTGAGGATTTGTGTGTCTTTCTGTAGAAGCAGTTGGTAGCAGCAAAGCAATCTGAGATGCTGTAGGAGTGTTCACAGGAAGCACATCCCTGGCGTGGAAGGGAACAGCTTATAAGCAGGATTCTTCATCTGCTGAGGAGGATGTGGAGGGATATCATCTCCGTCTTACACCATTGGCATTTCAGTGAACACGACCTGGTCTGTACTGAATCAGAATTGTAGCTTTGCAGCATGGTGATCCATCGGGTGAACTTGCTTACTGGCTCCTTCATTTTGAATAACCATCTGAGGGCAGAGTGATCAACGATAGCTGTAACGGAGGAGGAGTAGCGTAGAGAACAGTCAAATTTCTTTATGGCAGATACCATGGCTAGACATTATTTTTCTGTGATACCATAGTTTTGTTCAGCTGACGAAAGAGAGTGCCTGGTATAGGAAACAACTCGTTCTGTTCCACCTTGAATTTGACAGAGCACAGCATCCACTGCAAAGGAACTAGCATCTCAGTAGAGCTTGAAGGGTTGGTCAAACCTTGAGTAGGCCAGTATTGGAGAAGATAGTAGGTTTTCTTTCAAGGTTTCAAAGGCCTCTGTGCATTCAAAGGTCCATGTATAGTCGCATCCCTTTTTGGTGAGGGCGTACAATGGGGCTGCAATCTTGGTATAGTTGCAAATGAACTTTCTGTAGTAGCCAGACAAGCCCAGGAAAGCTCGAAGGTCTTTGAGATTTTAGGTTCTGGATAGTCTTTGACTGCTGAGAGCTTGTCTGGCTCTGGAGAGATGCCTTGAGAACTAACCACATGTCCCAGGTAATGAATTTGATGCTGTGCAAGACAACACTTCTCTGGGTGAAGCTAAAGACTGACTTATCTGATAGGTTAAAACACTTATTTGAGATGTTGGAGGTGCAAGGTTCTGCTGAAGACAATAACATTGTCCAGGTAGACAAGGCAAGATTTCCAAGACAACCCACATAATACAACTTCCATAACATGTTGGAATGTGGCTGGACTATTCTGAAGTTCCATAGGCAGAAGTTTGAATTGAAAAAGTTCCAAGTGGCAGCACCATGCTGTGTATAGACGAGAAGCTGGATCAATGGAAACTTGGTAGAACCCACTCTGAAGGTCTAGAGTGGTGAAGTAAGCGGGGCTGGCCACCCCAAGACTCTAAGGCATCTTCGGTTGTAGGTAAGGGATGAGCATCCTGCACTGTGTAGGCATTGAGTTTTCTGTAGTCTACCACAAAGCGGTACCTTTTGTCCTTCTTCACCACCGCCAGGCAAGGTGTACCCCAGGGACTTGTAGCCTCTTCAACAGTGACTTGTTCCAGCATGTCTTTGATTATGTCCTCAAGGACTTGTTTCTGTTTGTGTCCCACTTTGTAGGCTTGCTGACGGATTGATTTCTGGTTGGGCTGCACCTTGATGGTGTGTTGCAGGATATCACAGCATCTGAGCTTGTTATCTGGACCTGCAAAGACATCCAGGTAATTCTCCAGGAATTTCAAAAGTTGTTGTTTTTCTGTTGGAGTTGCTGGAAGTTTTGAAGAGGATAGTCTCTGACTGAGGGGTAACTGTTGAAGCTGGAGTGGTCGTGATAGTACTGACATGACTAGAGTTGGTGGAACCAGGCTGAGGTTCTTGCATAAGATGGAGTTTGTCTGCTGTAGACAAACTTTCCAATGTTGGCACCCTTTGAGATGACCACCAGTTCATCTGTGAAGTTGCAGCATTTTTGGAAGACTGCGCTGCCATGCACTGCTGATGAGGTGTTTCCTGGAAGGAGACCTGATGAATGCAGCACGGGGGATCCTGTGACAATGCCAGCAACATCTTATGGAAGTGGTTCACCTCAAATCTTCGCAATCAAAACCATTTCTGACTTAGGAGGCACAGTAACTGAGTCTATAGCTGTGAGTTGCCTTCGAGGATCTAGTGACAGTTTGTTTGAGGCAAAGTCTAAGATGGTTTTGTGAGCTTTGAGGAAGTCCAGGCCAAGAATCACTGCAGGTTGTAGATCAGGCACTAGATAGAACTTGACAGTAGTTTGTTGTGAGCCAAAGTGTAGCTTGAGATGGACTACACCTGTAATAGATACTGTAGCTGTACTTGCTGTGATAATGTACTTTAGGTCAGCTGGAGAGACATTAGGTATGTGATGAATAGTGTGGTTGTTCAGAATACTGTTGTTGATAACTGAGATTTCTGCTCCAGTGTCGACCAAGGTGTGTGTGTGTGTGGACCAATCTCTGATGGTTACAGGCACATAGTTTGCTAGTAGTAGTGATCTGATGACTGGTACCTTTGTCCCTGGAAGTGACAGTGTGCCTGAGTTAGCAGTTAGAGAGTGTGGTTTGTTTGAATTGCTAGAGCCAGAGGGGCAGTCAGTTGCTTTGTTCCTGGGAGTAGCTGCGGTTATCTTGCTGACTGTGCGGTGGTGGGCACCTTTGGTTCTCTTGATTTCTGTGGTGGTACTTTAGCTTTCGGCAGACAGCAACAGTGTATCCTCTGAATTCCCACCACTGGCAGGTCACAGGCTCTCATGGAGGTGGATCAGGTGGCTGTCGAAATGGTCAGAGAACATTGACAGAGGTAGCAGAAGTAGTTGTGCTGAGACGCAGACTATTGACAGTTGTGGTGAGTGTGTCTATCATTGATTGCTGCTGGACACATGTTGTGAGTGCGGCTAACTGTGACGACTGAGGTGCTTGTACACTGGTGGTCTGGGATATTAATATGGACACTTGTGCCGCTTGGATTGTGTCCATCCAGGTTGTTGGCTTTTACTGTATGATATGGGTACAGAATAGGGGAGGCAAGCCCCGGACGAAGGCTGTTGAGCTTTCTCTGTTTTCTGCAGGTGTTTGCAGTGTGACTCAATGTCCACAATGAATGCCTCTAGAGATTCAGAGGGTTGCATGATGCGTTCCCATATCTGTTGTTCCAATAACCAGGGTGGATGGGCTTGAAAAAAAGTGGTGTTTGAAGGTTGCATACAGGGTGGCAGTGTCCCCCTTTGACTTGTTCTGTAAGTGTGTTGAACCAGAATATGGCAGTCCCTCTCAGAAGCAACGCAAGATGTTGGAAATACACAAAGGATCGGTCCAACCATTGAAAGAAATCCATGCTTGGAATTGCTCAAGCGAGTCAACTGCGTCTTCGTGAGGCAAGGCTGAGAAGGGTACTGGCTGTAGGCTGGTATGGAGTGTGGTAAAATAGCACTAATGTAGGCCAGGTTGTCTTGAGTGGCTTGCATGGTTGGTGCTCCTTGAGCTGAGATGGATGACTGGATATCATGCAGGATTGTTTCGATTTTTAGTAGCCCCTCCCCGTGGTGAGGCAGGTGAAAGTAGAACTCCGGACACGCTGGTGCCCATATCGGTGTCTTTGTCCAACATTGTGGTTGGCGATGAGCTTCATTTCACCAAGTGAAAGTTATAAGGATGAGAAGGAGTTGCCGTCATGCAGGAGATGGGACATCGTGGAGTAGATGAAGTGCCGAGAAGAAAATATTTTTTGTGGACATAAGTACAATTATTTGTAGCAAGGTTCATCAATTGACGTTTTAATAAAACATTCCCACTCAATTATGTGCTGTTATTTAAATAAATATTTTGTTGCAAAAATCAGCTATTTGATGCAGTGTTAATTCATTTCAATAGATTTGCAATTGATTTCAATGGAGTGAGGTCATTTTGTGCCTTTTACAAGATGGCTGCTGAACTTTGACATAACAGTTCCTGTGCTTTTGACTGGCCTGACTGTAGCAAGATGGTGCCAGCAGTGGGGTTAAGGGTCTCTTCCTGTCTTGATGAACACTAGAGGGGTGGATCCTTGCCATCATACCTCTCAACTGTCCCTGATTGTTGGGGACGTCCCTGAATTTGCCTCAAAAGTATTAGTCTGTCCCTCCTCACAGTTGTGGTTCCCTAGCTGAACAGTGGAAATTTTAAGCACATAACAATGGCAAGCATTAAAGTTACAGACTTGTTCTTCTTCAGAACATGCATTTTGCACTAAGCCCCATATTCTACCAGCTGTCTGGGTGAATATCTCTACATTTGAGGATGTGTCCCTGATTTTGGTCCTTTGTCCCTGATTTGTTTAAGCCTTGTCCCTGATTCAGGTGGCAAAGGGTTGTGAGATATGCTTGCCATGAGGCTGCCTGGCTGCTTCTACAATACCCAAAATGGCGATTGCCACGTTGATGCCTTCTTCCCAAACCATGGCACAGAAAAAATGGGTTTTCCATGTTGTTGATATTGCTGTGCCAAGTTGCCTTCCCCCCTTCCTCCTTTTGCTCCCAGGCTTTCACTCTTTATTTGATTTACTGCCCTCAGATTAGTTTTAAGTGCTGTGCCCTGCTTGGCTTATGCTGCTGTGCAGTCTATTGGTTTCTTGTTTTTCTTGGCCCCAGTTTATTTGCTTCCTGGGCTTCCATGGCTCCAAGTGGTTATGTATTTATTTTTTAATCTGTGTCCTTTTCTTGTTGCATTGCCCCCGAGATTTGTTTATGATGTACCCCTGTTTGTGCTTTGTTTATTGTTTTCTTTCTCAGCCCCATTTGTTTTATTTTCTGTATGGCTCCCCTGTTTGTAACGTGACCAATTGAGAAGCAGATCGCTCATTTCTGCAGTCCTGCATTTGATTTTTTTGCATGGTCGTGTTGTAGCATGGCCAAACAGTGAGCAGAGCTCCGTGTGTTTGGAGCAGCTTGGCGGACAGGTTGGTATGGCCCTGAGCTGTTTCAGAAGGGAGGCTGTTGCTGATAGAAGAGGTTGTCTATAATGGGGCAGAGTGGAGCTGAGCTGCAGTCCGATACAGCAGTTGGAAGTGTGAAGCACGCAGGAGGAGGAGCTCAAGGCAGGCTTTGTGACTCAGTTTGGTGCAGAGTACTGGTAGTGTAGCTGCAGTGAGTCGGGGAGCTAACCACGGAGCAACTCCAGCAAGGTGAGCAGCAGCAGTATAAGTTGATGTCAAGCAGGGAGCAAAAGGTCTGTTGTGTTGTAGGGCTGTGAGGAGCGCGGTAGCAGGCTGTTGTGGCTATTAGAGTAGCCATCATCAGGGAACTGTGGACTTGAGCAGGAGGCAATGGAGGTTTGTGTCCTGGTGGGGGGGGACTCCCCATGAAACTGCTGGAGAGCTGTGGAGGAGCCGCTGTCACTTTGGAGTGGACTGCTCAGTGCAGGACTTTATGGCTATGAGGGAGAGCAAAGGCTCCTTGTTGGGTGGCAGGGCGAAAGGAGAGTTGCAGCAGTGGTGAAAAGAAAACTGCCATTCTGAGGAGGCAGCTTGAGTGGGACTTGTTTATAAAATTGTGCACGTTTGTCCTTTAGCTGTGATCCTCACTGGGAGAGGCACTCTGGATTTGTTGCTGCAGCTGGGAGGGATGGAGGGAGATTGCTTGGCAAACGGAGCAGTTTGCAGATGGCAGGAAGTCCAACGCAGGCTTGGGCTTTCCTTGAGGTGAGAGCTGCTAGATGGGAGGGGCTTGCAGTTTTGCTGAGTGCAGGTTATTTATTTTCCCATGGCAGCAGTGTCCCATATTGTATTGTTGTAGTGTCAGTACCATAAGAGGGCTGCTGGTAAAGCAGGAGAAAGTCTTTTTTTTTGTTCTGCAGCCAGGGCTGGTGTACAAATAACAGTAAGACAATCCAAGCATACTGGGATAATGACTCTGGGGTATCCACTGACGCAGACAAGCAAGATGTGGGTCTGGACAAAAGAAAGGATGCACTCTCCACCATGTTTGGGTTTGGTCTGCTACTAAGAAACCCTTATCTTTTCTCTGGTCTGCCAGACCCTTTGGTTGGTACAGGTGAGGACCCCTTGCTGGACCATGCGCATAAACTGCTGGATGCAGAAATAAATGCATAAATGGTTTATTCATAGACAGAAGTAGGTACATCTTCTCTCTAGGAGGTTCAGACTATAAACTGATAGTCTAAGGGGTTTCCTACCCCCTGCTAACACAGTAATTAGCATAATATTTGCTACATTGTCCATAGAGCACTTAAAGGGACAGCAGCTGGCATTAGTCCCATTCACAAGTCTACTCCATATAAATTTGAAACCCTCAACTGCCCTCACTGGCTGGCAAAAAAAAACAAACTATTCCTACTCTATTGGAACTAGAATGTCTCTGCCAACATGCTCTCCATGGAGGCACCTGGATGATATATTATGTATATGATCACCTCTATATTTAAAGCTCTGAATGAGTTCAGCCCCTAGTACTTCCCAAATCTCTTGATCCCTACATCCCAACTAGGATTTTGAGGTCCTTGGGGCAAGAGCTTTTGTGTGTGCCTCCCTCAAGATAGAAATTTGTAGAGTGGAGCTAGCACCCAAGCTGAGTACCAGCACAAAAGACAGCTCCTAAATTTGTATTGCTAAAACCAGCCAAAATATACATTAAAACAATATTTTCACAGATATTTGACATATTTGGGAAGACAACAGCGATCTAATTTATTTCAGAGTTAGACCATGGGTCACAAGAATGATATGGGTGGAGAGGTGAGCAAACCACATGAGAAGAGGTTAAGCACCACTGTTGAGTCTCAGCAGCTTGTCCCAATACTGAACCCTCTCAACCGATGAATGCAGTGTTATTAAAAGCAATATAAGCACTGGATAAAAAAAGGATTAATCCTCAAAGGGACTGCTACTGATGTTAAAGTCACTCAGAATGTGGAGGAGGCAAAGGCAACAGCACTGTGTTGAAAGCACTTACCATGGTCTATGGCCTTGTGAAAGAAAACCGTCTCCTAAGAATGTACCTAAAAAACTTGAGACAATTCTGAGAGGAATACAAACATCAAAGTAGAGGGCACCCCTGAGGAATCTGAAGGGGTCTCCAGGGGCATGACTCTTCCCCTTCCCCCACCTCCTCCCTCCCTCCCCTTTCCCCCTTTTCTTTCACGTAAGCACTTTACTTATTAACCCAGCACTTATTAGTAGATAAAATTTTATTTTTAAACAAGTAATGCATGTTATTTGGACAAAAGTCCAGTTTACAAGACAGACCTGTGTAATCCCTATCTAAATACATAAATACAGTTCCATATTAATACATACACAAAACACATCAGCATAAATATTTCTGATACAAGAAAAATTTAAACATACTTCCTTTGTTTTTACATAGAGAGAAATCTTATCTAACTTTACAGTACATTGAAAGGAATAATCAACAATTGCAAACATGAGTATTCAATTCTTTTATAATATGAAGAAATGTAAAATGATTTATAATTTCCCTTACATCTGCAGAAAAAAATTTCAAAAAACTAGCAGCTTGATGAATTAAAGTCCTATCCCTATATTTATTTCGTGATTTTTCTATGATAATCTTACTTAAATGAACTGATCTAGTTAGTAACCTTTTAGAATATTGCTTCACTGCAAACAGCAATAATGAAATTGGATGATTTAAACAAGAATATTTCATTTTATGAATTAAGATTAACCAATGACAAATATAATTTGTATCCAAGGACAACCAATTTAATTTATTCAACAACAGACAATGATGAGTACGATAATTCCACTTTAGTACATATCTGGCCACTCGGAAATAAGTTTTATCCAACTTGGCCAAGAGTGTTTTATTAGTTCTTCTATATATATCAATTCACCATATCTTAGCACTGGAATAAGTAATTGTTCAGCCAACTTCTTCCTATCTAATAATGTTAATTATTCTGTTGTTCTCCTTAAAGTCCCCACCCTTTTATTCACTTTTTATTTTACCAAATCCATAATATGGCAAGAAAAAGACATCTGCTTATCAAATATCACTCCCAAATAACTGTAATCCTTAACCTGTTCTAATTTAGTTAGATTTTTTGTATACATTTGAAGTTTAAGAGTAGTATCATCACTTTTTTTTATGAAAATTTCATACATTTCATTTTCTTTGTGTTCATAATCAACTTTGACCTGGTGAACCACCCCTTGATCTTTAAGAGATCAGACTGCAGATTCAATTGCAATTCATGGTCTGATTGACCAGATGCAATAATTACCGTATCACCAGCATATAACTGAATTTCTGTATAAAGAAAATACAAAATTACACATGCCCACACAATGCAAAGCATCATGGGCTGCATATGCAAATCACCACAGAATGTTATGCTGGTCCAACTTTAAGCAGATGCTCAGTCACCAGTGGAAGATCATTTATGAAAATAAGAAACATAAGAGGTCCCAGGATCGGTCCCTGAGGAATGCCTCTGGTGACCCTTCTGCTCTCCAATGAGTAACCCTGAACCTCCACCCTCTGAGAACAGTTTCCCAAATAAGATTTTAGCCAATCTAAGGAGCCATCTCTAATACCTATCCCTTGTAGTCTCTCGATCAATAAGGGGTGGTCCACCAGGTCAAAGGCCTTCGAAAGATCTACAAAAATTACCGCTGTCTCCATATTATTTCCTAAAGACCTGTTTAACAGATCGCTAAATTCTAAAAGGGCTGTTGTAGTAGAATAGTTTTTTTTGAAAACCAGATTGTTTTGAGGTTAACAAACTATATTTATCTAGATAATCCGTGACCTGTACAGAGATAAGTTTCTCCAAACTTTTTGATAAAAGGGGTAACAAGGCTATAGCCCTATAGTTATTTACTTCTACCACACCTCCCCCTTTGTAGATCGGTTTTACTCTACTTTCTTTCCAGGATAAGAGGATAATAACCAATTTGAAGGCTCCAATTAAATAAATAAGTAATGATTGGTGCTATATTAAAGGCTGCTAACTTCAAAAACTTACCTTCAAGACCATCATTTCCAAAGGTTTTATGGATATTTATTTTTTGTAATACTTTATAAACACTGGTGACCGTCAAAGTTTTAAATTTAAATGAGGGCAGTCTTTCTTGTGAAGGTATTGTTTTTGTTTGTTCCAAATCTTGCTTATAAGAAATCTTACAATTAGGAAGGTCAACAAAAATATCATTTAATGCATTAGCAATATCCTTCGGATTGTCAATAAAGATATCACCATGTTTTAGCCTTGTTATTTCTTCTGGAGAATTACTTCCTGGTTTAGTTAATTGTTTAACCACTCTCCAAAAATGTCTTGGGTCAGTACTCATGTCAATTTTGTTTTTATAGTAAAAAATTTTAGAAATTTTAGCTAACCTTTTACACTTATTTCTAGCTGCCTTAAAAATAATCCAGTCCTTTTCTGATTTAGATTTCAAGGCTTTTTTCCAAATTCCATTTTTAATTTGGATTTGCTTTAATAGTCTATCATTAATCCAGGGTAGTTTAAATGGTTTTGTTTTAGTTTTAACTTTTGGTGCATGCAAATCACAGATTTCTCCTAAAGTCTGAGTAAAATATTCAACCGCAGTATCAATATCTGGAATTAATCTGCAGCGATTCCAATTTTCCTTACCTATACTGTCCAAAAATCGGGTCTCTGAGAACTTTCTAAAGTCTCTAGACCAATTTTGGCTTTTATAAACCAAATCTTGCTGAAACTGGGACCGTGGCATAGTAACCCAAACCGGATTATGATCTCCAAGATATGGAGGTAAAATACCCGAAGCTTCAGTTACAATTTGAGTAGAAACCAAAATTAGATCTAAAATAGATCCATTTGTTGTATTAGATGTATATGTAGTAGGGCTTTTAATGAGTTGTTTTAGCCCTAGAGTAGTAACTATATCTTTTAAGTATCTTCCCCGTATATTTTTCCAATCACAATTTAAATCACCCATCAAAATCAAAGGCTTACTTCCCACTGTATCTGTTATTTTTGTTAATATTATTTCTAAATCTGATATGTTTGCTTTAGGAGGCGAATAAACAATTGAAATAACCAACCCTATCTGCTCTAAATGTACTGCTAAAAATTCTATATTCTTTTCACTACCTTGTAACAATATTTCTGACTGACCAAGAGTTCGTTTTATGAAAAGTAATACCTCTCCCCCTCTAGATTTTCTATCTGTCCTCCATACATTATAACTTTGAGTACCAAATTCATCATCATGATGCTTATTTGAAAGCCATTTTTCGCTTAATCCTAATACACATGGATCATGATTAACCAATAAAGTTGCCAGGGTATCGTTTTTCACCCCAATACTTCGTGCGTTGTCATGTAAAAATTTCATATTCAGATTTTCAGGCCCAGGATTCATTTCAATGTCTCCTCCCAAAATTAATAACAAACAACAAGCCCCAGAAACATTTGTAATTGAGGTATAAAACCTATAGGGATTTAAAGGTCTATAACAACCTCCTAAGTGTTGCCATCTCCTATAAACCTGAAAGGAATTTCTCCTCAGTTTATAACCATTATTTTTCTGTAATTGGTTATAAGAAATTTGCCAATTTACTAGAAGTTCATCATTTACTGGTCTTTTAATTATATTAGACTCTTTTGTAACAGCAACACTCAGGAAGGGGCAAAGAATCAAACACCCTAAAAGGTTTAACATCAACATTTTCAATGTAAGATTTCCAGAGGTTAAAACTTATATCTAAACACAGTACTGTCCAGCACCTAAATAAAACAATTAACTTGTAAGCTAATAAATGCCTACTTCTTTAGTTAAAAATAAAATAGATGTGAAAGAGAAACCTGCTTCAGGTGCACAAATACAATGGTAAATGTCCAAAAGTTTTTTGTCACTCACAACTCACTAAAGGACAAAAGCAATCATGAAACAGGCCTATCAATATCACACTATTTTGATTAAGCCTTTTACTTCGACTAAAGTTAGCTTAATTAGTCCCAGTTTAAACTTTTTATTTTTTCTCTTAGGAGTGACGCTCACGCTGTGAGCTGTGCTAGGCTTTTATAATGAGCTGCCCCTCCTCCGCTATGATGCTGGTCCCTGGTTCTCCTCCCACTTGCTGCTGCAGATTGATCAGCTTTTCTCCGGTTACCGGAACACAGCAGACAATTGAATAGAGTCCCCCCAGAGGTAGGAGCACTGGCACAAAATACAAAAGCGCAGGTTTGATTTTACACAACAGTTCAGCATACAAGTTTTAGAATTCAAATCTCCTGGGCTGCAGCACTCTGATTTTTAGGCTGGAGTTAGATGTTATAACAACAGCTGAGTTGGATGGAATAGCAGCGTACCTGTAATTGAGCTGCGCGAGGCTTTTATGATGAGCTGCCCCTCCTCCTCCTCTGTGATGCTGGTCCCTGGGTCTCCTCCCACTTGCTGCCACAGATTGATCAGCTTTTCTCCAGTTAGCGGAACACAGCAGACAATTGAATGGAGTCCCTTAGAGGTAGGAGCACTGGCACAAAGTACAAAAGCACAGGTTTGATTTTACACAACAGTTCAGCATACTATTATTATTGTCCACTCTTTCAACATGTTATGAGCAACACTGTTGTAACACTGTTTCTAATATTTGTCTTACAACTGCATGCTAAAGAGGAACTTCCCCCAGTCCTGTTGACTTTCATGCATAAATTACCCCTTCTTGCATTAATTCTGGAATTGTATTTCACTACTATCCACTGCAGTTAGTTTTTGCATTCTGAGCTGCTAAAAACTGCAGGGTGTACCAGAGCTTCTATAGCAAGCCTGTTGTTGCTGTGGGCCCAGGGTTGTACTGCTGACATCACTGTAGGGCAGAATCAATTTCACAAAAAAAAAAAAAAACATACTGACAAGGCATTTGGATTTTGGCATAATGCATTTCTAACAGGGTGTCTTGGGGAAGAGAAAACACAGTACATACACTGAATACTGGTAGGTTTCCCTTGCAACATTGCTGCAACTGCATGGTACTGCACAGTGTGAGTCACTCCTCTACCCTACAGTGATGTTATCAGGAGCTAGCAGCCCAGCAGCTGAACAGCAAAGGCAAGTGCAGCGGGGCTCAAAAACAAATCCAAATAATGGAAGGAAGAGTAAACCTTGGCCAAAAATAACAAATGAGCACACCTTTTCTGGTCTAGTACTGCATATAATGACTACAAGCTATTACTTTCTGGACCATCATGAAAGTTATTCTTTAATGTTGCTCCTGTACCTTGAATATATAATGTTTCATTCCAGTTCTACCCCTTCCCCCGATTCCAGGTCCCACCCGGGAGATGAGCAACTTGTTGCTCAGTGTGCCTTCCTGGTGAAACATTTCAATAAATAAATAAATCTGAATCATCTTGGTCACCCTGTGTTGCACCATGTCCAGCCTGTCCCTCCTTAGGTAGACTGCAGTACTGAGCACAGTATTCCAGATGTGGCCTCACCAGTGACCTATACAGTGGAAGTAGTAACTCCGTTTTCCTGTTGCAGTACCCCATCCAATACACCCCATCATCCTATTAGCCTTACTATGGACCTTGTCACACTGACTTGATTGTTTGAGGGCGTCACTATTGATGACCCCCTGGTACCTTTCCTCTGCCATTGTGCTGCTTAGTTTAACCCCTCCCCATCCAGTACTCTGTCCTGTTGTCCCCCCGGCCCGTGCATAACCTTGCATTTTTAAGATCGAGTTGTTGAACTTGGCCTAAGGATCACAAAATAGGAGGTGTACCAATGTTGCCAGTTTTGAATGGTGCCACTTTTATCAGCCATAGATATAAGGAATCTGAGGGCCAGTGTGGATGCTGGAACATCATATGGCAGCAGCAGTCCACAATGGGTATTTCCATCAAGGGAATATTTCCTGTATTAAACCTTATCCTAAGCATGAGGACCTATTGAGTCTGGTACTTACCTCTTATCTCAAGACTGGATTACTGTAATGTTCTATTCCTAGTGCTGTCCAGACAGATGATGCATCACTTGCAGTGGGTGTAGAATATTGTAGCCAGGTTGGTTACGAGAACGGTATGCAGAGGACATATTTCACCTGTGCTGCGTAGTCTACTCTGACTACCAGTTAGGTGGTATGCCACTTTGTCTGCATGAACTGGGCCCAGGCTGCTTTAAAGATCTCTTGGCCTTCTATTCTCCTGGATATGCCCTTCCCACTCCAAAGAATGGGAAGGAGGGCAACTAAAATGGTGCAGGGTCTGCACCGGAAGACACATGAAGAGAGACTTAAGGAGCTTAATATGTATAGCCTCCAGGAAAGGAGGGAGAGGGGGGACATGACAGAAACTTTCAAGTACCTCAAGGGAATCAACGAAGTCCAAGAGGTTAGCATCTTTCAAAAAAAGAGGTGTGCAAGAACAGGGGAACAATTTGAAGATGGGGGCGGCTCAGAGGTAATTTAAGGAAGTATTTTTTCAGAGAGGGTTGTGGATGCATGGAACGGCCTTCCAGAGGAGGTTGTGGGGTCAAAAACAGTGGTGGAATTCAAGCATGCATGGGACAGTCATAAGGCAATTCTAGGGGGTGGGGGTAGGAAGAAGTAGGCTGCTGGTTAGCTAGGATCTGCAGCTTATCCATTAGGTAGGGAAATGGGCAGACTGGGTTGGCCAAGCGGTCCTTATCTGCCATCAAATTCTGTTTCTATGAATGAATTTGTACACAGTCTGGCGACAGAACTTACTAGGTCGCAGCCGCTACCACGTGGAACTCTTATCAAACCATCTTATGGCTTTGTTTGACCTCAGTGGAGGTGTTTAAAAATGGACTGAAGTATTTCTTGTTTTTGCAAATGTATGGTGCCACATAAACATGGACGTTTTGATAACTACATACACAGTTAAATTGGGTCCGTGATAATTATTCTGTCTTAAATGGTAGATTATTGGTTATTGTTAGTTTGATTAATTTCATGTATTTATTCTTTCTTCAATTAGAAACCTTTATTAAGAAATTAGCACACAGTAGTAAAATCAGTACAACTCATTTTTTCTTTTAGGTTTGACGTTTAAAAACTGTGTACAGTCTGGATATACTAATAAAACTTCTGCAGTACATTTGAACAACTTCTCTTAAAAGGGGGAGTAACATTCTGTCCTACAGCCATAGACTGAAGATCAACAAATTTAACTATTAAGGGTCGGAGTCTGTAGCAGTTTACAATCGGCATCTGATACTAATTGACATTAAGGGGGCAATGTCAACCCCCATAGGCCTCAAAGTGTTTCTAGTTTGAAAAGCACTTTTTGATTAGTCTCCTTCTGTACAGGCTGCCGATGTACCTGGTAGTTTGATTCTGATACAATTTTTCTTGTTAACTTTAAAAAATAGCCTGCCCACCATACTGCTGTTACCACACAAACACATGTTTAGTTACAGTCCTTGATCAACTCCCATTGCATCTTTCCTGGACTTGGAAACACCCCCAGCATTGTCTAGCCACTCCTGATACAGTGGGAGGAGACTATTGCATCATGAGTGGCTGCACTGTTTGGGTGTGTTCCTAATGTTTAGGAAGTAGGCAATAAGAGTAGATCAAGGATTTGAAACAAAACAAGGCTGTGTATAATTATTACATTATTAGCATGCATTTCAGTTGTACTAAGGAAGGAAGCAGATAGAACAACCAGTAACATTAATGAATTCTAGAGAAAGAAAGCAGTAGCAGACTGGGTTTCAATAACGTGATACAAAAAGGGTTTATAGTGTCCCTTTAATCAAGTCTATATGAATACTCTGTATTCCTAGGGTATTCAGTCTTTTGGGGGTTATTTTAAAAAGGAGCTCCATGTTTCAGCAAAGTGCTTCTGTCTGTGGGATGTCCAGGGCGATATGTTATCCTATTACCCCAATTAGGAGAGGGCCCCAACAATTATTCCTCTTGTGAGGGGTGTGTACTGACCTCCAGTTCAGCAGAATTTGTCTCTTGACTTCCAAGGTAGCTGGGAGGAGCCCCTGTAGGAGACGTGAGGCGGTGCTGGGAGGAGCCCCTGTAGGAGACGTGAGGCGGTGCTGGGAGGAGCCCCTGTAGGAGACGTGAGGCGGTGCTGCGAGGAGCCCCTGTAGGAGACGTGAGGCGGTGCTGGGAGGAGCCCCTGTGGGAGACGTGAGGCGGTGCTGGGAGGAGCCCCTGTAGGAGACGTGAGGCGGTGCTGGGAGGAGCCCCTGTAGGAGACGTGAGGCGGTCCTCTCCATGACCCACAAATCTCAAACTGTCCCGAGTCTAGGATATTACACACCATCGGACAAGCACAAAAGAACAACTCACGCTGTTGGAGGCACAGGTGGGGTGCAAAGCAAGGGTTGCCAGCCCAGTTGGAACACCACTGATACAGAGAGCTTCACCCCAGGAAACAAACACCAGAGAGACCAAAATTCTGCAAGTAAAAGTATTTAATCCATGATGGAAAAGTAACAGTTGTAAAGGTCAGGCAAAATTCCAACCAGATGCCCCAGCGCTTCAACCGTTAGATCTTAATCAGAGGGCCTAATTAAATGAGCGGTGGCCTCCCTTTCTCAAAAGTATTTAAAAAAAGCACATCAAAACTGCCCCCATTATAGTCTATGAAGCACACCCCCTTGCTATTCTAGTACTGATGTCACAAAACGTGACAGCGTGGGGGTGTGCCTCCAACCTTGGAAGTAGGGGCGTTTTGGCTGTGGTCTGGGGAACCTTTTTTACTAGTGTTTTTTTAAAGAAATTGAGGCATCAAAAAATGTACACTTCACATCACGATCATTCTGCAGAAGGGTAAGCTACCAAATAGGTTGGGGGGGGAGAAGTTACCTAAATAAAAACCTGCTCTTTAATAGCATAAGTGTGGTTGCCTCTGGACCAAATTTTCTCCAGATCCCGCACTAGCCTGCAGCTCAAGGAGTCAAAGTTTGGCAGGTGTGCAAACAGCCCAAGTGTACCCAGGTAGTTTAGACGTCAGTTACTCAGCATTGCACACAACATTCCATGGGGGAGGGGGGGATGATCCAAGCAACTTCTATTGGCCTGGTGTCTATAAAGATGTGGCTGAGTACTGTCAGACTTGTGACACCTGTCAGAGAGTGGGAAAGCAAGGAGACAAAGTCCCCCCCCCATTAAAAAGTTTATTAATTAAAAAAAAAAAACACAAGAAAAAAACAATAGAAGTACATAATATAAACACTAGTTAATACATATTCAATGATGCAGCAGTATTACCACTAGCATTGAACTAAACAATTAGATAACTAGTAATTCTATAGAAGGGTTGATTAGTACTGTAACATAAATAAGTTATACCCATCAAAGTGTACATAAAAAGATATTTAAGTAATTGCCTACTAATTCATACTTACTACAAATATCAGTCCTGTTCTTATACTTGTTTGACCTTCATGGACCAAGCAGAGGTTGATACAAAACCTCTATCGGCCTGGTGTCTGTAATGATATGGCTGAGACTGAGTACTGTCACACCTGTGACACATGTCAGAGAATGGGAAAGCAAGGGGACAGTAAAAGGTTTATTGATTTTTTTAAACAGAAAAGAAAACAGAATAAAATTAAGTAAATAACATGAACACTAATTAATACATATTTCAATAAAGCAACAGTACTGATTTTAACATTAGCATTGAACTAAACAGTTAGTTTAACCATTCTCTGACTACACTTGTTTACATGAGTAATTTGGTTTGGTTGAATCCCCCAACTCCATGCCTTCTTCCTGGTAAAAATAACTCAAATAAGCTAATCTTTTTCACTCGTGACAAGTCTGATTAAGACCAGATGCATGTTTCCCTCAATAAATTGCATACTCGAACATGTGTACGGCAGAAGGATTTTATTTTAATCGGTGAATGAATTATTATTATTGGTCCTAGTAAGAACAGATCCAGAAGCAAATGGTTGGACCAACATAGATGTTACAACAAAATAACAAAGAGCTCTAGCTTTCGGACCAACCAAGTCCTTCTTCAGAAGCTTTATGACAGTTATTTAGAAAATCTCATATTATTAACATCCAGATAATGCATAAAAAACAAAATAATTCTCATTGGTTTAACATACTCATTCAAAACATAACTGAATATTACATCAGAGGAGTTAATTAACACCAGTATGCTTTTAGCTGAAAAGCCCCTGAAGGTCAAAGGTTATCATAGAAACATAGAATCTGATTGCAGATAAGGACTGCTTGGCCCACCTAGTCTGCCCATTTCCCTACCTAACGGATAAGCTGCAGATCCTAGTTAACCAACAGCCTACTTCCTCCTACCCCCTACTAGAATTGCCTTATGTCTGTTCCATGCATTCTTGAATTCCCCCACTGTTTTTGACTCTACGACCTCCTCAGGAAGGCTGTTCCATGCTTCTACAACCCTCTCTGTGAAGAAATACTTCCTCACATTACCTCTGAGCCACCACCCTCTATTTTCAGATTGTGCCCATTTGTTCTTGCACATCTCTTTTTCTGAAAGATGCTACCCTCTTGGACTTTGTTGATTCCCTTGACATATTTGAAAGTTTCTATCATGTTCCCCCTCTCCCTCCTTTCCTCGAGGTTATACATCTTAAGCTCCTTTAGTCTTTCTTCATATGTCTTCTAGTGCAGACCATGCACCATTTTAGTTGCTGTCCTCTGGACAGCCTTCACCCTGTCTATTTCTTTGCGGAGATGGGGTCTTCAGAACTGTACACAGTACTCCAGATGTGGTCTTACCAACTGTCTGTACAGAGAGACAACAGCTTCCTGTTTTCTACTGGTGATGCCTCTCCCTATGCATCCCAGTATCCCCCCAGCCCTCCTTACTGCCTTCTCACATTGCTGGCCCACCTTTAGGTCATCTGATATGACTACCCAAGGTTCTTTTCCATTTTTGTTGTTGTCAGTATCTCATCCCCCATCGTGTACTCTTCCCATGGGTTTTTGTTTTAACCAAGTGCATTAATTTGCACTTCTTTGCATTGAATCAAGCTGCCATACATTTGACCATTCCTCCAACCTTGCCAAGTCCTTTTTCATCCTTTCCACAACCCCCCCGTGTATCAACCCTGTTGCAAATCTTTGTGTCACCTGCAAAGATACATACTTTTCCTTCCAGTCCCTCTGCAATGTCACTTATAAAGATATTAAAAAGGACTCACCCCAGTACTGAACCCTGTGGTACCCCACTAGTAACCCCACTTTCTTCAGAGTGGACTCAATTTACTATTACCCTCTGTGTCCTGTTGTGCAGCCAGTGTTTTACCCAGGCTACCACTCTGGGACCCACTCCTAGGCTGGCTAATATCAGAACATAACAAGCAGAAAGTTCTCCTCACATACATTTTAAAATGCCTCAGTATGTTTATTTTTTTTTGTTAATCTTTTTACCTGGCACCTCGGTCTGCTTCACATTCCAGCATCTGTCCTATCCAGCTGCCATCCAGTCTGCCATGGCCCCGGAGAGCCCCACCGCTAATTACCCCCACAGCTTGCCCCCCGTGGCGGGGCGGTGGAGAGTCCCCCTTACTCCCCACTGAACCAGGATCCAGTAGCCACGGTAGAGTCCCCAGGTCATGCGTCCCTTGAAGGCCATCAAGCCACCGCAACCGTGCGCCCTATTTTCTGTTTTTCTTGTGTGTGAGAGGGGAGTGCAATGATGCAAAGGGGGAGCACACACGTGTCCACACACGCTCCCTCCCAGCGCCGTGCCCCAACTCACCAACCCTCAGTGAGGTAGCAATGCACCATCCCCCAGCCTCCACTAGAGGTCACTGGTGCGCCGACGCCTGGAAACCCCCCTTCCCGGAGAGGGAGAGCAGTCCTATGGATGCTCAATCCCTCCCCGCCCCTGCTGACCCCCAGTGACCTGAGTCCATTCCCAAACCCGGGTCGCCGGCATGAAGCGAGGTGTGGCGTCCAGCACCTCAACCCACAGTGCCACCAGGCCGGACCTCAGTATGTTTATTTATGTAGTTTTTGTTGACCAGGTAAGTGCACTAGGCAAATTCTTGCCTATTTTTAGGCATGACCCAGGGGGAAGGGGGATACAGATGAATGCCAACAGACCTTGAATCAGATTAAGCTGTTGGTGGTATTTTAGTGAATGGAGGAAATTTGACCAGGGCACTGGGGAAATTCTCCTACTCTCCACAAGGGGAATTGCTGGCTGGCAGCAAGACGGCCGACCAAGGTGTCGCAGAGGAGGAGATAGAGTTTCAGGAGACTGGGGATCTGATCTCCATCCCAGTTTCCTGTACAAATCTGGAGACAAAAGCTAAATGTAATGTAAGCTATTCGCTGCTCACTGGTATGGAAGGAGAAAAAGAGATGAATATGATTTCTGGAGAAGAAATGGTTCAAGATTTGGACCAGGCAGTCGGTCTAGTGGTTACAGTACTGCTAGAATCTTCTGCCGAAGCTGCTGAGGAACCATAGAAGGTTGGTGTGGAGAATGTAGAACTGCGGGAGGACTTCATATTTCCAGAGGACATGGAGAAGGATCCTGTTTTGGAGACAGAGCAATTACGGCAACAAATGAAATGACACATAATGTATTGCTTCAAAAAATTGCAGATGAAGAAGAGAAATTTAGAAATTGCGTCTGAAATGCTACTGCAAGCTGAAGATCTTACGGCAGATGGCACCACACATAAACAGATGCAAGGAGAGACGCACAACCAAAAAAAGTTGTACAGGGGAGCTATGGAGCCCAGAAATCCCCTACCGGAATGTGATCCAGTTTTAGGCAAAAGCGGGAAGAAAATGCTGGGTGTTTCGGCCCAAGTTGCAGCTACAAACAAAGCTGTGGGCAAATTTTCAAAATGATCGGGAGATGTAGAAACAGATACGGGAGCGTGGATGCCTGCAAAAGCATTGCAAGACACAGGCTGGGTTGCAGAACCACGAGGTGGCTGGTCTCCTGACCCGAAAGATCCAGCTGTGGCGCAGTACTCCACCGTGGAAGTTACACCTACAGGTAAAGTTGTTTTTTCCCCCATAAACACAAATAATGAGGTGTTCTGAATGTGGTTGAAGTGAAAAATGATTTGGGGACATGAGTCAATACTAACACCAGTGATTAAAAAGAGGCCGTATGCACCCATAATGAGGATTCTGTAGGAAATATTCTTATGAATAAAGGACCAACAGATGGGGAGAAGACTACAGAGGTGGTAGTAAATGCATGTGGGGGAGATACGGATATTAAAAGAATAGAGGTAGCATCTACTTCAACTAAAGGGCCTAATATGCAGAATCACAATACTGATAAAAAGACTTTTGTACCAGAAAATATAAACAATTTTGATAATGATCAAACTACAAATGGGGGCTACCAGTAGGCATGGGGGTCCCAAGACTGCAAGATCCAGCACAGGAATCAAGGTTTAAACTAGTATTACGTATGGCAGATTTATTTAAAAACAAAGGTGAACCAGTTCCACGCTGCAATGCCATCAGGTTGATCTATAAAGGTGGTTTAGCAGACCCACCCGACAGAGTCTATGTGGGAAGGACTTTGTTAAAAGACTCTTTGAAATGTTATGCTTCTGAGGTTTTTGCACTCATCCACATAGATGAGTATAATTATGACATTGGCTTTAAAACTATGGAATGTTTGGACAGATTCTGGGTAAAATATAATATGCTGAAAAACATCCCTTTGTGGTCGCCATTTTACACCATTCCTATAACTAAACCAGCTGTCAGAACACTCACCGCCATCTTTAAAAATGAGGGGGTGAATATTACAGATATATTGTTTTGGCTAAGAAAACGTTGCAAGGTATTGGAAAACCCTAACCCTGTCATAGATACAGAACAATTTTGGACAGGAGGATGGAGAGTAAAATGCAACTTATTTTTAGGAAACCATGGGATTGTGCATCTACCTAGTTGTTTCTACTTAGGCAGAGATCGGGGGGTCTTTATTTTATCCAGGCCAGCCTAAGTCATGCCACAAATGCGGCTCACAAATTCATTTAAGTAATGTTTGTAACACTCCGAAATGCACACATTGTTTGGAAATTGGACATATGGCTTCAACATGCATCAATACATTTAGATGCAATTTATGTGAGGAGAAGTGACATTCCTACGTAAAATGTCCATGGGCCTCCCACAATACTGAAGAACGGGTCTCACATGAGGCATTAATCATTCAGGCACAGAAAAAAGGCTGTACTGCAGCTTCAGAGAAAAGAATGCAAAAAGAGAAAGAAGCAGCCAAATGGGATAAAATGGAATGAAACCAGAGGAAGAAAAGGAGACTGCACCACAAGAAGCAGAACAGGACCACAGTAAGGAAGGAATTAATATGGGGCTAAAACATGAAGGGATGGTGAGTCCTGTAACTATAAAAAGTAAGGCACAGCCAGCAGACTTGCAGCAAGAAGCTACACAAATTTGTAACCCCCAACCGGCACAAATGCCTCTCCCCTTGCAAAATTCACCAGAAAAGGAGCTAGAGAGCCCACAGGTCTAGATCCATGATGAGGCAACACCCCAGGAGGAAGGATGGGTGGATGAACAGAAGACACGTGAAATGGATTTATCTACAATACCCCCACCCCACAAGGTGCAGAAACCTCCATTTAAGATTGTGGACTATAAAAAAGACCTAGGACTAGGCTTACTGCTAAAACAGAACCAAAAGGTAAAGTACAAAAGGTTGCAAAAGGGAAAGAGAAAGCAACTTCAGATAATCCATATAATGTTTTGTCAAACATAAAAGACTGGGGTGACTCTGAGGAGGATAAAGTCAGATTCCTCTTCCATATCATCTTGTATGAGAGATCATTCTTCAGAGATAGAAGAAGGTACAACAAAAAACAGAAAGGGACAAAACAATGGAAGACTAGGTCAAAATAGAAAATTGTATGCCTATCTCCTTTAAAATCACATGACATCATTACAACTGCTATCTATAAATGTCAACAGTATTAAGAATGGGAAGAGAAGACTGACTATTATCTCAGCATTACAGTCTTCCAAAGCAGATATTATTTTCATTCAGGATACGAGAATTAATCCTTTTTTTTTTTCAGATTTATTCTGCTTTTTTTCTGGCAGGACCCTTCCGACAGAATCAGCCCTAGTCACGGCCCCTGGGACTCCCACCTACTGCCGATTACCGTTGCCTCTTCCGGTCACCCCCCGGCTTACCCCCTGAAGGGCGGGGCCACGGCATTGGTCCCCAGTATTCTGGTGCCATGGATTAGTATCTAGTTGGGAGAGCTTTCTGACAGCAGAGGCTAACTGAAGTCCCGGGGAGGGCTTCACAGAGACAGGAGTCCTGCCACGTTTTTTCTTCCCCTTGTAAGCTTTGGCGGTGACGTGCAATGACATCCAGCGTCTGTCCCACTCCAGAGAGCGTCGATTTCGTGTCGCCTACAGGGCGGCAACCCGGCCTCCGCTAGGTGTCGCACCTGTGTTATCACAGATCCCCCCTTCCCCCCGGAGAAGGAGAGCAGTCCTAAGGATGCTCCATCCTTCTCCCCCTGGTCGGCCCTCCGACAACCCGGGTCTGTTCCTGAACCCGGTTCACCGGCGTCGCAAGCAAAAATCTCACCGCTGCACTGGTGGGCCAGCATATCAAAACATTTTTTGAGATAGCACAGGCATCGAGATGGTGGGGTAAAGGGGCATCTTATTGGTCCCAAGGCATAGACACCTGCGATGGCATAGGGATTCTCTTTAGAAATCATCATTTGAAGGTCACCAGGTTAATAGATCTTGAGCCTGGGAGAACACTAATTCTAGATATTCAGTTTGGGGATGCTAGACTTAGAGTGGTAAATAGTTATGCCCCCCACAGGAAAGCCAATAGGATTGCTCTTTAGAGCAATACAACCATATTTACATACATCTCGGATTAGTAATATGGGGGAGGACTTTAATTGTTCAATGCAACGAATGGACAGGGGCCTCGCAACAAACAAATTGTATTGCGATACTAATGTATTGAATGGTGTTGTGAGTAATACCCATTTACAAGATGCATATCGAGTAAAGCACAAAACGGGGGGGAATACATATTTCAGAGGTCCCCTATCAACAAGGGTAGACTACTTTTTTGTGTCCACTTGTGCAATAATCCATGACATACAGACACAGTGTTTTGATTTTTCAGACTACAAGGGTCTATGGATGCACCTTAACTGGGGAAATGGCCCTATGTGTGGGAAAAGTCCATGGCACTTGAATAGGTGATTAACAAAGAATGGGATTCACTATGGAGCGCAAGGAAATCAGTACAATGTTTGTACGATTCTCAAGCAGAATGGTGGGAAGAGACAAAAAAATTGGTAAAGGACTTGTTTAAAAAAAAAAAGGCTGGTAAACAAACCTTAAAAACATATTTAGATTATCTGGGATTACAGAAACAACTTCAAGATCCGATTTCAAAAACACAAACATTAAAAATGGATTTTAGTGCATGAATAGGAATAATAAAAAAATAAATGTTTGCAAAACAGTATGATAGGGATAAATCATTGCAACAAGAAATGAGGTTTGGGACAGAGTGTAAGAAACAGAGCTTTAATGCCTTTAAAGATTGTCACAAAAGAGCAGAAGGAAAAATAGTACTGCAGGTGATGGATGACAAGGGACGGTGTGTGTCAAATAAACAAGAAATCTTACACATAATACAGCAACAGGTAAAACATTGGTTTGGGGAACCCCCAGTAGTACAAAGGCCTATTGATTACTTAAAGAAATTGGTTATTCCATAAACATTATCACCTCAGGGGGCTGCTATTATACAACCAGTCGAGGAAGACGAAGTGAAATATGTAATAAATACATTACAAAATGGGACTTCCCCAGGGACAGACGGGATCACAGGGGAATTCTATAAGAAGTATAGTGATTATTTATTTCCAGACCTTACTATTTTGTATAATGAGATATTGGATTCAGGAGTGCTACCAATGTCTATGAAAGAGGCAGACCTAATTTTTTTATATAAAAAAGGGACGAAGGAAGATCTGAATAACTGGAGACCTATCAGTTTGTTGAATGTAGATTTTAAAATTTTGGCCAAAATTTTATCAAGAAGATTAACTCAGATTGCAGAAAAAGTAATCAGTAAAGCACAAACATGCTCAATTCCAAAGAGAGGAATTCAGGATAACATGATAATTCTGAGTGAATTATTTCAAAGAGGTAGGATGGGGGTCAAAGGAAGGGTATAGCCTTGACCAGCATAAAGCCTTTGATTCTGTATCTCACTCCTTTTTATTTTCAGTTTTACGGTATTATGGGATACTGGATAAATTTGTGCAATGGATAGCATACACGTACGGTAACACTGACCCCCAGGATAAATGGGTGGATGGATAGGCCTGTAAGATTACAGAGACGGGTGAGACAGGGTTGTCCCCTTAGCCCCTTATTATTCATGGTTTGTATTGATCCTGTTTTAAGATCTATTCAGTTGTCTGATTCTATTAAAGGTATTTCCCTGACACGGATGGGTCCACCAGTGAAATTGTTGGCCTATGCTGATGACATCGTAATTATAACTAATAAGGGAACAGAAGAACAGGATATTACAGACATAATTTTAGAGTCAAAATGGTGTGGGAACAGAGGACTAGGAGATTATTGACTAGAACAACAGTAATCCCGGGATATGTAAAACCTATGATTCAAGACCTAATTAAACTAAAAATTCCTGGACAAAACATAAGACCAAAAACAAGACAAGAGTTATATCAAGTAATGACAGAACATACAAAACAAGAGCTAGAATTGTCTAGTTGTTCAGTAATTGAGACACAAAGCATGTTATCACAATTAACAAATGAAAGAATTCCCACCTTTGCATGGGATACGTTGTGGTTGAGTATACCTGGACGGACGAATGTAAAGAATAACCTTAAACATAAACAATTGTCAGAACGATATTGCCCACTGCGTTCTTGTGTACAGCTTTTGGAAACACAGGAACATCTTTTTTTGGAATGTCCATTTGTGAAATTATTCTGGGATCTGGTAAGTAAAACATGGCAGGCCATTAAGTTTCAGAACCTCTCATATATAGAAATCATGCATACATACCGTTTTTTCCACCAAATGGAATGGGTTTCATAAAGGAATGCTACAAGCTATTTTTTGCAATACTGAAATACTTTATATGGCAAGCCAGATGTAAATGGGTCCTTCAGCAACAAGAGACCCTACTTGAGACTATGTTAAAGAATGTAGTAATTTCACCTCGACACATTTATGAGAAAGACACAAAGATTGTGACAAGGAACACGTTGCACGGGTTATGGGATAACGGTACGCCAATTTTTATGCTAACCTGAAAAAAACAGGAGAATGACATGGAGGAGCAGAGGTTGGTGTAAAGAAGACTTTAGAATACACAGACAGTGTTGGTGTGAAGCGCTGGTGAAAAAAAAGGGGTGGGATGAACCAAGAAAATGAAACAGAGAAAGAGGAATGTGAATATTACGATTGTAAGTAAAATAAGGCTGCACTTCAGAGGATGACAATATATTGCTAACAAGCGGCGTTACTATAGATGGTGTGTGATTGCCAGATGAGAAAAACCATGGATTCAGCATAAGAACCAGAGAAAGGCTGGACAGAATGTAGTAATTGGAATGTAATCGAAGACATTGCCAATACTTGAACTATTTGCAGAATGGAACTTGATTGTTTTGAATTTTTTACACCCTTTTCCACTCAAAGAAAGTCCCCTACTCATTTCAAGAAGTGCCATGGGATCTTTAATATCCACCTGAACTACCACCAGAACAGGCAGATGAGACCTCAGTTTAATGTCTCATCCAAAAGACGGCACCTCAGGGGTGCAGCACCCACCTCATGCTGAACTGCACTGCAGTGTCAGTACTAGGATATTAATCCAAGTGCCTGGTGTGGGGATAGAACCCACAGCCTTCTGATCTCCCGGCCTCAGAGGCGAGTGTGCTACCTGTTTCACTGAACTGTTCAAGAAAACAGCCTAATGAAAACAAAACCTTAGGATACTAGACTCCCTTAATTACACGTGAGCTGAGGAGTTTTTCAACTTTAATTGCAAGTGTCCTTGTGTGTTAAAGAACACAGTCAGTGAAAGGCAAACCTGTGGCTAATAAACATGTGCTAAAATATGACATAATTGCAAGTTAAAAACAAGCCCCCAAAACAAAACAAACAGAAATTATCTATATATGGCATACAGAGGGTTTAAAGTAAAGTTTACTCAAAATGAGCAAAATTTTCACACTTAGTCTAATGTTTTATTTATTTGTTCACAAATCAGATTTGCAGCCTTTGAGTCAAAGACTCATTTACAAAGGCACCTCGTCGCAGGGAGGGGAGACAACATTTTGGTGGAGCAAAACAGTGGGGAACAATACAGGTGAGATACAAAAAAAGCATGCAAAGCAAACGGACATACAAAGCTATTTCAGCAATACAGTGAAGCACGCAGGTTTCAATGCATGGTGTACAGACTACAGGTAAGCTAATTTAAATAAACTAGTACATATGTAATACTATAAGATCCCTAGAGATACTAGGTGGCGAATACCGGGGGGGGGGTGCAGAGGGGTAGTTGCTAGGGAGAGTGGTGGACCGGGAGGACTATGTCTGTGGATTGGCTCAGGCGGAACTCTAGGTAAGGCTCTGTCATGGGCATTTGCAGCTCCGAGTGTCAATGAGGTATTTGCGTAGGGTGATTTTGAAGGGGCCAATTTTAGAGATGTTTGTGATGTGAGTGGGGAAGGAATTATACCAGGAGGGGGCTCTGTAGTGGAAAGATCTTTGGGTGAGCGAGGTCCTAGCTCTCGGCACCTGGAAGGTGGCTTTGGTTGTATTTTGGCTGGCGACCGAGTGGGTGACCTGTTGTAGGGATGTAGTGACTCCTGGAGGGGAGAGCCCAAGAAGCATCCTTTTGGCCAGTATACAGGTGTGGTATCACAGGCGCTCTTCAAAAGTGAGTAGGTTCGAGGTGGAGTAAAGCTGGCATGTGTGTGTTCTGCTGGGGGCACCAGTCAGGAGCATGCAGGCTTTGTTAATAGAGGTCTGGACTATGGTGAGGGCAGTGGGGTCAGCAGCTGCATAGATAGGGAGCCCATAATCAACCAAAGACAGGATGGAGGAGGTGATAGACAGCCATAGGGCATACTCAGGGAGGCAGTCTTTGTGGCGGTAGAGGAGTCCAATACGGGCATTCATGGCAGAGGACAGCAAGTTAAGATAGGCATGGAAGGAAAGAGACGAGTCGAAGGTGATGCCCAGGTATTTGTAAGTTGATACCTGTTCAAGAGGGTGTAGGGTGTGGGGTAGGATGAGAAAGGGGGCATTTCTGGAGTTACTTTGGCAGTGTGAAAAAATCATAGATTTTGTCTTCTTGTGGTTCAGAACCAGATGATGGTCAAGGAACCATTTTTCAGCTTGGCTGAAGGTGAGTTGCAAGGAGCTCTGGAGGGTGAGTGGGTCGGGGCGGGAGGTGATGAGGACAGCATCGTCAGCGTATAGAAGCATTTTGCCTGAGGAGGAGCTGTGGAGGGTGTTTAGAAAGAGACTGAACAATGTGGGGCCCAGGATGGAGCCCTGAGGGACCCCAGAGCATACAGGTAGGGCAGTTGATAGGATACCATTGATTTTGACCCGT
This sequence comes from Neoceratodus forsteri, assembly GCA_016271365.2. Classification (NCBI taxonomy): domain Eukaryota; kingdom Metazoa; phylum Chordata; order Ceratodontiformes; family Ceratodontidae; genus Neoceratodus; species Neoceratodus forsteri. The sequence continues at coordinate 35,326,780 of CM028133.1, read as the reverse complement.
TGGGATCTGTCATGGAGGTGGCTGGAGAACCAGGTCAGGGGACCAGGCAAGAAACCAAGATGACGGAGGGAGTCAAGCAATAGGGAGTGACACACAGTGTCAAAGGCCTTGGATAGGTCAATGAACACTGCTCCGGCGATCTCCCCAGAGTTAAGTGCAGAGTGTATTTGGTGGGAGAACTCTAATAGGGCTGAAGTGGTGCTGTGTCCAGGATGGAAGCCATGTTGCTCTGGGCATAATATATTGTACTTGGATAGATAATCCATGAGTTGGGTGGATACTATTTTCTCCAGGGCTTTGGGTGGGGGGAGGATGGAGATCAGTTGGTAGTTGTTTGGTAATGTGCGGTCTCCATTTTTATGAATTGGGGTAATTTCCGAGGATTTCCATGCTCTCGGGAATTGGCCGAGGCATAGAGACCGGTTAAAAAGGTCGGTGAGAAGGGCTAGCATGACATCAAGCGTTAGGCGGAGAATCCTGGAATCAAGGGGGTCACAACTGGGGTTGCGGTTGGAGAGGGCTTTTAGTAGGAGTAGTTTGGCATCGCGGGGAGATATGGTCCAGAGGAGAAGAAACAAAGACCAGATTGTGAGGATTAAGAAAGACGGGGGTTGGTGGAAAAGGGCAAGGACCAGGTAGAGGCACTGAATGAGTACTTCTGCTCTGTGTTCACAAAGGAAAGAGGGGGGCAGATATCCCATGGGAAGAGTGGAGTGGGCAGGGGAGGCGGGGCAACTGATATCAGAATTACAGAGGACAGGGTGCTGGAGGAACTAAGGGCACTGAGGGTGGAAAAGGCACTGGGGCCAGATGGCATTCACCCTAGGGTACTTGGGAAGCTAGCAGAGATCCTGGCAGGACCACTGGCAGGCTTGTTCAGTACATCACTGGACACAGGATGCATGCCACAGGACTGGAGGATGGCCCATGTGGTGCCCATTCATAAAAGTGGCCTCAAAGATGATCCAGGCAACCACAGACAAGTGAGTCCCACTTCAATTGTGGGGAAACTCATGGAGTCAATCCTAAAAGAGACTGGTGACCTTTCTAGAAGACAATGGACTCCAAGATGGCCATCTGCATGGTTTTGTATCAGGCAGATCCTGCCAGACAAACCTAATTGAGTACTACGACTGGGTTGCTAGGGAACTGGACAGGGGCCATGCAGTGGACATCCTACATTAGGACTCCAGCAAGGCCTTTGACTCTGTGCCACATGGGAGGCTGGGGGAAAACTGGAATACACTGGGGTGGGGACAAAAATGGTCAACTGGGTCACCAACTGGCTGAGGAGTAGGCAGCAAAGGGTGGTGGTGGTGGGGACTCTCATCCCCAAAGGATGTTATGAGTGGGGTGTCCCAGGGTTCAGTACTGGAACCGGTGCTGTTCGGGATATTCATAGTCAATATGTCAAATGGAATCCGGAGTAGGATTAGTATGTTCGCAGACGATATTAAGATCGGTGCAGTGGTAGATGACATGGACGGATGGAGGGGGCTGCAGGAAGACCTGACCAAACTACAGGAATGGTCGGAGACATGACAGTTGGGGTTCAGTGCCAAGAAGTGCAAGGTACTGCACTTCAGAGCAAGGAACCAGGGGAGGAAATATCAGTTGGGAGGGGTACAGTTGGAAAGTACAGTAGAAGAAAAGGATCTAGGGGTACTAACAATGGAGAGTATGAACCACTCAGCTCAATGCAGGCAGGCGGCTGCAAAGGTAAACAAGATGCTGGGGTGCATAGGGAAGGGGATCTCCTCCAGGCACAGAGAAGTGATCCTGCCCCTGTACAGGTCACTGGTCAGGCTGCAGCTGGAATACTGCGTGCAGTACTGGCATCCATTCCTGAAGAGGGACATCAGATTGCTGGAGGGGGTGCAGCGTTGGGCAACGAAGATGATACAAGGACTTGAGGGAAAATCCTGCAAGGAGAGGCTGGGAGAGCTGCAAATGTATTCCCTGGAAGAGAGGAGGGATGGGGGGATATGATCGAGACCTTTAAGTACCTAAAGGGTATTAACAGGATTAATACAGAAGGGATTTTTCAGACAAGAAGGGGGAGGGACACGAGAGGGCATCAGCTGAGGCTAGAGGGGGGAGATTCAGGAGGGAAATCAGGAGACACTTTTTCACGGAAAGTGTGGTAGATAAGTGGAACACTGCCCGAGGAGGTGGTATAGTGTAGAACGGTAGGAGGATTTAAGAGAGGTGGGACAGAGTGAGGGGTGATTATGAGGAGGGAGGGAGGGGAGGGTGGGGCAGCTGCAAGTTGAGGGCCTAGCTGCACAATCGAGCAGACTCAATAGACCGTGAAGCCTGTTTCTGCTGGCATTTCGTATGTTCCCTTGGTAGTCTAGTGGCCCCCCATTCCCAAGTGTACAATAAAATAATACATTCTCTTTTTTACTGGTAATCTAGTGCTCCCCCTCCTTTCCCCATACCCCAATCATAGTGTGAGAGATTGTTAATAATTTCTCTGGTAGTCTAGTGGCCCCCCTCGCAGCCCCGACACACCGATCACCGCAAAACCGGAATAATGCATAAACCTCCCCCCCAGTGGCACCCCACCCACTCAGGACCCCACTGCCCACCTCACTCCCCCCATCCCAGCAATGGCATACAGTCAGCGGGCAGCTAAACCCACTCTCACGCCTCCCGACTGAGCTGTCACAGAATGATAGCGTACAGTAAGCACTACAATACCACTGGTTGACACTGTCGACCAAAGGGCTTGCAGTGTGTAATGTAAGCTTTCATTCAGGTGACTGAAAGCTTACAGTACACACTGCAAGCGACCAATGGTACTGTAGTGCTTACAGTACACTGTCATTCTGTGACAGCTCAGTCAGTGAGCGTCGGAGGTGCGCGGTGGGTTTTGCTACCTGCTGACCATATGCCACTGCTGGGATGGGGAGTGGGGTGGGCTTTAGGGTCCTGAGTGGGTGGGGGGGTGCCACTGGAGTACCTGGTTGGGGTTTTATGCATTATTCTGGTTTTGCAGCGATCAGTGTTCGGGGCTGGAAGGGGGGCCACTAGACTACCAGGGAAATTAACAATACCTTGCACTACAATCAGAGTACAGGGAAAGGAATAACAATATATTTATTTTAATGGCGCCTTTCAAATGCCGAGGTGCCATACAAATTAAAATCAAAGAACAAATCTGAATAAACAATCATAAAATCAAACATCATCAAATCATCATTAATCAATTAATTATTCACTATATGCTTGGTGCCACAGAAAAGTCTTTAGGGCCATCTTAGGACGGAGATACCACTAGATTACCAGGGATGGTGGACATAGCATCATAACCCTTTGATCAGGTTCAGGAACAGGAGGGGGGGTTACACTAGACTACCAGGGGATGGTTTATATGAATATTTACATGTACGTCACGGGTCGGGGGGCCACCAGACCACCAGGGAAACGGAGTTTGCTGTACTTTATTTTACTATCGGGGATGACGGGGGGGCCACTAAACTACCAGGGCAATTTATTTAACGATACCTTACAGTACAATTGGGGTACGGGGAAGGGAGAAGGGCCACTAGACTACCAGGGATGAAGGTTTGTTTTTTTGTACACTCGGGGATGGGGTAGGGCACTAGGCTGCTAGCGCATATACATCCAACAGATTCTCTGGCACTGGACTGATTGGAGTTGCAGGCCATCTGGTGCATCCTGCCTGGCGCATCCCTGCACAGGACATGCAAATGGGGCCATAATGACATGCAAATGGCCCCATTTGTGCCTTGCATGCCTAATGGTCCCATTTCCATGTTGCAGTCTGAATATCTGGAATTTGCACTCGGTGCATCCCCAAGATGCACCGCGCATCCCCATTCGGGGTATTCAGACCGCACAGAGGATGCACCAGCTATTTTCATGCCCTCATTTGTGTTGCTCATCTTTTGCATATTCAGACGAGACGCACAATCGCACATCTCATTTGACTATAGCACTTTTGCGCCCCAGCGCTTCTCAGTTGCTCAGAGCAACCACTTGCGCCCTTTCCGGGTGCAGCTTGAATATCTAGGCCCAGATGATTAAATGAAAAAAAACATGGAGACTGCAAGCTTCTTACAAATAAATTATGCACTGACTCTATCCTGCTGACAAAACACACCCTGGTAATTTTAAAGCAGCAGTGCAGTGAAAAAATGTTTATGCCCCAAAAGCTAGATATGCTGCATTCCGGGAGTTTTTTTTTCTCAGTATTAATACGACAGGTCTACAATGCTGTTTCTATGCCAAATGTAGGGCCATCTTCTCTTCTTGAGAAACAAAAGTTGAAAAGTGTAGCAAATACTCAAGATTTTGATAGAATTATGAAAGTTCACCACCAAAGAAAACTGGAAGGTGCTTGACATCTTTTATAATAAAAACATATAGTTTGATTTTTTGGGGGAGGGGGGCCCAGTCTCGTTGCACTCCTGATTTCATTGTTCCGGAGTTAATAATGGGACTATAGAGAACTGCTGCACTATTCACATGGAATGAAAGGCCTCCTCTCCCCCCCCATTAACAGGGTTATAGCACAGGTACTAGTCACATAAAATGGAATGAAAGCCTGCCCTTCCGGAGATGGGCAGGTATCACTAACGTGAGCATGGCCTCTGAGAAGCAGTCGCATTATTTTACTGCAGCAAAGAATAAAGTTTATACAAAGCCAAGAGGTGTTTATTGAGTGACGGTTGGTTGAGTTTCAACCAATTTCAAGCTGCGAAGGATCATACATTCCCGCGGTACAAAGTCCTGCTTGTACATTTCACAGCTTAGTAGACCTGGCCAAGGCCTTCGACACCGTCTCTCACTCCCTTCTCCTCAGCTCACTTCCAGCAACTGGCCTATCTCCCTCTACCACAAACTGGTTCAAGGCCTACCTTATTGGTAGAACCCAATCAGTTAACATCTTGGACGCCACTTCCCCCCGTCCCGTTTAGCACTGGAGTCTCCCGGTGCTCAGTATTAGGGTTCCTCCTATTCTCCATCTTCTTAAACAACCTTCCCTCTGTTTGCTCCCCATCCTCCCCTATACATATGTATACCGATGATACAGTCCTGCACGCATCTGGCTCCTTTACTGCTGAGGTTACAACCAGCTTACAGCAAGACTTCGGCAAGGTTCAGCTCTGGTTTGCTAACCATAAACTTTTCCTCAATGCCAAAAAGACTGTCTCCATGGCCTTTGACACAAGGCAGAGACTCTCTAGGCTTCCCTCCCTACCTACTTTTCACACCCTTGAGGGGACTTTACTTCAGGACACATCCTCCTTCAGGTACTTAGGTGTTTGTTTGGACCAACACCTAAACTTCTCTGGACATATTGACGCTATCCAGAAAAAACTGCGCCCCAAGCTTGGTGCACTGTTCAGGAACTGTAGTTGCATCCCTCTAACGGCTAGGCGTGAACTTGTTCAGAAGGTGATACTGCCCATTTTTGACTACTGTGACATGGTCTATGGTGCTGCCACTAAGTCCTCCCTAGCCAGACTGAACACTCTCTTCAATTCCTTCTGCCGCTTTGCCCTGGATTCCCCCCCTCGCACCCATCACTGCGATCTTTATCGTGCCCTATCCTTCCCCTCTGTTACAAATAGGTGACTCTCCCACTGTGCTAAATTCACCTCCAAGCACTGACTGGGTGAGCTCCCTTCTTACCTCACCTCCTCCTTTATAACACCCTCCACCCTCCCATTTCCTTAGATCAACCGACTCCCGCACTCTGGTTGTCCCCTGCAGATCCACCCAAATCGGCCAATCCAGTTACTCTCACCACTTCCCAAAAATGTGGAACCCCAAAATCCAGCACTCATCCTCAGCCTACTCCATTAGCTCCACCCTCAATAATTATCTTGCACCTAGCTGCTCCTGCCATGTCCCTAATTCCCTCCTCTAAGTCCTAGCCGAACCCTACCCCCACCTTCATTTTACCCTGTGCACACCCACTCCTTCAAGGCCTTCTCCCCTTCCCCCAATTGCTCCCCCTTACTTGCCTCCCTTGATCAGTCATAGAATGTAAAGGATCCTGAATGCTCTCCATGGGTCCCTCTCTTGCCCCCCCCCAAAGGGGCTTGTATCTCTCATCTGCTCCCTTCCCCAGCCATCTTAAAGTGGTCTCTCAGGAACACTGCCTTATCCCCTTCTCTGGTCCCCCCAGTCGCTTTGCAGGGTTCCTCGCATCCTGAAGGGGTCTCCAGGGGCACGACTCTTCCCCCTCTCTCACCTCACCCCTCCCTCCCCTTTCATGTAAGCATTTTACTTATTAACCTGGCGCTTACTATTGTCCACTCTTTCTACATGTTATGCTAAACACTGTTATAACTCCTGCCTTACAACTGTATGTTAATGTTGATCTTGTAACTTGAATGTACAATGTCTCATTCTAGTTGTACTCCTCCACCCCAGGTCGCACTGGGAAACAAGCGACTTGGGCATTCATTTACTTTGAGGAACCCTCGTCCCGATTTAAGTGCGCTCAAGCGAAATATGGCTGCACGTTCACAAGATGCATTATGTGACTGATACGCCACTGCAATGCTCAGATACTATTAGGAATATTGACGACAGGGGTGTGTCATGGGATAACGCCACCTTGGGGTTGGCACGAGGTCACGAGGTCGAGTGTATCCAATGCCCCAGGTGTGGTGTTATCTCAGCATGACACACACCCTGGAGTGCATTATTCCTATTATACAATGGCTTGTTGATATATATATATAAAATAAAAAAAATATTTTAAAGAATGTTTTTATTAGTGTGGAAAAATATTTTTGTTTCTTAAGAGGAGATGAAAAAAAGAGATAAAGTTCATCTGCCATAGGCTTATCTGCATTGGTTCACAGTGATGAGACTAGACCTGTGGCGTTATGCTGGGATAACACCATGGGTCCAGCCCTAAACTGACCAATCACAGTCCAAGATTCTTTCTTGCCATTACATAATGTATTACATACCATACCAGCAACAAACAGTACTAAATTATACTTAATTATTGAGCGGTAGCGGAGAACATAAGACCCGGGAGTGCCGCCACAGAAAAAACGGTGCACACAGCAACCAGTAGTACTAAATTACAGTAATGCAAATCAACTACAACTACAATGTCTTAATTATTGTGCAGTAATGGAGAACTTAAGACCTGGGGAGTGTGGGGGGCAGAGTGCCCCCACAGAGGAAACAATGCACACAGCAACCAGTAGTACTAAATTATAGTGACTACAACTACAATGTCTTAATTATTGTGCAGTAACAGAGAACTTAAGACCGAGAAGTCGACAGAACAAACCGGTGCATACAGAAACAAATACACTTACCTTAAGCTCCGTTTGATGTCTCCAGTAGAAAGACACTGAACAGTTAGCACTCACTTACTGGGAGTCTTCACACAGGCTGCACAGATGTTGTTGGTTAATTACTGTGCCTTTTATATTTATTTTTCCTGTTACCGATCATGTGTTTGTATACATCTATAAATAATTAGCTTGGTGCCATTAAAGGAATAATGCACGACAGGGTGTCTTGCTGGGATAACGCCATGCCTGGGGTGGGGTTGGGTACAAGGCCGCAGGCCGAGTGTGTCTAGCGCCCCAGGCGTGGCGTTATCCCAGCACGACACACCCTGGAATGCATTATTCCTATTATACAATGGCTTGTTGTTATATATAAAATAAATAAAAAATATTTTAAAAAAAATGTTTTTATTAGTGTGGAAAAATATTTTTGTTTCTTAAGGAGATGCAAAAAAAAAAAAAAAAGAGAGAGATAAAGCTCATCTGCATTGGTTCACAGTGATGAAACTAGACCTGTGGCATCCTGCTGGGATAACCCCATGGGTCCAGACCCAAACTGACCAATCACAGTCCAAGATTCTTTCTTGCCATTGTATAATATCCTATGAGGGGGGAAGGCAGGGGATAGATGAATTGCCCCATCATCCTGTACTCCCACATCAATTTGGCATTTTCCCTGTAACTTCAGGGTGATATTCCTGTGTTTTCCTGTAGATTACATTATTTCCAATGTAAGTTGAATTGCCCTGTTTTCCTGTATAACCAATGCAAGTCTCTGGGGAAGAGTTTTCCTGTAGAAGCCTCCAAATCCCTGTAAAATACAGCAATCCCTGCAGATATGGGAGCCCTGCATCATCAGCAAAGTAGCTGAGGTAGGTAGTAAGTCGCTGTACCCTAATGTAATAGATCGCTGGGACTTGCTGCTCAGTGTGCCTTTCTGCTGAAACTTTTCAATAAATAAAGTAGAATAGCCGGTTCTAGTTTTTAGAAAAAAAAAATTGCATCCTGACAGCGGAAGTGACATTAGCGTGATGACGGCGTTGAAAGTTTCAACTGGTTGCAGAGGCTGTCAATCAAAGGCATTTCCGGCCTACTAAAGGGATAAATACCCCTGCGTCTCCAATTGTTTCTGATTGTGTACAGTGCGTTCTTGCTTCAACAGTGTTTGAACGGAACAAAGTGGTTTGTTCGCTGATTTCCCTTTGTTATTTTATTTTAAACCAGCCTCGTCAACGACCAGCCAGGCATCGAGATGGAGTCCCAGGTGCGCCAGAACTACAGCCGCGAGTGCGAAGCTGCCATCAACCGCCTCATCAACCTGCAGCTGAACGCGTCCTACGTCTACCTCTCCATGGTGAGCCTGCCGTGCACGCGGCTACACTTCTCCTCACACGCGCTAAACGTGGTGAACTCGCGCTCGGGGTGACCGTTACTGACGCTTCCCTCGGTGTTCCAGCAGCTGTGCTGAGCGTATGCTTAGGGGAGAAGCTTGACCTGTAGTTTTATTCAGTTTTCTTGTCGCGTAAGATGCACTTTTTAGCTTTAACACACCTAAAAGAGAACCTCTTTAAAACTGGATTGGGTGGGGGTGGGGCTACCATTCAAGACGAGAAGGCAGAGGAGGTATAATCTGTTGTGCTGTGAAGTACATTGGTCGGACATTCGCTACATTTTTATTACTAATGTACTCCTTACAGAAGGCAGCCGTGTACCCCTGAGACATTCTGTACTGCATTCTCTCCGAGCAGTTCCAGGGCTGCAAGAAAACTCCGCACTCGTGGAGTGAACAGCAGACTCTTTGAAAGTGAACAATGGAGTTTATTCTCGCACCATTGGAGTCCCAAAGAGCACCGTGCAGCAGCCCTGTGGTGCTGGAATAAACGGCATGACGCGATTCAAAGAGCCTGCTGCTCATTCCACGGGCGTGGAGTTCTCTTTGGGCTGAGTGAGGGCTAACCTTGCTCCATACTGCCTCCTGTTAGTCAGGACTGCACCCCTCTTTGTAGTTCCAAGGCTGCAGCCTCCTCTTTGCTCTGGGATGTGCAAGCACCGCACTCCATTAGACATGCTCGATTCAGTCATCCCAGGGAAGCAGCATTGAAAGGTAGTCTATCATTTTACCTAGGATTTTGCAGCCACCCAGCTCTGGGAATGAACAAAGTCCCAGAGGGTAGCATCTTTCAGAAAAAGAGATGTGCAAGAACAAGGGGGCACAATTTGAGGATGGCTCAGAGGTGATGTGAGGAAGTATTTCTTCAGAGGATTGTAGATGCATGAAGCTGCCTTCCTGAGGAGGTCATGGACTCAAACAGTGGGGGAATTCAAGAATGCATGGAACAGATACAAGGCAATTCTGGTGGGGGTAGGAGGAAGTAGGTTATTGGTTAACTAGGATCTGCAGCTTATCCATTAGGGAAATGGGCAGACTAGGTGGGTCAAGCGGTCCTTATCTGCTGTCAAATTCTATTTCTAGCTTCTTTGAGGCCATCTTTTGCAGCAGATAACACATGGGATTACAGCTGCAGGCATCATAGTCTGCGGATGACTTCTCAGTTGACCTTGGAATCTCTCCTCCCAGTACTATGTGGTGTCTTCCTGGTGGGTATAAATGGGAGAGGTCCCAGCTGCTACTCTATTCTTTTCAACTGTGACCTGCATGCAAGAAGTCTTCCAGAGCTCAGCTTTCCTGTCATCAATGAAGGTCTACTGACCAAACTTTACTACAATAAGTTCATATGTGAATGTCTTTGGAGCCCTTCAAGGTTGGACTGGCCCACCTGGATACCTGGAAAATTTCCAGGTGGGCCTGCCTCAGTTGGGTATCTGGTCACCTGAACTCTGAACTTTTGTATTCATCTTTTTTGTAATTAAATGATGTATCTGAAGCACTGCAGATAAATGTAAGATGGAATCACAGAGCAAATGTATCAAATTGAAGTGGAATACTGATACGAGTGTCACCCTGGGCCCTCCTGTATTGATTTTCCAGGTGGGCCCCTCGTACCCCAGTCTGACCCTGGAGCCCTTACTCTGAAGGTGTTCTTGTGGCCACAGAATTACTAAGGAAGACCTCCATGAAGTCTGTGTTCATTGTTTTGGTCCTGAACACAACTCCAGGGAGGGTTCTTCTACCGGTTCAAAAGGCTTCAGCAGCTCTGTGTGCTTCCCATGGAGCACAAGGTTACCTTCCTGTAGCAGCAGCGACACTCCACAACCAGCGTCCTATACATTCTCCTCTGGGTCTCGCCCTCTGTGGGTGACCCTTCCACATTGGCTGCACTGGGTCCTGGTAAAATACATGCATTGAAGATTAAGCATGTTTCTATCGCGCTCGCATTGTTGAAGGTTTCACACAGTGGCCCAGATATTCAAACTGCGCCAGGCTGTGGCGCTAGCCTGGGCGCAGCACAACTTGGCTGCGCAGGGGTGTTGACCGGGCGATATTCAACAGAGCTGCGCCATGGCTCAGCATCGTTGAATATCGCACCCTGGCCACCCGCAGTGTGCATGGTGCAGTGGCCAGAGTGGTGCATTGGGATGCGCTAGTGCAGGTTCCATTGTGCAGCAACTGTGATATTCAAAAGTTGACATGTAGATGGGGCCATAATTTATGCAAGGCGCAAATGGGGCCATTTGCATGTCATGGCCCCATTTGCATGCAGGTGCGCTGATCCCCGATGATTTGCACCTGGTGCCCTGCTAGGCAGCAGCCATCGGGGACTGATGCCCCCCTGCAGCACAGCAATGTGCCCCACGGCCCGATCGCAGGCTGCAGTAAAACAGAAATCCCATATCCCTGGTGGTCCAGTGGACCACTGCCCACCTGATCGCAGGCTTCAGTGAATAAAAGATAAATCCCATCATCCGTGGTGGTCTAGTGGACCACGCCCACTGATTCCCCGGCAGCACCCTGCCGCGCTACACTGTCAGTGGGGCAGTATGCCCATTGGTCCTGGCGTGAGCCAATGGGCGTAGCTATATACCGTCTTACATTCCAGATATGTGAATGGGTCACATATCTGGAATGTGTAGTAGATATGGGCTGCGCTCCCATTGGCTCACGCTGTTGACCAGTGGGCGACAGCCCTACCGCAGTGTCAGAGGGGCAGCCGGTGGGGTTCTGCTGACTGGGGTTGCGGGTGGTGGGATGAGTGGGCGGGGAGGGCACTGGACCACCAGGGATGATAGGTTTCTTATTCTACCTCAGCCCGCGATCGGGCAGACAGGGCCACTGGACCACCAGGGATATTGGATTCATCTTTTATTTACTTAGCCTACGATCGGGCGGGCAGCAGTCCACTGGACCACCAGGGATTTAGGATTAATCTTTTTATGCTGATGCCCGCAATCGGGCATGGGGGGGCTGCCACCACAGAGGTGCAGCTGGACCTCGGGTGGCCACCCACAGTGGCAGCTGCTGTGTTGCACCCTGCAATGCAGCAGCTTGCCTGTGGGTGGCCATCCATTCCTCTTTTTTTTTTTTTTTTTTTGATCAACTTTGGGTTGGCGCAGGTAGGGGTTGCGCATGCATGGCTCCGCACATCCCGAGCTGAATATCTGGCTGTGCAGAGTGTGCATGGGCATGCGCGCCACCTGCATACATTACTGATGCGCTTCGGCACATTGGGATTTGTGCCGCGCATTTTCTCCTTTTGAATATCACGCCGGGGCATGTCGGTGGGTTGTGTATGGTGCAACACTGTTGCGCCAGGTGCAACCCTTTTGAATATCTGGGCCAGTGTGTAGAGAAGGCTGCTCCTGTCCCATCGTCCTCTAGACACACAGTTGTGGGCTCCTCTTGAGCCATCGACAGTGGGTCCTGGGGTTATTCTGCAGCTTCCAAAACTGCCACCCCTACCTAGTGCTGTCTGGCCATCAGTTGGAAATGGCTTCAGGCCCGTAGACTCCACTGTTGTCATTGATGTGCTTTTACAGACCATCGATGATTCTTCATCAGTCTGCTGCAGGGCCTTTAGGCCTCTGTAGATTTGTTTGACAGACCTTGCCTCATAGGGCTTAATGCTGGTGCCCTTGTAGTCCATCCTTGGATCATATACATACCTCTCATCAACGGCTCAATGTTTGGTTCCACTACCTGATCTATTCAGTCAGTGGTCCCTGTTCACTCTATCTAGTCTGCCCAGGCTACTTCCACTGTGCAGATGGCCATGATTGATATCCAGGCTTTAGTGAATACTGTCCTGGACCCGTCTGACACTGCATCCCCATAAAGCGGGGTCACCTCTAGTGTCTGCTGCCTCTCGGCCTTCAGCCCAGGGGGTGGCCAGCTCTTCCCCAGTCTCCCTGGGTGTGTACATTCAGGACTTGGACATGGAGGACTCTCCTACAGGACTGGGATCTAGCTGATCTGGAGGATGAGGATGGGCATGGACCATGAGGATTCTCCTCACCCTTTTATGCTGCCATCTATTCGGGGAGAACCTACCTCTGGGCTCTCTTCATCTCCACCAGATGACTCTGTTTTCAGACATTATGATCCACCTCCAGAAAACATTTGAATTCCAGGGTACTGAGCAGGATGCTTCTAGAAAGAAATTGGCTCGGCACTTGGGTGTACCGGAATGCTTGACTCTGGTTCTATGTGTGCGCGTGTGCACACACACACACACCCGGATACCTTTGGAAAGGCTGCCTTGGCTGCATGGAAGCAACCTTTCGAGATTCCCTCCAATTGCCATAAGGCTGATAAGATTTATTGGGCTCCAGTGGATCACCCCTGTTTCATGTCTCTGCCTCAGGCGGGCTCAGTGGTGATCAGTGCTGCACATGGTCATTTTTTTATGCCACAGCACATTGGTGCTCAGCCCCCACATAAGGAACTCAAGAAATTGGATGTTATGGGGAAAGGTTTTTGCCTCTGCCACCGTGTCTCTGTATACTTAATTACATGGGACACCTGAAGTGAGGAAATCCTAAAGGCCTCCTAGGCGACAGTCCAGTCCCTGCCGGCAGGTTCTGTCCAGGAAGAGCTGACTGTAAAAATGTCTATTCTTACCCCAGGAGTCCTTTAGCATCAGTAACTTTTTTGCACTTAGCTGGCTAGGTACAAGTGCCCTGGAGGTGTGCCCTTAAGAGATTTAAATGAGCTTGGTGCCAAGCCGATCAAGACAGGAGGGGGTGTGAGCTGAGAGCTTTTGAAGGCTTCAAAATGTTTTTCTCCACTGGACTGAGCAGCATTGCCTCTGAGGTCTCCCAACTTTCCTTTGACAGCCTCCTAGCGCTTATCTGGGTAAAGTTTTCCTCAAATTATTTCCCTTAGTGTGCTGAGTGAAAGTAAGTTTTTCATTAGCACTGCGCAAAATTTTTAGTGTGACGGTGCTATTCTAACCATTTTTACTGTGACTATTTTTTTTACAGCGTAATTTTATCATGGGTGCTTATTTTTGATAGTTTCTTTCATTTTTGGGCAAATTCTTGTAGGAACTGTCTAATTGGGGACAGTTGCATTGTTTTTTTTTTTTTTTTAACTTTAGACCTCACGGGGTTTACCGCAAGGCACCTGCAGTGGATTTCAAATTTAAACAGTGCCTGGGGGTTTCTCTCTAGATTGGCAGTTACAATGAAACCTTTTGTTATATTGCTGGACCTTGGTATCATCTGTGTCAGGACTGTCTGTAAGGGTCCAGCTGCCACCTGTGCGCAGTTGAGTATTACTGGGTTTCTGTTAAGATTGGCACTGGTATAGATCCCAGTTCTACAATCAGAAAAAAGGAACTAGTAATAGACAGTTTAAGTGGGGTAGGACTGGCCGGTGGCATTTTCACTGAAACCTGCAATTAGTTTGTAGGTCCAGGACTGGTTTGCTTTGCTTAAATTGGCAAACATAGCAGACAGACCTTTTACTGTTGAGGATAAAGCAAAGGCTTCTGACAAGGGGCCTTTCAAAAGTACTAATACCAAAAGCAGGGATGCTGAGGAACCCTACAGATCCCAGTCAAAAAATAAAGCTTCCAAAGATGAATTTCCTCACAAACTGAAAAATAAGTGACAAAAAAGGAAGCTTGATCAAGCCTTTGAAGTGGTTAAAAAGAAACTCAAGACAGATATGCTCCTGTTGCTCGTGGGGAAACCAATAGCGAGACAATGATCAGCTTTAAAGCATGCAGAAAAACCAAAACGCTTACAGACTGCGCAGGTTCTTTCGTCGGTGCGAGATATGGAAAAAGCATGGCAAGTGTTTCAGACCCTTCAAAAGATGGGTCCTCTGTTTACTGGGGCTGGCAAGCACTCTTCCACAGTTCTCTTTTGTAGACTGTGAGGGTGATGCAGATGAATTTTATGATGCCCCTGACATGGATTTTGAGGGCCTTGAGCCCCAGAAGTCCCCAGACCCTCATCTTGAGGATCTCAAGGGTGACCACGAGCATCCTTCCTGTTTACATTTATGCAAAATATGCTGGACACCCTGGAGCTCCCTATGCAGGAGTCCAACCAGGATGTCTATGGAGACGAAGATTATAGGGAGATGAAGGGTCTTCCATCCTCAAATACCCTGGTCATCCCTATCTATCTAATGCAGTTAGAAAAAATACATGAAGGTGCTTAAACACCCCACTTCAGTATCAAGGGTTGATAAGCAGCATGAGAGAAAATGTAGTCTAAAAATGGTAGTTCCTGTCTGCACCCTAGACACGAGAGTATAGTGCAGCAGACCGCTTGTGAGAAAGCTGGAGTTTGTGTCGTCCTCTCCCCCTGACAAGAATTCAAAGAAAATGTGTGCCATAGCTTCCCTGCTTCTTAGGCTTTCTTCTTACATGGCATTCACAGCCAAATATCAAAGCCCTTTGGAAACCTCTCCAGGCTACCTCCTGCAACTGATCAGATTCTATGGTTCAGGAGCTGGTGGATATATCAGATTGTCCTGGAAGCTACCATGTACCAATTCTACATGGCAGACAACAGTGATGCAGCCTCTAGGGTGATAGCCCATGACATCTCTGACGCTTTGCCTGTCTTAGAACAACCAGTCTGCCACAGACACTCAGAACCAAGGCAATGGATTTTCCCTATGATCTAAATGTTTGATTACAGAACCACTGACTATATGAAAAGTGAGTACAAGGCCTCCTGGCAGAGCCACCCATCCAAGCTTAAGCCTGCCACCCCTCTGAGATCCTGTGCCAGGGACAGTAGGGGCAGATGTTTTGTTACCAGGCCTTACAATCCCTATCCTCAATCTGACAGGGGGTCTTTCAGAGGTAGGGGCAGAAGGGGTCAGAGCCACCTCTACCCAGCTATCTGCCTCTCAGTCTTAAGTCCTGATGAGTGTCCAGGTTGCTGCCTCCTCATTTCCAGTTCGAGGCAGACTCTCCCACTATCTTCAGCACTGGTACCTCATCACATCGGACAAATGGGTGCTGGAGATGGTGAAGGGTATGTCGTTACAGTTCAAGCAGCTGCTGGACATCAAGCGTAGCCAGGTGTCAAGACCTCTGTCCCCAGCACAGATACCGCTGTTGGAAATGGAGATACAAAATCTTCTGGCTTTATGAGCAGTGGAGAGGGTCCCCACCAACGGGAAGGGCAAGGACATCTACTCCAGACAATTTCTGACCTAGAAGAAAACTGGGGAGTGGTGACCTATCTTGGATCCCAGATATTTAAACAAACGTCAGAAAAAACAAAATTCAAAATGGTCATTGTCACTTGTCATACAGTCCTTACAGCAGGGAGACTGGCTAGCCTCCCTAGAATTAAAGGATGCCTACTTCCACATACCCGCAAGGAGATCTCACAGGAAGTTTCTCGGGTTCAAACTTCCTTTGGGTCACTATCGGTTCACTGCAGTGCCCTTCAGTCTGTCCCCTGCCCCAAGAGTTTTTACCAAGTGCTCACAGTGGTAGCAGCACATCTCAGGAGACTGGGTGTTGCTTTCTACCCCTATCTGGACAACGGGCTAATAGTAGCAAAGTCTGGGTTTCCTGGTGAATCTAAAGAAATCTCGTCCGGAACCCACCCAGCCGATCACTTTCATGGGGCCCTGCTGGACACTCAGAAGGGATATGCTTTCCTCCCGCAGGAAAGAATTCAGTTTCCTTTCAGTAGCAGATTCTTTAGCCCAGGGACAGCCAAGACCAGCCAGACATTTCCTCAAACTTGTGGGACATATGGCTTCTGACTGCAGTAGTCTCAGGAGTCGGGTACAGGATGAGACTCCTGCAAGCCTACCTCAAAGCTCGCTGGTCTCAGAAGCATCAACTTTTCAAGGTTGATATGTGTCTGAGCAGTTCCTTCAAAACTTGCTGTGGTGGAAGAACCCTGCAGATTTGCGGGGGGGGGGGGTGGTCCCTTTCAAGCTCCTCTTCCCACAAAGGTGATCACCACAGATGCCTCCCTTTTGGGCTGGAGAGGTCATTTGGACAGTGCCTTAGTAAGTGGCAGCTGGACTCCCGAAGAGTCACAGTTGCACATAAATATTTTGGAACTCAGAGCAGTCTTCCTAGCTCTGAAAGCTTTTGCTCCCACCATTGATGGGCAGGCGGTTCAAATTCGAACAGACAACACTACTGCAATGTTGTACATAAACAAGCAGGGGTGGTACCAGATCAGGAATACTGTTTGGAAGCTCGGGTCTCTAGCATTTTCCCTGGGAGTCTGTCTCTCAGCTATTCACCTCCCAGGCAAACTCAGTACTCTGGCGGATGCTCTAAGCTGCATCAGTCAAGGCCAGAACGAATGGACACTGAACGAGCAAGTACTGGCCAGTGTTCAGGCGGTGGGGCACACCAGATATGGATCTGTTTGCCTTTCCTCTCAATTTGCAGCTTCCTCAGTGTTGTTGTAGGCCCCCTGTCCTGGGAACACTTTCTCTGGATGCCCTGATCCTGGACTGGTCAGGGAGGTTCCTATATAAATTTTCTCCCTTTCTCTTGATATGCAGGGTTTTGCTGAAACTCTGACAGCAGCCTGCATCGATGATCCTAGTGGATCCGGACTGGGCCAGACAAGCCTGGTACCGTCTCCTTCTGTGTCCTGCAACAGGCCCATTCACCTGCCTCCAACTCGCTCCCTGCTAACCCTTTGATGGGAGTGCAGTACCCAGACATGCTCTTCATCTCAAGGCCTGGTTCTTGAGAAGTTAATTTTCATCCTCACAGTACTCTGAACAGGTCCTTAAGATACTGAGGATGGCTAAAAAAAACAAACAAACACTAAGAGGACTTATACAGCCAAGTGGAAGAGGATTTCCCTCTGGTGCAAGAGTGAAAAGATCAAATGCCTATCTGCTTCAGACCCTCTGCTACTAGACTACCTGGTACACCTACAGGCATCAGGCTTGAAACCACCTTCACTCAAGCTACACCTGGTGGCAATTTCGACCCTACCTTTTGGAGGGGAAAGAAGTAATTTTTTCCCCATGGCATTTTTAAACTCTTTTTCCAAGGCCGATTGAACCTCCAGCCTCCAACCAGGGAACCTGTTCCTCGTTGGAGCCTGAACCTTTGCATAGATGAGCTTACGAATCCACCCTTTGAGCCGATGTCCACAGCCCACATCTAGTTTGTAGCTAGGAAGACAGTCTTCCTGGTAGCCATTATGTCTGCCAGGAGGATTTCAGAGCTACAGGCCCTGTGCACCGAGCCAAATTGCGTCATCCCTGACAATGATAAAGTTGAGCTCAGGACAAACAGGAAAGTTCTGTCAAAGGTGGTTTCAGAGTTTCACTTGAACCAGTCCGTTACTCTGCCTGTTTTCTTTACTGAGCCATCCACTCCTGGCAAGCAGAAGCTACACAGCTTGGATATCAAAAGGGCCATCTTTCACTACCTAGAGTATACTAGACAGTCCAGAGGCTGTTCCACTCAGTTGTTCTTCACTTATGGGGATGTAGGCAGAGGACTGCTGTAGACTGCTAGATAGGATATCGGCAGTTTTTTAGACTTCCTTTATTACAGCAAATTACAAATGTAGAATAACATTATTAGACACAAGTTGACTACATCACTTAAGTTTTTCGGGTCTTCTCTCTAATTTGTTGGGCAAGAAGCAGTGATAACTGAAGCATCCCACTCGAATTGAGGTGCAGGCCATCAGGGTTTTTACTTTGGTATTTTGCTCCAGATATAAGATTTTGCTCTAACTTGACTGGGGGGCTCATACTATTGGAGAAATAAAGCCTCTAGCTTATTCACGAAAGTTAAACTTGAGATTGAAGTTCCAGTTTACTGCAAAAAGGGTTTCTAAAAAGAGGTCCCATTCATATTTCTGGGGAGCTCGATAGCTATGAACCTGAACAGATACTAATGAAAGTCTTTCTGAACTTGTCAGTGAGATCCTTGCCACATTTTCTGTAATGTTTCGTGTTTTTTTTTTAGTCTTATTATTTTGACCGAGATGATGTGGCGTTCGAAGATTTTGCAAAGTTCTTCAAGGAGCAGTCACATGAGGAGCGGGAACATGCGGAGAAATTCATGATGTACCAGAATCAGCGTGGCGGGCGCATTGTCCTCCAGGACATCAAGAAACCAGTATGGAAGATTTTTTTTTTTGAGAGCCTGAGTGCACATGTACATGGGAAGTGAGGCATAGACATCCCAAGAGACTGTACTTTCATTTTCCTTGCAGCGGGCCAATTACTATGTCCCCTTTCCTTAAGAGCCATTCCAGAGCTGACCATGCTTGAGTGTTGTTTTTTTTTTTTTGGGGTGTACAGAGTAAACAAGGAAATTCTGCTACCAGTCACCTTTCACTGCTGCAGATTTCGACAAGTATGTTACTAGCACAGTTTGAATACTGGTGTATGAATCCATCTTTATTGAAAGACCAAGAACCTCGGCACACATGCAGTGAGGCAATGGTTACCCCAAAGGGCACTGGCTGGGAAGCCAAGTTTCAAAGAAATACAAAATCACACATGCCCCATAATGCAACTTTATTGAAGGTGCTCTTCTGTGTAAAACCATACTCTGACAGCACTAGATGGGCCAAAAAAGGAAAAAGTTGCAGCTTGCCAAAAGACCCACTTCCCACATGACCGGGGGGGTCCAAAGTGGTGCACCTGTCTAACAATAGCTGAAAAGTAAAGTGTTTTTACTTGACAAATTTAAGTTTCTGTACTGATGAAACTTGTACTTGTGATTAGGGTTTGACCCAGTTTCTCATTTTGACCCACATTTTTTACATCGGTGTCTAATTTGACCCATTTTTGTTTGTGCGCACACACATTGTGGTAGTACCACATTTCAGAGGTGTCGGTGGTGTGGTCATTGCAGCAGACTCTTTACTGGGCACTGTCCCATAGGCACCAACCAGCAGGAATGCTGCCTATGACAGCAGCTTCAGAGACCCACACATAAGAGATCTGCCACTCCAGTGACAGTTTCATCATTGGAGCGGCAACTCCCCTCTCCCTCACAACCTCGTCTGCTCCTGCAGCATGAGTACTGTCCCTGGGCCTTGCTCCACGAGAGCAACTTGTTTTCTTTTAGTGTATCTTGCCTGGTGAATCAGCCCACCAGACACTCCCGGGAAAGCTTAAAATGGGGTGCCCAATCCCCATGTTGGCATATATTCTCCCCATTAATGTTCAGTGTGCCAAACTGTTTCTCTCTTCTCTCCCAAAAAGACTCCAGGATGCCCACTCCTGGTCTCAGATTGTGCACAGACACAAATGCAAGACTTCCAAAAACATTATTTGCTGACATCAGGGTGACAAAACCTGTCAGCATGCCCATACACGTTATTGTGGCACACTGGTAGCCCACCTCATGTGACAAAATGTTTTGTTTTTTTTTAAACCTGTCAAAGTCCCCAAAGTCGCGTTTCTTTCATCTTTATTTTTTTCTTTTTTTACCTCTTAAAAAGAAAATGGTCCACCATTGTTTCCCTAGTCTCCCATCTCTCTTCTCTCCCCCCCCCCCCCACAAACCATACTTCCAGAGGTCAGGAGCAGTGATCTTCTGTGGACCAGGAACACATCTGCACTCTTCAAAGCTGAACTGCAAGGGTTCAGGAATGGACTCTGGCACCTGGAGAGCCGGCCAGGGGGAGAAGGATTGAGCGCCCATAGGCTGCTTTCCTTCTCCGGGGAGGGCGGGGATGCCTGTCCCACTGCTCTACCACCACCTGGGTGACCATGGGTGGAGGTGCAGTGGGATGGCATGAACATGGAGGGGTGATGTCTGCAGAGAGCTGGGACGACAGCATGTTGCTGTGTGTCCTGCCTCTCAGCTCTGTAAGCATGTCTGCATACTGAGGGGAAGGGCAGCACCAGAAAACTGGAAAAAAAAAAAAAAACCCACAACAGACACGACCTGGCTGCCAGAGAGAAATCTACAACCAGGTTTCAGGATGGGCCTATGCAGCATACCTGACTCACAGTAATGGACTGGAGGGGACTGTGGGAGTGGTCCCTCCTCCTCGCACGGGGGCAAACAGAGGCAGGATGATGGGTGCAGTGCTGACAGGCACCAGAATGGACATACCTGGGGAGGACTTATGGGAGCATGCACAGCCTAGGGATCTGAGGATAGGGTTCAGAAGGGTGAGTAAGGTGGCATAAATGGACTATTACACATACACTGAGGAATCTGGTAAGCGCTGTATAATGGGAGTCAGTGGGGGGGGAGTTCAACTTGGGTTGATATCTTGGGACATTTTTAGGAATTTTGGCCCTACATTTTCAACATTGGGTTCTTGGGACCCCACCTCATGAACAGTCCTCCTGTTACTCTGTCCTGAAGGGTGATTTCACGGTCACTGCACAGAATACCCTTTCAGGACTGATTAATGAAACAGTGGCACTGTTCATAAAGTGGGGTTCCAAAAAACCAGTGTTGCAAATTTGGTGAAAAAATTCCAAAAAAAGACTGTTACAAGCATGCATTGCACAGTTTCTACACGGGCATAACTTTGTCAATTTTTAATATTTTCACTCCAGATTTTTAACATTGCCATTTTTCATATCTCTTTATGAACAGTACAGCTGTCTTTTAACATCCTGCCCAGAATGTTTTCACACCTGTGATGCAGAATGGCATGGTCACTGTGGGAAATCAAGTTTTGGGACGGATTAACAAAATCACAGTGCCACTGTTCATGAACGGAGGTCCCAAATTGTCAGTGTTAATTTTTGGTGAAAAAATTCCAAAAACAGATTGCATTACGGGCATGCATTGTGCAGTTTCTACACATGTTCGTAGCTTTGCCAGTTTCATATTTTCACTCCAGATTTTCGACATTGCCATTTTTTCACACACCCCCATGAACAGTACAGCTGTCATTTTTCACATCCTGCCCAAAATGTGTGTGTTTTTTGCACCTGTGGCGCCGAATGGTGCAGTCACTGTGCAACATCACCTTTTGGGATTGAGTAACACAATGATAGTGCCACTGTTCATGAGGTGAGTTTCCAAAAAGCCCATGTTGAAAATTTGGAGCAAAAATACCAACAGACACCTGGGACATTAGGGTTTCCAACTGTAATGCCCCACCCCAACCTGTAGAGACTGACAGGCATTGGGGGGGTGACTTGGTCATCTGCCATAATAATGCTCATGTCGCTCCACCCTCCCCTGCCCTGCAAGTAGTGCACATTGAGATGGGTGCCTTGGGGTCTTCGGCTGCAGCGTTCACCCCATTCTCCTATATTGCACTGATCTCTTGCTTATTTCCTTATGGAATGTGGTGAGCGTAAGGGCCGAAGACCCCAAGGCCCAACGTGACTCCTGTCCGTGTCTTCAGGGTGAGGTATTATGGCAGATGACCCCAAGGCACACCCCAGCGCTTGTCTGTCTCTGCAGGGTGGGGGCTGGCATTGGTTCAGTACTTCACTGCCATTCCTATTATGCATTTCTCTAACTCCTGCACTGCCAGTGCCAGCAAGCAAACATTCAGCATTGACAAATGCTTGCTTGAAACTCCTAGCACTGTCTCTGTAGGCCTTAAACTGTCAATACAGTGGTATGAAACATTGGGGTGGCCTGCTGACCTGTTAGTTACAGCACTGTTTTGCACAAGAGCACCTTGACTAAAGATGGGTTCTGCAAGTATTCAAATTGTGAGTAGAATACTTGCCAAAATCTGTACTGTTAAAGGCAGCAACTAGTAGCAGTTTATTTACATTCCTGTCTCTTTCTCTCCTCCCAGTTGGAGCCGCACAGACTAGAATACAGGGGAGCAGTGAGTTGCCAGAACAGCTATAAGGGCAAGGTCTTTCCTCTGTTTACCCACCTGCAAACTGTTCTCATGGTGAGGGTGGTGGACAGATGGAACGCTTTGCCAGAGGAGTTGGTGGGGACTGAAATGAGTACATGATGGATGGCATAGGCATCAGGGGATCCTGGTAGAGGAAGGAGACAACCTAGTTCTAGAGAAGCTTGAAGTACATGCACACATGGGCAGACTAGATGGGCCGTCTGCCATTATCTGCAGTCAACATCTATGTAAAACACCTACATACTTGCACCACCACCATCGTGCTGCATGACTTGTGCTCCTAACTTTTGGAAGGCATCAGCTGATTTTGTACTGGGCTTGCCATCCTTCCCGGTCATTCAGAGGGTGGCCAGCTGAGGTGAGGAGCTGTGCTGGTTGCCTTCTCTAACAGGTTGGCCATGGTGCAAGGGATAGAGTGGAGGGTCCACAGGGGTGGACCGCTTGGTTCTGTGATGGGGGGTTCACTGGACTGAAGTATAGCGACATACAGGACAGTTGATTGGGAGGTGGGGGCCCACTCTACTACCAGGTAAGTGTACTAGCATACAAGAAGGGTGATTGGGGAGGTCCTCTAGACCACAGCTGTATAACAGCATATTTGGTTGGGGGGGGGGGGCAACAGCCAATGCTGCCTGTGCAGTGCCATGCTAACAAGCCCTTGCCAACAGTGTTAAAGTTTCTAACACACAAGCTAGATCAGGCTATGCCAGCTGGGCACTGATCCCAGTGAAGTGCCCACATAGAAAGTTCACAAAATACTCTGCCATCTTGTTTTTGTTACTGGCGAGTTTACAGTTAGGTTTTCAGTTCTGTGCTTGTGTTCCTGCGCATGTTGCCAAACTGCCGAAATAGAGTAGAAATGCTGCTGCTGCATCAACTCCCCCTCTTCTTTCACTTCTCCAGTGGCTCTCTACCAGTGCCCAGTGACATGGAAACACCAAACCTCTGCTTGAGAGTGGGACACAATGAGTCTCCTGCTCGCTGGGGTCCATTGATGAGTAGCGGCAACAGAGTTGCCAGCAAGCAGCGAGACTATTTAAAAAAAAAAAAAAAATCTGTTACTGTTAGTCTCTTCCCATTGTGCTCAGCACTCTGCTTGCTCACTCCCACCTGCCGAGATCTCTTCCCTTTCTTCCCACCCATCCACTCTCTCTGTCCTCCTCAAGCATAGCTGCCACCTGCTTGGTACCTTCTTATTGTACCAGTTATTGTTTTTATGGTGGGGGGGAACGTGGTGGGTGGGGGCAATGCCATGATGAACCGAACACAAGTACGGCAGCCTGCCTAGGTAAAAAAAATCCTCGGCTCAAAAAACACATTGTATACTGGCAGAGGAACTATTTTATTTAAATTTAAGAAAAATGTTATTTTAATAGTTTTTAGTTTTCACAGCCATCTGATTTAAATGACCATTTCATAAGTGTAATAAGCCACTCCAGGGTGTTGGACACCTTAATACCCGGCTAGCAGGCTGGAAGCACTCTGCTGGTGGCCTCGTGCCTCACTGTGCCTCCTAGCCATGTGTTGGTGTCTTCACACCCTGTCGTGTCTTATTGCTTGCTTATAAAATGGGTGAAGGATTTTTGAGCAGTCTGGTTGTTAGCTGTGCGTTAGAAGTGTCTTAACGCACGGCTGAAACTAGCCCTTGCTAACCTGGACGCAGTACATGCGAAAAATTATTGTGCCATTAGAACTTTCACAGATGAAACAGATACAATTTTTTGCCGCCCCAGGAGTGAAACTAAATCTCGACTATTCCTCCTTTTTTATTTTTCTTACTATTTTCCTCCCCAAGCAAGCAGACATCCGATTTTAACACACTATGTACAATAGACTAATGTAGAAAACATGCTGGAAAGAAGTCTTTCTTTTTTTCTTTAATTTAGAGACTGCTTACTGTTCCACTACTTACAATGCAGTCAGCCACACACCACGAGAAAGATTGCATCACTAATCCTTCACTCCTTTCATCATACCTGCCTACTTGTACCACCCAGAAACCAGACTCTGCACAATAAATACACAAAAATATAAAAATGCATAAAACAATACAGTAACTGTCGGTGTGTCCGGGAGAGCAATGATAACCATGACATCACTGTTACAGATTGCTTATCCGTAGCAAGCAGTCCCTTCATTAAAATGTACTGCTAACGAGAATCACAAGGTGAACTTGCACAGAAGACAAGCAGCTGATTTATTAACTTTTTTAAACTCCGTTATCAGAAGAATACTGTTCTTGTGTCTCTTTACTCAGGCACACCTAGCACTTTGCTTGCTCACACGGCCACTCGTCAGCTGACCACTCGCTATCTGCTACTCCATAGCAGGCACTCCCTTCACAGAAATGTACTGCTGACCAGAATCACAAGATGAACATACACTGAAGACAAGCAGGCGATTTACTTTTTTAAACTCGTTACCAGAAGAATGCTTTCCTCACGTTTCTTTCCTCCCTAGCTGTCTGCTCATTCTCCCATGCACTCATTCAGCTGTCCACTCACTTGACTTGCTGCACCTTACAGAAAATCTTCCTGGCAAACCCTAATCTTAAAAATACAATATAAATATAGAACAAAATAACAATCGCAGGGTGCCATGGCAACTGGCTGTTACTACAGGAAATAAGGTACAGGTATGGTGGCCACGAGGATAAAGGCCGAGGTACAAAACCAGTCTATAGCAGGCGAAGGAACTGTTACAACAAAGTACATGAAAGCTTGTCATCGATTTCTGCATCAACATAAAAATTGATTCTTCTATGCATATAAAATAAAGGCCCGTTTTATAAGTGCAGTAAGCCACTCGGGGGTATGCATTGGACAGTTCTAACACACAGCTTGGGTGGGCTGGATGCACTCTGCCTGTGGCCTCGTGCCTCACTATACCCCCTAGCTATCCGTTGGAACTCTCAAATGCAACCCCTGTTGTCTTATTGCTTACATTATGGGCATGCAGATGGACCGTAGCAACTTGAATGCCCATGTTAGTGGCATGCAATCCGCAGAAGCCCTGCCACTATGGTGTATGGGATGTGCTCATCTCAGTGGCGTCTGGGGGGCATGTCTCTGTGCACAGTGCCAACACTGCCCCATATACCAGCAGTTGGTGTGCTCAGATTGCTGCATGCTGTCTGTCAGCCTGGAGATTATGGCTGGCTTTCAGTGTAGGACCCATACTCTGGAACTGCTTCAGCACATTAAAATAATGTTTGGAGGGGTTGAAAAAAGCTGCTATGACCTAGCACTTCATATAGCAGTAGTATATCTGTTATGGGTGCTGCTAACAAAATACATTATTGGGTACTTTTATACTGCCTAGGATAACATTTTTTATTACTTATACACCACATTTCAGCAAAATATTGGGTTAAAACGTTTAAGGTTAACCATAAAAAAGGAAAGCAGAATTCCAGTATCCTTCATTGCACAGCTTGTATCAGCCTGTTATAGGGACATGGATATGTTGTTCATCCACACTGTCTGGCAGGTATCCTTGCCGCTTTAAATCTTGCCGGAAGGTCTTCAAGCTGGCTCCTCCCACCCACCCGGGTGGTAAAACTCTCGGCTCCGCCCCATGACGCCAGATCTTCCTTACCGCTTGGAAGCTCAGGTTCCCTCCTTAACGCTCTGCGTATAAGACTGGTTCCTTCTCATCAACGAGGCCAAGTCAACTCGAGCCGAAGCAGGTGATTCTGTTTATCGGGCAGAGCTAGACACTCTTGAGCCAGAGCATGGCTCCTGGCGGACAGGGCTGAGGTTCTTACCTCCTTTGCCCAATCATTTCTGGTTGGGCAATCACGCCTGCCGGGACTTCTCGCCTCCTGGGTCTCATGGCGGCCTGTACCAGCGTAGTCCGCTGGGCATTGGCACATGCGCCTTCCAGTGGGATTGGCCAGCCAGTGGTCACAACGCTGCGATCCATTGGACCAGCTAGTGATGGTGACCCAGGAGATGTGGAACGCTCTCCGGTGGTGGACCATTCCATCTCATCTGCAGGAAGGCATCCCGTTTGTCCGCCCCGAGCCGACGGTCTCTATCGACCGATGCGCCTCTGATGGGTTGGGGTGCCCATCTGGGGGAACACCGGGCGCACGGCCTCTGGTCCCCGCGGGAGTCTTTGATGCCACATCAACCTGCTGGAGCTCAGAGCAGTCCGCCTAGCTCTCACCGCCTTTGTCCGTTTCTCCGGGGTCAAGTGGTCCGAGTCAGACGGACAATACCACGCACCATGTACTACCTAAACCGCCAGGGCGGGATCGTTCAGCTTCTTCCTGGCAAAGCTCTCCGCATTTGGTCACTCATCGCAGCCTGAGGCGGATCTCCTAGCCATTCATGTGGCAGGAGCCTCCAACACCCTGGCCGATGCCCTGAGCCGGATAGGGGCTGCATCTCACGAGTGGTCTCTCCTGCGGAGGTAGTACAAGATCTGTTCTCCCATTGGGCACACCTCAGGTGGACCTGTTTGCCTCCAGGAGAGCAGCAGCTGAGGCTGTTTCATGCCCACCCCTCAGCAGGGCTCGCTGCAGGGGGATGCCTTCTTGAGGCTGTGGACCCCGGGCCTCTTCTTCGCCTTTCCCCCATTTCCCTTGATTCACAAGGTGCTTCTCAAAGCAAGTAGGGACAAGGCGCAGGTGATTCTGATAGCCTCAGACTGGCCCCGCCAGTTCTGGTACCCAGATCTCCTCAGCCCCAGGCTCCCGAGGCAGCTTCCAGCTGGCCTGGACCTGCTCTCAATCAGGGGAAGGTGTTCCATCCGGACCTTCAATCCCTGCACCTGACGGCCTGGTTCCTGAGCGGCTAGAGTTCCAGGCCTTGGGTCTTTCCGACGAGGTCCTCAATGTTGTTGAGGCATCCCGTAAGGAGTCGACCAGGAAATGCTATGCCTTCAAATGGAAGAGATTTTCCATTTGGTGTCAGGGCAAGGCTTGACCTTCCCTCCTGTCCTTTGGCAAGCATCTTGGACTATTTATGGTCCCTTTCTAGTCAAGGGCTTGGGTCGATGACCTTAAGGGTGCACCTGGCAGCCATCTCTGCTTACGGCGCGGGCCGGGAGCAGTCAGTGACGAGGAGAAGATGGTCTGGCGCTTTTTCAAAGGCCTTGATCACATTTCCCCTCAGTGCAGAACCTCCACCTCCGTGGGATTTACTGCTGGTACTGGCAAAGCTCATGGGCAAGCCATTCGAACAATGCACAGGTGTGAACTCTCTCACCTGTGGGCGGGAGACCACCTTCTTGGTGACTATCCGTCAGCCAGAAGGATGGGAGAACTCAGGCGCTCTGCATAGTCTTGATTCCTGGTCTTCCACAGGACAAGGTTGTCCTGCGCCTCACACCGAAATTCCTTCCGAAGGTGGTGTCGGAGTTTCACCTTAACCAGGTGTTGACTCTGCCGGTGTTCTACCCCAGTCACACCTCAGAGGCCGAATACAGGCTCCATACTTTGGACCCTAGAAGGGCGCTCGCTTATTATAAGGAGCGCACGGCTGAAATTCGGGGAGAGGTTCGCCAGCTGTTTGTCACCTACGCTGAAGCCGCACCTGGCAGACCTGCAGCCAAGTGGACGGTAAACAGGTGGGTCACCTCCTGCATAGATCTCAAGCGTTGGCGGGCATGGAGCCCCAGAGGGATAAGAGCTCATTCCCACCGCCATACTGCTGCATCGGTGGCTGCTCCAGGACGCCCCTATCCAGGAAATCTGCAGGGCTGCTACCTGGAAGTCAGCACACACCTTCATTACCCATTACCACATCGACCTTGAGTCACGCCGGGATGCTGGTTTGGGGCCTCGGTTCTCCAGTCTTTATTCCCTAAGTAGGGGTGTGTGCCTGCCTCCCTCCTCCCGGAGAACTGCTAGAGTCTGCCAGAAAGTGTGGATGAACAACATATCCATGTCCCTAGAAATACAGGTTACTCACCTGTAACAGGAGTTCTAGGAATGAGTATGTGTTCATCCACCACGACCCTCGACTCCCGGCTCGACGACAACCTGAGCTTCCAGCGGCCAGATCTGGGCCATGGGGCGGAGCCGAGAGTTTTACCACCCGGGTGGGTGGGAGGAGCCAGCTTGAAGACCTTCCGGCAAGATTTAAAGCGGCAAGGATACCTGCCAGACAGTGTGGATGAACAACATATACCATTCCTAGAACTCCTGTTACAGGTGAGTAACCTGTACTTTTGTACTACTGCATTTCATTGTAATTCAAGGCCATGGGTACTCACGTGTGCTCCTCCCCTTTCCACAAATGTACATAATTCTACTGGGCTAGAAGAGATTACAATAAATTTTGTTATTTAACAGAAAGGATCAGACAGTGCCTGTTTTCAGCTGGGGGAGGGAGAGTGGTAGATCAATGCCAACTGACATTGAACCAGATTAAGCAGTTAATGGTGTTTTTAGTGAATGGGGGAAATTTGGACAGGACACCAGGGGAAATTTTCGAGAACTGCAGTGGGATCTTGCATCCACCTGGACTACCACCACAACAGACAGATGGGACCTCTATTTAACATCTCATCTGAAAGACTGTATCTAGAGTGCAGCTACCGCCCCATGCTGCAACAGTGCACGTACTGGGATTTAATCCAGAGTGCCTCATGTAGGTATAGAACCCACAGCATCTTTATCTTCCGGCCTCAGAGGTGAGTGTGCAACCTGCTGAGCTACTAACACATTGTCACTAACTGACAATTACTCTTTAAAGAATTGGCATTTAATGTAATACCCCAGACTCAGCATCTTCCATATTTGGGATAAACACACTCACATGAAGACAGGGTAGGTGGCTCATGTAGTGCCTGTCCACGAAGGGGGGGTCCAGAGAGATGGGGAATTATAGGCCCGTTAGCCTAATGTCTGTGGTAGGCAAGGTTATGGAGGGCATTATCAAGGAGAGGTTGGGGGGGCAGTTGGAAAGGTTGGGGCACCTGGATGACAGGCAGTATGGTTTAGTTCTGGGGAGGTCATGCCAGACTAACCTGGTGGTTTATGACTGGGTGACGGGTGCCGTGGACCAACACAGGCCGGTGGACGTCTTTCTGGATTTCAGTAAGGCATTTGATTTGGTACCCCGGAACGGCCTACTAAGAAAGCTGGGGGGATGGGGGTGAGGCGCAGTTGCTCAGGCGGGTGGAACACTAACTTATGGGGTGAGTACACAGAGTGGTGGTTGGAGGGATAGTCTCCTCCCCCAGGAGGGTCATCAGTTGGGTCCCCCAGGGTTCGGTCCTGGGGCCACTCCTGTTCAAGTCCTATGTCTTGAACATGGGGTGGGTGTTGGGATTAGGTGGTCTTTTTGCGGATGAATCAAAACTGGGAGCACTGGCAGATGGGTGGGAGGGGAGAGGCCCTGCAGGGGATCTGGATACCCTGGGGGGTGGACAAGGAAGTGGGGGTTGAAGTTCAGTGCAGAGAAATGTAGGGTGCTGCATCTGGGGGTCAAACCCAGGACATGCATACACCCTGGGAGGACCACACTGCAAGTCTCATTGGGCAAGAGGGACTTGGGGATAGTGGTGGACAATAAAACGAATAACACAGAATTGTCCAGGCACAAGTGGAAGCTGGGGTACGGGGGAGCGAGAGTCGCTTCTTCACAGAGAGGGTAGTAGAACTATGGAACTCACTGCCCAGGGGTCTGGAAGAGACCACAGTGGAAGGATGCAAGAAGGGTTGGGACAGGTACAGGGGGAAGCTGAGGCCAGGGAGGGCCACCTCAGGGGCTTTGGTGGGGGGGGGGGGTGGAGGAGCATGCTCCCAGTAGGGGGCTAGCTTCCAAGCACACGCTAGACCATAGGGTCTATTCTGCTGGCTTTTACTATACTATGTCCAAAATGGGAGTCTAATGGTTTATGGATCTCTTGTAGATGTAGAAATACAGTATCTGATCAGTGCATGCATGGCGCTATAGGATGTGATTATTCTGTTACTAAACGCTGCTGTATTCCAGAAACCAGAGCGGGATGACTGGTCTAATGGATTGGAAGCCATGAACTGTGCACTGAAGCTGGAGAAGACTATAAACCAGTGTCTCCTGGAGCTGCACAAGCTGGCCGGTGAAAAGGTTGACCCTCATGTAGGTATCCAGGGGTGCACTGTATACTAGCCATTGTCCTTTCTTTGTATAAATGTTTTTTTATTTTCTAGGGCTGATCGGTCGGCTGTTTAGCCCTGTCCCTGTGTGCCATCCTGTGTCCTTCTGCCTCTGTCCTTTGGAGGAGGGCCCCTCTTTCCCATCAGATCAGCAGGATGGGGTGTGATGGGGCTTCATGTAGCCTGGTCCCCTCAGTTTCCTACCTGCCTCTGTTTTCTCCCCCACTTGCCTGGAACCGTGGTGCGGAAGCACATGCATGGGGAGGCACACGTGCACTCTGGAACCGCGGCCTCCTTCCACCTGCCCTGATGTGTCTTGGCCCCTGAGTGTCGACATTACCACAAGTCCTCCACTTGGTGAAAGCCAAGACCTGGGAAGGGAAATCACCCTTGCCCAGGAGAGAAGAGCGGCCTGTTGGCCACTAAAAACTTCTCGCAGCCAGAGGACATTCCCTAACTCAGAGTTGGTGTGACACGAGGTAAGGCACATTGCAGCACCTCAGCCCTGAGACACCTGGATGGCTGCCGTTATCTTTTGCATGCAGAACAGTAGTGCACTACAAACTGTATCTTACAGCTGTAGCAGGGCTGGGCCGGAATTTTGGTGAACATGCATCCATGAGTGTTTTTGCCTTCAATATTTTCTGCACATCTCTGTTCTCTGCTATATGTAAATAGCCACTTTTAAGGAGGCACTGCTGCCCCACCCCAAATTACTCTCTTTAGCGAAGTGACATTGTAATAAATATGTAATTCTGTGTTTTTAAAAAAAAAAAAAAAAGACTGTTAGTTTTTACATGCATCTAAAGAGTGCTACAGCATGCTGTTGGTATTGATAAATGCCAGGCACGTGGCCGAGCTTGGAGTCTGGTGCCAGTATGGCTCCATGCTCTGAAGGTTGAGCAGCAGTATTTATTAGTAACCTATGTGTGTGTCTGTGTCTCAGTTCTGGACTTTGTAAGTTTCCATTTCCAGGTCATTCTGGCCATGGAAGAAAAAAACTTGGTAGTGTTGTGCAGCATACTATCAGAAGCATGTGGTGGCACCATCCTAAGGGCATAAACCCATCTGGACAACTCCTCCCCTCCACATTCTTTGGCATTATCTTGTCAGACTTCAGTCTTGCATGTATGCATCAGGATGTGTTCAGAATGTGTTGGTACTGGCCTGCACTAGCTCTCTAGGTGGGGCATGTCATATCCCTTTGTGTATAGAAATGGATACAGTTCTAAAGGACCTATTGGTACCTTATTATATGGAAAAGAAATATGAAGTATATGAAATGTCTGAAGTACTGTAGATGCCAAATTCCTTCAAATTGGCCAGTTAATACCAGATTATACAGCTTGAATACTTGATTTAAATGAGTTTGGGGGAGCACTGTGCTTTTATATTTGTCTTTCTGCCACCTGCTTCCCCCACCTCATCACCTGTTCTCTAGAGCTTGCCTTCTGAGAGGTTCCTACAGCTTGCATCCTATGGGACGGCCTTCAAGGCTGGCAAAACCCCTCAGGTGTGCAGTCCAGTTCTGGAAGTTTCTAGTCACTGTCGTGGGGCCTGCATGAGAGTGGTTTTAATCTGTCCACTGACCATGTTTTTTTTCCTCTTTCTTCCTAGGGGCATGCCTTCAGTAAAGTCCCCTCCCTGCTTAGCAGGGCTGCTGCAGTACCACCAACCTTCATCATGGAAACATGCATAGACTTTGGCAGATCAGGACTGCTTGACCCACCCAGTCTTCCCTTTTCCATACCTATTGGATAAGCTGCAGATCATAGTTGACCAAGAGTCTACTTCTTCCTACCCCCCCCCCCCACTAGAATTGCCTTAATGCATATCCCATGTATTTTTGAATTCCCCTACTGTTTTTGACTCCATGACCTCAGGAAGTCTGTTCCATGCATCCACCATCCTCTCCGTGAAAAAAATACTTCAAACATGAAGTCTTGCTGTATTCTGACAATATGCTGTTAGCCCCAGCACTTGAACTGCCCCAGAGAAAAGCTAACTCTATGAAGCAGCATAGAACGTTGAGCTCAAGCTCTGTTTTCAAACCTGTCTCTGGTACATCTCAGTGTAACTGTCAGATTCTGTACTCTGCCTAACCGAAGTTGCTCCGGAGAGCTCTCCTTCACTTCCGTTCGGTCAAAGTGAAACTGTCTGTTCAACTGTTTCATTTTTTTGGTATCTGTGTACAGTACAGGGTAGTGTAAGTAGGTAGATGGTGATTTAAGATTGTGTGAAATTGTTTAATTGGTTTCCTCTGTTTCCTGTCAGTCCGATCGGGAAGCGAAATAATTCTTTATCTTTACAAGTTGAATTTTTCTTGTGGGTCCCAGTTCTGATCGGTTTCAAAAAACCAAGATTTTTTTTTTTCTGTTTTTCCACAACCCGTGACACAGTTGGTAACCTATTGGACAGTGTACCTGGCTTGAAAGCCGTTAAGGGCAACTTCAAGAGAAAGGCTGTGTCTGGGAAACCCAAGAAGAAAACCGGTCCCACTGTGTTTCAACACTGTACAGAGTGTGTGGGGGCTTTTGCTAAAGCTGACCCCCACCTTGTATGTCTGGGGTTTGACCACCTCAAATCAGACTGCTAAATTTGTAACATTTTCCTAAAGCCACTTTGGAAAATAAATTAAGTAGGCTGAAGGAAAGGGAGGCCAAGTCCGCTGATCCAGATGGCCAGCCTGATTAGGTTCTGACCAAACCTGAGGGGGTGCCTGCTGACATGGGTGATACCTCTTTGGTGGGGATCAGATTCAGAGGGATCGGTCTGGATCAGGCAACAGACTCCAACTGCTGAGGAAATTGCCAAAGTGATAAGCGTAGTACAGTCTCTTTGCCTGGTTCCATCCGAACAAACACCTTCAGGCAAGCAGTCTGTTCGGACAGTTCCAGCTCCATCTGATTTCTATCCAGAAGCCTTTTATGAAGAACGTGAGGGAGACTAAGATTTCCCAGAGGAGGAAGATGTTTTTGTAGGCCTAGATGAACCTATTTGAACCGGATGTCCCCCCAAAGACAGGCCCTAATGTCTCGCCTCCCAGACAGAGTCCCTTCCACATTATGTTTTGCAGGAAAGTGGCTGACACACTCCAGCTCCCAGCTGTGAAAGCTGCTGAGGAGACTGAACCTGACTATTGAGATGGACTCCCAGAGAGTCCAAGAGGCTGTCTATCCCTCTCCATAAATCTGTAGGGAGACTGACTCAAATTTTTGCAGATGCCTACTTCCATACCCCTTGTAAACAAAAGGATGGGCAGGAGGTATATGCTGTCAGGTTCTGGCATGGAATTTCTCTACAACCATTGCAGCCATGTTGGAGTAGTGCAGGCTGCAGCCTGTGACATGGCAAATATTCCTTTGGCTTCACACCCCCAGTAAGGATTCCAGGAAGGTGGATGCCATGGCCAAGAAACACTACTTGTCATTTTCTTTGGGACTCTGACTAGCCAAGTTGTATGGCATATACAGCCAGATACCAGAAGTCCAGGTGGGATACTGTTCTGGAGTTGGCTAAGCAAGCTTCCCCCAGCTAGCCAAAGAGCTGGAGGAGGTGGCTGCTGTGGGCTTCAGTGATGTGGCATCAAAAGGTCGTGGCTGCATCTATTTCTTAGATTTGCATGGCTTAGATGCACTAGCCTCTCGCAAGATACCCAGGCTAAGGCTATGGATTTCCCTGTGGTTGGTAATTCTGTTTGGCGAGCAGACAGTCTTGCATGAAAAAACTGGATGAATATAGGACGACTTACAGGAGTGCTGTGGCCAAGAAAAGGCAGGCCATTCTTCAGAAGCAGCAGTCTAGCGCTGGCAGGGGCAGGCCATTCCAAAGGCCTTTTTACCAAGCCCATGCCGCCTTCTCCCCTTTTCAGCAGAGGGAGAGGCAGAAGGGGGCTGAGCAGAACTGCATCCTCCTCTCTGCCAAAGACTCCTGCCAAACACCGTGTCTGTTCGAGTTGCCTCCCCTATTCCTGTAGGGGGTAGGATGGCTTACCACTTCCAGGCCTGGGATATCACTTCAGACAGTTGGGTCCTGGAATTGGTAAGCCAGGGACCGGCTCTCAGCCTCTCAAAATTCCTCAAAATGAGAGCCAAATCCTTCCCCATGCATCATTCTCAGAAACACTTGCCCTAGAGGCAGGAGTTTCCTTCCTACTAACTCAACGCTATAGAGGGGGTTCCTCCACATCACAGGGGCAAAGGACTATACTCCAGGTACTTCCTTACCCCCAAAAAAGACAGGGGAGTGGCGACCCATCCTACACCTGAGATGTCTGAATAAATGCATCACAAAGCCAAAATTCAAAATGGTGGCAGGGGAGTAATATAATTCTTCCCTCTGAGACGAGACTGGCTAGCCTCTGTATCTGACTCCTACTTCCATATACCTATATGTTGCTCCCACAGAAAATGGCTCGGGTTCAAGTTGCCATCGGGTCATTATCAGTTCAGGGCCATGCCTTTTGGCCTAACCTCGGCTCCAAGGGTGTTCACAAAGTGCCTTGCAGTATTGGTAGCCTTCAGAAGGCAGAGCATTTCTGTCTTCATCTAGATGACTGGCTACTTGTAGGCCAGTCCTCGGGCCAAATCTGCTCTAGAGGTCACCCAGAGCCGCCTCAGCTCTCTAGGGTTCCTCCTAAATCGTTCAGTTGGTCCTCAAACCAGTACAGCTCCTTACCTTCATAGAGGTAGAGCTGGATACTATTCAAGCAAAGGCCGTCCTCCCAATTTCAAGGGTAAGGTCCTTGATAGATCTGGCTTCCTCATTCAGACCCCTAGTGTCTCGTCCTGCCAGGCGTTTCCTTCAAATCCTAGGCCACATGGCAGCTTCCACAGCAGTGGTTCAAGGAACAAGGTTCCAGTTGAGACATTCATTTCCACCCAAGATCTTTTTGGTCCCAGAAAGACTCTCACAAAACTGATTCCAGTGACTCTGACCCAGGCTCTCCAGTGATGGTTAGAGCAGGACGATCTTCGCCAAGGTGTCCCATTTCTCAGACACCCTCACTGGTCCTGACCACAGAGGCATCTCCTGGGATGGGGAGCCCATCTAGGAGCCTTAACTGCTCAAGGAACTTGGTCTCAGCAGGAGTCCCTCCGTCGTATCACTCTTTTGGAACTCTGAGCAGTATTCCTAGCCCTTCAAGCCTTCTCAGAAGCAGTAAAAGGCAAGGTAGTGCAAGTCGGGTCAGATAACACCACTACAGTGTGGTACATGAACAAGGGGCACTTGGTCCATGGCCTTGTGCACAGAGGCCATGAAAGTATGGTCTCTAGCTTACTCCCTTCAAGCTTCCCTGGTAGCAGTGCATCTTCCAGGGAAGGACAATGTACTAGCAGATGCCTTGAGCAGGATTTCTCAAGGTCACTACAATTGGACCCTGAATCCCCATGTGCTTCAGGTAACTTTCAAGAGATGGGGCATTAGAGATCTTTTTGCAGCCCCAGGTAATCACCAACTACCTCTGTTTTGCTCCAGACCCCCAATCTTGGACTGTGCCTCTGGATGCTAACCTGTTGGGCTGGACGGGCAGATTTCTCTGCCTTTCCTCTGATCTTCAGAGTTCTGGTAAAGATCTGGCCCAACCCTGCAGAGTGATCCTGGTGGCCCCAGATTGGGCCAGACAACTGTGGTATCCTCTGCTGCTGTCTAGCAGAATCGCTTCCCTTGTTCCTACCCAGGAGGCTTGACCTCCCGACCTCCTCCTTGGGAGGATTTGGTACCCCAGCCTTCACTCCCTCAAGCTCAGGGCTTTGCTCCTGAAGAGTTGAAGAGTTAGAATCTGTAGGTTTGAATCTCTCCCAGGGAGTAAAGTTTCCAGAAAACCTTATCAGAAAAACTTAAGTTCTAAATGGAAACTGTTCACTATCTGGTGTTCTCTCCAGGACACACAGCCAGACTTGGCAAACATTGCCACAGTTCTGGACTATCTGGTCCACCTGAATGGCTTAGGCCTGCTACTCAAAGTCCATTTGGAAGCTGTTTCTGCCTTTCTTTCTGCAGGGAAGGGATTCTCCCTAGCATCTCATCTTGTTTTCAGTAAGTTCTTTCTTTAAAGGTCTGGTTCACCTAAACCCTCCCTTTAGAGCCCACTCCAGCCTGGGATTTGAATATCTGTATTGCACAGCTTATGCAACCCCCTTTTGAACCCTTATCTTCTGCCGCGCTTAAGTACTTGACTTGGAAAATGGTGTTTCTAGAAGCCATCACTTCTGCTAGGAGAGTCTGTGAATTACAGGCTGTCAGTTGAACCTGACTTCATTTCCTTTCATAGGGTCAAGGTAGTTCTCTGAACAAACAGGAGATTTCTATCTAAAGTGGTTTCAGACTTTCATCTGAACCAATCTGTTTGTGCCTGTTCTTTCCACTCCCCATTCTTCAGGGGAGAGAAGACTGCACAGTTTTGATGTCAAAAGAGCTGTAAGCTATCTCATAGAGCGGACAAAGGCCCACAGGAATACCACCCAACTGTTTCAAACATGAAGTCTTGCTATATTATGACAATTGCAGTTTGTTCCACCATTAGAACTGCTCCGGAGGTGAAAGAGTTAACTACCATGCCAGGCATGGAGTTTAGAGCGCGAGCTCGGTTAGAGAAGCTCTGTCTGGTTATTTTCAACCGAAACTGTCAGATTCTTTTTACTCACTCACTGAACAGTCGCCCGAGATTTCTCCTACTGCTCAGTTCATTTCTGGTTTAAACAGTATTTTCTCGGTTAAATTCAACCATGAGTATTATTATTTTAACCTCAAACCCGTCCGGTTCAAGCTCTGTCTGTGGTATTGTAAGTAATAGATAGGTTTATTTCGTGTGGAACTTGTGAATTTTTTGTCGGTTCGGTTCGAACCGATCAGGTTGTTAAACTTTTTAAAAGAAAGCATTTTAAGGTTTTTAGAGTGCGCGGTTCCTGTTCTTATCGGTTCTAAAAAAAACTGATTTCATTACATTTTTTTCCACGACACGTGACACGGTTGGGAACCGATAAGGGTGTCTTGCCTGGCACGCCGTTAAAAGGGCAAGTTTGTTGGTTGAGCTGGCATCATGTCTGAGAAAACCGGGCCCACTGGGTTCTCAACACTGTAGTGTCTGTGGGGAAGCCTTTGCCAAGGCTGACCCACACGTGGTTCATTGTCTGGGGTTTGACCACCTCAATTCAGACTGCCAGATTTGTAAAAATTTCCCTGCAGCCACCCTGGACAAGAGTGGGCAGGCTCAGGGAACGAGAGGCTGGAAAGTCCGCTGACCCGATGAGCCAGCCCGGTTCGGTGCCAACCGAACTGAGGGAGTGCCTCTGACCAGGCGAGACTTCTCGCAGTAACGAAAACTGGCTCTGAGGAGCCAGTTCCAGCAAAGAAAACTAAAAAATCAGCAGGTTTGGAGTCCAAAATTCCTTCCCCAACTGCTGCAGAAATAGCAAAAGCTATACAGATTGTACAGTCACTTTCTCCGGTTCCGTCCGAACCGCCACTGTCTGGTAAAAGGTCGGTTCGGCGGGTTCCACTGGTTCAAGAATATGATATTGAAGAGTTTTATGAACCAGAGGAGGGGGATGAGGATTATGATAAGTGTGAATGTGACTTTGAGAGTCTGGATGTGCCCATTGAACCGGACATCTCCCCAGACAGACCTTTGGAATATCCCCCTATGCTTTGAGTCCCCTTCTCACTTTTTGTTTTATAAAAAGGTTGCTGAAACCGTCCAGCTCCCATTAGAGGAAGCTGTGGATGAGCAAGAGGAACCTGATTTTGTGGAAATGATGGATATCAGAGTCTAGGAGATTATCTATTCCCTTACATAAATCATTTAGGAAACAAACAATAAAAATACTAAAAGCTCCTAATTCTGTGCCTCCTGTTGACAAGAAGATGGACAGGAGGTACACTTTATCAGGTCCTGATACAGACTTTCTTTCACAGCAATGCAGTCATGTTGGGGTAGTTCAGGCTGCAGCCTGTGATAAGGCTAACATTCTCCTGACAACGACTCCAGGAAGATTGATGCCATGGCTAAAAAACAATACATGGCAGCGTCCTTGGGACTCAGACAAGCAAATTACATGGCTTATGTGGCAAGATACCAAAAATCTAGATGGGACACTGTCATGGCTTTGGCCAAACAGGCCCTGGCCAGCTGCCAAGGAGCTGGAGCAGGTGGCTGCTGATAGTATGAGGCATCCAAGGTGCAATTCCATGCTGCTGTGGATTCTAATGATGTATCCTCTAGAGTCATGGCTACATCTGTGGCCTTCGTAGGTTGGCTTGGCTCAGGTGTACTAGTTTGTCACAGGATACCCAGACTAAGGCCATGGATTTTCCTGTGGTAGGAATTATCTGTTTGGGGAGCAGACAGAGAATTACATGAAGAAAATGGATGAATATAGAACAACTTATAGGAGTGACAAGCCAAGGAGCGCAAGTCACCTCAGAAGCAACCCCAGGGGTAGAGGTAGGCTTCACAGGCCTTTTTACCAAACCCAGGCTTCTTCTGCTTATGCTCAGAGGGGGTTCTTCAGAGGCAGAGGCAGACTGGGTGCAAGCAGGCCTGCTTCCACCCCTCAGCCTAAAGCCCCTGCCAAACAGGGCCAGTTCTCCATTACCTGTAGGGGGCAGGCTGGCTTACTTCGTTCAGGACTGGGAGTCTCTAACATCAGACAAGTGGGTCCTGGAAGTAGTAAGCCAGAGTCTGTTCTCAGCTTCAAAAATTTCCAAAGATGAGAGCCAGATCTTTTCCACCTGCAAACCTCTAGAGACCTTTGCCTTAGAAACAGAAGTCTCAACCCTCCTGGCTCTCAGAGCTGTAGAAAGGGTCCCCCACTCCAGGGCAAGGGTCTGTACTCCAGGTACTTCACTCCCAAAAAGACAGGGAGAATGGCAGCCCATTTTGGACCCAAGATATTCGAACAAGCACCTTTTGAAACCAAAAATTCAAAATGGTGACTTGGCAATAATTTTACTTTCTTCTAAGGCCAGGGACTGGCTAGTTCCCTGGACCTCAAGGATGCCTATTTCCATGTTCTAACTAGAAGCTCCACCGAAAGTACCTCAGATTTGAACTGCCCTCAGGCCATTACCAGTTCAAGAGCAATGCCCTTTGGCCTCACCTCTGCCCCAAGGGTATTCACAAAATGTCTAGCAGTAGCAGTTGCTCATTTAAGAAGGCAAAGATTGCTATTTTCCCTACCTGAGCGACTGGCTTATTGTAGACCAGTCTCCAGAACAGGTCAAATCACACCTGCAAGTTACCCAGCAGCTGCTCACCTCTCTGGGTTTTCTGCTCAATCTCCCAAAGTCAGTGCTGGAACCTGTTCAGGTACTCACCTTCATAGGTGCAGAATTGGACACAAAGCAGGCCAGGGCCTTCCTGCCCTTAGAGAGGGTAAGGAACCTGGTGGCCCTGGCCTCTTCCTTCACTTTGCAGGTCTCTCGACCAGCAAGGCACTTCTTACAGCTCCTAGGACACATGGCTGCTTCCACAGCTGTAGTGCAAGGAGCAAGATTTCAGATGTGGGACATTCAGTTTCACTTGAGAGCCTTTTGGTCTCAAAGAAAAGATCCCCTTTCCAAGTTGATCCCAGTGACTCGAACCCTGATCCAGGCCCTTCAGTGGTGGCAGGATCAGAGCAATTTAAGACTAGGGGTCCCCTTCATCCCTCTATCTCACTCCTTGACCCTTACTACAGATGCGTCCCTTCTGGGATGGGGAGCTCACATGGGCGACCTCTCCACCCAGGGAGTGTGGTCCCCTCAAGAGTCTCTGCTCCACATCAATTTGCTGGAACTCAGAGCTGTCTTTCTAGCACTTCAAGTGTTTTCTGCATCTGTTCAGAACAAAGTGGTACAAGTCAGAACAGACAACACCACCACAATGTGGTACATCAACAAACAAGGGGGCACTCGGTCTTCGGCCTTGTGCACCGAAGCAATGAAGTTGTGGTCTCTGGCTTATTCCCTGAACACTTCCCTCATAGCAGTTCACCTCCCAGGAAAGGACAATGTCCTGGCAGATGCTCTCAGCAGGATTTCCCAGGGGACATCACAGAATGGTCGCTGGATCCCCAAGTACTGGGGATAGTTTTTGCCAGATGGGGCACTCCTCAGATCTTTTCGCAGCCCCAGACAATCACCAACTTCCACTGTTTTGTTGCAGGCCCCCAGTGATGGGCTCAGTCCCCCTGAATGCCTTTCTCCTAGATTGGGAAGGGAAGTTTCTATATGCCTTTCCCCCCTTTCCTCTCCTTTTCAAGGTGCTAGTGAAAATCAGATCCCAGCCTTGCAGGATGATTCTGATTGCTCCGGATTGGGCCAGGCAGCCCTGGTACCCACTCCTTCTGTCCTTAGTCCATCTTCCCCTGTGCCTCCCCAGGAGAAACAACCTGTTATCTTGTGCCCAGGGGAGAGTTTGGTATCCGAATCTCAAATCCCTCGACCTCAAGGCCTGGCTCTCGAGGAGTTAGAGTTTGCTGACCTTCACCTTTCTCAAGGTGTTCTTGACATCCTGAAGGCTTCTAGGAAACCTTCCACTAGGGCTACTTATAATTGTAAATGGAAAAGGTTTTCCATCTGGTGCTCTGGGAAGCATATTCCCCGAATCTGCTGATTTGCCCATTGTTTTGGACTATATGGTCTATCTTAACTCTTTGGGCCTGAGACCAGCCTACCTGAAAGTACATTTGGCAGCTGTCTCTGCTTTTATTTCAGCAGGAAAGCCTCTTCTCTTTCCACTCACCCTGTATTTTCTAAGTTTTTCAAGGGATTACTTCATACTAATCCACCTTTCAGGGACCCGGCCCCTGCCTGGGATCTTAATGTTTGCATTGCTCAGCTGATGCAACCCCTTTGAACCTCTGTCTTCTGTACAGCTTAAGTATTTGACTTGGAAAACTGTTTTTCTAGTAGCCATCACTTCTGCCAGGCGCATAAGTGAGTTACAAGCCTTGTCAGTGGAGACTGACTTTATTTCCTTTCACAGGGATAAAGTAGTCCTTAGGACTAACAGGAAGTTTTTGCCTAAGGTGGTTTCAGATTTCCATCTTAACCAATCTATCTCCTTCCAGTGTTCTTCACTGACCATTCCTCCTCTGGTGAGGGAGGCTGCACAACTAGATGTTAAGAGGGCCCTTAGTTACTATATAGGCGCACCAAAGGTCATAGGTTCGAATCCCTCCAACTCTTTCTCACTTATGGTGAGGTTGGGAAAGGTAAACCTGCCACTAAGAGATCCATTGCCAGGTGGATTGTCTCGTGTATCCAATTTTGTTATCAAAAACTGGGAAAGGTTCCCCCTTCAGGCCTGAGGGCTCACTCTACCAGAGGTACAGCTGCGTCTCTAGCTGCTGCCAGAGACATCCCTATCTTGGAGATATGTCAAGCAGCTACCTGGAAAGCGGTACACACTTTCACCAAGCATTACTCCCTGGATATCCAGGCCAGGAGGGATGCTAGATTTAACAACCCGTTAGCTGCAGAGCCTATTCCTAAAGTAGGTTCTGTCCTCCACCATGGAGGTACTGCTGTGTATTCTGCGAATTGTCATAATATAGCAAGACTTCATGTTTGAAGAAAAATTACTCACCTTAGTAATGTTGTTTCTTCTAATGGAGTCTTGCTATTACGACCTCCCCACCAGCCCCTGCCCTCTCAGAACTTCTACTTGGTATGGGGTGGGCAGTCCAGTGTTGGCACTTGTTATGCCCATTTTGTTTTCCACCCTTTTTGGGGTTTTGGGTGTTTTATTTTATCTTATGTTATTATTTTTCTGGTCCCCTGACTTGAGTCTTGGTATTGGGACCAGGAATAGGTGTTGATATTTAGGTAGCCAGTTGGCTAGTATAGGTTTCAGCTTCCACACAGAACCTTAGTGAGTTTTTGCTCGTAAAGATCTGACAGTTTCGGTTTGAAAATAACCAGAAAGAGCTTCTCTAACCGAGCTCGCGCTCTAGAAACATAGAAACATAGACTTTGACAGCAGATAAGGACCACTAGGCCCATCTAGTCTGCCCATTTCCCTACCTACAGGATAGGCCACAGATCCTAGTTAACCAACAGCCTATTTCTTCCTACCCCGCACAAGAATTGCCTTACGTCTGTCCCATGCATTCTTGAATTCTCCCACAGTTTTAGACCCCACAACCTCCTCAGGAAGGCTGTTCCATGCATCCACTACCCTCTCTGAAATAATACTTCCTCACATTGCCCCTGAACAGCCCTCCTATCTTTAAATTGTGTCCCTTGTTCTTGCAAGTCTCTTTCTGGAAAATGCTACCCTCTTGGACTTTGTTGATTCCACTGAGGTACTTAAAAGTTTCTATCATGTCCTCCCTCTCTCCTTTCCTCACGGGTATACATATTAAGCTCCTTTAGTCTCTCCTCATACGGCTTCTCTTGCAGACCCTGCACCATTTTAGTTGCCCTCCTCTGGACTGCCTTTATCCTGTCTATGTCCTTGCGGAGATGGGGTCTCCAGAACTGGACACAGTACTCCAGATGGGGTCTCACCAACTGTCTGTACAGAGGGATAACAACTTCCTGTTTTCTGCTGCTGATGCCTCTCCCTATACATCCCAGTATACCCCCAGCCCTCCCTACTGCTTTCTCACATTGCTTGCTAACCTTAAGGTCATCTGATATGATTACCCCAGGTCCTTCTCCTTTTTTGTTGTTACTACCTCCCCACCCATTGTGTATTCTTCCCTGGGTTCTTATTTCCCAGGTGCATTATTTTGCACTTCTTTGCATTGAATCCTAGCTGCATACTTCTGACCATTCCTCCAACCTTGCAAGTCCCTTTTCATCCTTTCCGCCTCCTTGTGTATCAACCCTGTTGCAGATTTTTGTGTAATCTGCAAAGGGCATACCTTTCCTTCCAGTCCCTCTGCAATGTCACTGAAGACATTAAAAAGGACTGGACCCAATACTGAACCCTGTGGTACCCCACTAGTAACCCCCCTTTCTTCAGAATGGACTCCATTTACAATTACCTTCTGTGTCCTGTTGTCCAGCCAATGTTTTACCCAGGCTATCACCCTGGGTCCCACTCCCAGGCTGGTTAATTTGACTATTAATCTTTTGTGTGGGACTGTCAAATGCCTTGCTAAAGTCTAGGTAGGCCATGTCCACAGCCCCTCCCTGGTCTTCTACTTTGGTCACCCAGTCAAAGAAATCTATTAGATTCATCTGACATGACCTTCCCGCTGTGAACCCATGCTGTCTTGGGTTCTGTGCTCCACTGGCCTCTAGGTAGTCGACTATTCTTTCCTTCAGAAGTGATTGCATCACTTTCCCTACCACAGAGGTCAGACTGACAGGTCTGTAGTTTCCTGCCTCTGTCTTGGACCCACTTTTGTGAAGGGGAATCACATCCGCCTTCCTCCAGTCCTCGGGTACCACACCATCCTCCCATGATTTATTAAAAAGAGTAGCCAGTGGTTTCACTAGTTCCTCCCTTAATTCTTTTAGAATTCTGGGTGAATTCCATCAGGACCCATTGCTTTGTCCACCTTCAGTTTTAGGAGTTCTTGCA
Source organism: Neoceratodus forsteri (assembly GCA_016271365.2). Taxonomy (NCBI): domain Eukaryota; kingdom Metazoa; phylum Chordata; order Ceratodontiformes; family Ceratodontidae; genus Neoceratodus; species Neoceratodus forsteri. Next base: position 35,282,697 of record CM028133.1, on the reverse strand, counting down.
GAACCTTTCTTCTGTGAAAGGACTGGGATCGACCCCCATCAAGAGTGCTTCTGTTAATTGGATTAGGCACTTCCCCTCTCTTGTGAATACTGAGCAGAAATATACGTTCAGTATTCCTGCTTTTCACTGTCCCCTCTTCCCACCCACTGTTCATTCTATTCAGCCTCACTATCCCTCCTTTGTCTTTCTACTTCGCTGATGTACCTATAAAGGTTTTATCCCCTTCTTAACTGAGTTGGCTATCTTTTCCTCAGTTTGGGCCTTTGCTATTCTGACTTTCCTCCCTGCTTCCTTCTGCCTTAACTGGTACAGCTCTCTGTCCTGCTCCTTCTGTTTCCTTATACTCCGGAATGCTATCTTTTCTTCCTGACTTTCACAGCCACCTCTTGAGAACCATAGTGGCTTTTTCTTTCGTTTTGATTTGTTCATTTGCTTCACACAAAGGCTTGTTGCCTCTGTGATGGCCGTTTGATAATTCCCCATTGTTGCTCCACACCTCCTCCTAGCCTGTTTGCTAGTGCTTTTCTGAGGCACTCTCCCATCTTGCCAAATCAGCCTCCTAAAGTCCAGTACCCTCACTTTGTATGGCTTGACTCTGTAGCTGAGTTTAACGTGAACCACACTGTTTGATGGTCACTTGTCCCCAGATGGCAACCCACTTCTAGATCTGAGATCCTCTCACTGCCCCCGTTTGAGAGTACGAGGTCTAAAATTGCTCCCTCACGAGTGGGTTCCGAAACTGTCTAATGCCTGCTGTCTGTAGGGCATCAAGAATGGCCCTGCTCTTGGATGTGGCTGCAGCAAATGTGCTCCAGTTAACATCTGGCATATTCAGGTCTCCCATCAACAGTATCTCCCCTTTCTCTGCCATTCTAAGATCTCTCCAAACTCCATTCCTGGCATGGTAGTTAACTCTTTCACCTCCGGAGCAGTTCTAATGGTGGGACAAACTGCAATTGTCATAATATAGCAAGACTCCATTAGAAGAAGCATTACTAAGGTGAGTAATTTTTTCTTCTTGCCTATGGGGAAGTAGGAAAAGGTAGACCTGCTACTAAGATGTATTGCCAGGTGGATTGTTTCATGTATCCAATTCTGTTTTTTCAAAGCTAGGAAAAGAACCACCTGAGGGCACTCAACCAGGGGTGCAGCTGCTTTCTTGGCAGCTGCCAGGGATATTCCCTTGGTGGAAATCTGTAAAGCAGCCACCTGGAAAACAGTTCATACATTCACCAAGCAATACTCTCTGGATATCCAGAGTAGGAGTGTTGCTAGGTTTGGCACAGCAGGACTGCAGAGCCTGTTCTCCAAGTAAGGTTCTCTCCCATTCTCCAAGGGCGTACTATTTGTAAGTCTGCATAGTGTCAGAATACAGCAAGACTTCGTGTTTTGGAAGAAAGAAATTACTCATCATAGTAATGTTTCTTCTAATGGAGTCTTGCTATATTCTGACTTGCCTCCCCTCTCAACCTTCTTTTGAGATGTGGGTTGGAGGGTACAGTGTTGCACCCCAGAGGTGTACCTTGCCCCTGCCTTCATGTGGGGAGGTTTTCTATTACTTTATAGATTGTTTTCACTATCTAAGTGTTTTTCTCTTGGGTTCTTGACTAGTCTTTTGGACCCAAGCCGTGTTGCCTATGGCTTAAAGTTTAACACAATTTCTATAGCTACTAGTTAGTATTGCTCTTAAGAATCTGACTGTTGTACTGAGATTTACCAGAAACAGGTTTGAAAACAGTTCAAACTATGTTCTGTGCTACTGCATAGTTAACCCTTTCCTCTCTGGGGAAGTTCAAGTGCTTGGGGCTAACTGCATATTGTCAGACTAGAGCAAGACTCCATTAAAAGAAACATTACTATGGTTCATTTTTTCTTCCTCGAGTTGTACCTGAGCCGTCCCCTTTCTGCCACCCCCCCTTCAGATTGTGCCCCCTTTTTCTTGCACATCTCTTTCTGAAAGATGCTACCCTCTAGGACTTTAATTCCCTTGAGGTACTTGAAAGTTTCTATCATGCCCCCCCTTTCCCAAGGCTTATACATATTAAGCTCCTTTAGTCTTTGTGTGGCCTCTGGTGCAGACATCCATCCTGTATGTCCTTACGGAGATAGGGTCTCCAGAACTGCACGCAGTACTCCGGATGTGGTCTCGCCAACTGTACAGAGGGATTAACTGCTTCCTGTTTTATACTAGTGATGCCTCTGCATCCCAGAATCCCCTAGCCCTCCTTACTGCCTTCTCACATTGCTTGCTTACCTTTAGGTCATCTGATATGACTACCCCCCTGGTCCCTTTCCACTTTTGTTGGTACCTTCTCTCCCTTCCCCACAAAATGTGTGTATTCTTCCCCAATGCACTTCTTTTCATTGAATTTAAAGCAGCAGTGCACAAAAATGGGCTAAAATTTGACTCCACCCTTTTTTCTTTCTGATCAATGGTAGATGTTTTCCAGTTTATTTTGGTGGTAACATTTTCAGTTCCTTGTTAAGAATTTTATGAATGTTTAAAAATTATTTTTCAAGAAAAAAAGATGACCGCCTAATTTTTGCATAGAAATAATACTGAGGACTTGAAGAGGTTAAGAATCCAGACAAAAATGCAACTATGGTACACCGCATAGGAAGCGTCCAGAAAACTCAGATCGGCAGTTCTGCCAATATATTTCATAAGTGTAGCAGAAAATTAGGAACTGAGTTTTTGGAATAACTTTTTTTTGCACTGCTGCTTTAAGCTGCCATACTTGATGTTTTTCAACCAGGATGTGGGTTCATGTGGAGCCCCCTCCCCCAAGAGATGTCTCCTGGATGAGCAGTCCTCCTCCTGGCTAGCCCAAGCGATCTGAGCTCACTCCTGAAGTCTTAACACTATAATTGCAAGTGGCAGTGCCACCACTGTCCCAGTGCGCAGACTGACACTAGTGTCTTGAGTTAAAGCTCCCTAGTAATCCTCTCCGAAACTAGGTTGACTGTGCAACTGAGATGTCCTGTTTCTGTATGTTTACGTGGTGAAACGGTATAAAAATGAATAATTGTTGGGCTAAGGATTGGTTGGGTCTTCTGCTTGTGACACATTTCAATAAGACTTCTATCATCCACATGCATGTATTTCTCCTGTTTCCAGGTTGAGATTAATGGCGAGCGTCTCGTACAGTAACATAGCAGGGTATTAAATCAGCTGAAAACATGGGTACGCAGTTTTAAACGTGAAAGTGTTAACTGTAAAAATGCATTTGGCTCAGAATGGCACAATAGACATCACTGGAAAAAAGGTAGCGGTCTACTGTTATGCATTTGTGGAAATGGTTAGCATTTTGCTGCATTGTACCAGCAATTTAAAACCCTGCATCAGGTAGTTTAGGGTCAGAAGGCTCTCCTTGGGGGCATTATGTCAGCCCCCACCCTACTGTCTAAGCAGGTGGATAATGAGTACGCTGAGCACATTCTAAATAGAGCGTTCCCTACCACGGGGTGTCCAGTGACAAGGTTGCCTTGAACTAACATGTTCATTTTCGCTGTCCCTGCTGGTAGGTTGTTCTAGAGGTTCACCTGAAGGACCTCCTAACAGTTCTCCTAAATTTACCACATTTTGAGCTTTAGGGCATAAATATTTCATGTTTTTGTATTCTATTAATTCAGTTACATTCTTTGCAGCTGTGTGACTTCCTGGAGTCCCACTACCTGAATGAACAGGTCGAGGCGATCAAGAAGCTGGGAGACTACATCACCAACCTGAAGCGTGTGGGTGCCCCCCAGAATGGGCTGGGCGAGTATCTCTTTGACAAGCATACCTTGGGGAGCAGCAGCTAAATCTAGCCTCTCCGTGCCTGAATCTGCAAACATTCCAGATCCTAGATTTTTCACTCTGACAAATTAACATAACTAATGATCATGTGATTTTTTTCAATAAAAAAACAAAACCCCTAATTGTCAGTGTCTAGAGCTTTTATCTTGTTTCCATTAATAAATGAAACATCAGGTATAGTGAATAAGGCAACCAGCATGGCAGGTAAATAAGCTGTTCGGTATCCTAAACGCACAGGGCAGAATTTACGGAAGGGTCGGATGCAAATGTTTATCTTCCTCAGTTACTTAACCTTTGTGAAATAGTTGTCTGTTAAGGAGAGGAGCTGAAAGGGGCATGGGGAACACTGGATTTAAAACATGAGTTGTTTGTGGGCTGTCTGCTGAGAAAGCAGCCAAAAAGCTTCCTTAAATCAAGGTAGTAACGGACTACACTGAATTGAATTATTTGTTTCTAGAAGGCACAGGCAGTAAGGACAGGGATGGGGCTGGGAAAAAGGTCATACAAAATGGAGGATGAGTACCAATGCCCATAGTCTCGGTAAAAAGCTTCCCGCAGTGATGGCCTTGATGGAAGAGGGATGACTGGATATTGTGGCAGTCACAAACATGGTACACAGAGAACCATCACTGGGATGCTAACATACCAGGGTACACAATCTACAGGAGGGACGGGGAGGGTAGAAGAGTTGCTCTCTATGCAAGGGAAGATATCAAAGCAACAGAACTAAAGGGTAAATGGGGAGGAGAGGAGGCACTGTGGGTCACCTTGGAGACTGGAAATGGCACCACAGCCCGCACGGGTTTGTATACAGTCTCCTGTCTTGGAGGAAATGACAAGGTAATGATAGAAGGCATCCTTAGGATGGCAGAATAAGTGAGATATTGTTGATGTGGGACCTGAATATGCCAGATGTTAACTGGAGCACCTTTGCTGCAGGGCCATTCTTGATGCCCTGTAGCGAGCATGACTTGGACAGCTAGTTTTGGAACCCACTAGGGAGTAGTCTTAGACCTGGTATTATCAAATGGGGACAGAGAGGATCTCCAATCTAGAAGTGGGTAGCCATCTGGGGACAAGCGACCAAATGGTGTGGTTCATGATAAACTTGGCTGCAGAGTTGAGCCATACAAAAGTGAAGGTACTAGACTTCGGGAGGACTAATTTTTGTTAAAATGGGAGTGCCTCAGAAAAGCACTATCAAACTGGCAAGAAGGGGTGGCACAACAATGGGGAGACATCAAAACAGCCGTCAGCGGTAAAAAGCCTTTGTGTGAAGCAAATCGAAAGAAAAAACACTATGATTCTCAAATGAAGTGGTGGGGAAGGTTAGGGAGAAAAAGATGGCATTCAGGAAGTTTAAGGAAATGCAGAAGGAGCAGGACAAAACTATCAGTTAAAGCAGAAGGAAGCTGGGAAGGCAGTCAAAACAGCAAAGGCTCGTACCGAGGAAAAGGGCCCCCTCTGTTAAAAAAGGGGGTAACATTTTTTATAGGTACATTAGGGAGCAAAGAAAGGCTGAGGTTGAATAAAGAGGCAGTTGGGCAGAGCGCGACGGTGAAAATCTGGGCCGGACGAATACTTCTGCTCAGTATTCACAAAGGAGGAGCAGGGGGTGATGCCTAATCCAGTCATTGGAAGCACTTTGTATATGGGGGTTGATATTAGTCCTTTTACAGAAGAAAGGGTTCTGAAAGAACTCCTAAAACTGAAGGTGGATAAAGCAGTGGGGCCTGATGGGATTCACTCCAGAATTCTGGAAGAACGAGTAACGCCACTGACTACCCTTTTTAATAAATCATGGGAGGATGATGTGGTACCCGGAGGACTGGAGGAGGGCAGACGCGATTCCCTTTCACAAAAATGAGAGCAAGACAGATGCAGGGAACTTCAGACCTTTCAGTTTGATTGCAGTGGTAGGGAAAATGATGGAATCACTTCTGAAGGAAAGAATTGAGTACCTAATGGCAAGTGGGGCACAGGACCTAAGGCAGCATGGATTCACAGCTGGAAGGTCATGTCGGACAAATGTAATAGATTTCTTTGACTGGGTGACCAAAGTAGTAGACGGGCTGTGGACATGGCCTACCTAGACTTTAGCAAGACATTTGACAGTCCGGCACAAAAGATTAATTACCCAACCTAGGAGTGGGTCGCAGGGTGGTAGACAACAGGAAACTGAGGGTAATAGTAAATGGAGTCCACAGTGAAGAAAGGGGGGTTACTAGTGGGGTACTGCAGGGTTCAGTAGTAGGGCCAGTCCTTTCTAACGTCTTTGACATTGCAGAAGGACTGGAAGGAAGTCTCTTTGCAGATGACCCAAAGATCTGCAACAGGGTTGATGGGCAAGGTGGGGTGGAAAGGATGAAAAAGGACTTGGCAAGGTTGGAGGAATAGTCGGATGTATGGCAGCTTAGATTCAGTGCAAAGTAATGCACCTGGGAAACAAAAACTCAGTGGAAGAGTACACAATAGAGGGTGAGATACTGTCAACAAAAATGGAAAGGGAGCTGGGGGTAGTCGTATCAGATGACCTAAAGGTGTGGGCCAGCAATGTGAGAAGGCAGTAAGGAGGGTTGGGGGATGCATAGGGAGAGGCATCACCAGCAGAAAACAGGAAGAAGTTCTGTACAAAAAATTGGTAAGACCACATCTGTAGTACTGTGTACAGTTATGGAGACCCCATCTCCACAAAGACAGGGTGGAGGCAGTACATAGGGCAACCAAAATGGTGCAGGGTTTGCACCAGAAGACCTATGAAGAAAGATTAAAAGAGCTTAAGATGTATAGCCTCTAGGAAGGGGGGGGGAGAGACATGATAGAAACGTTCAGATACCTCAAGGGAATCAACAAAGTCCAAGAGGGTAGTTTCTTTAAGAAAAACGGACGAGGGGGCACAATTTGAAGATGAGGGACGGTTCAGAGGTAATGTGAGGAAGTATTTCTTCAGAGAGGGTTGTAGATGCATGGTGCAGCCTTCTGAGGAGGTTATAGAGTCAAAGTGGGGGAATTCAAAAATGCATGGGACAGACATGCAATTCTAGTGGGGGGGGTAGGAGGAAGTAGGCTGGTTAACTAGTGTCTGCAGCTTATCTGTTGGGTAGGGAAATGGGCAGATTAGGTGGGCCCAGCGGTCTTTATCTGCCATCAGATTCTATGTTCAGTTTGGTCTAGTCATGCTGTTGCTGCAGCTGTTTGCCACAGTCATTTTTGCAGTAAAAAATGGATCATTTGCATCCAGTTTTGAGGCATGTGCATATCTTTTGGACATGAACATAAGGTGTTAGAGCATCTGTTTCCTCTGCCTGTACCACTGCAGAACACCACCTTACTGGTGGAAAGTGGAAGCCAAGAGAAGGTAACCATTGCAGTGGAAAGGAAGGTGGTGGGGTCCTCCTTAGTGGAGGTTCCAAGGAGGAGTCCTCTAGCTCATGAGAAAGCAGCTGGGGGGGGGGTTGTGGTTGTGATAGGGAGGTGAAGTGTCTGGTGCTTCGATGAGGGATAGCAAACTTTAGTACAGGGGAGACTGAGTAGCAGGGAACAGTGGATAGAAGAGGAGATTGACCACCAGGGGGAAACAGAATTGGGAGGGGCGGAGGTGCCTTGGCTTCCAGCCCCCCTACTTAGCTGCCTGCTTGTGTATCCCACAGTGTCTGTCCCCTGCCTGCTTGAATTCCCCTGCTGTCTTGGCTCCCACCCCCGGCAGGCTATTCCATGGTTCCACAACACGTTCTGAAGAATTTCCTCATATTGGCTTCTGTACTTTCCTCACTTACGTTGAAGGTTGAGCCCTCTAGTCCTGCTGTAGTCCTTTACCTGAAAGAGGTCCTGAACATGCACACTGTTGCTTTTAAGGTATTTGAATGTATCCATCATGTCCCCATGATTTCTGCGGTGTTCTAGACGGGAGTATAATTTGAAGTCCTCATGTCTTGTATGGTTTCTGATGAAACTGGTCCATTTTCAGAGAGGTTTTGAAAAATTTGTGGCCTAGAAGGTGAGGGCTGTTGAACCAAACAGGATTCACCCCCCAAAGATTGCTCAATTAGGGGAGGTGCTAGATGTCCTGCTGTTGGCTCAACAGCCCACTGGAAATGGATATGGTTCTGGTAGACTGAGGAGCTGACATGATCACACTGCATTTGTGGAGTCTTTTTTTTTTTTTTTTATTTTCCTGGCTTTCTCCCCTCTGGCACATGGCCATGCGCACGCACACTGGAAACCAGCTCGGCCTCTTCCGCCCACCCGTACTGCCGCCCCTGCCTGCATTACCCCACCGGACCTTCACCCGGTGCAAACAGGACCACAGGAGGAGTGATAACCCACTCCCAGGAGAGGAGAGCAGCCTAACGACTTGCTAAATCCTGCTCCTCCCACCCTATGCCGGCACCTAGACAACTAGAGTTCATTCGTGAACCTGGGTCGCTGGTGCAGCGTAAGGTAAGGCGTACAGCGCTTCAACCCTCTGCACTACAGAGCCGGCCTGACGAGTCTGTCTTAACTCATTGTCTCCTAGCAGACGACTGTAGTCGTCAGTAAAATACACTGGTGTGTCCAGAGGACGCTTACAGAAGTCAGCTACTGACTTCCTGCGTGCCCTTACAATGTCTGTAGAAGTTCCCTATATATTTTAATATATAATATATATTTGACTGCATAGCACTGTTGGAAAGGTAATTTTGTGCTGAACAACTTTGCCACTGATATTTTGTGTATATCATGTATACTTTAGGAGTTATTCGCGTTTGTTTATGATATGGTTTGTATGGCTTATGTTGCCTATTTTAGTGGGGGGAATTATTTTTTTGCTGTTTCAACCAGCACAGAAAAACAACAAAATTACTTGTAACACGGCAGTATTCAGAGCCCCAGGAACAGAGACGGTGATATGCGCGACGGCATCACGTGGTGCAGGAGCAACATGGCATTATGAGACGATAATGTTGTGTTGCTCTTGCAGTGCCGAAACTAGCCAGCAGAAGTTAAATAGCGGTGTGTGAGCCCGACACCGGTGACACAAAGAGCCACACAGCTATGAGAGACAGTAGCAGAGGCAGGAAGTGGGGGACAGGGACAGTCTGTTTTAATTATGGAGTGACCGGGAGCCATGGATACTGCACCGGATATCAGCAGGAACCAGGGAGAGGTAGGCGAGGGTGCTGCTGCCGGGGGGGGGGGAGAGAGCGGGGCAAGGAGCGGAAACGCACACCCTTCGTGTCGACACTTATGCAAATGAGACCTGCCAGTCACGCGCAGGGAACCACAGAACTGCAGTCCTCCAAGGCACACTCGCAGGGAAATGGCCACCCCAAAGCATGGGGCATCTGTTGCGATCATTAAGCTAGCAACTGTTATGTCTGTGCACCCAAAACAGTTTTGAACTATATCTGTATGTAAGAGAGCACTGTCACGAACTGAAAGTAAGATTAAAGATGATAGGAATTTCTGCAACTGTCATTGTCTTTATTGTGAATGAACTAGCACACTGTGTAGCCTGCACCACCACAGAGTATGTCCGTGTTACAAGTGCATTAATCCTCGCTGAAGGTGGCACCTAGTGGGGTGGTAATGGATGGTGGGGCAGTTGTCTGCCCTCTGCCTCGTGCCACAATGGCCCCAACCATGTGTTAACTCCCCATTAGATGCCATCTTCAGCGGGGATTAATGCTTACATATTATTTGCATGCCACCATCGGAAAGGTAATTTTGTGCTGAATAAATTTGCCACTCATACTTTGTATATAGCACTTATGGTTCTTGAGCTATTAGGATTTGTTTGTGGCATGCTGACTATAGCCTGATTTTGCTTAGAAAATCTCAGGATTCACTGTTAATAGTATACAGGAGACAAGTGGTGCAACTTCAGAGAGCTCCTGTGGAGACAATGGGCTGGGTATTCAACCTGCGCCATTCTGTGGCGCAAGCCCTTGTGCGGCTCAAAAAAGTTGCGCAGGGGCGTGGCCGGGGCGATATTCAGCGGAGTTGCTATTGAGCAACTCCTTTGAATATCACCGCCATATATCCACTGTGCATGGCGCAGTGGAACTTGCGCCACCGCGAAGTGGTCAGAGTGGAGCATTCAGATGGGGTGGCGAAGTTCCATTGCACCATGTGCAAATTTCCGATATTCAAAGGTGACATGCAAATGGGACCATAATTAATGCAAGAGATGCGAGGCATTGCATCTAATTCGGCCCATTAGCATGCAGGTCGCTGTCCCCGTTGACTTGCGCCTGACACCCTGCCAGGCAGCAGCTGTCTGGGACTGATGCCCCTGCAGCCTGATCGCGGGCAGAACAATATTCCTTCCCTCCCCCAGCAGCCCAATCGGGTGTAATGTAACCCCGTAGCCGATCGCAGGTATAACATACTGTTCTCCCCCCGCCCCCAGCAGCCCGATCGCGGGCATAACTTAGATTAACCCCCACTAGCCTCGATCCACGGGCATAACGTCAAACCCCCAAGAGACCAATATCCCTTGTGGTCCAGTGGACCTTAAAGCCCAATCACGGGCTTTAAGGAAACCCCACCCCTGACTAGCCCGATCGCGGGCATTAAGAACTCCCAAAAGACCAATATCCCTGGTGGTCCAGTGGACCACAGCCCGATCGTGGCCATAAGATCAAACCCCCCAATGTTCAATATCCTGGTGATCTAGTGGCCACCCACCCATGGAGCACCACCACCCCCACCCCCTTCAGCCGGTGGGCGGCAGCACCCACCTGCCCGCCGATTGACAGCTCGATAGGGCTGCATGCCCATTGGTTCAGAGCAAGAGCCAATGGGCGAGCAGCCCATACTGTACAAGGCAGTCCAGATATGTGAATGCTTCTGTCCTCCCCTTCTCCCCTCATCCTTTGTGCATCTAATGCTATTCTTATATAAATCACCTCTCCTCCTCTCTGTCCTTCCTATAAACCCTGTATCTGGGGATTGCCAGATCCCAATCCTGGTGCTGGCTGACTCATGTCTCCATGATAGCTGCAACATCCACCATCCCTATGTTTAAAAGAGCTTGTAGTTCAGCTACTTGGATATTTTTCCATTTCTTCCCAGATTCTGTAGGCAGGAAACTGCAGATGGGCAAAACCAGATACATCTCACTAAAATAAAGTTTCCAGCTAGCATGGCACAATTCCAATTGTTTTAAAATGTTATGCTCTGTATCTGTTTTTCAAATAAAACAAAAAAGATGCTTATACTATTAGCAGTTCTTATCTCACTCTCTCAAAAGGCATAGCTATTTCCTCTTATGGATTACCCTTCTAAATAAAAGACAAACTAAGAAAGAGTCACATGTGTATTATTTTATTGCATGAGATAAAGAAAGCAGTGTTTGTTACTTTAACACAGAAATCAAAATTAAGGACGAAAGACTAACTCCAGTAATTGTGCCATGTAGCCCCACATCACCCTAATTTTCAGCCCTATTCTCATTGCTCCAGTACCTTCAATTCAGTGCGTTTACTCTTCCCCTTGTTGATAAACTTGAAGCTGTCCTACTGTGTTTTCTTAGAAGCTTGATGGCAGAATAGGACCATACCAGCCCATCTAGTCTGCCCTTTTTTTTTCTTCCCCTACACCTCCCTCCTGCCAGCCCCCACCCTCCCCGATTCTGAGCCCCATATGCTTGTCCCATGCCCTCTTGAATTCTTCTACTGATTTAGCCCCCACCATTCCATCTGGTAGTCTGTTCCAGGGCTCTACCACCCTCTCAGTGAAGGAATACCCTCTCACATTGCCTCTGTAATTTTTCCTTGCAGTCTGAGGCTGTGCCCTCTAGTTCTGACCCCCTTCTTCCTCTTTAACTAAATCTTCTTCTCCTACTTGAGCCCTTTTACATATTTAAAAGTTTCAATCATGTCTCCCCTTTTCCTCCTTGTCCCCAGCACATATGGTCTGAGCATTAACCACATTGCTGGTCATGCTGTTCTGTTTATTTACTACCCTTTCTGTGAAAAATGTTTCTTGATGCACTTCATAAATATCCTGCCCCCCCCCGTCAGCTTGAGGTTGTGACCCCTAGTGTTTGAATGATTTTTTTATTTTGTACAGTTCAGTTTAGTCTACCACACTTTATATACTAATGTATTTGTATGTCTCTCTCTCTCTCTCTCTCTCTCTCTTGTGGCTTCCAGTTGGTGCATGTTGGGGTTCCCCAGTCTCTCCCCCATACAGTAGATCTTGCCACTGGATCATCTTTGTCGCCCTTCTCTGTATTGTCTGTGGCCTGACCCGGTGTTTCTTCAAATGTGAGCTCTAGCACTGCATGCAGTGCTCCAGGCAGTAGTCTAACCAGCGACCTATACAGTGGTATAATCACCTCCCTCCTACAACTGTTGAAACCTTGCCCAGTGCAAACGCAGCATCCTATCTACCTTCCCATGCACTGCAACATTGACAGAGCTTTTAGGCTGTCACTGAATGTCAACCCCAGATCCTTTTCCTATCTGCAGTGGTCTACCTTTACACCATTGATCCAGTGGTCTGTGTGTAACCCCTCTCTTACCCGTGGTTACTAGAATCCCAGTAAGACCTAGTGATAGGCAGGGAAGGCAGCTTGTGAAACTCCAGTTAAATGGATTTCACACTTTCACTCTCTCAGTTGATACTGAGGGATGACATCACCATAGAACTCTTGCAGCTGCATAAGCCACACTGGAGTGCTGCAGTTGGAAGTTAGGATAGAATGTTTTGGATTTTTGAACAGATTCTGTGTGTAGTCTTGAAGAGAGGAGCAGCACAGCAGTCTGTGGACAGGCTCTCAGAGCCTAAAGCTCTGTCATAGAGCTACTGTAAGGGGAGGTGTGTGTTTCCACCAAAAGAGGAACACAGTAAGCTGTTTGTGAAGTGGCGGAGACTGCTGTTACTGGTCCATGTGCCCCATCCCTGAGGGGATGGGGTGGAAGGGTTTGCCTGTCTTCCAGGGGCAACCCTCCTGGTTCCAGCTTAGGAAGAAGCTGCCTAATTTTAAGTTGTGCCTTGGCACCAGAAGCTGTGGGAGAGAAATTCCTTTGAGGAATCACCTGTGGGGAACCTGCAACCAAAGGGTGAGTTCGCTCTGACATAGGGCCTATGTTTTCACCTGAACTGTTGGAACGTGGTGATTGGACTACTTAATTTGTAGGAGGTCTAGTGTAATAGACATTGCCAGTTAATTCAAATATGTTCAAGTCCAGCACAAAGAGTAAAGTGGGGATTGGACTGCTTAATCAGTGGGAGGCCTAGAGCAATGGGCTAAGCCAAGTAAAAGTATGTTCAAGTCCAGCACAATGGGAAAGCAAGACAAGTAGAGGAAATGTGACATACATTTACCCTTAATCTACATTGCCAAGCTTTACAGAAAGAGATGTTTAATGTCCAGAGAAATGGCCGGGTATGAATTGTGGAAGCGAGAGGTGGGAGACCCTCCCATCAGTAGTAACTAAATTCACCTCTACAGATTTGCTCTGTGGCACCTTTACTTTCTCTCAGGTACTTGGCCAGTGCCTGAGGAAAGTACCCAGACATGGGATTAAAGGGAAGTTTCCCTGATAGAGCTGAGGTGCTCTTAGGTGGTTTAGGGAGACACCAGAAAATGTTTCCATGACATATTGAAGGTATCCGAGTGGCCGGCAAGGGAGCCGAGCCTGGGAATCCCAGATAGCGTACAAGTTCGGGCTGTGAACCCAAAGCAGCGTGCAAGTCCGGGCTGTGTGCCCAGTGGGTTCAGAGCCTGAGGGCTGAAGTGTTTCTGATTCTTTTTAATCTGAATTACCAGAAGTGTAGCCCCATGGGGGTCTGTCTATGCTTTGTTTGTTCTGCTTGGATGTGAATAAAAGTCACACTTTAGAATCTCATTTCTGGTATTGGACATTACAGTTATTGCTTTCTGTGTTCGGAATTACTTGGGTGCCCCTGTGCAGAGTAGCCAAACCTAGCCTTTGTGCCGAGTAACCTATTCCTCCTCGAACACAGTCCCCACCTGTTACTGCTGTCAGATTCAAACAGCATACCACCTGTCGTTTGTAAAAAGGCAGGGGGGGTGGGGGTTACAAAATGGAGGCACCGCTGGGATTTTAATTTAGGGAGGAAAGGTGCTCGGGCAAGGGGCTAGCGTTTTGGTTATCTGGCAGTGGGTAGCCCAAAAAGCTGAAGCAAGGTTAACTGGTGTGTCGCTGTGTGCTGTTGTCCATATGCTGCTGTTAAAATGCCAACTGTTTACCAAGGAGCAGTAAAGCCTGAGAGAGTATGCCCTTGTCCTACATCAAAAAAGTTACAGTGTTTTGCCAGCTTTTAAAAAACTGTGACAAAGAAAAGTGTGGAAGACCAGGGGTAGCAACAGGAAAATTGTGCCCTGGAAGTTGGAAATGCTTTCTAGTGAATGGAGAGACTTGCTGTGTTAATGGCCATGACAAATGGTTGAAAATGGGCTCCCGCCATGGAGTCAGTTATAAAAAAAAAAAAAAAAAGTGTTTTGCAGTTTAAATTTGCCTGCTTGATGATCGCCATGAGGAGAAGAGCACTCGCGAGGGAAAGAGGCTCATTTGCATGGCGTCGTGTGATTGGTGAGACTGCAATCAGTCCCGCCCCAAGCCAGCTCTACAGTGACTGCCCAGCATTCGAGAGGGATTGTGAGTGGAGTGCGTGTACTGGCTTATTAGGGGAGTGTTGCGGTGACTGTAAGCGCTGTGAAAGTTTAAAAAACTGACTCTTCCATCTAAATTTGGGCTCAACATGCATCTCGAGTGACTGGATTGTGAGTGTGGTGTTCGGAGGGACAAGCAGCAGGACTGCCAACCCGCTTCTATCCAGAGGCCTCCAAGACTGGCTGCAGGCAGTTTTCCATTGCAGCAAACAGCTACTGATAACAGTGAGTACCAACAGAAATAATTGCTCAAACAAGTGATTTTTGCCAAAAGCCAGCTGAATCTGTGTGAAGCCGTGTAGTCGCGTTGCAAACAAGACTGTCACGTTTTACCAGCAAAAGCAAGCTTATTAAGCCATCGACTGTGAGCATAGTTATGGGTTCAGCGTCAGTTTAAAGTTTCAAAGCCATGAGAGAAACTGAGTTGTAGCAAGATATGCAGCAAGAGTTGCAGGCAATCCTGTGCTAGAAATACTGAGGCTTTAAGGGACTGTGAGCAAGAGCAATGTTTTCAGCAAGTGAAAAGTCTGTGGCAAATCATATAAATGTGCTAGGAAAAGAACAGTGCAAGTTTGTGCAGGTTTGAGCTAAGTTATCAGTAGAGTGTGTAAATCGGATGCACAGTGTGTTGACCCAATTTCAGATTGTTGATGCACAGGAGCGCTGCCGCCACCATTTCAGGGTGGGTTAGTAATGTAAACACAGCAGCAGAGGAGCCATTTTAAAAGTAAAAGAGAGTGTTAAGTGATGTGGGACTTTCAATAACAGTGAGCATTTGTTTGTTTTTCTCTGCAGTCATGGCCTCAGGACCTGCCCACTACCCAGATCATGCCCGGGCTACGGTAGCAGCAGAAGTAAACAAGGGACATGAGAGGTGTTACTATGGAGGACAACTGCCTTCTCATGTGGCGATTCCTGGATACCCAGTGCAAGTGTGCTTAATATGCTTATATGCTGGAAGGGACGTCTTCATGGTACCTCACTGTTCGGGGTGCTTAGAGAAATACAGCTTGTATAAAGCGCCCAAGATTCGTTTGGCTCCCACATGGATGAAAGTTCAAGAATTTGCAGTTGGCATCACACAGCACCAGGCGGAGCCTGTTGGAGAAGGCCCCTCAGGGGAGTGTGGCACAAAGCTAGAGGGTGCAGATTTGCAGACAGAACAATATGCTGATATTTTGGATGCTGGATCTCAGAGAGACAATTCAGGCAGAGCATCAGTAGACCCTTGGAGAGGGGGGCCTAGCCCTAGTCTCATAGGAGAAGACGAGATGAGGGAGGCCTTTGAATGGGAGGTATCGACCTCCATGCCCAGTGAAGAGTGGATAGTCTCAGGAGTGATGACGACTGCTCACTCCTGGGCACAGATTCTCAGTGAGGAAGAAGAGGGGAACCTATGTGGCCTTGTGAAAAAGGAACGGGTACACAGCCTCAAGCTCTTGCCTGAGAGGAATGTATGGACAAGAGTGGTGATGCCACTGCCCTGGCTGTGCAAGAAGAAGTCAGGGATCCATTTTTTGTCTCGTTGAGAATGCGTAGCAGGCAGAACCAGGACTGGCCACCCCCAAGCCAGGCCAGCAGTCTCAGGTTGACCAAAGCTAGTAAAGAGGAGAGACTGGTTCGTAGGAAGGCAAATGAAATCTATGGGATGTCCTTTCCTACCTTTTCTCGGAGAGTCTGGGAGGAGATTGAGAACAGCAGGAAATCCTGGGTTTGGGCTGAAGCAATGAAATGTGTGCATCCTGGGGCAAACAAGCATGTCAGGAACAGAATGTTTCATGAAAAATACAGCCAATGGAAAAAAAGCAGGACACTGTTAATGGACACTGTTCGAATAGTGGATGGAGAGGGACATGAAACCTTTCACAGTGTGAATTATGTGCACCCAGATGGGGTAATAATTCAAACGCCTGACCCATTGTGCTATTGGCCTCAATGCAAAGACCTCCCTGCAAATGTGCCCATGCCTACCAGATGGAAAGCAGAGCAGTGGTAGTCAGTGCTGCCACTCCAGCCATTGCAGTGCCTTTGTTGTTCCGCCAGTATGGACGTTCAGTACTCAGGTGCCCCACATTCATCAGTTCTACAGTGTACTGACTTTCCAGAATCCATCGACTGGCCCACCAGATGACTCCAGACCCGGAGAGGACACCAGCCCAGCTGTATCCTGATTCATCGCCTGGTATCCAGATGACGCCAGACCAGCTGTTTTCCTTTTTGTTCCTGTTCCAAGGTTCCGTCTCCAGAGATGACATCAACCCAGCAGTTTCTAGATGTGCCCTCTTGTCGTTCCTGGAAGATGTCCGCCCAGCTGTATCGGAAGTGTGCTGCCAGGGAGAGTCTTCGGCCAAGGAGCAGGTCGGTGTGTTGTTCATTCTACAAGGGGCTGATAAGTCCAAACTTTTCTATTCTTATGACATTGCAGTACACACCCTACACTAGCAGACTCCAGATATGTGAACTGTCCTCAAAGATTCTCCCCTTCAGGACTTTGGCCTGCTAGAACTGTGCTTCACCAGGATCCGGCCCAGGAGAGACTCTTTAATGGACTAGCCTTCGGGCACTGTGGTCACTAGATGGGACTTTTAGGGGTCTCCATCCCCCAAATGTGTATTGTAAATAATGTCATTGTTTTCTACTGTATATACTGTTTTTCTACCTTTTCTAAAAAAAAATCTTTTTGGGATTCTCCAGTGTTTTGATGGTAGGGGTTTAGATAGACTGTGTATGCAGATTAGGAGTGTGTGTTGTCTTTCTTTTTCTTGCAGGTGTTCCTGAAGAAGATAGAAGAGAAGAGGAGGAGGGGCTCATCGGAGTTCCTCACTAGTACTTTAGTGTGTAGTATTTAAAGTACTGTTGTTATTGTTGTTGTTACTGTAGTAACCCTTTTCTTCCACAGGTATGGTTGTGGGGGAGTGAGGGAGTAATGTAATGGTTGGTATTAGCTCCTGGTGTGTGGTTGCAAGATGCACAAGGTCGGGGAGGTCCCCTGTTTGTTTTGTTTTGAGATTTGAGTTAAAGGCAGATAGGTTTTCCCTAGAGGGCTGGGGGGATAGACAGGCTGTGGCCCTGACCTGCAGTAGGGGTTGCAGTGCTGATCTATTAGGGCTATGCTCTGGACAGTTCTACCAGAGCCACTAGGCACCCATAGTTAGTGGGTAGGGTAGAGGCTGATATGTCAGCCAAAGGCCTCTAGGCCCTTCGTGTTGCCTGCCTGTGCTAGCACATGGTAGGAGGGGGCCTGATCACCCCCTTCCGTAGGTAGCACATAGGGTGAGATGGCCTAAGCTGGGTAAATAATGACTGCGGACAGTCATTTTCCTGGCCCAGGGTGAGTGTAACCCCCCTGTTACTCGGGGTTACTAGAATCCCAGTACGACCTAGTGGTAGGCAGGGAAGGCAGCTTGTGAAACTCCAGTCAAATGGATTTCACACGGTCTCACTCTGTTCTCAGTCTCATCTAAGACTGAGGGATGATATCACCATAGAACTCTTGCAGCTGCATGAGCCACACTGGAGTGCTGCAGTTGGAAGTTAGGATAGAATGTTGGGGATTTTTGAACAGAATCTGTGTGTAGTCTTGAAGAGAGGAGCAGCACAACAGTCTGTGGACAGGCTCTCGGAGCCTAAAGCTCTGTCATAGAGCTACTGTAAGGGGAAGTGTGTGTTTCTACCAAAAGAGGAACACAGTAAGCTGTTGGTGAAGTGGTGGAGACCGCTGTTACTGGTCCATGTGCCCCATCCCTGAGGGGATGGGGATGGAAGGGTTTGCTTGTCTTCCAGGGGCAACCCTCCTGGTTCCGGCTAAGGAAGAAGCTGCCTAATTTCAAGTTGTGCCACGGCACCAGAAGCTGTGGGAGAGAAATTCCTGTGAGGAATCGCCTGTGGGGCACCTTCAACCAAAGGGTGAGTTCGCTCTGACATAGGGCCTATGTTTTCACCTGAACTGTTGGAACATGGTGATTGGACTACTTAATTTGTAGGAGGTCTAGTGTAATAGATATTGCCGGTTAATTCAAGTATGTTCAAGTCCAGCACAAAGAGTAAAGTAAAGTAAAGTGGGGATTGGACTGCTTAATCAGTGGGAGGCCTAGAGCAATGGGCTAACCTAAGTAAAAGTATGTTCAAGTCCAGCACAATGGGAAAGCAAGACAAGTAGAGGAAATGTGACATAAATTTACCCTTAATCTACATTGCCAAGCTTTACAGAAAGAGATGTTTAATGTCCAGAGAAATGGCCGGATATGAATTGTGGAAGCGAGAGGTGGGAGACCCCCATCAGTAGTAACCAAATTCCTCTGATTTTTCGCTGTGGCACCTTTTACTTTCTCTCAGGTACTTGGCCAGTGCCTGAGGAAAGTACCCAGACGTGGGATTAAAAGGAAGTTTCCCTGATAGAGCTGAGGTGCTCTTAGGTGGTTTAGGGAGCCACCAGAAAATGTTTCAATGACATGTGGAAGGTATCCGAGTGGCCGGCAAGGGAGCCGAGCCTGGGAATCCCAGATAGTGTACAAGTTCGGGCTGTGTACCCAAAGCAGCGTGCAAGTCCGGGCTGTGTGCCCGGTGGGTTCAGAGCCTGAGGGCTGAAGTGTTGAAGAAGTGTTTCTGATTCTTTTTAATCTGCATTACCAGAAGTGTAGCCCCATGGGGGTCTGTCTATGCTTTGTTTGTTCTGCTTGGATGTGAATAAAAGCCACACTTTAGAATCCCATTTCTGGTATTGGACATTACAGTTATTGCTTCCTGTGTTCAGAATTACTTGGGTGCCCCTGTGCCAAACCTAGCCTTTGTGCCGAGTAACCTATTCCTCCCCGAACCCTGTCCCCACCTGGTACTGCTGTCAGATTCGAACAGCATACCACCTGTCATTTGCAAAAAGGCAGGGGGGTGGGGGTTACATGTGGATTTCTGCACCTGATGTGCATAACTTTGCATTTTTGTGGCGTTGAACTTTACTTGTTAAATGTCAAACCACTTTCCCGGTCTCAAAACAACCTCTCTTCATATTGTTAATCCCTTGCTAACCATCCACTCTCCCACCAAGTTTGTAATTGTCTGCAAAAACTCACTTTCCCCCCCGAAACCCTACCCCAGTGTCATTAATGTAAATAGGTTGACCCCGAACAGACCCCATGGGTGCCACACTTGTCACTTCCTTTGCCCCTGAGGATCACCCACTGTGTTCTTCTCAACAACCATTCCCAATTCATATAGCGGATGTCTCCCCTGAACACTGGTCACCCAACAGCTTTACCAGTCTCTGATGTGGCACCGTGTTGAAGGCTTTTCTAAAATCCAAATGTGGGGTGAGGGGGTGCTGCTGAGCAGCAAGTCCTCTGAGCTCCCGAGAGAAATTATTTAATAAAAGTTGTAATTTTTCTATTCTTCGGGCTACTACTGGTGAATTCTCAGCCTACCCTATATATAAAGATTCTGACTGCTGTATCCAATGAGGAAATCAAAGGGATCTGTGGCTGCACCAATGGATTTCTTCCGCCCGAAGGGAAGATGTGATGAGAGGCCTATGTAGAGTTCTCTGCCTGCGGACCATGGTAACGCTACATCACAGGAGGTCACTCTTGCAACAGTTAATACCAAACTGGGACAATTGGTTCGAACCATGCAAGATTTGGGCTGGCAATTTGATTGTCTTACCCCCTGCATAGTAGCTTTGGAGACAAGGGTCAATATTTTGTGCCAGGTAGTCGATAAATTTGAGCCCAAGTTAAACAAGACTAAGGATGTGGCTACCAAGCTGATTAAAGACAACTCTTTGTTCCATCAACATTTAGAGTTGGTTAAGAACCAAGCCTGGGAGCGTAACATTAGACTGCTGGGTCTGCCAGAATTGGCCGAGGGGGAGGATAGCCTTGAATTTGTGCACACTGTCCTGCCTAACACTGGGATTTGCAGAAGAGGACCCCCGTGTTGTTGCTTGAAGAGGTCTACCGTCTGACTCCTCATAGACGGCCCTCTGAGTCAGTGTCTCTCAGGACTATAGTAATAGTTTGTACCAGTGTGGGAGTTCAAGACAGAATCTTGGCGGTGGCTAGAAGGTGGCGTCAACTCCGTTATGGTGATGCTGTTCTCTCTGTATTCCCGGACTTATATTTGCAACTAGGCAACGTCACAAAGCTTTTGATTGTGTCCAACGCTGCTTGAGACGTCTTAAAGTACCACATCAGTTATTGTAGCTGGCTCGTCTCAGGGTATCGTGGAAGGACAGAGTCTGTATGTTTAACGATCCTAGAGATGCTGGGACTGATCGAGCAGGAGCAGTCAGTAATTCCTGCAGATGAAGAGCTGGAGGAGGACTGAGTTTTTGCCTCTGTGGGCATTTGGACTGTAAAGTATTTATTGCATGTTTTATCAGCCCCCATTTGAGCCTGTTGGCTATAGTTAATATGAGGTTGGATTGGACTGGGACTATCTCTTTATTATAATGTGCGTATGGTGGGGTTGAGATCTCTCACTGGTGGAGGGAATCTGCAGATTGGGATTCTACACAAGTCTAGCAGCAGTCTTCCTGCTTTAGGTGAACTTTTTCCTGTTCAGTTATAATAGTGTAACCCCCAGGGGGCACTATCCCAAGGGCTACCACCCCTGCCTGTCTCAGCCACAACAGGGTAAGGGGGGCCCAGATCCGTAGATGGGTGCCTCCACCCAGAGGTCGGGGTTAGGACAGTCTAAGTTGACTCGGTCACAGCCCTCTGGGTTGCTGCAACCCCCCTCTCTTCCCACTAGTGGCTCAAACGGAGTGATTACAATGCTTTCCCCCTGTATACTTACCCCCCGGCTCATACCTCTCAGCTCACTCCGGAGACCCCCTGGAAAGTAAGGCACAGTTATCACATTTTCACTGTACAGTATATCCTCAGTAAAACACAGTCCAGCCAGGGTACAGTTGCAAAACAAGCAATCTGATTTATTTAAGAGGAGATAACAAGGTCCGGGGGAAATCAGGGTGATTAGCTTATCATTATTACCTATATTTAACTACCTATGGCTCTGTGCACAGGCCTGCACCTATCAGTTATTGTCCATGGGTACCCAAGCCCTAATGGCTAGTCCCTCGTGGCAGCTGGTTGGGGCCCTGACACAAATGGGCATTTACTTTCCTGAGCAGATCAAAATGAGCAGAAAGATTAATTAGTGCAGTCAGCAGCATAACAAACCCAATTTTGTTTTTTTTTCTCTGCCACTTGTTTGTAAGACTAACAGGGAGCTACTCTGATCCAGTACTCACGACTCCAGCAGATACCCTTCCTTCACCACTTGCAGGGCTGAGCCTGAGCTTCAAAAACCTCCTCACACATTTATATGGAAAACAACAGAGGGTACCATACCAGGCAGCTGCTTTCAGGACCCACACGAACTCACAGCAGTTTTGGGTGTTGCACTGCAGCTTCAACTCTCCTGACAGACCGAGTGCGAGTCAGCAGATTCTCCAGTCCTCTACAGGTTGGGCCTAGTAGGTAGCTGTGCTGGCACACAGCCTCCTCTGACCGTACGCCGGCGGATTTAATCTGACTCGCACTGACAATGCAAACGGCCTCCTCAGGCCTTTCACGCACTTCCCGCGCGAACACTCAACGCAGCAGAAGCTCAGAGCTCCCTTCTCCTTCACAGTCACAACGAATCTGCTCCCTAACAAAACAGGCACTCCTTACAGTTCGAGCGCTACCCGATCTCATAGGCTGGCTGCACATGCCAGTCATTTACTCCTGCTCTCAGTGGTGCGAAAAAGCGCCATAGCCCATAATGCCTTTCCCAAATTACAAGCAGTTCCTCTATTGGTCAGACGACTCTACTAGAGTTCCACTGTACTGATTGGTCCAACTCAGCAGTTCGGGACCAAAATGGAGGAGATAATCGGAACAGTCTTTGCTGCAAAGAAGGCAGGTTAGAACAACCACATTATCATTATTACTCTCAGTTATTATCAATAACCAGTTACATCTTTTCAGAGAGCTCCCTCTGCACACCTAACAATGGCAGAATGGAGCGCTTACTCAGCAGCCCAGCCGGGACTCGGGCATAAAACCACACAGCCCCCCCCCCCCAATTTCAACTAATTATGACTGCAAACAGGCAGCCCTTAAAGAGACAGTATATGGAGGCTTTAAAAGCGCTCACTGGCTACAACATTTAAAATGGCTTAAACACCGAACACCAGCCAGGCATGGAGCATTTAAACAAGCTCCAGAAAAGCTTTTAGGAACCCCCATTTGTAGGGGGTTACAATAGATTTGAGCTGCAGACCTTAACCATTCACTGTTTTCAGTGTGTTTGGACTTTATTCCTACCTTGTTAATGTTTATCTTGGTATACCCACTGTGTTACTGGTTAGATCTCAATCTGTGAGTTATGGGGGTGTATATTGCCATACAGGTTGGAACGCTAGGAGGGTGGGTAAGGTTGTCCATATGGCTATGTATTTCTCTCTGGTAGTCTTGGGAATATTCCTAAATGTTTTAACATTGTACTAGTTGTGGGGATTTGATGGACTTAATGTTTGGTATGACATATTTATTTGTTTGCTTTTTGTACTTAACTGCCAAATCCGTGGGTGCTTACTTGGGCTGCATGCTTTGGTATCTTTGTGGGCTATAATTGATGTGTTATTTCTCTCTATGATGTATCAAATGGGGTGATCTCCCTAGTACTGTCTATTTTCATTATAGTTTGGTGTATTTTTGAGCCTTCTGGAATCACCTGTGGATTACGTTTTGTAAGTGTTGTCTTGCAAAAAATCAATACATATATAATGAGAAAAAATCCAAATGCAGGATACCAACTGCCTGCCCATTGGCAGATTGTGTCTTCAAGTTGAAAAAGTCTACAGAGTTCGGCTGACGTGGTCTGCTGCTTGTGAACCCAAGACATGTTTTTGATTGTGTTCACCATCATAATGTGACGTATGTTTCTGCCTTGTAATTCTCCTTGTATATTATGCTGTATGTATTACTTTTGTATTGTCTGCCAGGACCTCCTTGTGAATGAGCTCGCACAATGGAGTTTTTTCCTGCAATAAACTTGAACCCATGCTGGTGTTTGTCCATCCACCCTTTTTTCCTCCAGGAATTCAGTAATCTGTTCCTCCATTACTGTCTCCAGGATCTTACCCACTGTGGGGGCCATGCACTAAGGGGTGCTGGGATGTGCAAGAGATGCATACCCAGCCTGCACAGCTCCGCATCCACTGACAGGTGCATGGGGCTTGGCATGCATTATCACCAACCACCGCAGGGCACCTGCCTGTGGCACCACCCCTGGCATGCTGGTGCATGGGGGCAGAGCAGTGGACACAGGCTGGTCCGCTACTGGATCCTCTACGCCATGCAGAGCAGGGGATAGTGGGATGGCACAAGTCCTGAGAAATTACATTTGTTGGGTGAGTGCCTGAATAGCTGCCCAAAGCCCTCTCTACCTGAATAGAGGGCTGGGGCAGCATGGCAGGAGGTATTCTGTTTCCTGCAGTGACCGGCGGGTGTATGTTGTGGGGAGGGGGGAGCATGCAGCAGCAATGGCAGGGTCCTTGCCCATGTAGTGTGCATGCCCCCTCATCCGGCACTCTGCACTTTTGTGAATGGCATGGAGTGTGGGCACACACCCTGACACTCACCTGGACCATCCGTGCACATGTCTGTGCAAATGGCTTGAGATCAAGCATGGAAGGGGCATGCACCCCTGTAGTGCATGCCACGAGGGTCCACAGGACCCCCCGGTGCACAGCTGTTGGTAGTAGGGTTGCCTACACTTCGCAGATACACGGCACATAGGCAGATTTTACATGCATAGCTGCCAAAGGGTGCAAGGCTCACTAGTCAGTAGTTCCCAGGATCGTCTTAGTCCCCAGTTTTGTGCAGGAGTACAACGTTTGCCACTCTCCAGTCCCTGAGCACCACTCTCATAGCCAGAAATTGATTGAAGAGGACTATCCGGGTGCTGCTGGTGCAAGACCATCTCCATGAGCACCCTGGGGTGCTTCCCATATGGCCCTGGGACATTGTTAGCCTTTATATTTTGCGATCCTTTTGAGAACCTTGTCCTTGGCTATCCTGCCTACCTCCAGTTTCCATCCCTCAGGTTCAATGCATGGCTTAGCTGAAACTGTGCTAGCAGTTCACTTGTGTCCAGTCGCCCTTCGTATTGATTTCCTGGTTAACAGACAGGTGAATGTTGGTGCATGATGTTAAATCATTTGCCACATGAACAGACTGGTGGACCTAAGCCTAGCTGGCCAGCTGGTAGAGTGCCTTGATGATATTGTGAACTGGGGAGCAAAAGCTATGAAGAAAGAGAAAAACTATTCAAATTATTTAACCTAGCGAAGAGAAGGGTGTGTGTGGGGGGAGAGGATCAAGGTGTTCAGACACTACAGGGATAGACAGGGTGGAACATGCACAGCTGCTTGAGCCAGTGAGTACACACCAGAACTAGAGAGATCATGCTCAAATTGTGGTGGGGGGGGCACGCAGAATAAAGCTGAAACATCAGAGAAAATTATAAAGAGCTAGGTCAGCTTGTGGAATATCTTCAGTCACAAAAGTGCGATGTGCATATTTATGGCGCTTACACAAACAGAAGAGAGAAATAAATAAGTGCCGTAGCTGCTTATTTCTCTCCTCTGTTTGTATGAGCAGCTTGTGGAATACCCTACCCACTAGCATAGTAAAAGCTGACATTGTTCAGGCTTTTGATGTACAGTAGGGCAAGACAGATTACCGGGGTGAATAGTACTCTTTGTTACGCAGTGTGATTAGGGGCAACATTCTGGCAGGCAAGCTTCAATGTAAGTCAGTATTCAAACGGGGGTATAGTCACTGCCATGTGACAGGAAGCACAGACAAAGATGGATCCCAAATTCTTTCTGCCACCAGAATACTATGTTGCCATGTATAGCACATCTATGTATTTATTTTTAGTTGTATTTACAGAGCCTCCAATTGTGTGGACTAATAACATGCACTTAAAATATTCCATTCATCCAAATGTGCACAAACCCAAACGTCAGCCATCGCACAAGAAATACAGTACATCATTGCATATGAGAATGTACCAAATACAGCCTAATCCATGTGACGATGCTAGACCTAGCCAGCATGGGAGTGAGAAGGGAGCATTCTGATTAGTGGAGACATTCCTCATGTTTGGATAGGAATTTGGGAACAATGTTTTTACCAGGCAGGCCTCTTGATTACTCCCACAATGGCGGCTGGTTCTTCAGGATCAACCCTGGAGCACACTGGCAGCTGGCTGTGGAGGCAGACGTTTAGCAGTAAACAGTTCTTTCAGAAAGTAGGAGGCAAACACCAAACTGCAGAAAACAGGATCTCATTTAATGAACCGTGTATAAAACAAGGACTGTCACTCCATGGAGCAATGGAACCGTTCAGTTGCTTTAGACCAAACAGGTCACGTTATAGCTAATGGTGCTCTGGACCGCGGGGACCACAGACATGAGAAAGTTAGTTCAGGCAGCCACCCATAGCCTAGGCAGCTAAAGTCCAAACACAGGCAGCAAAACTTGCGGCCGAATCAGGCCCTTGCAAGACAGCAAGCAGCAAAACTGACTGTTCTTCCCTCCTAGTTTCTCGGCTAATTCCAAGTGAGCAGTGGGACCTCCATGGGGGTAGCTGGCTACAAAAAACACCCACTTATGTCTGCTCCTCCCTCCATTTCCCCAAAGTCCATACCTTCAGTGGAGGCGTCTTTAGGGCACAGAACCCAGAACTAGCAAGTCCACAACAGAGGGGCTGACCAGGACCAGGGGGAGTCCCAGACCCCTGGCCCCCTATTATACCCCCTCACCTCATGTCTCAGTTCCTTTTCTGGTGCTCCCGTGCAGGCAGCAAACTCATTATTTTTTCCCTTTTAGGGACTAGAGTTGCAGGCTAGCCCCAAACCCAGGGCTCCCACTACAAACGGCCTCTGCCATGCTCTGTTTTCCGTCTCACTATATGGCCAAAAAAAACCAATAAACTGGCCACATGGCTGAGTGGGTGGATGCCCCGCTCTGACCTCTCTTTCACTTTCTCCTCCCTGAATCTCTTTAAGGTGCCAAATCAACCCCCTTATATTCCCTATCAGAAAAGGCGCCAAAACCCGGAGGTCCAATCAGGGACCCAACTCCAAGACGCCAACCTAACATTGTTCCCTGAAGAACTGTGGGACCTGCAGTCCCAAATAACTATTTACAATATGTTGCCCCAAACAGCGCCAGCCAGCACCGAATTACTGTCCCCCTCAAGGGAGCTACAGACCCTTTATGTTTGGAGACTCACCGGCCGCACATGCCCATTCGCGAGGACCGGCAAAAGCTATTTACAAATTTTGTTTTATTTTATCTAACGTCCTGAGTCCAGCCTGCCCCAATTAACCAGACCTGGGACCCGGTGCAGCCACTCCATTGAGTTTTCCCTTTTTTTCCATTTCCTCTTTGCTCTCCCGGCAGCCATGCATATCCAGTAGTGCAGACCGCCATTAATTATTTATGCCTGGTGGTCCCATTGCCACAGCAACCTGCGGGACTGAATACTGCCCCAATATGCACCTGGGGGCACAGAAACACTAGCACAGTGCCTGGCCCTCCCCAATCTAAAGGCCAGGCACCACAACAGAGCCACAGAAGCCACACGTGGACCAAAAACGGGATTAATTTCCACCGGAGCCACTGAGGGACCCCAAAGAAACATCCAAGGGGAGTCGCAGAGGGTAAGCTCCATAAGGTAATCCTTTTTGGGGAGCTTACATATATTACTACTGGTTTGTCAGACTGAGAGCAACTACAGATGTGTTCCATTCCATCCTTTTTTTTTTCCCTTCTATATGTAGTTTATGGGGTTTTTCTGTTTTTCTCCCCATAACTCAGCCCCCTACCTCAGACGCTTGTACACACATGAAGCATGCGTATGCCGCATCTCAAGGTACCAACCCGCTACATGTCACCCCTGCCGCCTACACTGACCACCAGGCCTCCACCCGGTGGCAGTGGGACTACAGGGGGCGGCAACCATCCTCCAAAGAGGACAGCTGCCTTCCAGCTGCTCAGTCCTGCTCTGCCTCCCCCATGCCGGCTCTCTGAAGATCCCAGTTTGTTCCGGAACCCAGGTCACCAGGGTGGCAGGAGGTTAAGTGTCCAGCACCTTACCCCTCAGCACCACCGGATTGGTGTTCCATTCCATCCTTGTAGGAATTCTCACTGTGGCTCAGCCACAATCTCAGATGAGTGTTAGGTCAGTCCCAGAGAAAAACAGAAATTTAGTACACTCAGAGGTAGCACAGAGAGGTGCCCCCACTGTACTACCTCTGAGGAGAGAGAATTTGGAAGAAGAACATTGTTTAAGATACAGAGAAAGAAAAACTGTCTGAATATTTTGGTTATCTTTTGTGTTTTTTAATAAGTGTGTATCCTCCTCACCACCCAGCCCCACTACCTACCTTCCCCAGTTACTTAGTCCAACCTCCATCTCTCATGGCCCCCCCCCCAATTCCAGGGCCTTTGGGTTGCCCTTACCCCCTCCAGAGATCCCATCCCATGGAGGCAGGTGCCTGGTTGGAGTAGTTCAGGGACTCTGGGAGGGGTGGTCTGGTCTTTGTCATGCACTGGTTGTTTTTTTAGTTACCCACCATGTTTCCCCACTGCTCCCTAGTGACATGCCTAGCATATGAGAAGGGTGCCACAGACACGTGCAGAATGCTCCTGCCTGGATAGAAAGTTCCCCATGCTGGCAACAAGAAGTGCAGTGGTGCCAGACTGTTCTGCTTCCCTCGCACCAACTGGAATATGTTGCCAGCAGCAGCGCGTCTCCCAGCGGCAGCTCCAGAGTTCGTTCCTAAACCAAGGTCACCAGCATGGAAGGGTGCTGCACTTCATTTGGGCCATCAGGCATCCCCTTGGTTATACTTTTAAGGACTGAATACACCGTTGTTCTTGTAAAATATCTTAATCCCCCTTCCCTGATTCCATTTTGATCAAAGGCTGCACACCACTGTAGCAAGCTGGCCTGACCTGCATTCTGTTCTCATTCTACATTTCCCAACACCATCATCTCCATGGCAGTGTTTTTCTTTTTCAGGAGACTGAAAGATGGTGATATAATGCTTACATCCTTCCTGCCAGACCTGTTTAGTCATGAAAAGCTGTATGGGTCATGTCACAGTATTCTCAGATCTTGGCAGCAGACAGGATAACAGGTCACTGTTTATGTAAGTTGTGGTTTGCATTTTACAACATTACTGCAGTGGCCTGATGACTTCTTGAATGCTCACGTTGCCTTTCACAATAGTCGAGAGTCTCTGCTCAGTATTATAGGGTAATGGACAGCCTGCAAGGACAAAGTAGCCAACTAGAGTTACACCACAGGGTTCTGTTGATAACATTAAATGCTTCATATATATATATTTTTTTGCATTTATAAATCCTTAAGATGCAGTTATAGATAAACGTTGTTGTTACATCAGCGTGCATATGCTATTAGTGTCAGTGGCTCAGTAGGTAGCACACTCGCCTCTGAGGCCGGGAGATCAGAGGGCTGTGGGTTCAGTTCCCACATCTGGCACTTGGGTTAATATCCCAGTACTGACACTGTAGTGCAGCATGAGAGGGGTGCTGCACTTCTGAGGTGCTGTCTTTCGGATGAGACGTTAAACCAAGGTCCCATCTGCCTGGATTGGTGGTAGTTCAGGTGGATATTAAAGATCCCATGGCACTTATCGAAAAGAGTAGGGGAATTTCCCCAGTGTCCTGGCCAAATTTCCCTCATTCACTAAAAATACCACCAACAGCTTAATCTGGTTCAAGGTCAGTTGGCATTCATCTGTATCCCCCTTCCCTGGGTCGTGCCTGAAAACAGGCAGGATTTGTCTAGTGCACTTACCCGGTCAACAAAAGCTAAATAAATAAAAAACAAATAAAAAAATAATGTACACTATGTAGAGAAGGTTGTAAGTAAGCAATTTTAACAAACTATTTTAATGACTCTGAGCAATTTAGTAGCTTGACAGCACCTGCCATTCTGTAGATGATGTCACAAATGCACTCCACAGGTCAGGCCCTCTGCTCCCACAGTGGCAACCTCAGAGCGCAATAGTGTAAACAGGTAACAGACAGGGTAACTCTTCTGTCTGCTTTTGGGTCTGAATCACCTTTAGTCTAAAGTTCTGGGGGGGATTCAAACTGTGAACCTTATGCTAGCATACCCAATGAACAGGCTCAGATATGTACCCTCTTCATGGATTGCGGTACAATCTTTTGCCAGGGGCACCCAGCCAGGCTTCCAAAATGAACCCTTTTAACTCTGTAAGAGAATTTAGGTGTATTCTTACCTTTTTCCAAGCTTAGTAACACCATCAAGCTGTTGAACAGTTTTGTCAAACTTAACCCCCTATAACGTCACATCCAAAAAGAACTGGCAGACACCCAGGCAGTCTTTCAAAGAAAAGGTACTTTATTAAAAGATTATAAAATTATGAAAAATGTAAACACAGAACAATATATCAAAAAGAGAGAGCTCACAATCACATAAAAGAACAAGGGAAAATTACAAAGCAAAACTCCTACCACAATACATTTAGATCTTTGCTATCTAAGGTATTACCTCTGAAAGTGCATTTTAAAGTTAGATCAGAGAGCTGTGTCCCTCTAGAGTCCCAAGATGATATGACATTCATTTCAAACACAAGTATCAGTTTAAACTCTGTGTCTCCACACCCCTTCTGTGAGTCATCTAGCTCCTCCTTTTAGAATAAAAAAAATACAAACATGATTTCCTATTAGGAGGTATATTAAATAATGTGACATCAGCAAAAAAAAATTTCCCAAATGATGAATCTTTGATCAACCAATTCCTTTGAGGTTTACAACCCTGCAGGCCATCACCCAGGTGTGAGATAGCCAACAGGAATCAGTTAAGTGATGGCCTGTCCTGATGTAATAAAATGTATATTTAGTTTCCAACTTCAAAAGCATGAGATCATAAAAAGACCATAAAATGCAATTTCTCAAGGATGTTAATTACATTACAGAGATCTCCTGGTCAGTGTAATACATCCTGTGATTTCATCTGCTGACACCTTGTAATTTTAAAGAGCCAAATCTCACAGACTGACATTTCATACACTGACCATTTATTTATACTACCAATATCCTACAATAATCATAACCAGCTGGCCAAGCGTCATAGATGATACTGTGTAAGAAGTACCACTTAAGGACTAGTTAAACAGTGGAGTAGCCCTGATCAATTGCTATATGCTTTGCTAGCAGTCAGAGTAAATGACCCAAAGACTGAGTATCCCAGAGGACACACTCCTTCTCTGGGGTGTGAGGGTTGCTGTCCCCGTTACAGTACTGCCACGTGAATAATCACAGGTGTCAGTGAAGCTTGGTGATGGCAGTGGATGGGAATGATGCATGCGTAGAGCTTCAGGCATGCTGGCACTGTTGTTACTGTGTCCTTGTGGGTGGATTTTCGGGGGAACATCAAGGAAGAAAATATAAGGTTTCTTGCTAGGCAGCTGAGGGGCAGATAAGCATCAGGACAGTCTGTGGTATTGATGTCTGGAGCAGTTTATGTCACAGCATTTCTTGCCTGACCCAACATCAATTTTGTTTCTTCTTCCCAATGATGCACTTCTATCAGGGTTCAAAAGTGATTTTAAGATAACATTCAGAGCATGATAGCAGTTCTCTTTCTCTTTGGAGGTGAGATTTTAATCAGGATTAGGTGATCACGGATGTTTGAAAATCACCTGGGATGCATCAGTCAAGACACTTACGGAGAGGGACCATCCTAGCAGCACACCCACTCTATATTCCGCAGGCAAATTGGATTTCATATCCCAAGGGTCACGTCACCATTCAGTTTGGTTACGACTCAGGTTTTACTCACTGCATTCAAGGCTTTTTCAGGTTAGTCTGTATCCTGCAGAGCAAAGGACAGGCTCGGTGTTCTTTGTGTTCCCCCTGTCATGGGGAGACACAACTCCAGTCCTTCCTCAGAATCAGTTCTGGAACAGTAGTGGCTGGAGCCCAATCCAGAATGCTAGCACACCGCTTTGCTCAGATGCCAGCAGGCCAGAAAACGTGGGTCGTGTTCTGTTTGTGTGCGGCATGACGGCATCTCTAGCGGTGCCGCATTCATAACGGCATGCCGTAAAAGGTGAGGGTGGTGCTCGGGATTGTCCAGAAATAGAAATGTAAGTAAAAGTAACTGTGCGAGTGTAATAGATATTTAAGAAAAAATCATTGTGTGTGCGAGTGTTATTCAGTGGTGACACTGTGCATCAGACACAACAATGTGTTACTCTCATTATGGTGTTTAGCTGCTTTGGCATATTGTGATCATTCATGCCAATGTGTGTGAAAAGGTGGCTATAACTGTGCAGGGCAGAAGCTGTGCAGGAAAGTAGCCGGCTACAACCATTGCCAAGTTCTCTTCTAGTTTGCCTGGGGACTTTAATTGCTTGTTTTGGCTCCTGCAAACAACTGCAACACGTTTATAAATGAAACAGGCTGGGCTTTTGGCACTAGACTTGCATTCTTCGACACCCCCTCCCTCCCTTTCAGTGCAGCTTTGACCACAGGCCTGTAAAATGCTGTTGTCTGTAAGCAAATTCCATTACATTTTACTACTAGATCATGAAAAAAGAGTTCAGTTAAAAGGCACAAGGGGCTGGGTTTGGACTTGGGATGACAAATACGTTATCTGCTTCTATAGCTACTACAGTCGAGAATGGGTGAAATCTGAAAATCCAGACCCAAACTGGAACAAAATGATAAAAGCCAGACTGGGCACAACTTGCACGGTCCAGACATTCCTAATGTCTAATTCCTAATCTGATTTTACCACAGGTCATGTCCAAGTCAGTCACCCCTTCTAGTATCTGGACTATCCCTCAGCTTACCAGACCTGTCTCCCATCCACAGCTGACCACCCTCCTGAATCTGGATCACCCTTTCTGGTACCAGTCCAGCTTCCAACCCCTAGGCGATCTGCCTGCCAGAAGCTGGACCACTCTTTCAGCCCCAGACCAACACCCCACCCCATCTGACCAGTCTCCCATCAGTGGAACCAGAATTCTAGCTCCTGCACCAGCCTCCCCTTCCCAGTCAGCACCTGCTCCCTGCAGTGAGACCACTGCTGCAGACCCCTGGCCAGTCACCCTTCTAGCATCTGGGCCACTCCTTATTCCCCAGTCCAGCCTCCCACCCCTAGTCAACCTGCCTCTCAAAAGCTGGATCACTCAGCCCCAGACCTGCATCCCCTCCCCATCTACCAGTTTTCCAGCAATGGGACCACTCTTTCAGCCCCTCAAACCAGCTCCTTTCTTAGAGATATGTCACCTTAGGGCTCAGCTGCAGGAGGCATGTGATGAGATCAGCATCCTGCGTAACCACCTACAGGGAAACATTTTTTTTAGGAGTGCACCTCCACATTGCTGACACCAAACCAGCACACACACACACACAGAGAATGAGCAGGCCTGGGGGATGGCAACTGGTTGCAGGAAAAGGGGGCAGAGCTCAGGCAACTCTCCCAAACCACAAAAGCACTATAAACACAGCAAACAGGTACACACCTCTTGCATCCATACCATCCGTAACAACGGAGGATATCGCGGGCCAAAGGAATGCTAAATGCAACAGGACAGCAAAACAACATCGTAAACAAAACTTCAATGGGAAAAAAATCATAATCATAGGGGACTCCATGATTCGCAGTGTGGACCCCCAACTGAGGCAAAACCAATGTGCAGGTCAGATGTCTCCCAGGAGCATCTGCTTGGAAGGACACTGACCGAATATTCAACATAGTTAAAAAGGAAGAAGAGGACTCAAACATCTTGGTCCACCTAGGGACCAGTAACTGTGCTAGCCAGTCGGCCGAGTAGGTTAAGGAGCACATTGCGCAGCTCGGCAAGAAATTGGTTTCATTTTTATCAGCATTGCATTCTCTGAGATTCTGCCTATTTAGGAAAAGGGGAAGAACAGGCAGAAAATCAGAGCAAAAGAAATAAGTGAGCTCAATGCATGGCTCAAGGACTGGTGCCACACAAAGGGGCACCACTTCGTCGGAAACTGGTGCAACTTCTGGGAAAGGGAGTTCTTCAAATTTGGCGGCCTCCACCTGACTAAAGAGGGAGTCAGAGCATTGGACCAGAAATTTGACGTCCACATAGGACATTTGAACTAGAGGGAGGGGAGCTCTTGGAGAAGCACACATAGAACCTGCTGTCTCTTCCCCTCCAGCTAGCACCAAATCTACACACTCCAGGATACCAAAGGCAGCTAGCTGGGAACATAAAACCCTTTCCAGCTCTGGCGTTGACCATCACAATGGAAAGGGATAAACCATAAACAGGGAAAACTACAAAGGGATGAACAATAAGATCAAGGGAGGCATGACAAACAAAGCGACACAGCAAGAGTGGTCAGTACTATGCCTCAATGCACATAGTCTGGCTAACAAGATGACTGACCTCACTGCCACAATAGCTGAGGCAGGACTAGACTGGGTGGCCATGATCGAAACATGGTTCACAAATAATCATGGTTAGGAGGTGACTATCAAGGGGTGCAACTTGTTTAGGAGAGACAGGACTGGGAAAAAAGGAGGGGGGAGCTATTTATGTTAAGGATACCATCAATGCTACAGAAATGCAGCAGGCACTAGGTGAAACAGAGGATCTGTGGATCACAATAGGGTCTGGAAGCCACAACCCATTCAGGTAGGAATAATCTACAGATCCCCAAATCAGGAGGAGGCCAGGGATAAGGAAATACTGGAAACCATTTTCCAGATGTCAGGCAAAGGGGACATGGTGCTGGAGGGGGATTTCAATCTGCCAGACATAGATTGGAATACCCACACAGCGGCATCACAGAAGAGCAGGGAATTCCTAGTCACACTACAGGAAGCAGGCCTAAGTCAACTAGTGACATCACCCACAAGGGGTAACGTGGTTCTAGATCTGATATTCACAAATAGCGATAGGGTTACGGATGTCGAAGTAGGGAACCACCTGGGCAGCAGTGATCATAACACGATATGGTTCAGGGTAAAAAGGACTTTAGACTCCACACACTCCAAACTGAAGTTCCTTGACTTCAGGAGGGCAGACTTCACAAACATGAAGACCTGCCTAAGAGACAACCTTAGCAACTTGACAGAAGGGAGCGTTGAGGAATATTGGACAAGGTTGAGGGATGCAATAACCATGGTCACATCACAGTGTGCCCATCAGGTTAGTAAGAAAAAAAGGAGGAAAAACCCACTATGGTTTTCCAAGGAGGTGGCAACCATGGTGAGAGAAAAGTGTATAGCCTTCAGAAGGTACAAGGAGTCTGGGAATGAGACAGGCAAAACAATATAAACAGAAACTAAAAGAGACAGGGAAAGTGATAAGAAATGCAAAGGCTCAAACAGAGGTTAGGATAGCTCAGGAAGTAAAAAAGGGTAACAAAACTTACAGGAACATAGATGAAAAAAGGAAGACCAAAGGGAGCATTGTTAGAATCACAAAAAAAGACGGACAAACCAGAGTAAGATGGGGAGAAGGCAGAAGCACTCAATGAGTACTACTGCTCATTCATCACACAGGAAGCAGATGGTAACAGACCAACAATAGGCATAAAGAAGCATCCGATTGAAGGAATAGACACGGGTCCCTTCACAGAGGAAAGGGCCCTGGAGGAAATAGACAAGTTAGAGGTAGCTAAAGCTATGGGGCCAGATGGGATACACCCAAGAATACTGAAAGAACTAGGGAGGGAACTGGCAGCCCCCTTAGCAGTGCTCTTCAACAAATCATTAAGGAGCGGGGAGGTGCTGGAGGATTGGAAGAGTGCAACAGTAGTACCACTCCACAAGAGTGGAAGCAAGGAACAGCCAAGTAACTACTGTCTGGTTAGTCTAACACCAGTCATGGGAAAACTGATGGAGTCCTTGCTGAAGGAAAGAATCATAGCTTTTTTGGAGCAAACTGGTCAGCTCGACAAAAATCAACATGGTTTCACAGCAGGGAGGTCCTGCCAGACAAACTTGGTTGATTTTTTCAATTGGGTCACCAAAACAGTGGATCAGGGTGGGGTAGTGGATGTGGTTTACCTGGACTTCAGCAAAGCTTTTGACTCCGTTCCGCACAGGAGACTAGTAAAAAAAACTGGAGAACATGGGAACTGGGCTCGAGGTTACAAACTGGGTCAGAAACTGGTTACATGGGAAAACTCAGAGAGTATTAGTAAATGGCACTCTGTCTGTGGAGGGTAGGGTGACTAGTGGGATCCCGCACGGCTCAGTTCTGGGGCCGATCCTCTTCAACATATTCATTAGCGGCATTGCGGATGATCTGGAGGGAAAGGTGTGCCTGTTTGCAGATGACACCAAAATCGGCAACAGGGCAGACACAACAGAGGAACAGCAAAGCATGGAAGCTGATCTCTGAAAACTGGAGGAGTGGTTCAAGACCTGGCATTTGAAGTTCAGTGCCAAAATATGCAAGGTCGTGCACCTGGGAAAGCATAACCCAGGAAAACTGTACACAGTGGGAGGGGAGCAGCTGGTGGCTACCAAGCAGGAGCGAGACCTAGGGGTGATCATATCAGATGACCTCAAGAAACATAGAAACATAGACTTTGACGGCAGATAAGGACCACTTGGCCCACCCAGTCTGCCCATTTCCCTACCTACTGGATAAGCTGCAGATTCTAGTTAACCAACAGCCTACTTCCTGCAACCCCCACTATAATTGCCTTGTGTCTGTCCCATGCATGTTTGAATTCCCCCCCTGTTTTAGACCCAACGACCTCCTCAGGAAGGCTGTTCCATGTATCCACCACTCTCTCTGTGAAAAAAATTTCCTCACATTACCCCTGAGCCGCCCCCTTCTATCTTTAAATTGTGCCCCCTTGTTCTTACACATCTCTTTTTCTGAAAGATGCTACCCTCCTGGACTTTGTTGATTCCTTGAGGTACTTTAACATTTCTATCATGTCCCCCCCGTCCCTCCTTTCATCAAGAGTATACATATTAAGCTCTCTCAGTCTCTCTTCATATGGTTTCTGCTGCAGACCCTGCACCATTTTAGTTGCCCTCCTCTGGACTGCTTCCATCCTGTCTATGTCCTTGTGTAGATCAGGTCTCCAAAACTGCACACAGTACTCCAGATGGGGTCTCACCAACTGTCTGTATGGAGGGATAACCACTTCCCTTTTTCTACTTGTGGTGCCCCTTCCTATGCATCCCAGTATCCCCCTGGCTCTCCTTATCGACTTTTCACATTGCTTACCCACCTTTAGGTCATCTAATATGACTACCCCCAGGTCCCTTTCCATTTTTGTTGTTGTTAGTACCTCCCCTGCTATTGTGTACTCTTTTTCTGGGTTTTTGTTTCCCAGGTGCATTACTTTGCACTTCTTTGCATTGAATCTAAGTTGCCATCTGTCTGACCATTCCTCCAACCTTGCCAAGTCCCTTCTCATCTTTTCTACCCCCTCTTGTGTATCAACTCTGTTACAGATCTTTGTGTCATCTGCAAAGAGGCATACCTTTCCCTCCAGACCCTCTGCAATGTCACCTATGAAGATGTTAAAGAGGACTGGACCCAGTACTGAGCCCTGAGGTACTCCACTAGTAACCCCCTTTCTTCGGAATGTGTTCCATTCACTATTACCTTCTGTGTCCTGTTGTGCAGCCAGTTTGCTACCCAGGCTACCACCCTGGGACCCACTCCCAGGCTGGCTAACTTGATTATTAATCTTTGTGCGGGACTGTGTCAAATGCCTTGCTAAAGTCTAGGTAGGCCATATCCACAGCCCCTCCTGGGCTATTACTTTGGTCACCCAGTCAAAGAAATCAATTAGATTCGTCTGACATTGACCTTCCTGCTGTAAATCCATGCTGCTTTGGGTCCTGTGCCCTCTGGCCTCTAGGTACTCAACAATTCTTTCTTTCAGAAGTGATTCCATCATTTTCCCTACCACTGAGGTCAAACTTACAGGTCTGTAGTTTACTGCTTCTGCCTTGCTCCCATTTTTGTGAAGGGGAATCACATCTGCCCATCTCCAGTCCTCAGGTACCGCCCCATCCTGCCATGATTTGTTAAAAAGCGTGGTCAGTGGTGTCACTAGGTCCTCCCTTAGTTCTTTTAGGATCAGTAGACAATGTGAAAAGGCAGCACTAAAGGCTATTGGTATCCTGGGATGTAGGGATGCACAGATATTATTTTCCGGATACCGGATCCGGATATATTTTACCTAATACCCTGTTGGGTCGGATATATACTGGATTGGGTATTAAAAGTATAAAGAACACAAAGCAAACTTGAACATCTTGAAAAAATAGCACATATTTATTATATACCATGATACAAATTATTATTAAATCAAAGTTGATTAGTTTAATACTTCAGTAAGTTTAAAAGTCACTGAGCTTGCTTGCTTGTGGGGCGGGCAACAAAACATTCAAAGCTCAATTTGCTGTGATAAATTATATTTTAAAAATAGCAGCATGTTCACATTATGCAGCAACAATCTGGAGCACCTGTCAGTTATGATGTCACCAACCATACTGAATACTCGTTCGCTTGGAACACTGGTAGGAGGTTCTAACAGGTAACGTTTTGCGATCTTTGCCAGTGTAGGGAATCTGTGCTCCTGAACCTTTCACTACTGCAGAGGGTCTGGGTGTGCCTTTTTGGCCATGATGCGCTCAGCGAGGTATGTGTCTAATTCGATATTTCTAGGGCAGTTAGCTTCTGGTTCACCAGCTAAAAAAAAAAAAAGCAACCCATTAGAAAAATACATTATGAGTACTATACTACCAGAGTACCAGAATGTATACCTATGTGACTGGGGCAGTTGCTTTGTCTGGCTAAACGTCTCCCAGGGGTCGTCAGCATCACTTTCTATATCTGCTGCCTCACTTGGTTGCTGGCTGACCGATGTGGTTGGCTTCTCCTCGAGTTCCTCCACCAGCTGCTTCACAACTGCTTTTGCAAATGTTTTGCCATTTGATGTTCGGAAGAAATGCAGTTTGCACCGGCAATCTAGCAGTGTGGCTGCTACCACTTCCTTGCAGGACTCGTAATGTTCAAGCCACGAGTCCATAGCTGCCAGAGGAGCTTTCCTCATGCCAATCATTTTCTCTCTTATGCGACTATACATCTGTGGTACAATCTGATATGAAAAGTAACATCTGAAGGGAATTACATAGCGAGGTTCCAAAACTGCTATCAGTCCCTTAAAGCCACGGTTGTCTACAGTGCTAAATGGTTGCTCAATCATTACCAGCTTCAAACAACATGAAGTCATGCTGTATTCTGACTATATGCAGTTAGCCTGAGTACTTGAACTGCTCCAGAGAGTAAGGGGTTAATTCTCACCCCAGGAATTATTTAGCATCTATTGAAAGGTGCAGTACCGGAGAGGAGGAGTCAATGCAAATGAAGAAGGCATTGGCCAATCAGGATACAGATAGAGTAGGGTGCTGCCTGCAGTCAGCCTGAGGGACCTCAGAACTTTTTCTCCGCTGAACTGGCAACACAGCCCTGGAGCTCTTCTCTTCAGAGACCTACCTGTACCATTTTTCTCCCTTTTGAGTGCTGCTATCAAGGTATTTTGTATAATTTTTTCATTTTAT
This sequence comes from Neoceratodus forsteri, assembly GCA_016271365.2. Taxonomy (NCBI): domain Eukaryota; kingdom Metazoa; phylum Chordata; order Ceratodontiformes; family Ceratodontidae; genus Neoceratodus; species Neoceratodus forsteri. The sequence goes on along the minus strand of CM028133.1, from coordinate 35,243,627 downwards.
CTTTTCACCGCTTCTGCACTGGGTTCCGTGCAGTGGGTTTTAGCGTTTTCCGGCTTTGGCATTTTTTTCTGCAGTAAAAGTCACCCGCATGCACAATATATTGCATCGTTTTTATTTAATTTACTAGTTTCAGTAATTTGTGGTGTTTTTTTAATGCTTTTGCGATAAAATCATCGAGTTGTTTTTTCGCGTGCGTGTGCTATTTTTCCGTTGCGCACCAGCGTGAATTTCTGGAACCCTGTTTTTCTGTAGTCTGTTTAAATTTCATGATATTTGAAGGGTAATTCCCCTCATTCTCTTGGTAAGAGACCTTTGGTTTTACTGTGCAGTGGGCTTTCTGTTGACAAGAGGTGTGGAGGTGGTTTCTGTCTTTTTCCACTGTTGTGGGAAAAAAAACATTTAATCAGGCTAATTTTGATTTGGTTAACTTTTGGCCTAATCCTTTATCATGGCCGCTCAGTCTACCTCCTCCTCCTCCTCTAAAACCGCTGAGGAGGGTACCGCAAGTCAACACAGAACTAACGAAAAGTCCTCTAGGGACTCCAGTGATACTAAGTTCGGTAGAAGTAAAAATTATACTCAAGCCTCTAAAAGAACTTCAGAACAGGTTTCTGATCATGCCCCTGCTAAAAGGACTAAGAAAGATAACATCACTACTGCCCCTCCTCCCGAAAGGCCTTCGGAGACAGTAGCTGATAAACATGTGCCCTCTGCAGACGATTTGGCTAAAGCTTGGCATTTATATCAGACTTTACAATCTATGGCCGATATTTTCTCGGCTCCTGCTGGACCGAGTGATCTTCTCCTGAATGACCCCTATGCCCAGGGGTTTTATTTTGATGAAGGAGAGGATCCAGGTGATGAACTGCCTCATGGGGACCCTCTTAATCTTGACGGCCACCCTGGGGCTGGTGCAAATGATAATGATATAAGTGAAGAAGTCTCTTCCTTTTTTACATTTCTAAAAGAGATGTTGGACACCTTGGACTTGTCTCTCCAGGATGACACCGATCAGGAGATGGAAGACAACTATGTGGAGATGATGGGCATTTCCCCTTCTAAGAGGCTCATCCTCCCTATTTACAACTCATTGAAGAGAAGTACTTTTAAGGTTCTGGAAATCCCCTCAGCCTCTCCCGGGGTGGACAGGAGAATTGAGAAGAAATACCAGCTCGGTAAGTCTACTGCTGATTTTCTTTATACACATCCAGATCACAAAGGGGTAGTTCAGACAGTGGCCTGTGACAAAGCCAATGTGCCACTTTCTGCTCTGCCACCAGAAAAAGACTCTAAGAAAATAAACATTATGGGTAAGAAATCTTATGCTACCGCCTCTCTCCTGCTGTGCATGTCTTCCTTCATGTGCAGCTAGATATCAGAGAGCAATACTGAAATCTATTCTGACCACAGTGCAACATGGGGGCGGGGACACTATTCTCAGGGATGTTTCTGAAACTGTCAAACAGGCCGTGTAAGCCACTAAGTACCAATTTCACATGGCCATAGATGATAATGACACAGCCTTTAGGGTCATGGCTCAGGCTATTTCCCTTCGATGCTTTGCTTGGTTAAGAACTATCAGTCTCACCCAGGATGTCCAAACCCAGGCGCTAGATTGTCCCTTTGAGAATAACTCTCTCTTCGGGGACCATACTGAAACCTATATGAAAACAATGGATGAATTCAAGCATACGTGCAAGAGTAATTCAGCTAAACAGAAGCCCCCTTCCTCCCTCTCAAAGAGCTCACCACAGAGGGGGTAGGGGCAGGGGTTACTTTCCTAGGACATTCTTCCCTATGCAGTATCCCATGGATTTCTCTCAGTTGAGAGGGTTTTTCAGGGGTAGAAGCAGGAGGGGCCAAAGAAGGGCTAATCCCACTCCTGTCACTTCTACTCAGTCTAGACAGCAGTCTTCCTGACTCTTTTTTGGTTGCCTCCCCTTCCACAGTGGGGGGCAGGCTCTCTCAATACCTCCACCGTTGGCGTCTAGTCACTTCAGATAAGTGGGTCTTGGAAGTAGTGCAACAGGGCCTATCCCTTCAGTTCGAAAGATTTCCCCTTCTCCACGGGTCCTTATGTCTGACTCCCTCCTCTCCATCAGAACAGTTGTTGCTGGAGGTGGACATCAAGAACCTCGTGAAGGCCAAGGCCATGGAACGAGTTCCGCACTCCCAGTGGGGAAAAGGTCTTTACTCCAGATATTTTCTGACCTTAAAGAAAATGGGAATGGCGGCCTATTCTGGACCTAAGGTACCTGAACAAGCATTTGACAAAACCAAGGTTCAAGATGGTAACTTTGACTCAGGTCATTCACTCTTTAAAACCAGGGGACTGGCTAGTCTCCCTGGATCTGAAGGACACCTATTTTCATGTACCAAGAAGGCAATCCCACAGAAAGTTCCTCAGATTCCGGCTGCCCTCAGGCCATTACCAGTTCACAGCCATGCCTTTCGGGCTCACCTCTGCTCTCAGGGTGTTCACCAAGTGCCTAGCCATGGTAGCAGCTCATCTCAGAAGACAGGGAATCTCAGTCTTCCCTTACCTGGACAATTGGTTAATTGTAGCCAACTCATCCCTGGCTGTTTCTCAGGCCCTGATCCAGACAAGACAGACCCTAGAGTCCCTGGACTTCCTCATCAACGAACAAAAGTCACATTTTCAGCCTGCCCAAATTCTTCAGTTCATAGGGGCAGAGCCCAACACCCTGCAGGGAAAAGCCTTTCTTCCCTCAGGCAGAGTCGCCCCTTTTCTTATTCTGCTAAACTCGTTCAGCCCAGGCCAACCAAGGCCAACCCGGCATTTCCTTAAACTTCCCAGTCATATGGCTTCAATGACCGCGTTAGTGCTGGGGCCAGATTTCAGATGAGGGATATCCAGTATTACCTTAGGTCTCATTAGTCCCAGAGAAGGGATCCCTTTACAAAACTTGTTCCAATTTCAGAGACGTTTTTGCAAACTCTGGATTGGTGGAAAGACACAAACAATCTTGGGGCCCGGGTACCCTTTTTAACTCCCCAACTTTCTCAAATTCTGACTACTGATGCTTCCCTCCTAGGATGGGGTGCCCATCTGGAGGACTTGTCCATAAGCAGGTCCTGGACACCAATGGAGTCCACCCTCCACATCAGTCTCCTGGAATTCAGAGCTGTGCTCCTCGCCATCAAGGCCTTTGCTTTTCAGCTCAGGGGTCAGTCTGTGCGTCAGGACAGACAACACGACTGTCATGTTCTATATCAACAAACAAGGAGGCACACGATCAACCAAACTCTGCATGGAGGCCATGAGGATTTGGTCCCTTGCCTATTCCCTGGACATGTCACTGTCAGCCATTCATTTTCCGGGCAAAGACAACATTTTGGCAGATGCCCTAAGTCGCATCAGTCGGGGCCATCATGAGCGGACCCTAAACAAACAAGTTCTCCAGACAGTGTTCAGGAGATGGGGGGTTCCCGACGTGGATCTGTTCGCATCCAGTCTGAACCATCAGTTACCCCTGTACTGTTGCAGGCCCCCAGTGCTGGGGACCGTTCCCTCAGATACTCTGACTCTGGATTGGACAAGGAGGTTCCTTTATGCTTTCCCCCCTTTTCCACTGCTGTACAAAGTTCTTCTCAAGTTATGGTTGCACCCTGCCACCATGATTCTGGTGGCTTCCGATTGCGCGAGACAACCATGGTATTCTCTGCTCCTCTCCCTGTCAGTCAGGAAACCCATCAGACTACCCTCGTACCTCAGCCTTCTGTCTCTTCCCCAGTCTGGAGTGGTGTTTCCCAACATCCAGTCTCTTCACCTCAAAGCTTGGTACTTGAGGAGTTAGAAATTCCAGACTCTTTGTATTCTGAGCAAGTTCTGAAAATCTTGCGGATGGCAAAGAAACTTAGTCCGAGGAAAACCTATGCCTTCAAGTGGAGACATTTTTCTTTCTGGTGCAAGAACAAGGACATAGATCCTTTACAGGCCTCTTCCTCTTCTTTGTTGGACTATTTGGTTCACCTTCAGGCAGAAGGCTTAAAGGCTTCTTCCCTTAGAGTCCATTTGGCAGCTATTTCGGCCTACCTTTCTACAGGTAAGGAGAAATCAGTGATTTCTCAACCCATTTTCAAGACGTTTTTCAAGGGACTTCTTCACCTTCATCCTCCTTTAGGGAACCTGTCCCCCCATGGGACCTTAATCTTTGCATAGCCAAGCTTATGGATCCACCTTTTGAACCAATGACTACAGCCAATTTGAAATACGTAACTTGGAAGACTGTCTTCCTAGTGGCCATTACCTCTGCCAGATGGATTTCAGAGTTGCAGGCCCTTTGCACAGATCCTAACTACATCATTCCTCATAAGGACAAAGTTGTCCTGAGGACGAATAGGAAGTTCCTTCCCAAAGTGGTTTCTGAATTCCACCTTAATCAGTCTATCTCTCTTCCGGTTCTGTTTTCAGATAAATCTTCACCAGGTGAACGCAAGTTGCACATCTTGGATGTGAAGAGAGCACTTTCTTTCTACTTAGATTGAACCAAGCAGATCAGAGATGGACAATCCCAGCCTTTTCTCACCTTCAGTGACGTGGGCAGGGGTAAACCAGCTACCAAGAGAACCATCTCTCGCTGGATCATCACTTGTATTCAGTTCTGTTACAACAAGGCAAGTAGGCAGCCCCCTCTTGGGCTCAGAGCTCACTCTACCAGGGGAACAGCTGCTTCAGTGGCAGCTTCTAGGGATATCCCATTGCTGGAAGTGTGTAGAGCAGCTACTTGGAAATTGGTCCACAGCTGCAGATTGACAAAAGGGAGGCAGTATAGCGCAGTGTTTTAAGGCTCTGAGCTGCAAATCTAGTGACATCCAGTAGACCAGACCGGGGTTTGAATCTCACAGCTTCCACTTGCATACTGTGTGACCCTGAGCAAGTCACTTAACTTCCCTGTGCTCTCAGGTCGCTCCTGTAAAAAAGCTTTCGATTAGTGTGCTACTCCTGGTTAAACAACTAAATTAAAAAAAGAAGAAGAAGAAACCTAGAGACTGTTTTGTTCCTGAGGGAAGCACCCAACATTTTCCAGCCTTTGGCCTCTGCAACTAGCCGGCAGGGTGAGTGAAGTTTCCTGTTAAAGCCAGGAGGCCATCGAAGAGGAAGACGTTGAGAGGCCTGTCAGGTGTATACTGCATACAGAGGCTGCAGAGGTGAAGTTTGGAAAGGCCTGACAGGTGAAGACCAGCATTTTCATCCCCTGCAACCAGCGCTGCCGTTTCCTGCTTTCTGTTGTTGTGGTGCACCACCAACTACCTCTGATACCAGCACGGTGTGTATAATGACTACCCTCAGCAAACCCCTAGCTCCAGCCTGTTTGTGTCACCCAGACTGTTCACCAAGCCATGAGTAAGCAGGGCTGCCCTGCAAAAGACTTGGGGAAATTGTTTTAAATTTGTTCTAGCCTGCTACAGTTAAAGTTCAGAGCTATAAAAGTTTATTATTTGCAACTTTTGTTTTTTAATTTTTTTTTTTTATAGCTATCACTTTTCCACTCCTGGCTACCTGACCTGCTCCCCTTACCTCGTCCTTGCAACCAGCTCGGGGACATCCAGCCGCCGACCGCCTCTACCATGGCACCCAGACTCCCGCGGCTTCCCCCCTGCAGCGGGGCCGCAGGGAGCCCCCAACTCCCTGCGGAACACGGATCCAGGCAGGTGCCGCAGCGAAACTGCAGACAGCCATCAAGTCGCTCGCTTCAGGTGCCATTTTTTTCCCGTTTTTTTCAACGCCCCCTCATTTTTTTAGTGTATGCTCTGGCAGTGCCTCCAGTCTCCACTGGGGGCCGCAGCTGAGCGATGTGTTCCCTGATCCCACCCCCGGAGAGGAGAGCAGTCCATTGCACGCTCAATCCTCTCTGCCCCCTGCTGACCCTGGCGCCCCGAGTCCGTTCCCGAATCCGGGTTGCTGGCGTGGGTCGAGGTAAGGTGCCAGCACCTCAACCCTCTACACCACTGGGCCAGCCCCGTTACTTGCAACTTTTAAGTGAACCAACGCCAGTCAACCCTCAGCAACTACAGGCCTGCACCAGTCTGGGGTACCTCAGCATTGGACTAGGTGGTCTGATACCAGACAAGAGGGGGCTGTGTATTCTAGGTTGCATGCTGGTGGTAGATTGGTTACTGTTGTTCACTGCTCACTGTTTAATGTTTATGTTCAATGCCTATTAGGTGTATTCTTGCATTGCATTTATCTGCCACATGATTGATACCAAATCATACGTACATCCCCGTTCCAAGTATTCCCTTCCTATTCCTACCCCCTATTGTAAATAAAGCTCTGTTTATTTTTCCTTCCAGTCATGTCAGTGAGCATATTATTAGATATCTTCTTTAATTACATGGTTGGTATTGAAGTGCAAGGTAAGGTGTATCTGTGTGTGTGTGGGTTGTCTGGGAAGGGAGGTGGGTGGTACCGCATTCCAGGGGATTGTACCCAAATTACAAAGTGGCCCAAAAAACTTATTCTGGGTGGAGGCACCATGCTTATTCTGAAATCATTTAGAAACAAACTCCCAGACCATCTCGAACAGAGCCCGGGCCCCTTAACCTTGACTGTACACACAAGGCAGGGGTAGTAACCCATTGGTACACAGCACCCAGGTTACACAAGGTAGCCAGTTCAGCATGGGGCGGAGGGAGGGAGCTCCTGCCTGCATCGCAGATACCCTGGGCAGAAGAACTCCAGTGGCGTGCTGCATCAGGGAGGAGCCATCCAAGTACGGGAACTCCAAGTACACCACAGTGCAGCATTGTTTCAGTTGACAGCACCTTTTGTTTTACAGTGTTTCGCAGTTTGGATTACAAATGTCCTTTATGGGGGGTTTTCTGCCATTTAAGCACTTGCGTATCCTGTGGGGTTTCTGGGGGATTGGCCACGTTGCTCTATTTAAAATGCACCAATGTCAGCCAACCTGTGGCAACATCTACATTCCTGCAGCAATTCTACACCTGTGGTACTCAGAGACTGAGTTAAAGGAGCTTCCATTGGGTCTGTTTAAAACCTGATGCCAGCTGGGAAGGGGCAGATCTGGCCTGCCTAGGAGGGCACCTAAGAGGTCCACATTTAAAGTCTGCATTAGCACTGACCCTCTTTCTTGCAAGTGGTTGGTTGTTGATAAAGCTGCTTTAGTCTGTTAAACTTGGGCTGGTTTATTGACTCCCTATGTGGTAGAGAAATTAGTGGTTTCCTTACCAAGCCCACCAAGAGCCAAAGACTTTGTGGCTCGGTCGATTGGAGTATCTCCAGCACTCACCACTAAACCACAGTTTACTGGACTGCACTGGTTTACCAAAAGTGGTAGCAGCACCATGTGCACTGCCCGGGCACGCCTTGCCATGGGGTCCATCACGATAAAAAATTTTAAATAAAGTTAAAAAAAAATTTTTTAACTAACATGTCTCCCAGTACACGCACTGAATAAATCTCACCTGCATCAGTTGCTAGTGCTTCACATGTAACATTCTGTATTGCTCGCCTGCCATCATCATTATAGTATATGGTTAGGGCTTATTGTAGATTGAAATCGGTGGCTTTTCAAATCTTGTTGTAGGACAGTTCAAAGGTCAGAAAAGTTGTTGTGCTATCGTTCTGACGTCACTTCGATAGTACAACAACTTTTCAGCCTTGTCCTACCTCCTAATTGGCTGACTCGACTAGCTGCATCAGAGAAAAAAAAAGATAAAACATGGGGCGATTAAAGAGGTGCAGAAGCGGCAGAACAGCGGATCCTCCTTCTTCTGACACAAATAGCCTTAGACTGCTCTATGTCATGAAACCATTTTTTTCGTTTATTTTTTAAAAATAAACTGTGCCACTGTGAGAGAGAGTGAGCGGGAGTGGAGAGAAGTCCCAGCCAGCGGGAGCGCAATGAAGCAGAAACGGGTGGTAGGCAGCGGCGAGACGTAGAGCGGGAGCAGGAACACCACAAAAAAAAAAACATAGAAACATAGACTTTGACAGCAGATAAGGACCGCTTGGCCCACCCAGTCTGCCCATTTCCCTACCTACTGGATAAGCTGCAGATCCTAGTTAACCAGCAGCCTACTTCTTCCTACCCCACCCCTAGAATGGCCTTATGACTGTCCCATGCATGCTTGAATTCCACCACTGATTTTGACTCCACAACCTCCTCGGAAGGCCCGTTCCATGCATCCACAACCCTCCCTGTGAAAAAATACTTGTAAATTACCTCTGAGCACCCCCCCATCTTCAAATTGTGCCTCTTGTTCTTGCACACCTCTTTTTTTGAAAGATGCTACCCTCTTGGACTTTGTTGATTCCCTTGAGGTCCCTTTCCATTTTTTTTGTTGTTAGTATCTCACCCCCCATTGTGTACTCTTCCCCTGGGTTTTTGTTTCCCAGGTGCATTACCTTGCACTTCTTAGCATTGAATCTAAGCTGCCATACATTTGAGGTAACAAGCAATGAAAAAAAAGAAATCAGCCCTAACCATACACTATATAAAACAGTGGATGGTCGCCCATCCACATCTAAGGCTGTTTCCCTCTCTGGAGTTGATGACATCAGATAGATCTCTCGAGCTTCACTCTCGAGGTCTCAATGATGTCATCAACTCCCTCGAGAGAAACACAGCCTTGTTGTGGATGGGTGACCATCCACTATTCTATATGTTTTACCATCATCGGTTAGGGTAAAGCTTTTAAGCAGAAATTGTGAGTCTGAATCTGAGTATTCTGTTGCACTCATAAAAGTACAAGCAGGTTATTCTGCCACCACCAGACTTTTGTTACTTGTTTGCTCTTACAGTACTTCACCTTCATCTGTTTTATTTTTTCCCTGGCACTTCTTAGCACCCAGGCTTAGCAGTCCTATCGTGCCCATGAAATGTTAGGTGTTCAGACATTTTCTGGCATAATAATTTTTATATTTTTTCTATAGCTGTTCAGCTGTTCCTGAACATGTTTTTGAGACCAAAATTCAATAAGTAGTTTTGTGGCTTCCTCCGACCAACTTGCTGTGCAGTCCAACATCTCTGAATGTATTATTATAAAAGTGCTTGCTGTGACTCAAAACCTGATGCCTTTTTTTTTACTTCTTTTATAAATCTTCTTATGTTACTTTAGGTAATAAAATGCAGCAAATGTGCCAGATGAAAATAATTACTAGAAAAAACTGTGTATTTCACTTCACAGTTCTGCATTTCTTACTTTAAGGCAACTGTATTTGGGAAATTCAAAAACTTCGTTCTCTAGATCCACACAGCAGAGCAAACATGTCTATCTAAAGGCAAATTCTACACAGCATTTACTGTGACCTAGATAAGCAGTTTTCAGGTTAAAATGTGGTGCCCCTTTAAATTCTGTCACATACTAACACTCAGGAATGCCGAGCTCACAGGCAGGGCTCCTCACACAGTTCAAGTGCACAATGCCTCCTTGTTTATTTTCTTCTGAGCATGCTCAGAATGAGAATGAAAGCATAAGAAACGTGCAAAGGATCATGGGTACTTGGATTCCTGTACCAGGAAGTCAAGCAGCAGTACTCGTGTTTAGACAAGTAAGTAGAACTGTTCTTACTGCAGAACGTTCTTAAACAGCTAGTGTACTGCCTAAAACTAATATTAGTTTTTAAAGAAGTCTGTTATTACCTTTTATATCAGAAGTGCTTTTTTCTTTCCCTTTGGTTAATTAGAAAATGTTTTACCTGATGTTACTAGGTGTAATGTGTGGAACAGCACTCTGCCTTGCATCTGGCATATTTAGCTCTGTTTCTCCCATTGTATTAATCAGCATTGTGGCTTCACTGACTGTGACATCACAGCGGCCAAGGAAGAGCTACTCAGTAGCTGCCAGGTCAGTCACCTGTGATGTCATTGTTGGCGAGATCACAGCGCTGATGATGCAGTGGGAGGATTAGAACTAGATACGTCTGCTGCCAGGCAGAGTGCTACTCCACACATCTAGCAGAATACAGTCACATAAAAACCTTTCTAATGAGCAAAAAGGAGAAAGAAAAATACTTAAGAAATAAAAAAGAGCTGTCAGTTTGCAATATTTTCCTGTCTGTCATATTGGATCCAGCTGTGTATAACTACCCTTTAGCAGATTAAAAAAAAAACATTTTGCTGAAACCTTTTAACTTGAAAATAATGTGGCTGCCTTCTATGTTAACAGGGTTTAAAATGTTGTAAGCCTCTTAAACATTTTAAAATTCTCTAATGCGTACAGGACCTTAGTCTGTAGTAGCTTGGTGGGTCTGACTGATAACTGCTTTTACATCTGGTCTCATGTTAACAGGTTTAAAACATTTTAAGCCCTGTAATGTGTACGGGACCTTAGTCTTTAGTGGACTGGTGGATCAGACCGAGAACTACTTTCACACGGTGAAAGTAACAGTAAAATTTGTCACACTTTGGGCTGCAAAATTTTCGTGTTCTAAAAATCACACCCAAATTCCGTGTCAGTAGCGCTTACTTAAATTTGCCACGGCCTCTTTCCCAGTCAACAAAAACTGAACAAATAAATAATGTGAAACTCTCGAGTAGAAGAAACTTGTAATTAATTAAAAAAAAAAAAAAAAAAGAAAGAAAAATGAAATCAGCCCTGAAGGTCACTTACACTGGCCTCCACGTAGCGCTTAGATCTTCAGTGTCGAGTATTCTGCTGACTCTCATGCTAATTTCTGTGAAGTCTTTCTGTCTCAAAAGACAGTGCAAATCTGGGGAAGATTATTTACTGATATGCAGCAGACTATGAATTCACTTCATGACACAGAGTTTCTCACTCAATACCCCTTGGTCACTACATTCGGAAAACTGGAATGGAACGTTTTACAGATGCCACTGTGTTCTATAGCTTTCTGGCAGATACTGACCTAGTTCCCCAAACTAACGCAGCACGTACCCAAACAAAATAAGTTTACTTCCACCACACTGATTTGTCGATGTTTTATTTTATCTTGTCCCCAATTGAATGCTGATTTTTTTTTCACTGATAAAAAGTATATTTTCATTGGTCAAGAAGCTTTTAGTCATGACAGCACCTGCTCGCCAAAGGTATAAATATACCCATGCACCGCCATTTGTAAGTACAGATCTTGGACTGTATTTTAGCTTCAATAGTGACTGAACAGAACTGTGTCCACTCCTTATATGCTTCCGCTGACATAATACTTTAATTTCTTCTTTAACTGTGGGCGGCTCCAGAATAGGGCCAGCCAAAGCACATGCCCCAATAAAAATCTGCTGTACCCAAGCTGTGCCCCAGTAGTGATACACACATGGTGACGTAGTCAGGATTTAAGTTGCCCTGCAAGCCCTTTGCATCCTCCCTGCGCCATGGTCATTCTTAATTCCTGTAGCCACCACTAAATTTACCTGCCACTGTTAACGTCCACCAATCAAGATGGCATCACAGGTGTGCCCGAACTACCACAGTGAATGCGAAGCCACCGTCAACAACATTGTAAATTTGGAGCTCTCTGTCTACCTCTCCATGGTATCTGCCTTGTCCACTTCTCATCTGTTTTCGTAGAAAATGGCTGTTCATCATCTTTTCTGATGGGGGGGGCGTACGACAAGCCTTTCTCACAAGGGGAACAGTTGCGAACTGATGGGTGGCACATGCAGGAAGGAGGCCAAGAGGCATTTCTTTACACAGAGAGTAGTAGTCAGGTGGAACGGTCTACCAGAGGAGGTGGAAAATCTGAAAACAGTTGGGGATTTAAGATCGGGTGGGATAAGTTCAAGGGGGGGTTGAGGGTGTGACGAGTCGTAGTTAAGTTGCATGTGCTGCACATACAACAGGCTTGATGGACTGCATGGCCTTTTTCTGTTGGTAGTTTTCATTTATACATAGTATGTGCCTCCAATTCCATTATAGATTGAAGGAGCCCTCCCAGCCAGTTAGAGCTTTCCTTTCCTCTGCATGTGAGACAGCCTTATTCACCCCTCCCCATTGTAACTCCAGACAAAGCTCAAGATTCTGACTGCTTCATTTTATGTTTGTTAAATATATATTCACTTGTATGTAAATTGTACCCTGTAGCACTGCACTTTGCTGTTTTTCATTTATTTATTTATTACATTTTGGTAACCGGGTAGGCCCACTGAGCCCCGAAGGTCCCTTTTTCAGGGGCGACCCGGGATAACAATACAAGTTATAAGAATGAACAAGGACATAAGGAACATTTGAGGCATTGTGAGTTACATCATGAGGTGGTTACAGTAAAGAAAAATAGTGGTTACAGGCATGGTTACAGGCACGGTAAAAGAAAAGCAGTGGATACAGGCATGGCTTACAGGCACGGTAAAAGAAAAGCAGTGGATGCAGGCATGGGTACAGGCATGGTTATCATCATGACATGTAAGCAATTGGTAGTACTTTGCATATAGTTTATTCAGGGGTTACACGTGGCCTCTGGCGAGCAGTCTGTATAAGGCAGGTAGTAGGAAAGTTAAGCTAGGAGACGGGAGTTGGAGAGGAGGGGAGTAACTTAGGAGCTTCAAGTGCCATGACAGTGGCATGCGCTTGTTTCATTGAAATGTGTCTCATTGTATGACTGGATGTGGAACCTTGTAAATGAGTGTAGCCCCCTTGCAAACGGGGGTTCCCAAAAGTCTTCTAGGAGCTGGCTAAGTGCTCCCAGCCTGAATGGTGTTCGGCCTTTAAGCCGTTTAACTGTGAGTGCTTTTAGAGCCTCTGGTACTGTCTCTTTAAGAGCTGCCTGCTTGCAGGCTAATTTAGTTTGAATGGGGGGACTGTGTGTTTAATGCTTGACTCTCACCTGAGCTGTGGTCTAATCGCTCCGTTTCTGCAGTCTGAGAGCGCAGAGGGAGCCTAATTGAAAGATGTAACTGTTTGCCAGAAATCGGTTAGAGTGTTAATGAAAATGCAGTTGTCTAACCTGCCTTTCTTGCAGCTGGGACTCTGTGTGTTCTCCCCCTCCATTTTGGACTGGAACTGTTGAGCTGGGCCAGTTGGGTTAGGGGAGCCCTAAAATGGAAACTGTTTGGAGCCAACCAGAACTTGGACTCTCACCTGGAGCCTGCTACCAAAGGGGAATGTATGACAGGTGCTTCTGGGAATTGTAGTTTGGACCTTGGCACCTTTTTGCACCAACAGAGGGAGCCCTGCTGTGATTGACAACCAAATCCACCAACCGAACTGGTATGAAGCCAAAGGAAAGGCCTTGAACTATTGCTAGGAGATGAGATGCGAGTTGACTGTGTAAGGAGAAGGAGCTCTGTTTGCTGCAGCGTATAGTTTGCGTGGGAAGCGCATGGGAAGCCCTGAAGTCAGCCTGCAGCTGTTAGAGTGAGTGAGTCGGGCTGAACCCGAATTCGGAAGAGAAAGAAGTGTGCAGAACCAGGCTTGCCCGTAGAAGACCGAAGCAGCTGCCTGGTATAGTAATTTCCTTTACATATGAATGTATCTAGTGCTTGCGGGGGATCGTGATTCCATTTCCCCGTTACTGTGAGTCATGAGCTGAAGCTGAAAGCTGAACTCAGTTTAATCGGACTGAATCCGCCTGCTATCCAAAGCAGTGGGCCCTGTCACGAGGGCCTCATCTCCATGCCCTGTTTTCTGGCAATCCAGAACAACCATTTCTATCAGGTTCTCTGCTTGGGGTATCGTGAGCACAAATCAGGGAATCTCCCTGCACCTTTCATTTAATCAAAGTGTGTCAACTGATTTCTGTGTGTTTTCTTTCTGTGGACTGAGCCATCCGGCTCCGGATTACAGTTGTGTGTTGTGCATATATTTTCTTCCCACAGGGCCCCATCCAGCTGCACCAGCCGGCCAACCCCGGGCAATGGACCTGGCTAGCTCCCATCCTGGGTACCCAGAGTATGACATTTTGAACCCTATATGCATGCACAGTACTGTAAATCGAATATTTCTAAACCAAATCAGCCTGATTGCCCCCTCCTTGTTACTGCCCCTTTAATAAATCAGATTTGTTGTTATTGAACTATATTCTGTCTGTGGTGTCAATACATGTGAAATAAGCATTGCATTGTGGCTGTGTGTATTAACTAACCTTGTTTTACAGGGGGTCCTCAGAGACATGTTGCAAGAATCAGTCCTGAGAGTAAGTGGTTACTGTATGTGTAAGAAGTGTGCATATGTGGGGTATTGGGGAGGTAACTCCAACGTATTGCGTGGGCCATTAGTGGGAACAAAGGGGGGGGTCACAGTGTCCCAGAGGGCTGTACCCGAGTTAGTTTAACCACTACCAACCCTGACCTCTGGGTGGAGGCACCCGCCATTGGTCCTAGGCCCCTTAACCTGTCACTAGCCATACAGGTAGTGGTAGTAGCCCTTGGGATAGCGCCACCTAGGGATTACATGAGCTTCTAGCGCAAAGGTGCAAATCCAAGAAACAAATAAATAAATAAAATAAATGTTCTGTGAAGAGCGTCTCTTATGCAGCTGCCCTGACAATGGGCACATTCAGGTAATGTTTTTAAAGAGACTCACCACGATGAGTCCCTGCACCATATATATAGGTGTCTTGCCGCCAAAGGAGCCCAATATTGTGTATATTCCCGAAAAGTGTTTAGTAGGTAAAATGTAATTTCCTTCATAAAATCATGTATACCAGGTCCCAAGGACTCCCCGGTCATAAGTCACATTACGCTCCGCCCCTTACACTCAATCTGTTTTCACTAATATAATGGCCCACTTGGCAGTAAGCGTGGGCACCCGGTCGACTAACAAGGCCCTTGTTGATAGACTGGTACTCATTTCAATAAGCAGTAACATTATATTAATAACCCTGAACCCGAAAAGTCATCACCCATTGAATATAATGGAGTGCGCCCCCACACTCTCACTGGCATCTCGTCATCACGTCCGTGAGTGCAGGGGCAGAGCGTGGCCAGCAGAGAAACAAAATGGGAAGTCCTTGGGACCCGGTATACAGGATTTTATGAAGGAAATTACATTTTATCTACTGAACACTTTTGGGAATATGCCCAGTATGGGGATCCTCTGGCGGTAAGGCACCTATAGATACATATATATATACATATATGGTGCAGGGGCTCGTAGTTATATCTTGGTGGATCTCTTTAAAAAAAATGTAATATTTTATTGCTCAGACTTGATCAATAATTTATTAATCTGGCCTCCAGGACTACTATCAATGTTATAAGAATGATCTCATTTGCATTCCCTTGATATCAAAACCACTCACCTTCAGTTTGCTGTTCTCATACCCTAAGAATGCATGTGAGACCACTCTTACAATCGTGAGAGTGGTCTTGGTAGCCGTATTAACATAATAGCAATATGTCAGTTGTTAACATTCGGTAGAAAGGACATATATTTTTTCAGTTTTCCTTTGCAGTGTTTATAACACATCTCAGTGGGCTAGTCAAAAAGGCAATATAAAAACCATAGGAACAATAAACAGTTGCAGTGGGTGGGATTTCGTAAAATCTGCCCCCCCCCCCCAGACTGGGAGCAACATGCACAGTACAGCTGTTCTGGCTGGACCAGTCAGTCTGTTCTTTCACTGTTCTGATCCAGTTCCAGTTGGTCCAGATTTTATGGGGTGAAGGAATGGGTGAATTCTGGACCTTTGACGGTTTTGGTCCAGTTCGCATCTGGCGGTCTGGATTTCTCCCATACCCTCACCTTAGATAAAATTTGGACGGACCAAAATGGTAAAAACCGAACCTCCTGGCATAGCCAGATCAGTCTTTACTATTTTCAGCCCAGATTTCACCCATGCCAGCAGTAGGTCTGCACTCTGAGGCTACAAGTTTGAATCCGGGTTTCCTAGGTTTACAGGTGTGTTGATCCTGCTGCACCAGAGTAGGCAAGTTTGAATCCTTGTGTCCTTATTTACTGGAGTGTTTATCTAGCTGCACCAGAGACTCTTGAGATAAAATCCTTGTTCCCTTGCTAACTAGTGTGTTGTGTAACAACTTTAGACTCACCTAAGCTGCTCCCGGGGCCCTCTGGTCTATTCGGTACACACCCCCAGCAACTCTATTGCAAAAAATCACAGTGACAGAGGCAGAAATGCAAGCAATGAACTTATTTATTGCAGGATGGTGAAAACAGGAGAAGGGCACAATTTTTTTTTTCTTTTTTTTTTATCTTAGTCTTTGGTAACCGGGTAGGGCCCACTAGGCACAAGTGCCTGTTTTCAGGGGCGACCTGGGAGCACTGGGCAGTTAAGTGACTTACTCAGAGTCACACAGTATGCAAGTGGAGGTTGTGATAATCAAACTCAGGTCTGGTCTGCTGGATGTATCAAGCTCTTTCACACACCTCATTCCTCTAACCTCTAGGCTATACTGCCAGCCAATACCCCAACACTTTACAGAAACAACAGTTTCCCTGTAGTAACCCCTTCTCCCACCACTGGGTGCACCCAGAAAAGTCCCTATTCGGTGGGTACCGTACCAAGGTGGTGATGCAGGCCTGGGTCTTTCGTAGGGGCCCAAATAACTGTTAAATACTTTCAACACTTTAACTCTTTGTCTTGGCAAAACTTGGAGGTTCTTTTTAGAGTCTACCCCCTGAAACCTAACTAGCTAGCTAGCTAATAAACTCCCCTAAGCCACAACTCAGGGTCCTGACAGTTCTGCAGTTCACACTGGGGAACTTGCAGTTGACTGAATTGCACGGTACCGTGGAGCATTCCCATTGTTGGTGCACCATAGTTTGCAGGTCTCAAAGCGTGAAGAAAGTTGAGACACACTGGTCTTCACCTGCCTGGCCTTGTCAACTTCACCTATGGGCCTTTGTTGACTGTTTTCACACAGGCAGACCTGTCGACATCTTCCTCCACCAGTTGCAGACCCTTCTTCTTCTTCTTCTGCTAGAGACAGTGCAAGGCTAAGTCCCCAAGGCCCCTCGGTTTCACTCTCAGGACACACAGAGCAGCTTGCGGCTGGGCTTCTCACAGTCTCTAAACTTCCCAGCCTCTCCCCCCCCCCCCATTTAGGCTTTATCTCTGCACAACAGTACTGGGCCCTCTCACAGTCCCTTGCCTCAGCACTCACAGCCTCTCCCCTTTCCAGATTGTCCACTTCCAACAATTTCTCGACTGAGGGTGCACAGCAGCTCAGTCTATATCTGCAGTTCAACTGTCTTTCAGGCTTAGAAATACTGCCCAACAGTTTGGTCCAACAGGGAGCAAAATTCTGCATTTAATAGCAAGACTCGGTCTCTATTCCAACTGCACACAACTTGGGACCTTTTCCTTAAGGTCGATGGCCAGAAATCAGCAGGAGCAGAAATGCAGGGAATTGGGCTCAGCAGCCCACACAGCCTGTTCCTTCACAGTCACACTGCAGCTCCTCTCGATGACTCTCCCCTCTTGGCGGCAAAGCAGTTCTATTTATAACTTTCGGCCAGCCTTCTCTTGATTGTCTGATGGTTCCCTGACGAACTCAGTGCCTGCTTCTGGTTTTACCCAGCCCCCATTTTGTAGGTTTTCCTGGGGGCTGCCAGTTTGTCTCTGCTAGGGCCCCAAACAAGTCCAGCCCTTAATTATCACATTTTAACCCTCAGAAAGGGCTGGAAACATTTACCTCCTCAACTGTAGACCTTCCAGTCTTTAATTTGTTAATTTCCCGGCTCCTCTGCACTCTCGGGAGCCAGGGATAGATGTTTAACTGCAGCCGCATGGCCAAACTCGAAATGGAGTGGGGCTCCTTTAAATTCTTAAAACCTGGTGGCCATGCAAGCCCAGTGAAGAGCGGGTAACCATATTTGTTTTTTATATTTTCGGTCCCGGTTTTCTTACACACCAGGACTGCTCCAGTGCTCCCAATGCACCCGGAAGCACAGAATTAGTGATCAGACCTCTGCCCCTCTTGGAACATGGACCAAGGTACCAAAATATCCAGCGGCCACAGAGTTGGGGGGGTGTCCAGGCTCAAGCCCCACCACAGCCACTATAGGGGTGCCAGCGGGAGTCGGAGGGTCATAGCTCCACACAGGTAAGCCCATTTGGGGGGCTTACACACTCCCCTTGCCGAATGCTTGGCATCCCGACAAACCAGTTAAAAGCAGTAACATTTCAGCATGCACATTTCTCGCTAGATACCTGGTTTCCTAGCTAGCGTTGAACAACAGTCACAACGCATTCACATTTTCCATCCCACTTTAGTGACTATCTAGATGTCGAATGCTGATTATGCACAGGCAAAGACAGCTATGCACATACATCTCCCCACCTTATCCATGGGGCAACACATTAGGGGTAGACAATAGGGATCACAGGTTTGTGAATAACATGGAAGTGGATATCAGAGGAGGTACCCAGGGTATCGTACATAAGTTTGATGATTGGCTTGGGCTGTCTCTCTGACCTAGGGAACACAGTATCAGGGACTGGAATTTAGTTAGGAACAATGGGCACTCCTACTTGACCCTGCTCTTTATTCAACATAGGGGCAGGAACAGGCGGGTCAGCGACAGCAGGCTCTGTAGGGCCTATATCATTCTCCTTCCTCAAGGTGAAGCTCAGGTTCAGTAATGATGATACTGGGCCTATTCCCAGGGTAAAAAGGATTTGCATTGGGATTCATAGGAAACACAGAGTCCTTGGGGTTGTTACTGGTGGATGGAGGTGAACATCAACAGTACAGTTGCCATTGAGACTGGGTTAGCTCAGGATCGGGCTCACAAGGGCAGAGTTCAAAATCCTCAACTTCACTTTCATCAGAAGAACTGCTGATGGGCCACTCAGGAGGCTCAGTTGGAAGAGTGTTCAGGTTCAGTGTGGTCCTCTCAGGGGGGCATATTAGTAGCAGTATCACTTTTGGGGGGCCTCTCGGAAGGCTCCGTTGGACCAGTATTCAGGTTCAATGTGGTCCTTTTGGGAGGCATGGATGAACTGAGACTTTGTTGTCTCTTCTGAGCAGACTGACTTCGTGTTTTTAGCCTTCTTGCAACTGGAGTCTCAGGACCAGGGGCTGGGTCAGGCATGATCTCGCCAATGGGGAGCAGGTGGTTTCAGTGGATAGTCTTTTCTAGACCACAGCCTTGTTCTTGTTCGATTTTGTACACCAGAGGTTCTGGCAGTTGATCAACCATGGTGTATATTTCAGGGGCCCACCGATCTTGAAGCTTGTGTTTGCCTTGTAAATTCAGGTTTTGGATTAGAACTCAATCCCCTACTTGCAATGCTTGTGGCGGACTCAGTTGTCATATCTCTGCTTGTTACTTTGGTTACTTTTAGCTGCAGCTTCTGATACTAGCTGGTATGCCTTTTATAGTTGCTCTCTTAACTGGTAGGCGTACTAGAGGTAGGTCTTTTCTAATGTGCCATCTGGGGACACCACGAACAGAGATCAACTAGCAGCCTTGCTTCACAACAGTGTTGGGTGGCATCATTCTTGGTGCAATTGTACGCATGCACCAGATAGCGTACTTTCTGATTCCAATTTGCTTTGTTGGCTGGGTCCAGGGTACCCGACATGTTCAACAGAGTTTGATTGAAACGCACAGGTTGAGGGTCTCCCAAGGAGTGGTACGGTGTGGTGTGAGATTTTTTTATACCATACATGGCCAAACATTCTTTCAGTAGCCGACTTTCAGAATCTCGACCTTGGTCTGAGTGGACTCTCTTGGGAATGCCATAGTGCTGTACGAACTGTTGCAGGACTTTAACCACAGTGCTGGCCTTTTGATCTTTTGTTAGGAATGCCTGGGCATATCTGGTATAGTGGTTGGTGATAACCAGAATATTCACAGTGTTCTTTCTGTCGGGCTCGAGGGAGAAAAAGTCCATGCAGACCAAGTCACGTGGCCCACTAGTACTGATGCTGACTAGAGGGGCAACTCATCTTGGTAGGGTATTTCGCTTTATGCACCACAGGCAGCTTTTGCAATGCTTCTTGATGTCCACTTTCATCCTGGGCCAATAAAACCTTGCTCTACACAGATCAAGGATGTGTTCTTAGCCCAGGTGGTCCATGTCGTCATGCAGGGATGTGAGGACTGCCTCGCGATACCCCCTTGGCAGTACCAGCTGGAGCTTGGGACGTTCGGGGTTGTCACTGTCATGCACCTTGCGCATTAACAGTCCATCTATTAAAACTAGCTTGCCCCATTCTCTCAGCATGTGTTTGGGTGGTGGCTATGCACTTGATCTGCTAACTGCCTCTTTTCAAGGGTCTGAATTATGTCTTGGATGGCTTGGTCCTCTCTCTCTCTGCCCTCTGTAGTTCTGGCTTACTGGGTGGATGCAATGAAGAAATGTCCAGCCCTGTAAAATTCAAATACACAGGTGGAATGGATTCAGCTGAGGCCCGCAGCATATCTATAATTCTGGCAGGATTTGCAACTGGATCTTCAGCTTGCAGGGTAAACTTAGAACATAGCACCTTGACAAGGACACTCTCCACTGGAACTGGGAGGTTAGATTGGTCACCATGTGGGCATCTTGACAAAGCATCTGCATCTATATTAGTTCGCCCACTTCGATATTCAAGACTGTAGTTGTAGGTGGATAGGGCAGATAGCCGCCAGTGTCCCACAGCATCTAGTTTAGCCGTGGTGTTTACATAAGTCAGTGGGTTGTTATCTGTTCTGACTGTAAGAGAGACCCCATACAGGTATTCGTGAAACTTTTCTGCCACAGCCCACTTTAATGCCAAAATTTCAAGCTTATGCACAGGGTAGTTCTTTTCAGAGTGTGACAGGCTGTGGCTAGTGAATACCACAGGCCTATGCCCCTTAGGATTTTCCTGATGCAGCACGGCCCCCAAACCAATTAAGCTGGTGTCAGTGTGGAGAACGTAGGGCTTGTTGGGGTCAGCAAATGCCAATACTGGGGCTTCACCTAGTCTTCTGATGATTTCCCGAAAAGCATCCTCACATTCAGGAGTCCACTGATCTCCAAAAGGTTCACTGACCCATAAATACTCTTTGGGAGGATTGTCCCTTGACAGTTGAACTCTTTTTTTTTTTCTTATTCGTTGGAGGATAGCATTCCATCAAGTCATTAAGTGGGCGTACCACCATTGAGTAGTCCTTAACAAAGCTACAGTAATAGCCGCAGAACCCCAAAAAGGATTGCAGAGCTCTTAAGTTGGTGGGTCTAGGCTAGGTGGCGAGGGCTTCTGCTTTAGCTGGGTCCGTTTGAATGCCTTCCACCGAGATGATGTGCCCCACGTACTTTACAACAGACTGGCAGAACTGGCACTTGTCAGTTGAAACCTTTAACCCAGACTCCTCCAGCCGTTCCAGGACCTTCATCAGCCAGGTGGTCTGTTCTTCCAGGATGCGCCCAAATATGATCAAGTCATCCAGGTAGACGATGACTTTAAGCAAATTCATATCCCCCACAGCCTTCTCCATCAAGTGCTGGAAGGTGGCCGGTGCCCTGGATATTCCTTTCAGCATGTGCTCACATTGGTAGAACCCCACTGGACAAACAAAGGTGGTCTTTTCTTTGTCCTCATCTGCCATGGGGATTTGGTAATAGCTGCTCCGGAGGTCCAACAAGGAGAACCACTGACTCCTGGACAGGCTGGCAGAAGCATCCTCTACCCAGGGCATGGTGTACTGACCAGGAACAGTCTTCTTATTTAATGTGCGATAGCCTATGCACATGCTCACAGCTTCACTCATTTTCCAGACCACCACAGTAAGAAAAGGTATAAGGGCTGCAAGACTCGGTAATTATACCTGCATCCAATGACTCCTGCAGGTGTTGCCTGACATCTTCAGTGTCACCAGGGGCCAACCTCTGAGACCTCGCTCTGAAGGAGCAGTCATCCTTTAGATGGATCCGATGCTCTTCACCTTCAGCACACCCCATGTCCCATAAATGGAGCAAGAAGACCAACAATTTCTCCGCCGATGGTGCACAGCGTCTCAGTCTGTATCTGTAGTTCTAAATACTGCCCAACAGTTTGGTGCAACAGGGACCAAATTTCTACTTTCAGAAGCACAGTTCAGCCTCTGTTCCTCCTGCACACAACTTGGTACCTTTTCCTTAAGGTCAGTGGTCAAAAATGAGCAGGAGCAGAAATGCAGGGAATTGGGCTCAGGAGCCCACACAGCTTGTTCCCTCACAACCACAATGCAGCTCCTCTAGATGACTCTCCCCTCTTGGTGGCAAAGCAGTTCTAGTTATAGCTTTCGGGCAGCCTTCTCTTGATTGGCTGCCAGTTCCTGGGCGAACTCAGTGCCTGCTTCTGGTTTTACCCAGCAGCCCCCATTTTGTAGTTTTTCAGGGAGGCTGCCATTTTGTCTCTGCTAGGGCCCTACACACTCTGTCCCTTAATTCCCACATTTTAGCCCTCAGAAAGGGCTGGAAGCATTTTTCCCCTCAGCCGGAGACCTTCCGGTCTTTAATTCGTTAATTTCTAGGCTCCTCTGCACTCTTGGGAGCTGGGGATAGACTTTTAACTGATGCCCACATGGCCGAAACTCAAAATGAAGTGGTGCTCCTTTAAATTCTTAAAACCTGGCAGCTGTGCATGCCCAGTGAAGAGCAGGCTGCCATATTTGTTTTTAATTTTTCGGTCCCGGTTTTCTTACACACCGGGACTGCTCCAGTGCTCCAAGTGCACCCGGAGGTGCAGAATTAGTGATTGGACCTCGGCCACTCTTGGAACATAGGCCGAGGTCCTGAAATATCTAGTGGTTGCAGAGCAGGGGGGGGCGCCCAGGCTCAAGCGACACCACAGCCTCTACAGGGACGCCGAGGGGGGTCATAGGGCCGTAACCCCACACAGGTAAGCCCATTTGGCCTACAAATTTGAATCTGGGTGCTCTGGTTTATTAGTATGTTGATCCTGCTGCACTCAGGGGTTATGAGTTTGAATCTGGGTGTCCTACTTTACTGGTGTGTTGACCCTGCTGCATCAGAGACTCCAAGTTTGAATATGTGTGCCCAGGTTTACTGGTGTGTTGGTTCTTTTGCAACCAAGGCTAGTAATTTGAATCTGACTTCCCTAGTATACCCTGGTGCCATTATATCAAGGGCCACTACCCCTGCCTACTTCTCTGACTGCAGGTTGAGGCTGGGTTTGGAAATTAGGGATACTGTGGTTTGCCAGCCAACAGTACAACTAAGATTTTGGTGCCTCCACCCAGAGTAATGGTTATGTGGGTTACTTGCTAAACAAGTACAGCCCTCTGGGAAGCTATACTCACCCACACCCCTGACTAGTGACCTTATACCACACACACAACAGTTACCATATGTAGCAGTCAGCTTACAATTATTGACGGATGCTAATAATATTCTCATGGACACCACACTTACCAACAGGGTCTGGACTTCTGGCATATACTCTGTGCCCCCCTGTAAGAAAACAGC
The DNA here is from genome assembly GCA_016271365.2 of Neoceratodus forsteri. Taxonomy (NCBI): domain Eukaryota; kingdom Metazoa; phylum Chordata; order Ceratodontiformes; family Ceratodontidae; genus Neoceratodus; species Neoceratodus forsteri. Next base: position 35,220,343 of record CM028133.1, on the reverse strand, counting down.
TTCCTGCAGCAACAAGGCATTTGCACAGTACCTTTGGAATGACTCAGTAACTGAACACTGGGTAATAATATGCTCACAGCCCAACTTAACATCAAACAACGAATCAAATTTGTTAAGGGGGATTTGAACAAGGGACAGACGTGAATTTAGGCTAATGATCGCTGCAATACTGTAACTAGGCATATGATAAATAATGCACAGTTATTCTGTCCCTGAATTAATCAGTCTAACCAGCAGCTGGGTACCCGGAGTGGAATTTAGGTGCAGGCCTGGAGCATTGCCGTGGGTAGGCCAGCATTGCAGCTGGTTGGGGCCCTTAATGAAAAGAAGGGTGTTATTAAACAGATGAAAACACTTGCAGACAATAAGGTACAGTAGGACCTCAGAGTTACGGACACCATGGGAATGCATGGTGTTCATAACTCTGAAAAGTCCGTAAGTCTGAAATATTCTATGGTGCTGCAGAAACAACAACGGTTTATACTAGTGCTGCAGAAACAACTTTAGAGACACATCGCGCTCTCATGTCACTCTGCAGACAGTAAAATTGATTAGTCAGGCTCTCTCTGCCTAGTTCCCACTGTGCTGCTGGTTTGCTGTCTCTCACTCTCTAGGGTGCTCTTTGTGTGCTGGACAGTCAGGGGACTCTCCGCACCATCAGTGGGGGGAGGGGGGTTGGGAATGGAAAATCTGCCCACACCTCGGTCCTCATCTCTCTCTCTCTCTCTCTCTCTGTCCATACCCTGTCTCACTCTGCCTCGGTCGGAAACTGTGCTAATACAGAGATTAATGGTACAATATAAAAAATTGCAGTTTATCACTGGCATTTGAATGATTGGCCAATGTGTGGGTGGGGCTGTAGTGGGCAGGAGCAGGGGGGGGGGGTTCGGTTGACCAGTCGGTTCGTAACTCTGGGGTCCGTAACTGTGGGGTTCTACTGTATTTGTAATCCCAGGCCAGATGGCCTGTAAACACAGAAACCAACGAAAACTGATAAAGCAAATCAGATGACACAGAAGCATTTATTTGATTGTTGCAGGAGCTGCCCAGATTGTACTCACTGCATCCAGACAGATGGATGGAATTGCTGGCAACACCATGGACTGCTGACCTCTCAAGATTCTGGTTGGAGGGGGCCGATACAACTCACCTTCTCTTCATGGCCTTTCCCTGTAGGTGGCCACAATTTTCTCCACAAGGGCTGACTCCCCAAGGCTGGTCTCTCGCCGAGCAGTGGCTGGATCTGGTGCAGAAACAGTCTTTTAGGGCCGAAGCTGGCATGGGCCCAGTAGTTGAAGTTGACTTAAGAACAGATTGGCAAAGTCTTTTAACATGCCACTTGCAGGCTGACTCGAGAAGCAAACAGAACAACTGGCAACAGGTCTCCTTTCTTCCCAACTGGGGTAAGAGACAAACGCCACATTTACCAACTCCAACTGGCACCAGAGTCCTTAGACCGAGAAATCTTCTAACAGTTTTATCAAATGCCCTCTCTTCAGGCAAAACATTTGCTCCGTTGTCAAAGTCTCTGAACTTAGTCAGAACAACAAGACTTACATTTTCAGTTCTGCGTTTCGGCAGCTAGAGGCCTTGCAGGGCAGCAGAGCGGGCCGAAGATCCGCACAGTGGTTTCAGCTCACACAGAAGTTTCTTCCTTCTCAATGGCTCGAGCTGAACTTCCAACCTAACTGTTACAGAAGTCTCTTTCTCTCTGCGTTTAGGCAGTCCAAATTTCTTTCAGCTCCTGCTGGGAGGCAAACAGGCCCTTACCCTACAATTTCTCTCTGCCCGCACAGGAGCTCTCTCTAGGTGGCTCGAGTTGAATACAACTGAACTCTGTACAAAAACAGTCCCACAGAAGACCGGGATCTCTGTATTCCGGTTATCTGCCTGACTTGTCAGTCACAGTTTGAGAGCTCTCATTGGTTAATTTAGACGCTTACAGGAAAGTTAATAGTTTCACCCACAAGGCACTGTAATAAGGACCCCTGTAGGACCCCTTTGTTCCGACTGGTCCAAATCCGGAGTCCAGGACCAAAGATGGTGGCTTCCATAGTGGAGGACCATATAGGCAAAGTAAACAACTCATTTGTTTAGCAATAGTAAGGTCTTAGAAGTAAATATTTACAGTACATTAGAGGGCTCCATTAGTGCTAATAAGTGACTGCTAAATGGAGTAGATCAGAGTTATGCCTTGTGGGTCGCGGGCCTTGATTTACTTGGGCCCAGCCCAAGCCATAATGCACTATACACATGTTGAATCTCTTAAAGAGATAGCGCAGTGGCATGGATCTGCACACTCACGCAGGATAACATCAGCACATTTCTGTGTATGGATTAGCTTTCTCTTACTGGATGGTTGCTAGGCAATGGGCATCAGAGGAGCCCAGGGAGACACCCAAGGTAAGCCCCCCAAATTGGGAGGGGGGTGTTACACTAGTTTACTCGTGTGTTGAGCCTGCTGCACCCAGAGGTTACGAGTTTGAATCTGGGTGCCCTGGTTTACTGGTGTGTTAGTCCTGCTGCACCCAGAGGCTCCAAGTTTGAATCTGGGTGCTCAGGTTTACTGGTGTGTTGATTCTGCTGCAGCAGAGGCTCCAAGTTTGAATCTGGGTGCCCAGGTTTACTGGTGTCAAAGTTGGTCCTGCTGCACCCAGAGGCTCCAAGTTTGAATCTGGGTGACCTAGTTTACAGGTGTGTTAGTCATGCAGCACCCTGAAACTCTAAGAGTTTGAATCTGGAGGCCCTTGTTTACTGATGTGTAGATCCTGTTTTAAACAGAGGATCAGAGTTTGAATCCGGGTGTCCTAGTTCACTGGTGTTTCAATCCTACTGTATTTAGGGACTGTGAGTTTAAATCCAGGTGCCCTAGTGTGACTTTTCCAGTGGCCCAACTAGTGTAATTACGGAAGTTTTACCTTCTGCAATACAAGCCATCAGGGCTAGTTAAAGGAAAATCAAGAGAAGCTGCAGTACCTCTTCTGTCAGGGAAGGTGATCTGGGAGCCCCTTGTGGATGATACCAGAGATAGGTGAGGAAGGCCCTTGGTGGAAGATGCCTTAGAACTGGGCTGTAGGGCCTTACATTGCTCTGCTGCCCCTTTGACTTCACTCTGCTTAGAGGAGGAAGCCTTGTTGCAGGATGGTCAATAGGAGCCGGTCACCGTGGATCGGAGCCTCGTCTGGCATGTTTTACACTTTGGAGGCCTTTGATCTTGTTTTCTACTGTATTGCAATTGAAGATGCCATGATGAGGGAGCGGTTGTCCAAGCACCAAACTGTATTAGTCCACACTCGATTTTAGGGAGTAGATTAGTTATCTTAGCTGGAAATCATCAATTCTGTGTCACTAACAGATGTATCAGGGATTTCTCACTTAAAAAAACTTTCCAGGTTGCCCGCTGCACTCCAGTGTGCCTGCCCAGACTTACCAAGCTGACAGCAGCCTGGATGAGTGCAGAATCGACTTCCCAAGGTGGTGCCCATCGCGCATGCGCAGAAGATTGGAATGGGAACCTTGCAGCGCTCAACATAATCCCCCAAACACACTCCCCTAACCAAAAATAAATCCTGATCCTAATCCTGTCTTCATGGGGAAAGGCGAGATGCCGGCCCTGTAAGGCACCTAAAAGGGAATGTAGGTAATAGCAACCCTACCAAGGCACTGTGGCCCAGGGTTCCCCTACTGCCTTTTTGGAAGTGCCAAAAATGCTATAGAAATTAGTTTGTGGTGTTGCTTTTGTAGTTGAATCCACATTCACATCAGCACCAGAACAAAATGAGTTGCGGATACTGAAAAGGAAGTGCACTTTCTGAGGAAGAAACATCCCTATAGAGCAGGGAACTGATACCAGCTAGGGCAGGATGAGAAAGATTGTGAGGGTCTGGGAAGGGGTGTGCCCTAAGACTTCTTCCAGAATGTTTTATCCTGTCTCAGCTAACAGAGGAGGACAGCCCATACCATCTGACTGTCTATAGGAGCAGGCACACAAACCTCTAGTACTGCAGTGCTGTGTCAGTATTGTATACTGATTTGGGATGGAAACGCATAACTTTCCTGCTTTGGATGGTACATAGAGCATCTAAATCTTTAAATAGGGAATATAAGTACAAGATTATAGTATTTTGTTACCGAAAAATTGCCCCCATATTCTAACATACAGTTAATTAACCAATTCAGCTAAAAAACACAGCCCTATTATTGTGACCATGGGGTGGAGGCGGGGTGAGGGTCCTACCTTTGGATCATAGGCACTTGGTTGTTCTGTAATGCTTTGGTCCCAGCATCCCCAAATTCAATGACCAGATGTATTGTTGGCATTCCAAAATTAAGTAGGCAATTTACATGGAGGTTGTCTGTTTTATTTATTTGTGTGCTTCACGTGTTTTTATTATAGTATGGTGGAGGTTCTGCACTGTATGTGTGTGTATTTTTAATCTGCACTTGCCACTTTAAATTTTACATGAGAACAATTAGAAGTCTACTGTAAAACCAGTCCTACGCTACAGGGCACTTTCCTTTGATAAAGCCAAAAGGTGGAACATTAGGAACTTTCTGCTCCCTGTTGTTGTGGTGTTTTTGCACGTCTTACAACAAATAAATTAAGGGAAGTCTATTCAGCCCGTGTACAGTCTCTTATTTGATCTGGAGGCGAGTGCCATGACTTTTTGACTCCATATGGTTTCGGTATGTCACTGTGCACCTGGTCTCCTGAGCGGCTTTTTTTTTACAGCCTGAACTTGAACTTTGCTCTGATTTATTTTATCAACCGTGCTTTTCAGCTCCACATGGGTAAGGAATGTTAGTGCCATACAGTGCCCTAATGAATGTTAGCCATAGCATTGTCTGTTATTATCTAGTGTATAAGTTATGTCAGTCGGCTTACCTGCGAACCCCCACTCCCATTCAACACCCCGGTAACAATTGTGCTTATTAGCACCTCTAGACAAGAGCAGGAACAGTGGGTTTTGGTGGGAGAGGAGTACTTATTCATTCTCTCCCTCCCTCCTCCCATCACCCTTATCATTTACAAGTGCATAATTTGTTCAGCCATGAGCTTTGTGTCCCCTGAGGGTCCAATTCTGACAGCTAGCCCTGCATAAATACAATTCATTTACTGTATACTATTAGATGTAGTGTCAAATACATTTTAAAAGTACAGGAGCGGGGCCTCGAGTCAGGTGCATGGGTGATATACTCCTAAATAACTTACTCGAAAAACATCCCCCCAGGTATATAATGTACAAGACTTTTGAAAGTTCTTACCAGGCTTGGCGGTAAACACAACTACACTGCCAAGGGAAGGGAGCTGTAGTGAGTCACACCCTTTCCCCACAATGCCTTCACTCCCGTCATGCATCTACAGAGAGGATCATCCATGGAGAGTCTTGCGCTGTGTGAAGGGTGGGGGTGTCCAGTCTGTGGCAGGACTGGTACCGAGGGCTGGAGATGTGGGTACCCATTTGTTAGATCACTGTTTGCAGGAGCCGGGGGTGTTCAAATCAAAAATTTTAGGACTTGCCCACCCATGACTATAGCTGAATTTTCACTTGCCCCTATTCATTACAATGAAATTAGCTCTCGTTTTGTACTTGCCCTTCAAGGAAACTTACTTGCCCTGAACAGGGTGCAAGGATTTGCACACCCCTACCAGGACCCATAGAAACTCCAGTGGTAGCAGCCCAATTCTGATACTTTATATTCCTTAGCACTACATTAGTAATGGGGGAAAAAAGTAATTGATCTCTGCAGTGCAAGGAGCTACTTAGCTTGAGCCTCCGAGACCCTTCCCCTTTTTTACATGCTGGTTTCATTAACAAGGATAGAGATGGGGTCCAATCTGCTGGAAAAGAAATACCCAAACTTGAAGTTCAGCTAGTGAAGCTCATACCTCCTCCACTAGCGAGCTACGGACCCCGGGGGACTTAAGGGTGCGAACTCTAGATAACCAGCTAGTTAGGTATCACTTATGACCGGGTTCCCTCTATGCTCCGATTAGGTCTCTCTCTAGCCCTTACCTGACTGCAGGCGAACATCCGTTCTCTGATCACTCCTCTGGTGCCCCACTGATGCAGACTACCTGGTCCTGGACTCACATATGATCTGCATACAGGGTTTGTTGTGCAGATGCAGGGGTTAGGCTGATGATCCTGTCTGGATGCCAATTACTAATCGTTTGCATGCGTGATAACTATTGGACACCACGTGCTCTCCTGGATGTAAGTCAAGGGGGAGCAATCCTTGACAGACAGAAGGAAATGGAGAGGGGAAAGCTATCAGAGCAACACTGGCATGTAAGAGGTGGTGAGTCCAGTGGGCACCAAGGGTAAGCCAGATCCCAGTGGCCGCTGAGTAACGGATCCTTATCGAGGGAGGCTGATGCAGACTCTGGAGCATCTTCTCGATCATTTAAATGGAGCAAACACCGGTGCCTCTAATTGTGCTCTGAAGGACCAGGGTTCCACATAGAGACTGACCACCAAGCTATTAGAGTTAGACAGCAATGCAGTGCTGCTCACCTCTGAACCATGGGTCCATCAACCTGACTAAGGAATATTATCTAATTCTATCAGGAAATGCTCAAGACTTTCTCTGCTCCCCTGACCGGCATCATCCCCAGCTCCCAGTTGGGTATAACCGGGATCACCAGTGTGATCCACATACAGATCAAATTAGATACACCTCCTCTGTATGGAGACCTCTTTCCTCCTCAAGGTTGTGGCTAGGGCCAAGTCTGCATTGGCTGAAACTCCTACAGCTCTGACTAGCCAACCAGAGATGGGGTGAGGTGCATTCTTTATGGGACAGGGGGAACTGGGACAGACTTTATGAACAGGAGGGTTTAAAACATCAATTTATCCCCCTCCCCATTGAGCATACTCAGAACAAGGCATTGGCTGAAGGGAGACATACTGCTCCTGAGGCGAATGAAATGCACGTCCAACACCTCATCCCAAGACAGCCTCAACTGTAAGCTTTTTCAGAGGGGACACAGGGGGCCTGACTACCAAGGATTGATCTTGGTGGGTTACATCGACAGCACATTGGTGTCATTCAGTATGACCCTAGAAAGCTTTACTGTGGCAACAGTTGATCTCCTCCCCCACCCCCGTTTGGCACCCCTTTACTTCCTGCTACACTCCTGGGATGATCTGACAAGGCAGAGGTCCACTGACAGGGCACACTACTCCATGTGTAATGGACTACATTTCTAGTGTGCTTCCGATTCTCAGTCCCTCTCCACAGGGAGACTAAAAGCTATGATGAAGGAGAATAGTCGAACAGAAGGGGCTTGGACACTAGGTGCCTCTCTGCCTTAATTCAACCTGAATAATGCTGCTCACACACATGCACAACCTGCCATGATACACAGCAACTGGGGGTTAATATTCCCTCCCCCCAAGCAAAATTATACCCCTCTGGCCATAGGTACCCATCTGCTAGCTGCTGGCTGGAAGGTCCACTGAGCAAATTCCCCTCTCCCATACCACACGCTGGCAGACACTCTGCTCCCAGTCTTTCCCCTCAGCTCTCTCCTTTGATGTCTTCAGAAACAAGGACACCTTATCACTGTCCTAGTCCCCCTCCCCCAAAAAACACACACAGAATATGGCATTACTCCTGGATGCTCCTGACATCCAGTTCCAATAAATATCCTGACCTCATCTTAGGCTTGAGGAAATATAACAAAGTAAACACACCCTTCCTGAACCCCAGGGGAAAGTAAGCTCATCATTCCCAAACCCAAGGGGAATGTACAGAGCTAAATGGAAGCCTTAGCTAGTGAGTTTAGAGCTCAACAGTCGTTGTAGGGAATAGGTTGTCCTACTTCCCTATTTCCCTTTCTGTTGGTCTCTCCCTGATAGTCAGTCTAGAAGTTAGAGTTTGTATTATATAGAATGGTTAATCTGGAGCTTGATGTTCCATTCTGTTTTGTTCTTTGCCATTGCAGTGGCTCTTTGGTCATCCTCAAGAGTGGGGCAGGTAGTAGTCCTCTCCACCAAACACCCATCAAGCTGTCATCATGAGGGGCATCAATAATCAGTACTGGACTCTTCCTTGCTGTGCGAATGCTGCTGTTCTAGTAGCTGCACTTTCTGCATTGGGAGGGAGCGTCAACACCTCATCCACTCTCTGCACAGTACCTACAGGTTCCTCCTGAGTGTCTGGTGGTGCTTTCTCTTTCTTCCAATAATTCTTCTATAGCAACCCATAGATCTTCAAACTCCTCAAATACTAAGGGTCCTCTAGGTCTAGGCACAGCTGGTCCAGGCACCCAAACATTGGCATTCATTCCATTCAGGATGTGTACCTTATCATGCAGGCCTGTCCCCAGGCACACAAAAGCCACAATCTCCACAGACTTCTGCAAAACAGCCACCTGTTGGGGTAATTCCTAGTTTAACCAATGTACAAGTAGCTCTGCCTGCTCAGTCTCTGACCTGAAAGTCCTTCTAGGGAGTGCAACATTGGAGGCTTCAAGTGCTGTCTGTACCATTCTTCAAAGATGATTGTTACTTGCAAGCCGCTATTCAAGGTTGCTTAACGGTCGCTCCGTTTGCTATAACCTGGACCTCTGCTTGAGGTCCAGTCAGTTCCTTGGGAACTGCCAACTGTGGGGAAACAGTCATAACATTATGGTTGACAGCTTTTCCATACAGGGACCCCAGACTGCTCCCTCACTGGGCCCCATGGAAGTTTCTCTGTCAGCCTACCAGCTGGACCAATCTTTCATTAACCTTTTTCATGCCATTGGGGGCAGTACATTCAGTTAAAAATGCCCTTTCTCCCCATAGCATATCAGAACTCCTGGTCTGGCAGATGTCCTCCTTTTTGAGCCCTAGTAGTGTTTTTGGTACTTGGACTGCTCTCCCCAGTGAAGACGAATTTAGAAGAATATGCTTTTATGCAGATTTCATCCCTAGGTGCTTTTAAAAGCAATGAGAGTGACTGGTAGTGAAGTGACTGTTAAAGTGTAGTGGCAGTCATTCCACTCATCAGCCCTGTTGTAGACAATTGCCTGGACTGGTTTTGTGGGGAGGGAATGTTGGCCAGGACACTGGGAAAAATATATCCTACACTTTTTTTTGTATAACTTATCTTTTGTTGTTTTCAGATTAACAGCAAAATACAGCCATTGTTCATTGGAAGTGTGGTCAGTGCTCCCATACAGACAAAAAATATAGGCATCCTTATACAGTTAATTATAAAAAGGGTCTGAGAAATGAAACTTTCTGATTGGCTGCAAACATTCTAACAACCTTATGTTAATCTTTTTTTTTTTGAACTTGTTCAAGTTTATTTGGGATACCATCATCCAGTTTATACAGCATTGACAATTACCACAATTATATAAAACAGCATATAAAAATGGTCTATACTGAATTCCAGACTGAAGACATCCTCTGTTTATACTTAATTATACGTTGTGTTTAAAAAAAAAAATCACCTCCTCTCTTATCTCTCTGTTCTTACTTTATTACAACAGTCCAATCTATATAGCCTTCAGCATTTCCTTGTAGATTTTATTTTGTATCCCTTATTTTCGTTTTCTCCTAAGTAACCTTATGTTAATCTTTTATTAACATACATGTAGAGATTAACCATATGCTGAACAAGGTTTAACACTATTTAAAAACATGTTTTATTATAATAATAAGGCACTCCCAGGATTATGTAATGGTCGTCATCACCCCAGAGATGGGGCACCCTGCCACACCTCGTGCACAGTACACCCCTAGAAGGTGATTAACAGACCATTAACATAACCCTTGGTCATGCCTTATTGCTTAATAAACATTGTGTTCACTTCCTTATCATATAAATGAGGAGGAAGGGAACCTAAAAAGATAACATGTAATCCAATGTATGCCAGTAGTCAGTGCTTCAGATAAGGTAGGTGTGACCCCCCTACAAATGGGGGTTCCCGAAAGTCTTCCTTGGGCTTGCCTAAATGCCCTATGCCAGGCTGGTATCCTGTGTCTTAGCATTTTAAAAGTGTTGTATGAGAGTGCCTTAATGCCTCTGTGCTCTGTCTCTTTAAGAGCTGCCTATAACTTGTGCTTATTTAATCTGTGAGAAGGCTGAGTGTTTCTATGCTCAAGTCCCACCCAGGCTGCCAGATAATCGCTCCGTTCTGCCATTGCTATTTGCGCAGAGGGAGCTCTATTAGAAACTGTACTTATTTGCTGATTATCTATTAGAATAGTAATGATATTGTAGTTTGTCTAACCTGCCTTCTTTGCAGCATGGACAGTTCTTTTTTTATATATATATATATATATTTAACCTCTCTTTTTGTCCTTCTCATCTTCCATTAGAGGTCTGCCCTGGTCACGGTGCTCCCGAAGCTTTCACTGTCCTAATGTGCCACTCGCTCTCCCCGGTTACTCCTGGCCCCCCCAAGGAGGCGGGGCACGGCACCGCGGCAGGTATCAGTGCCATGGATTGTAACTGTTTGGGGAGTTCTTGGCCAGGCTGCTAATTGAAGCCAGGAGCAGGGTGTCATGGAGACGTCTGGTGAGGAGGGACTTTTTGTCCCAGTATTGGCTGGGGCGGAGACGTGCTGTCCCGCCCCAGTACCTCCTCTCTTCGACCGTGTGTCGGTGCTCAGGGTGATACACGCAGCTTCTGCTAGGTGTCACACTTGCACCGAACACAGAGACCCCCGGAGAAGGAGAGCAGTCCTTTGGACGCTCCATCCTTCTCCCCCCAGCTGGCCCTCCGACGACCCAGGCTCATTCCCGAACCCGGTTTGCCGGCGTTGCAAGCGGAACCCCAGCCGCTGTACTGCTGGGCCAGCTTAGCATGGACAGTTCTGTTTATCACCACCATCTTGGTCCTGGACTGCTAGAATGGGCCAATCAGTACCTTTGGGGACCCTAAAATGCAATCTGTCCCCAAGGGTCTTGTGGGAGTTAATGTCTGTAGGAATTGTCGTTTTGAGAATTTGGTGCCTCAATGCACCTGTAGGGAGAGCCTTTGCTTTGACAGACTGATGCATCAGCCAACCAGAACCTTTTGAACCGAAGGGAAATTCCCAAGCTGCCTGCTGCAGTGAGTCAGTCTGGAGTTAGAGTTTGGAGAGTGAACAGCTTGAGAAATTCGAGTACCTGCTTCTGCGTAGTTCACGCTGGAGATTGGTGGAAAGGCTGAGTTTGGCCTGTCTGCCTGCTGTTTCTCGAGAGGGAATCCTTTGAAAGGCTTAGCAATCGGACTGTATCCGAACTGGAGTGTGACAAAGCCACTGAAGAGTGACCAGATTTAAACCTGAAGAAGACCGAAGATTTGCTGTACGCGATCAGCCTGTCAGGACATCCAGTTGCCAAAGAATTCCCAGTTTTGCTCAGAGACACTGATATTGCTGCCAGACTGCTATCTGCATTGTGATATGGTGATTGCTTTACTATAAATGTGCTGTTTGTTATTAGTAGGTCGCAATTTGGTTCCCCACTGTTTAATTGAGCCACGCTTGCTGGAAGCTGCATCCAGCACCTACCGAACTGAATCTGCATCCATCTCCAGTTGGTCTGTGCCTCCACACTTTGGCCCAGCCAGCTACTCACGCCACAGAGAAGACCATCGAAGAGAGACCTGCCTGGGGATCAGCCCCCTGCTCAACATCACGAACAGTAATGACACCATGGTGAATTGTGTGGGCCCTGCTTCTCCTGGCAAACCAGCAAGTCATCCTGCAGTTCCCATTTCATCCATCATGTGTCCTGTACTGGGTAGTGTGAGTAAACACCAGGGCAGCGCCTGCAACAACAGCTCAATGAGAGTGTGTCATCCAATTTAATTATTTTGTCTAATCATCACGAACTGAACCTTCTGGCTCCAGATTACAAATTGTGTGTGGTTGTGCATGCCTTTTCTTTTCATCACAGGGCCCCAACCAGCTGCAGTGCCGGCCTACCCTGGGCAACCTATCAGGCTAGCCTATCTCACCAACTGGGTACCCAGAGCATGTGACTGTATAGGGACTAAAAAGTGCATGCATAATTGCCTGACTATATCAGTTTTAGAATCAGTCAACCTGATTATGCCCCTCCCTTGTTCAATTCCCCTGAATAAATCAGATCTAATTATTTTTGCATTTAATCTGACTGTGGTTCCAGTTTGTACCAAAAGCACTGTACTGTTGGTATTTGCTGTGCCTAACCTTGTTTCACAGGGGGTCTCCAGGGTCGAACTGGTGGAACCAACCCTGGTGGTAAGTGCAAACAGTGTGGGGATTTGTATGCTGAATAGGGGTTACTGTGAAAGTGTTTGTTGCATATTGTCTAGGCCACTAGAGGGGGAAAGAGGGGGGATACAGTGTCCCAGAGGGCTGTACCCAGGTTAGCCTTGTTACTAACAACCCTGTCCTCTGGGTGGAGGCACCCATTTCAGTACCCAGGCCCCTTAACCTGCAACCAGCCAAGCAGGCAGGGTAGTAGCCCTTGGGATAGCACTGCGTCAAGGTCAGTTGGTTTCCATCTGTGTCCCCACTCCTCCAGGATAAGGCTGAAAACAGGCAGAATTGCCTACTCCTCCTTTCCTGGTCAACAAAAACTAAACAAAATACAGTAAATACTAGCCTATTTTACCACATTTTAAGAAATATTCTTTGAAATGTTTTTTTATGAATACCGATATTCCGCCCAACCCTTGGAAATGCTCCATAGACACTTCATAAGGTGCAATTCTTCCAAATTTAAAGCACTTTTACTCATCAAAATTATATTTTACTCACCTAATGTCAAAAATTGGGAGTACGTTACTCTTGAATGCCAGTGTTATCTGGAGCACTGTCAGCAGTTGCCAGCAGCATCAGTAGCTACGGTGATATTACAGATGGGGATAATTTACTGTCTCCGAAATATTAAGAGCCACTGTTGAACCATATACAACATATTTATAAAAGAATGTATGCCACCTTCAGCAGTACAACTAGTCCCATGTATTGCTCTCCTACCCCACCCCACCCGAAATAAGAGTCTGGCCTGAAGATAAATATAATTATAAAGCTCCTTATTTCCATTTGTAACAAACCATGAACCTTGGGGTGATTAGCCTTCAAAACAACAGAGATCTGGGTACTGCACTGCTTTTTAAATAACTTGGGTACTCACACTCGTACACGCTTTACAGTTCTGTAGCCCAGTTCACTACTGGGCTTCTACTGCAGGTTGTGGTGCACATAGTCACTGGGGTCTCATGTAGAACACTCAGTCTCCCAGTCGGTAACTACATCAGAGCCATGCAGTCAACACCATTATAATTAATAGCTATCCGCCTCTTATCTGCACCTTTGATCGATCTCCCCACAACAACACGACCCAAAACAAAAAATGGTTAATCTTCTAAGGATTTAAGTTTTTTTGATTGTCTTTTATAATTGCGGCTGGAGGGTCGAGGGAAGAGGCGGATGTCACTGTCATCAGTGCTAGGCATGCCTTGTGTGCTCTCGCCATGATGATATGGCACGTAACATCCACAGGGAGGCAAAACATGGAAAAGCACAACCACAGCCACCAGGACGAAGGACCCCAGTATCCAGGCCCCGCCTCCCTGCCTTGGCACACCTTCTGACGAAACATGAAGTTTGGTGGTACATCCCCCACTTTGTCCCTGCCTGTAGGTCACAACCACAGCTCAGTGAAGGATCAGTGGCTAGGTAAGGGGTACAGGGGGTCCGTTATGCCTTTGGGAGCTCTGAAGGGAATCACCAGCTGGAGCTGAGAAGAGGCTTGAAAGAGAAAATTAAAAAATAAAGCACTCCACAAGCCAATCACTCGAAGCCCTAGATGAATGGTCATGTGATGTTTGTTCCAATGTGACTTTCCCCCCACAAACTGTTCTGCTTGCCATATAATCTAGGGATGTTAGGAGCATTCCCAGGTCCTTAGCATCCAGTGTGCTTTCGATACAGCTGCCATTCCATGGATAATGTACACAGCACTGACTTCCGTATGTGTGACAACTCCCATGTGGACAACTGCTGTGGCATCTGAACCAGTTTCCTGGCTCTGCTGGATGCTGGTCAATCTAGCCAGCAGTACCTGAGATCCTCTGGCTTGAGGCAATAATTAGTGGCCTCTGGCCACTGCTAAACTCAAACCCTGGGATAAGAACAGTCTCAAAGCAATCAAAGGTCTCTTTTTCAAGGTTACAGTACTGTATTACAACCCCCCAACCCCGAGAAACACACACGCGCACATGCATGCACGCGCACATACACACACCCACACCCTACCATCATCATTAGTTCCAAGAACCTTTTCAGAGAAATGTAGAGATGGCAGAGTGATTGGTGTGGTTCCAGATGTTGTATCCAGCCCTCTAAAAGTGTTGTTGCCAGGTAACCACTTTAGCTGCCTATAAAAAATGTAGCTAAAAAGGAATGATCATATAGCCAGAATATGTGGTGTTATAAAAATATAATTTTAGTAGTTTTTGCTCTGTGTCCTTTTGTAATGTCACTGTTGGGTTTTCAGATTGCCGTACTGACCACCGAGTAAGACAGAAAGGTGACAAAAATAGAAAGTCCTCTAAAGCTGATTAATCCTATTAGTGGCCTCGTAGAACTCTGGTTGATCTGTTTGTATAAAAGATGTATAAGCTTTGTACTGGCATAGTAGTTCCTAACAAGTATTTTTGTTCTTTGTTGCAGTCACGTGCCGTGAAAGCCATGTACCCACCGCACAAGACATGCACCCTGGAGTAGTGGGGATGACATCTGCGTGTTCATGCAGTTCCCAGATGGAGTACCAAAGTTTGTGGGAAACAGCAGTGGAGAGGTGCTGGCAACAGAAGGGAAAATAAATATTTCAGGCCCAGCCATGAAGAAAGCAGTACGACCTGTGTAAACGGAAATACTCCGATTCAGTTGATGTGTACTCAGCTTCACTAGCAGGCAGCTGACTGCTGGTTGCTTTCTGCCACGTAACAGATTCTGTTTTGTTTCTGAACAACATCTGTTCTGAGTTGCTGTGAAACTCCCTCACAACTGTGATCCAAAAATGGGAGCGGCCTGTGGCTGGATGTTGTGGAACTGGATTTTAGCTATTCTCCAAAGCCGCGTTTTGTTTCCCACTGCGCTTTTCTTGAGAGTTCTGCTGATATTTTATGGGGTCTATCAGGACAGGACGATGCTTGTGAAATACACCGACATCGACTATACTGTCTTCACGGATGCTGCCAGGTTTATCACAGAGGTAGGGCTTGAGTTTTTAAGGATATTTTGAACCACACTGTGTTAGTCACTAGAGCCCAAAGGTTGCTCCACTGTTAACCCCCGTACTATCATCATGGTTGATCCTTGTAAACCTGGACATTCCCATCCTTTCTCTCCCCCACCCCCACCTATGGCTGGGTCACACCCTCTCCAGAGATTCCCTCCATTTCCTGCCCTCCATCCACCCCCAGCATGGCTAAGTATGCTGCCTCCCTACTGTTCTTCGCCACTGCACTTATTTTAAGGCAGATTGTTGCACTGTATTATGAATACCTAGCTGCCTGATGACCTGTTTACCTGAATTCAGTTGCCCGTTATTTTTATTGTATCCAATAATTTGACTCCATATGTATGATCTCTGTGTTTTTGTGACTATGTATTTTACCTGTCTGTTGGCCATAAATGGCACCATGTATCTTATGTAACTTCTTTACGTAAAGACCTCTTACTATAATTCCTACACACACACCCACTGCTTTCCTTGAATTCACCACCTACATCCACCATTGCCTTGATCAAGGCCAATTGGTCAGCACCACTTTCATCGACCAGACCAAGGCGTTTGACACTGTCAACCACTCCTTGCTGATCGAACAATCATCTCTCTTAGGACTTTCAATTGACACTTCTTACTGGTTTCAAAGCTACCTCAGTGACCGCACCCAACAGCTTAGGATTGGTGATGCCCTCTCAACCTCCCTTCTGATCCATTCTGGAGTTCCTCAAGAATCTGTCTTGGGTCCCTAGTTATCTTAGCCCCCCCTTTACATCTATCCCTCTCCCTCTGGACTTCTACACTAATTGCCTTTCCCTCTCCCCACCTCTAACTCCCTGCACCCCTGCCATGCATATCCTGTCTCTACCACTCCCTCCTCAATTGCCCCATCTCCTCTACCCGCCCCATTTTCCATCCTACCCTTTCTCCCGCTATCTCTGTCTACCCCATGTCTACACCCTGCTCCTCCCCTCCCTTTCCCCATCTACCCTCTTATTCTCACCTTCCCCTCCTTGACAATGTTCTCGGAGCTGCTTTCCACCTCCCTCCTTTACTTTAGTAACCAACGCTACTCTCCGTACCTGTAACCCTTGCTCCTGCTCTAACTTGTTATACAATTTCCATGCCTGGTGTACTGTCCTGTTACACAAATTAATCGCTTTACAAACCTAGACATTGCCAATGCCTGCTCCTTTATGTTTTGTATTGCACTTATGTTTTATGTTTTTTTTCTACTTGTCCTTGTTACATGATATGGAACCTTTGTAAAAGAGCCCTTGGCTCAAAGGCGCAATCTGAAATCTCAATAAATATATAATCACTTAGTGCATTAGAAAGATTCAACCCCCCCCCCGAGCTGTCCCCAAGTACATCTGGACCTGCCCCCTACACAATGTAGATGTCACTGCCCTTCAACAAGACCTATTTGAGGCAGACTGGCATCCCATCTACTCAGCAAGAGACGTCGACTCTGCTCTGTCTCTTTTCACCAACCTCTTCTTACGCATCTGGAATCATCAAGCCCCGTTTAAGAAATCCAGAGTGAAGCGACACCACCACCCCTGGATCACTGCTGACTTATTGGCCAATTGCAGGGCCAGGGATAAAGACTGGCGCCAATATAAAAACTCTTTTCTTCAGGCAGACTTTCAAGCCTGCAAAGCTCTTAGGAATAGCTGCACCAAGGCCATCAGTCTTTCTATGGCTAATTACTTCAAGAGTCACCTGCATCAAGATCACCTCACTTTAGCATCGTTTTGGAAGGTTCTCCACTCCTTCCTAGAACCCCCTGCACAACATTTCTCACCAGTTCGGCATGTTGATGGGTCATTTGTCTCTGACCCTGCATCAGTCGCTGATACCTTCAGTAAATGTTTTGTTACCTGTGCTCTATCCAATCCTTGCTCACCGTCATCTACTGCACCCCCCGTCGACCCCTTCGGCTCCACATGGCCAACCCCCTGTTTACCATTTCCCCTCGTTCACCTCTCTTGAAGTCTACTCTGCCCTTCTGGCCCTAAACCCCTCTAAGTCCAGCCCTCATGGTCTCCACCCCAGGATTCTCCACCTCTCTGCTTTTGCCATCACGGCCCCTCTTACCCACATCCTAAACCTTTCTCTCGTCTCTTCCTCCATTCTCAAGGTTTGGAAATCAGCAAACGTCCTTTCCCTTCATAAGAGTGGGACTCCTCGGCCCCTGGTAACTACAGGCCTATCTCTTTCTTACCTTCACTAGCCAAACTACAAGAATCTCTCATCCACGCAAGGCTGTCTGACTTTCTTGCTTGCTCTAACACTCTGTCTCCCCCCCCCCAGTGCAGTCTGGTTCCCGGAAGCATCACTCAACCATATCTTCTCCTCTACGTGTCATAGATTCTATTTTCTCTGCGATGGACAAGAGCCAAATTACTGCTGCCATATTCATCGACTTGGTGAAAGCTTTTGGTTCCGTCTCCCATCCCCTTTTGCTACAAACCCTTAGCACTATTGGTCTTGCTGATCCTGTTGTCAGCTGGTTCCGTTCCTATCTACATGATAGAGAGCAGTCTGTTCAAATAGGCGGTTTTATCTCCTCCACTCCCAGTCCTCTCCGGTGTCCCCCAAGGCTCCATCCTTGGACCCATCCTTTTCTCCCTATTTATAAATAACCTCCCTTCAGTCTGCAGATCTGCTGAATTACATATGTATGCCCATGATACTATTCATTTCTTCTCTGGGCCCTCAGTTAACAGCGTACATGCCTACCTCCAGGATGACTTCAAAAGGGTCCAGTCCTGGTTCATGATAACAAACTCAAACTTAATGTAAAAATACAGTGGCCATGACTTTCGGTACCAGGCAAAAACTTGCTACCATTTTAGAACCCTCCAACTTTCTCTACCCTGGACAGTTCCTGCCTTGAGAACTTCTCGACTTTTAAGTATTTAGGGGTTTGGTTGGACTCCCACTTAGGCTTCTCCACCCATGTTGATGCCATCTGTGCCAAGCTTTGCCCCAAAATGGGTGCTGTCTACTGGCACAAAAACTGCCTCCCCCTCCACACCTGTCGAAAGCTTGTCACTAGAATGATTCTAACCACTTTTGACTATACTGACGTAGTGTATGGCACTGTTTCTCAGGCCTTCTTGGGCAGACTCGGTATCCTGTTAAACTCCTTCTGCCACTCCGCTTCAGCCTCTCCCCCACTTACCCACCACTCTCCTCTTTATTCTGCCCTATCACTTGCTCCCTTGCTCCACAGGAGACTGATTCACTGTGCTTCTTTCATTGCTAAATTCTGGTTTGGTACCCTCCCCTCTTATCTCTGCTCCCGCCTCTCTCAAGCCACCTCTTGAAATTACTCCCTTCATCACAGAGTCCCTCGAACCTTCTCTATCCCTCATCCTCACTCTGTTTCTGGGCAATCTGCTTTCTCATTCCATTTCTTTTCTCTCTGGAATAAACTACTTGCTGATCTCCGTCAATTCTCCTCCCTCTTTTCCTTCGAAAGGCTCCTCAGACTCCTACCTCTCCAGCCATGCTCTCAGTGTCCCTAATCCTTACCTCCTTAATGTTTCTGCATCTTATCTCCCACCCCCTCTTGTTACCTCCTTAATGTTTTTGAAACTTTTTTGTTGTTATGACTGTAACAGGCAAAGTTAGCCTGTGTCTTTGTGTCTATTTTTTTGCTAATGGGGGTATTTGCTTACCCCGTAGTATTCACTTTTTGTTACTCCATTTTGCACTTTAAATTGTGTTTATAATCCTGGTACTGTTGCTTTCTGTATTGCACTGTTTTGGGGTCTTGTAACCCTGATCGTTCCTTACTTTCTTGTTATTTATTGCCCCTTGCTGATTGTTGTTATTTTCTCCACTTGCCCCCGGATCGCTCCTGGAAACAAATCTTGGCTCAATGGTTCCTTTCCCAGTCATCAACTTTTAAATAAATAAATGTTTGAAGCCTGTACTGTTGTGCGTTTACCTGTATTTGCATTGCTTAATGTGCCATGTTTGTGGCTCGGGTCATGACTGAAAATGGTCCTCTGGATCAGTGCACCAACCCGGTTATCAAAGACATAAATAAGTAAAATCATAATCGGATCTAGTATTTTCCCATCTCTAGTATTTTCTTCCACTTGCTGAGTCAGAAAGCTATCCTAGAAAGTGTCAACCAAACCATGGTAATGGTATTTTCCAGTCTGCATCCCCCATTTTGAAATCCCCAATGAGGACCAGCTCTTGTCTTCCTGATCTCCTCCATAGATTGGTCTACCTCCTTTGAATGACGTGGGGGCCTGTAGACTACTCCAACATAGACAACCTTTGTCTCACCCATCTTCATTTTGGAGGTTGTAGATTAGATCAGAGGAGCGTTACATTATGGAAAGCAGATTCTACACTGTTCCTGCACCTTACAGGATGCTGAAGCTAACTGGTAAAGCTCATAAAAGTAGTTGTCCAGGCCAGCACTATAGTATAGCCACTAGGGGTATGCTTGCCATGCTGGGGTGCTAGGGTCATGCCCCGAGACTGGGTCTCCACTATGGACTGGCAGGAGGCTAGAGGGAGCATATTTCTGGATCTTCCTGCCACTGGGTGAGGGTGGTCAGCTTGCCTTCTCTTATCTTTGGGAAGGAGGAAGAACTTCAGCTCCACCTGAAGGATGATGGCGCCAATATTCTTGGGCCTCCCACCCCCTGTCTGACAATTGCACAGAATTCCATCTCTGGAAGTTACCGTATCCCTTAAGGCCCTATTAGGGGAGTTAAGCCATGTGCTGCACGTGCAGGGGAGGGGTCATCAGAGTTGATAGTTCACCGAGAATGGGCCCAATGGAGACAGCAGCTAACAAAAAAGAAGAAAATACGCACCGTAATAAAAAAAAGTTGTTCAAAGACAGCCATTTTTTACTGCAGCTGCCCACTGTCCTTCCTGTAGACACGCTTTGTTCATCCATGTTAAATCCAGAATTGCCTCTGTCAAGCAGCTAGATAACTTTCCCCTTTCATCTATAAAACTAGCACTCTAATTGTATCTGGAGTTCAGATGGTAGGACTTGCTGTGTGTTATATTTTCTTTACTATTTTGTTTGTACTGACTTTTCCCCTCCATCCTCCACTCCCCCCACTCAGAAGATCAGGTTGCTGTAGCTGTGCCCTTCCTCAGGATGGCAGGACAGACAAGCGGCATCCACTCGGGCAATCCCAGTGCTGCTTGGTTAGCTGGCATAGGGTTTCCAAAGGCCTGGGAGGCCCACACTGTCCCTCTCCAAACAGAGCACCTCTACTCTGCAACCTACTTGGCCCCCAGCACATGAACCCCAGTATCCCAGGTGGCAGCGCCCTGGGCTGAGCTGTTGGTTCTTTGGTGCCATTGCAGAAGGTACAGTTAGTCATTTGTTTACTTAGGGTTTTTGCACACCAGGATAGCTTCATTTATGTGGAACACCTATTTACCAAGAGGGTTACGAAGGGAAATTACAGCAGTAGACGTGTTACATGTTAGAAGCTTATCCCAGATATAAGCACAACAATACAATACAATATAATAAAATACACTGCAATACAATACAGTACACTGTGATACAGTACAACACACTGCAGTACAATATGCTGCAATACAATACAATACAAAACAATACACGGCACTACCATACACTGCGATACAATACAACACACTGCAGTACAGTATACTGCAATACAATACAATACACTGCAATACAATAACCAAACAGAGTGTAAATACTTTTGGTTAATAAAAACAAATTTTAAGTAGGAGTTTTGGGGGGAGGAGTAGCTCCCATGGTAAGTGAAGACAGTGGGGAAAGAGACAGATTTACTGGCAACTGCGTGGGCTGTGGAGATATGGGAACATGGCCTGCTTGCAGTTTTGTACATTTCTTTAATGACACCTAAAGAGGCCCTTGGGAATATATTTATTAAAAAATAAAGACAAAGACAGTTAGGGACAGCAATCACCTGTTAAATACAGTACAACCCCGATTATCCGAATGCCTCTGGAGATATGAAATTTATTCGGATAATCGGGGGTTCGGTTAAACGGAAGAATGCACTTTTTTTCAAAAAAAAACGGAGCATGCTGTTTGGTATAAGTTATGTTTTAATACAGTACAGTTAACGTACATACAAGTTAAAAAGCAGTAAATAATGCAGCAATTATACCATGCTGAACATTGCTGAGAATTAAAGTGCATTGCAGTATCACGGTACAGAGAATAAAGAGCTAATGTCAGATAAATGATAGTGCACTGTGAAAGTTGTCAGTCTGTATCACTGTAATGATTAATTATGCTGGTTACGTAAACAAGCGAGCAACAATCTTTTGAATGACTGTGTGGAGCCAGAGTAAACGCTACAATATCGCATGTAGGGCGGGGGACATAACCTAATTTCGGATAACCCGGAGATTCGGATAATAGGGTTTCGGATAATCAGGGTTGTACTGTATTTATTTATTTATTTTATTTATTTCAATTCTAGGATTACAATTACCTTTGAGCCCATTGCTCTTTTACAAAGGTTCCACGTCAATATTGGGCTTCGATTTGCCTAATCCTTCAATTGTTGATGGCTTCATCACCAGTTAAACAAGCATTTGTCGATGCCGAATGTTTGCTTGCTGGTATTAGCATTGGAAGTGCAGGAGTTAGACAGATGCAGAATAGGAATGGCAGTGAAGTATTGAACTTCACGCGAACCCCACCTCCACCCTGCAGAGATGGACAGGCATTGGGGTGTGCATTTGATTTGTTGCCCATAACGCTCACGCCATTTCACCTCACCCTACCCTGCAGACACCGACAAGTGTTGAGGTGTGCCTTGGGGTGTTCGGCTTTACAGTCACCCCATTCCATAAGGAAATATGCTGAAAAGGGTGCAGTGTAGGAGAGTGGGGTGAACTTTGCGGCCAAAGAGTCCATGGCATACCTCGATGCCTGTCACTGGCTGCAGGGTGGGGGTGGGGGTGGAATGGCATGAACATTACCATCGACAATCCCAAGTCACACCCCTGACGCCTGTCAGTCCCTACAGGGCAGGGCGTTATGATCGGAAACCCTAATGCCCTGGGTATTTCTTGGTATTTTCACTCCAGGTTTTCAACATAGGCTTTTTGTGACCCCACCACATGAACAGTGACACTGTCAGTTCGTTAGCCGAAAGGTGATTTTGCACAGCAACTGTGCCATTTGGCGACACGGGTGCAAAAACACATTTCAAATAGGATATAAAAAATGACAACTGTACTGTTCATAAGGAGGTGTAAAAAATGGTAATGTTGAAAATCTGGAGTGAAAATATAAAACAATTTGTGAATCACGACCGTGCATAGAAACTGCGAGACACACACCCATAATGCAATTATTTTGGGGATTTTTTTACACCAGATTTTCAACATAGGCATTTTGGGACCTCTGCTCATGAACAGTGGCACTGTGATTTTCTTAATCTGTCCCGAATGTTGATTTCGCACAGTGACCGCGCCCATTGTGTGCCAGATATGCAAAATCACATTTCGGGCAGGATGTGGAAAATGACAGCTGTACTGTTCATAAGGAGGTGTGCAAAAATGGCAGTCTTGAAAATCTGGACTGAAAATAAAAATTCTCAAAGTTACGAGTGTGTGCAGAAACTGCACAATGCACGTTCGTAACATAGTCATTTAGTGGAATGTCACCAAATTTTCAACATAGGCATTTTGGGACCTCTACTCATGAACAGTGTCACTGTGATGTGCTTAATCTGTCCCGAACATTGATTTCCCACAGCGACCGCGCCATTGTGCGCCAGATGTCCGAAAACACATTTCGGGCAAGATGTGAAAAATGACAGCTATACTATTAATAAGGAAGTGTGAAAAAATGGCAATGTTGAAAATCTGGAGTGAAAATATTAAAAATTCTCAAAGTTACAAGCGTGCATGTAAACTGTGCAACGCATGCTCATAACACAGTCATTTTTTGAAATTTTTCCACCAGATTTGCAACATAGGCTTTTTGGAAGCCCACCTCATGAACAGTGACACTGTCATTTTGTTAATCAGTCCCAAAAAGGGATCGCACGAGACCATAAAATCAGCTTTCAGGACCGAATAACGACATGACAGTGACTGAATTCATGAGGTGGGGTCCCAAGAACCCCATGTTGAAAATTTGGTGCCAAAAGTCACAAAATGGCCAAGATATCCACCTAAGTTGAAAAAAACATTTATGCCATCATACAGCTACGGCATTTCTTCTATTCACTGGTCGGCTTTGAAGAGCGCAGGCGGTGTTCCCGGCTCCAGTAAAGATCATCGCGGCAGGCCCGGAGGTAAGTATGGGGTGAGGGGGGTGGGGAGGTGGGGGCGCAGAGGTGGGTGGCAGGCTGGGGAGGGGCCACCGCAGACGAGGGACCATTTTTTTCTTTTACAGGTAAAAAAAAATAAAAAATTAAAAACACATTGTGGGAAGGTTTTCTTAATTACAGGGACATTTGGCATGCCGGGGTGGGCTCCCAGGGTGCCACCTGGGTGTTTTTTTTTGGGGGGGAACTAGAGCTGACGTGGATTGGGCATCCCGTCGGCAAAAAAGAAAACTTGATCAGCCAGAGGGTGAGCCGAGGACGAGGAAGCGGGAGGGATTTCTTTGCCACCGGAGGGTGAGCTGGGGAACGAGGGAGCGGGGAGGACAGCAGCAGCAGGAGGAAGCGGGAGGGATTTCATTGGCAGTGACATGCAGGAGGGCCGGAGAAATTGCGTGACGTCAGTCTGCCAAATACACACACGTTACCACTTCTGACTGCAGCGACGGTTTTCTTTGAACTGCAGCCGAACTGCTGTCATAGACAGCTCATGCATCCTTTGGTGCGGTACAGTCGTGCCTGCTAAACGGAGCACTGCATTGGACAGGAGAGTCACACACCTCCAACAAGTCATACGGTTGCAATATGTTTGCTTGTAGCTATATAGCTATAGGCTGGTAGTTCAAGATGGGTTTACTGTTCCCTTTCTTAAATATAGGGATGATATTAGCCATTTTCCAGGTGGATGGTACAATCTTGGAGGAGAGAGATAAGTTGACTAGCCTGGCAACTGGAACTGCCAGTTCCCAGGCTGCAATGTTTAGTAGTTTTGTTTCAGTGCCACTGGGTCTAGCTGATTTGGAGGTGCGGATGTTCTTGAGGAGTTTGTAGATGTCAACTGTACTCACTGGTGAGAAACAGAAAGAGAGATGGGATTCAGGGTGCCTGTGTGGGGGGGTGGGAGTGGGAGTGGTCAACCTCGCTATCACCGAGAGAAATATAGGTAGGGAGGTCTGCGAATTGTTTATTGAAGGCGTTCACTACAGTGTTGGGGTTATTGCAATTCCGTTAATGTTGAAGTCTGGGGGGGGGGTGCACAAGTGATTCCTAGGGATTGTTTGAGATACTTCCAGTACTGGCGCAGATTATTCAAGGATCAAAGGTGCTTGTGAAAGTAGGTACTTTTATTGCATTGGATAGCTTGTTTGCATTTATTTCGGAGGGACCTATACGTATTCCAATCCGAAATTGAATTGGAGACTTTGAATGAAGCCCAACTTTTACCCCTTGTTTCAGGAGAGCTAGAAGGGGATGAGTAAGTCATTTGGTTTGTTGACCTCACATTCTCCTTGAGGTAAGGGGTATGTGTATATTCTGCAGGTTGGTGAAGACTGTGTTAAAAT
This sequence comes from Neoceratodus forsteri, assembly GCA_016271365.2. Classification (NCBI taxonomy): domain Eukaryota; kingdom Metazoa; phylum Chordata; order Ceratodontiformes; family Ceratodontidae; genus Neoceratodus; species Neoceratodus forsteri. The sequence goes on along the minus strand of CM028133.1, from coordinate 35,195,449 downwards.
AACAGCTAGGTCTACATCTGAGATGACCCAGAGGTAAAACCAATCCTGGGTGGCTCTGTCCACTTTAAACCTTAGTAAGTCAATGCGAGAAAAGTCTTTGAAGTGGATAATACTGGGGAGGTGGGGGAATGCGGAGGTTTGGCCCTCCAGACACAAAGCACTCGTGAATGGTCACTGATTGCATGTGGTAGTATCCCAGATAATTCTGTTTATATTTGGGGTGAGGATCCATTTAATAAGGGTGGCAGTATTTCCATTGTTGGAGATTCTTGTAGGTTATGAGATTAATTGTGTTAGGAGTAGTTTATTTAAAGATCAAATGCCAGTGGTTTACAGATTTACTATAAACACAGGAATTCAAGTCCCTGTGTCATGATTAGTGTTTCCTGAAAATATGTTGTTTGGTTTTGTGGCTTTCTTTAAATCAGCATCTGTTAATGTGCTCTGCAGTAACTGAAAATTGTGACAAAGCGGTGAAGATTTTTCTGTCCCTATCAGTGAGTGATGACATCATTCCTGTTCAACCTGTTGCTGCAGCAGTGAAGTTCTTAATTGCCTGTAGTAGCTGTTGCACTTCCCAGTCAGCGCATTCTGCAGGGCTGTGTTTACTCCGTGTGTGCTACTAACCCATTTGGTTTGTGTCTAGATAAATTAGTTTACAGTCTATCATTCTGTTCTCATAAAGAGTTGGTCATTTGTGTTTCAGTCAGTAACTGCACCCTACTTCCCTCTGCCCCCCCCCCCAACACACACACAGGCAGGGCCAATGCCACCTGTTGCCCTTTGTTCCAGTCTCCACAGACAGGACTGCTGTGCTCTGCTTCCTCTGAACATATGTATGGAGGCTACATCAAGGACACACCAGTTCTATGACTTGACAAATTTTAGGTTTATTTTATATCCATTTAACATTCTTGGGTTTAATTTATTCAAAAATCAATACATAGTTTTTATGTAACAGAGCTCAGCTGTGATACAGACTGGAGATTTCTCACAAGCATTAATTTATGCCGCTTCAGTTACTCACTGAAACACAAATGACCAACTCTTTATGAGAACAGAATGATACAATCTGTTTAAATACAAACCAGATAGGTTAGTAACACACTTGGGGCTGGATATTCAGACTGTGCCGGACAGTGGCGCAAGCCTGGGCGCAGCGCAGCTGGGCTGCGCGGGGGCCCGGACCAGGCGATATTCAACGGTGATGCACTATGGCTCAGCAATCGCTGAATATGGCATGGTCGGCATTACACGCGCATGCGCGAGTTGCAGTCGCCAGTGCAAGCCACAGAGAGGAGTACAGGATGCACCAGCGCAAGTGCAGTTGCGTTAGGCGCATCACCCGGATATTCAGCCGGGTATGCAAATGAGTCATAATCTATAGCAACAATATTTGGTCATTATGCACCCCATTTGCATGTGTTGCACTTGGTGTCCCAGCGAAATGCGCCTGCCGCCCTGCCAGGCTGCTGTTGTCATGGGTTGGCTCCCTGGTGGCTAGTGTAGCCCCCCCGTATGCCCGATCGCGGGCAGTAGTACAAATATAATGAAACCTGGTGGTCTAGCGGTTCCCTCCACTGCCCGATTGTGGGCATCTGTATTAAAACAAACATTTCCTGGTGGTCTAGCAGTCCCCTGCTGCCCGATCGTGGGCATCTGTATTATAATAACATTTCCTGGTGGTCTAGCGTCCCCTTACCACCAACACCGGGCATCTGTATTATAAAAACATTTCCTGGTGGTCTATCGGTCCCCCGCTGCCCAATCGCAGGCAGTTGTAATGACAGAACGTAGCCTGGTGGTCCAGTGGTACCATCCTCCCCACCCTCCCACAGAGGACTCCCAGCCCCCCCATCATCAGTGGGCGGAAGTACTCTGTCCACATACCGCCCGGCGAATGACAGCGTACAGTAAGATATGTACGCCTATTGGTCCACAGTGTGGACCAATGGGCTTGCAGACCATACTGTACTACACAGGACCAGATATGTGAATGAACGCCACTGATGACAGGGGGTGGTCGGGGGTCCTTTGTGGGAGGGTGGGAGGGGATACCACTGGACCATCAGGCTACGTTCTGCCATTACAACTGCCCCGATCGGGCAGCGGGGGACCGCTAGACCACCAGAAGATTTTGTTATAATACAGATGCCCGCAATCGGGCAGCAGAGGGACCGCTAGACCACCAGAAAATGCTGTTACAATACAGATGCCCACGATTGGGCAGCGGGGAGGACCGCTAGCCCTCCAGGGGTTAGTTATTTATTACAGAAGCCCGCAATCAGGCATACGGGGTGGGAGGGGGGTCCACTAGACTACCAGGGGAGTCCAGGTACTTTTGGATGGTGTTCCTGCTGGGCAGGTGGCCACCCATGGCTGGCAGCTATTGTGTTGCGCCTTGCAATACAGCCACCCGCCTGTGGGTGGCCAGCATTTGAGCTTCTATTTTACGGCTCAGCTTTGAGCACCAGTGTGCGGCGATGTAGGGGTTTGCATGCACGCGCGCCGCACATCCCGGCTGAATATCGGGTGTGCTGCGTATGCATGGTATGCCCCTGCATTTTACCGCACAGGATTACATTGTGCCCCAGCGCATCGGGATTTGCGCTATGCTGCGCAGCCTTTTCAGTATCCCACTAGAGCGCAATGCATGATTGCGCCAGTGCAACTCAGTTGCGCCAGGCGCATCCCCTTTGAATATCCCAGCCTTGGAGTAAAGACAATTAGCCCTACAGATTGCTCCGACTGGGAAGTGCAACCACTACTACATACAATTAAGGACTTCATTGCTCTAGCAACAGGCTGGACAGGAACGATGTCATCACTCACTGATAGGGACAGAAAAGTCTTCGCTGTTTCTTCACCGTTTTCAGTTACTGCAGAGCACATATACAGCTGCTGATTTCAAGAAAACCACAAAGCCAAAAAGCATGATATTTTCGGGAAACACTAATCATGACACAGGGACTTAAATTCCGGAGTTTATTGTAACTCTGTAAGACACTGGCATTTGATCTTTAAGGAGTGTTTGGCCTCCAAGCCAGTTGATGCTAAAGTCCCAGCGTATAATGAAGTAATTCTTATTCACACAGGAAGCTATCGTTTCAAGGAGTGGTTGGTGGAAGATATACGCAGAAGACATGGAGTTTTTAGCAGCATTACCTACTGTGAGGATGCCATGAGAATATTTGTAGTGTGGTGGTGAGGTAGTTTGGGCCGTGGACAGAGTTGTGAATTTAAGGTGGGACTTGAAATATATCATGGTCCCACCTCCTCATTTAGAGGGAGATCTATCATTGCAAATGAAACTGTATCCCGGGATATTGTAGAGTCTGTCAGGTACAGGGATCTAGCTTTACCTTTGTTCCAATTCTTAAGATTTTCAGTGCAGGAAGAGTTTAAACCCTGGGCTAAGAATTTGTTATAAATCCTGAAATAAGTGCAGGTATAGGTTGTGTATTTTACCCAGACAGTGCCCTAGGGGGTGGAAACTGTTTTTTGTGTTTATCTGTGTGTGCCTTAAAAGGCCAGACCAGACTTTGTCAGGAAGTGCTTACATCATAGCTACTTATCAGCCAATAGCTCTGGTAACAGACCTGAGAACAATAGTATTATAAGCAAGTGTTTTATAGCAAACTCATCAGAACAGCTAATATTCTTCAAGTGAAACTACCTCTGGTGGGAAGCTGCAATACTGAACATAGAATTTGCAAGAAAGCGAGTTGTGCTCACAACAGAGGGAGGTGAGCCTTACAACTGACTTTGGTTTGTAGCAGATATTCTGCAGGTGGAGGCTACTTCTAACTGAAAGGTGAAATAAGGAACTTAGAATTATCAGGAAAAGACAGTCTTTCAAGCAACAGAGGGAGGTGGATCTAGCTTTACCTTTGTTACAATTCTTAAGATTTTCAGTGCAGGAAGAGTTTAAAGCACAGCTGACTTATTTTGGGGCTGACTGCTTTCAGAGCACAAACCAAGAGGCTGTTTTGGGGCTGGGGAGGTTTACCTGTGTCTGACTTGGATGTCTGGATTTTTCTCTGTTTGATTAACAGGGTATTTTCTCTGTCAAATTGTTGTGTAGGGCATCTTGCTGACAGGAAGGCACTCATCGCAGCGGTGGGTCAGAGCTTTTAGCTGATTGTTTTGTGAGGGCACAGTTTAGGCCCAACCCCTTCCCACCCCTCACCCACCCACCCCTGGAAATAGTTACTTTATACCTGGGGTTCTGACATCATTTCCTCAAGAGTGCAAGGTGCATATCACTGTCATATCCTCTCTAGCACACTGCACTGACAATATAAGCATACACATTATATAATATATATATTTCTATATAACAAGCCAATCACACACACACAAAAAAAAGTAGATAAACATGTGGGGAGTAGTGCAATGTAATGGCTGTGGGGCAGCGGTCTTCCGGGAGTCTTTCTGGAGGCTGAGATGCTGCCCTATTTGTAGACAACTCTCTGCGCTGTGGGAGGAAGTTGCCCATCTTCAGGCCACACTGGACAGTAGTAAGGGAACCTTTCCCCAGACCACACTGAATGGTAGGAAGGGAACCTCCCCCATCCAGGGAGCACCAGAGCCACCACCACTACCTCAGAGGTTGTGAAGAAAGCACAGCAGTTGGACCACAGTGGGCTCAGGGAGGGTGAGGATGGTGGAACAGAGGCACATCCAGTCAGTTGTTCCACTCCACAATCCATACACCATTCTGGGGGAGCATAGCTCCCATGGATGCACCAAGAGAGGAGACTAAGGAGGCTGAGGACAACTGTCACAAGGGAGGCCCACAGGAAGGAGGCAGAGGACACCACAAGGAAAGGAAGCAGCTCCTGGCCGGGGACTCAATTATTAGGGGGATAGAACTGGGGGGAGCAGGGAAAACTGAAGTAAGGTGCCTGCCTGGTGCCATGGCTTGGAGGGGCAGGAAGCGCATCCTCAGGATCACGAGAACAGCTGCACGGGAGTCTGAGCTGGACGTCACTGTCCACCTAGGGACAAATGCAGTTTAATGAATGGTTGAAAAAATGGTGTGGAGCACAGGGGTTTGGCTTCATTGGGGACTGGGGTTCCACCTGGAGGGACACCAGCCTATACTGGCAGGATGGTCTGCATCTGTCCAGGAAGGGAACAAGTCTTTTGAGCAATCGGTTTAAATGCTTCATTGGCAAGCTTTTAAACTAGTCAAGGGGGGAGGCACTGAAAAGCAGCAGGAAAATCCCAGCCTCTCCCTACAAAACAGGGTATTAAATGAGAAAAAGACCGAGGTAGAAAGGTCAGTCGGGGATGCTGCAATAGAAGGTAAAGCCATCAAAAAATAGAGAGCAATGAGTACCAATGCCCGTAGTCTTGAGTAACAAGCTTCCTGAATTAGTGGCCTTGATGGAGGAGGAACATCTGGATATCGTGGCAGTCACAGAAACATGGTACACACAAAACCATGACTGGGACGTAAACATACCAGGATACACTATCTACAGGAGGGACAGGGAGGGTAAAAGAGGAGGAGGAGTAGCTCTTACATAAGGGAAGGAATCAAAGCAACAGAACAAAAGGGTAAACAGGGGAGAAGAAGCACTGTGGGTAAATTTGGAGACCGGCAATGGCACCACAATCTGCACAGGGTTGTATACAGACCCCGTCTCAGGGGAGGAAATGGAAAAGGAAATGATAGAAAGTATACTTAGAATGGCAGAAAAAGGGAGATATTGCTGATGGGTGATCTGAATATGCCAGATGTTAACTGGAGTGCAGTTGCAGCAGCCACTCAAGAGTGGGATTATTCTAGATGCCCTACAGAGGGCATGCCTTAGACAACTAGTATTGGAGCCCACCGAGAGGAGCAATCTTAGACCTGGTTCTCTCAAATGGAGATGAAGAGAGGATCACAGATGTAGAAGTGGGTAGCCATCTGGGAACTAGCGACCATCGAACAGTATGGTTCACAATAAACACAGCAATAGAGTCAAGCCATACAAAGGCAAAAAGTACTGGACTTTAGGAGGGCTGACTTTGCCAAAATGGGTGAGTGCCTAAGGAATGCACTAGCAAATGGGCAGGAAGGAGGGGTGGAAGAACAATGGGGAATAATAAAAACTGCCATCACAGAGGTACCAAGCCTTTGTGTGAAGCAAATAAACAAAACAAAACGATGTAAGAAACCAGTATGGTTCTCAAAGGAAGTGGCAGTGAAGGTTCAAGAGAAAAAGAAAGCATTCAGGAAGTACAAGGAATCACAGAAGGAGCAGGACAGAGAACTGTATCAGTTAAAGCAAAGGAAGCTGGAAGGCAGTCAGAACAGCAAAGGCCTAAACCAAGGAAAAGATAGCCAACTCAGTTAAGAAGGGGGATAAAACCTTTTATAGGTACATCAGGGAGTGAAGGAAGACCAAGGGAGGGATAGTGAGGCTTAATAAAGGGGAGGCAAGGTGGGCAGAGGGTGACTGTGAAAAGGCGGAGATATTAAACAAACATTTTTGCTCAGTATTTACAAAGGAAGAGGGGGAGGTACCTAAAACAAACAGTAGAAACACTCTGGATACAGAAGTTGATACCAGCCCATTTACAGAAGAAAGGGTTCTGAAAGAACTCTTAAAACTGAAGGTGGACAAAGGAATGGGGCCTGATGGGATTCATCCCAGAATTCTAAAAGAACTAAGGGTAGAACTAGTGACACCACTGACTACCCTCTTTAACAAATCATGGGAGGATGGGTGGTACCGAGGACTGGAGGAGGGCAGATGTGATTCCCCTTCACAAAAGTGGAGCAAGGCAGAAGCAGGAAACTACAGACCTGTTTAACCTCAGTGGTAGGGAAAATGATGGAATCACTTGAAGGAAAGAATTGTCGAGTATCTAGAGGCCAGAGGGCACAGGACCCAAGGCAGCATGGATTCACAGCAGGAAGGTCATGCCAGACAAATCTGATAGATTTCTTTGACTGGGTGACCAAAGTAATAGATCAGGGAGGGGCTGTGGACATGGCCTACCTAGACTTTTAGCAAGGCATTTGACACAGTCCCACACAAATATTAATATACAAGTTAGCCAGCCTGGGAGTGGGTCCCAAGATGGCAGCCTGGTAAAGAATTGGCTGGAGAATAGGACACAGAGAGTAATAGTAAGTGGAGTCCACTCTGAAGAAAGAGGGGTTACTAGTGGGATACCGCAGGGTTCAGTATTAGGACCGGTCTTCTTCAATGTCTTTATAAGCGACATTGCAGAGGGACTGGAAGGAAAAGTATGTCTCTTTGCAGATGACACAAAGGTCTGCAACAGAGTTGATGCACAAGGTGGGGTGGAAAGGATGAGAAGGGACTTGGCAAGGTTAGAGGAATGGTCAAATGTATGGCAGCTTAGATTCAATGCTAAGAAGTGCAAGGTAATGCACCTGGGAAACAAAGACCCAGGGAAAGAGTACACAATGGGGGGTGAGATACTAACAACAACAAAAATGGAAAGGGACCTGGGGATAGTCATAACAGATGACCTAAAGGTGGGCAAGCAATGTGAGAGGGCAGCAAGAAGGGCTGGGGGGATACTGGGATGCATAGGGAGAGGCATCACCAGTGGAAAACAGGAAGTTATTATCCCTCTGTACAGACAGCTGGTGAGACCCCATCTAGAGTACTGCATGCAGTTCTGGAGACCCAATCTCCAAGAAGACATAGACAGGATGGAAGCTGTCCAGAGAAGGGCAATCAAATGGTGCAGGGTCTGCACCGGAAGACATATGAAGAGAGACTTAAGGAGCTTAATATGTATAGCCTCGAGGAAAGGAGGGAGAGGGGGGACATGATAGAAACTTTCAAGTACCTCAAGGGAATCAACAAAGTCCAAGAGGGTAGCATCTTTCAAAAAAAGAGGTGTGCAAGAACAAGGGGGTACAATTTGAAGATGGGGGGGGCTCAGAGGTAATTTAAGGAAGTATTTTTTCACAGAGAGGGTTGTGGATGCATGGAACGGCCTTCCGGAGGAGGTTGGGGAGTCAAAAACAGTGGTGGAATTCAAGCATGCATGGGACAGTCATAAGGCAATTCTAGGGGGTGGGGGTAGGAAGAAGTAGGCTGCTGGTTAACTAGGATCTGCAGCTTATCCAGTAGGTAGAGAAATGGGCAGACTGGGTGGGCCAAGTGGTCCTTATCTGTCATCAAATTCTATGTTTCAAACAAGCACAAGATGTCAGGTTGATAATGAGAAGTCCAAGTGGTAAGTTTGTTGCGATTATGGAGCAGGCTTCTGATGTTCAAGTGGACAGTTTTGAGCCATTTGATCCCATGCCAAGGAGGGAGGGGAGGTGGCAGGTGCAGAGGGCCCAGGGTTTACTTCAACATCTCCAGACTGTAGTAATAGTAGGAGAGTTAGTGAGGGGAAAAGGTAAGGTTTTGGGTAGACAAAAAAGTGTGGGGGGTACCGGTGGAATTTCTTCGTATAGTACGAAACAAGGAGCCATGACTTTTGGTAGCATCGCCAGTAAATGTACACAGGCTGAATAGCGTGCAATATTAAATTTAACATGGTAAAGTCTGTGAGGTCATAAGGGGAGATTTGGCTGGGTTTATCCCTTGGAAGGGTACAAAGTTGATTGTTATTAGTATTAGTGTAATAGAAGTCAGGGTAATTAGTAACGGAGTTAGGCGGGGGGGAGCTGTGGGGTAGCATTAAGGCTGAGAGTATTATCATGGTTATGTTGTGTTGGCTCTGTCAGTGATACAGGTTCAGTTGTGAGGAGTGCTATTATGTGGAGGGGATGAGGAAGAAGAAGATAATTGTTAACCTGAACCAGGGATGTTGCTATGGTAAATCGTAAATCTAATGTAACTGTAAACCCCTCGGGCTTATCTGTAGTTGCCCGATTTTCTCCCTGTTTTGCTGGTGCCCCCTGGGTTTCCCCGTGTTCTTTCCCTGCCAGTATGCTGTCTTCTGCCCTCTCAGGCTTAAGTTCATGGTTGCAAGCTGCCGGTTTGTTGTTTTGGCCGGCACTCACGTGTGTGCCTAGGTGCTTTGATGTTGCTGACCGCTGTTGTGGTTAGGAAATGGTAAGTTGGTCTGTGGTCTCAGTGCCCCTACTGGTGTTTTTGGGGACCGGAGACCTTAAAGGGATCGGGCAGAAGCCCCTTAACGGTAATGAAACAGTAGTTTGAACAACGGGGCTACTACAGGTTTTTGAATATTAATGAGCAGCTCCATGAATAGTGATGAGTGCTGCCTGCCGCCTGGGGGGGACAGAGTTTCGGCAGCAGCGACAGTTAAAAGGCTGAGAGCAACATAATAAGAGTGGGCTCATTTGACAGGGGGCAGTGGGAGCCACAATCTGCTGGGGTGATTGTGGGAGTGAGGGGTTGTGTTGGGCTGCATCAGCCTCTGGACGAGGAGAAGCTGTATAAAACTGAATGGGACTCCATATAAATAAATGGGAGCTGACATATTTGTGACACTTAACCTCAGTACTGCAGTCAGTCAGAGATCTTGCACCCAAACTGGACTGAAAGAGACTGGGAGAAGGAGAGGACTAATTCAGGTACCAAGATCATGCCCCAATAAATAATCAGGAAATATTGATCACTATGGTTATGGATTATTGAAAGGCTTCATCAGTGAGTCGGAACTCCGGATTTTCGGCTGATGCTGTGTGGACCTTCTGGGATTTCGTCAGTCTATTCCAGGGCTCTGGACAAGACAGGACTGTTCTGTGAGAGCAGGCCTTGAGCTTCAGGGGTTTCCTCAGGCCCCCATTTGGAGATTTGCCTGTTAGTATAAGTGGATTGGAAAGGGGAAAGAAGGAGGAGAGACTGAGTTGAGGTTCTGATTCCCCAGGTACTTGCTGCTGGATTGTTTGAGAAGGGGAAAGAGAGAAAGGAACTGTGACTCCCCAGGTATCGAGAAGTTGCTTGCTATTAACGGGAGAGACTGAGTGCTGCAGAAACCCTGCACTGGGAAGTTGGACTAGTTGAGAAGACTGTGTGGATTATCAGAGTGCTATAGTCAGGGCTGAGAAGTCGTTTGCTTATGTGGGACTGCAATAGAAATTCTGAAGAGGCAGAGCGTCTCTGGTTGTTGGGGTGCTAGCTGAAGGCTGTGTGTGTCCTGTGTGAACCTGTTAAAGTGGCTGAGAGCTGAAGCATAGCTGCAGCCGAAGAAAAGGTTGTGGACACTGCTAAACTGGAAAGTGTGGACTGGTGTGCAGGAGGTTGTTGTTGCTGAGTTTCCTCTGCTGAATTGCACTTGTACTCATCGAAATAGAGGCTAGCACCCACTCAGATTGGCACTGGAATTTACTGGAGCAACTGCTTGAAAACTTTGCGTTCTAAGAACTCAATGCAGGGACTGCAGGAGGGCCCCCACCATTTGGGAATCTTCACCGAGAGCCAGGGAGGAAATTTGCTAACCCCTCCCAAGTGGGACTCACTATCTCAGGAGGTCATCTGCGCTTGCTGGGGTGCTAGGGCACCTGCGACCCATCGGAGGAGCTGGGCTGTGGAGCCACTCCCAGGTCTGGGCCTTCTGGGGCAGGTGTTGTCCTACCACAGTGCTCTGCAATGGGCCAGAAGAAGCTGAATGTGACAAGCGGCCAGAACTACAATCAAGGTGACCAGCTGCAAGATCCTTGAGCACGGTCCATCCAGTCCAAGGGATCCTGGCCGGCCTGTTTCATATTTGCTGCACTAACCCAAGGAGCTCCATTTTCCCCGGTGTTGAGATTGACAAATCATGAGCACCCAGGACTTGGTTCCTTGGAGGGAAAGGGGAAATTTGTGTGTTTTTCAGAATCTAAAGTTTTCTACAATTTCAAGGCTCCAACAGCCAGCCAACCCATGACACCAATCAGGCCTACACTTAGTGGGTACCCCTAGGGACAGTTTAGGGACACTGGTACCAGTGGGGGAGGGCTTGGCCTGCGGGCCCACGTTTTGCTGTTGCATATGTCACTAACCTTCTTCCTTCTTCACAGCTACCCTAATATCCCATCCCCTAGTCCTTACCCCCTTGAATAAAACTGTGAATCTGTTTGTTGAAACTGCTGGTGTTAGTGAAATTCATTGTGTGTGTTTACTGCTGAGATTTATAGTTTATGGTGGAACATAGTATTTGGGGAGTCCGTGTGCAGAGTGGTTGGTTGGGGAGATGAGTAGGTACAGTATCCCAGGGGGCTGTAACCAGCGAATACCAGGCCCACTAATACTTTACTCTGGGTGGAGGCACTGCGCTATTGTCAGCATTTCTGGGAATGAATCCCCAATTGTCACCGTAGCAGGATCCAGGCCCCTTACCTGGTATCGGAGACAGCTGGCAAGGGAGGGGTAGCCCACTGGCATACGGCGCCAGAGCTACATGAGGATGTGAGAAATCCACCTAAAATGCATTATTGAAATGTTACTAATGAGGAGTGCCAGGCTTTTTGTGGATTATAACAAGACTCCTCCATAGAGATCAAACCCGCATGTAAGGGGGAAGTATAGTTCCGCAGGACACTGCATACTATAAGCTGGAGATACTGTTACAGCAGTCAGATCAGAATTGTTACAAACTGTTGAGTTTTGACCCCTACTAAGGAACAGAGAACTAGAATACTACCTCTTCTGCTTATATCGGGGGTCTGATCTCTAGGATGAACTATTCTGTATGTCTGTAGTCACCTCCCTACTTCCCCCACATGACCTTTAGAGTTATTGAGTACCATGAATATAACTGAGAAGGTTACTTAGCAAAATATTGTGGGTACATGTTTACCTAGCTCTGTGTAGTACTCTTACGCTCTCTCTACATATTTCTTTATAGGTGACGACCACTGATTGATCTGAAAATTGTGCAACCAGAATCAGCTGCTGCAGAGCAATACATGATGTTGAGAACAGTTTTGTTATAATTATTTGTATTTTTTAAGTAATTTTTTGTTCATTTGATTAGCCTGATTTGAACTGTATAGATTACAGAGTGTGATTCATATGTGATGATGTAGTTCTTTTGATGCTGACCTGACCAGTCAACTGTTCTGGCTCATGAATAATTAAGGGCTATATAATAGCGGGTCAGTGGTTGGTACAGCTAACCTCTGACAAAGCCCTGAGATGGGCGATGTGAAACGTTTGGTGTGGAATGTTTTTGCGTTCATAACTTTAGGCAGCTCCTGCTTGTGTTTTACCGTTTTGTTTGTTCGTAGCTGTAGATGTAAAAATAAAGGGTTCATAACAGAATCCAAATGCAGTGTTAGTGGCTCAGTAGGTAGCACACTCGCCTCTGAGGCTGGGAGATCAGAGGGCTGTGGGTTCAGTTCCCACATCTGGCACTTGGGTTAATATCCCAGTACTGACACTGTAGTGCAGCATGAGAGGGGTGCTGCACTTCTGAGGTGCTGTCTTTCAGATGAGACATTAAACCAAGGTCCCATCTGCCTGTTCTGGTGGTAGTGCAGGTGGATGTTAAAGATCCCATGGCACTTATCTAAAAGAGTTGGGGAATTTCCCCGGTGTCCTGACCAAATTTCCCTCATTCACTAAAAATACCACCAACAGCTTAATCTGGTTCAAGGTCAGTTGGCATTCATCTGTATCCCCCTCCCCTGGGTCATGCCTGAAAATAGGCAGGATTTTTCTAGTGCACTTACCTGGTCAACAAAAACAAAATAAATAAAAATAAAAATTAAATAAGTCTGTATGGTCCTTTGTGCTTACACGAGTGGTGTGTGAGGTTCTTGACTGCTTTGGACGTACTGTTCTTGAACTAACACCACCTCCAGGTGCTCACCTCCATACTGAACTGTACTCTACATTGTACTTTAGAATTCAGAATATATTTCTTTAGACAATAACTCACAAAGGTCTAGCCATCTCATTTTAAAGCAGCAGTATTTGTTAGTCGGTGAAAAAATTCATCATATAGTTTTTTTAGCGTAAATGTATTTCTGACAACCTAAGATTCATTGTCAGTATATTTTTTGTTTTCTCAGGTGTGTTGCAACTTTTTGTATGGCTGATCTTGTAATTAATGACTCACGTCATTAAAGATGGCCGCCATTCGCCATTTTTAAAAAATCTCTGTGCATGCTAGATTCATGCTATAGGTGCATTAGGATGATTCTTCCACATGTTTCTGATAGTAAACAGCACAAAATATAATTTTTTTTTTTTAATGGTGGGTGTGGCAACTTTTAAAAACTTCAAGATCCCATATCTTGGTTCAGGAATGAAAGAAAATGAAAACAAAAATGTGTATCTTCATATTTTTGCCAGACAAACCTTATTACGGAAAACTGTGTATGTTTATTAACAAGCACTGCTGCTTCAACAAGGTCGTGGTTATGGACAAGCGACTAAAGCAGCAGTACATATAGTCATCCCTACGTGCATATATCAGTTTTAATGACGGCACAAGCAGGATTTAGCAGGGTCACAGAAAATATTGTGTTTCATGGGGTCAAAGCTAGGTGCCACAAAAAGCTCTGTGAACGCTGGGGGGGGGGCGCACAGAAAAAGGTATTGAGGGTTTCTTTTTAAGATATTGCACAAGCACTGATCTGCAATATTCTGTTTGTTTTCTCTAGGGAGCTTCTCCATACCAAAGAGCCACGTATCGCTACACCCCCTTACTGGGGTGGATTTTAACACCCAACATCTACCTCACAGAGCTGTATGGAAAATTCCTTTTTGTAACCTGTGATGTCATTGCCGCATACCTCATGTACCAAATCCTCCGCCTCCAAGGACTGGACGTTAGCCGGGCCTGTGGGTACTCTGCTGTGTGGCTTCTGAATCCTTTACCAATGGCTGTATCCAGCAGAGGGAACGCAGAGGCGGTCCTGGTGGTCCTGGTACTCGCCACACTGTACTGTCTACAGACTGGGAGGATAATGACGGCTGCTGTGCTCTACGGGCTGTCTGTGCACATGAAGCTGTACCCGGTCACCTACTCCCTTCCAATAGTCCTATCTCTTCAGACCGAGAGGACCACTGACGTGGTTAAATCATGGCTTGTAGAGCGTGCGTGGGAGCTTTTCCTCCGACTACTGAACTGGAGAGTGCTGATTTTTGGAGCTGTTGCTGCAACAACATTCATAGCCTTGGGGTTTGCATTTTATCACAGGTGAGGAGTTTTCATTTGCAGCCTCTCCACAACAAATTACCTTTTAGTTTTGGTTATATACATAATTACTGCATGTAAAGGGAAGGAAAGAATAGGGCTCTCTGAAGCTGGGAAGCAGTATAGCGCAGTGGTTTAAGGCTCTGAGCTACAAATCTGGAGACCAGGGTTTGATTCCCATAGCCCCCACTTGCATACTGTGTGACCCTGAGCAAGTCACTTAACTTCCCTTTGCTTCCAGGTTGCACCTGTAAACAAGCTCTCAGCTTAGTGTGTCTCACCTGGTTAAACAATTGGGGAAAAAAAAAGCCATACCGGTGTAGTCTTTATAACAGTGCATAACAATCAAGAGAGCACTTTATTTTAGCAGGAACACAGTTCTGTTACTTCATGAAGCCCATGGTTTAGTTTGAGTTGTTGCCTGTTCATTTGGTTTTACTTACTGTTCATGGCCTTCATTTACAAGGATTTCTAAATCTATCAGCTGACAAGGAGAAACGCTATCTTGAACGTCCTTAAAGTTTCACCGTCGATCCAGAAGAAGCATGGTTAAATCTGATGCATGCCTGAAAACTGCTTTACGTTTGCACCATTCTCCCCTTTCAGGAGCTGACTAGGTGTGATCTGATCTAGTACAAGGTGACTCTGAGTATATCCCTCCTGACTAGTTCTGTAGCACAGGTACCTAATACACTTGGGAAAAACCCATACCCAGATGGGAAAAAAGAGCAAAAATGTGCACTCACCAGAGGGGTCAAACGCCGGAGATGCTCACTACTCACTTACTCCTTGGAAAGCCAGAAGGTCTAGTCCACATATCTTTACAGTAGGAATCGTGTTGCGATGCAGAGTGAAGTGTTGGCAAAAAGCAGGTCTAAAATTGGTAAGTCCACAGATAGAATCAGATAGAAGAGGCCACTGCCTTCATCCATCAGTTGATCCCAGACACCCCTGTGCTTTGCTCGGAAAGCTTTGTCAGGGGGCTGAACCCTTCTTGCCAAGGTGGCTGAGTAGGACAGGGAACACTCTCAATGTGCAAATACACTTTACCACAATTTAGGAAGATCAGGGCGCCTTCATTATATCTGCATTATTGTGGATTGTAGGTAGAATTTTATTTTTCTTTGTGATAGACCTACTGTATTACGAATAAAAAGTCCATCTTTTCAGAGTCATCTTAATTTGCGTATATCAGTGTTACAATAAACATACAAATATATGTACAGTACATAGAAACATAGAGGTTGACGGCAGATAAGGACCGCAAGGCACATCCAGGCTGCCCATTTCTTTTTCTACCTTATAAATGTGCCATCGACCTTTGCTGTGTCAGTGGCCTATCTATTCATACTCATCTGTATTGCTCCCTTATGCCTATCCCATGCCTGTTTGAAACCCTGCACCGTATTCATAGCTACCACTTCCTGAGGTAGGCCGTCCCATGCATCCACCAGTCTTTCTGTGAAAAATAATTTCCTCACATTCCCCCTGAATCGGCCTCCCTCTAATCTCATGCTGTGTCGTCTTGTCCTGCTATTTTTCTTGTATTTAAACATGTTAGACTCTTTCACCTTGTTAATGCCCTTAAGGTGTCTGAATGTTTCGATCATATCACCTCACTCCCTCCTTTGCTCAAGGGTATACATATTGAGCTCCATTAATCTGTCCTCATATATCTTCTGATGCAGTCCCTGCACCATTTTGGTTGCCCTTCTCTGGACTGCTTCAATGTGGTTAATGTCCTAGTGAAGGTGTGGCCTCCAGTACTGCACGCAGTACTCCAGATGGGGCCTAACCAGTGTCTTGTAAAGAGGGATTATTATCCTCCCTCTTATGACTTGTGATACCCCTACTAATACACCCTAACATCCCCTAGCCTTACCTACTGGTTTAGAGGTCTGCTTGGATGATTTCAGGTCATTGGTGATGATGATGCCCAAGTCTGTTTCTTCCTTTGTGACTGCCAGCAACTCCCCTCCCAGCCTATAGGTGGCTTCAGGGTTTCTCTTCCCTATGTGCATGATCTTGCACTTCTTTGCATTAAATCCCAGTTGCCACTCTTCTGACCATTTTGCTAGTTTATCCAGATCTCTTCTTATTCTGCCCACCCCATCTGGATCATCTACTCTGTTGCATATCTTGGTGTCATCTGCAAACAGACAAGCCTTACCCTCTAGTCCATCTGCAATGTCACTAATGAAGATATTGAAGAGGACTGGCCCCTAGACTGATCCCTGAGGTACCCCACTTGTGACTTGCATCTCTCCTGACTGTATACTATTTACCACCACTCTCTGTTTTTTGCCCATCAACCAGTTTGCCACCCAGTTGACCAACTTCCGACCCACCCGAGCCTACCCAGCTTATTTATCAATCTACTATGTGGAACAGTGTCAAAAGCTTTGCTGAAGTCAAGGTAGGCGACATCAACTGCTCCCCTTTGGTCCACCACTCTGGTTACCTAGTCAAAGAAATCTATGAGATTAGTTTGGCAGGACCTTCCTTTTGTAAACCCATGCTGTCTTGGAACCTGTGCCCCTATGGATTCCAGGTGTTGCACTATCCTTTCCTTAAGGAATACCTCCATAATCTTGCCCACTACTGAGGTAAGACTGATTGGTCTGTAGTTCCCTGCCTCCTCCCTGCTACCACACTTGTGGAGCGGGATCATATGAGCCCTTTTCCAGTCTTCTGGGACCTCTCCTGTGCTCAGAGACGCACTAAACAGTTCTGCTAATGGCTCTGCTAGTTCCACCCTTAGCTCCTTAAGTAGCCTGGGATGTATGCCATCAGGTCCCATTGCCTTGTCCACCCTGAGCTTAGCGAGCTCTTGTAGGACCCTTTCTTTTGTGAAGGGAGTAGTGCTCACCTCCCTCCCCTCTGTGTCCATGGTGCTGAGCTGTGGACCCTGCCCTACCTTCTCTTCAGTAAATACTAAGCAAAATTATCTATTTAGGATACATGCTTTTACAGAGTCCTCCTCCTCACATGCCCCCTCTTCTCCTTTGAGCTTAGCAATACCCCCTCTGGACTTTCTCCTTTCACTAATGTATCTATAGAAAGTCTTGTCACCTTCTTTTACTGTTCGTGCTAGTGTTTCCTCAGTTTTGGACTTTGCCTGCCTTACTGCCTTCCCTGCTTCCCTTAGGGCAGTTTGGTATGCCTCCCTATCTTCATCCTGCTGTGTTCCCTTATATTTCCTGAAGGCCAGCCTTTTGGCTGTGACCTTTTCTGCTACTGTATTTGAGAACCAGAGTGGTTTCCTTCTTCGTTTGCACTTCCTTTTCTTTCTAACACAAGTGGATGTTGCTTCAAGTATTGCATCCTTAATGCTTGCCCACTTTGCCTGTACCCCCTCACCTATGTTTCTTTTTGCCAGGGCTAGCTTAACTCTGTTTGCCATCTTATCAAAGTCTGCTCCTCTGTAGTCCCATATTTTTGCCTTGGAATGGGATGATTTAGATTTAGTTGCCAAACTGAACCATACCATGTGATGGTCACTGGCCCCCAGGTGACCTTCTACCTGGAGATCTGTGATCCCTTCCCTGTTAGTCAGTACTAGATCTAGGATAGCCCTCTCTCTCTCTCTTGTGGGTAGTTGTACCAGTTGTTTGAGGCCCTCCCCCTGCAGGGCATCCACCATGTGTCTAGTTCTGGCAGATGTTCCTGCTGGTATTGACCAATCTGTATCCAGCATGTTGAAGTCTCCCATTATCAGAACCTCCCCGTTAGCTGTCATGTTTTGTATATCTTCTAACAGTAATGTGTCTATGTCCTTCCCCTGGTCAGGGGGTCTGTAGACAACCCCAGTTCTTATGGCTGTCCCATTTCTTGTTTCCAGGGTGACCCACAGTTCTTCTGGCTCCTTATGTGTATTCCGAATTTCTGTAGCTTTGATATTTTCATTGACATACAGGACAACTCTACCCCCCCTTTTTGCACCTCGGTCTCTTCTGAACAGTACATAGCCAGGTACTGAAGTCTCCCAAGTGTGGTTACTGGTAAACCACGTCTCACTAATTGCTATTATGTCCAGTTTAGACTCTGACATTATTGCCTGCAGGTCTGGGATCTTATTTCCCAGGCTGTGAGCATTTGTGTACATGATTTTCCATTGGGCAGATTTCGGTGTGTTAGTTGTTGGGTGAGGTTTGGCATTTTTACCCTGTGCGTCATATGGGGGAGACAGACTTTTTTTCTTACCTGGTGGTGCAAATGAACTGCAAACATGCTGAATCCCTGTCTGACCACTAGCTGAGGGGGGAGGGGTGTTCTTCCCATTCGACGTATGGGGTGCTGCACCCCTCTCCCCATTTGCTAGTTTAAATATTCTGCAAAGACGTCAAACTTCTGCCCAATGCACTGACTCCCTCCTTAGTCAGATGCAGTCCATCAAATTTAAAGAACTTTCACTCCCAGAACTGTTGCCAGTTCCCTACAAATCTGTGTCCTTTTTCCTGGCACCAGCCCTTGAGCCACATGTTTAGCTCCCCTACCTCCCCTTCTCTGACCTTCCGTCCATCTGCCCCCTCTCCCAGACTAGCAGGATCGCAGAGAAGGAGATGTCAGATGAAATGGATGATAGTTTGTCACCCAGCCTGGTCAGGTGTTCGTTGGTCTCCACAACTGACCAATTGGTAAACATGTGGAATGAATTACATTAAATAACAAATTCCTCGTCAAGTGCTTGCATAAAGTTCCAGGGTTTCCCCTAAAGTATTTGAATATGTCGGAGCCCCCATCCTTTTGCAACACAAGATACAAATTACTACAGTTAAGTTAATTAGTAGCATCACTAATTAAAGCAAAAAATGATTAGCGGTCACTTGATTTCAAGGGGCAAGTTTCCAAAAATGGATTTTATTACCTTAAACCATGCAACAGAGTTTTGAGTCTCTATCTTTTTATTTTATGTCATTTTCAGTTAAAGGGGACAGTAAATTTCTGCTAATTGACAACTGTTTATAAAGTTCTTATTTTCAGAAACGATATGCATTCCCCTAAAGTATCCACATTTAACTGTACCTGAATAAAAAGTGATAGTTTGCATTGCTGTGTTTTAAAGGGCAGTATTCTGTTCAAAATGCTGGGGTAGCTGAACAAATAGAGAATATTTATTGTAAGAAGAGTGTGGACAATCCATTTTTCAGAGACCCCCCTTGTTGAATCACCATTGCCAACATACGGGGCAGCTCCTTATTACCTGATATAATACATCACAACATAATTTCCTGAAGTTTTCCCCTTGGTAGTCCCAATTCCTTTGCGTCTTTTGGCCAAAGTCTGGTATCTAACAATTTTGCACAGTTATAGATAGGGGTTTCATCAAACAAACAGAACCTTTCTTCATGTGACTTCTCAAAGTTTGTAACATAATTCTTACACTGCTGTTTACAATTTTAACAGCATGGCCACTGAAATATGTTGATTCTACATCCTTGGAGAGTCCCCTGAAAGAAATCTGCCCCATTTTTTTATGAAAACTTCGAGTTCACTACCACCTAATGGACCACATTTCTTAGCAGGAGCAGGAGTGTTTCATACCATCTCAACAGAGCTAAATAGCTCCGACATTGCAACTACAGTTGAAGCCACCTAATTGGGATGCCTCAGTGGAGACCATTTAGTCCTGATTAAGCGCCCATCCCAATAATCAGAAGTGCTATTCATTTGCTTTCTCCCATGTGCCCTTAGTGTCTGCGAGCGTTCAATATGCTTGACGCACAGCGATCTCTGGTTTTTCCTTTATTCTCTTTATCCGAGGCAAGAACCAGTTTAATAACTGTAGCATTGGTAAAGAAAATAGGAGTGGAGGAGGCAATTAGGGCAGCAGACAGTAGACATAGTGTGGCATTTAAAGAGCTGCTGACATGATTCAGGCAGGCAACTCATTCTGGGAAGTTGCCTGCCCGAGTAGCAAGATGAACTGTTTAAAAAAATGTTTTTCTTATGCCGAACATGTAATTTTTAACTTAATATGCCCGGCTCATACCTTCCATGTACGAGCTAAGCAGCTGTCCAAGCACTGCAGCCCCACCCCGCAAACCAGCTTTTTGATGATAGAGAGGTATGGAGTGGGACTGCAGGCGTGCTGTGTAGGAAATAATAGGCTAGAACTAGGATTAGGATGTGGGGCTGTCTAACTGTAGTAACATTTTCTTTGCTGGCAGTTCTACATGTATGGGGCTATGATATTTTATAATTTTAATAGTGTCCTGTAAGGGAGGAAAGGGATCATGGTCAAAGTGCTGGCCAGTCGATCCTTTCCACTTCCTGGTCCAGCGACCATGCCCCCCCGCTCAGACATTTTGTGATGTCTTACCAGGAAGAGCATGGGGGTGCACCCCATTGAATGCTATGGGGGAGGTTTTCAAAATGTTACTATGCATAGCAATGTTTTGAAAATCTCCTCCATAGCATTCAATGGGGCGCACCCCTGTGCTCTCCCTGGTCAAACGTCATATGTGTCACAAACCCACTCCTGGGGGCCAGGTTCACTGAGATCACAGTGCCCACCCCTAAGTGCAATCCATGACACGGGGGACAGGAATACCCTCCAAGTGTCCTCCTACAGTGTTCGCTGAGTTCACAACTGAACACCTACCATGAGGTCTCGGGCTACCTTTTTCTATTCTGGGTAAAGATACAGCAGTCTCAAGTCTGTAGCCAGATGAGAACTCTCCTTGGTTGCTTTACTGAGGAGGGGAAGACCCAGGCACACAAACTCTTTGGGATTTGCCCTCATAACCTTGATTTCATCCTCTCCCTCGGGGTGTGCAGCAACCAGTTCCCCCTTACAGACTCCTCCCGAGACCAATGTGTCTCCTCTATGTAAAGGTACCCGGACTTGACTTTTTAGGATCCTAGTCTTGGTAGCGAATGGTGGCACTTTAGTAATCACAGGCTGCTCTCAAAATTGAATAAATCTGTTTTTTTTACCTCTACACACTCAAAATCATTAACTGGCAGTTTTACAGCACAATACTTGTACTAAAATCTATATGACTATCATACAAACTTTACAAACAAAAGATTTAGGAATGTGGTTACAGAATAACAAAAATAAAGGTGGAAATATGCAAAGAAAAACCACACTGTAAACTTTTAGCTGTCTAGTTTCTACCTGGTTTGTGGATGACCGAAGTCCAGAGAATAAGTGGGTTTGCAAAAGTTTCAGTCCTTCTGTAGCATTCACTGGTTCTTCAGTCTGGCTTGGTGTGTGACAGGAAGAGTGTCCCATGAAAAAGTGTGCCCAAATACTCTGAGCTTCTGATGTGAGATGATTGTTATACCCTTTGTTTCAGTCTGCAAAAACCCTTTTTGCTCTCAACTAGCAGTCTTTTTCCCCATACCTTTTTTCAGCTGGGCCTTATCTTTTAGGCCAGTAGAGGGCATGGTGTCATAATGCTGTACACCAACATAGTGCAGCAGTATACCGCCCCATGAATACAGCGCGGTACATTGCTCAGCAGCAATTCTTTATGTTTTGTGGGGGCTGCGTTCCTCAACCCCCCCCAACTTAAATAATCAGCTTTGGGGGTTGAAAATAGATATCACACAAAGTGTGAAATAAAAAATGTCCATGCATCTAGGACTAGGGTTTGAAACCCAGTCCACAGATGCACTGCTTCCACTGCTGCCTGCAGCTCATCCTGTCGAGCCACGGCAGCTGCTCTGTGGACCCGTCTCCCAGCAGAGGTCTTATCTGCTTCCAGGCAACAGCAACAAGGTGCACAACCACGCTTACACAATTTCGCAGTTTTCCACCCTGCCGCTATATCTGCCCGTGCTATCTGTGGTGTGCGGTTTTGACCTGTGCCACATTGTATAAGGCATATTGACCAGGTAGGCCAGTAGAGGTCTGCCCAGATCTTTCCCAAAATTTGTAAGTGGGCCATATTATTGATTAGTTAGATACTCTTACAATTCCAATATCTTTTGATCTTTCCTCATCCTTCCTGCCACCTCATAAAAATGACAGTTCTTGGAAATCTAAAGCACTTTTCCTTTGAAGTGAACATTTTATACAAGTGATAGTTTTCTGGCACATACTTGTTGAGCATCCCTTGACGTGTAATTTAACTTCCTGTCACGCAAGCCTCCCCTCAGGTCACAGTGGAATGTCAAATATTTTGCAGTACAGTCTCTCTCCCTATGTGACCCTTTCATTAACACTGGCATTATTGTGGCATTTAGACATACACAAAATAACATAAAAATATAACAAAATACGTCTGCAAATATGACAGCAGTTGGCAAACTCGCTACAATCTACACCTCTGGCCCATCTGTTTCTGCAGTGGAAGCTCCACTCCAAAAGGATTTCCACAACATGCTACACTGGTTCCACGACAACCAGTTCAGGACCAACACAAGAAAACTGTGTCTATGACATTAGGCACCTGCCAGAAATTGGCAAGGCTCTCACTTTCCCCTGTACACTCTACACTGGATCATACTCCCCTGAATGTTTTCGCTGCTTTCAAGTACCTTGGAGTTTTGCAGGATTGCAAGGTTGATTTCTCTACCCGCATCAGTGCCATCCATGTCAGACTTCACCACGGGCTTGGTGCCTTGTACCACAACAAGGACTGCCCCCTCTCCGTCTGTCAGGAACTGGTTACCAAAATGGTTCTCCCAGTCTTTGACTATGCAGATGTAGTCAATGGCTTTTCCCCCTCCTCTTCCCTTGCTAGACAGGGCGCCCTCTGTAATGTCTTCTGCTGTTTCGCTACCAGCTCTCCACCCCACACTCATCACTGCTTCTTCAACTCCTCCCTCTACCTTCACGTCGCCAGTCCCACTCTGCCTCCTTTATAGACCAATATTGGTTTGGGTTCCTTCCATCGTACCTTTCCTCATTCCTCTCCCTTGTCCTGTCTTCTTCATATTCTCTGCGCTCCAGGACTCCTGTACCTTCTCAATTTCCCTTGCTTACTCCACCTCTGGGCAAGCCGCCTTCTCCTACCATCCCTCTGGAATCTGTTGCCCTCCACCATTTGTCCCTCCCTGTCTGTCTCTCTCTGCCTTCAGACACCAGCTAAGGCTTACCCCCATTTCCTTGTTCCTGTTACCCCCCATAACTCCACCTTACCTTCTTCCTCTGCTGACTCTCCAATTAGCCTTCCTAATCTAGGGTAGCAGGCACTTGCTGCACCTTTCACACGTTTTGTTACTTAATTGTATTGTGTAGTTCATTTGACTCACCACAGCTTGTACCGTTCGATGCCACTTGTTTATTGCACTTTTGCATTTCTGTTTGCTCTGTAATGTTATGACTCAGAGTACCTATCCTGGTCACCAAATTTTAAATAAAATAAAATTACAATACAGTGACAAAACAAAGCAAAGTATAAGTGAGTATCGACAGTATAATACAGGTACAGAATAAAATTTACAGAAAAGACAAATGTTACAATAGGGTATAGTATCAGTAGTCACATAGCCATGCTTATCATGGGGGAGTAGTGTGTTACTGACATTCTTCCCGCGTTTATTTTGTAGTTACGGTTGGGAATTCCTGGAGCACACCTACCTGTACCATTTAACCAGAAGAGACATTCGTCACAACTTCTCTCCCTACTTCTACATGCTGTACTTGACTGCTGAAAGTGACTGGAGTCTTACCCTGGGCCTTGCTTGTTTCGTCCCACAGTTCATTTTACTCGTAACCACGTCATTGGCTTACTACAGAGACCTTGCATTTTGCTGGTTTCTGCATACAGTTATTTTCGTCAGCTTTAACAAAGTGTGCACCTCACAGGTAAGATACCGGTTCTCAGCTTGCATACTGTTTTAAATGAACCTTGACCTGCTGCTTTTCCTACACTATCTCTAGTGCTTTACAAATCCGTGAATTAGTAGCCGGTGGCACAGTGACTGTACGGGGACATAATCAGTTGTTGCAGTGAGCTTTAGTGGTTAGAGCACCAGCTTTGGAAATGGGAGATCACAAGTTCAGACCTACCAGATTCCAAAATGACCTGTGTGACCTTGAGTAAGTCACTTGATCTCCCAGTGCTCCAATCTGCCTGGCTGTAGAAATGGGTGTAAGTAGGATCCCACTGAAAACAAAATGTTGCCTCTCAGTTGTGCAATCCTGGGTACATAATTTGTAAGAGAACCTATTTTCAGTAGTCGCTCTTCACTGTCACAGTCAGTTATACCTGTTGTATTGATTCAGAGAGGGACAGTTAACATGGACACCACACTTTTGAAATGGTGGCATGGTACCAGCACAGCCATCCTCTGTAAGCATAACTAACCTCAGATTAATGTAGTGGCACTGCCTTCATTGCAGCACCCTCACCCCTCGGCACTGCACTGTCAGCACTTGGAATGAGCCCATGTCACCAGTGTGGTTCTTATACCCGTGACCTTCTAGGCGCGTAAACCTCACTGTCCTGTAACTTGAACCTGAAATGTTAGATTTAAGATGCCTTTTGGTCCAGCTAAACAAAGAGGAACACGTAAGATGACTCCCGTTTTTTTAGTGGAGGATAGGGAAGGTACCCCATTTGAAGAGCAGGTATTATAGATGTGGAAGGAAGTAGGGGAATAGAAGAGGCAGGAAGAATGGGAAGGGTATGTGGTAAGACCGTAGTATAGGGAAAGAATTGGTGAACCTGTGAATTTATCCTCTGGCACAAGTGGCTCACAATAATAGAGGGAAAACATGGTTCATGTTAAGAGTTCTACTTAAAGGCTCTTCATTCACAGTCAGTTGATGGAAGTGAGTCAAATAGGCTAGAAATATGAAATGCTTTGATAGAGGGTATGTGGGCCAAGGGGTCAACATGGTTCCTGTCGTACAAATTTGGAGGGGGGACTGAAGTACTTTGGATACTTGCATTGTAATCGGTACACACCTTTGGAGGTAGGTGCAATACCATCTGAAATTATATGCATTATGCCTGTTTCCATTTTATTGCAGGCTCGAGACTATACTATACTGCACTGGGGAGGAGGAGGAGCCCAGTGGAGCTAAGGACAACTGATAGACTATAGCCGTATGTCAAGATAATTGATTTGCTATATAACTTGTAATGGTCTTCCTGGCTTTTATTTTTTTAAGTTCTTAAAATTCTGGGGCCACCTGCTGTGCCGGTGACCCTGGATTAGGAGTGGATTAAGGAGCTATCTGGGCATCCCAGTGAGGGCTGTGGTGTCGCTGGCACATAGAAGCACACCCAGCCTCGAGGAATGGTGTTATATTCCCATCACAACAGCAACTACTTGCATCGAACCAGGGAGTTTGTTTGTCTGCAGAGGGGGTCTCTGTGCGTGTGTGAGGCCTAGAGAGGCACTAGTCAGTGCTGTGCAGGTGGTAAGGAGGGTCGAGGGGCAGAAGGAAGAAACCTTTAGGTGGAAACATGGAATCTCCAGGATGCCATTCGTGCCTGGTACTCACAAGCCTAGCACTGCCACCAGATTCCCCATGTCCCTGGGTGAAAGAGGGTGGTCACCGGGGGGGGGGGGGCAGGATGGGATAGTTGAGATGCCAGGAGTATAGAAACAAAATTGCAAATGCCTCCCTTTTAAAGTTATTGCCTCACAATACAGAATATGTATCGCTATACTGAACTAAATAAAAGCCAACATGGGAAAAATCTTCTCTGCGATTAATTTGCTCCCGGTGGCCATTTTGGGTCGGATCCAGCAATGGATGGTTCCCATGCCATGTGACGTCTATGGGAGCAATGGAGTTAAGGATTATTTTCTTTGTTATGTAGAGAGAGAGCCAAAACTGTAGAATTTGTTGATTCCCCCACCCATAATTCTATGAAAGTCTCTTCTATTTTAAAACTAAAGCTACATCCCTGCAGTGCTTAACATTATATCTTCATCATGCACATTGTACAGCTTTCATTCTTATTTTCTTTTTAAAGAAACTTTTGAAACACAAGTGGAAGGTGAAGCTTCCAAAATTATGTATATGGATTTTATTATTATTCTTTTTTTTTTTTTTCCCTCTTAAACAGTTCCTCTGTCCAAGTGAGGTTGTCCTTCCCCACTTTCCAGCACAGTTCTGGGATATATGTGGGACTGGGGCCCCCTGTGGTACCTCAGGATGCTAGGTCTCTCTGGAGGGTGTTTTGTTTTGTTGTTATTTGTTGGTAACCAGATGAGGCCTACTAGGCACAGTGCCGGTTTTCAGGGGTGACCCAGGAGTATTGGGGTGCTTAAGTGACTTGCTTAGTGTCACACAGTATGCAGTTGGAGGTTGTGGGAATCAAACCCAGGTCTGCTGGATGTACCCAACTTATTCACAGCTTGGTATTCTAACCTTGAGGCTATACTGCCAGCCCAGTGTTGTGTTGTCTTTTCTTCTGTATCTGCTGGCATCTCTCAGAAAACTGCCAAAACAGTCGTTGGCCTCCGACATCTACTGTTCTCTACATGGTAGATAATGCTGCTTCTGTCAACCAGAGGAGGTAGGTACCATTGTAGTGAGTGATATCCCCCACCCATTAATGCTACTCAAGCTCCTATAACCTGAGACTGTGATTCCTGAGTTTGAAGTCAAACCACAGACATTCCTTTGACCCAGCTGGTGTACTTATCGAAATGTTGCCAGCTCCAGTACCAGCCAACAGGGCCAATAAAAGAAAAATGTTACTTGCCCAGCAAAAAATCTACCAGTACTGGGCTGGACCCTGTTGTATAATGCCTTCAGTTTTAGCTGGATGTGACCTCTGACATATAGGTGTTGAATTTCAGGAAATCAGATTTCAAAAAAATGTGAGGAGGGACTCAGTGACTTCCCTAAGATTAAGGGGGTGCAGAGGAAGTGGGCAGTATTATAGGAGGCTGTTACAGAGGTTAACCAAGACTGTATCAGTACCATAAAAAAGTCAAAAAATTATAGGAAACTGAAATGGTTAGTCAAGCAGTTAAGGTGGGTTATTAGCGACAAAAATGTGATGTTTAGGACTTACAAGAAGGAAAAGAGTGAGGCAAACAGAGAGCAGTATAAGGAGAAACTAGGTGTAAGTAAAAAGCTTAGCAGGGAGCAGTGTCGTGGCAGATTCCCAGAGGGCCTGGGTGCGAGGGTATGGTTATAGGACCCCCCCCCCAGTTTTGAATAAACATCACAATTATGATTTGGGCCCCTCAAACCTCGTGGGCCTGGGTGCGACTGCACCCCCTGCACCTTTGTAGCTACGCTCCTGGCAGGGAGGCAAAGGCAGAAATAAGGCTAGAAACAAGGATCAAAGAGAATGGCAACTTCTCATTTAGATACATTAGTAAAAAAGACAAGGGGAAATGTAGAAAGGATAAGGAAGGAAAAGGTGAGGATAGGGGAGGATGGGGAGAAGGCAGTTATATTGAATGAATATTTTTGTTTAGTGTTCACAGGCAAGGAGACAGGCCCATTCTCAAAAAGCAGGAGATAATATAAGGGTAATGATGAGGGCAGATTGGGTTGAAGAGGATTACAAGGGAATGGATCCTGAAGTAGCTAAAGAACTTAAAAAAACAATAAGTCGCCAGGGACAGATGAGACTCCCTGTAGTGTGCGGAAGGAAACAAGGCAGGTGGTAGCACACATGGTGCCGCCAGAAATAGACCATAAGTCTGCCTTACTACAACCTGTGCTAACCCTGGGAACTAATGTCCAAGCAGGGTGTGTGCCCTCTACCCCTACCCCCCATCCTGTTTTACTGCTACGCCTCTGAGTAACTGTGAATCCCTTAACTCTGTCCCAGCTGTACTTGAAACCATTGATGGCTTTTGTGCCCACCAGCAGCCTGTAGACTGTTCCATGGCTTAGTCACCCTCTCTGTGAAGTTAAACCTTCTCACGCCTGTAATGAAGTTCCCTCCATCCGCCTTCGCTCATGCCCCTGTAGTTGGGACTCGCCACTCTTGATGACTAGTTCAGAAGGGATCAACATTATGAGACAGGATGTGAAGACACTGAAGAAATGGTCCAGCATTTATTTAAGCAATAAGGCATGACTAGGGGTTATGTTAATGGTCTGTTAATCACCTTCTAGGGTTGTACTGTGGCACGAGGTGTAGCCGCGTGCCACATGCCCCTAGATGGTAATTAACTGACCATTAACATAATCCCTGGGAGTGCCTTATTGCTATTATAATAAAACATGTTTTTAAACAGTGTTAAACCTTGTTCATCATACATGTATGTTAATAGAAGATTAACATAAGGCTGTTACAATGTTTGCAGCCAATGAGAAAGCTCCATTTATCATACCCTTTTTATAATTGGTGATTAAAATTCAACACAGAAAAGTGTAAGGTGATGCATACAGGAAGGGAAAATCCAGGAACATATTGCTGAGACACAGGTAGACAGTACAGAGGAGAAGGGAGGCCCTGGGGTCGATGATCAGCAGTACAATAAAGGTGGCTACTCAGTGTAGCAGGGTATCCAGGAGGGCTAGCAGACTGCTAGGGTGCATAGGCAGAGGGATTACTAGCAGAACGGGGGAAGTGATATTGCCTCTGTAAAGGTCAATGGTGAGACTGCATCTGGAATACTGTGTCCATTTCTGGTCTCCACACCTAAGGAAGATGGTCATAGATTAGAGGCTGTGCAATAAAGGGCTACAACAATGATCCGTGGCCTGCAGGGCAAGATGTACAATTAGAGAGTGAAAAGTCATAACTTGTTTTCTGAAGGACAGAAAGGAGAGAGGGTCGTAACAGAAACTTTCTGTTTCAACTAAGTGGATACAGAGAAAGTCTGTTCAAACTACAAAACACCATGGGGCATATGCTAAACCTGGAGGGAGGGAGGGGGGAAGGTTCCAAAAGGACATTAGGAAGTACCACTTCAAGGAAAGCACAGGGTGGGTGTCTGGTTGGAACAAACTTCCTGAGAAAGTTATGGAGGTGGAGACATAGCGGGGCTCAGAAGAAAGTGGGACACGCGCACATAAAGGAATTACCAGATAAAAAGATGAGGGAGGACAGAGGCTAGAGACTCTCCAAGTAGAGAATCTTGGGACAGACCAGACAAACTGTTCAGGTGTTATTCTGTGACTTTTCTCTATTGTAATCAGTTATGATGTATCGATGTTTTTAATATATAACATTACAGCTCTATTTTTTTCCCCTTTTAGTACTTTCTTTGGTATCTTTGCTTGCTACCTCTCATAATGCCTTCATTGATGCTGTCGTGGAAACGAGGCTTGTTACTTCTGAGCATGTGGTTTGCTGGCCAGGTACGTCATTGTTTACATGAACGCCACTGCTACGGATACTGGGATGAGAATGGCCTGCTGGGATGGGGTAGGCTGCTGCTCTGAATATTCAAATTATTCCCCCCCCCCAAGCTAGGACTCTGAGTGTTATGATATGTCATTGAAAGATATGTGATGCAAATCAAAAAGTCTAGAACTATTTTAGCATTTCTTCAATACGGAGGACTTATTTTTGGGCATTGGTTTGTGGAGCTTTCTCTTTGGAATTAGGCAAAGCCTTGGACATGGGAAATCATAACTTACTATTATCCAGATTGCTTAATTTTGGCATTAGTTCCAAGATCAATTGGCTGGTTTGAAAATTATCTTGGTGAGTATTACCAAAAGGCTAAAAATAGATAGTATCACTGTTGACATTTCTCCTATCAGAACAGGTGTTTGTTCCTCAAGGTACCGTTCTTAGCCCTTTATTATTCATGCTGTGTGAAACCAGCAGTGCATCAGTCCAATGAAAATTTTGACCTATACTTTTTGATGCTGTTTTAGATGGCCACTTACCTCCTGACTTGTATGATACCCTTCTTTCCACAATTTGAGTCTGTTTAGTACTTTTTTTTCACGTTTGAAATAATAAAAGGATTCAAAAAGAGCCTTGATCCAGCTTGGCCAACCTCGGATAAAAGTAACAGTATTTATCCAGAGAGGAGCCTGGACCTATTCAATGCTAACAAACTTCTATCACAAAAATTGGTCAACAAAGGCCCATTCACCAATATGTCTCAAACAAATATTATTTATTGACACTAGTATATCCAGATACAGTGGGCATGATTCTCAATGCTTTCGGGACCAAAGTCCCACTCCGCAACTACAGTTGCGGGCTGAAATCGTCCGCGACTGCGTTGGTTCCGATTCTCAGCCAGCAGTTGCGGAGGGTGTTACGGCTGCTCCCACCAGCAGTAACATCTTGCCGCAGCTCCATAGATCTCCCAGGCAACACCTCCCGCAAGCAGCCGAAAATCGTGGAGTCGGTCATGATCCGGCTCCACCTTTGAGAATACCCGCTACTGCGGGTAACCTGTGGATCCGCAAGTGGCAACTCACTTGCGCCGCGGTTTACCCACAGCTATGGGTATTTCATGATCTTTGAGAATCCTGCCCAGTATCTGGATATAATAGTGTCAATAAATAATATTTGATTGAGACATACTGGTGAGCTGGCCTTTGTTGACCAATTTTTGTGATGGAAATAATAAAAGGTGCAATATTTCTAATATGGCTCGGACCAGGTTTTCATCAATATTTGCAGCTGTTTTTGAACTCCTGTTGTTCTGTAAGGTCAGGGAGCACTGCCCACTGCATGGTAGTTCATTTTAGGTACAACAGAAATGATAGTTAAACAAGTGATGGACAAAAACAGCTGAGAATACTGATGAAGACCTGGTCCGAGTCATATTAAAAGGAGCACTCCTTTTATTATTTCAAACATGAA
Source organism: Neoceratodus forsteri (assembly GCA_016271365.2). Taxonomy (NCBI): domain Eukaryota; kingdom Metazoa; phylum Chordata; order Ceratodontiformes; family Ceratodontidae; genus Neoceratodus; species Neoceratodus forsteri. The sequence continues at coordinate 35,164,703 of CM028133.1, read as the reverse complement.
CAAAAGTACTCAAGCAGACTCAAACTGTGGAAAGAAGGGTACCATACAAGTCAGGAGGTAAGTGGCAATCTAAAATAACAGAAAAAAGTATAGGTCAAAATTTTCACCGGATTGATGCACTGCTGGTTTAACTTAGATGGGGATCTCTTGGGAGTAAAAACGGTATTATTACACAGAAGATAAAGTCATCTGGGTTGATAAACCCATATTGTTTCAGTTAACAAAGAGCTTTAAACTGCCTTTAGTATATTATAGAGAAATCATATCAGTTATAGACTGCTTATCAATTCCCAAAATGCAAAGATAATATCATTACACAATGGTAAATCAGGAAAAACGTATTTATATTCAACTTAGCCATAACTAACTTTTTAGGAGAAAAGTTTGAATTAATTAATTTGTACAAATATTTGGGGTTATAGCTAGAGAGTGCAGTTTCTTTCAACCACCATGTAGATCAACTCTGTAAAAGACTGAAACTAAGATTGTTTTTTCTTTACCAAAACAATAGATCTTTCGCACAAGTAATAGGGCAAATATTAATACAGACTACCTTCCTAATTCTCTCAGGTGATGAAGATATAAACAAGGAATAATCCACAATCGGGTGTGCAGCAGTATTGTAATAACTGAATGACCTTGGTAGTTTGTAAGACCCAAGGTATAGCCAAGGTCCTTCAGACACCCAGGAAGTGAGGTTATTACAGCTTTGACACACCCCCCCAGAGTAGACTATTCTAACATTCACAAAATGGTCAACATTTTTATATATTTTAATTTGTCATCAGTCTTTTTAGTCAGACTAGGAACAGTATCTTCAAACCTTGAGCGAGGCATTGTGGAAAGTCCTCTACCTGTACGCAAATTAATGCAATGTGCCAATGGTGATATATATAAACTGACACAGAGCAACGTTTGCTCACGCTGCTGATGTTTGACCATACCCGTTTGTAAGCAAAGAGCTGTGAAGGCGCTACCTGCAGTAATAGCAAAGCGTACAGTCCCTTGTCTGTCTACGAAGGGCATATAGCTAGGAACAATGAAAAGACTTTCTCTTTGAATGGCCCGATAGTGTTTGGCCGAGACCAAAATCCCTATAATGGAACATTACCAACTGACCAAATTCTGCATGCAACACCCTAACGCCATGTTACCATCTAATGACCTTGCCTTTTACATTATTAAAGCATTGCTTCTTGGAGTGACTGGAGGCTGGTCACGCCACAGTAAAGAGCAAGATAGCCAACTGTGAACTGTGTGCCTTTTGGAGGTTCAGCACGTCATTGTCCTCTGTAGCAAATGGGAGAAGGAACTGTTGGGAAGGGGAGTCCTATGAAATCCCTACACTCACTTTCCCGATGTACAACGGCCTGGCACCGTTTGCCTGACACTCACTTTCCCGACGTACAATATCATGGCACCATTTGCCTAATGCTCACTTTCCTGATGTACAATAGCCTGCCACTGTTTGCCTGACGCTCACTTTCCCAACGTACAATAGCCTGGCACCGTTTGCCTGACACTCACTTTCCCGACGTACAACAGCCTGGCACCATGTGCCTGACCCTCACTTTCCCAATGGACAGTAGCCTGGCACCGTTTATCTGACACTCACTTTCCTGACGTACAATAGCTTGGCACCATTTGCCTGACGCTTACTTTTCCCGACATACAATAGCCTGTCACCATTTGCCTGACGCTTACTTTCCCAACGTACAATAGCCTGGCACCATTTCCCTGATGCTCACTTTCCCAGTGTACAATAGCCTGGCACCATTTGCCTGACGCTCACTTTCCCGACATACAGTAGCCTGGCACCATTTGCCTGACGCTCACTTTCCTGGCGTACAATAGCCTGGCACTGTTTGCCTCATGCTTACTTTCCCGACGTACAAGAGCCTGGCACCATTTGCCTGACGCTGACTTTCCTGGCGTACAATAGCCTGGCACTGTTTGCCTGACGTTCACTTTCCTGAAGTACAAGAGCCTGGCACTGTTTGCCTGACGCTCACTTTCCCAATGAACAATAGCCTGGCACAGTTTGCCTGACGCTCACTTTGCCGATAAACAATAGTCTGGCACCGTTTGCCTGACGCTCACTTTCCTGATGTACAATAGCCTGGCACCTTTTGCCTGACGTTCACTTTCCCAACGTACAATAGCCTGGCACTGTTTGCCTCATGCTTACTTTCCCGACGTACAAGAGCCTGGCACAGTTTGCCTGACGTACAATAGCCTGGCACCGCTTGCCTGATGCTCACTTTCCCAACAGTAAAAAAATTTGCCCACAGCAGAAGTGATTATATTAAGTATGGGGGGTGCAAGGGCAAAGCCCCCGAAACATAAAACACCTCCACAGCGGAAACATTTCTAATGTTGGGCAAGTGAGTGCCGGGCAAACGGGGTCAGGCTATTGTACGTTGAGCAAGTGACTTTCGGTATTTCATAGTGGAGCCTTGGGAAGTGTGTGTATGGATTGCAGTCCATGGCTTAGCAATAGTATACTGTCGTGGTCATGTCACCAATATACACAGAGAATATGCACCGCATAACAGGTAAATATGTTTTTACAGTGAACGTTTTTAAGTGTCATTTAACTACACTGTAGCTACAGTATCACTGCACTGTAACCGCACTGCAGTTGCAACGTAGTTGCATGTAACTACAATGTAATTGCTCTGTTACATGTAATTAATGATTAGTTGCATTGAAATGTTCACTTAAAAATAAAATATAACCAATGTTTTTCATTTTATTTGTAACATATTTTACCAGCTAGGCAGATTAGATGGGCTTATTTCCAATTGTGACGGGGGGGGGGGCAAGAAAAATCACAAAATACAATGCAAACAATTCCAGTAATAGTAGAGATGTATAAAGTCAGTGTATATACAAAGTCACCAAATGTATGAACTTTGTATGCATTTCTTCATAACTCTCTGAGATTCTATTGTTGTCCCTTTTTCCCCCACCCCGGGTCGCACCTGGAAACAAGCCCCGGCTCAATGTGCCTTTCCCCGATTACCAAAATTGTAACTAAAATAAATATATAATACGAACATATGAATGTGCCAGCAGATACAGACCACCCGGTCTATCTAAGTCTGCTCGAGTGTGCAGCCAATACCCCTAGTTTGCAGCTGCCCCCCCTTGTCATCCCACTGCCACCCCCCTTCCCTCCCCTCACTGTTCCTCATTCCTGTCCCATGCCCTTTTGAAGCTGTTCACAGATTTACATGATACCATTCATTCTGGTAGGGCATTCCATTTTGCTACCACCTTCTGTGAAATAGTGTCTCCTCATTGCCTTCCTAAATCTTCCCCTCTGTTCTTAGCCGTGCCCCCGGTGACCCTCCCTCCTAACTTAAAGACCCCATCTGCCCCATCCTTATTGATCCCCTCAGATACTTGAATGTCTCTATCATGTCCCCTGTCCGTTCTATCCTCCAGGATGTACATATTCCGGTCTCCCAGCCTGCTGTCATAGTCTCTCCGCTCCATTCCACATATCATCTTTGTTGCCCTCCTCTGCACCCCCTCCAGTAGCCTGATATCATGCTTTAGGTATGGCCTCCATAATGCAAAGTCACTAGTTACAGAGTGTAGACACAGAGTTGACCTTCACATGGGACAGCCAGGTAAACAGCATAGTGTTATAGTCTGGCAGTGTGGTCTATCTGAATAATGTACTTGTGAGCAGTAATGCACATGGTTACCCTCCATAGTTATCCACCCAGTATATGGCCTGCTAGTTCTACAGTGCAGACACCTGCAGGAATGGCTAGTAGCAGGTCCAAACATGATGAACACGGCAATGTTGCATATCTGCTTCCCTTTGCTGGGAACCTATGTTTAACAGTGCATCTGTGATGGGCACCTGTCACTGTGGCATGTCGCACACACATTTCTGTCTCTCCTTTGCTGTGCTTGATTGCATCCTAAGCAGTTTGTGGGGTTTTTGCAAAGGTCCACATCCATTTGCGCTCTGTGAAAACCTGCTTTTAAAAAGCATTAAATTGTGATGTGCTAGCAGCCAATCAGCACCTTCAAATGACTTTAGATATGGCATCGTGCCATGAAGTCATGACTCTGCATTTTATTAGCATGTGCGCAAGTCGTGTCTTTGCTGCATGGCGCTAACTGCTTTGTGCCATGCAAACTGAGGCTTCCAATAGTGCACTTTCAACATTACCTGCAGACCAAATGAACAGAGCACGGTTTGCATGGCACAGAGGCATTTTGGGGTTGCGCAAACTGTTTGAGTGTGCTACTGCTGATGTTTCATATCATCGGTTTCATCACTAAACAGAACCAAAAAGAACATCCTTGCTCTTTATATGCAGTTCTCAGATCACATTTGTTGGCCACAAGTAGGCATAATAATATTTATTGGTGGATATACAAAGCTTCTACACATAAACAATAGTTTTTTATTTATTTACTTGCTTATTTATGTATTTGTTTTTAATTTGAAAACTGGTAACTGGGAAAGGCACACTATATCGAAGCTCGTTTGCAGGTGGGTACCAGCAGAAAAAGAACAAAGAGGTACAAAGTGACAGTACACACGTGACAAGGTACTGTACTTTACAGAGCTACTAACATGTCCTGGGCAGGCAACTCATACTAAGTAGCTTCCTGCCTGAGGAGCTAATTAAACCTATTATGAAATTTTCCCATTAAGTCATAAGAAAGACACAGTTATATGCCCGGCTTAAAGAACTCCTAAAACTGAAGGTGGACAAAGCAATGGGTCCTGATGGAATTCACCCCAGAATTCTAAAAGAATTAAGGGAGGAACTAGTGAAACCACTGGCTACTCTTTTTAATAAATCATGGGAGGATGGTGTGGTACCCGACGACTGGAGGAAGGCGGATGTGATTCCCCTTCACAAAAGTGGGACCAAGACAGAGGCAGGAAACTACAGACCTGTTAGTCTGACCTCTGTGGTAGGGAAAGTGATGGAGTCACTCTGAAGGAAAGAATAGTTGAGTACCTAGAGGCCAGTGGAGCACAGGACCCAAGGCAGCATGGGTTCACAGCGGGAAGGTCATGTCAGACTAATCTAATAGATTTTTGACTGGGTGACCAAAGTAGTAGACCAGGGAGGGGCTGTGGACATGGCCTACCTAGACTTTAGCAAGGCATTTGACACAGTCCCACACAAAAGATTAATAGTCAAACTAACCAGCCTGGGAGTGGACCCAGGTGGTAGCCTGGGTAAAACATTGGCTGGAAAATAGGACACAGAAGGTAATTGTAAATGGAGTCCACTCTGAAGAAAGGGGGGTTACTAGTGGGGTACCGCAGGGTTCAGTATTGGGTCCAGTCCTTTTTAATGTCTTCATCAGTGACATTGCAGAGGACTGGAAGAAAAGTATGCCTTTTGCAGATGACACAAAGATCTGCAACAGGGTTGATACACAGGGAGGCGTGGAAAGGATGAAAAGGGACTTGGCAAGGTTGGAGGAATGGTCAGAAGTATGGCAGCTAGGATTTAATGCAAAGAAGTGCAAAATAATGCACCTGGGAAACAAGAACCCAGGGGAAGAATACACAATGGGTGGGGAGGTAGTAACAACAATAAAGAAGGAAAGGGACCTGGAGGTAATCATATCAGATGACCTTAAGGTTAGCAAGCAATGTGAGAAGGCAGTAGGGAGGGCTGGGGGTATACTGGGATGTATAGGGAGAGGCATCATCAGCAGAAAACAGGAAGTTGTTATCCCTCTGTACAGACAGTTGGTGAGACCCCATCTGAGTACTGTGTCCAGTTCTGGAGACCCCATCTCGCAAGGACATAGACAGGATAGAGGCAGTCCAGAGGAGGGCAACTAAATGGTGCAGGGTCTGCAAGAGAAGCCATATGAGGAGAGACTAAAGGAGCTTAATATGTATACCCTTGAGGAAAGAAGGAGAGGGGACATGATAGAAATTTTAAGTACCTCAGTGGAATCAACAAAGTCCAAGAGGGTAGCATCTTTCAGAAAAAGATACTTGCAAGAACAAGGGGACACAGTTTAAAGATAGAAGGAGGGTGGTTCAGGGCAATGTGAGGAAGTATTATTTCACAGAGAGGGTAGTGGATGCATGGAACAGCCTTCCTGAGGAGATTGTGGTCTAAAACTGTGGGAGAATTCAAGAATGCATGGAAAGACATAAGGCAATTCTTGTGGGGGTAGGAAGAAATAGGCTGTTGGTTAACTAGGATCTGCAGCCTATCCTGTAGGTAGGGAAATGGGCAGACTAGATGGGCCTAGCGGTCCTTATCTGCCATCAGTGTCTATGTTTCTATGTTTCATAACATGCAAGTATGAGCTGAACGGACTCTGAGCACTGTGTCTTTGCTCCAAAAAATAGCAGGTTTTTTTTTTGTTTGTTTTTTTTTTTGTTTTTTTACTTTCTTTATACACCTACACCCCAGGCATCCTTCAGGAGTGCCCACTTGGACATCGCCCTACTCCCAGCCTGAACCCCCGCATTTCCCAGGATCTCCCTCCCCCGAACAACTTCAGGCAGGCTCGACCCCCAGTACCATCTCCGGGGCTGATTCCTCCCTCCCTTCAGCGGCTGGCTCCTAAGTGTGAAGAGCCTTACCTGTTGCCGACGGTCGGACATGGAGAGCAATCGGGCCCGCCTGAGCCAGCATTTGGGATGTGGGTGAGTCCCCTGGGGCCACCGTCATCTCACTGATGAAGTATGAGGCATTTCTTGTGTTTTTCCCCCATGAGCATGGCGTCAGCATGCAGGCTACCCTCGTGGCGCCTACCACACTCGTTCCCAATTTGCTGTCACGCACATGTAGTACCCCGGTCTCCCGGGGCCACCAATGCTGGGAACCCCTGGATCCCTCCCCGGGAGAGGAAAGCAGTCCTAACGCCGATCCAACTCCCCTGCTGACTCTCGGCTCGCCTCAACCCGGTCGCTGGTGCAGCGCGAGGTGGGCGGCCCAGCGCCTCAACCCTCAGCGCCACCATGCCCAAAAAAATAGCAGTTTATTTATTTATTTATTTGCTTTTGGTAACTGGGTAAGCACGCTAGACAGCAAGTGCCTATTTTCAGGTGCGACCCGGGAGAATTACAGGGTAGTTACATAAAAATGTTGTAGGTGCCGTATTGGTCCTTTTAAAAAACAGATCCAGAAACAAATGATTTGATACCTTTTATTGGACCAACATGGATGTTACAGAAAAGAACAGTAGTTACATAGAAGGAATACATAGTAAGCATAACAATCTGGAGTGGCATACTCCAACAGTGGAATTTACATGAGAGACGTTTGATGACGTGAAATAGGGGACAGTGTTTCAAGTGTGCCATATTTAGAAACAATGGAATCGGGGAGAGGAGTCTTCTGAACATGCATAGAGTGAGTGTCTTTGCTACAAGTTATACGTGTATGAGGCTATCATATGATATATATATTACAGCCCCATACATTTATAACTGGTAGCAAAGAAACCCTATACATGTTCAGAGGAGTCCCCTTCCCAATTCCATTATTCCTATATATAATGCACCAGCAGCCCTGTTCCATACTTCACGTCGACAAAATGCTATTTGTGGGGGGGCAGGGCTGCAGCGCTCTGTAACTGCTTGGCTTGTACTCCGAAGTCACGAGCTGGGCATATAACTGTAAGTTGCTTTTTGGTTTTTGATGGAAAAAAATTAATAATAGGCTTAATTAGCTCCTTGGGCAGGCAACTACTTAGTATGAGTTGCCTGCCCTAACCCTCAGATCGTGTTAGTTGCTCTTTAAATGCAAAACAATAAATAACGGAATCATGAATACAGATACAAGAATTAAAACAGCTACAACATACAAAGTACTATACAGCTGTACAGCTCTAGAGCAATTCTAGTTACATACAGTGGATACAGCGGGTCAAAAACAGTGAACATTAAATTGCTCAAGTTTTTGAACCAGTTATTCCCTGAGGAGCTCATATATGGTTGACATTCAAGATCTCCAAGGTTAGGACTAATCTTGGGCAGTTCCATTGCTGTGGAACAGTTTGTAATGTTCTATATAGCTTAATGCAATTATCTCCTATTCCATTTTCAGACTTGCTGTGTTCTTAGTTAAAAGATATTTGTAGTTGCACCTGTAATTACATAAACATAACATAGAAATTGTCGGCAGATAAGGACCGCTAAGCCCATCTAGTCTTCTTATTAGTTTATGGAGTTCTTGTATTATGTGAGTACTTCTATTACATTGTCCGTGCACGTCATTGTAACTGCACGAAACCCCAGGACATCCTTGCGAATGAGTATTTGTTCAGTGGAAAGTTTCCTGGTAAGATAATAAATTAAATTGAATTGGACAAGCATTCCATGCACAAAGTCACACATAATTTTTTTATTCAGAAGAAAAAGTTAAACAAAAATTAATCAGAAATATTCAAAATACTTAAAACCATTACATTTCTCTAATGGCCCTTCTATGGTAAAAAGCATTGCAGTACTGGAGTGTTTTGTAAAGTTCTAAACTGTTAAGACTGCATCATAATAGTTCTAGCAATGAGCGTGTATTAGTGATGTCAATAAATTGCATCATCTCAGCCCTGAGGTGCTGCACCAGAAAAATAACTGTAAGAATATTACAAGTTTGAACACTGCCATGTAATAATGCCCCCGGTGTGTGTTCTAATGGCAGATTTATTTCTCCGCTGAACAGGTCAGTCACCTCAGAGTCCCATCGCAGTCCCTGTGGCTAAGTTTTCTTAGTTTTGATTACTAATTTTATTTTGTATTAAATAATGCGGTCTGGTCAGTTCTGGTTCCTCATTGGTCAGGACCATGTCACATGATACTGCATTAACCTAGCATATACCCCTGCTCAGAAGACATGATGGGGTGCATTAATCGACAGCACAACCATCTGGGGTGAGAAAGGTCAGTATGCTATTTACATATCCTTGGGCCTGAAAAGGTTGCAATGCAGATCGAACAACTCAAATCAAATAACCCGGCACCTGGCATGTGAAAAGACAACACAGGACAGCTCATATTCCCTGCTTGAACCTAATCAACTGTAATGCAGTACACCTGAATGAGTTTGCAAGACATCCAATCAAAAGCCTAGGCCTCCAGGTGGGGGAAGTACAGGAAGTTAAAAGTCAGGAATGCATATTTAAAGCAACAGGACCAGCTATAACCATGCAGAAATAACCTACTCCATGCATTGCAGCCGCACCCAGCTACCTACTGCAACCTTATCCTTGCTGCATGTCTAATTTATGCTAATGCCCTAAAGTCAACCATTTAAAGATACAGTACCAAATAACACCGCTGCTATACTGCTAGAAAACTAACATCTTTAAACATTTCAAACGTGGAGTAAGGCAATGCCATCTGGAGGATTATGCTTTGTTATTGTTTCTCATGGTGGTTGAAGTCCCTCACCCTACAAGCGCGAGACTCCAGCCTGCCACTCAGTACATTAGCATAACATAATTCCCACCCATCATGCCTTATTCCTTACATATTTATAAGTTTGATACTCTGCATTAGTTTAGCATTGTTCTTATATTTTATCGACTTTTTTGCCAGTTCCACTTTTCTGGGCACTAACTGCTTTGGCCGTGGAGTGGAAGGACATCTCACCAGAGTAGAGAAGTTCCGTGCCACCCAACATTCAATGGCTTCATCCCAGAAGGATCATAAGGTTCAGCAGCCTAAGAAACAGATCTCCACGTATCAATCCTTTCAGCCACAGCAGCTATGGCAGCAGCCTCAACAGAGGCAATACCAAGCCTGATGTCTGAAGCCCAAGTTCGGCAGCCAGGGGCCAAAAAGAGGCAGGGGTAAGGGAAGTGGTGCCCATCCTGCCCCAGCAGTTGGTGCCCCCTCTAAAGCTGCCCAGTGATGGGTCAGTGGGTGTTATTCTCCCGCATGTCCAGTCCCTGTTGAAGCTTCCTGTGGGGGTTCAGCTGTGACACTTCTGGCCACATTGGTCCATCATTACTACGGACAAGTGGGTAATGGCAGTGCTAGGCAGAGGGTTGTCTCTAGATTTAGAGGCTCTTCCACCTTACCTATTCCATGCTCCTCAGTAACTTTTAGTGTTACAGAATGCACTGTCTACCCTAAGGGAGGACGTTGCTCAGCTCCTTGTGAATGGAGGCATAACCCATGTCCCTAATGCCCTGGCAAGTCAGGGGTACGTGTCCAGGTACTTCCTGGTCCCAAAATGGATGGGGGGTTGGCACCCCATACTAGAGTTGCATGATCCGAACCAGTTCATCCAGAAGCACAAGTTCTGGATGGTCATTCCGAGCCAGGTTATATAATGTGGCTCTGCCCCAGGATCTCCAGGATGCACTCTTTGATATCCCAGTTCTTTTCCACTGGCGGTACTTCAGGTTCCACACAGAAGGAGTCCTATATCAGCCCAAAGTCATACCTCTTGGCCTTTTGTCTGCATCCAGGATCTTCACCAAGTGCATGGCAGTGGTGGCAGTCTGCCTGCGGCAGAAGGGCATCCAGGTATATCTCTGCCTGGATGACTGCCTGATAGCTGGGCCTTCCAAGGAGGTCGTTCAGACCTGCAAGGACCTGGGCCTGCTAGTCAACCTGGACAAGTCCAAACTGACACCCTTGCACGTTATCAAGTCCATTGTGACAGAACTAGACCCTATGCGGGCCAAGGCCTTTCTCCCTGTGGACTGGGCTCTGGACTTTACTTCCTTTGCTTGCTTATTTCAGACTGTGTGCTCATGCCCTGCCCTGGATTTTCTGTGGCTGCTGGGGTACGTGGCATCCACCACCAGTGGGGTCCCTTGGGCATGCTGGAAGATGTGCCACTGCAGTCATGGAGCGCCTAGGTCATTTGGACCAGTTGGTCTTGGTGACCCAGCCAATGTGGGATGCCATCCAGTGGTGGTAAGCCTTAAACATCTGGAGAAATACAATTGTATTTATTTATTTATAATATCGGATTTACAACCTTTGAGCCAAAGGCTCGTTTACAAAGGTACCTTGTCACAGGGAGGACAGATCAGTGATGCAGGTTACAAAGAAAGCAGTCATTGAGAAAATTACATACATTGTATACAGTCTTTTTACATTGTTACACATGTAGTCAGGTAGTTACAAATATTTTTATGCAGTCTGTTTACATTGTTACAACAAGAGAACATTGTTACAGCAAAAGAACATTGGACACCAACTATTACATGTTACACATGGATCAAAGTGACACCCCAGTAATACCGGTCTAGGTGGGGGGGGGGCAGTGGGAAGAGGGAGGTGCGCGTGCGTGTGTGTGTGTGTGTGTGTGTGTGGAGGCAGTCCATTGAACATTGTCAAAAGTTGTGGGCACTAGAAGGCATGTGAGCACTGGCTAGTTAAAATTACAGCAGCGGGTGTTAAAGAAGTGGCTCCAAAGAGCGAATTTAAAAGGGGCAATTTTGGGTGTGTTGGTGATGGTGGTTGGGAGAGAGTTAAACCAGGAGGGGGCCCTGTGGCAGAAGGATCTCTGTGCAAGGGTGGTTTTTGCTCTGGGTATCACTAGGATAGCTTTGTCTGAATTGCGGGTGGAGATAATGGGGGAGGCAAGCTGGATGGAGGCAGAGACCCTGGGGGGAGAGACCGAGCAGAATTTTCTTGGTAAATAAGCAGGTCTAGTAGTGAAGTCTTTCTTTGAAGTTGAGGAGATTGGCAATGGAATAGAGGGTGCAGGTATGGGTGAGCCTAGGGGCACTGGTCAGGAGCCTGCAGGTCTTGTTGAGGGAGAGACAGATTTTATGGAGTGCAGTATTAGCAGCTTCATAAACAGGGAACCCATAGTCCACTAGGGACAGGATAGAGGATGTGATGGCAAGATGAAGAACATCAGGAGGGAGGCAGTCCTTGTGATGGTAAAGGAGACCAATCTGGATGTTACTGGCAACCAAGAGGGCGTTTATGTGGGCGTGGAAAGTAAGGGCAGAGTCGAGGGTAATCTCTAGGTATTTGTAGGTGGATACCTGCTCAAGGGGGTGCTGAGTGCTGGGAAGGATGAGAAAGGGTGCATTCTTTGCTTTGTTCTGGTGGTGGGAGAAAAGAAAAAAATATTCACCTTAGTAATTGTGTTTCTTCTATTGGAGTCTTGCTGTATTCCGACATATGCAGTGATCCCCAACCGATGAACTGCCCCGGAGAATAAAGAGTTAACTTTCTAAGCAAAGCATAGAATGCTGAGCTCGAGCTTGGTTGGAGTCTCTGTCTGGAGTGTTTCAAACACAAACTGTCAGATTCTCACGAGCCCACTAACTAAAAATTCTATGTGGAAGTTGTAAAATCCCTACTAGATAACTGGCAGTAAACGTTTTGGGTTCCCAAAGGAAGAGTAAAGTCAGGAAACCCAAAAAATAAAAACCAACCTAATATAAATAACAGTAATAAATCAACACCCAAACAAAAAGAAGAGGGTGTAAACAAGGAGCACCCCTGTGGTGCCACACTACGCCTGCCCACCCACTTCCCAAAAACAGGTTCTGAGGGGAGGCAGGGAGGGAGGTCAGAATGCAGCAAGACTCCAATAGAAGAAACACAGTTACTAAGGTGAGTTTTTCTTTCTTCAAACAACATGAAGTTTTGCTGTATTCTGACAATTGCAGATGACCAAGCAGTACCTCCATGGAGGAGGGACAGAACCTACTTTGGGAATAGACTCTGAAGCACTGCTGTGCCAAACCGAGCATCACTCCTAGCCTGAATATCCAGAGAGTAATGCTTGGTAAAGGTATGGACTGTTTTCCAGGTGGCTGCTTGACAAATTTCTAAGAGAGGAATATCCCTGGCAGCAGCCAGGGAAGCAGCTGTACCTCTGGTGGAGTGAGCCCTCAGGCCTGAGGGAGGGATCTTTCCCAGATTTTCATAGCAGAATTGTATACAAGACACAATCCACCTGGCAATAGTTCTCTTAGTAGCAGGTTTGCCCTTTCCCACTTCTCCATAAGTGAGGAACAACTGGAGGGAGTCAAACCTGTGATCCTTGGTACACTCTATGTAGTAACTAAGGGCTCTTTTAACATCTAAACTGTGTAGTCTCCTCTCACCCGAGGAAGAATGATCAGTTAAGAAGACAGGGAGAGACAAAGACTGATTCAAACGGAAGTCCGAAACCACTTTGGGCAAGAACCTTCTATTGGTTCTAAGGACCACTTTATCCTTATGAAAAGAGATAAAAGCAGGTTCCATTGACAGGGCCTGCAATTCACTGATACGCCTGGCAGAGGTAATGACTACCAAGAACACAGTTTTCCAAGTCAAGTACTTAAGCTCTGCTGAGGACATAGGCTCAAAAGGAGGTTGCATAAGCTGAGCAATACAAACATGCAGATCCCAGGCAGGGATAGGGTCTCTAAAGAGAGGATTGGTATGAAGCAATCCTTTAAAAAATTTACAGAACACAGGATGAGATGATAGTGAGGAAGACTTTCCCACTTACAGAAAAGCAGAAACAGCTGACAAGCGTACCTTGAGAGTAGCTGGTCTGACGCCTAGGCTATTAAGATGTACCATATAATCCAGAACCGTAGGTATCTCAGCAGTGTCTGGTGAAATATGCTTCTTGGAACACCAAATGCTGAATCTTTTCCATTTGGAGCTATAAGTCTTTCTGATGGAGGGCTTTTGAGCAGCTTCGAGAATGTCCAGAACCCCCTGAGAAAGATGCAAGTCTGCAAACTCTAACTCTTCAAGAACCATGCTTTGAAATTGAGAGACTGAAGATTGTGATACCAAATCCTCCCCCGAGAGGATGTTAACAGGTTGTAATTCCTGTGAAGAGACAGGGGGAGATGGTCTGCTATGGACAACAACAACAGGGGGTACCAAGGCTGTCTGGCCCAATCTGGAGCAATTAGAATCATTTTGCAAGGTTGGGACCTTATCTTGACTAGAACATTGAACAGGAGTGGGAAGGAAGGGAAGGCATATAGAAATTTCCCTTCTCAATTCAGAATCAGAGCATCCAGGGGGACTGAGCCCAAGACTGGGGGTCTGCAACAAAAGAGTTGAAGTTGGTGATTATCTGGGGCTGCAAAGAGACCTATATCTGGAGTGCCCCACCTTGAAAAAATCACTTTCAACACCTGAGGGTCCAGGGACCATTCGTGATGGCCCTGAGAGAACCTGCTCAGTGCATCTGCTAGGACATTGTCTTTCCATGGAAGGTGAACTGCTGTCAGAGAGGCCTGCAGGGAATAAGCCAGGGACCACAACTTCATGGCTTCTGTGCACAAGGCCGTAGACTGAGTGCCTCCCTGCTTGTTGATGTACCACATGGTGGTGGTGGTGTCTGTTCTGACTTAAACCACCCTGTTCTGCACTGACTGAGAGAAAGCTTTCAGGGCCAGAAAAACTGCCCTGAGTTCCAGAAGGTTGATATGAAGAAGGAACTCCTGAGGAGACCACAGTCCCTGGGCAGTGAGGGCCCCCAGATGGGCCCCCCAACCCAGAAGAGAAGCATCCGTGGTAAGAATCACTGAATGAGACTGAGTGGCAGATGGGACCCCTTGCCTTAAGTTGTCCTGATCTTGCCACCATTGGAGGGCTTGGATCAGGGTCTGAGTCAAAGGAATCAGTTTGGTAAGGAAATCTTTCCTTTGAGACCAAAAGGCCCTCAGATGGAACTGAATATCCCTCATCTAGAATATTGCCCCTTGGACCACTGCTGTAGAAGCTGCCATGTAGCCGAAGAGCTGGAGGAAATGCCTTGATGGTCGAGACACCTGAAGGCTGAAGGAAGAAGCCAATTTTATAAGAACCTTTGCCCTTTCCAGGGGAAGAAAGGCGCTTGCTTTGACAGTATCCAGCTCAGCCCTTATAAAGGTAAGGAGCTGTACTGGCTCGAGAACTGACTTGGGAAGGTTGAGAAGAAATCCTAGATAGTGAGCACTTGCTGGGACACTTTCAGGTCTGACTTGACTTGGTCTGGAGACTGGCCCACTATGAGCCAGTCATCCAGATGTGGAAAAACAGAAATCTTTTGCCTTCTTAGAAAGGCAACTACTACTGCCAAGCACTTTGTGAAAACCCTTGGGGCTGATGTTCGATCAAAGGGCATTGCTTTGAACTGGTAATGGCCTGAGGGCAACTCGAACCTGAGGTACTTTCTGTGGGAGCACCTGATGGGAATGTGAAAATAGGCATCTTTGAGGTCCAGGGAGGCTAGCCAGTCTCCTGGCCTTGAAGGAAGAATTATTCCCAGACTTACCATCTTGAACTTTGGTTTTAAAAGATGTTTATTCAGGTATCTTAGGTCTAGGATGGGTCACCACTCCCCTGTCTTTTTTGGGATAAGGAAGTACCTGGAGTACAGACCTTTGCTCTGATGTAGGGTAGCAACTCTGTGGCTCTTAAGGTCAGAAGAGATGAAACCTCTGCCTCTAGGGCAAGGGTTTCTGAGAGACCTGCAGGTGGAAAAGATCTGGCTCTCATCTTCAGAAATTTTTTGAAGCTGACAACCAGTCCCTGGCTTACTACTCCCAGGACCCACTTGTCTGATGTAATAGACTTCCAGTCCTGGACAAAGTAAGCCAGCCTGCCCCCTACTGGAATAGGAGAGTTGACCCTGGCAGACACATCAGGGTGTCTGCTTGGCAGGAGCCTTAGGCTGAGGAGTAGATGCAGCCCTGCTTATCCCCCTTCTGCCTCTCCCTCTGAAGAATCCCCTCTGCAAAAAAACGAGAAGAGGCTTGTGCTTGGTAAAAAGGCCTATGAAAAGGCCTGCCCCTGCCCCTAGACTGCTGCCTTTGAGGAGTTGCTTGCCTTTCCTTGGCCTGAGCACTCCTATAAGTGGTCCTGTATTTGTCCATTTTCTTCATGTAATTCTCTGTCTGCTCCCCAAACAGAGAATTACCCACTACAGGAAAATCCATGGCCTTAGCTTGAGTATCCTGTGAAAGGCTAGTACATCTGGGCCAAGCCATCTTCCGAAGAGTCACAGATGTAGCCATGACTCTTGATGACACATCATTCAAGTCCACAGCAGCATGAAACTGTCTTTCAATACCTCAATCCCATCTGCAGCCACCTCCTCCAACTCCTTGGCTAGCTGGAGGGAGGCCTGTTTAGCCAGAGCCAGTACAGTGTCCCACCTGGACTTCTGGTACCTCGCTGTATAGGCCATATAATTCGCCTGCCCGAGTCCCAAAGAAGATGCCATGTACTGTTTCTTTGCCATGGCATCAATCTTCCTGGAGTCCTTGTCTGGGGGGTGTGAAGCCAAGGGAATATTTACCTTGTCACAGGCAGCAGCCTGCACTACCCCAACATAGCTGCATTGCTGGTATAGGAACTCCGTGCCTGAGCCTGAGAGTGTATACCTCTTGTCCATTCTTCTATCGACAGGAAGTATAGTGTTAGGAGACTTTAGAATTTTTTGTGTCTGCTTCCCAAAGGATTTGTGAAGGGGAATGGACAGTCTTCTAGACTCTGGGATGTCCATCATTTCTACGTAATCAGGCTCCTCTTGATCCTCCATTGCCTCCTCCATAGGGAGCTGGAGGGTGTCAGCCACCTTTCTGTAAAACATAAAGTGGGAAGGGGACTCAGAAAGCTTAGGAGGGGAAACACCTGAAGGTCTGTCTGAGGAGATGTCCAGTTCCAATGGCACATCCAGACCCTCACTTTCACCATCATCATCCTCAAATTCCCCTTCCTTTTCAAATTCTGGTTCCTAAAAATCTTCAAGGGTGTAATCTTGAACCGGGGGAACCAACCAAACCGAACCCTTGCCAGAAGGTGCCGGATCAGTAGGAACTGAGTGAAGCGATTCCTCAATCTGAATCGCTTTGGCTATCTCTTCGGCGGTCGGAACATGAACCTCTGGATCCGAACAGGACGATTTTTCTTTACGCTTTCTTTTTGTCAGAACTGATCCCTCAGAATCGGCTCTCCTTTTGCCCGAAGAAGTATCGCCCTGGTCAGAGGGTACTCCATCTGGTTCGGTCGCAGCAGAACCAAGCTGGCCATCCGGGTCAGCGGACTTCTCTGCCTCCTTTTCACTTAGTCTACCTAATCTCTTCTCAAGGGTAGATTTGGGAAAAGTTTTACATATTTGGCAGCCTGAATCGAGGTGGTCAAACCCCAGAAAACACAGGTGGTGTGGGGATTGGCCTTAGCAAAGACCTCTCCACACTCGCTGCAGTGTTGAAACCCAGTGGGCCCATTTTTTTTCTTGGGTTTTTCAGACATGGCCAACCTAACCAACTTACCCTTTTTATGGCAACCGCTAGGCAAGACACCCTTACAGGTTCCTAACTGTGTCACGGGTATTGGAAAAAACTGTAGCAAAACATGTGGTTTTTTTTTTGTTTTTTTTTTTTTTAGAACAGATGAGAACCAGTAACCACACACTAAGTAACACACAAAATTTCACTATTAACTTGTCAGTTCAGCCGAACCAATCCATACTTTTTACAAGTTCCACACAGAAAAACAGAACAATTCCTATCTAGTACTCACGGCACCACGGGCAAAGACTGAACCGACTATGCGGAAAACTTTTTAGGTTTAAAAACCAACGAAAACTGAGACTTTAACAGACTTTTGAACCGAGCTGAAGGAGGAATCTCCGGAGCGACCATTCAGTGAGGCGGAGTAAAGAATCTGACGGTTTGTGTTTGAAACACTCCAGACAGAGACTCCAACCGAGCTCGAGCTCAGCATTCTATGCTTTGCATAGAAAGTTAACTCTTTATTCTCCAGGGCAGTTCATTGGTTGGGGATCACTGCATATGTCAGAATACAGCAAGACTTTGTGTTGTTTGAATCATCAGTTTTGTTTTTTTTAGATTGATGACAAGTCTATGGTCATTGAACCATGTTTCTGCCTGATTGAAGGTATGTTGGAGGGAGTCCTGGAGGGAAGTAGGTTTACGGTGCGAGGCGTAGAGAACTGCATCATCTACATACAGTAGAATTTTTCCCGGAACAGGCTTTGGGCAGGGTGTTTAATAGGTAGAGAATGAAGAGTAGGGGACCCAGGATGGAGCCCTGGGGAACCCCAGAGTGGACGGGTAGGGTGTCGGACAGAGTCCCATTTATTTTTATGCATTGGGAGTGAGTGGAGTGGTAGCTGACACACCATGCAAGGGAGCAAGTGGAGAAAATGATTTGGTAGAGGGAGTCAAGTAGGAATGGATGGCAGACAATGTCAAAGGCCTTGGAAAGGTCCATGAGCACTACTCCAGCAATGTTGCCCGAGTCAAGGCAGGAGTGTAGGAAGTTGGAGAATTCTAGAAGGGCTGTGGCTGTACTATGACCAGTGCGGAAGCCATGTTGCTCAGGGCATAGTACAGCATATTTAGTTAGATATTCAGTGAGCTGTGTGGTTACCACTTTTTCAATAGCTTTGGAGAGTGGGGGAAGAATGGAGATGGGCCAGTAATTACTGGGGAGAACCCGTTGCCACTTTTGTGGATGGGGTGATGACAGCTGTCTTCCAGGCACTGGGGAATTGTCCCAGGCAAATGGATCTGTTTAGTAGGTCAGTTAGAGGAACTAGGACATCATCCAGGACTAGCTGTAGAATCCTAGCATCTAGGGGGTCATTGCTTCGGCTATTGCTGTTTAGTGCATTTAGCAGGTAAGGACAGGCTTCATGGGTGGATATGTTGTGCAGGAGGAACTGATAGGGCTACAGTGTAGGGGGCTGAGATTCAGGCATGGGGTCAAAGAAGGTACTGGGGAGTACCTAGCTGAGATCTGTGAAGGTGGCATTAAGACAGTTTGCTATAATAAGCGGGTCAGTGGTAATAGTGCTGTCAATGGAGAGCTGGGATGGAGGAGGGGAGCGTGCTTTCCCATTTTGTTATTTGATATTCCCCCAGAAGGTCCAGGCGGACCCCCATGTGGAGGTGAGGGAAGTCTGGTAATAATCTGCTTTGGCCTTGTGGATGGCCCGCATGCATCTGTTGTGTGCGGCATTATAGGTTTGTCTGTCAGCTGACCTGCCAGACTCCGTGGCTTTGTACCTGAGATGATCCCTCTCCCTCAGTTTTTGGAGTAAGGAAGGGATGATCCATGCCGTATTTTGTTTTTTTGTGTGGAGTTTGGTGAGTGGTGCATAGAGATCACATGCCTTGCTGAAGGCCTGTGTGAATAGATTGAGCGCAGTGTCCATGCTGGGGACTTGTTTAATGAGGGACCAGTCCATCTGGGTGAGAAGTTGCTTGAGTTTACTCAAACCCAACGAGCGGAGACGCCTTCAGAAAGTGGTTTGTGCTACAGGTTTGGGACTGGAGGAGGTCCAGAGGAATAGGATGGGGGGGGGGGAGTGGTCACTTAGAGAGTCAGGGAGAACTTTTATGTCCTGAATTTTGTGGAAGCAGTTGGAGATTATGATGTCCAGGAGGGTGCTTGTACCATTAGACGGGTGGAATCCAATAGGTTGGGAAACTAATTGGATCAAGTCGAGAGCGGTGAAGGAGTCCCTAGCTTGAGAGGCAGAGGGACCAAGCCAGTTGACGTTTAGGTCCCCTACTAAGGTCTGTTCTGCTTTGTGTGGGAGAGTGGAGATAATCAGCAAGAGATGAGATTGCCGGATTTTGGTTCCTTAGGGGAACATAGGAGACTGTGAGATATAATGGGCCCCTGGAGTGGTCCGGGGTGATTTTTATGGTGAGAGCCTGAGCTCCATTTTTGAGCTGGGGGACCAGGAGTACATGGCCAGTGATGTAATCTTAAATGAAGATCGCACAGCCACCCCCACGTTTGCTCTGCCGATCCCCCCAGTATAGGGAGTACCCGGGGAGTGAGACAAAGGAGTCGGGGGTGGATTTGGAGAGCCAGGTCTCTGCAAGTGCAATAATGTTGGGCTCATGTAGAGTGACCCAGCACTGGAGCACTATAGATTTTTTAAGCAAGCTTCAGATGTTCAAGTTGGCGATGCAGAGTCCTATGGACGATCTGGGTGTGCAGGTGGGGGCAGGACCTGGGTTGAGGTTGATATTGCCCAAGCAGCATAATAATTCTAACAAGTGGGCAGTAGTTGTTGGTGACCTTAGCTAGATGTTGAGACTTGGACAGGGTCGTCGGGGTACAGGGAATGGGTAGGGCACGGAGGGTTGGAATGGCGGTGAGGAAGTGGGTCCAGGGGTGGCCTGGGGGGCAGGGGGGTTAGAAGGGCTGGTAGGAGGTGGGTGCCGGGGTCTGTGACCTATGGTGAGAGTGGGGAGGGGTCGGGATAGCACAGGGTGGTCATTGGGTGCAGATCTCGGAGGACTGCATTTGTGGTCCAATTGGAAAGAGGTGAGCACCAGGATGGCCGAGATAGTGAGGTATAGTGGCAACGGATAAGCATGCATGTTGCCTATAGTAGTAGTCATGCCTGAAAGAATAAGGGTCAGGGCTGTGTTTCAGCAAGGGTGACTGCCACTTTGGAGTAGTGGTAGGGCTGCGGACTTTGGTGCATGGGGTTCCAGGTTTAGGACCCCCGTGGGACGAGTGTCTTTAGGCTGGGATAGAGTGGAGATACAAGTGTCCAGAGTGGCTGGGCAGGCAGGGTCTGACGCTGGAAACAGGGTGTGAAATAGCGACTCCTAGTGGTCACAGGGGGAGAGAGTGGTTGGCTGGAAAGTGGGTAGCGGGGGGGTGAGGTGAGAGTAGTGGGGAGGGTAGTAGCGGCATGTTCTCTCAGTGGGGCACCCCCGTAGTGGATCCATTTGCCTCCTGGGAGAACAGAAAACAGGCTGTTTTGTGACCGCCTCCACAGTGCAGAACACTTTTGGGGGATGCCTTCACAAGGCCCTGGCCCCCGGGCCTCATGTACACCTTCCCTCATTTCCCCTTGATCCACAAGGTTGTGGTTAAGGCACAGATGAGCCTGATAGGTTCAGACAGGCCTAGGTAGTTCTGGTCTCTGGATCTCCTCATCCTCAGCAGCAGGCCTCCATGATGACTGCCTCTTCATCTGGACCTGCTGACCAGACAGCAGGGGATTGTTCTGCACCCTGACCTTTATTCTCTGCACCTCACGGCCTGGTTCTTGAGCGGCTAGAGCTCCAAGCCTTGGGTCTTTTAGAAGACGTGCTTCGTATTGTAGAGGCCTCCCCAAAAGAGTCAACTCACAGGTGTTATGTCTTTAGATGGAAGAGGTTGTTCATTTGGTGCCAGGGCAAGGAGCTTGATCTCCTTGCCTTCCCTGTGGTGAGCATCCTGGAGTACATTTGGCCCTCTCTCAGTCGGGACTGCAAGCGATGACTGTCAAAGTGCACCTGGCAGCCATCTCTGCATATCAGGTGCAGACTGATATGCCAACAGTGGCCCAGGAAAAGGTGTTTGTGCGATTTTTCCAGGGCCTAGAGCACCTGTACCCTCTGGTGCATGAACCACCACCACCATGGAAACTGCTGCTTGTACTGCCTATGCTCACAGGCAAGCTATTTGAGTCTATACAGACATGTGAGATGTCATAACTATCATGGAAGACAGCCTTCCTGATGGGCATCAGCCAGAAAGATTAGTGAGGTTCTGGCACTCTTGTTGGAGTCTCCTTACCTGGTCTTCCACAAGGACAAGGTTGTCCTTTGCCCCTACTCGAAGTTCCTCTCAAAGATTGTATCAGAGTTTCCATCTTAACCAGATGATCAGCTTTCCGGTATACTTTACCATCCCAAACTTAGGGGCTGATCACAGGCTCCATACCATGAATCTGCAGAGGGTACTTTCTTGCTATAAGGAGTGTACAGCTGGAGTTTGGGGTGAGGCTCGCCAGCTGTTTGTAACGTACGCTGAAGCTGCGCCTGGCAGACAGACAGCAAAGTGAATGAACAACAGGTGGATAACATCCTGCATCAACCTCTGCCATAGGCTGACTGGTAGGCAGCCTCCCAGAGGGTGAAGGGCTCATTCCACCAGCCATACCGCTGCCTCAGTGGCTGCCTTCGGAGACATCCCAGTACAGGAAATCTGAAGGGCTGCTACCTGGAAGAAAGCACACGTCTTTATATCCCATTACAGCACTGACATTGAGTCATGTCGGAATGCTGATTTTTGGACCTTGGTTTTCCAGTCTCTGTTCACCAAATAGAGGTGTGCGCCTTGCCCACTCCTCCCGGAGAACTGCTAGGAGTCTGCTAGTGTGCGGATTGTGAACTGTATCCACACATTTAGAAATGTAGGTTACTCACCTGTAACCATGGTTCTGGCAGTGGTATACAGTTCACATCCACACAGGCCACCCGGCCTTCCCTGGCAAGTGGTACATGGATCCTTGCTTCCAGCATACAAAGATCCGACATCACGGGGCAGAGCCGGAGGATATACTGCCCAAGTGGTGGGTGGAGCTTAGCTTAAAGAAATCTGACTGATGTCAGAAGTTCTAGTAGAACTGCCAGAGTGTGGATGTGATCTGTATACCATTCCTAGAACTACGGTTACAAGTGAGTGACCTATATTTTCTTACCATAACAGAGAATCTCCTCTATTGAGTTACACCTCACCTTCCTCCTTGCATGTAGGTGGCTGTTCATACATGTTTTTATTCTGTCTGTTTTATACGCTGTAATGGGTTTACTGTTTTGAGAACCCATCAGCACTCCTATTGATGGGGCATTCATTGGGGGGGGGCATTATTTCCTTTTGTCTAGCACAACATTGTATGCATCTCCGGTAGGCAGAACAAACTGAGGAAGTATGAGGCTGCCCATGATATATAGGTGCCGACGATGTTTGTCATCGATGGCAGCCTCAGCTATGCAAAAGTTTACGATCAGCCGTGATGCTGACAGCATCCAAATTCTGTAGGTGTGACTCAATGAGGGAGATTCTCCAGAAGATCTTCTATTACAGTAGCTATTGTTTTCACCGATTCCTAGTTTGGGGTGGTGATTTGATTCAAAGTGGCTCTGTTTTTAAGATGGTTGCTCTTAATTTCCCTTCAACAGCTGCAAAAACTTTATTTTTGTACTTCCTTTTAAACTGGCTTAACAGAAAAGCCAAAAAAGAGACCTGGGTTTATGGAATTTAAACCATGCAGATCCAGTAAGCACTGGTTGACAAAAGCAGATGGCCACGACATTTGCTTTAATTGTTTGGGCCTGGATCACAATTTTGAAAAATTGTGAACTGTGAAACATTTTGGGTCCAGAAATCAAGGGCAGCTAAATGGGAGTCATTGTTTGCTCCAGTTCCCACAAAAACATCACTGGACAGCTCTATGAAAACATATCAAAAAGTATGGAGAGAGGTTCCACTGAAGATAGAAAGTATGCTTCAGATGACACTTTTCTCCACAGCAGTCCCTGGCAACCAAGGAGACTGATAAAAGCTGCAAGGCACTCTCTAAGGAGTGGTCCTTTCTAACAATTTAAGAAGACAGAAATGAATGCTAAGCCATCTGCTTCTAAAAATGGAGGATCCCCAGCTTGGGATCATACTAATGCAGCATTTCTCAAATGGTGAGGACAGCTTCCCTAAGGAGACCCCCAACCTTTTCCAGAAGAGGCTCGGTCAAGCATGAAAATGTACTGTTTTTTTTTTTTAAACTCTTAGTTCTGCTCCCTACCTTTGGGGCATCTCTCAGGGTCCCATTCACAGCTCTTGGCTCTACCGCCCATCTGAACCATTCTCCGTAGCTACATCGGGTTCAGGATTCTGAGGCTCTCATGGCCCCTAGAAGAGACCCTCAGAATCCCCAGGGGGAGGTGCAGAAAACGGCCAACATTGGAAGTGTGACCTTGGGCCACCAATGGTCACCGTCGCCTCCTCGCCGATAGGGGGATTTTTCGTAGTTTTCTCCGTGGAGTTGGGATGTGCAATGACCGCACACACCCAACAGATGTCCGCCACAGCTCCAATCCCCTGCATTCTGTGGCCATACACTGTGTTGCCTCCAGCCACCACCAGAGGCTGCCAGTGCACCGGCTTATGAAACAGCCCCTCCTCTAGGAAGGAGAGCAGTCCATAGGATGCTCAGTCATTCCCCATCCCCACCAACCCTCAATGACCTGAGCTTGCTCCCAAACCTAGGTCACCGATATGGCGTGAGGTGTGGCATGCAGCGCCTCCACCCTCAGTGCCACCGGGCCAGCAGATGTACTGTTTTTAAATCATAAGTTTTAGACATTTTATGTGTGAAGGTGACCAGATAAGGCACACTGAGACACAGCTCATTTTCTGCTGTGACTTGGGGAAAGGTACACTGAGTGAATACAATTCAGAATGCACAATAGTGCAAATACACAGGAACAACTTGCAACTTATGAGAGGTAACAATTGACCCATTCGACTGGTGGCAGAACAGTGCAAATAAAAGGGCTATGCCAGAGGCACTAGGAACAAGAGCTAGAGGGAGCAACATGTTCCCTGAGAAGGTGCTTAAGAGCAGTGTGGAGGGATTGTGGGATAACAGATGAACCAGACACCAAATTTGGTTCAACACACGATATCTGTGTGATGTTTATTTAAAAAACAGAAGATAACCTTCAGCAATGGCATATCCCTTCTTCAATCCATCAGTTTGTGGCAACAGACTATGCATGTCCTTCCTCTACACTTAGCCAGCACCTACTGACCCACTGATCTACTGATCTAACTTTTTAGTGAAAACCACTTCATCCCTATGTTTGACTTGTTTGCTTGGATGAGGGGGGCTTAAAAAAGAAAAACCCCAAAACAAGTTAAAGACAAAGACCCTCAGCGCAGAAGCACTGAAGCAAGGGTTACCCCCAAAGGGCACTGGCGGTAAGCCAAGTTTCAGAGAAACACAGCATCACACATATCCCAATAATACAAAGCATCATGGGATGTATATGCAAATCATGAAAGTTTCTGAGTATCCCAAGATTCCTTTTAAAGTTTTTAAAGGGGATATAGAGATAGGAGAATCAACATACTAACACAAATGACCTCACCCAACCCTTATTAGGTAATATAAATAAAAATAGCTCTCAAATAATCATTACACACTTTATTTATCATTAAAAATACCTCATAATCTTTCTGGTATTATAACAGTGCTCCCAAAAACTTTTTTTGTATGACAGTGCTCCCAAAAACTTTTTTTGTAACATTTCAGAACTCTAGTTCCTTCATCAGACAGTGGAGCTTGTATTAATCTATAAAAACAAGAAATGGAAAGGAAAGAAAACAGAGCTATTAAATATAATGTTTGCCATTCAATAAACAATCGTTAGTAGGTGGAACAAACCTATTAATGCTTAGAAATCTCTCCAACAGGACACTATAGCATAGTCAAGAAAGAGGAGGCGGGTGCCATAGGTGGCCAACCTTAAGGACTAGAAATTGTAATAGATAGATTAGACTAAGAAATAGAAGAACTGTTGCAACAGATTTAAGAAAAGGTCAGTCCTCAAGAATGGTAGGAGCTCCCTGTCACATATCCCCCACTTTAAGAGGGAAGCAGTTATTGCAGACTGCTTACCACCTTCATGTCCCAGGAATGGATGGAGCTTCCACCCATCCATCTTCAGAAGCTCTGCCTCAGGGTCCCATTCAACGATAAACATTCCATCATAAACACAGTGGATATCATCATTCTTTACCCTGAGGCATTAACTCATTTCTCCAAAGAGACTAATGGTACAGTTTGACAACATTGGCATCTTTAGCCTGCAGTATACCCCAGTCAGTACTGTTAATAGATTTAGTTGCATCAGTACAAGAAAAAGTCCCTTCAGCCTCATAGACTTCTTTTTTTGCTTGCTTGGAGTCTTCAACCCCAGCACAATATCACTAGGCACAGTCTTACCCAGGGTCTCATGTTCAAGTTCCATACTTTCATCTCCAACTTCCAACAGGTAACATCCTGGGAACACAGGCAACACAGGAATATCGTGCTCAGTCAGGGGGTCCTCCTCCAGCTGAGCCCATGAAAATCCTCCTCCGATTCTTTATCTAAACTCTCTGGCAGGGACTTCTCGAGCACCTGGTGCCAGTGTTCTGCCTCTCTGCATAGTCAGCCTGCCTTGACCCTACAGTAGTTCCTCATCTCTTTGCATCTCTTTGTCATCTTCAGGCTTGGCCTTCCTCCGAGCTTCCAGGTCCAGTCCAGGTAGTAGCTTCTCTCCCAGTCTGTCAGACATGGTTCTGGTCAGAATTCCATGGACTTTCTTCTCCGGATTCTCCTATGGCAACTCCTGGTGCATTGGTCCACCTGGGATATCTGGGCAATATCCACTGAAAAACATCCCTCTTATGCCAGTCCAGATGTTTCCAGCAAGTTTGGACACCAAGTCTGTGGAGGCGTTGCAGGATAACAGATGGATCGGACACTGAATTTCAGGTTCAGCACACAATCTCTGTGTGATGTTTAAAATACAGGAGATAACCTTCAGCAGTGACATATCCCTTCTTAGATACATCATTTTGCAGTAACAGACTATGCATGTACTTCCTCTGCACGTAGCACTTGCTGACCCACTGAACTACTGATCTGACTTTTTAGTGGAAAACCACTTCATCCCTATGTTTGACTTGTTTACTTGGGTAATGGGTGTGACTGATAGCCATCTTCTTGTTATTACAGTAGAATCCCATTAATATAGATCCCCGTTTATCCAGAACCCCCTATCTAATTGACTTGTACTGTGTCCCCCGTCACTCCTGCAATTACAGTATATTACTAGCTTTCATCATTAAGTGGTGCCTGATTAACTGTTTTACTTAAGCGCTTACAATGATTTGTCAAGCAATTAAAACTGTCATATGATGGACTGAACTGTCAAACTGCCATTCAGTTTGGAAAACTGCCCTTCAATTTAGAAAACTGCTTTTTTCTTATCTTACTGTATCGAGGCTATTTATTCTGTCATTCTCCACTCTGCATTCAGTGGTGAAACAAACATGTCAAAAAGAAAGCGAACCATTCTCAACCTTGTGCAAAAAAATGCGGATTGTGGAATGCCTTGAAAACAGAGAGAAGGCAGTTGCTCTTGCCGCTAAATATGGAGTGGGGAAATCTGTCTTTGATATTAAGGAGTCTAATGACAAGCTATGTTGCTTCGCTTCCACAATGGAGTCTGCATCAGGAGGTGATTGCAGAAAAAATATGCAAACCTTTGCAGACAAGGAATAGGACTCTGCTATCTACGTGTGGTTCCATCAAGAACGGGAGAAGGGCACCCCTATATCTGGGCCACTGATAAACGAAAAGGCCCTGCAGTTCCATGAGAGACTAGGCAGTAACACTTCATTCACTGCCAGTGACGGATGGCTGGACCGATTTAAAAAGCGGCACGGCATCCATCAGTTGAGACTGTGTGGCGAGCGGCTCAGTGCTGCTGAAGAGGGGGTGGCCCCTTTCATGAAAAAACTGAATGACATGATATTGTCTGAGGGTCTTACTCCTGAGCAGGTTTACAATGCAGACGAGACAGGGCTTTTTTGGAGATGTTTGCCTGATAAGACACTAACCCATGGGGAGGGCAGCGTGATGCCCCAGGGTTTAAAAAGAATAAAGAAAGGGTGACTATCCTGGCATGCGTTAATGCTACAGGCAGTCATAAACTAAAAGCGTGCCTCTCAAGGCTATCCTACTGCTGGATAATGCCCCTGCTCACCCTGAAGTCCCACCAGTAAAAACTAGAGGTGGTCAGATCAAGTGTGTTTTCCTCCCCCCCCCCCCCCGACATGACATCCAAAATCCAGCCCAGCGATCAAGATATCCTCGAAATCATGAAGAGAAATTACCGCAAAAAGCTGCTTCAGCCAGTCCTGACTGAGGAAAATGAATCAACCCCACTTTGCAAAATCATCAAGAAAGTTACCCCTTAAAGATGTCTGCTATATGCTAGCAGATGCTTGGGATAATGTTCGGCCTGAGACAGTCCAGAAGTCATGGGATAAATCGGGGCTAAGGTTTAAATCAGATGAGGCAGGTAATGCTGTTAATGCTGACAGTAATGCAGTGAATGACCAATCAGAAGAGGCAGAGCTGCAAGAGATCGCTGCTCGGTTACCTGGGGAACCGATTACCGCCCTACAACTGGATGAATGGCTGTCATGTGACACAGGAGAGGACGGACGTGAAAGTCTCAACGAGGACTCCATTGTTAGCCTTGTGCAGAGCACACCTATCGTTACACAGGATTCAGAGGAAGAAGAAGATGACGTGCCCTTTCTGACACAAGTCACACACTCAGAGGCAGTGGAGTGTTTTTTACCTCCCGTTCATCCAAACTGTCATTTAACTGAACAGTTCACATGTACACGGTGGGGTTTGGATAAACGGGATTCTATTATACTTATGATATAAATATATGTTTCTTTGAATTTCTGCTTGGGAAGTATGGCAGTCAGCACAAGGCATCATGGGACCTTGGATTTTCAAAAATATACTGTTCTCCCTCTGAGTGGAAAGAAACAGCTAACTTCAAAAGAAAGCTGACTTCCTGGGACTATAATAAAACTAGATTGTAGAGGTTGTAAACCAGCCACTTGTTATAAATTATTGCATTTTTTACAACATCAGGAGGTAAGCCATCTCTGACAGTTTCTGTGAAACTTCTCACCACTAAGAGAAATAGCTTTTAGGGATGTCCTCCGAAGATGAAAGGGCTAATTCTGACCTGCCTTGAAGCAGGCTCACTAATAAAAAAAAAAAAGTATATATTTTTTTTTTAGTCGAATGCTTAGCAACATACTGATGCATGAGACTAATTTGGTATGCAGAAACAAGAGTGACCTCACAGCCAGCATCACCTCAGAGTTGTGACCTTACAAGCTGGGTGGGACCTGAGTGCGCTAGCGATAAAGGGTTCATATTTGGCCCCAGGACTCGAGACTGGTAGTTATCTGGACCCAAAACAGACAGGAGGGTTACCCTGGTTGTCTTCTGTTAACATATTGCACTTCGAGGTTTGGCACTGTGGGAGTAGAGGGCCTGACCCCCGTAGTGCTGTTGTGATAGATCTGATTGGCAGCGGTGCAATCTGAAAGATTTGGTTTGCAGTGCTGCAGTCAAAAAGATTTGTTTGCATACTGTGAAATTATTTGGTGACATGAGCATTAACAGTCCAGTGTGTCAGGTTGATAAACTGTAACAGTTCACACACAAAATAAGGCAGTGATTTGGAAAAAAAAAAAAGAAGAAATATATAATTGTAGTTACAGTCAAAGTTCCCTACCTGTTTTATATATTTTTTAGGGTGCAAGCTAGTGTAGCCATAGATTAGGGAAGAAGATGACTTCCACCTCCGAGTACACTGCAGAATACCTGAGGCAGTTGTGCAGTTGTGCCAGGAGAGGGGAGTCCGTTACAATGGGCCAAACAAGCACACCACCTCATGAAGGCTCCTGTGGCAGCCAATGCCCAAGACCTCGAGTGATTGTAGGTGACCGAAAGGGACCAGACCTTGAGTGTAGAGGGTCCAGGGTCCATCACAGTGTCCAGACCCAGGGAGGAGGACAGCAGAACCAGTGTGACCTGAGAGCCACCACAGTGGAGGAAGGTCACCACCACGCTGGAGCCAGAAGGGATCAGGATACAGATGGAGCTGCGGAGAATGGAGCTGGAATTTGAGAAGAGTTTTGAAGCCCAGCAGTGAAGGGAGCTTGAACAGAGGAAGATCGAGATGAGGGGGGGAGAGGAGAAGCGAGAGGCTGAGGAAAAAGAGTGACAGCTTCAGAGAGAGGCCGAGCGAGAGGAGAGAGAGCGTCAGAGGAAATTTGAACTGGAGAAGCAACAACTCCAAAGACCAGCGCCAGAGCAGGTAAGTGGCATGGGTGAACCTGGAACTCCAGGACTGGGTTACAAATTTTAATTCTAAACTGATAGCTGAATATAAAGAGGGAGAAGATATGGATGCATTTTTAAACACATTTGAAAAGGTATGCAGTCAGGCAAACATTCCCAGAGAGTCCTGGAGCTTCCAGCTATCTCCACTGCTTACTGGGAGAGCTTGTGATGCCTTGGGTCAAATGGACAATCAGGACAGTAATGATTATGGCAAACATAAAGTTGCATTGTTAAAAAAGTATGACTTGACAGCTGAAGCATACAGAGTTAAGTTCCATAAGTTCAGGAGAAGCCCTGACATGGGCTATGAGGAGCTAGCTACCAAACAAGATCAGTTTTTGCAACATTGGTGGGAAAGGATACACATAGACTCTGTAGAGAAAACTGAGGATTTTATACTTTTGGAGCAGTTCTTTTGGGCTTGCCCAGCAGAGCTGTAAACCTGGCTAGAGGACCGAGATCCAAAAACAGTACAGGAGCCTGCCGAGCTTTTGGACCACTATGCCAGGAGCAGACCTGCTCTGAGAGTGAGTGAGGCGGGTGTGGCAGCGCAGAAAGGGAAAAGCATGCCTTCAGGGCAGCTAAAACCCTCACTGCCTCCCCAGAAAGCAGGCAGCCCCAGGTTATAAAGAAAAGGTTTGCCTGATAAAAGAAATGATTGTTGGCTTTGCAAACAACCTGGGTATATTGCCAGACATTGTCCTAAAAAGGCAGAGAGTGCACTAAGCGGTGCTGAGAAATAGGTGGGTTTTTTTTTGTGTATCCCTGAAAGCATGCCAGTAAACATGAAGAAACATATACACCCAGTTATTGTGAATGGGGTGCAAACCCATGGGTTACAGGACAGAGGGTGTCCCTTACTTTGGCAAAGGGGTATTTGGCTGAGCCTGAACAGCTTATACTCAGTTTGTTACAGTACGAGGATTCACTGGGGAGGAGAAAACTCTGCCACTTTCAAGTGTTCTCCTGGACTGGGGTGAGACAGGAGAGACTGTGCAAAAAGTTGCAGTGGCAGAAAATCTTGCCCTGGATGTGATGATGAGAACAATCTCCAAAAGGGCATGGTGTGCGCAGTTACCCGCAGTCAAACGGCAAAGTCAAATTGTGTGTTCCCCGGACCCCATGGAAATCCCTGTGGAAAACACTTGGAGGTTGGTTCTTCAGCCTATTTCTCTTGATATGGAGAATAGTGAAAGGGGGTAGAAATTCCCCAGGTAGCAGTTAACAGAACAGCTACAGAAGTTGACACTGAGGAGGGAGGTAGCCAGTTGTCAGAGGGTTAGGAATGGCAGTGACCCTGAATGCCCTGATGCTAGCCTAGGAACCCTAGTTTAGAAGCTAGAGGGGACCTGTCTCATGCCTTGGGAATGTATAAAGATTTTGTAGCTGCTCAGAAAAAAGACCCTAGTTTAGAGAGGCTGAGGGCTGGGCAGACTCTGACGGAGCACAGGGAGGTGATGGGAAACATAGAGTTTACTGGGACAATGGACTGCTGTGTATGCAGGATGTAAGGACAGAGGGAGGGGTGATAAGCAGGCAGCTTGTTGTTCCCCAGAGGTACTGTGAGTGGATGCTCAAGATTGCTCATGATATTCCCATGTATGGACATCCAGGAATCACTCGCACTACACAGTGATTGGCCCAGAACTTCTATTGGCCCAACTTCACCCAGCAGTTGAAGGAATATTGCAGGTCTTATCATCAGTGCCAAGAAATAGGAAAGCGGGTAGTAAAACTCAAGCTGCCCTAATTCCCTTGCCCATAGTGGAGGAGCCATTCCAGAGGGTAGGAGTGGATATTGTGGGGCCTTTGAATACTCCCAGCTCCTCCAGGAAGAAGTTTATCCTAACGATGCCACCTGGCACACACAGGAAGTCTCCCTATCCTCACTGAGGACAGACAAAGTGGTAGATGCCTTGCTAGGAATTTTCTCCCATGTCAGGTTCCCACAGAAGATTATCACTGATCAAGGGGGTTCTTTCATGTCGGACCTGCTGAAGTGTTTGTGGGAGAAGTGTAGGGTGGTGCAGAGACACGTGACACCTTATCACCCGCAAGCCAGTGGGCTTGTGGAAAGATTTAATGGTACACTTAAATCGATACTCCAAGCATTTGCTGAACAGCATGAGAGGGACTGGGAGAAATGCCTTCCCCACCTGTTGTTCGCATATAGGAAGGTGCCCCAAGAGTCGACAGGGTTTTCCCCCTTTAAGCTCTTTTATGAACACAGGATGCGTGGGCCCCTAGACTTGATCCGGGAGGACTGAGAAGGCAAGCATGCCCCCCAGGGAACTCCCATAGTGGATTATGTCCTTAAGTTTAGGAAAAAGCCGAAGGCACTTATGGGAACAGCCCAGAGCAACCTGGCAGCAGCCCAACGGAAGCAAAAGGTATGGTACGACCGCAGAGCCAGAGCTTGCTCATACACTGTGGGTCAGGATGCCATGGTCCTAATCCCAGTCCAGAAAGATAAGCTGCAGGCTGAGTGGGCAGGACTGTACAAAGTAGTCAGACATGTGAATGACCTAAATGACATTATAGAACTGCCTGACAGGAGTCATACCCAAAGGATGTACCATGTCAACATGATGAAGTCATATGCAAATAGGGCTGACATGGTCTTTGCAGTGTGTAGTCCTGGGGAGGGGAAGGATGAAGACCACCTCCTTCTGGATTTGCTGGAAGAAAGCAAGCAGGAGTCCTCTGTGGAGGCAAACTGTCACTCCAGTTGACCCCGGGCCAGATCCAGGAAGTAAGGGAGGTTTTAGCAGACTTTGTCCCATTGTTTAGTGCCAAGCCTGGACCAGCCTCCTTAGTGACGCACAGAGTAGATACTGGGATGCAAGCGTCCATACGGCGGACAGCATATTGGGTGTCAGAGGCCATACAAAAGGACGTTAGGAGAGCGGTGGAGGAAATGCTGGATTAAGGGGTAATCCAGAAATCCCACTGCCCTTGGGCCTCATTCATAGTCCTTGTTCCCAAGCCTGATGGCACTACTCATTTTTGTGTGGACTAACATGGACTCAATACAGTCACAAAGTCAGACACCCACCCAGTGCCATGGATGGATGAACTACTGGACAAGTTGGGAAGTGCGACATACCTTTCCACTATTGACCTGACAAAAGGGTATTGGCAGGTGGAGTTAACTGCCAGAGCTAGGGAGAGGTCAGCCTTCATCACTCTAATAGTGTTATTTGAGTTTAAAGTAATGCCTTTCGGAATGAAGAACGCCCCTGCTACCTTCCAAAGGTTGGTGAACCAGGTGTTAAATGGTACTGAAGAGTACGCTGTGGCATACCTGGATGATATTGCCATCTTCAGTGCCAGCCGAAAGGAACACCTGTCCCACCTTAGGGAAGCACTGGGCAGGATACAGAGGGCCAGGCTCACTGTAAAAGCTGAAAAGTGCCAGGTGGCCATGGCTGAGGTGGCATACCTAGGACGTGTAGTAGGCCGGGGACAGCTCCATCCTAATCAAGCAAAAAATGAGACAATCGAGGCATGGCCCAAACCTGAAACACAGAAGCAGGTTCAGAGTTTTCTAGGGACCGCAGGATACTGTAGAACATTTGTATTAAACTACTGTGTCCTGGCAGCTCCTCTATTTGGCCTGCTAAAGAAAACAGTGCCTAAAAAGGTAAACTGAGAACCAGCCTGTGAATGAGCCTTTACACTGCTAAAGGAGGCACTGTGCAGTGCTCCTGTATTAGCCAGTCCAGACTACAGTAAACCATTTGTAGTCCAGACAGATGCCTCTGATGTGAGTATTGGGGCAATACTTAACCAGACTTCTAACCAAGGGGAAGCCAAATAGTGTACCTCAGTAAGAAGTTACTTCCCAGGGAGCAGACTTATTCTACAGTGGAGAAGGAATGCCTTGCAATGGTGTGAGCACTAAAGAAATTTGAGCCATACCTATACGGATGGCATTTTGAGGTACAAACAGATCATAACCCCCTTATTTCGCTGGCACAAATGGATAAAACAAACAGTAGGCTTTTAAGATGGAGCCTTGCCTTTTAGGGTTACGACATGACTGTTACTTACAGGGCAGGGGCAGCAAATGCAAGCGCAGATGGGCTATCATGTCAGTTGGAGCAGTGAACTGAATTTGGGAAACTCGTCCCATGCCTAGGAATAGATTCCCCCAAATTCAGTCTAGGAGGGAGGACTGTGCCCGATAGCCATCTTCTTGTTATTATTTGTATTATGTTTGTGATATAAATATATGTTTCTTTGAATTTCTGCTTGGGAAGTATGGCAGTCAACACAAGGCATCATGGGACCTTGGATTTTCAAAAATATACTGTGTTTCCCTCTGAGTGGAAGGAAACCACAAACTTCAAAAGACAGCAGACTTCCTGGGACTGTAAAATAACAGGTTGTAGAGGTTGTAAACCAGCCACTTGTTATAAAGTATGTCACTTTTTGTGACATCAGGAGGTAAGCCAACTCTGACAGTTCCTGTGAAACTTCTCACCACTAAGAGAAATAACGTTCAGGAATGTCCCCTGAAGATCAAAGGGTAATTCTGATGTGCCTTAAAGCAGGCTCACTAATACAAAAATGTAAAAAAAATCTATGTATTTTTTTTAGTTGGATGCTTAGCAACATGCAGATGTGTGAGACTAATTTGGTATGCAGGAATGAGAGAGACCTCACAGCCAGCATCACCTCAGAGTTGTGACCTCACAAGCTGGGTGGGACCCTTATTTTCCGCTGATATATATGGTTATGGCTGGGGGGAAAAAGAGGGCTTTTGATTTCTGAACTCCTGAAAAAACACACTCTTAAGAAGCACTTAGGTCAAAATTAGCTAATTTCAATACCACGATTTACCAACTGAAACTAGGGTAGGATTAGATACTCAGTATAAGGCGGTTTGTTTATAATTGTCCCTTTGTTTTTAAGGCTGTACCCTAAATGTTATATGTTCTGTGTTTTGTATTTCATTTACTATTTTAAATTATTTTTGCATAAAAATTTTTTCAACCTTTTGTGCACACATATAATCAGTTTCATATAGAGTTCACTTATAACTAGGTACATGGGTTACAGTCTTATACGAACATACAAAATTTGCCAGCAGATAAAGGCCTAGAGGTCTATCAAGTCTGCTCGAATGTGCAGCTAGCACCCCTTATTCTGCAGCTGCCCCCCCTTCCACCCTTCCCCTTCATTAACCCTCCCCCTTGTCCTGTCCCATCCTCGTTTGAAGCAGTCCACTGTTCTACTGCATACCACTTCAGCAGGTAATGCATTCCACCCAGCCACCACCCTTTCTGTAAAAAGTGTCTCCTCATCTCCTCCTGAACCTTCCTCGCCTCCAGTCTCTATTCTCCCAGTCTCGCCTCCCTGGTGTCCCTCCTCCCTTACTTTGAACAGCCCTCTGTACCTGTCTTGTTTATTCCTTTCATGTATTTAAAGGTTTCAATCATGTCACCCCTGTCTCTCCTCTCCTCTCCTCCAGTGAGTACATGTTCAACTCCTTCAACCTCCTCTCGTATGATAAGTCCCCCAGCCCCTTGATCATCTTTCTCACTCTGCGCTGCACCCCCTCCAGTAACTTAATGTCCCTCTTCAGATATGGACACCAGTACTGCACGCAGTACTCCAGGTGTGGTCTAACTAATGACCTATACAGTGGCAGAATCACCTCCTTGAGGATATACCCCTTGCAATACAACCCAGCATTTTGTTGGCCTTTGCAGCTGCCTTCCTACATTGTGCCGAGTTGTTCATGACCCTGTAATGAGCACACCCAGATCCTTCTCCTCCTCTGTCTGGGCTAGCTGCACTCTCCCTAGTTGGTAACTCCTCCTTGGGTTCTTCATCCCAAAATGCAGCACCTTGCACTTTTGGGCATTAAAGTCCAGTTGCCAGGTGTCTGATCAGGTTTCAAGCTTTGCCAGATCATCCTGCAACCCCTGCCATCCCCCTAGGTCATCCACCACCGCTGCCTACCTTGGTATCATAAGCAAACAGACTGATCTTGCTCTTGATGTCCCATGATATGTCTGCAATGAATATCCTAAACAACACTGGTCCCAACACGAGCCCTGTGGAACACCGGCCACATCTGGCCTTTGGGTGAGAGCTCCCACCCACCACCACCCTCTGTTGCCTTCCCTGCAGCCAGTTTCCTACCCATCTCACCAGTTTTGCATCTGCCCCTGTGCCTACCTAACTTCCTTCTTCCCAGCCTTCCATGTGGCACTGAGTCGAATGCCTTACTGAAGTCCAGATACAGGACATCCACTGCATGGCCCTGTCCAGTTGCCTAGTTACCCAGTCATAGAACTTGATCAGGTTAGTTTGGCAGGATCTGCCACGTATGAAGCCATGCTGTCTTGCTGTCTCTGTAGTCCTTGGCCTCTAGGAGGGCCACCAGCCTCCTCCTTCAGGATAGTCTCCATTATCTGAGCCCATCGATGCGGTGTGAGGCTCACTGGTCTGTAGTTTCCCGGTTCATCCTTGGGGCCACTTTTGTAGAGGGGCACCACATGAGCCATCCTATCCTCCAGTCCTGAGGTACACACCCCGAATGTAGTGAGGCATTAAATAGGTCTGCCAAAGGTCCTGCAAGGACCTCTACCAGCTCCTTCAGTACCCTGGGGTGAATGCCATCTGAGCCTGGTGCCTTGTCCACCCTCAGTGCCTTCAAACCCTCTTGAATCTGCTCTCCATGACTTCCCCATCTGTCACCACTTCCCACCCTGCTTCTGCCATTTCTCCCACCTTGGGTGTCACCCCCCTCTTCTCTTTAGTAAATACCGAGCAGAAGTACTGATTTAGTGCTTCCGCCTTATCACACCCTGCTTCCACCCAACCCCCCTCCTTCCTAATCCTTACTATGTGGTCCTTACAGCTCCTTTTCTCCCTGATGTACTTAAAGAAGTCATTCTCTCCCTTCTTAATGCCTTTGCCAGCCTGAGTCTTTAGATGCTTTGGCTCCTTACTGTCCTTGTCACCTCCTTCGATTCTGTCAAGTACTCCTCCCTGTCCTCCCTCCCTCCCTGTTTTCTTGTACTTCCTAAAGGCAGCTCTTTTCCTCTTTACCTTTTCCATGACCTCCTTGCTGGAACCAGATAGGTTTCTTTAGCCTCTAGCCTCTTGCTCTGGGCTTGCAGCAGGTTTTGGTTGCCTCCACTATCCCCAGCTTTATGAGCTCCCACCTCTGGTTAGTGTCCATACTAGATTGAATTCTGGCCAGGTACCCTTTTACCACTTCCCTCATCCTCCCAAACTCAGCCCTCCTGAAGTCCAGCATTATTGTGCCAGATTCCACTCCTTCCTTGCCCATATCCAGTGTGAGCCATACTGAGTGGTGGTCACTCCCTGATAGCAGTTCCTCCACTGTAAGTTCTCTCACAAAGTCCCCATTTGCCAGCACAAGGTCAAGGG
This sequence comes from Neoceratodus forsteri, assembly GCA_016271365.2. NCBI lineage: Eukaryota > Metazoa > Chordata > Ceratodontiformes > Ceratodontidae > Neoceratodus > Neoceratodus forsteri. The sequence goes on along the minus strand of CM028133.1, from coordinate 35,127,597 downwards.
TATTCTCTAACCTGGTTGGTTCACTGACCATTTGCAGCAGGAAGCTGTCCTGAAGGCATCCACAGTACCTGCTCCTTCTGTTCCTGGTTGTTGTGGTGCTCAGTCCACTCCTGGCATGTTGAAGTCCCCACAATCACCACACTACCTTCTCTCAGGTCCTCCTGATCTGTCCTGCTAGTTCCCTGTCTAACTCCTCCGTCTGAAATGGTGGCCTGTACACCACTCCCATTCTAAGAATCCTATTCTTGGAATCCTGGATTTGCATCCAAAGTAACTCCGTACTACCCTCCTCCCCTTCCTCCCTTACACACTTCAGTCCTTCCTTCACATATAGTGCCACCCCCCCTCCTTTCCCAATCACCCTGTCCCTACAAAATAACCTGTACCCTGGTACAGACAGGTCCCAGTCATTGTACCTCTTCCTCTGCCATGAGAACCTGTAACTCTGCAGTTTTCCTCCCAAGGCTCCTAGCATTGAGGGTAACCACCTTCCACCCTTCCCCCCCTCCCATCCTGCCCTCCTTTCCTAGCATCACCAACAGTACTTGCCATTTGTCCTTTGTCACTGTTATGGGGGGTAAGCTCATATGGTTTCCCAACCTGTGGTCTCTGCATATCTTTTCCCCAACTGCCACCCCCACTCCTAGTTTAAATTCCAACTTCCTCTATGTACTCTTCCATCCTCTTTTCAACACTTTCTTTCCTCTCACTCAAGTGTAGTCTGTCCTTGGCATAGAGACTGCTGTCCTCCTAGGTCCCTCCCCACCCCCAACAGCCCATACCCTTTAGCACAACACCAGGTTCTTAGCCATCCATTAAATTCCTCTATTCTCAGCTTTCTTGTTGTGCTTACCTTTGGCACCAGAAGTATCACTGAAAAAGTTAATGATCTTCCTGCCCCCTCACATAATTGTGCTAGTTCCTCAGACCTCCTCTGGACTGTATCTACTGTCTTGTCAGCCAGGTCGTTTGTCCCAAGATGTATAATTAAATGAGGCTTGTCCCTACCCTTCTAGCATATTTCAGAACAAACTGTCCCACCCTTTCCGCTGTCATTCCTGGTGTGGCCTTCACCAAATGCTACTATGCCTCCCCTTGCTACACCCAATCTAACTCCTATTAGTATTGAGTCCCCAGCACTAAGATTCCACCCTCTTACTCCCTGCTTGCTTCCATTCATCTCCAGCTCTCATTTTCAGCTCCTCTTCTTCCTCCTGCACATTATTTCCCTTTACCCTGTTGCAATTCTCCCAAGAACTTCCCCGCTTCCAGTTTGGTCCAGGCATTTATCAATTACCTCTAATTTCATCATTTCCTCCTCCACCTTCTTCCTCTCTAGCAGTGCACAACTATTTTCTGAAGGCCTTCACAAATGCCCGCCCTCTCTTCATAGTAACCTGTTCTCTCCTTTCCACTCCATGACTTTTGCCACTTCTTCGCCTCCCCTCACAAGTCCCTATCTCCTCCTTCCATTTGTCTTTTGTCGCCTGACCTGGTTTCCCCGGCAATTGTTCTTGCTGGCCTGGGCCCCTTTGTCTCCGCTTCCCTTCTTCTGACCCTCTCCTCACCACTGTTGGCTTAAATCGCCCTCCCTCATCTCCCCATCTTCCTCCCTCTGGTATTGGTCTAAACCCACCCCCAATCTGCCTTGCCTGTCTTAGTTCCTCCTGCAGACCCTCAATCTCCTTTCTAAGTTTTCTATGTGGTTTGCACACTAAACATCCTCCCACACTCCAGGCAATTTTTAGAAAGATTGGTGCACCGCAGTTATTGCAGCCTACCACTCTACCCGTTGCTGTCGTTGCCCACCAGCGACCCCCCACCCTTCCAGATGCAGGATACCAAACACTCCCCCAAGTCTCCCCTCTCCCTCCTCTATCAGTGGAAAACATTTTCTTTATTTCCCTTACCTCCTTTGTTGCACACGTTTAGATATATTGAGCAACTGCTTTTTATATTCCTATCCTTCCTATCTACACTCAAAAACAGACTTTAAGTAGCCATTGCACAACCTTCTTCAAACTCCTACTGCTCCTTTCCCCAATGCAATATCAATGCGAAGAAGTAATAATGAAAGCTCCTAGATTTGCATTTACTTCCCTTCCACTGAGAGAGCAGTCACTTCTTCACTTGCTGCTGTTCCTTTTCTGGTATGCCCCTCCTACTCCACACCCCCTACTATCCCCAGTGTTTAGCTCCTGTCAATCAGATTTAACAAGGCATATAATCAAGAGTTGGGGGAAGAGGGGTGAAAATTTGCAGCAACCAAAGACAGCAAAGAATACACCACCACTATGTTTTAAATCCTCAACAGCCCAAAAACAATTCTAAGTAAAGACAACAAAGAAAGTACAGTGTCACCAAAAGCCCACAATCCAAGTCTAAAAGAAAAACAGCAATTACCAGTTATTGTAAAGCATTGAATTGAATATGCTTCCTTCCCCTTCTGGCTTCTATAACATTCAAAAATAAATAACATCTGTCGTTTTGCCCTGGCCGCCCCCCGCCTCACCCATCACTGCGAGCTCTACGAAAAGCTTGACTGGCTATCCGCTCAATCACCTTAACTTTAGCACTGGGTGCCTTGTGAGTAAGTACTTAGCTCCGCACCCTCCGGAACTGGCCGGTTTCTGCTCCTGCTGACCTCTCCCCTACCTGCTTAGATCCCAAGGCCCGGCCTACTAAGTGTACCTACTTCCCGCACCAACATGGGGACCTGAGTTTTGCTGTCCATGGCCCCAGGCTCTGGAACTCCTTTCCTGAAAGAGTCCGTTGCCTCCTCTCACAAGAGTTTCCGGACCTCCTGTGGGGTCATCTTAAGGTGGCTTCTCGCTGTGAATGTCCTGAGCCTCCTTAGCCTCCCGGTGTCCACTGGTGCGGCTTCTTCTCTCCTGCTCTGGCGCACCACTCTTGCGCTATGTCCTCGCCCAAATCCCTCTCCTTGCTTGACTGACGCTATGATGTTACTATGCTCATAATCCTCACCAGCCCTGTTGGTCATTGAATTTATCTCTAACTTATACCTTGCCCCAGCACTGTATCTGGGTGTACCTTCCACGTAAATGTAAAAACTGTAAAAATTGTCTTTTCTCCTGTTTTTGTACCTGAATGTATTCGTCTGAACCAATTACTGTATCAATGTACCTGTTGTACCCTTTTGTACTCTCCCGGGTCATTCCTGAAAATAGGCATAAAACTTGTCTAGTGTACTTACCCGGTAAACAAAAACTAAATAAATAAATAAATACATTTCTATCTCCGCTCTTTACCCTTACCATCAAAAGGTAACTACAATCACAATAATCTACCTTCTACTAATATTTATATTTTCCATTAAAACCTATTACATTCTTATATTTTATACCCATTTCCATATACATAAATTTATATACCCCCATGCAGTCTTCTGTACAGTTTTAAACTTCTTAAACCAATCACGTCATTAAGACATTAATAAAATGCTATACTCGGATGTCTGCCAGGACAATGCCCGTATACTGTATATATCTAATTCGCCCCAGAAAGCCATAGTCTCTTGCTGAGACAAATCTGCCAGAAAAGGGGTCAATTCTCTAGTAAACGGATCCAGCTTATCCTTCACAAGGAGGGAGAGCTTTTCCAACCCCAAAGTATGTAATGCAAACATCCACCAGCCGTGTACTGTGGGCACCACACAGGACACCCAGGTATTTTGTATACAGTATCTAGCTAGAATCAGTAATACTCTTACCCATCTCGGGAGTGGGTCTCATTCTCCTTCTTCATAGATCTCTACCCCAAACAAACATACCACTGGTGCAAGTGAGACCGTCCTACCCCACATCCTCCCTATTTCCAATACCACCGATTTCCAAAACTGCTGTAATATACTACAGGCCCAAAAGCAGTGTATATAAGTACCTATCTCTTGCCCACACCTTCCATAACAAGATGATATAGCTGGGTGAAACTTGTGTACCATGGCCGGGGGATTATATACCCTATGCAAGAATTTAAAAAGTGCTTCCCAGGGTTTTAAATAATTGATTAGCAGTTTTTTTCTTAGGACAATACTAACTGTACAGAAAGTATTTATATAGGTTTTCTAGAAGTGTCATGTTTGTTAAACACAGTGAGGCAAGTGCTATGCATTTTCACAATGTTTTAGAACTTTTATGAGCAAAACGCTAATCAATTTTTAGAGTTAAATAAAACCCTGCTTCCTTAAATCTATTACAGAGTAGAAGGCCCATGTGCATAGACAACAGTTGCAGCCAGTTCCGAGCCTCCATCTATATACCCAAGTCCCTTTCCCAGAGTCTCCGGGTTTTCAGTGTCAAATCTGGTAAGCCATGTCTAGTGTCTCGCACCACTTTCCCTGTGAAATCTTTAGGTTCCAGTCTGGATAACTGGAAAATTGTTTAAATTATTCTAAATTCCGCTATCCCCGGCTCTTCTCTACTTAATCCTTCTATATATGCTCTCACTTGGAAATACTTGAACATGTGTCCTCTTTCCAGATTAGACCTTTTTTGTATCTCGGGGAAAGAGCAAATTCCCATTCCACTGCTGAGATCCTCCAGGCTCCTTATACCTCGCTTTTCCCACCTCCTAAAGCCAGGGTTTCCCCACCCCGGTAAGAATTATGGGTTCCTAACAATCTGAACTAAATACGTATCTACCTCCTTCACCCCTCTCTGTTTCAGTAATCGACTCCAGCTATTCAATGTTGTTTCCACCAGCAGCTTCCGAACCTCCTTCTTGTTATATGTACTTTTCCCCCTTCTCTCAAAATATGCCAAAAGTCTGGCTTCACATCCCTTTTGCTCGAGATCAAGCCACCATGCTGCTGGGGGTAAGTGTATCCAGTCACTTATATACTTCAGGTGGGCTACAAGGTAGTAGGACTCAATATCTGGAAAGTTTAAACCTCCTTTCCCCTGCGCCCATTTTAAGTGGTTGCAAATTAATCCTGGGGCACTTTCCTCTCCAGATGAAAGTGGAAAACAAACCTAATACTCCCTTGGTAACCTTCCTGGTCAATCTCACATGTAACATCTGCAATAAATACACCAATCTGGGGAGAATGTTCATTTTAAGTACATTTATACTCCTGAGCTACGAAATCGGAACAGATGCCCATCTCTTCAAGTCAGTCCCTGTCGTCTTCAAAACTAGGCCGTAATTAAGACTATAAAGGGAGCCCAAAGACCACCCAACCCTGATTACCAGGTATGCAAAGTGCTCTTCCACTCTTTTAAATCCCCAATCCTGATTTAACCCTGTAGTTTTGGGGAGCCTCTTGACTTCAGACCTGTCTACGTTAAGTTTATAACCTGACAACTGTGCAAACGCCCCTACTAGCTGCTAAAGAGTGGTCATAGACCTCTTGGGCTCTGTAATAAACAGCAGCATATCATCCGCGTACATTGCAAGCTTATGTTGTTCTCCTGAGAAGCCCCTCACCCCTTGGATATTCTTATTCTCCTGGATGGCGATTGCCAAGGGTTCTACCACTAGGGCAAATAGCAACAGAGACAGCGGGCATCCCTGCCTTGTACCTTTGCCCAACTCAAAGCCACCATAAAGCGTCCCATTCACCAATACCTTCGTACAGGGGGATCTGTACAATGTGCGTACCCATCCCACAAAGGTATCACCCAGACCAAACCAGGCCAGCATCTCAAATAAGTAATCCCATTCCACCCTATCAAATGCTTTTTCAGCGTCCTTTGATATAATACAGGTATCCTTCTTCCGCTTTTTTGCCCCCTATATCATATTTAGAAGTCTCCTCACATTATGATATGAGAGACGCCCCTTGATGAACCCGGTCTGGTCTGGGTGAACCATATCAGGCTATACCACCTCCAACCGACCCGTCAGCACCTTCGCAAGTATTTTAGCGTCGCAATTTAAAAGTGAAATGGGGTAGTACGATGCACACTCCAACACATCTTTTCCCGCCTTAGGGATCAAACAGATCACTGCATCAGAAAAAGTGTCTAGTAACCTCATGGTCTACCCTTCTTTCTGCTGAAATGTGTCATATAATGGTCCGGCTAACTGCCCCACCAAGCGCTTTTACAGTACTCCACTGGGTACCGATCCAGCCCACTTGCCTTACCACTCTGGAGCTTCTGCATAGCCCCTAGTACCTCTAGCCTAGTAATGGGTCTATTTAAGGAATCTCTCTGCTCTCTCGTCAGTTCAGGCAACTTCAGAGCGCTCAGGAATACCTCTCCATTTCCCTTCCCTCCCTCCTTTGTGTACAGTGTTTCATAGAAAGCTTTAAAGCCCTCTCTGATCTGCTGAGGAGTCTTACGTAGCACCCCCCTATTATTCCTGATTGCTGTAATGTGGGTTGCAGCCTTCCCACTCTTCATCAGTCTAACCAACAAAAGCCCAGGTCTGTTTCCCCACTCGTATAACTTCCTGTTACCATATGTCCAAGCAGTCCTGGCCTCCCCACTAAGCAGTGTATTCAGTGCTTCTCTAGTCACTTTCAGTGCACCTTGGACTACATCCTCTTTCCCATTCACTGCCTGCCTCTCTAAGTCTCTCACTCTGGCGTCCAACTGCATTCTCCACTGTTGCTTCTGTCTCTTTACTTTAGCCACATATTTTATAATCATCCCCCTCATATAAGCCTTTTCAGCTTCCCAAATAATTGCCTTACTAGTAGGGGCGTTTGCATTAGACATTATGTAATGCTCCCATTGGTCCCTTAGATATTCTTTAAAATTCTTATCTCCCAACAAATAAACCGGAAACTTCCAGAGGGGTGGGCAGTTCCTCTGCTTGTTTATTTCCAGTGAGAGGATCACCGTGGCATGATCTTAAATATGGATTGGGCCATGTTTAACCTCCCTCACCTGTCCACTCCATGCCTGTGGAAGAAAAACATGGTCAATCAGCGACCATGTGCCATGTGGATTTGAATGAAAGGTGTGCTCCCTTGCATCAGGGTTTGTCTCCTGCCACCCATCCACCATCCCCAAGTCAACCATCCCCCTTCGCCATTGACAAATTGCTCCCTGTTGATGAACTTTTCCGTGGGAGTGGTCCAATAAATTATCCAGGGTGTAATTTAGGTCACCCCCCTCCATAATCAGGCCTGGGAACTGTTCCTTAACCTTGAGTGAGAGGAGGGCCAAGTAGAAAGAAGCCTCAAACACCACTGGGGCATACACTGATCCCAAAGTTACTTGCTCCCACCATAATTCCCCCACCACAAATATATATTGCCTTCCTGTCTGATCTTTAACAACATGCTGTACCTGAAAAGGAAGGTGCTTAGGCAGAAGGACAACAACCCCTGTCTTATGCACTTTAAATGAACCTGCAAAACATTTTCCCGCCCACCCCTTGCCAATTTCCCATGTTCCACTGCTGTTAGGCATGTTTCCTGTAGTAATGCTACATGGGTTCCCTGCCTCCGCAGGGCTGTAAGGAGACTTGTTCTTTTAACCGGGGTTGCTATCCCTCTGACATTCCAGGAGCATATATTTAAGGTTTATTTATTAGCCATTAGAAAAGAAACAACATTTGTTCATATTACTTCCCCCATCATTCATCGAGTTTCTCATCTCCCATCCATCCTTTAGGGCACTTAGTTTCTTGTGGCAAGTCATATCCTTCAAAGTCATCCGAAGCACCTCAATGTAATAATCATAACTCTGTGTGCAACAATACGTGAACAAAGAAACAATAACATTAACAAGAATCAAACTATTAAGAATATAGGCAACCATGCCCTCCCCAACTTTCTGAACAATCAAATTACCCGAACCCCATCCCCCTCATTTTTTCCCAACATAACTTGTTTACTTTGTCCCCGTTTCTCTCGTTTTACATATAATCCCAAATGCCCCATCTCCGACACTAGCTGCCAACACTGCGTAAGTGCCAATAAAATCCCTCAGTGCAGCTGTGTCCTGCTGTCTGCCCCCCCCCAAGGTATATATTGTCACTGCCCTTCCAAACTCCAATCCCATCTTACTTCTCCCATAGCATGAAGTGTCATAAACTGTGCCTCCTTTATATTATTCTGCAATCTGGAGAAATTCCCCACTAACATGTTACCCTGCTTTGCACAGGTATACATAATTAAGTGTACCATCCCACACATATCGCCCCACAGCCAGCATCAGAATCTCCTATTGTGGATTCCCCCATGTACTGCCAGCCATCACAGTAGGAGTGTTGCTGCCTCCCTCTAGTGGGGCTTCCTATCTCTGCCCCAGTATTGTGTTATAGAGGGCGAGAGGAGTAAAGAAAAAAGGAAAAGGAGGCCCAACTTGCTCGCATTCCTCTACACCCTGCTGTTCCCCCGGTCTTGCCCACATTCTCCCTCTCTTCCCTCTCCCCACACATCGACCTCCTCCCTCCCACAATCCTCTCCAGATATCCCCCTAATAACTTATCCAATTATGTAATGTCCCATCAAGGAGAATAAATCTGTCCTCAGAGGGAGTCATCGTATGGTCTTGATGAAATCTTCTGTTAGTCCATAACCCCATCACTCACACTCTGCAGCCCCATGTACCAGAGAGCAGGAAAAGATCAAAAACCAAATCCATCTTTAAATGGAGAGAATAAACAACGGTGCTCAAAGTCATGTAAATGCAAACTCAGATATTCTCCCCTACTCAAATATCCAGCCCAGTGTCAGCCCGATCGCCCAATCTTCCACAGCCTTGGACCTCAGGTTCAAATGTTATATTTCACCCGGCTTTTTGCGCAACTCCTCCATGAACTTCATCGCTTTCTCTGCTTCCAAAAAAGAGTATGTACCCTCATGTTTCACCTTAAGTGTGGCTGGGTAGATTAGAAAGTTCTCTAGTTTGAGCGAGCGGAGAATAGCCATTGATTCATTTAATTTTTTACACCGGTTCAAAAGCCTTGCCGAGAAATCCTGGGATAGAAAAATACGACGGTCTTCCACTAAAAGCTGCCCCTTTTCTCTGTAAGCTCGCAATACTGTTTCCTGGTCTCGAAAATGGTGAAACCGCATGATAATTTGGCCAGGCGGTTGTCCCGCCGGAGGCCTAGGCATAATCACCCGATGGGCCCGCTCCAGCTTCATCCGCCTATGTTTAAGTGTTAGTCCCAGTAGCTTTGGCAGTGTTTCCAAACAGAAGTTCAACACGTCCCCTCCTTCCATCCCCTCTGGTAACCCATGCAGCCAAAGATTTAGCCTTCTATGGTAATTCTCTTGATAATCAGCCGCCTCTTTCATCTCTTCTAATTGTTTTTGCAGGGCTAATATCTGTTCTGGCACCCCTTGCAGGTCATCCTCCATTTGAGATATCTGTTCCTCTGCCTCTGTCAGTCTTGTTCTTTGGGCTGCTTGCTGGGTTAATACCTCCTGGAGCCTGTCATCGATTCTGGTTTCTAATTTACAGAGTCATGGCTCCAAGGCCGCCAGAACCTGGCCCGTCAGTTCTCGACCCAATGCGCTCACCTCCGCAGCTGATAAGGAGACTACTTGGTGGCTTTCGGCCTGTGAACAGGCCACATTTTTCTTTGAAGTTTTGCCAGTTGCCCTCTAATTTTTGCCAGCTCCCAACATCACATATTCCTCCATACCAAGGCAGTACATGGTCTTATTACAAAATAAACCATAACCAAGGGCAGTTTAATACTTTTATAGTTTATTTTTACCTTGGTGAGGTGGAAGCGAGTGCAGGCACATCTGGTCTCTTCAAGTGCTCATTATTGCCGCCCCCCACACACACACTATTTTTAATTTTAGTAAACTTTGTTTTCCTTGAAATCCTGCCTGAGCCTTTTTCTCCAAAAAACGTCCGGTCCCGATTCATCACTTATACCTTCAGTGTTAATTCATTTGGATGTGTGCACACAGATTTTCAGTTGTGTGCACATATTTAGAGCCCCAAACCATGTCACTGACATTAAAACCTGCTGCCTCCTTTTTTTTCTGCTGTCAGTGTGGAGAATTAGGTGCTAATGATTAATTGAGTAAAGCACAAAAGTTGAACTGTCAGTGCAGCTAGACATTAAGCAGGTGTTAATCACCAGCTTAATTGTTCTGTGTCTCTCCTCCAGCCATCAGCACCAGTACTCAATCAGCATAAATGTCTTCCTAATGGCTTGCTTGTTGTTACCTGAAGGCACTGCTACTCATATAAAGTTCGAGTTTTGTAGCTCAATGAGTAGCCCAACCAACAACTATGGAGACGCTTACCCGCACATTCTTGTCTCTGGTGGCAAACTAACCAATGTGGGCATTTTCGTGTCGGTCCTCAGCGATGTCAGCACTCAGGAAGAGGAGGATGATGATCCCGAGGTCCCGGTTCCCAGCACGGCAGAGGTCTGGCATATGGTGCCAAAAATCCGTTACTACATTGATAGAGCAGGGCTGTCAGGCAAGAAAACATTACCAATTTCTATCACAGTAATGCCAGCAGTCTGATGCAGTAGTGTGCAATACTTTTTAAACAATCGGCAATGTATTACATTTGCTGGTTTTACCTTTTAAATTACTGCAGTGTAACCCTGCTTTTAAAATGCTTTTTAAACTGACAGCATGTATTTTACTACCTTACAAATGCTTGTAAGTCTATTATTATGGAATATTTAAGCAAGTGAATTACCGGGGAGTGGCAGAATTGAGTTGACCGGTCCCTGAGATGAATTTTCGGTTATGTGCATTTTCGGATGTGTGCACAAATTCAGCTGGTCCCGACCTTGTGCAACCATCCAGAATTGACTGTATTTGCAAATCACCATGAAATTTCAGACTGGCTCAGTTTACAGCAGGAATGCATGGTACCGACAGGGCCTCTCAAACAATCTGCAATTTACATGCATTTAACAACACAATGGGATTTTCTGATATCCCTACCCCGGTAACTTAATTTCTATAATACAGTCACCAAGTACTTTATACCTTTATCAGAAACACCTAGTGCCATGGTATTTTCAATGTAACCCCCCTGCAAATGGGGGTTCCCAAAAGACTTCCAGGAGCTTGCTTGAATGCTCCAAGCCTGAATGGTGTTTGGCATTTAAGCCATTTATCAGTGAGTGTTTTTAGAGCCTCTGGTACTGTCTCTTTAAGAGCTGTCTGCTTGCAGACATAATTAGTTTGTATGGGGGGACTGTGTGCTTCTCTGAGTACCACTCGAGCTGCTGCCAATTCACTTCATTTGCAGTCACTAGGAGTGCAAAGGAACCTATCTGAAAGATGTAACTGTTTGCCAGAAATTATTTAGAGTAATAATGAAATTACAGTTTGTCTAACCTGCTTTCTTTGCAGTCAGAACTGTGTCTGCTAGTTCCCATTCTAGTTTTGAACCTGCTGAACTGGACCAATCAGTGTGGGGTAAGCTAGCTCTAAAATGATGCCTTGGACGAATCAGAACTTGGACTCATAATCTGAGCCAGCCACAAGAGGATTGTATGGGCAGTGACTCTGGGAGATGTAGTTTAGACTTCAGTGCCTTTTTGGACCAACAGCAGCAGTCTATTGTGAGTGACAGCCAATCCAGTCAAGAACTGGGAGGAACTCAAAGGAAGTGCCCGGTTTCGTCAGTTGGAGTTCAGTTGAGCTTTGGCAGTGAAGAAGGAAGGAGCCCTGTGCTTTTTCAGTGTGCAGTTTTAGTCAAAACGTGTAAGGCCCAGAGTTCCGGTCTGCAGTCTGTCAGGAACTGAATCTGCTGTGTGTTCTCCCGGGTATTGTGCAGTAATTGCGTTGGGATACAGATGCAGCCTGCCTGGTATAGTGCTTTCTTTGTATGGATGTGTGAAGAGGTTTGTGTACCTCAAGTGAGCCCTGCTGACATTGAAGGACCCTATCTTGTTTGGAGGTCGTGAGTACTAATTCAGGGTCGCTCCTGTTGAATTGCCACATTAAATCCAAATGGAATTACTGTACTGCTGACTGTTTAATTCTCCTTTTCTGTGTGAAAGGGCCCCTACCAGCTGCCACGGTTTGGACTAGCCACTAGGGCTTGGGTACCCAGGGACAGTAACTGATAGGGATAGGCCTGTGCACAGAGCCATAGGTAGATTATTAGAGTGATAAGCTAATTAACCTGATTTCCCTGTCCTTTTATATCCCCTAAATAAATCAGAGCTGCTTGTTTCAGCAAAGTTATACTGCCTGAGGTATTTGTCTATGTTAAAGTACTGTACTGTGATTGTTGCACTGTATCTCATTTCACAGGAGGTCCCAGTGCGGAACCAGACCTGGGGGTAAGTGTATACCGTGAAGGTAATTCTGATATATTGTGTGGGCCACTAGTGGGAAGAAAGGGGGTTGCAGTGTCCCAGAGGGCTGTGACCAAGTTAGTTTAACTATTGCAAACCTGACCTCTGGGTGGAGGCACCGCCATTGGATCCAGGCCCCTCAACCTGTTAGTGGCAAATCAGGCAGGGGTAGTAGCCCCTGGGATAGCGCCATCTAGGGGTTACATCTTGGAGGCTCACCGCTGGGATTGTGTGTCCTCTAGTGGCCATATTTACGAACCACTGTTAAGAAAAAAATGGGTACCCCGACAGAAGTGGCTGTGCACCGGCTGGTGGAGTGGTGTACTGGGGAGGAGATCGACCCCCAAAATGCTATGCTTATCCTGGACATCCCCCTGGGTATCAATACGGACACTGTGCAGGGAGTACTTTCCAAGGTGGAAGGTTTACAAACCCTGTGGTGGTGGGTCGGCATGCTAATCTGCTCACCCACACTTTCCTGGCCCTAGTAGAGTTTAAGGATCCCATAGATAGCTCCAAAGTGCCACAGACCATTACCCCAGAGGGAGCCCTCACTGCTTGGAGAGTGATAACTAAGGACAGTAAAGACCGGGGAATCAGCCCCACCACTATCTGAAACTTTGAGGAGAAATTTCTGAATGGTTGCTGGGAGAGGGAAAACTGTGGAGGACTTGAAGAAACTATTCTTGCCACCTGGGGTGTTCCTCCCCAACACCTCTCCTGCTCCAGTGTCCCGTAATGGTGGCTGAACCAATGCAGACTCCTATTTCTGCACCTGCCATTAGTCACGACTCTTACGAAGGCTGAGGATCTTCCTGGCACCCTCCCCACCCCAAGGGAGGATGACTGGGAGACCTGGATAGACTATGTTGCCCCCAAGTGCTAGAATGGCAATGCCCGGAAGGCGTAAAAGCCAAAGAGGGTTAGTGAGAGCTCCGAGGTCCTGCCCTGGCTACCATCCGCTAAACGGGCCAGTAACCCTGAAGCGACTGCACAGGCCTATCTTGAGGCCTTGGAGAATGTGTATGGGGCCAGATTCTGATGAGGACCTATGGTGGAGAGTAAGAAATGCACAACAGTACCAAGGGAGTTGTTGTCTGTGTATGTCTCTCGGCTGGAAAAATTGTTGCAAGAATGCCTCAGAAAGGTAGTTTGCCAGCGATTGAACTGGACCAACCAGACTGGACAGAACCTTAAGTCTGCCCCTTCTCAGAACTGCTGTTGCTTCAGTTACGCCTGGCAAATCGACTAGAATCCCACCCTCCTATGATGAGTTAATGAGAGAAATTCGAGGAGTTGAGAAAAGGCGACCTCGGGAGGTACCTGCACCAACAGCTGTGGCTACGACCCGAGTGATTGAGGGTGACCCATCAAGTGAAGTTCAGGGGCAGAGGTTGACAGTCAATGAGTGCTCTGACAAGGAAAAAGATATGCCACAATGGGGCGAACTGTTGAGAGAGATCCGGGAATTCAAAAACAGTCCCTTTATGAAGGCCACGCCTGCAAGTACGGGCCCTGGCCTATATCCGACTGCATCTGCTATGGGGGTGGGGGTACCCACCCATGTATCTCCTGCTGATAACAGCTCCAAACTCAATTCCTTGACCATGGAAGTGGAGAAACTGACGAGATGTCTCCAAATGCTTATCACGCGCAGACAGAGATGGCACCCAGGTTTCCAGTTAGTAATACCCCGCCCTGGCTCCCAGTGTGGCGCCTCGGCCAGCTCAAACTCCAGAAAGTATGTTTTGCTATAATTGTGGGAAAGATGGGCACATGAAAAGGGAATGCCAGTCCCCAAAAGACACTGACAAAGTTGCATATAGGCTACAAGGAGAGCTTCGGAGAAGAAATCAGTGGTTAAGAGGTGCACGACATGATCCCAGTGAGGGCACCAAAAATGCTAATTCACGCCCTTTGTGGCAAGGTCAGTTGCCCAGGCCCCACTACCGCCTCCAGACTGGTCCAGAATAGTGGGTCCCTCCATGGAGACCACTGTAAAGGTGAATGGAGTGTCTACAAGAGCTGTATTAGACAGTGGCTCCCAAGTGACAATTATGTTCCAGGATTGGTATCAGAAGCATTTGTCAGACGTACTTTACAACCATTAGAAGGACTGCATGTATGGGGTTAAGTGAGAAGGCCTACCCCTATTCCGGTATATCCAATTTGGCTGTCTTTCCCACCTCCGTGGCTGGAGTGGCCGAACAAGTAGAGACCCTAGCCTTAGTGTGTCCCCCACTGGACTGTATGATGGTGTCCCTTTGTTGATTGGAACAAATGCTCATATGTTCGGAAGGCTGGCACAGTTGTGTTATGAAAACAGGGTCAAAGACTAGTAGAGCTTTAAGAGTTCGCTTTAATTAAGAAGGCCTATGAGGCACAGAGAGATGCTGAAAAACAGAACCAGAGGAACCGTCGGAATTGTATGGAAGAAGGATCCTGAGTCTCTGATCCTGGCGCCAAATACCCAGTGTACCTTACAGGGAGAGGTCCGTATCAGAAAGGATGTTAAGAATAAAATATTAATGTTGGATGCACCAGGCGATGGAAAATTGCCAGAGGGACTGCTGGTCAAGCTAGTATTTTGCCCGCTAGAGCCCATGCTTATGCCAGAAGGGTAATGGTCCAAGTTCATAATGTGTCTGAAAGAGACATTCGAGTAAACAGAGGTTGCATCCTGGCTAATGTGCATTGTGCAGACACTGCAGTGCTACCCAGCAGCAAGAGTTCAAGGAAGAATGACAGAGTAACGCCTGACTTGTTTGATTTCGGCGACTCCCCGCTACCAGCTGAATGGAAAGTGAGGATCAGTGAGAAGCTTGCCCAGAGAGACCAGGTGTTTTCTTTAAAGGAATGGGATGTAGGATGCGTGCAAGGAGCTGAGCACAATATCCGCTGCATGACGAAAGACCATTTCGTGGAGAGGTCTCGACGCCTGGCACCTGCTGACATAGATGATGTGAGACGGCATCTGCAAGAGATGTTAGCTGCTGGTGTAATACAAGAATCCAGAAGCCCTTATGCTTCCCCATTGTGGTAGTGAGGAAAAAGAATGGAACAGTAAGGATGTGTGGATTATCGCACCTTAAACCGGCGGACTATCCCTGATCAGTACACAATGCCCCGCGATTCAGGATGCTTTGGACTGCCTAAACGGGAGCAAGGTGGTTCTCTGCTGGATCTCCGCAGTGGGTACTACCAGATCCCGATGGCCCCAGAGGACCGTGGAGAAGACGGCCTTTATCTGTCCGGCTGGTTTCTATGAATTCATGAGGATGCCTCAAGGATTTCAGGTGCCCCAGCCACTTTTCAACGATTGATGGAGCGTGCAGTGGGGACATGAACTTACTAGAGTGCCTGGTATACCTAGATGATGTTATTGTGTTTGGCAGCTCACTGGAGGAACATGAGAGCAGATTATTTAAGGTATTGGACCGACTGGAGGACTTTGGCCTTAAACTGTCCATTGATAAGTGTCAATTCTTTCAAACATCAGTAAAGTATTGGGACACATAGTATCCACCGAGGAATAGAGACCGACCTAAGTAAAGTTGAGGCCTTGACCACCTGGCCACAGCCCAAAATCTAAAAGAACTGCAAAGATTCCTGGGATTCTGTGGTTATTATCGGCGCTTCATCAAGGACTATTCAAGAGTGATCCGCCTTACTTAACCTTACTCAAGGGTATCCCAACCCACAAAAATACCAAAAGTCAACGTCCTCAAGACTGAAAGAGTGTATTTTCATCCGAGTGAAGTATTTGGGGCCCGCTGGACTTGATTGTGAGACTGCTTTCATGAGATCATATATCAACTTACCCATGCTCCAGTGCTGGCCTATGCCGATCCAAGAAAACCTTCGTCCTGCACACTGATGCTAGCTTGCAAGGGTTGGGGCTGTTGTACCAAGAGCACGAGAATGGCCTGAGACCAGTGGCCTTTGCCAGTAGAAGCCTGACCCCATCCGAAAAGAACTATCCTGTACATAAGTTAGAGTTCCTAGCTTTGAAGTGGGCTATTGTTGACCAATTCCATGAGTACTTGTATGGGGCTAAAATACTAGTAAAACTGACAATAATCCTTTGACCTATGTGCAGACCTCAGCTAAGTTGGATGCCACTGGCCATAGGTGGCTTTCTGCATTATCTACATATGACTATGCTCTCGTAATGAGCAGGTCTGAACCACATAGATGCTGATGCTCTCTCCGGAGGCCTGTTCCCCAGAATGACTGGGTCCGATTGGCAGAACCTGACATTCGGGCACTCTGCCGGAAGTTTGACAGGGAGGAACAATGTCCACGGACCGAGTGGACTGCATGGTGGATTGCTTGGGAGCCTCTGAGAATTGCATACCTGCTGCTTATTGCCACTTTTCTGCAATAGACATTGGTGCACTGCCTCAGCTGGACAATGACAGTATTCGCGGCTCAATCCGCGATCCCATGATCAAAGCAGCTTTAGAAGCCCTCTATGCAGGAAAAGATGTGTCCAAATTACGCCCACTGATTTGAGAACTGCACTGTTATACAAAGAAGGTCCTAAGTTGAAACTGATCAATAAACTGTTATACAGAGAAACAGTAGACAGAGGGGACAAGTAGACAAACAACAACTAGTGCTGCCCACTGCCTTCGAGACTCAGTACTGAGGTCCTTGCACAACCACATGGGGCACCTTGGTATAGACAGAACACTTGACTTGGTGAGATCCAGATTCTATTGGCCTAAGATGGGGGCTGATGTGGAGCAACACATTCGAACTTGTAGTCGCTGCTTACAGAGGAAAGCTTTTGCCCCAGAGGGCTGCCCCTTTTAACATCACCACCAGTGCACCCATGGAGCTGGTCTGTATTGATTTTCTGAGTTTGGAGTCAGATCAAAGAAATATCAGTAATGTGCTGGTGGTCACTGACCATTTCACGAGATATGCCCAAGCTTTCCCACCAAAGACCAGAAAGCATCCACTGTGACAAAGTACTTGTAGAAAACTTTTTGTTCACTATGGGCTCCACAAAGAATCCATTCTGATCAAGGGAGAGACTTTGAGAGTCGTCTGATCAAAGAGATGCTTTCTCTGTGGGCAGTGCGAAGTCCAGAACCACTCCTACCACCCCAGGGGACCCACAGCCTGAACGTTTCAACCGCACTTTGCTAGATATGCTAGGCACCCTGCATCCAAAGGACAAGCCTAGATGGAGCCAACAAATTAGCACCCTGGTACATGCTTATAACTGCACCAAAGTGATGCCACTGGATTCTCCCCCACCGCCTGATGTTTGGAAGAGAAGCTCGACTACCAGTAGATGTGTTTTGGGGTCTCTCCGATGGGTTCAAGCTGACAACTATTTACAGTATGTGCAAAAGTTAAAGGCCCAGCTAACTCATGCGCACTAACTGGCTCAAACCATGGCTGCCAAAAGAAATCTGACAACAAAGAAAGGTATGATAAAAAGGTGAAAGCACAGGAACTCCAGGAGGGAGATCGGGTATTGCTAAGAAATCTGGGACTGCATGGCAAGCACAAGATTGCTGACAGATGGCACCATCTCCCTCACATTGTAGTGGGCAAACTAGATGATCTGCCAGTGTACAAAGTAAGGCCTGAGAATAATTCAAAAGATGTAAAACAATGCATAGAAATCATTTACTGCCCATTGACAAATCTTAATTGAGTCTGAGCCCCAGAAGATGCCCCTCTGGACCAGTGACTAGAGCTGCTGCTAAGAAAAGATCAAGAAAGTCTGCACCTACAGAAGCAAAGTTAAAGTGTTCCTCTCCACAAGTCCCAGTTGAGCATGACTGTCAGTCCATATCGGAAGAAAGTGAGAGTGACTTTAATACTATCCTTCTTACTTAACTGAGTCAATTGTTTCGGGCAATCCCCTAGTCAATACTGGAGACAAAGCTGGGCCTTCTGGACTGTCTAAGCCCCCAGCTTCGTCCCTGGAGCCAATGCTCCCAGAAAGTGAAGTGCAAAGCATCAGATCAGATGAAATGGAATCATTGTGCATGGTTGAACTGTTTGAGCTTTCAGGGGAGGAAAATGATAGATTGGGGCAGACTGGTGATACTACCCTAACAAGAAGAGTATTTTGAGTGCCCTGACAGTCCACTGCCAGTGTCCCAAAGCTCTCCATGCAGCCAAATGTTGTGGACTCAGAAACTGTAACTCCTGGAGCTGAAAGTGCCCCAAGTTCTAGCCTCTCTACCCCCATGGAGACTCCCTGACAAGTGAGGACAATGCTGAAAATGAGGCTCAGAGTGCAGAGACTATAACAGTTCCCCTAGAAAGACTGGTCGAGCTGTAAAGCCTGTGGTGCACCTCAGTTATGATTCACTTGGGAGGCCTGTGGATTTGCCTCTCAATGTTGTCCATAAAGGAGTGTATGTGTCCCTCAAGCTCATTGCCCAAACTGAGCGCCAGTGCTAACTCCAAGTTACTTGTGTTGCTCTCTAAGTATGGTGCCCTTGCCCCGGCCCAGCCCCAAGATAACTGATAGGAAGGGCCCTCTTCAGGTTTCATGTACAAGAGGTAATAACTTGAGTTATGGTACAATGTGTATGTAATACTGTGAAAGAGTGACGACTGCAATGTTTCAGAAATGTGTTCTTGGTAAAATGATATATTGACTGATGATTACATGTGCGAGCCTAATGCAAATGTATATGGTTGCAGTTGAAACTTATGGGTACTTGCTTGACGCGACGCCAAGCTTTCCCAGGCCAGGAAGGGTGTAACCCCCTGCAAATGGGGGTTCCCAAAAGACTTCCAGGAGCTTGCTTGAATGCTCCAAGCCTGAATGGTGTTTGGCATTTAAGCCATTTATCAGTGAGTGTTTTAGAGCCTCTGGTACTGTCTCTTTAAGAGCTGTCTGCTTGCAGACATAATTAGTTTGTATGGGGACTGTGGTGTTTTCTGAGTACCACTCAGCTGCTGCCAATTCACTTCATTTTGCAGTCACTAGGAGTGCAAAGGGAACCTATCTGAAAGATGTAACTGTTTGCCAGAAATTATTTAGAGTAATAATGAAATTACAGTTTGTCTAACCTGCTTTCTTTGCAGTCAGAACTGTGTCTGCTAGTTCCCCATTCTAGTTTTGAACTGCTGAACTGGACCAATCAGTGTGGGGTAAGCTAGCTCTAAAATGATGCCTTGGACGAATCAGAACTTGGACTCATAATCTGAGCCAGCCACAAGAGGATTGTATGGGCAGTGACTCTGGGAGATGTAGTTTAGACTTCAGTGCCTTTTGGACCAACAGCAGCAGTCTATTGTGAGTGACAGCCAATCCAGTCAAGAACTGGGAGGAACTCAAAGGAAGTGCCCGGTTCTGTCAGTTGGAGTTCAGTTGAGCTTTGGCAGTGAAGAAGGAAGGAGCCCTGTGCTTTTTCAGTGTGCAGTTTTAGTCAAAAAACGTGTAAGGCCCAGAGTTCCGTCTGCAGTCTGTCAGGAACTGAATCTGCTGTGTGTTCTCCCGGTATTGTGCAGTAATTGCGATTGGGATACAGATGCAGCCTGCCTGGTATAGTGCTTTCTTTTGTATGGATGTGTGAAGAGGTTTGTGTACCTCAAGTGAGCCCTGCTGACATTGAAGGACCCTATCTTGTTTGGAGGTCGTGAGTACTAATTCAGGGTCGCCTGTTGAATTGCCACATTAAATCCAAATGGAATTACTGTACTGCTGACTGTTTAATTCTCCTTTCTCTGTGTGAAAGGGCCCCTACCAGCTGCCACGGTTTGGACTAGCCACTAGGGCTTGGGTACCCAGGGACAGTAACTGATAGGGATAGGCCTGTGCACAGAGCCATAGGTAGATTATTAGAGTGATAAGCTAATTAACCTGATTTCCCCCTGTCCTTGTTATATCCCCCTAAATAAATCAGAGCTGCTTGTTTCAGCAAAGTTATACTGCCTGAGGTATTTGTCTATGTTAAAGTACTGTACTGTGATTGTTGCACTGTATCTCATTTCACAGGAGGTCCCAGTGCCGGAACCAGACCTGGGGGTAAGTGTATACCGTGAAGGTAATTCTGATATATTGTGTGGGCCACTAGTGGGAAGAAAGGGGGGGGTTGCAGTGTCCCAGAGGGCTGTGACCAAGTTAGTTTAACTATTGCAAACCCTGACCTCTGGGTGGAGGCACCCGCCATTGGATCCAGGCCCCTCAACCTGTTAGTGGCAAATCAGGCAGGGGTAGTAGCCCCTGGGATAGCGCCATCTAGGGGTTACATCAACATTTACAGGTTTTATGCACATAAGGTATGTACATTAAAGTATGTTATGACATAGTGCCATTGTATACTAAATCCAACAACAGGGAACACAGTCTGTTGTACATCAGCTCGGAGAGCACGATTACTTCCCTCTGCGCGAGGACCTGAGAGGGAAAAGAAAAATTAAAGAGGACAATGTAGCATAGTCAAGAAAAGGAAGGGGTGCCCACAGGTGGTCAACCTTAAGGACTAGAAATTGTAAAGGATATATTAGGCTAAGAAACAGATGAACTGTTGCAACATATTTAAGAAAAGGTTGGTCCTCAAGAGTGGCAGGAGCTCCCTGTCACAAGCAGGGTGAGCAGGGAAGAGGTGGTGGAGGTAAAAAGGTTATTCCAGAGAGAGGGGAAACAGACTGAGAAAGCAGTCTGACTCATGGAGATATTTCAAGGTTATGCGAGTCAAAAAGTGGTGCAAGTAGGATATTCCAGGGTGTGGGAGTCACAGAGGGGGGAACAGAAACTTGAAAAATCGAGGATAAACTCAAGCAACTAATCAAAGGCATTTCTTTATTCCATGTGTGCTGTGTATTTTTATTTTGTGAAGGATGCTCAAGATCTTTTCCGTGACTTGGGATTTCCTCGATGTGACAAAGTCCAAGAAATAATGCTTTAATTTAATGCCTCTGATGGCAGCCACAAAAAACATGGGACCTTCAGAATGATAGCCAAATGCTAAAGCTGGTAAAAGGAAGCAAAATGAGAACCACCTTGACTCAGGTGCATCTGTCTGAAAACCGCAAACATGGAATGGAGCCACTCTTCGTACTGGTGTGAATTACAGACCTCCAGCACAGAGGGAGGAATTAGATATGGTAGTGGTTGAAGCCATTGGCAAGATGGCAGAAAAGGGGGAGGTGCTGCTGGTGAGTGACTTCAACCTGCCAAATGTGGATTGGAGCCTCACAGCAGCAGCAGCTTCAGATAGAAGCAGGGACATCCTGTACTCTCTACAGGGGGCATTCCTCAGGCAACTAGTCAGTGAACCCACTTGTGATGGAGCAGTACTAGACCTGGTACTCACTAACAGGGACACTGTTGCAGACGTCAAGGTGGGAGGCCACTTGGGGACCAGTGATCACCGTATGGTGTGGTTCAGTATAAAGATGGCTGCAGAATGGAAGCATATAAGGGTGAGGGTCCTGGACATCAGGAGGGCAGATTTTAAAAAGATGGGTGAATGCCTCAGGGATGACCTGGCAGGGGTGGATAACCTGGGTAGAGTGGAAGAACAGTGGACGAAGATAAAAGGGAGTGTAGTAAAGGGAACAAGCCTCTGCATCAAATAAGTGAGCAAAAGCAAGAGGAAAGAGACTGCTGTGGTTCTCAAAAGAGGTGACTGAAAAGGTAAAAGCTAGAAGGGTAGCATTCAGAAGGTATAAGGAGACGCAGAGGGAGGAGGATAGGGAGGTGTATCAGGGGAAACAGGGAAAGCACTAAGGAGTGCAAAGGTGCAAACTGAAGACAGAATAGCCCCAGGAGGTAACGAAAGAGGTCAAGACATTTTTTAGATATGTAAGTGAAAAGAGGAAGACCAGGGTTGGGATTGTATGGCTAAAATGGGAAGGGGGCACTGTGCAGAGGGGGACCAGGAAAAGGCAGACATCCTGAACAAATACTTCTGTTAAGTGTTCACAGAGGAAGGAGAAGGGGAGGTGCCACAAAAAAGTAACAAAAGCTTTGGAAGGAGGGAGGTGGTCACTGTTCCTTTTATGGAGGAAAGAGTGCTGAAGGGACTCGCTAATCCGAAGGTGGACAAAGCAATGGAACCAAATGGGGTGCATCCAGGGGTATTGAGGAAGCGCAGGGAAATACTAGCTGCACCTCTGACAGTTCTATTTAACAGCTCACTGGAAACAGGAGTAGTTTCAGAGGACTGGAGGAGGGCAGACGTGGTCCCACTACACAAAAGTGATAGCAAGGATGAGGCTGGCAATTATGGGCCAGTCAGCCTGACATCAGTGGTGGGAAACGTTACTGGAATCACTGCTGAAGGAAAGGATTGTGGAATACCTTGAATCCAGTAGGTTATAAGACCCAAGGCAGCATGATTTCACAGGGGGCGGTCATGTCAAATTAATCTGATAGATTTCTTTGACTGTGTGACCAAGGAACCAGGTCAGGGTGGAGTGGTGGATGTGTCCTGCCTAGATTTCCTTTAGGCATTTGACACTGCTCCTCATAGGAGACCTGTAAGCAAACTGGATAGCCTAGGAGTGGGTCCAAAGATAGTAAACTGGATAAGAAATTAGTTGGGGGATAGGAGACAGAGGTTGGTGGAAAATGGAATTCACTCCAAGGAAGGGAGGGTGACCAGTAGGGTGCCTTAGGGATCAGTGCTGGGACTGGTCCCATGACATTTTAGAGGAGCTGGAAGGGAAGGTCTGGTTCTATGTTAAAATCGTGACGATAATATCGTGATGAATAAAATAGCGAGCGCAATATGGCAAATCCAAGTTACAGCACTGGCATAAATTCGCCGGTGTGAAAATAGCAGTCTTTTTAGTCAAACCCATTTTTCAGCTGAAAGTCTGTCTGCAGGTGTAACAGCCACTTCCCCCACCCACTCACTTGGTGCCTCACTGTACTCCAGGATGCATTTGTTATGATATTAACTTACCTAACTCAGAGATGGGCACAAAAAAAAGGAGGCTTTAAACTTGGATTCTGTCACTCTGTCACAACTGCGCTGTCAGAATGTCGTCCACAACGCACAATGCGCCACACAGCCATGGGTAGAGTATGCTTCCTAGCTGCTCCAGCTCTAAAAACATTGCTAACTTGCTACCAAAGGTGTTAGCGATCATTGAGCAATATGAGCTAAAGGGCTGCATTACTAACTTGCTACCCCAGGTGTTAGCGATTATTGAGCAATACGAGCTAAAGGGCTGCATTACAAACTTGCTACCACAGGTGTTGGCGATAATTGAGCAATACGAGCTCAAGGGCTGCATTACTAACTTGCTACCACAAGTGTTAGTGATCATTGTGCACTACGAGCTCAAGGGCTGCATTACTAACTTGCTACCTCAGGTGTCAGCGATCATTGAGCAATACGAGCTAAAGAACTGCATTACTAACTTGCTACCATAGATGTTAGCGATCATTGAGCAATACATGCTAAAGGACTGCATTAGTAACTTGCTACCACAGGCGTTAGCGATCATTGAGCAATACGAGCTAAAGGACTGCATTACTAACTTGCTACCATAGATGTTAGCGATCATTGAGCAATACGAGCTAAAGGGCTGCATTACTAACTTGATACCACAGGTGTTAGTGATCATTGAGCAATAAGAGCTAAAGGGCTGCATTACTTACTTGATACCACAGGTGTTAGCGATCATTGAGCAATACCAGCTAAAGGGCTGCATTATTAATTTGGTACCACAGGTGTTCGCAATAATTGAGCAATGTGAGCTAAAGGGCTGCATTACCAACTTGATACCACAGGTGTTAGCGATCAGTGTGCAGTACAAGATAAATGGTTGCATTACTAACTTGATACCACAGGTGTTAGCGATCACTGAGGGGCATATAAACCATTTGGCCAAGGTTTACTGATCAGTTTTACTGATCAGAGGAGAAAGTCACTGAGTACTGAGGAGGTTCCTGTTACTATGGCCGTTGAATTTATAACAAGTCAAAAAGGTAGGCCAGTAGTGTTGTATGCAGGTTACCTTTATCGTAAGGACAAGGAGACAGCATGGAAAGTATACTGGAGATGTGCTGACTCCCACCGATTTAGTTGTTTGGCCCACCTGCACACAGTTGCAGATCATGTTGCTGCTGAAGCTGGTATCTGAAGGGTCTGACCTCCAAGATCGGGCTCGCTCCAGCATAGAGACCACATCTCAGGTTATATTAGAGTGCACTGCCACTGCTCTGGATTCTGTTGCTGGTTGTCTGCCTGGAGTACATCTGCTAAAAAGAACTGTGCAATGTATTCAGCGGGTTGAGAGGGGGTGTCCCATCACTCCCACTACTGTTGAGGAGCTAGTAATTCCAACTGTATTCACTGTCAGTAATTCTGGTGAGTGCTTCCTGGTATTTGATAGTGGTAAGTAGGCTGACTAGATCCTGATGCTTGCCACAGACAGTAATATACAGTTCTTGCAGGGATGTGGCGACTGGCTAATAGACGGTACATTTAAATCATGCCCTACTTTATTTAGCCAGCTATATACCATCCATGGCCGGAAATCTGGCACTGTAATAACTGTGGTTTACGTTTTGATGTGCCCCTACAAGTCTACCTTATATGCCAGGGTTTTCTCAGAGCTTTAAGCACTGAGCCCCAGTTTATGTCCAACAAATGCCATACTGGGCTTTAAAATGGCTGCCTGGAGGCCTTTTTTGGCTGTTTTTCCAACTGCTCAGTTAAGGGGCATTTCTTTCACTTTGCACAAGCAGTGTGGAGAAAATTCCGAAATGCCCCGAGTTGCAAGAACGTTATGGCTGTGGCACTGATTTCTCTCTGCATTTACGAATGTTACTGTCATTGGCATTTGTTCCACAATCTGACGTTGTGGCTACTTTTGAAGAGATGCGAGAGTGGGAATTTTTTTTTTTTGAGGCATGAGGAGTTGCTGCAGCCAGTCCTCGACTAGTTCGAGGACACATTGATTGGGAGGCCTCGAGGTTGTTCTGGCCATCAGAGAGCATAATTTCCAGTAGCCCAATGGAACTGCTATGAGGCTAACTGCCTTGATCCATTCCGCACCAGCAGTGCTGTGGAGGGATGGCACTGGGGATTTAACTGCTGCCTAGCTGCATGCCATCCCAGCATTTGGTGGCTTAAACAGTGTGTACAGAATGAACGGTGCATGAACGAAGTCAAGCTGGAACTCTGGGGCAGAGTCTGGAGGAGTGGAGAGAAAATACAAGGACCTGAATGAGAGGGTTGTCTCAGTTGTTTCCAAATACTAGGTCTGAAACCCATATGAGTACCTTCAAGGTCTCGCTTACAATTTCAAGTTCCAGGTATAACCACCGAGGAATCTGATATGCTGTGATCACAGTTCTAACTGACTATCGACACTTACTATTGCCCCCTATTTAGTGCTTTGGGTTCATCTGTTTAATAATAAAATGTTTGCATTCAGGCTTTAGCCAGCTTTTATTTTTATTTTCCACGAGTCATTATTTTAACACCTCCAATTCAGTAAAACCTTGCCCAAACCATTTAGATGCTCCTCAATGATCACTAACACCTGTGGTAGCAAGTTAGGTGTCTCGTTGCTAGAGCTGGAGCAGCTAGCTGCGAGGCATGTTGTGGATGCCATTCTGACAGTGTTGTCGTGACAGAGTGTCAGATTCCGAGTTTGAAGCCTCAGATTTTTTTTGTGCCCCTGTCTCTTTGTTAGGTAAGTTAATATTGTAACATCTACATCCCGGAGTGGTGAATGTGAATGAGATTCTGACATTCGTGTTTTTGGGACTAGGGACAATAAGTGGCTGCCGGGGGCGGGGGGGGTGTAGTGGTAGGAGACCTAGTATCACTGTCTGGTGATGCCTATGAACTGTTCCACTGTTATTTACTAAAGCAACATTTGCCATTCTGACATTCGCTATTTTGGGACAGCAAAATTTGCTGTTATGTGCTTCCACTATTATGTTAAGGTCGCCATTTTTTATTTCGCCATCTTTGATTCGCTATTGTTTATTCACTATTTTTGACTTGCTAATATAATGGGATACCGAAGGTCTGCCTCTTTGTGGACGACACCAAAATCTGCAATAGGGTGGACACTCCTGGGGGTGAGCAGAGACCTGAGAAAACCAGAGTCGTGGTCAAGAGTATGGCAGCTGGGTTTCAATGCAAAAAAGGTCAAAATAATATACTTAGGGCACAAAAACCCAAGGGTGGAGTACAAAATGGGTAGAGTGGTATTGATGACCTCCAAGCAGGAAAGAGACCTAAAGGTGGCCAGGCAGTGCGACAAGGCAGTAAGGAGGGTAAGTGGGATGCTGGGGTGCATAGGGAGGGATATCACCAGCAGAACGAGGGAGGTGGTGTTGCCTCTGTATAGATTGCTGGTAACACCCCACCTAGAGTATTGTGTCCAGTTCTGGATGCCACATCTCTGGAAGGACATAGAGTGGAGGCAGTCCAGAGGAGGGCAACTAAAATGGTGCAAGGTCTGCATCAAAAGCCCTATGAAGAGAGACTAAAGGACCTCAATATCTGCACCCTGGAACTGAGGAGGGAGAGGGAAGATATGGTAGAGACCATTAAATAGCTCACAGGGTAAATGAAGTACAGGAGGAGAGTATTTTTCAGAAGAAAAGGTCTTCAAAAACAATAGGACATGCTTTGAAGCTGGAGGGGGTAGATTCAGTAGAGATGTGAGGAGGTACTTCTTCACAGAAAGAGTGGTGGATTCCAAGAACAGCCTTCCAGCGAAGGTGGTAGGGACAGAAACAGTGGTGGTGTTCAAGAATGCATGAGATAAGCACAAAGGAATTATAGTGGAAAGGAAGGGTAGAGGAAGAAAGAGCTGTAGATCAGCCACGGTCTGATGTAATAGGTAGGGAGAAACGGGCAGACTGGATGGCCGAGTGGTCCTTATCTGCTGTCAGATTCTATGTTTCTGTGTTAAACGGCAGAGGAACCAGTGCAAGAGAAGAGTATGTCCTTTCTGGAGGGCATTAAGCAAATGTGGCAGTTTTTCAAGTCAGTGAAGAACTTAAAAAAAACCCTGCTTCTGATGCCCCAACTACTGTAGTATCTCTCCAGAGGAATGCTTTGAGGAGGAAGAGGGGGAGGAGAAACTGATTTCCCCTGATGACAGTCTGAGGAAGAGTCTGATTCCCCACCCAGGTCTAATGAGGGCTGTTTATCCGTTACTGCCTTTGTCAGCCACATGGCTAATGTACTGAATAGTTTCCACTGGGAAGTGGACATAGAGGGGGCTAAATTTATGAGGATGTTGGGCCTCACATCAACAAAAGAATGTCCCTACCCATCAGTAAGGTTTTTCAGACTGCTGCTAAAAAGATTTGTAAGGGCCTTCTACTTGACTTTTATGGCCATAGACAAGAAAACAGAAAAAAGGTATGCGGTAACCAGGGAGGAATCCATGTTAGTTTACACTCCCCCAGCTTCTGATGGAGTTATTCAGGCGGCAGCTTGTGAGAAACCAAAAGTGAACTTCTCAGCAACACCACCTGATAAAGATTCCATAAAAAATGTACCTTATGGCTGAAAGGGTGTACACTACAGTATGCGCCAATTATAATGGACACGAATAGTCCAGATGGATGCTTATAGTGGATAAATCTGCATTGTCAAAAGCCATTTTGTATGCAGCATGTATTAAAATGTAAAGTTACGCCATATCTGAACCGCCATTTATAGTGGCCATTAGGACTGCTAACTGCTGATACACTGGTTGAAGGTACTATTTACACATCATTAGGCAGGTATTTAAATGGCTGTTCATCAGCTGATCATCACTCTGTCCCATTAGTTTGTTGTAAGCAAGAAAAACAGACTGCTTTTGTGATTTGGCAGCATGTCTAAATGAACATGAATCACTCTCGCAAGGAAAATACAGATTCTCTGAAACAGACAAGCTTCCCAGGTGATGAGTCCGAGTCTGAGAATGAACATGCTGGACTCTCTGCAGACCAACTTGATCCTCCGTACCATTTAGGTAGCAACAAGCTGCAACTAGGTGGAAACAGAAAGCATAATGGCAGCCAAGCACCTATCGCCAGCAAAGTCCCAGATGAGGAGCTTAACAATGGGAGGGTATGGAAGCAGGAGACAAGGATGAAGATGCTGAAAGTACCAAAGAGGTTAAAGTCATGCCAGATGATGTTAGGAATGCCCTGCTTACTCTGTGCAGAGCCATGGAACAGTGCGAAGACATTCCACGTACTGTATATGGGATCTGCTGTCAAAAACCAAAGCTGGGTGGAGAAGATACACACAGGCACCACCATCATGCAAGCAACCATAAATAACAGCCCACCTAACCCCCAGCCAGCAACAGCTGTAATACAGGGTACAGTACATACTGTTTTCAAAGAAGATTTTTAACTTGAATTTTAAACTTGGATTCAATAAAATTCTTGACGAAAATCAAAACTCACAACACAAAAAATTCAAAAAAGGGCTGTAATCATTATTTCTATGTTAAGTGTTGAGTCTGTCTTTTTTTGTCTAATCATTTTTCTGTTACCGTGTTGTCTGTGCCTAATCAGCCTATTCAGAAACATCCTTGCAAATAAGAGGGACACTACTTATACCGACCATTTATTGAAATGTCAAATGTGTCTGGTATAAGTGGCGCATATTGTACTTCTTCCCTGCTGTTGAGGCAGGTAGCCTACTTGAGTACATTACCTGCAGGCCCTGCGGAATGCGGTTCTGCATTGTGTGAGAGTTTGCCTTGCCAGAAAAAGTCTCACCTGTCACACACACTGTGAAAGCAGGTTTGGAAACTGCTAAATACAAATTTTAAATGACTGTCGATGTGAATGACACTGCATCTGGTGCTCTAGCTAGTTCAATGTCATCTAGGAATTGTACATAGCTGAGAACAACAGGGTTGTCTCGGGACATACAGAGCAAAGCAATTGATGTCCGTTTTGAAGGTGCTTTTCCATTTGTTGACAAAACTGATGTGTACATGAAACTGTTTACTGTGATAACCGCGTGGATGGAGTACCGCAGCTCGGAACCACGCAGAGACAATAGCGACAACCTCTGTTAGAAAAAGTAATTTTCTGCAGGGGACTGTGCCCACCGCACCTCCCTCTCATAATATAATTACCTCCAAGGGGGCACATGTGGGGGAATGGGCATAATCCGGTGGGTGGGCACAGTCACTGGAGGAACTCCGTGGTGCACTCCACTTGGGTGAGGGGTGAAAGAGGACAGGGGTGTTGGGGGTGGAACAGCTTGGGGAAGGGGGGTATAGTCCACCATATGGGAGGAAGGTGGGAGGGGCAGCTGCACGGGCAGCTGAGGAAACAAAAAAAACAAGTGCGGCAGGGCGGGAAACGAACCCAGGACAGCCGTAGGCACCCCCACCATCCACAGTGTGTTGCTTTATCCACACAGCCATGATGAGAGCATGCTTCCAAGCTATCATTTGGAAGGTGAGAACAGCCACAGGGATAGTGCTGTTATGTTCACGCTATACATTCTCTGTGGCTGTCTTCACAGCCGCTATATTCACCATGCGGTTTTGTACCCCATGGTAAAATCCATGCTGTCTTCACTGGATACCACATGAAACAAATTGACAAACAAAAAGTAGCATTTAAAAATGAGAAATAAAGGTCCTTAGCACAATGCAGGCTCTATTGAAAGGGAGATACTGAAATGGCTTTTTCCAGCAAACCCTATGTGCAGCACGAGTATACAGTTCAGAGGGGCACAGGAAGAGGCAGAGATAAAAGGGGATCAGGGCATAAATCTGCCTCAGCTTCTCTAGCCCTGGCAAAGCCCAGCCCCTGACAATTTTGCCAAAGTCACCACAGACCCATTTCCAGCAGGAGTGTGCCTGTCTTATTACCAGTACCCCCCTTCCCGAGAAGTGGAAAAGTATTACCACAGATAAGTAGGTCTTGGAGGTAATAGGAGGGGGCTTAGATCTTCAATTTGTAAAATTTTCAAAATAAGCAAATTCAGAGTGTTTTTCGTCCAAATAACAGAGCAAACGCTACTCGAACTGGAAGTGAGAAAATTGATATAGTGTATAGCAGAGCATTATAGTGTATGGTGGAACGTTGTTGGAGATGGAAATCTATCCCTTGAACAACATTGTTGTGCTACACTAGCGACATAGCTCATGCAGCATAACAACTTGGAACGCAGTCATGCATGTACGTTCTGGTGACCTCAAGTCCTCGGGGAACAGTCGCGGTGGTAAGAACTGTCCTGGGAAGCAAATGGCGGAAAAAAAAGATGAGGTAAGGTCACCCACTGTTTTCTATGAGTGTCCATATACTATAAAAGATAGTGTATGATCGCGCATACACAACAAGCATATTTTTTAACTCTCAAGGTTTCCATGGTAATGAGACCTCTCAAGTCTCTGGTTACCACAGAAACCTCACAAGTAAAAATATCCTTGTTGTGTATGAGCAATGATACATTGTCCTCTGTGTTCTGTATAGAATTCCATCCCTTTTAAAATGCTATTGTACCACAGTTCAAAGGTCATGAATATGACTGTGCCCTTCTGTTGTACAACAGCATTCTGAAACCTCCAGAGACTGCACAAGTCAGTTTCATTCTGCGAGCAAAAGAACCACCGCATACACATTTTGCATAATACTATACACTATAAAAAAAATAACAGGATGGGCAACTTTATCCACAGCCAGTGTGTTCCGCCACCTCAGGGTCTGAATCCCACAGACCTCGCAAGCTTCACTGTCAAGTTCAGAGGGAATCAGAACCCCTCTGTGGTAGAACACACTGGTTGTGCACAGCTGCCCATCCAGTATTCTCTATTTTCAAGGTACTTTATCACAGAAACATAAAAGTATAGAAGATGACAGCAGATAAAGACCAGCAGTCCATCCAGTCTGCCCATGGGTCTCTATAGAGATAGACAAGAAAAAATGGAGAATGGCGAACCATACCGAGCCTAAGGCTCAAGAATAGGCACCTGTAAATGTGAAAGTTCAAAATGGTACCACTGCAAAAAGTGATTCCATTCCTGCAGAAAGGGGATTGGTTGGGGTCATTAGACCTAAGGGATGCCTACTTCCACATCTCTATAATGCAATGCCTCAGAAAGTATTTAAAGGTCAGAGTGGGGCATGCTCAGTTCCAGTTCAAAGCAATGCCTTTTGACTAACAACAGCACCCAGGGTTTTCACAAAGTGATTGTCAGTGGTGGCAGCTCACCTGTGCAGTCAGGGGATAGTAGTGTTTCCTTACCTAGACAGCTAGCAAGTGTATATGGAAAAACACAAGAGGAGACAGAGTGTTCAGTTCAGAAAATGAGAAGCACCTGCAGAGGTTAGATTGTCTCCTAAATGTAGAAAAGTCACGCTTGGAACCCAGATAGATTCTGGAACTCAGGGGTGCAAAGTTGAACTTAGGAGTAGGAAAAGCTTTCTTGCTTCTGTAAAGGGCTGAAGCTCTGATTCAGTCTGCAGATGGGTCCATAAGGGACTGCACAGGAATTCTTGAGACTTCTGAGTCACGTCTTCAACCACAGTAGTGGTGCCATGGACCAAAGTACAAATGACGGATATCCATTACTGCCTCAGGAGGCACTGGCACCAGTGAAGTGCTTTACTGCAACAGCAGTTTCCTATATCAAGTCAGTTGAGTGGTGCAAAGATGTGGACAACCTCAGAGAAGGTATTCCCTTCCTTCAGTGCTCACTTACAAGAATTCTGACTGCATATGCATCCCTCCTAGGTTGGGGAGGGCATCTGGGGGGGATGAAATGTAAATGGGGTTTAAAATCTTCAAGAAAGAAAGAAGCACATGTGACACTTGGACAGCTGGTTCTGATCACTGGATATTTTTTTTTGTAATATAAAAATGCATTATGGACTGTCACTCATGAGAAATGCTGAAACAGCATGTGAGTATGACACACACACACACACAGGTTTTAAATACAAGGTGTTACCTGGAAGGCCAGAAGCTAATTACAGAGTAGAACAGGCCTTGATCAAGGATCTCCTGTTTATCTAAGTTAATTATAGCTGTAGTTGTTAAGAGGGAAATCATAAACTTTTATAACGCTTAGAGGAAGAAGAGCAGGTTATGACGTTTTAGTGCGAAGTCATAACAGATGCTTTGATGTCCTGGACAGGGGAAGCTGATCATAAGATCAAAGAGAGTCATTTGAAGAAAATGAGTTATGCTGAGGTTATAGAATTTAATACTTGGAAAAGACATCCTGTTTTTATAGAGATATATTTTTTGTATATATATTCTAACAGAGGAGGAGCTAGGTGACCTCATGCAAAGAGGTGGGCAAAGCCAGCTTTTAAACAGAATTCTGTTTTCCTTCAGAGACTTTTATCTACACTCTGACAAAGAAACATCTTTGAGCACTTTAAGCAAGTATACATGTAGAGAGAGACAAAAATCTAAGTACTGTAGTAGGAATTGCACTGTTAAAACCTTGTTCTTTTAAAAGATTTGTATGTTCTTGTGATATATGGTTCTGTATTTTATGTTTTACGTAATTTTTATCTATTTTAGTAAAACTCTATTTTTAGAACCTACTTGGTCTGTCTTTGATTTCTTTTCTTTTACAAGTGGAGTATATTTGGTTAAAGCAGACACTGTACATAAGCTTGAATGGTGATACCAAACTGGAAAAGGTAAGCGTTTTAATCTGAGGTCTTTTATTACAGTTTTTAAGGGTTCATTTTCTGTACACCTGGTTAGGTGCCCGTAGGCAAAGCTATCTGGCTCCCCTAAAGACAGAAATATCTGATCCTATGCATTGGGTACGCTAGCAAGAGGTTCACAGTTTGAATCCCTCCAAGACTTGAAACCAATGGTTGATTCGAACCCACAAAACAGACAGGAGGGTTATCCTGTTTCTGTAAACTGTTCACAAGACTGTGCTCGAAGGTTGGCACTTTGGGAGTAGAGGGCTGACCTGCTGAGTGGGTTTGTGACAGCACATAAACCTGCTGGAGCTTAGGATGGTACTCTATGCATGAAGCCCTCTTCCTCCCTGTTGCACAGCCAAGCCATACTAATAATGAGAAACAATTACAACTAACATGTATAAAATAAACAAGTAGGGAGGCACCAGATCTTCATAACTCTGTACAGTCAGTGAAAATCTGGAAACTGACTTACAGTTTAAATGCAAATTGATCTGCAGTACACCCAGTAGGCAAAGAGATTATACTAACAAATTCATGCAGCAGGGTGGGTCTTGTTACCCATGAACAGCCTCGAATCAGGGGCTACTCAACTCTGTGTTTTAGAAATGGGTAGTACCAAAGTTGGATTTCTTTGCCTCATGGGAAAACAGGAAGCACTTTCAGTCCTGTTGCAAGCCTCCCTTAGTGGGCACTGTCCCATGGGATGCACTAGCGCTTCCACAGAGAGAAACCAGTTTCTCTTTTTTTTTTTTCAATTGTTTAACCAGGAGTAGCACACTAAGCTGAAAGCTTGTTTACAGGTATGACCTGGGAGCACAGGGAAGTAAAGTGGCTTGCTCGGGGTCACACAGTATGCAAGTGAGGGCTGTGGGATTCAAACCCAGGTCTCCAGATTTGCAGCTCAGAGCCTTAAACCACTGCGCTATACTGCTTCCCAATGCATGCCCTCCATTTCCACTAATTCACAAAGTACTATTGAAATTGAAAAGGCAGGTTGCTACAGTTGTTCCGATAGCACCAGACTGGGCAAGGTAGTCCTGGTACACACTGATGCAGACAATGTCACAGAGTATACTGATAGACTTGCCACTGAGACTAGACCTACTCACACTGTCTCTCGGAAAGGTGACTCACCCCGTCCAGATCATTTGAGGAGTTGCAGTACTCTAGCCTAAATCTCTCAAATGAGGTCCTGGACATTTTTAAGGTTGCCAGAAAGATAACCACTAGGAAAACATAGTTCCAGGGGGAAAAAATTCAATATTTGATGCACCTTTCACAATATCACTGCAGAAACTACAGGTTTACTGGTGATTTTCGAATATTTGGTGCATTACAGACCCAAGGCCTCAGAACCTCTAAACTAATGGTGCCTTTAACAGTTATTGCAGCTTTCAAATCAGCTGGTAAGGAAAAGCCTTTGCAACCCACCTTGTCAAGAACTTTTTCAAGAGCCCAAATCTCCTGTATCCTCCTATTAGGGAACCAATTCCACCATGGGATTTTAAACCTGGTCCTTTCACATCTAGTGAATCCCCCTACTGAGCCTATGCTTTCAACAGAGCTCAAATATTTAACATGGAAAACTGTGTTTTAGTAGCTATTACTTCTGCAGGAGGGGTCAGTGATCTGCAAGCACTCTGCACAGACCTAAATTGCATAGTGCTCAGTAGGGATAAGGTGATGATCAGGCAAATGTGAAATTTGTATCCAAGTTTCCTCATTTCACATGAATTAATATGCAACAGTGTCTGTGTTTTTAAAAACCTCTCTTCAAACCACTTGCTTTCTTTGTTGTATGACTGTGCACAAGGAAAAGCTAGTGTGTATCTCCTAGCCCTCCTCACTCACTCCATTCAACAGCAGCACTTCTCAGTTCCCTGGATGAAGGATGCATTTAGTAGGAAGGCCTTTCTATTTGCAGCACCAGAAACCTGCAACAAACTGCCTCTCCAGCTGAGGAATGTTTCTAGCTTGCAAGTGTTCAAGTCCAGTCTTTCCAGCCCCCTTAGAACAACTTGTATGTGCTTTGGTCCAGAGTCTGACTCCAACTGGACATGATCATATTGCATTACAATGTTCATGCTTTTTGTTTGCTGTGACCCCACTTTGTTAGCTTGTTTTGATTACTGTCTGGATGTACTTACCTTTAGAGTGTGTTTGTTTTTCCTGTGTATATTTTAGCCTGTTTGTAATTATTCCTGCTGGACTATGTTAACCTGCTGAATGCTGCTATCCTCTGTGGGACCCCCTTGCCAATGAGATGCTGCATCTCGTGAGGTTATCCCAGTTGGAGTAATTTCAAATAAATAAATAAATGAAGGTGAGGATAAACTTCAGAGCTTAGATGTTGAAAGGGCTTTAAGATTCTACATGCAAATGGCAGTTGTCCAGAACTGAAAACAAACAGTTGTTTGCCACTTATGGTAAGGTAGGTAAAGGTAAACCAGCAGCAAAAAAGACATAACTCGTTGGTTGGTCTCCACTATTAAGTTCTGTTATGAAAAGGCTGACAAAGAGACACCAAAGATGGTTGAGGTTGGTCCACAGCACACACCTTCACTTCTCATTACCGTCGAGCCATCCAAACTAGAAGGGATACCACATTTGGTGCTTCTGTGCTTCAGAACCTTTTCCCAAAAAGTGTCTAGGCTCTGCCATCCAAGGTTCTACTTGGAGTCTGCAGTTTGTATGACATCACTAATACACTCAAGTTGCTAGAAGAAAAGTTACTCACCGTCGTAATGGATGTTTATTCTAGAGGACGCATTAGTGAGTCATACAAGCCCTCCCTACCTCCACTTCTAGAACCTGAACATAAAAAGGGTTCTTTAGACAAAGTTTAATCAGATGATTTAAAAACATCTTTATTACTTGAGCATTTATTTGTTCAAACTTTGCAGTTATTTCAATTTGTCATATGGTGATTGGCAATGTCTTATTGCATTCTCATTTAGGAGAACACATAGCATAGGTTAGTTGAGTGGTTAGTGCTCTCTTCTGGTCTTCAAGTACAAATTTGACATTAGAATGCTAGGGAGTGTGTGACCACACTGCAGAATTTGAAGTTTAATATCCTGAAGTTTTACTTCTCGAGTAACACCTCTGAGCTGAGCTGATGCTATTTGTATGATTCAGTAACACACCCTTTAAAAGAAACATCATTACTCTGGTGAATCATTTTTTCTTCTCCAACAGTAGCATGGTTCTCTTTAACTTAGAAACACTAAGATCTCCCAGGCATTTTATTGTAGTCATGTAATTCCTGTTACAACTGTTCTCCTTCTACATAGCCACACTTGTGCTGTTTTTTTGAACATGTGCAAAGTCATCAGAAAGCCCATAGGCTAGAGCTTCTGCTCTTCCCCTTCATCTCAAACTCTCACCCCTCAACTTTCAAGACTGTGCCTCCAAAGCTTTGGATTTATGGCTGTCTTACTACTGCATGTGTACAGAATCTATCAGAGCAGGGCACAGGATGTTTAACATAAGAACAATACAAACCGTTTGTTTCACATCATCTTTACATATAGAATAAGAGCATGAGTAACACGGCTGTAATTCCACTGAGGGATTATGATGACATGGTGAACCACAAGAGCAAAGCTTGAGTTGTTTAAGATGTCAGCAGAATCTCAAGATGGAATGACAAGCCTAGTTACTGCTGGTGTCCTACCTGTATTATTTGTAATATATGGAACACTTCAAACATTCTGTCTCATAATACCATTGATCTGATGTCAGAATGATAGTATTATGACTTTCTGATATCGAAGTGATGGCATTATGACTTTTTGATGTTACTGATTGCCTATGGGGAGAAAATGATGCCCATATACTACATACAGTTACTTACAAATCATTTGGAGGTCATGAATATCATTTCTGAAAACAGGAACATTACAAACAGCTACAAATTACTGTGTCACAAACTTCCTGTCCCTTTAAAACAGACGTGGTCCATTTTATTTATTTATTGATTGATTGATTAGATTGACTGATTAATCCAGGAGAAACATAAGAGATGCATACTCTAGAAATCCTTACAGATGCGTCCTGGGGAAGGGATTGAGTTAATTCAGTCTCGCTGGCTTTTGACTGAAATGATGTGGATTTCTTTTGTTCTTTTAGGCACTGTGGCTGGCTCCTGCATACTTTCTGGAATTCGAAGGCAAAAATACATTTGTAATGATTTGGCTGGCTGGCCTGCTCTTCCTCCTCATTAACTGCGTTATCCTCATTCAGATGGTTTCCCACTACCAGAAAGCAGAACCACCAAAGAAAACAAAAAAGGACTGAGGGTTCTCCTTAACTCAGTCAAATATGATGAACGAGTCAGGAAGGTATTCTCTAGTGCAAAACCAATAGCTTGGGTAATGAAACAGCAACTGCTTCTGGCTGCTTCTGACGTAAATTGTATTAAACATGTATGTAGAACAACATCCCTATAACTAAACTACTGTACTGCTCTGCCAACAAGCCAGCTAAGATATGACCGTTGTGGCTATGATTGTATAATGACTGTATGTTCAAAACCAACCTGCTCTGTGAGGCATAATTTACAAATCAAATTGCCCCACTGCTATGACAATTTTTGCTGATTTTTCAACCTTTTTGCCCTCCCCCCTCCAGTGAGCTGGGGCAGATCCAGCAGAAAAGAAGGGGCAACGCATGGTTGAAAAGTGAACTTCCAGTCAGAAATCCAATCTGGCCTGTGTTGCTTAAGCTGCCATTAGTCAATGGGTCTGTGGTGACCAGCTGCAAGAGGACGCTTGGCATGCTGGTGACCTGGGTTCACACCCCGAGACCAAGATGATTGAAGCAGAGGCTGGCAACAAGGTGAAGGAGTGGCCATGCAGATGTGTTCCTCCCAGGGGGAGGGTTTTAGCATGCACCACTCCTAGAGCAGCACCTATTGGTGGCTCGATGGAGGTGCACTTGGCAGCCTACTGAACCACAAGTTGTCCCCTTGCTGGGCTCTATAGTGTGTGTTTCTACATGAGAGGTCAGTCAAGGACGAGTAGGAAGAAAATGGGAAGTGCTTGCCTGAACGTGCTGAATGACGGTTCACTGCCTGCCATCCCTCCAAATATCAGAGGCCAGCCGTGCCGCACCTCTGATTGCAGCAGAAAGACCCCCTGGCAGGGATAAGCTTAAACAGATGTAGGGATAGGCAGTCAGGGTAGTCTCGAAATGGGAGACAGAAGGGAGCGCTGTCAAAGTCTCAGCTGGAGGCAAAACATTGGGGATTTTTGGTCTGGCTGTCTGTCTCCCATTTGAGGTGTAAGTGTTCATTTTTTTATTGCACGTTTGATATACAGTTAAAAAAGCACACTGTGTCAACCCCATCATAACATGGGACATAACTCACCACCATGCACCATTACGGTGATCCTAGCAGATCCAGCAGAACGAGATGAGATCCTGTACACTTCATGAAGAGCAGGTAACTTAAATCATCACAGACATCAGGTGTGGCTGTTTCCTGAACTTAGCTACTTTACTAAGAGCAGAAGAAAATCCTTTGATGGGTTCCATGCCCAGCTACGAGCCTTGGAGATTCAGCACATATTAATGCTTCCAGCACGTCTCACGACCATTTATGGAGGCAAAGTCTTCCTGTTCACCGATCCCCAAGTAGCCAGGAAGCAGGCTGCTAAGCTGAGCAGTGAGTTTGCAGCGTGACTGGAGGGACAAGGCGTCTGACTCTGAAAAGGACTAAGTCAGCCTGTCTTTAAATTCCTTTTTTTTTTTTTTGACTGAAGTAGGCTGTGTGGTGATCACAGAACTCTCATGTCTCATCGTGTTTGCTCCCGACCTTACGTTAACCACTTTAAGACATTTGTTTGTTGAGTTTGGGACTGAATACTGAAAATGGAACAATATTACAATTTTGCTTATTAAAGATAGTGCCCTGCATAGCTAACTCTTGTGGTGTTTCTTCATGGATACTTGCACTGTTGTTTTTTCCGCGCCATTGACGTCGCAAGCACCGAAGATACTATGCTGCGGACTATGATATGGTGCTCTTTGCAGTCAGACTATTCTAATTCCCCCAGGTCAACAGCACAGTTGAATAATTTGTTAAAAGAGCTGCATATTTTTGAGAGCTATGTTATGCTGTAGAAAAGGTGTGCATATCTGGGGCGGGCTCCATAGTTTTAAAATGGGGCTCACAAGCAATAAGTCAAGGTTTTACTTTCAACAATGTGAGACTTTGTGTTGTCGCAGAAGCTTGTACTTTCATTGTTAAATACTCCTAACAGCATTTTGTAAGGGAACATTAATCCCACTTAGTTGGGAAGCTCGTAATTAATTTTTACAAATTACCTTATTTAAGTTCCTGTTCATGGCAGATAGGTAATTTTTAAATGCATAGTATAGTTGTTTTATCCAGATGCTACCCCTCTATAATGTGACACAAACTGAGACTTATAAGGGATCCTACCACTATATCGTGCTTTCTTTTTGAATTTCATGTGCTGGTGTATAATCTCAGATGTACAAACTTGTATTTCACCTGCTTAAAATGCAATAAAATATAAGTTAAAAAAAAAAGATTCGGTTCAGTCAGACGTTAGAGAAGCCATATGGTTTTCAATGCAGTGTAGAGGAGAATGTTCCAGTGGCCTAATGGTTAGATGCTTGCCTTCCTTTCGGGCAAAAGTGGATTAATTCCTTGAGTCTTGTGTCTCAGTCAGCAGCACCAGGGAGACAGGTGCCTGGATGCACTCTTCTCTGGGATGGTCCTCTTGCAGTCCTCATGGAATCACATCCACCTGTTGGTCCAGGGGGAAAGGGGGCCATTCCACAAGGAAAAGTCCTTAGTCCTGCCCCATGCCCCTGACATCAGCTTTGGGGAGGACCGATCAGTAGGAGGGCACAGAGGTGCAGACATCTGATGGGCATGTCACATCATGCCACTGCAGCAGTCTTCATCATCTCACGCTGCTTGACCAAAAAGAATGCACCCTCTCTGATCAGTTGGTCCTTTAGTGCCAGCCAGCTGACATGCATGGATTTTATGGAGGTTTAATGTGTTGGTTTGCAGCACTACATGTCAACAAGCTGCCCCTCTGTGCTAATTCTAAGTACAAAGACCACACCTCCTGCCCCTCTGTGCTAATTTGGGGTACAGGGACTGCACCTCCTGGATGACCGATCCATAATTATCTTGGTGGGATCCCCTAGGGCAGGTAAAAAATACAAGATCTGGGAGGGCCTGGATAATAAACTGGGAAAATGGCAGAGGCTTCAGGCAGTGGGAAAACGGCAGCAAAGGACACAGACTCAAAAAAAAGGTCTGTGAGAGAAAGAAATCATTCAGATATACTGGAACCCAGTTCTAATCTGATTGCCACCAGGTTGAGGCCTCCAGATCCACAGAAGCTGCTTACCCAGCTGAAGCTGGAATATGTGAATTTAGATAATCTGTGTTCATTTGTTATGATTTAGCAGATGATATTTGCTTCCTAATGAGATGTGCTTGTTTAGGAAGAAAAATACAATATAATTGCTTGTTTCTCCCTGTAGGTCTACTGGACCTGAAATGGTTAATCCTGTAGTCCCTTGGAGTCATGGGTCAGCTGGTATGTCCCATGGTTCCAAAACCAAAGAGAAAGAGCCAGCTATCAGGAGCTGAAGAGTTGCTAGAAGTTGTCAGTTGGCGGGAAGCAGCTTTTATAGCGGCATCTGCCTGTCTTCCCTGAGAGACTCTTTTCTCCAGAGGGTTACCAAATAAGAATTTGGCAGTCATGACGGTGGCCTGTGCCCTTGTATTCCCCCCATCAGGGCAGCCTGCAGTATAGTTAGAAAGAATCAGCATTTTCGCAATGTAGGAGAGAATTGAACTGTTACTGAACTCTAGAATTCCACTATGAGGTGAACTGTGTCTGTAAAGGGATCAGCATTCAGGTGCCTCCGGTGCCCCTTTTGTACTGGCAGGAGGGTTTTAGAGCTTTGACAGGGACTGGGCTGGGGTCACCTAGCCAACCTAAGGGTACATACTGCCCTTCCTAAGTATGAGTTGGAGGTAGGCAGGAGACCCTTTATTTTGCCCTAACACCTGTATGGGTAAGGGGCAGGCACATGCTTGACAGACGAGGACTAGCCGGTGTGTACCAGGTCTGTAAGGATGCACTCCGAGCATTTTCAAGGTAGTTCTTCTGTACCCCATGCTTCAGTTGGCCCCTGCCAGGTGCACATGTCCTGATTCTCCTTCAAGTCCCATGAGCTTTGCAAGTAAAGGTTTTCCCTTTGGAAAATAAGGCAGCATATGCAGAACCCAGATCTGAAGAAAAGTAAGGGACAAGTGAAAGCATACCCCAGGGATTGTCCTTACAGATCAAGTACCCAAAAACAAGCAAAGAAACTTGAACTTGAGTTTTGCAGAGACTGAAATCCCCCTGGAAATAAACTGATTTGCGACCATGACTTGTACTGGATTACATATAAATTAGCCTAGCCTGCAGGTGTAAATTGTGAGCAATGAATTATGATTGTGCTTTATGTGAAAATAAAGGAACTGGATCCAGATGTTCTAACTCCAGAAAATCTTACTGTATTCTGACATATGCAGCATTGTCCCACTATAGTACTGCCCCAGAGCTGAAATGGTTAATAGAACTTATGCAAATGATAGAATGCTAGGCTCGAGCTCGGTTTTCAAACCACCGTCTCCGGTAAATAATCCATCAACCGTCACATTCTTCATTCTGCCTGACTAGTCAGACGCCTGGGAGAATCCTCTGCATCTTTACTCAAGATCATTTTATTTTCTCATTTTTTTTACTACTTAAAGTTCGTTATTTTAAACTGCAGCCTGTGGTTTACAGGTAGACTAGTTTAGATAGCAGAAATTTGGTAAGTTTTCGGTTCTGTCCGGTTGTCTGGTCAGGAACCAATATTTTCTATTCTTTCCTTTGGTAAGGTAAATTTTATTCAGTTTATTCATTTTTGTGAGAACATTACTGGGCTAAACCTTGTTTTGTTCTGTGGTCACTAAACCGACCAAAAAAAAAGTTTATTTTGGGATAGATGACCAAGTCTCAGACTCCTAAGAAAAGAACTGTTCCAACAGGTTTCCCGCAGTGTACTGAGTGCGGGGAAATTTTTGCTAAAGCTGATCCCCATCTTATGTGTGTTTTCTGTCTTGGATTTGACCACTTGAAGATGGGTTTCAAAATATGAAAAGCATTTTCCTCCGTCGACGCTTGACAGGCAATTAAACCGGCTGGAGGAAAAAATGTCTGAAACAACCGCTGAACCGGTTACAGACAAATCTTCTACCTCTAAAGGTACTGATGAACCGGTGGAAGCACCCTCTGACCAGGGTACCAGTTTGCAGGATAAGAAACGCACCACTGAACTGGCAACTGCAGGCAAGAAAAAGAGGAAAGCGAGAAACAGGTTTAAAGAACTGCAACCATTGAATCCGACAGTTCTCAACGCAGAGGAGATAGCGAACACAATCCAGATTATCCAGTCCCTCCAATCTCCTCCGGTTCAGGTTCCATGGTCCTCAGTTCAGATCCCTGTGGTTGTGCCCCCCAGGTTCTTCCTCAGTTCCCAGTCCCCACAGTCTTGACCCTGAGATCATAGAGGATGAGGAGGACTATGAAGATGAAGATGAGGATTTCAGAGAACCTTTAGAACCAGAGGATCTTACTTCGAGATACAGCTGTTGCAGCAGGTAACACCATTAGGACTGAAGCCGGCAGGCGTCAGGACCCCACAGAATTCTTCTAGCTAGCTATCTTCAGCGGGGACTGCCCCTGATGTCGGTCCCGCCTCCGACATCAGCATGAGAACCCAGAAGCGGTCCCACAGATTCCCCAGTTCTTTCCCGCCGTCGACTTGCATGTCTCGACCCTTCGGCTTGTTTCTAGCACGCAACGCACGGTTAAGTTCTTCCTTCGGGAAAATGTTCATTTCTTCGGCTCAGTTGCTGTCTGATATCCTCTCCAACCTCTGTTGAAGGCCATCCCTCGAAGTGCACCTGTGGGAAGCAAATCCCATTTAAGAACCTGCATTCAGCCTGCGTCTGGTGCCTAGGCCCAGACCATGACACCCGGTCCTGCACCTTCTGCCAGGGGTTCAACAGCCGGACCCGGATCCGTCGCCAGAAGGCCCTGCAGGCGTTCCTGCTCGAGGAGAAGATTAAGGCCATGGACACCTCCAGGGAGGATTCAGCAGAGAA
Source organism: Neoceratodus forsteri (assembly GCA_016271365.2). Classification (NCBI taxonomy): domain Eukaryota; kingdom Metazoa; phylum Chordata; order Ceratodontiformes; family Ceratodontidae; genus Neoceratodus; species Neoceratodus forsteri. The sequence continues at coordinate 35,084,575 of CM028133.1, read as the reverse complement.
GGCCTGGAAACACTCTGAAAAGCACAGGGAGAGAGTTTCATCCAAGTCCCCGTCTAGAGCCTCTGACTCCCGTAGTTCCGGCTTCCGGTCCGACCGTTCGCCCTCCCAGGCCCGATCTCAGCCTCCCCTCGCTGCGGTGAAGAAACCTTTGGGCTCCTCTTCCTCCTCCAGGCCCTCTTCATCATCTTCTTCCAAAGCCCAGGTTAGGTCTGGGGACCGTCATCATCACCACAAGTCGGGCTCCCGCCATCCCGAACCCGACGTCAGGTCTGCCTCCTTGCCTCCTCCTCCCCAGCGGAAGACCAAGGAGCTTACCTCTCTTAAGAAGCCGTCGGACCCGATGTTGGCCACTCATCACAGGTCCCAGGAGCCGTCGACCACCAGACACCCGTCGCCGGTCAGGCCTATGCCCTCTCGGTGGTCGGCAGGGGGGCCGACGTCCGCATCTGTACGTGTAGAGAAGAGGACCCTGACGCCTCCTACCGATGTCAGTCAGGAGACTATCACGGAGGAGGAGTTGACACAGCCCGAGGACCAGATGGGCGAACCCGGTCCTGTCGCACCTCTCAAGGAACCTCCCACAACCTGAGGCCCCTGAGGAGCCGACGCTGGAACCCGATGACTGGCCACCGGTGCCCGGTCTGTCGTTGGGCCTTTCCATTTCTGAGGTCAAGGAGCTCTTCACTTACTGGTGGGATACCATTAAAAGGGATATGGTTCCCACACCACCTCTTCTACCTCCTCCTCCTCCTCCTCCTCCTCCTCCTCCACCACCTGTGACTCCTCCGGCTCCTGCGCCCCCTTCTCCGTCCGGGGCTGCAGGCCGAGTATCTCTCCCCCAGGAGCCTATGGACCCTCCAGGGGGAGACCAGATAAAAGGAGACCTCCGTCTAGATCTTCTTCAGGGTCACCCATCCCTAAGAGACCTAGAAGACGCCGCCATTCGCCTTCGACGGAGGATAAGGGATCGGAGTTCTCGGCAGGATCCAGATCCCCCTCTCCCTTTCACATCCCCTGTCCGGACCCACGTGAGCTTCCCAGATCTCCTCCGGATGACCCATCATTCTTAGAGATCATGAGAAATATCCAAGAGAACATGGGCTGGGATGTGGAAGAATTAGAACCCGAGAGACTACGCCTCGCTAGGTATCTTCGGCAGAAGGATCCTAAGCCTGTGGTGGTACCACCCTTGGTAGACACTTTTGTGGACATCACCAAGGCAGCGTGGAAGCATCCACACTTGCTCCCGGCGATGCCAAAGAAAGCTGACTGCCTGTACAAGGCTCCTAAGGAGGACCAGTACTTGGCTCAACATCCTCTGGCCGACTCTCTGGTCATAACAGCCTCTCATGACCGGTCCCAGAGACCGCAACATTTGAGCACCCTGCCACCAGACCCGGAGTCCAAACAGCTGGACGCTATGGGCAGGCGCATGTATGCTTCCGCTACTTGCGCCATCAGATCCCTGAACCACTTGACCCACATGGTGCAGTTCCAAAATGCCTTGTGGGAACAGGGACTGGATCTGGTGGAGAAATTGCCAGAAGGTGAGCAGAAGGAGGAGATGTTGCAGCTCCTTCATACGGGTTCGGATGTGGGAACCCAGGTGCTGCGAGCCGCGTATGATTCCGCAGACTCCTCGGCCAGAGCAGCAGCTTCAGGCATATGTCTCCGGAGACACTCATGGCTCTGTGTCTCTGGATTTACCCCGGACATCCAGAAGAACATCACGGATGCCTCTTTCGAAGGAGAAGTTCTCTTTGGTGAACTCTCTGAGAAGGTCCTCACCAAGCTCCAAGAGGCCGGGAAGGCGGTGAGGTCGATCCAGGCAATGTACCAACCGAGGCTTAGTTCTTTTCGTAGGAACCAAAGCCGCTTTCGTGGATGGACACAGAGAAAACAGTCCTGCACCAGTCCACAACAGAGGGGCTCTGGTTCCTGCAGAGACCAGGGAAGACAGCCCGTGGGCCGAAGTCAGCGCCCAGCTAAACTGGCTCAGCCTGCAGGCCCCTCCGCCGCCACAGCCTGACTCCTTCCAAGCCCCCGGCCCTCAGGATCAAAGGGACATCATGGTCAGGGGTCGTAGTGCGAATTACCTGCCAGGATGGCAGTTCATAACCACTGACAGGTGGGTTCTTCAGTTGGTCAAAAAAGGCCACTTTATAGAATTCGCAGACAAACCACCCTCGAGGCCTCCTCTGCTCTCCCATTACTCAGGTCAGCACAAATTACTTATCAGGCAAGAAATACTTGCGCTCCTGCAAAAGGGAGCGGTAGAGTATGTCCCAGAGAACCAGAGAGGGTACGGATACTATTCCCACTTCTTTCTGGTTACGAAGAAAACAGGGGACCTCAAGTCCAATCCTGGACCTCAGCGACCTCAATATGTCAGTCGCCTACAAACGATTTCGCATGGTGACTTTTCAGGGTCTTATTCCCATGCTAAAGAAGGACACCTTCTTAGCGTCCCTGGACATGCAGGACGCATACCTGCATATCCCTGTAGCTCAAGTGCACAGGAGGTTCCTGTGCTTCGAGTTCCTCGGCCACGACTTTCAGTTCCCAGCTCTTCCATTCGGACTGTCATCAGCCCCCAGGGTCTTTACCAAATGCATGGCAGTCGTGGCTGCATCTCTAAGGAGACAGGGCCACTATGTGTTCCCGTACTTGGACGATTGGCTTCTCATGGCCACCTCCAGAGAGGCATTGTTGATGGCTATCCAGAGCACCCAGGCTCTGTTTCGGTCCCTGGGCATCATAATCAATTACGCGGAGTAGCTTCTCATACCATCTAGAAGCTGCAGTTCATAGGCGCAGTTCTGGACACCGTTCAGGGGAGAGTATTTCTTCCCGACGACAGAGCGGAACACATCAGATCCCTCACCAGGGACCTCTCGGCGAAGAAGACTGTCCCTGCCAGGCTGGTCCTTCGTCTGCTCGGACACATGGCTGCGGCCATTCCGACCATCCCTTTGGCAAGGCTCCACATGCGAGTAACTCAGTGATTGCTCAAGGTGCAGTGGGACCAAAGGCAAGACCACATGCAGCATCCGGTCAGAATCACAAATGCCATGATTCGAGACTGGCAGTGGTGGATAGACCCAGGAACACTCTCTGTGGGTGTCCCTTTCACAGCGCCGTCCCCGGAGGTGATCCTTTCCACAGATGCCTCAGGGCTGGGGTGGGGAGTACACCTGAACGGGGTGAGGTCCCAGGGAGCGTGGACCCCTCAAGAAGCTCATCTCCACATCAACATTTTGGAGATGAGGGCGGTCCTTTATGCCCTGTAGGCCTTCCAGTCAGAGATCCCGCCGATTTCTCTTATGATCCAAACAGACAACATGGCGGTGATGTATTACCTCAACAAACAAGGAGGCGCTCACTCTTACCCCCTTTGCAGGGAAGCGATGAGGTGTGGGATTGGTAATCCAACGCAGGCGTGAACCTGATTGCAGTTCACGTTCCCGAGTGGACACACAATGAGAAGCGGCCTGAGTCGTTCCCAGGCCAGGGTCCACAGTGGGAACTTCTTCAGGGGTTGCAGAGGATCTGTTTCTGTTGGGGGCACTCCAGAACTGGACTTATTCACTTCCCCATCCAACGCAAAACTGCCCAATTTCTGCTCCCTAGATCCAGAGCCTGGTGTTTTTCTGGCGAGACGCGTTGTCCCTCTCCTGGGCGAACAGATTCCTCTACGCCTTCCCTCCCTTCCGTTGATCCAGAGAGTTCTTCTCAAACTACTTGAGGGAGCACACAGCATTGATCCTGGTAGCCCTTTCTGGCCCAGGCAGATCTGGTTCCCCTTACTAATGCAGCTGTCCGGGAACCTCCGTCCCATTGCCTTTCAGCTCCCATCTCTTGTCTCAGGAGGAAGGTTCACTGGTCCACCTGGACTTACGTTCACTGAACCTGCATGCATGGCTCCTAGAGACACACCAGCCATTTGCGACCTGAGGGTCTCACAAGAGGTGGCGGAGGATTCTTTCCTGCGGCCAGAAAGCCAACAGCACTTGTCTGTGTCATGTGAAGGGCTAGCACGTTTCTTTGTGGTCGTGAAGCATCGGCCTTTCCCTCTAGGTTGCCTGGTGAAAGCGGTGTTAGATTACCTGCTCTCCCTTTTCCATTCGGGTCTCGCCTACTCCATTAAGGTGCACCTCTGCGCTATTTCTGCTTACCACTTCCCGGTGGGACAACGCACAGTGGCGCAACTTGACGCCTCTCAAGACTTTCTGAGAGGGGTGTTACACCTTAGGCCACCCATTAAGGACCCTGTTCCTCCGTGGGATTTACTCTTTGTCCTGGAACAACTCACACTCCCCCTTTGAACCTGCCACGGATTGCGAGCTGGATTTCCTGTCATGGAAAACGTTATTTTTAGTTGCTGTTACGTAAGCAAGGAGAATTTCTGAGCTTCATGCTCTCATGTGTAAGGAACCTTATTTGATTTTCCACCAGGACAGAGTGTCCCTGAAAACAAATCCTAAGTTCTTGCCTAAGGTAGTCTCTGCACTCACTCTCAAGCAGGACGTTGACCTGCCTGTATATTTCCTAAATATTCTAATAGAGGAGAAGTGCTGCTCCACACCCTGGATGTTCACCGCTGTCTAAGGTATTACCTGAACAGAACTAAACAGCTTCGCAGGTCGGAGCAACTCTTCGTTCCTTAAGCTGAGGGGATGATGGGCCAACCAGTATCGAAGCAGTCCCTTTCTCGCTGGCTTGTCCAGTGTATATCATACTGCTACGATACAAAGCAGAAACCCCTCCCGGGTACAGTCCGGGGCCATTCCACTAGGGGGGTGGCTACCTCCTTTGCAGCACTTCATAACGTCTCCACCTCTGCCATTTGTGCTGCAGCCACTTGGAGCTCTTGCATACTTTTATCAGGCATTATAGCCTGGACATTGCTTCACAGCGAAGAACTGGTTTCGGTCTGGCCATGCTACAGGGTCTCCTGTCCTAGAGTCAGGACTTGGTATGGATTTTCCTAGTTTCCTCCTCCCAGAATGCTTACAAGTGTTACTGCTTGGAAATCGGTCGTAATGGTGTTACCTGCTGCAAGAGCTGTATCTCGAAGTAAGATAGTACAGTTACGTAAGAACTTACCATAACAGTAGATCTTCGAGAACAGCTCTTGCAGCAGGTACCTTCCCGCCCACCTTCCCCCTTGGAGGAAGCATGGCTTTCTGAGCCTTTGGCAGGGGCTTACGCCCTTTTGTCTTCTGATGGTGGATCCTCGGTCTCCCATTCTGATGTCATCCTGCGGCTGGAAGACTACGGCGGGAGAACTGGGGAATCTGGCGGGACCGCCCCCTTATGTACTATGCCTGACGTCGGAGGCGGGACCGACGTCGGGGTGGTCCCCGCTGAAGATAGCTAGCTAGAAGAATTCCATGGGGTCCTGACGCCTGCCGGCTTCAGTCCTAATGGTGTTACCTGCTGCAAGAGCTGTTCTTGAAGATCTACTGTTACGGTAAGTTCTTACATAACTATACTTTTCTTCTGATACCCACCGTCCTGACTCCCCTGATAAGGGATCAGAGGACTTTATCTCTCTCTTTGCTTTTATGCAACAGGTGGCTCAAACCTTGGACCTCCCCACTCAAGAAACAACAGATAAGGAGGAAGATGCCGAATTTGTAGAGAAGATGGATGTGGCTCCAGCTAAAAAAACTGCTTTTTCCCATCCACAAATCCCTTAAAAAACATGTACTAAAGGTTCTGCAAACACCTACTTCAGTTCCTCCAGTTGATAAAAAACTGGACAAAAAGAACTGGGTAGCTAAGTCTGGGTAGCTAAGTCTGGTGCAGAATTGCTTTTTGGGCACCCTAGCCACAAGGGTGTAGTACAGGCTGCAGCCTGTGATAAGGCTGGTATACCCATAGCTTCCCCTCCTGATAAAGACTCTAGAAAGGTGGACTCCATGGCCAGGAAGACTTACCTTGGCTGCTCCCTGGCCATTAGACAGGCCACTTACATGGCTTATGTGACCAGGTTTCAGAAAAGCTTATGGAGCACAGTGTCAGAAATGAAGTCCTGCCCAGCATCTATGGCATCTGATTTAGCAGATGCTGCAAAAAGAGGTGTGGAGGCATCCAAGTTCCAATTCTGGATGGCTGTGGATGCCAATGATACTGCAGCCAGGCTCATGGCTACCTCGGCATCTCTGAGAAGATTTGCATGGCTTAGAACCACTAATCTATCTCAGGATATCCAGTTGAAATCTCTGGATTTCCCTTGTGACCCTTCATCCCTCTTTGGCCAGCAGACCGAGGCCTAGATGAAAATGATAGATGAATACAAAGTGGCCTATAGGAGCGCAGCTGCCAAGGAAAAGGCAGCTACTCCACAGAAACAGCAAAACAGAGCAGGAAGAACAAGGCCATACTATAGGCCTTTCTTCCAGACTCCAGCCCTTCCTGCCTATCAACCCCAGAGGGGCTATTTCAGGGGCAGAAGGGATACTGGCAGGGCTGGGCCAAGCCCTCAACCAACCCCATAGGTGAAGCAGAACCCCTGAAGGGTCTGTCAGGGTTGCCTCCCCTCTCCCAGTAGGGGGCAGGGGCTCATCCATTATCTCCAGGCCTGCCTGACAGTCAATAACCACAGACAAGTGGGTACTGGAGGTGGTGGGCCATGGCCTTACCCTCAGCTTCAAAGCTTTGCCCAAGCTGAGGACAGGGGTTTTCAGGCCTCCTTCCCCATCAGAAACCCAGCTACTGGAGGAGGAGGTAAAGAAACTACTACTGGACAAGGCAGTAGAAACATATTTCCCCCTGCATTGGGGAAAAGGGTTTTACATAAGGTACTTCCTTACAGTAAAGAAAACAGGGGAGTGGCTACTCATTGTGGATCTCAGACAACTAAACAAATATCTGACAAAACCAAAATTCAAGATGATCACTCTGGCAACCATCCTGCCCACACTCAGGCAAGGGGACTGGTTGGCCTCAATAGATCTGAAGGATGCTTATTTTCATATCCTCATAAGACCATCACACAGAAAGTTCCTCATGTTCAGACTCAAGTCGGGCCACTATCAGTTCAGAGCAATTCCCTTCGGCCTTTCCTCAGCACCAAGGGTATTTACCAAGTGCTTGGCTGTAGCAGGGGCATGTCTCAGGAGGCAGGTTGTCGCAGTATTCCCCTTCCTGGATGACTGGCTGCTGGTGAGCCAGTCCCCCCAACAAGTCTTGGACTCTCTAGCTCTGGTTCAAAGGCTCCTACAGTCCCTAGGGTTCCTCTTAAACCCCAGAAAGTCAGTTCTGACTCCAGTCCAGCTTCTGGACTCCGTAGGGGCAGAGCTAGATACATTGGCAAAGAAAGCCTTCCTTCCATCAGCAAGGGTGGAGACACTGGTCCAGCTGGCCAGCTCATTCAGGTTATCTTGCCTCAGGCCAGCAAGACACTTCCTCCAGCTGTTAGGCCATATGGCAGCCACAACAGCAACAGTTCCAGGAGCCAGATTCCAAATAAGAGACATTCAGTTTCACCTCAGAACATATTGGTCACAAAAAAGGTGCCAATAGTCCACATTGGTACCAGTCACCAAATCCCTATTCTTGGCTCTGCAGTGGTGTTAGGAAAGAGAACCTGAGACAGGGCGTCCCTTTCCTGGAACAGCTCCCTTCAAGAGTACTGACCACAGATGCTTCCCTCCCAGGGTGGGGAGCACACACTGGAGACCAGACAGCCCATGTGACTTGGCCCAAGAAGGGGACACTTCTTCACATAAACCTGTTGGAGCTCAGAGCAGTGCACCTGGGGATCCTGTCCTTTGCCTCAAAGCAGGCAGGGTTGTACAAGTCAGAACAGACAATACAACCACAATGTACTACATAAACAAACAGGGAGGCACCTGGTCCTTCCCCTTGTGCATAGAGGCCATGTCAATATGGAAGTTGGCTTACACTCTGAATCTGTCTCTAATGGCCTTGTATTTGCCAGGAAACGACAACGTTCTAGCAGATGCACTGAGCAGAATCAATCAGAACCACCACGAATGGACACTGAACAGGCAGGTCCTTCAAACAGTGTTTAGGAGGTTGGGGCACCCCAGAGGTGGACTTATTTTCAAATCCAGACAATCACCAATTGCCACAGTATTGTTGCAGACCTCCTACAGTGGGGACAATGCCAATGGATGCACTACTGTTGGATTGGACAGGGAAGTTCCTGTATGCTTTCCCCACTTCCATCTACTTCTCAGAGTCTTGAACAAACTCAGGACGCAACCAGCAACCATGATCCTCATGGCCCTAGACTGGGCCAGACAACCATGGTACTCCCTGCTTCTATTTCTGTCTGTCAGCAAGCCAATATTTCTACCCAACAGGCACAATCTCCTAACACCCTCACAGGACCAAATCCTTTATTTCAACCTGCAATCCCTCAGACTCAAGGCCTGGCTCTAGAGGACATAGAATTTGCTGACCTTGGGCTTTCAGAGAGAGTCCTTCAGGTGCTTAGAGGTTCCAGAAAATCTTCCACAAAGCAAACTTACTCTTCAAAATGGAAGAGATTTTCACTCTGGTGTCAGCAGCAAGATGTAGTCATTACCCAGGTCGGTGTGTCCGTGGTACTGGACTACTTGGTACACCTTCATTTTCTTGGCCTCAAGCCCTCTTCACTAAAGGTTCATCTGGCAGCAGTCTCTGCCTATCTTTCAGCTGGCAAAAAGTCTTCTTTGGCCTCTAAACAGGTGTTCAAGAATTTTTTCAAGGGGCTTCTGCATTTGCACCTCCCCCCCCCACACACACATACACACACAGGGAGCCCACTCCTGTATGGGATCTTGACATTTGTATTGGCCAGTTGATGCAGCCACCCTTTGAGCCTATGTCTTCAGCAGAGCTGAAGTATGTCACATGGAAGACTGTGTTCTTAATAGCCATCACTTCAGCCAGAAGGATCAGTGAGTTAAAGGCTCTGTGTACAGAACTGAATTATATTTCTTTTCACAGAGACAAGGTAGTCCTAAGGACAAACAGAAAGTTTCTCCCGAAGGTGGTGTCTGATTTTCACCTTAATCCGTCTGTCACCTTACCAGTCTTTTTTACTGACAATTCCAGCTCAGCCGAGCACAGACTACACAGCCTGGATGTCAAGAGCTATCAGTTACTACCTTGAGCACACCAAAGGTCATAGACAGGACAGGACCCAGTTGCTCCTCACCTATGGAGAAGTAGAAAAGGGCAAACCAGCCTCAAAAGGACCATTACTCATTGGATTGTAGCCTGCATTCAGTTCTGCTATAACAAAGCTGGCAAGGAGCCCCCAGTGGGCCTTAGAGCCCATTCCACAAGGAGCACAACTACTTCCATAGCAGCCACAAGAGACATACCTTTGTTTTATATATGTAAAGCAGCTACCTGGAAAACTGTTCACACATTTGTCAGACATTATAGTTTGGACATACAGGCAAGAAGTGATGCTAAGTTTGGCACAGCAGTACTGCAGAGCTTGTTCCCTAAGTAGGTTCTGTACCCGCCTCCAAAGGTACTGCTTGGATAATCTGCATATGTCAGGATACAGTAAGATTTCCTGGGATTAGAAGACATTACTTACCATAGTAATCCTGTTTCTTCCAAGGGAGTCTTACTGTATTCTGAGCTCCTACCCTTCCTCCCCTTCTAGAACCTGGGGGCACTGTACTACAACTCTTTACTGTGGTGGACTCCTGGACTGTTCCTTTCTTTAGGCCATCTGTGACCTGAGTCTTAGAGATGAATGCCTAATGCTATTTGGATGAGAGGGGGTGTTGGGAGTTAATTGATTATTTATTATGGTTATTATTATTATTATTGTTACCTAGATTAGTATTAGATAGTATAGTTAGCTTCCTAGGCAAGGTTCGTTAGAATCTGACGGTTGATGGATTGTTTACCAGAGACAGTGATTTGAAAACCAAGCTTGAGCTTAGCATTATATCATTTGCATAGGTTCTAGTAACCATTTCTGCTCCGGGGCAGTACTGTGGTGGGACAATACTACATATGTCAGAATACAGTAAGATTCCCTTGGAAGAAACAGGATTACTATGGTAAGTAATGTCTTCTTAGACTCCAAGCCCAGTGGGGACCTTCTGTTACTGTTGCAGTGTCTTTTGGGACTGTTTGAAGTTAATACCCATTAAATTTCAGACCAGCAACTCAACTGGTGTTGCTGGTATGCCATGAGGTCACCCCAAAGCCCGGAGGTCAGGTATGTGTAAGCTATATGTGCCTCTCCCTACGCATTTCCATACAAGGTACCCCTAGACTGGGGAAGGGGCTATGTTTATTAATTGCACAGTAACATAGATGGACAGAAACACTACAAACTTATAAAAGATGCAACGTGGTATTGAATAAAGTGTCTAGTTCTTATTCTATTAAATTCTTTTCACTAACAGTTTGAAAAGTAAAGGTTAAATCTCACTAGTTTCATTGCACAAAGCTATTTTATTATAAAAGTAGAAAGTCTTTTACTAACACATGAAAACACAATAAAACAGACAAATGCCTATGTAACGAATGCCTGGTAGGTAGGTGCAGAGAGGAGGAGTACAGCTTTATAGGGAAAGGCAGAGAAGCATGGTCTAGCAAGGGGCTATACAGCCCTGACAGACTACACCTTAACTGGGAAGGGAAAAGAACACTAAAAGATAAGCTGGGAGAATACATGGAAGAAGAACCGGATTTAAACTGCTAAGGTGAGGAGACAGAAAAAGGTGGGCCAAAAAGCCTCCCCCATTATAGCAACAATGGCAGGAGGGGTGGGGAAATGGGTAAGAAACCAAATAGGGGGTATGGGGGGCAGACAAGGACAACCCAGAGAAACAAAAAAGGGTACTGAAGAGACAAGGTAAACAGTGGTATCAGTGAATGCAGGCAGCATAGGGAACAAGATGGCAGACTTGCAAGCCCTCTTAACCGAAGGCAAGGTGGACATTACTGAAACCTGGGCCACAGCCCATCATGATGGGGACCTCTCAGTCCCAGGGTGTAAGCTTCACAGATGGGACAGAGGGACAGAAAAAGGGGAAGGGTTGCAGGATACATCAGGGATGGGATAGTGTGCATAACGGAAGAGGAGATGGAAAAGGGGGTCAGTGAATCACTATGGCTGCAGCTACAGAGCAACAGGGGTAGGAAGATTAGGTTGGGGTGGTATATAGACCGCCTAACCAGGGTGAGGAGAATGACAGAGTGCTGTGTTCGCAGCTGACAGACATAGCGGGGAGGGGGGAGGTAGTAACAGGGGAGTTTAACCTGCCCAAAATAGACTGGGACACTCTTGCCACGTCCTGTGCCAGAAGCCGTATGATCCTTGATGCAATACAGGAAGGCTTTATGACACAATTGGTGACAGGTCCGACAAGGGGAGAGGCAATCCTGGACCTAGTGCTTACTAATGGGGAGCACATTTGGGAAATTGATATCAGAGAACTCCTGGGTAGAAGTGACCACAGCTCAGTGTGGTTTGACATAGATATGGGAAAGGAAGATATCCCATCATGAACTAGGTCACTGGACTTAAGGTCAGTGGACTTTAGCAATATGAGGGAAATGACTAGGGAGCATAGATGAGGGGTTGGAGGTGGCAGCGCTATGGATAACCATCAAGGGAGCCATTCAGAATGCTACGGACAGGTGCATAAAAATGAGAGAGGAGGAGAAGAAGAAGGGGGTAAGACAGCCTAGCTGGTTCAGTGGGGAGGTTACTAGAACAATAAGGGAAAAGAGGGCAGCCTACCGGAAAAGCAGAAGAACTGCCAGGGGAGAGGATGAAGAGGAATTCCAAAGACTGGCCAAACTAGCAAAAAAGGAGGTACAGAAGGCAAAGGCACAGAAAGAGCTCCAGAGAGTGGAAGGGATAAAGAGGGGAGAAAAGGCCTTCTTCAACTACATCAAAGAAAAAGGGACAAGAAGGATGGCATTATAAGACTTAAAAAAGGGGGGAGAATGGGTGGTGGAGGACAGGACAAAAGCAGAAGTATTAAACGAACACTTCTGCTATGTCTTTACGAAAGAAAAGGATGGAACAATGCCACAGATGGGGATAAAAAAGGAGGGAACGCAGGGTTTTAAATAATTGATTAGCAGTTTTTTCCTTGGGACAATACTAACTGTACCGAAAGCATTTATATAGGTTTTCTAGAAGTATTATGTTTGTTAAACACAGTGAGGCAAATGCTATGCATTTTCACAATATTTTAGAACTTTTATGAACAAAATGCTGATCAGTTTTTCGAGCTAAATAAAACCCTGGAATGGGGGCTGATCCAATAGAGGTCATTGGGATAGAAAGAGGGAGGGTGAGACTGAGGGAGCTGAAAGTGGATAAATCCCCAGGGCCAAAAATATACCCCAGGGTACTCAGGGAATTGGCCAAGGAGCTGGCAGGCCCATTGACAATTCTATTTAATAGTTCCCTGAATTCAGAAGGGGTGCCAAAGGAATGGAGAACAGCAAATGTGCCACTCCACAAAAGTGGTCCTAAGGAGGACCCAGGCAACTACAGGCCAGTCAGCCTGACCTCGATAGTATGCAAACTTATGGAGACCATACTGAAGGAGGGACTGGTGAGGTACATGGAGGAGAATAGTCTGCAAGAGAATTGGCAGCACGGGTTTGTGGGTGGCAAATCCTGTCAAACTTCATTGAATTATTTGACTATGTCACGAAGGCAGTGGACGAGGGTCAGGCAGTAGATATAATTTACCTAGACTTTAGTAAAGCCTTTGATTCCATGCCACACAAAAGGCTGATAGCAAAACTGAGGGAGCTAAGGGTTGGGGAGAAATTAGTGAGATGGGTTAAAAACTGGTTGGGGGCGCGGCACAAAGGGTGGTGGTAGGGGGGTAGCCTCCAGTACAAAAGATGTCACCAGCAGGGTTCCACAGGGGTCAGTTTTGGGCCCAGTATTGTTTAATATATTTATAAATGACATTGGGAAGGGCACTCAGAGCAAGATGTGCCTATTTGCTGATGACACCAAGCTCTGTGGGAGGGTGGACACCCAGGAGGGGATAAAAGAGTTAAGGAAGGACCAAGTCAGACTGGAGAAGTGGTCAGGGATGTGGCAGTTGGGATTCAATGCCAAAAAGTGCAAGTTGATGCACATCGGGGCAAGAAACCAAGAGCAGAGTACTACTTAGGAAAGTACAGGTAGCCAAGTTGGAAGAAGAATAAGATCTGGGTGGTAGTAATTACTAGTGACCTGAAGCAGTCCGAGCTATGCAAAAAGGCGGTGGCAAAGGCCAACAGGATGCTGGGATGCATCGCAAGGGGGTTCAGTAGCAGGCACAGCGAGGTTATTCTTCCACTGTATAGATCTCTGGTAAGGCCTGACTTGGAGTATGGAGTGAGGTATTGGCACCGTGCCTAAAAAAATACATTAAATTGCTGGAAGGGATGCAGAGGAGGGCAATTAAAATGATCAGAGGACAGTAGGACATGTCATAAGAAGAGAGGCTGGGAGCCCTGAGGATGTACTCATTGAGGGAGAGGAGGCAGAAGGGGGGATATGATAGAGACCTTCAAGTTGGAGCAGGAGGGAGGGACTCTAGCTGGTGAGTTTGTGACTGTGCTTGGAATTGTATTTGAGGTCTTTTCTTAATTGCCATTTCTGTGTGCTTTTCAATTTAGTTTGGGCAGGATTGAGGGATTCTAGCTGACAAGTTTGTGACTGTGTTTGAAAGTGGCTGTGTCTGAACTTTAAGTGCAGGCATCATATTACAGGGATTAGTGGTTTGAACGTGAGGTTTTAACTGTCATTTCAGTTTGATTCTTCAGTTAGTCGGAACAGCAGGGAGGGACTCTAGCTGGTGAGTTTATGACTGTTTATAATTGAATTTGAGGTCTTTTCTTAACTGCCATTTCTGTGTGCCTTTCAATTTAGTTTGGGCAGGATTGAGGGATTCTAGCTGAAAAGTTTGTGACTGTGGCTGTGTCTGGACCGTGGTGAGTGGAGTGAGGAGTCACTACCAGAGGACACCTTGGCTGATTGTTTTTGGACACAGCCTGTGGTATAGTCCCACCTTTCCACCCCACTACCCATCCACCCCAAGGCTTGCCCTACGTTTATTGGGTGGGTTCCATAGGGTCTTGCAACATCCTGCATCCATACAGGAAGTAGTGAAGAGAGGAATCATAACAAAACACAACAGAAATAAAACAAATATTTGGGAGATAACAAATAGCCATCTTAAGCAAGCAGTTGATTGAGGAGGGAAACGGACATGATGGGAGTGGTGCAGTGCAGTGGTTGTGGAGCAGCTATATTCAGGGAGACATTCTAGAGGCTGCGATGCTGCCCTATCTGCAGGTACCTCTCTGGGCTGAGGGAAGAGGTTGCCTCTCTCCGAGCACAGTTGGCCAAGCTGAAGGCGGCATCCACCCCTACCCAGAGACCACCAGGTCCACAACCTGTACCTCAAAGGATGCCAGGCAAGAGAAGTGATTGGACTACGGTGGGCTTAGGGAGGGGGGTTGAAAGCACATCCTCCAACCAGGCCTGCTTAGTAACTCCTACACTGTTTTGGAGGAACGTGAAAGCCCCACTCAGGAACCCAAGGCTGGGACCAGGGAGGTTAGGAGGGTCCTACAGGATGGAGCCCCAGGGAAGGGTGGCAGGGAGCCCCAGAGGAGGGGGAAGTTTCTCCTAGTGGGGGACTCTATTGTCCGGGGAGTGGAGTTAGGGTCACCTAGTAGGGGAGAGAGGGAGGTCAAGCGCCTCCTAGGAAGCGCTGCATGGAGGGATGGGAAGCGGATCCATAGGATCACTATGGCAATAGCTAGGAGTAGCAGCTGGATGTCATTGTCCACCTGGGGACCAGTGACCTGGCCAGGAGAAGGGTGGAGTTAGCCAGAGTCCAGGAAGATTTCTGGAAGCTGGGGGGGAACCTGAAACAGATAGCTTGCTCCATCTCATTCTTGGAGGTGCTACCTGTCCAAGGCACAGGGGAAGTTAAAGCATGCCACATCCATACCTTTAACTCCTGGTTGAAGGATTGGTGTGGAAAGGAGGGTTTGGGCTTCATAGGGGACTGGGGCCTGACCTGGGCAGATGCGAACTTATATAAGGAGGACGGCCTGCATCTGTCCGAGAAGGGGGTCTTGGTCATTTGTGAGAAGTTTAAATGCTTCAGCTGTGAGCATTTAAACTGGCCAAGGTGGGAGAGCCAGGAGGCTTAGGAACACCCCCCCATGGAAACATGCAGGAGCATAAGTTGACTACAGGAACAGCTAAAGCAGGCAGGTGAAGAATGTATAACGAGTGAAACAAGGGGGGGGCAAGAGCACATAGGAAAGGAAACCGGGATGGGGGGAAGATGCTGGAGAGGGAGAACAAGGGCAGAGGGAGGGCAGACTGTAAAACATGGAAGGTTATGCTAACGAATACCCGTAGCCTAGGAAATAAGGTTCCAGACCCGGAGGCCTTGCTGGCAGATGCTGACCTTGACATAGCAACAATAACAGAGACATGGTACTCTGCTAATCATGGCTGAGAAGTCAATGTACCAGGCTATACACTGTTCAGGAGGGACAGGGAAGGTAAAAAGGGTGGGGGAGTGGTCCTGTACATCAGAGATGGTATAAAGGCTACAGAAGTTCAAGGAAGACAGGGGGAGGCCGAGGTAATGTGGCACACCCTGGAGCCAGGGAATGGAACAGCAATACGCACAGGGGAGAGCTACAGATCTTCAGCACAGAGTGAGCAAGTAGACAGGGAACTAGTGGAGAACATACATGACATGGCAGCTAAAGGTGAAATCCTGCTACTGGGGGATTTCAATATGCCGGACATGGATTGGGCCCCAGATGGCTGCTTCAGCCAGAAGCACAGTCATACTTCAATCCATGCAGGGGGCTGGACTCAGGCAGCTGATGCATGGGCCAACCAGGGACAAGTCAATTCTGGACCTGGCATGGACCAATGGGAACAGAGTCGAAGAAATACAGGTGGAAGGCAGCTGGGGTAAAGTGACCACCACATGGTGTGGTTCAGTATGGAGACATGGACTAAATTAAGCCACATGAGGGCAAGAGTATTAAGATTTCGAGAGGGTGGATTTCACTGAAATAGGTAGGTAGGTAGATATATACAAGCAGTCCTGGGGAAGGGAGAGGTAATAGAGGGGGTGGAAGAACAATGGGAGAAACTGAAAGGAGCCATAGTGGAAATAACAAGCCAATGTGTTAGGATAGTGGCCAACAGGAAAAGAAGAAGGAAACCACTATGGTTCTCCAAAGAGAGGGAGACAAAGTTAGGGCTAAAAGTCTGAGTCTCAGGAAATATAAGGGGAACCAAAAGGAGGAGGACAGGGGGTGTACCTTGAATGTCTAAGGGCAGCAGGGAAGGCTGTTAGGAGGGCAAAGGCGCAGACAGAAAAGGGCTTAGCACAGTCTGTAAACAAAGGGGATAAGGCATTTTATAGGTACATCACTGAAAGAAGAAAAACTGGGGGGGATTATGAGGCTCAAAGGGGAGAAGGAAGAGTGTAAGGAGGGGGATCTGGATGAGGCAGAAATACTGAACAAATACTTCTGCTCAGTATTCACTAAGGAGGGGGAGGGTCAAGGACCACAGTTGGGATGCAGAGGCAATGGGGGTGGGGGGTGGGGGAGGTGGACACCAGTCCATTCACAGTGGATTGAGTTCTGGAAGAACTCACAAAGCTGAGGGTGGATAAGGCCATGGGGCCAGACAGCATCCACCCAAGGATATTAAAGGAGCTGCGAAGGGAACTAGCAATGGCTCTGGCACCCCTGTTCACAGAGTCACTCAGCACGGGTGTCATTCCAGAGGATTGGAGGAGGGCACATGTAGTCCCGCTGCACAAAAGCGGCAGTAGGGAGGAGGCGGGGAACTACAGGTCAGTCAGCCTCACCTCAGTGGTGGGAAAGATCATGGAGACACTGCTGAAAGGATAGTGGCACATATGGAATCCAGCAGTGCTCAGGATCTGAGGCAACACGGATTCACAGCAGGAAGATCATGTCAAATGAATCTAGGTGACTAGGGAACTAAATCAGGGAGGGGCAGTGGACGTCACCTACCTTGATTTCAGCAAAGCCTTCAACACTGTCCCTCATAGAAGGCTGATTAACAAGATGGGTAGTTTGGGCATGGGAGACAAGGTGGTGAACTGGTTAACAGACAAGAGACAGAGGGTGGTGGTAAATGGGGTACAATCTGGTGAGAGTGGGGGTGATCAGTGGGGTACCACAGGGATCAGTACTAGGACCAGTCCTGGTCAATGTCTTCATTAGTGACATTGCAGAGGGGCCGGAAGTAAAGGTCTGCCTGTTTGCAGATGACACCAAGATCTGCAACAAGGTGGATACTCCAGAAGGGGTGCAGAAAATGAAGAGGTACCTGGAGAAGCTTGAAAGATGGTCGGAGATGTGGCAACTGAGGTTCAATGCAAAGAAGGGCAAAATAATGCATCTGGGTAGAGGGAACCCTGGGGAGAGATACAGGCTGGGGGGAAGGAACTGACTGTTACCAAAGAGGAAAGGGACCTAGGGGTTATCATCTCTGATGACCTTAAGGTATCAAAGCAGTGTACAAAGGTGGCAGGGTGGGCCAGTGGCAGGGTGGGTGGGGTGCATAGGCAGGGGTATCACTAGCAGGAGGTGGCGATGCCATTGTATAAAACATTGGTAAGGCCTCACCTGGAGTACTGCATGCAGTTCTGGAGGCCACACCTGCGCAAGGACATCGATAAGTTGGAGACTATACAGAGAACGGCAACAAAGATGGTGCAGGGCTTGCACCACAAAACATATGCGGAGAGACTAAGGGACCTCAATATGTATTCACTTGAGGAGAGGAGAGGAGACTACATGAGCACATGATTGTAACTTTCAAGTACCTCAAGAGCATAAACAAGGTGCAGGTGGGGGACCTTTTCCAATGTAGAAAAAGTACTAGAACAAGGGGGCACAATGTGAAATTGGAATGAGATAGATTAAGAGGTAATGTGAGGAAGTTTTTCTACACAGAAAGGGTAGTCGACACTCGGAATAGTCTGCCACAGGAGGTAGTGGGGGCAAGCACAGTTGGGGGGTTTAAGCATGCCTGGGACAGGCACAAAGAAAGCCTGAGAGGGGAGGGAGTGATGAAAAACCATTGATCACATAGGGTCAGTGGCCACATACAATGTATAGGGCCTACGGGCAGACTAGATGGGCCTAGCGGTCCTTATCTGCTGACAATTTTTTTGTTTCTGTTTCTATGTTACCTGAAGGGAGCGAACAAAGTAGAGTGTGAGGGTCTCTTCAACAAGAGAGAAAATACCACCCCAGAGGACACAGCCTGAAGCTGGCGGGAGGGAAGATATAGGAAGGATGTGAGGAAACACTTCTTCACAGTTAGGGTGGTGTCAGCCTAGAATGAGCTATCGGAGGAGGTCATAGCAACCAGGTCAGTGGGGGCATTCAAAAGAGACTGGGATAAACAGAGGAAAGACGTGGGACATAGGCAAAGGGAGGAGGGAAGATGAAGGGGAAGCTCCAACACAGGTGTAGCGGTAAAATATAAAACCCCAATACATATCGAGCAGACATGATAGACCAGGTGGCCTCCGTCTGCTGGCTACTTCATATGTTCTTATGTAATAGCAGTGAAAACACACTCTTTAAAAGGGAATGTCCATGTGAAAAATCACCATTCCTTAGTGTGGGGCACCCACTGATTAACACTTTAAGTGCTAAACATAATTTTTTTGCCATTGTGGTTTTTATATATTTTTATTCTTACCAGATGGAGCCTGCCTTCCCCCAGCTGACATTATGTGATGCTGCCAGTCGGGGAAGCATCCCAAAATCCACAGAATTCAGAAAAAGCTGGATGAATGCCACTCAGACAATCCAGTTTTTATGGTCTAATTTTCCCCCAAACATGGCTGGGTAACGTTTCATAGCATAGACGCTGCCTCATCAGACCTCTTCAATTGCTGTGTTATCTAGATATAAGAATGCTTCTTAATACGTTCTGTTTTCCAAAGAGTTCTCTATTTCCTGAGTACCTTATATGGTAAGTTTCCTTACAAGCCCAAAGGATCAATCCATCTTTATATGCTCGAGTGCATCACTCGTTCCTGCATTATTGATCATACGCTGCCCTCTGGCCATCTTAAGAAGCATTCTTATATTTGGATAACATCCAGTTTTAACTGAATTCTGTGGATTTTGTCAAGCGAATGACCCAAGACGGAACTGTTGAGCACTTGCTTTAGAGGTGGGGGCAATCTGGACACTTAATGGAATTTGAAGCATTCCAGAATCCCTCATGGTAGACGTCATGTCCGTGATTAGCTACAGGAGTTTTAATTAGCTCTTGTAGCTATTGGAGCTATTAGTAGCACTGTTTTTCCAGACATCAGTCCTGCTGCCCTGTCGAGACTAAGTATGGCTCACACGGAGGGAGCCCCACACTCTGGTAGGGGGCTTTTTCATGTAGACATTTCCATTTAAAGGAAACATAAATCTTGGTGGGATTTTTTTTCTCATTCTTTAATAGAAAGATGGCCAGTCCAGTGGTGTGGAGGGTTGAAGCATCACTCCCTTAACTCCTGCCATGCTGGCTACTTATGTTTGTGGTACAGGTGGGTCACCGGGAGTCGGCCGGGGAAGGAGAGGATTGAGCATCTGAAGGACAGCTCTCCTCTCCCAAGGAGGGGTGGGACTGAAGACTAGCACATGCTTGGCCCCTAGCAGTAGCTGGAGACTGGCACACCAGCTCCACTTACAGTGGGCAGAGATGGAGCAGATGCCCATCGTGCCGTCTGCGGAAGTGTGTGCGGCTCGGCCATTGGCATCACTGCAGGCTACATCCCACACTTGGGTATGGGGAGGAAAACCAGAGGCAGAAAAATCCAGCAGACCAGCAAGTTGATGCCGGCCCTCCACAGGCGCCACACCTGGCCAGCTGACATCTCAAGCCATCAAAGGTATACCCATCAGGAACACGTTATACCTCGTTATCTTATGCAGATGACCTTTTAATTTAGAAGAGGCTGGCCAACCCTTGGTCAATTTGCTTAACAACTTTATGGCAAGTTCTGGCTTAGCATTAAACCTCGGCCTTCTGTGTATCTAACTTTCTTAGTATTACACCTTAGTATGAACTCATCCCTTTAAATACATTCTGCAAACTTTTTATGAACAACCCATTAGGTTTCCGTTGGGCCCTGCAAGACCTCGCATATTTAGGGATAAAAATTACTCCAAACTTAGATAAAATTTGGGAAGCAAACTTAAACCCCTTATTAACAAGTATTAAAACCACTTTAGATAGATGGAAATTACTCTCAAATCTATCATAATGTCAATAACCCCTAAGATACTTTACCTCTTCGCAAATATTCCCCTATGGTTACCTTCCAATTTCTTAGGAAAAATAGATAAATTAATCAGAAACTTTATTTGGGAAGGGAAGGTACCACGGTTTAGCGAAACAAACTCCATTCACACTGGGCTAAAGGGGTTTTTGGACTACCTTGGTTTTTGGTTTACCTTTGGGTCTTCTACGCTTCTCAAACTATGAGATGGTTCGGTAAATCCACTCCCCAAACCCCACTATGGGTAGAAATGGAATCTTCATTAACACCTGGAAATATTCCTACCATTTTTATTTACAATGCCCTACCCCCTAAATTAAAGAATCATCCCGCTATTGCTCCTTTGGTCCATTACTGGTTTAAAACCCATAAATGGTTAAACTCCAACCCAACCCCTCTCTCCTATGTTCCTATTTGGGGTAATTGCAATATTTCACATGACAATCACCAATTATTCTTCCAAGTATGGAAGAATAAAGGTATATATTTTCTTGGTGACATTCTGGATACTAATACCCCACATTTAAGCTTATTCTCTGAACTCCATGCCAAATGGGACATACCCAATAACTACTTCTGGAAATATTTGCAATTACACTCTGCATGTTCTACCTTCTTGCGACATCTTCTCAATCAATTCTCTTTAGATCATTATGTTTCTCGTTGGAATAACACATTAGTTAACCGGACCAGTAAAATATATAAAGACATCAGAAATAATCTACCAGACCCAGACCTGATAGTGTCCCCCACATGCTATTTTTTCTTAGAAATACAGAAGGAGCCTAGAGAGCCTCTTACAATTAAGTTTCTGAAAATAACATTTTTAGCTGCCCAGAAGGTCATAACTAAAAACTGGTTGTCCCAAAACCCTATCACTTTAAATAAATGGCAGGAGATTATGATAAATATATACAGAATGGAGGCATTGACAGCCTCCTTGAATAAAAGACTACCTCAGTTTGAAATCTTATGGAGATGCTGGGTCTTATACATGGCAGGGGAAAGGCCTGACTTTATCCCTTAACAATTGAGTTTTCATTAGAATAAAGCAGACCCCTCATTGAAAATCCTGGTTTCTATATGTAATACGCTGGAGTCAGGGTATTATGGTTCCAGGTCACTACAGGTCCCTTAACCAAAAGACAAAGGGATTGAGCAAGAAATAATGCTGGTTTTCCTTTTTTTTTTTGCATAACTGAAGACAAGGTGGTTTATACATGTCATTAGTCTGATGAAATATATAGGTACTTAACACAACCACCGGTATTGTTGAACAAGTAACTGAGTAAATGAAATTGCCTATGAAAACTCTCTTGTAACCGACTATGTTATAAGGATGCATGTAAACTGTATGTATTTTGTCCGTCTGGAACTAAAACTATAAATAAAGTTTAAAAAAAAAAAATAATCTACCAAATCAATCATTAATAGCTAAAAATAAATGGTGCAGATCTTTGAATTAGAATATTACGGACACTCAATGGAACAACTGCTGGAAACTATGTCACAATATTTTAAGGATGTACATAGCCTGCTTATTCAGTTCAAAATTCTCCATCTTTGTATAGAATGCCTACAACGTTACATTGTATGGGTCTTTTAAAGAATGACCATTGTTGGCATTGTAATTCTCTGGATGGAGATCTGTTTCACATTTTATGGGAATGTATACCTATCTCTAAACTCTGGCATACTATCTACCAATTTGCAATCAAAACTGTTGGTCACATATTTGCTGTTGATCCTAAATATTTCCTGCTTGGTATTATTAACCCTCCGACTACATATTATCTAAATTTCAGCACAGATGGTTAAATCTACTGTTCTTGCAAGTGAAACAGCACATTTTAATTCACTGGAAATCTCCCCTATACCTGACCTTTCAGACATCATTAAAGGCTTATCACAACGGGCTTCTCTTGAGCCCCTCACTTACCTTGCTTTAGACCGACCACGTGTGTATGAATTGTGTTGGCAGGATTTTCTAAATTACCTAGCAACTACATCATTCTTCCCAGTTACCTATATTTTACAATGATCTAGGTTATATCAATCCCTTTTTAACATAAGATACCTTATAAGGATGTTGTCTCATCGTTATTAATCTTCCTATGTAATTATCATTTGTGGTATGTCTCTAATTATGTTATGCTTTACTGTTCTTGTTTTTATAATATACTGCATAGTACATAACCTTTATTATAGAACAGTGCTAGAATGCATCACTACTTATTTTCCCTTCTACTCCCCTTTAAATTGTAGCATACCAGGTGATACTGAATGATTATGGCCAGTTGCGCAAGGAAACAAGAAAGGATTACGGTAAGAGGCTTGCATCTAAAGCGACGCCACTCTGTCACGCCTCTTCCCATCTAAATAGTTAATAGAATAGTAGTAGTAATATAATAGTTCCTGGTGCTTAATAAATGCGACGTACAGTTAATTGTGCAACTATGGAAATTACCACATTAGTTGAGAGAAATTGTGTGTGGGAAATAAAATTAACCCCACAAAGAAAGAAACAGTTCACTAAACAACTAAACTAACTAAAAACAAAAGAAAGAAGATATTCTGGGAGTTCATAGCAACAATAAATTAACATATAGGACCCAAGGGTGTGTGGGGGCAGAGCGACCCCACAGAAAAAAGAAACAGTTCACTGAACAAATAAACTAACTAGTACCGAGGGGTATGGGGGCAGAGCACCCCCACAGAAGAAAGAACAAACAAATATTATGCTGATGTCTGATGTAGTTTGTGGGGTTTTTTGTATTTAGTAATATTTTCTGTATTCCTGCCACTATCATTCGCCAGAGATGATAAAAAATGTGCCTGCATTTAGTGTCATGCCTGCTTTATTTATGGTGATTATGTAGAAAGCGCATGCAGTTTCACTCTCTCTCTCCTGCTGTGTCACTCACTCGTGCAGCTTCAAGAGACACATTACTGAGTAGTCTCTGAAAGCTGCGCAGTGATGTGACCTGGTCGTAATCCTTCAGTATCGCTGAATACCATTCTTACACCTACAGCACTTGAATGTACTAAGTTGATTACTAGCACTTATACATATTAATGTTTTGATTTTTGCTTCTTATCTCTTATTGATTTGCGTATCTTACTCTATGCTGGTATACCTAGTGAATATAGTCGTTTTTATAATGTTCATTTGTTTTAAGATTTAAAACAATAAAAGGTTTAACTGCAAAAAGAAGTGTTTTCAGAAGTGAAAGGGATGTTACAGTCACTTGAGGTTCAGTATTATATTAAATATCCTGCAGTACTAATGATAAGCAGAGGCGGTAGGGTTCATACTTCTCACATTCCAGAGGAAGGTTGGGACTCATCATTAACAAATTCTGGCTTGTTTGTGGTACCCAGTTGTCTCTAGGGAAACTACCTCACACTGGCATTCTTAACATTCTAGCAGCATGAGCCACAGATCACAAAATTCTCACGCTAGCAATAAAATACAGACATGCTCATTTTGCTCTGATTCTCTCAAAAGCCAAACAGAAGCAGTTGACACATGCTGAATCCAACATCCCCCATCCCCCTTCTTATGCAAAGGCAGCTAACATCATTAGAATGCCCCTCTCTTGAAGATTCAGCAATGATCCTCACAGTTAAATAGGAAAGCTCAGCTCTTTCTTAGAAACAGATACTGTCCACTGAGTTCAGAGTACAATACATCTACCAGGAAAAGGGACAGAAGTAGCAGTGGCAATGGTGAGCGGCTAGATAAATCTAAGTGCAGGGAATCAACAGATACTGAAGAGCTTACAACGTCCACCGGTGTTGTTTTATTAGATAATTCTGACATGCCTGTAGATGCCATACAAAGTACTGCTCCAACACAAACACTGAACTCATGAAAGGGAGGGTGCACACAATAGGGAAGCCTCCCCAAACTTTAAACACAACAGCAAATATTGAGTGCACTCCTATGGCGAACAAAACTGTAAAATTTGCTGCTACCAAATATTGCCCAATATGTCACCTTGTGCTCTGTATTGTGTGAAAGTAGCCATCCTAGCCAAATAGCTACCAAACAAGGATGAACACCCCCTGAGGAAGGGTTATTGGACCCGAAGTACTGGGTTGAGTGTGGTCAGTGTCTGACCAACTTACCTTTTGCTCCTACCTTGCCTTTTGCAATAAATTTTTTGCACCTGCATTCAAATGACATGTTCATCCTTGTCTGGTACCTGTTTGACTATGTGGCTACTTAAATGCAATACACAGCTCAAGGTGACATGCTGGGCAATATTTAGTAACAGCAAGTTTTATTGTTTTTTCACCCCAGGAATGCACACAACATTTGCCATTGTGGTGCCACACAAAGGACTGGTTGAATGTGTGCTGTCTGCTTATTACTGAACTGAGTTCTACTTTATGCTGTTTGTGGCGCCATTCGCAATAAACCTAATCGGACAGACAGCAGTATATTTTGAACTCTAGTGCTCTCTGGATTTAGTACTGCCATGAAAGAACAATTATGATACGATCAGTTCTTTGCTCACATTTGTATATTGTATTGTTACCTTTAATAAAAAACACCCCTACTCTTTTTGAGAAGTGCCATGGGATCTTTAAGGTCCACCTGAACAACCACCAGGACAGGCAGAGTTTAAAATCTCATCTGAAAGACAGCACCTCAGGATTGCAGCATCCCCCTCGTGATGCACTACAGTGTCAGTATTGAGATTTTACCCCAAGTGCCTGGTGTGGGGATGGAACCCACAGCTTTCTGATCTTCCGGCCTCAGGGGCAAGAGTGCAACCTGCCGAGCCACTGACACTGACAAGATGATAGCTACTGAATAAGGATGCTAAGGCTACGTGAAGAGACGAGCACAGTCTGACTAGTAAATTCAATGGCCCAACATTCCGTATTCCTAACATACACTCCAGGATACATTTCTTTTGCCACAGGTAAATGAGACGACTAGAGAAGGGAACATTTTAGACCTGGTATTATCAGAGGGGGACCAGGAACATGATGTGAGAGTAGAGGACCCCCTGGCAGGGAGTGACCATCATACAATATGGTTCTCCCTTGATTTGGGAAGGGAGGGGCCACTTACCAAAACCAGGATAATGGATTTTAAAAGGGCAGACTTCGACAGGATGGAAGTCATATTTGGCGGGCTTGTGGCCACCATCAGACCAGATATGGATGCCAGCCACAAATGGTTAGTCTTTGAAGTTAAGCCTAGTGAAGGCCACAAACTCCTGCACGAGGACCAGTGGTATAAAGACAAGGTCCAGAAAACCTAGTTGGTGGACCAAGGAGGTGCAAGGGAGTGTAAGAGAAAAAAAGGACAGCCTTTAAAACTTACAAGAGGATCTGCAGGGAGGTGGATAAGGAAGAGTACAACAAGAAATCCAGGGATATGAGTAGGGTATGGGCAGCCAAGGCCTCAAAGGAGCTATGGCT
The DNA here is from genome assembly GCA_016271365.2 of Neoceratodus forsteri. NCBI lineage: Eukaryota > Metazoa > Chordata > Ceratodontiformes > Ceratodontidae > Neoceratodus > Neoceratodus forsteri. Next base: position 35,058,803 of record CM028133.1, on the reverse strand, counting down.
TGCACAGGGGATTAGAGAAGGTGAAAAAGATTTCTTTAAGTACGACAGGGAAAGGAGGAGCTGCAGGTAACAGATCACTAAGATCAAGAAGGAAGGAGGGTGGGTGGGAAGAGAAGGGGGCTGAACAGGCAGAGGTACTAAATGAGTACTTCTGTTCAGTATTTACCAGGGAGTGGGATAGGCCCATACCTCAGGGAAAAGATAGGGTAGGTTAGGGGATAATGGATGGAGAGATCCCAGTGAAAAGAGTGTTGGAGGGCCTTAAGTCCTTACAGACTTGCATAGCGCCAGGACTGGATGGGATACATCCAAGAGTCCTGAAAGAACTGGCAGAAGTCATGGCGACACCTCTGACTGACCTGTTCAATACCTCCCTACAGTCAGGATGTGTGCCTGTAGACTGGAGGACAGCACATGTGGCGCCCCTCCATAACAGCTGACCCTGGGATGAGCCAGGAAATTACAGGCCAGTCAGTCTCACATCCATAGTTGGGAAACTTATGGATCCTATACTGAAAGAGAGGATGGTGGCATTCTTGAAAGAGAACGGTCTTCAGGATGACCGGCTGCATGAGCTCACTCAGGGGAGGTCCTATCAAACAAGCTTGGTGAACTTTTTTGACTGGGTGACTAAGGTACTGGATGGCAGTCAGGCAGTTGATGTCCTGTATCTAGACTTCAGCATGGCCTTTGACTCAGTGCCACATGGGAGATTGACTAGCAAACTGAAGTACCTGGGGGCAGGGGAGAAGCTGGTCAGGTGGATAGGGAATTGCCTGAGGAGCAGACAGCAGAGGTTGGTGGTAGAGGGGGAACCCTCGACACCCCGAGCAGTCATCAGTGGGGTCCCACAAGGCTCAGCTCTGGGGCCAATGCTGTTTTACATCTACATAGCTGATATAGCTGAAGGGGTTGCGAGCAAGATGAGCCTGTTCACCGACGACACCAGAATGGTGTGGGGGGGGGGGTGGATAGCATGGAAGGAGACAGGGTACTCCAAGAAGATGTGGAAAGATTTGAGCACTGGTCAAACACATGGCAGCTGGAGGGCCGGCCCAGTGGCGCTGAGGGTTGAGGTGCTGGATGCCACACCTCGCTTCACGCCGGTGACCCGGGTTGAGAGCGAGCCGGGGCGTCGGCAGTCGGCAGGAAGGAGAGAGGATTGGCGTCCAAGGACAGCTCTCCTCTCCTGGGAGGGGAGGGACACACGCCAGTGCCTGACTGGCCTCTGGTGGAAACGGGCACAGCAGACAACAGGCGCACTAGGGGTTGGGTAGTGGCAGGCGTACGCCCGGATATGCCTTGACATCAGGGCGGTGGCCACTCCCGAGGAACATCAGAAAATACCCCGCGGCACTCCTGCATAGACGGAGCGCCAGACCCCGATCTTCAACACCCCTACCTGCCCCGGTGACCGGCATCCTGATGAGAGAAAGTATTCGGGGTGCTTGCCTCCCCACCTCATCCCTGCCGGGGGGTAAGCCAAGGCTATGTGGAGGATGGACCGCCACGGGATACAGGTAGGAGGTGGGGACTAGAACGGCCATAGGTGTCTCCTGAAGAGAGGGGAGAGCTGTGGGAGGGAAGGAGTATAAACAGAAAATAAAAAAAACACATGGCAGCTGGGTTTCAATGCTAGGAAGTGCAAGGTCATGCACTTCGGAGCCAGAAACCTGGAGTACACTTACCATTTGGGTGGGGAGCGGTTATCCGTCTCTGTGGAGGAAAAGGATCTGGGGGTGGTGGCCACAGGGAATATGAATCACTCAACACAGTGTGGAAAAGCAGCTGCCAAGGCCAATAAAATGCTGGGGTGCATTGCTAGGGGAATCACTCTAGGAGGGAGGAAGTAATCCTTCCGCTGTACAAATCGTTAGTGAAGCCTCACTTGGAGTACTGTGTACAATTCTGGCACCCCTATTTAAAGAAGGACATCAAGTTTTTGAAGGGGTACAGAGGCAGGCGACTAAGATAATCACGGGGATGAGAGAGAAACCCTATGAGGACAGGTTGCGGGACCTCAACATGTACTTCCTGGAGGATAGAAGGGACAGAGGTGATATAATTGAGACCTTTACATACCTGAAGGGCATAAATAGAGTTAGTACTGAGGGTATGTCTGGGTTTAAGAAGGAGAGGATCACGAGACGGCATAGTTTGAAATTAGATGGGGGAAGGTTCAGGAAGGAGATGAGGAGGCACTACTTCACGGAGAGGATGGTGGTGGCATGGAACACACTGCCAGAGGAGATGATCTCTCTGAAAGCAGTGGGGAGTTTTAAAAGAAGGTGGGATAGGGTCCAAGGCAGAATACAAGTCGAGGAGGGGGCGTTTACCAGAGTGGGGAACTCAGTTTAGGGTAACAATGAAGGTGGAGGGCTGGGGGAAGGGCTGCAGCAGTTGTCTGAACTGTGAGCTGCACAGCCAAGCAGATGCAATAGACCGTGAGCTCTGTATCTGCTGGCACTTTCGTATGGTCATAAAATTGTTCCTCATGTCACCTCTGGTGTTCCAGTGTTTATGAATCTCATGACAATGCCACATCCAGTTTTGGTTCTACAACATTTAATATATAATACCATGATCCTTCCTTTTTTTTTCCTTTTTACATTTATTTTTTATTGAAATGTTTCACCAGGAAGGCACACTGAACAACAAGTCACTCGTCTCCCGGTACGACCTGGGGGGAAGGGGTACAATAGGAATGAGACATTATTAAACATTCAAGTTACAAGGTCAACATTAGCATACAGTTGTAAGGCAAGTGTTACAACAGTGTTGTGCATAACATGTAGAAACAGTGGATGATAATAAGTGCCAGGTTAATAAGTAAACAAGTTCTTACATGAAAGAAAAGGGGGACAGGGGAGGGAGGAGTGAGGTGGGGGAGGGGAACAGTTGTGTCCCTGGAGACCCCCTCAGGGTGCGAGGAACCATGCAGTGGGACTGGTGGGACCAGAGAGAAGGGGATAATGCAGTGTCCCAGAGAGACCCCTTTAGGGTGGTGGTTACATTAAGTGTGGCTTGCCCTGTTCCCTTCTCCAAATTCCTTTTATAGACTGCCCATACTTATGGACATGAAGTGGTTTTCATTATTTAAAAATCTGAGCTTAGATTTGTTACTACTGTTTATAAAATGGGCAAGAGAGCCTGCATCCTGATTGGCTAACAAGTACCAGTAGCCGTGTCCTTATCAGCTGATATATATGGCAACTGGTACTTGTTCATAAACAAACGAATGCAGCCAGAGATCCATGCGTGCCAGTTATGAAAAAATTATGTAGGTGCTCTCTAGCTGATTGCTCTCCTCCCTTGCGGACAAACAGCCATCCTCCTTCCTTGCGACTCCCCCCACCAAGTGCAAAGCTGCATTTTACTTTTACTTTTATTAGGACTTTCGACTTGGTACACGTTTTTTATTCCACTGCTCATCTGTCTCTGGCTGCCAGTGTATAGCTCTCCTTCCCGACATCACCGAGAAACCTGCCGAGAAAAAATGTGATTGTTATCGGTTCGTTTCCACAAACTGTAAAGTCAGTGAGGCACATCATAAACTAAAAACACAGAATCCATCCCTACAAACTGCACAATCAATGTAAAAGCAGTTAGTTTCTGTACCCTGACCGTCCGTTGCGGTTTGAAAGCGCGAAGTGATAAGCCTGTTTATGGTGGCTGCTGACGGACATGCTCGCTCCCAGTGAAGCCAGCCATTTAGCAAATATTTGTTTTATTTTGGTGCAGTTTTATTTAAAAAAAATGTTGCTAAATGGCTGCTTCACTGGACAGTTATGTCTGTCAGCAGCCACCGTGGGCTAACTTATCGGTTGCGATTTTCAAGCCGCGGCGAATAGTCGGTATAGCAATTGCTTTACGTGATGATGGGATGAATTCTGTTTCGGCCTGATATGTGTCTACTGACTTTATAGTTTGTGGAAGCAGACGTGCGATCCGCGACAATAGTCACTTTTTCAGTGGGTTTCTAGGTGATATTTGAGAATGCTGTACAGCAACCTCATCAGACAAGATCGCAGATGGGGCAGCTGTCAGTGTGAGTGTAAGCTCAGTCTTAAAACCCAGTACTCTCACCATTTAACAGGAAAAACAATACAAAAATGTCACAGGAGGATTTAAAGCAATCTAAATCAGTAAACACAGTAACAGCACTGTACTGCCAACTTAACTGTGACTTCATAGGAGGACTAATTTTTACTACTTGAGTTATTAAACCATATTTTTTTATATTTTGTAATTTTTGTATAATTTTTGGTTTTTCCCAATAAATAATTACTTCAGGGCCCATTTTATAAGCGCAGTAACACACTCCGAGGTGTAGGTTATCTCCTGATAAGAGCACACCCAGGTGCATAAGGCACCCGGCACAAGCACCTCATGCCTAACAACGCACCTGGGCGTGCTCTTATCAGGAGATAACCCACACCTCGTCACGTCTTATTGCTTGCATAAGTTTGGGATGTCTGAATTATAGTGTCTAACTAGTACCCATTCTCTAACAACTGAGCTACAGACTAGAAATGCAAGTAAGGTGCAAAAAGCATTAATTCCAGGTGCCTCTTGAATTGTGAAACACTGCCTTGGGAAATTTTCTCAGTGGCTTAGTTTTGCAGTTCTCACTCTTGTAGTAGTTACATTCAGATATAGTATTAATTAGCTGATACCGTTGTTTAGTATATTGAAATGTACAAAGATTCTCATTTCTTCTTATCATATTGTTACATATTCAATTATCAAGTGTTTTCTATTTTCCATTTCTCTTCAGACTGTGGATGCATTACAATTTGCATCCTGGAACGTCCAGGGTTTAGGCTCTCCTGTTAACTCATTCAGCTCAAGGGGCCATTTTGGATAAGGTTAGGCATAGAACGTTTCGACTCATATACTCAGGATAAGGACACCTGTATTATCATGTATGCTGATGATATTGTCTTATATAGATCTGGTAGTAACCCTATTGATATTGGTCTTCATCTCCAAAGGGATTTCAACAAAGTACAAACATGGTTGTCTGACAACGGAATGCTATTGAACACTGCGAAGACAAAATCATTGTTTTTTGGTACCCAACAAAAACTTAAACAACTTGAGCTTTCTTTTTTTCTTTTACTGATTTGAGCAGTGATAAAACTGAACAAGTAAAAAAAAAGCTTTCAATGTCTTGGATTTATTTTGGACCAAAGTTTGACATTCCAAGATCATCTAGATTATGTAATTAAAAATGTGCATTCTTCGCCAGGGCAATTGCACTGATTATAAACTGATTATCAGGTCATTCAAGGAAAGTATTGTCGCAGTCATTAAAGTTATCTGTTGCCGATTACAGTCTTCCAATATATTCCTGAACTATTATAGCTACTTTGCATCGCGTAAAAGTACTTTATCTTTCAGTTTGCAGATTTGCTGGCTCTGCCCATTGTTCAACTCACCATTGCTACCTGTATGATAAACTGGAATGGTTCTCCTTTGAACAAAGGGTTAACTATTTCTGCTTAATAACACTCAACAGGTTTCAAAGTTCCCAAGTTTCTTTTTCTTTCATTTTTTTTTTTTTATAAGTTTTGGTAATTGGGTAAGGCCTACTAGGCACGAGTGCCTGTTTTCAGGGGTGACCTGGGAGCACTGGGGTGGTTAAGTGACTTGCTCAGACTCACACAGTATGCAATCAAACCCAAGTCTGCTGGATTTACCAAGTTCATTCACAGCTCGTTACTCTAACCTCTAGGCTATATTGGTGACTGGTGTTTCTGATTGTCTCAATCCACATTTTACTAGATCTGTTCATACTAATGTTTTATGTCTGCCTTCTTGTAGGACTTCATTAGGATGACGATTTTGGCTGTACCATGTTATTAAGTTGTGGAATGCATTGCCTGAGTCACTATTGTCTATTACTTCTTTGTTTAAAAAAAAAAATGGCTAAAACAATATTGTCTTAACCGTTCCCAATGTTCATGTTATGATATGTTGTACTGTATATTGTTATATTTACTGTTTGCATTTTTCAGGTCTCCCATGAAAATGACCATTTGGTGTATTTGGGTTTTACCCAGTTACCAAATTAAAAAATAAAAAATAAATATATGCTCTGGGAGGGAATGAGATTTATTAAAAGGAAAAAAATCATAAATCCCCTCAACAGGCACAAAGTTGATACTGCATTTATCCAAGAATCCTGGCTGATCCTGGACCTGCTCACTCACTCACTCTAGCCGCCCTGAATCTCCTGGAATGGTGGTGGTCTGGTCTTCTTAGTCCTTTCCTCCTCCACTCCACTTTCAACCTCCTGAGTGTCCTGCTCCCGACAGCCAGGCCCCAGCACAGTGAGTGCCACCAGTAATAGCCAAATCAGCCTTGCTGCCCTAGCCCCTTTCCGGTCGGACCACCACAAGTGCAGCCCACTGTCTATCCTCCTTGCTTTGAATCAGTCTCCCTAGGAGCCTACGAGCTGCTGCCTGCCAACTGCTCCTGCATCTGTGCTCTGTCTCACTGTCTGCGCCGTGACTGCTTTCTGTTAAGAGAGCAGGCATGGGCCAGCCCGGTGGTGCTGAAGGTTGAGGCACTGAACGCCACACCTTGGGCCACACCGGCGACCCGGGTTCGGGAACGAACTCAGACAACCAGGGGTCAGCAGGGAAGGGAAGGGAAGGGATTGAGCATCCAGAGGACTGCTCTTCCTTTCCGGGGAGGGTTCCAGGATATGCGCCACTCCTGGTCGGTCCCTGTTTGTAGTTTGGCGCAGTGCAAGGAACTTGCGGTACAAGCTGATGTGGGGCGGAGCTGTGGCAGACGTTGGCACATAAGTGCCACTGACGTCATTGCACGTCCGAGCTCTGAGGGCAGCCATTAAAGAGAAAACCCCCTTGGTCTAGGGAGGTGACAAGGGATCCAGTAGACTGCGCCCACATCCCCAACGCCGGGTCAACTCCCCAACAGCTGGCTGAGCCCCTCACCGGATGGACCCTCTAATCTCAGAAAAGCCACCAGGTAGGAGAAGGTGGGCCCTCCCCTGGGGGTGATCCGGGAGGCTGGAAAGTCTGGTTGAGGGCTGCTGGAGGGGAGGAGGCTTCAGGCAGAGGAGTAGAGGCACCAGGCCAAGAGACCACCTCCGAGAAGTATGCCCTGACCATGGGGAGCATAAAGAAAGTTAAAAAAAAAAAAAAAGTGCAGGCACAGGGATGGATGAGATGGACCTGAGACTTCAATCCCCTGCATCCCCCAAAAACACCAGATTTGTACATGTTTGTTTTCATCACTCACTCAGACAGATTTTTTGTTAGTTTGTGTTTTTAAAGAGAACTCTGTTTTCAGTACCCACTATTGATGGGCACCCTAGGTGGCCGCCTAGTTCACCTATCCTTAAGGCCAGCACCTTAAGTTGCCTATGCTGGTTCTGTCCTAAAATCAAGGGGGTTTGCAAATGTATTCACGCTATTTGTCCACATGGTTGCTCCATCCATTTATCCCTAACATTTTTATCTTCGGTGATAAAGCAACACAGCATCCCCTGGAAAGACTCCAGCAACTCTGGATTTTTTCAGCTGCTTTAACTCTAAAATGACTAGTTCTTAAACACTGGAAATCTCCCAATTCTCCCTCCTTAAGGGAATGGTTTGATTGAATGGGAACAATTGCTAATAATTGAAAGAATTAGATATAATCTTATTGGAAAAAAACAGACTTATTTACTACAGTATGGAGTCCTTGTCTAAAGATGAAAAAGGCTTAATTATATTCTGTTTGTATTCTGAAATACTTTCAGGTTATCAGGTTACTGTCTGAGATATTGTATGTTTATCATCTTTGTATCCCCGGGTTGCACCTGGAAACGAGCTTTGGCTCAGTGTGCCTTTCCCAGTTACCAAATCTTAATTAAATAACACCGTATCTGCTTGAATAAGAGCCCGGGTGCTCATTTATTTTGTGACGTCATTGCCCCAGGCTCTTATTCAAGCAGGTGCTGATTCAAGATGGGACGCTTATTTTTAAGTAAGGCGGCTAGGAAAGATATACATTTATATAGAAAAACAGCAAACAGGAACATATACATTTAATAACCCACCAATCACAACAGGAAAGTCAGTGGGAATCTGTGCATCTACAGAGAAGGGGACACATGTCCAGCTCCATGTGGCAACTCATAAAAGTCAACACCTCGTGCTTCCGAATCTGTCCCCGAGTGTTCCTTCAAAGGACGCCGTTCAGCTTCTAGTTCCATCAGAAGTACACTAATGTCTTGGGGGGTTGGTAAAGATATATGTTTTGCCACAGGCCATGAACCAGAGGCACATGGGAAGAAGGAAGACAAAAGGGATTTTTAATACACTGAGGGCCAGATATTCAAAACTTTGCACCGTGCAAAAACCATTTGCGCGGGATTAGAGTGGGTCTGCTATATTCAAAAGGCCAAATAGCACAGGCAAACTGCATTAGCGCTGGGCATAATTATAATGTATGCAAGGGGCAAACTGACATGAATACAGGCGCAATGCTATATTCAGCGACTAGCGCTGTGCTAAGTGGTTTTGCGCGTTGGCCCAGCGACCTTAGCCGCAGTGCACGTACCCACCAGGAAAAGCTTGTCTTAACCCTGGGCAATCAGCTTTGCTTGACACTATGTCTTTGTGCGGTGTTTGCGCGGGTTTAGCGTGGGTTTTGCGCGACCCTAACAAATAAATATGACACATAGATAAAGCCAAACATAGAGGAAGCAAGCTGCTAACAGATGGCATCACAATGACGCCATCATCTGCCACCAGTCCCAGCCATGCCAGGCAGTAAGTGGTGACCCTGTCGCCAGTGGGCAGCATGGCAGTGTGGCCATACAGCACACACCTGCGGACCACACTTCTGTGGACACCAACAGATGCCAGCACACACATGCAGCACTGTGGGCATGGAGGATGTTGAGGGGAGCATGTATGGGTGGCCAGGCTCTGCCACAGACCAGGTGTGACCACAAGGCTGGGACACATCATGCAGTGCACATGGGCCAGTATTGGGAATACCCCAACACCAGTGTGCCTTTTGGTTGATATATGCCCCCCCGGCCACATACCGCACAGCTGTACAACTGCCACGGCACACAAAGTCGGACATGTACATGTCACTGTGAGCATCCCGTGCCAGATGTGCAGCATCTGTGGGGCACACTACAGCGTAACAGTAGTGTCCACTGTCAGTAAATGCCTGCAGGTTGGGCGTCTCACTGTGTATAGTGCTGTCATCATCACCACTGCCCTACACACCATAGGCATTGCTGTGTCCACACACTACTGGCCCCCTTGCTACTGCAGTGTCTGCTGTGCACTGTAGCATGACCTACAGTGTGACAGTTGCATGTAGCACCACCACCACCTGTGCCTATGCTGTCTTGTCCCAGTATAGCTGCAGGCAGCAGTGCATGTGAAAGTACAGTGTTCAAAACTGTGTAATATTCCCCAAGCTGTTTGCGCAGCGCTAACACGTTTGCGCTGGTTTAGCGCAGGGCTAAACAGTTAGCCCAGTGCAAACTGCATGCAAATCAGGGCATAATGAGATGCTAATCTGGATGTTTGCCCACAGACTACCTAAGTAGGCTCATTTGCATGTCATTTTTGAATATGACAAAAGTTTAGTGCCGAGCAAGCGTGTTTGCACGAGCTGCACACTTTAGCCTCGCTAAACCAGCGCAAACATGTTGGCGCTGCACTAACAGTTCGGGGAATATTTTACAGTTTTGCACACTGTACTTTCACATACACTGCTGCCTGCAGCTGTACTGGGTCCACGCATTTGCTGGCACACACATTGGCCACACAGTTCACCTCTACCTACCCTCACATCGCTGTGCACTGTGTTGTTGTTGTGGTTTGCACTTCCTGGTTGCCATATTCAGAGCTGTCTTATTCCAGGGCTACGTTTGCCCTGCACTCCCAGCCCAGTTTGCCTGGCCTCATTCCCATGCTATATTCAGAAGCTGTTTGCCCCGGGCAATATGGCTTATTTTGTGCTCCGGGCTAAGTTTGCCTGCGGGGCAGTGCTAACTTAGCCCCAGGGCAAAGTTTTGAATATCTGGCCCTGAGTCTGTTTTTCACTCCTCTGAACTCCTTATATCAGAGCCTGACTCTCTGGGGTGCTTAGCAGTGGCATTCATAATTGCAAGTTGCTAAGGCACTGCTAAGCATGTGTGGAGTGAGTAACAGTTTATAAAATTGCCCTGCCTAACACCTACCTAATGGGCCAGTATTTAGTGCTGCTAGACTGTGACAGGTGTGATGTTTTGGTATGCTTGTTATGCTAACTGCATTAATTGCACCAGGCACTTAAATAATAAAAGTGTTAATCGCAATCGGCGCCGTGCCACCCTGGCTGTTAATTGAAACCCTGCCCTTATTAAAATTAAGGAATTGAGCATACCGGCTCGTATTCAGGCAGGTGCTTATTCAGTCACAGGTGCTAATTCAAGCACCTACGGTATTCATATTTCCCTACCTCAAATAAATGAGTCGTGCCTTTGGGGAAACAGACAAAGAGTTTTGTAACCCACACAGAACAAAGTTAACAGGTTAATGTAACTGCAAGTGAAGCAGTCGGGGGTGGGCATATACAGAGACTCAGGGGAGTCAGAGTAGTTTCATATGACCACACTAAGAAAACTCTGCAGCAGTATATTAGGCCAAAATATTTGGTTAGCAGCATGGCGCCACAAATACCTCAATATGTCTGTTGTCTCCAGGGGCATAACAAGACTGAATTCATTCATTGTGGTGCTGTGATGCTGGGGTTGGTTCATGTGGGTGCTGGTTACCCCCCATCTGCGCTTCTGCCCTTATCCATGTCCATATCTGCCCCTTCTGCAAGGTTCCTCCGGCCAAATAACATACAAGGCAAATAAAGGCAAAAATAAAGACACGACTGATATGGGATACTACTTTTCAGTATTTAATAAAATTCTCAGGAATCAAAAGAGAGAAATGCAAGGGAAATCCTCTTTATTTCTGAACTGAGGGGTTTGCAAGTGTTGTTTAATGAAGCACTGCTGCCACCTGCTGCTTAACTGCATGACTGCCTTAATGTTCTGGTTTAATTATAAACGTGTTGTACCTGGGGATGCTTTCAAGTAAGCATTAAACCACGACAGACCATGGTTCTACTGTGGAATTAATCCACAGTTGGGCAGGTTGTGCCTCTAACCACCCAACCATGGATTAATTCCACAGTAGAACTACGGTCTGGAGTGATTTAATGCTCTTCTAACATGGCAAGAGTATAGCTAACATTGTTACATGTAGACAGTAATTGCACAGTATAACCATGCAAGTTTGACAGACGCTGAGCTTTCTATGCTGTTTCATTTATTGGAATATGTTGCGTTCACGTAGCGCTACTTACGTACATTGCAGCTGTTTGTACTCCGGATTACACACTTTGCTGTCAGAAGTAACTTAGGACGTCAACAAATATATGTTAAATTTGAAAAAATCTACTCGTAAAAATGTATCTTAAACTACAATTCTTGATCCTTGTATTGCACATTTCTACCTCCTGGAACTCAAACCACTGCCTTCTTGGATTGTATTGATGACACTCCATCTTTACTGTGCATCGTGTGGAGAGCATCAAGTGTTACAAATGCGTAGTTACATTAAGTTACTAATTCTAGCCTACATTTACTCTCTGAGATGCTAAACATTTGCAGCACTGGAACACTGCTGCTCAAATTTAAACATTTAATAGTCCTTTTTGGTGACAAGGTAGGAATACCAAGGAATTCTGCTACCAGTAGTGGTGGCTAGAAAAGGTACTACATAAGCAACCATGGTTCTACTGTGGAATTCATACATGGTTGCATTTTAGGCACCTGTTATTATTTCACCAATCAGATTCTCTTGTAATATGGCTCTTTTAACAACTCCCAAATAAGAGAATCTGATTGGTGAAATAATAACAGTTCCACATCTTATTTCTCACAGTGATCTGCTCATATTTCTCCCCTTCTGTCTTCCCCCTTCCCTGAATATAGCAGTACCTTGCAGGAGTGGCCTTCTCAGTCCCCCTCTGGTGTTCATTCTTCACTACTTCTCTCCACACCAAAAATTGGTGAGCCCATCACCCTTGTGCATCATGAATGCAGGTAGTACAGTCCCCAGGTTTTTTACATATCCAAAATAAATCTTTCCAGTAAGTCAGGCTGATAGCAGCAGGGAACAAGGGGAATTATAGGCTTTCCTATCCTTTAAAGATCTGGGCTACCTTTGATTAGGCACTATTAAATGATTGGTGTGCACATCATTGTGCATGTCACTTAATAGTGCCTAATCATAGGTGGATTAGATCTTATATGGGTAAGAATGCCTATGTTTCCCCTTGTGCCCTGCTGCTATCAGCCTGGCTTACCAGAAGATCATGTTTATTATTATGTAAAAATGACATGGGCGACTGTACTAACCGCATTCATGATGCAGAAGGGTAGTGAGCTCACCAGTTTTTGGTGTGGTGAGCGGAAGAGAAGAATGAATGCCAGAGAGGGACTGAAGAGGCCATTTCAGCCAGGTACAGCTATATTCAGGTTAGGGGAAGACAGGAAGGGGGATGTTTAGCAGATCAATTTGAGATCTGAAATGTAGGGCTGCCAGCACCATGATCACTACCTGACTGTGAATGAGAGCAGCCAGCGATGACAAATACTCAGTGGCTGGGCTGCACTTAAAGTGTTACTTGAATTCTGTGTAGGGAGATTACCCTCAGGTGGGGGGTGTTGATGTTTGTTAGGACAGTACTGAGGGAGCTGTGTATAGATCATTCAAGATTTAGAAGGGTGGTAGCCAACCAGCTCACATTGTGGAGTAGGGCACTAAAAAGTACTGGAGAAGATTTGCTAGGAACTGTCCTGAGGGGTTCTGCAGATCACAGGTAAAGGAGTAGGCTGACACTGGAAGTCTGGTGGATTCACTCAAGGCATTAGTATGCCTCTCCTGCTAATAATATTGTTATCCATGGTAAGTACAGCCCTTATGAGGGCATGAACAGCAGTTTTTTCTGGTGAGTCCTGAGGCTTATTGCATGGCCCTCCATGAAAATCCAATTGTTGGTTAATGAGGCCGGGCAAAAACACAACAGGGAACTATACATGCTGCCTTCACTGTGCAGAAGGGTGGTGATCCACTCAATGTTTACTGTGGGAGCAGAAGTCAAACGTTGAAAAAGTGGACTTAAGTGTGATTTGGGAGGTATTTTTTAACAGTGCCAGCTGATGATCCGTATCGGTGTAGGTATGTATAACTCTCTGAGGTATACCATTACAGTCTGAGGTGTGATAATTCTCTTCTTGAGACCACAACCTCATATGCAGCCCCAGGCAGTACTAAGGACATGGTATGGATGGTGGGGTGTTCAACAGAAACCAGGCTAGGTGCAGGGGGTTCACTTGGAAAAAGAATACAAGAGAAGCTTTTTTTGTGGATTAACAAGAATGCATGAGCTTTGGAATTGGACCAGACTGGTACTTCACTGTGTGACCCTGAGCAAGTCACTTAACTTCCTTGTGCTGCCAAGCCACATCTGTAAACAAGGTTTCAGCACAGTGTGTCTCTCCTGGTTAACAAAAAAAAATTCAGGGTATCACATAACCACTAGACCATCAGGTAGTTGAAGTGTTGTACTGTTATGCAGTTTGCCGAAGAGAAAATCAGCTAGACTGCAAAACATTTTCAGCAAGCTAAATAAATAAAATTATCAAAATCATTGCCTAACATGTGTACTGATCAAAATAATCCACATGTTAACACATGGTGTTGATCAATCTGGTAAAACAATTCAAAACAAAGAGGGAAAGAAGAACTAGTTAGCCTATAGGAATCTATATTGGTCTCTGGCTCTGCCTACCATGATGTCATCATGACTCATCACTTAACACAGTTGGCAGACATCTTAGGGAGAAGGCAGGGCTGTTTTTTGTAAGTGAAAGGCTGATGTTTACATTTTTCAAAAGCTATGAAACTGCATTTATGTTATTTACATAAATGCAGTTTTAGCATAAATGTAAACAGTAGCCTTTACTTTACCTCACTATGAAGCCAGATTTTGGAGTCTGCAGTTTAAAAAAAATGCTTGTTTAGGTATCCTTTAAGTGTAATATATTTATTTTATTATTTATTTTATTTTATTTAGTTTTTGTTGACCGGGTAAGTGCACTAGACAAATCCTGCCTATTTTCAGTCACGACCCAGGGGAGGGGGATACAGATGAATGCCAACTGGCCTTGAACCAGATTAAGCTGTTGGTGGCATTTTTAGTGAATGAGGGAAATTTGGCCAGGACACCGGGGAAGTTCCCTACTCTTTTCGATAAGTGTCATGGGATCTTTAACAACCACCTGAACTACCACCAATCCAGGCAGATGGGACCTCGGTCCTCGGTTTAACGTCTCATCTGAAAGACAGCACCTCAGAAGTGCAGCACCCCTCTCATGTTGCACTACAGTGTCAGTACAGGGATATTAACTCAAGTACTAGATGTGGGAACTGAACCCACAGCCCTCTCATCTCCCGGCCTCAGAGGCGAGTGTGCTACCTACTGAGCCACTGACACTGACACATATATAATCTTGGGAAAAACTTAAATAATATGCCAAGTGTATTGTATCTTCTTTCCCTTATAATTCTGAATACTTTAAATATTGCAGCATTAAATGTTAATTGCATAAAGGGATTTAAAAGTGTATCTCCACCTTTGCCACTTTGCATGCCCCTATAGTAGCCAGATAAGTTTGCTTCAAGATGCAAGATGAAAAAAACACATATGAGATTATGCAAGTTACTAGAATGTTACTAGAACCTTTTGGTCTACTGACATAGACCGCTGTGATGGGGTAGGGATCCTTCTAAGTGAAACAAGCAGTAACGAAAGTGATTATAACTCTGGAAGTCCACGTTTCGATTTGGAAACGCCACACATTAACACATGCCGATCTCTTTCATTACTGCTTGTTACAATTGTTTTTGATCACGGCACTATGCTTCCCTGGTTGCAGTCCAACTATCTTTGACTATCCTTCTAAATGACCCTTTCCTTAAAGTAACACGTTTGGTGGATATACATCCAGGGAGAGCCGTGTCCCTGGATGTTTCATGCCACCATACATACCTCAGAATAATTGTGACATATGCCCTGCAGATTAAGGCTCTCAGGGTAGCACTATTTACTGAGATTCAGCCTTTTTTGCACACTTTCCATGTAGTGATCTGAGAAGCAGACTTTAACTGTGGAGTAACAAAATCAGATAGAGGCCCACAAACTGACAAAATGTTTAGTGATTCTAACTGAAATCTGTTGTCAGTGGGGCAAGTCTTAAGGATGCACATACTGTAGATGTAAACATTTAACACGTGGCAAAACTTATTTTAGAGGTACATACTGTACAAGGATTGACTACCTTTGTGTATCACGTATAGTCTCTGTCCCAGAAGCAAAAAAACATGGAGCTTAGAAGTGTCTGATCATAAAGCAGTACAATGTACAATACAATTGGGGGGGGGGGCTCCTACACATGGAAAGGGTCTGTGGAGAGTGAATAATCAAATATTACAGAATCCTGATTTAGCGAAAAAATGAGAAACACACTGGACAGCTACTGTGTATGTATGACAATATTGCCCTCTGGTGGGAAGAAAGTGAAAAGTATGTTGGTACTTTTGTTCAAAAATGTATAGGGCACAACGCAGACATGGAATACTTAGCATGTCTATGCTTAAGTACACAGCTCCAAAAATTAATATCAAAAACTAAATTGGACAACATAGATGATAGTGCCCAGATTCCAGTATTACAGGAAGAGATGAGAGAGATGCAGTTGGACAGAGCTCAAACATTACACCAAGAGGTGAGGTTTAGCACTCCGTGCACAAAACAAACCCTGTGGAGATTGTCCCTCAAGAGTAGAACACAGATCAATACAATCAGTATACACCAAAGATGGCGGAACGGTGAGTACCAAGGCTGAAATATTACAGACAGTCGCTATCTTTGTAGAAGACACTTTTAGTACCATGCTGTTAACAAACTCTGACCCCTCCTTTTTCTCCCAACTTAATATACGTGATTTTCTGGATAACGGTAAGGAACTTTCAGTGGCACCTATTACAGTGGCAGAGGTACAAAAGGGGATTCTGTCCCTTAAAAACAATACAGCTCCAAGGGTAGAATCAGTTTGGAGCAGTTTACTGCAAAGTTAGCTCCTGTCCTAGTGGACCTATTCAATTATTGTCTAGAAACAGGTTCACTTCCTGACTCCACGATAAGGGCCATGTTTAATATACATACATAAAAAAGGAGACAAGGCAGATTTAAGTACTGTAATTGGCACCCCTTTAGTCTATTAAATTTGGATTATAAGATTTTAACTAAGATTTTGGCAGACAGGTGTTCTACAATAGCGGAACTTCTTCCAAGCCCCTGTCAAACAATGTTCCCTTAGAACTAGATTATTACAAGGCAACTTAATAACATTAACGGAAATCTTCGTAAGGAGTTTGGTAGGTACCCTAAATAGCTATATTGTTAGTATTGATCAGGAGAAAGCCTTTGATAGTACAGCACACGAGTATTTAATTAAAGCACTTTGCACTGTTGAAATACTGGAAATCATCATACAGTGGATAAAATGTTTATATAAGCAAGCAACAGTAATTCCAAATATTACTGTATGGCTAGGGAAACAGATGGAGCTTAGGACAGGAGTCCGTCAGGGATGCCACCTAAGCCCACGCCTGTATGTCTTCAATTTAGACCATTTGTGAAAGAAAATTTACTATAACCCAGAAGTGGAAGGCCATTGCCGTAATGTCAGAAACACCCCAAACAAAGATTATGGCTTATGGTGATGATCTAGTGATAACAATCACGAATGAAAGCCCTGGGAAAGCAAATTTAGACAACATGGGAACATTTTCAGCAGTTTTGGGTTCCAGAATAAACTTTGGCAAAAGTACGGATATCCGCCAGGAGCCATGGCAGAGAATCATCCACAAAGTATAGCATCCATACAGATAAAACTCCATGGGCTAGATTCACAAAATATTGCAAAGCACAGCGCAAAAGTTTGCGCTGCACTTTGCGGTTGCACAGATGTAAAATCTTGCTATTCACAGTAGGATAGCGCACCACGCTATCCGACTGTGAGTAGGGTCACGTCGAGGCAGCACTAACCCCCATACCGCTACCTCTAAGCCCACTAGTGCCGCCCCAACATGCATCCCAGAGAATGGCCCCACAATGAATAGTGCAGGTGCGCTATTCGGAATTCACAAGCGCAACCATGTAAATGAGCCCATTGGGCATGCAAGATGCTATGTGGCTATTTGCATCCCCATTATGGGCCCATTTACATGGGCCACAAAAATAGAAACATAGACTCTGACGGTAGATAAGGACCACTTGGCCCACCTAGTCTGCCCATTTCCCTACCTGTTGGATAAGCTGCAGATCCTAGTTAACCAGCAGCCTACTTCTTCCTGCTCCCCACAAGAATTGCCTTATGTCTGTCCCATGCATTCTTGAATTTCCCCACTGTTTTTGACCCCACAACCTCCTCAGGAAGGCCATTCTATGCGTTCACCACCATCTCTGTGAAAAATACTTCCTCCATTGCCTCTGAGCCCCCCCATCTTCAAATTGTGTCCCCTTGTTCTTCCACATCTCTTTTTCTGAAAGATGCTACCCTCTTGGACTTTGCTGATTCCCTTGAGGTACTTAAAAGTTTCTATCATGTCCCCCCTCTCCCTCCTTTCCTCAATTGTATACACATAGACACACCAGAGGGTATAGACAGAATGAGAAGCGACCTGCAGAAACTTGAAGAATGGTCAGGGGTTTGGCAGCTGAAATTCAATGCAAAGAAGTGCAAGATAATGCATATGGGGCACAAAAACCCTGGCACAATATATCAGTTGGGGGGTGAGGTTAGCATGCACCAAACAGGAAGGGATCTTGGGGTTATCACCTCTGATGACCTCAAGGTAGAAACAGTGTGACAAGGCAGCAGGTAAAGCAAATAGGATGCTGGGATGTATAGGCAGGGGCATCACCAGCAGGAAAGGGAGGTCATAATTCTGCTATACAAGACACTAGTGAGGCCCCACCTGGAGTACAGTGTACAGTTCTGGAGACCATACCTCACGTAAGGACATAGACATGGTAGAGAAGGTTCAGAGGAGGGCAACAAAGATGGTGCATGGATTGCATCACAAGTCCTATGAAGACAGGTTGAAGGAACTGAACATGTACTCCCTGGAGGAGAGGAGGAGAGGGGATATGATAGAGACATACAAGTATCTTACAGAGAGAACAGGGTGCAGGAAAACACTATTTTTAAGTGAAAAGATGTTCCAGGACTAGAGGGCATGGGATTAAGTTGGAGGGAGGACGATTCAGAGGAAACATGGAGAATTTCTTCACAGAAGCAGGTGGTGGACAAGTGGAACACCCTGCCAGAGGAAGTGGTGGGGGCTGAAACAATCACGGGATTTAAGAATGCATGGGATAGACATAAAGGAATTCTGGAGGTCAGGGGTAAGGTACAACAGACTTCTAGGAAAACAAACTGAACTTACAAGCTCAAGTGGGCAGACTGGGTGGGCCATAGGCCCTTATCTGCCGACACTGTCTATGTATATTAAGCCCCCTTAGTCTCTCTTCATATGGCTTCTGTTGCAGACCCTGCACCATTTTAGTTGCCCTCCTCTGGACTGCCTCCATCCTGTCTATGTATTGCGGAGATGGGGTCTCCAGAACTGCATGCAGTACTCCAGATGGGGTCTCACCAACTGTCTGTACAGAGGGATATCAACTTCCTGTTTTCTACTGATGATGCCTCTCCCTATACATCCCAGTATCACCCCAGCCATCCCTACTGCCTTCTCACATTACTTGCTAACCTTTAGGTCATCTGATATGACTACCCCCAGGCTCCTTTCCATTTTTGTTGTTGTTACTACCTCCCCCCATTGTGTACTCTTCCCCTGGGTTGGCCCACCTAGTCTTCTCTAACCTTCCCCTTCACAACAGAGATTAGCGTGCCCCCCACCACCACCGATCGCCTGGCTGACACCACTGAGAGGTTATCCCTGGCATCTGATGATTCTCCCCCACCATTCACTGATCGCTGGCCTGATATAAATATAGATATTCCTTGGAGGTCTAGTGGTTCCCCCTCACCAGTTGCTGGCCGATATAAATATAGATATTCCCTGGTGGTCTAGTGGTCCCCCCTCACCGATTGCTGGCCTGATATAAATATAGATATTCCTTGGTGGTCTAGTGGTCCCCCCTCATCAATCACTGGCCCAATATACAGAAAAATATTCCCTGGTGGCCTAGTGGTTCCCCCTTGCCAATCACAGGATATATAAATAGATATTCTCTGGTGGTCAGTGGTCACCCGCTGGTTGCCAATTGCCTAATATCAAAAATATAAGATTTCCCTGGTTCCAGTGGTTTCCTCCCCGCCTGAAGCCCTGCCCAAAACAGAAATAAGATACCCCGGTGGCTAGCGGTCCCCCCCCCCACCTGATCACTTGCCTGATACATAGAAAATATGTCCCTGGTGACTACTGGTCCCTCCCCTCACCCGATCACTTGCCCGATATATAAAAAAGATGTCCCTGGTGCTAGTGTCCCTCCCCCACCCGATCACCTGCCCAACATTGACATCATGTTATTCCCTGGTGTGCAGTGTAACTCCCCACCGATCACCTGCCCAACATTGACATCATGTTATTCCCTGGTGTGCGGTGTAACTCCCCCGATCACCTGCCCAACATTGACATCATGTTATTCCCTGGTGTGCAGTGTAACTCCCCCGATCACCTGCCCAACATTGACATCATGTTATTCCCTGGTGTGCAGTGTAACTCCCCCCCCGATCACCTGCCCAACATTGACATCATGTTATTCCCTGGTGTGCAGTGTAACTCCCCCGATCACCTGCCCAACATTGACATCATGTTATTCCCTGGTGTGCGGTGTAACTCCCCCGATCACCTGCCCAACATTGACATCATGTTATTCCCTGGTGTGCAGTGTAACTCCCCGATCACCTGCCCAACATTGACATCATGTTGTTCCTGGTGTGCGGTGTACCCCCGATCACCTGCCCAACATTGACATCATGTTATTCCCTGGTGTGCAGTGTAACTCCCCCGATCACCTGCCCAACATTGACATCATGTTATTCCCTGGTGTGCAGTGTAACCCCCGATCACCTGCCCAACATTGACATCATGTTATTCCCTGGTGTGCAGTGTAACTCCCCGATCACCTGCCCAACATTGACATCATGTTATTCCCTGGTGTGCAGTGTAACTCCCCGATCACCTGCCCAACATTGACATCATGTTATTCCCTGGTGTGCAGTGTAACTCCCCGATCACCTGCCCAACATTGACATCATGTTATTCCTGGTGTGCAGTGTAACTCCCCGATCACCTGCCCAACATTGACATCATGTTATTCCCTGGTGTGCAGTGTAACTCCCCCGATCACCTGCCCAACATTGACATCATGTTATTCCCTGGTGTGCAGTGTAACTCCCCGATCACCTGCCCAACATTGACATCATGTTATTCCTGGTGTGCAGTGTAACTCCCCCCGATCACCTGCCCAACATTGACATCATGTTATTCCCTGGTGTGCAGTGTAACTCCCCGATCACCTGCCCAACATTGACATCATGTTATTCCTGGTGTGCAGTGTAACTCCCCGATCACCTGCCCAACATTGACATCATGTTATTCCCTGGTGTGCAGTGTAACTCCCCGATCACCTGCCCAACATTGACATCATGTTATTCCCTGGTGTGCAGTGTAACTCCCCGATCACCTGCCCAACATTGACATCATGTTATTCCTGGTGTGCAGTGTAACTCCCCCGATCACCTGCCCAACATTGACATCATGTTATTCCCTGGTGTGCAGTGTAACTCCCCCGATCACCTGCCCAACATTGACATCATGTTATTCCCTGGTGTGCAGTGTAACTCCCCGATCACCTGCCCAACATTGACATCATGTTATTCCCTGGTGTGCAGTGTAACTCCCCGATCACCTGCCCAACATTGACATCATGTTATTCCTGGTGTGCAGTGTAACTCCCCGATCACCTGCCCAACATTGACATCATGTTATTCCTGGTGTGCAGTGTAACTCCCCGATCACCTGCCCAACATTGACATCATGTTATTCCCTGGTGTGCGGTGTAACTCCCCGATCACCTGCCCAACATTGACATCATGTTATTCCCTGGTGTGCAGTGTAACTCCCCGATCACCTGCCCAACATTGACATCATGTTATTCCCTGGTGTGCAGTGTAACTCCCCGATCACCTGCCCAACATTGACATCATGTTATTCCCTGGTGTGCAGTGTAACTCCCCGATCCCTGCCCAACATTGACATCATGTTATTCCCTGGTGTGGTAACTCCCCCGATCACCTGCCCAACATTGACATCATGTTATTCCCTGGTGTGCGGTGTAACTCCCCCGATCACCTGCCCAACATTGACATCATGTTATTCCCTGGTGTGCAGTGTAACTCCCCGATCACCTGCCCAACATTGACATCATGTTATTCCCTGGTGTGCAGTGTAACTCCCCCGATCACTGCCCAACATTGACATCATGTTATTCCTGGTGTGCAGTGTAACTCCCCGATCACCTGCCCAACATTGACATCATGTTATTCCCTGGTGTGCAGTGTAACTCCCCGATCACCTGCCCAACATTGACATCATGTTATTCCCTGGTGTGCAGTGTAACTCCCCGATCACCTGCCCAACATTGACATCATGTTATTCCCTGGTGTGCAGTGTAACTCCCCCGATCACCTGCCCAACATTGACATCATGTTATTCCCTGGTGTGCAGTGTAACTCCCCGATCACCTGCCCAACATTGACATCATGTTATTCCTGGTGTGCAGTGTAACTCCCCGATCACCTGCCCAACATTGACATCATGTTATTCCCTGGTGTGCAGTGTAACTCCCCCCCCGATCACCTGCCCAACATTGACATCATGTTATTCCCTGGTGTGCAGTGTAACTCCCCCGATCACCTGCCCAACATTGACATCATGTTATTCCCTGGTGTGCAGTGTAACTCCCCGATCACCTGCCAACATTGACATCATGTTATTCCCTGGTGTGCAGTGTAACTCCCCGATCACCTCCCAACATTGACATCATGTTATTCCCTGGTGTGCAGTGTAACTCCCCGATCACCTGCCCAACATTGACATCATGTTATTCCCTGGTGTGCAGTGTAACTCCCCCGATCACCTGCCCAACATTGACATCATGTTATTCCTGGTGTGCAGTGTAACTCCCCGATCACCTGCCCAACATTGACATCATGTTATTCCCTGGTGTGCAGTGTAACTCCCCGATCACTGCCCAACATTGACATCATGTTATTCCTGGTGTGCAGTGTAACTCCCCGATCACCTGCCAACATTGACATCATGTTATTCCTGGTGTGCAGTGTAACTCCCCGATCACCTGCCCAACATTGACATCATGTTATTCCCTGGTGTGCAGTGTAACTCCCCGATCACCTGCCCAACATTGACATCATGTTATTCCTGGTGTGCAGTGTAACTCCCCGATCACCTGCCCAACATTGACATCATGTTATTCCCTGGTGTGCAGTGTAACTCCCCCCGATCACCTGCCCAACATTGACATCATGTTATTCCTGGTGTGCAGTGTAACTCCCCAGATCACCTGCCCAACATTGACATCATGTTATTCCTGGTGTGCAGTGTAACTCCCCGATCACCTGCCAACATTGACATCATGTTATTCCTGGTGTGCAGTGTAACTCCCCGATCACCTGCCCAACATTGACATCATGTTATTCCTGGTGCAGTGTAACTCCCCGATCACCTGCCCAACATTGACATCATGTTATTCCCTGGTGTGCAGTGTAACTCCCCGATCACCTGCCCAACATTGACATCATGTTATTCCCTGGTGTGCAGTGTAACTCCCCCGATCACCTGCCCAACATTGACATCATGTTATTCCTGGTGTGCAGTGTAACTCCCCGATCACCTGCCCAACATTGACATCATGTTATTCCTGGTGTGCAGTGTAACTCCCCGATCACCTGCCCAACATTGACATCATGTTATTCCCTGGTGTGCAGTGTAACTCCCCGATCACTGCCAACATTGACATCATGTTGTTCCTGGTGTGCAGTGTAACTCCCCGATCACCTGCCCAACATTGACATCATGTTGTTCCTGGTGTGCAGTGTAACTCCCCCGATCACCTGCCCAACATTGACATCATGTTATTCCTGGTGTGCAGTGTAACTCCCCGATCACCTGCCCAACATTGACATCATGTTATTCCCTGGTGTGCAGTGTAACTCCCCGATCACCTGCCCAACATTGACATCATATTTATTCCTGGTGTGCAGTGTAACTCCCCCGATCACCTGCCCAACATTGACATCATGTTATTCCCTAGTGTGCAGTGTAACTCCCCGATCACCTGCCAACATTGACATCATGTTATTCCCTGGTGTGCAGTGTAACTCCCCGATCACCTGCCCAACATTGACATCATGTTATTCCCTGGTGTGCAGTGTAACTCCCCGATCACCTGCCCAACATTGACATCATGTTATTCCCTGGTGTGCAGTGTAACTCCCCCGATCACCTGCCCAACATTGACATCATGTTATTCCCTAGTGTGCAGTGTAACTCCCCGATCACCTGCCCAACATTGACATCATGTTATTCCTGGTGTGCATGTAACTCCCCGATCACCTGCCCAACATTGACATCATGTTATTCCCTGGTGTGCAGTGTAACTCCCCGATCACCTGCCCAACATTGACATCATGTTATTCCTGGTGTGCAGTGTAACTCCCCGATCACCTGCCCAACATTGACATCATGTTATTCCCTGGTGTGCAGTGTAACTCCCCCGATCACCTGCCCAACATTGACATCATGTTATTCCCTGGTGTGCAGTGTAACTCCCCGATCACCTGCCCAACTTGACATCATGTTATTCCCTGGTGTGCAGTGTAACTCCCCGATCACCTGCCCAACATTGACATCATGTTATTCCTGGTGTGCAGTGAACTCCCCGATCACCTGCCCAACATTGACATCATGTTATTCCTGGTGTGCAGTGTAACTCCCCGATCACCTGCCAACATTGACATCATGTTATTCCCTGGTGTGCAGTGTAACTCCCCGATCACCTGCCAACATTGACATCATGTTATTCCTGGTGTGCAGTGTAACTCCCCCGATCACCTGCCCAACATTGACATCATGTTATTCCTGGTGTGCAGTGCTCTCCCCGATCACCTGCCAACATTGACATCATGTTATTCCTGGTGTGCAGTGTAACTCCCCGATCCTGCCAACATTGACATCATGTTATTCCCTGGTGTGCAGTGTAACTCCCCGATCACCTGCCCAACATTGACATCATGTTGTTCCTGGTGTGCAGTGTAACTCCCCGATCACCCTGCCCAACATTGACATCATGTTATTCCCTGGTGTGCAGTGTAACTCCCCGATCACCTGCCAACATTGACATCATGTTATTCCTGGTGTGCAGTGTAACTCCCCGATCACCTGCCAACATTGACATCATGTTATTCCTGGTGTGCAGTGTAACTCCCCGATCACCTGCCCAACATTGACATCATGTTATTCCCTGGTGTGCAGTGTAACTCCCCGATCACCTGCCCAACATTGACATCATGTTATTCCTGGTGTGCAGTGTAACCCCCCGATCACCTGCCCAACATTGACATCATGTTATTCCTGGTGTGCAGTGTAACTCCCCCGATCACCTGCCCAACATTGACATCATGTTATTCCTGGTGTGCAGTGTAACTCCCCGATCCTGCCCAACATTGATCATGTTATTCCTGGTGTGCAGTGTAACTCCCCGATCACCTGCCCAACATTGACATCATGTTATTCCCTGGTGTGCAGTATACTCCCCGATCACCTGCCCAACATTGACATCATGTTATTCCTGGTGTGCAGTGTAACTCCCCGATCACCTGCCCAACATTGACATCATGTTATTCCTGGTGTGCAGTACTCCCCGATCCCTGCAACATTGACATCATGTTATTCCCTGGTGTGCAGTGTAACTCCCCGATCACCTGCCCAACATTGACATCATGTTATTCCTGGTGTGCAGTGTAACTCCCCGATCACTGCAACATTGACATCATGTTATTCCTGGTGTGCAGTGTAACTCCCCGATCACCTGCAACATTGACATCATGTTATTCCTGGTGTGCAGTGTAACTCCCCGATCACCTGCCCAACATTGACATCATGTTATTCCTGGTGTGCAGTGTAACTCCCCGATCACCTGCCCAACATTGACATCATGTTATTCCTGGTGTGCAGTGTAACTCCCCGATCACCTGCCCAACATTGACATCATGTTATTCCGGTGTGCAGTGTAACTCCCCGATCACCTGCCCAACATTGACATCATGTTATTCCTGGTGTGCAGTGTAACTCCCCGATCACCTGCCCAACATTGACATCATGTTATTCCTGGTGTGCAGTGTAACTCCCCGATCACCTGCCCAACATTGACATCATGTTATTCCTGGTGTGCAGTGTAACTCCCCGATCACCTGCCCAACATTGACATCATGTTATTCCCTGGTGTGCAGTGTAACTCCCCCGATCACCTGCCCAACATTGACATCATGTTATTCCTGGTGTGCAGTGTAACTCCCCGATCCCTGCCCAACATTGACATCATGTTATTCCCTGGTGTGCAGTGTAACTCCCCCGATCACCTGCCCAACATTGACATCATGTTATTCCTGGTGTGCAGTGTAACTCCCCGATCACCTGCCCAACATTGACATCATGTTATTCCCTGGTGTGCAGTGTAACTCCCCGATCACCTGCAACATTGACATCATGTTATTCCTGGTGTGCAGTGTAACTCCCCGATCACCTGCCCAACATTGACATCATGTTATTCCCTGGTGTGCAGTGTAACCCCCGATCACCTGCCCAACATTGACATCATGTTATTCCTGGTGTGCAGTGTAACTCCCCGATCACCTGCCCAACATTGACATCATGTTATTCCCTGGTGTGCAGTGTAACTCCCCGATCACCTGCCCAACATTGACATCATGTTATTCCTGGTGTGCAGTGTAACTCCCCGATCACCTGCCCAACATTGACATCATGTTGTTCCTGGTGTGCAGTGTAACTCCCCGATCACCTGCCCAACATTGACATCATGTTATTCCTGGTGTGCAGTGTAACTCCCCCGATCACCTGCCCAACATTGACATCATGTTATTCCCTGGTGTGCAGTGTAACTCCCCCGATCACCTGCCCAACATTGACATCATGTTATTCCCTGGTGTGCAGTGTAACTCCCCCGATCACCTGCCCAACATTGACATCATGTTATTCCTGGTGTGCAGTGTAACTCCCCGATCACCTGCCCAACATTGACATCATGTTATTCCTGGTGTGCAGTGTAACTCCCCGATCACCTGCCCAACATTGACATCATGTTATTCCTGGTGTGCAGTGTAACTCCCCCGATCACCTGCCCAACATTGACATCATGTTATTCCCTGGTGTGCAGTGTAACTCCCCGATCACCTGCCCAACATTGACATCATGTTATTCCTGGTGTGCAGTGTAACTCCCCGATCACCTGCCCAACATTGACATCATGTTATTCCTGGTGTGCAGTGAACTCCCCGATCACCTGCCCAACATTGACATCATGTTATTCCCTGGTGTGCAGTGTAACTCCCCGATCCCTGCCCAACATTGACATCATGTTATTCCTGGTGTGCAGTGTAACTCCCCCGATCACCTGCCCAACATTGACATCATGTTATTCCTGGTGTGCAGTGTAACTCCCCGATCACCTGCCCAACATTGACATCATGTTATTCCTGGTGTGCAGTGTAACTCCCCCGATCACCTGCCCAACATTGACATCATGTTATTCCCTGGTGTGCAGTGTAACTCCCCGATCACCTGCAACATTGACATCATGTTATTCCCTGGTGTGCAGTGTAACTCCCCGATCACCTGCCCAACATTGACATCATGTTATTCCTGGTGTGCAGTGTAACTCCCCGATCACCTGCCCAACATTGACATCATGTTATTCCTGGTGTGCAGTGTAACTCCCCGATCACCTGCCCAACATTGACATCATGTTATTCCCTGGTTGTGCGTGTAACTCCCCGATCACCTGCCCAACATTGACATCATGTTATTCCTGGTGTGCAGTGTAACTCCCCCGATCACCTGCCCAACATTGACATCATGTTATTCCTGGTGTGCAGTGTAACTCCCCGATCACCTGCCCAACATTGACATCATGTTATTCCCTGGTGTGGGTGTAACTCCCCCGATCACCTGCCCAACATTGACATCATGTTATTCCTGGTGTGCAGTGTAACTCCCCGATCACCTGCCCAACATTGACATCATGTTATTCCCTGGTGTGCAGTGTAACTCCCCCGATCACCTGCCCAACATTGACATCATGTTATTCCCTGGTGTGCAGTGTAACTCCCCCGATCACCTGCCCAACATTGACATCATGTTATTCCCTGGTGTGCAGTGTAACTCCCCGATCACCTGCCCAACATTGACATCATGTTATTCCCTGGTGTGCAGTGTAACTCCCCGATCACCTGCCCAACATTGACATCATGTTATTCCTGGTGTGCAGTAACCTCCCCGATCACCTGCCCAACATTGACATCATGTTATTCCCTGGTGTGCAGTGTAACTCCCCGATCACCTGCCCAACATTGACATCATGTTATTCCTGGTGTGCAGTGTAACTCCCCGATCACCTGCCCAACATTGACATCATGTTATTCCCTGGTGTGCAGTGTAACTCCCCGATCACCTGCCCAACATTGACATCATGTTATTCCCTGGTGTGCGATTGTAACTCCCCCACCCGATCCCTGTATAGTCAATAGAAACATTTCCCTGGTGGTCTAGTGACCCCCCCCATCCCTGATCCCCATTAAGTGAATTCACATCTGTTCTCTCGTGGTCTAGTGCACACACACACACACAACACACACACACACACCCAGCAGGTAGTGTCGAACCATCCCACACACCCCCATCCTGAACCTGAGCCGGCGACTGGTACAGCCCTCCTCTCTCTGCCACAGCCATCTGCCGACTGTGTTGTCACTGAGTGCATACTGTGTACAGTACACACTCAGTGATTGACAGCTCAGAGTGTGCTGTCAATCACTGAGCATGTACTGTATATAGTATGAGCTCAGTGACAGTTCAGTCAACAGCCAGCTGTGGAGGAGAGAAAAGGGCTGTCCCAGCCGACGGCTTGGATTCAGGATGGGGAGCTGGGGGTTGGACACTACCTGCTGGGGTGGGGGTATTAGACTACAAGGGAATAGACCTGAATTCACTTACTGGGGATCAGGGATAGGGAGGGGGGTTTACTAGACCACCAGGGAAATGTTTCTATTGACTATACAGGGAATCAGGATGGTGGGGGTTATACTGAACACCAGGGAATAATATGATGTCAGCGTCGGGTTGGGGGAGAGACCACTAGCCACCAGGAACATCTTTTTTATATATAGGGTCATTGACCAGGTTGGGGGAGAGACCACTAGCCACCAGAAACATCTTTTTTATATATCGGCTGAGTAACCACGTGGGGGAGGGACTGCTAGCCACCAGAGACATCTTTTTTTTATATCGGGTGGGGGGAGGAACCACTAGCCACTAGGGAATCTTACTTCTAGTTTGGGCAGGGATTTGGGTGGGGGGACCACTGGACACCAAGAAAATCTTATATTTTTGATACTGGGTGGCAATTGGCAACCACCAGGGGGGACCACTAGACAACCAGGGAATATCTTTCTGTATATCAGGCTGGCGATCAGCGGAAGCCATAGTACCTCCACCAACCACTAGGGTTGTGTGGGTTTAAGCCAAGATCTCAGTCGGTGGTATTTGTTCTGTGCAAGATGGCCCTGCAAGAGGTCCTTGCATGGAGAAAATGCTTTGTCAATCAGACTATGCTGATATTCATGTCCCTTCCCCTTCATTTGCATTGTGGCCCCTGCCACACTTTGCCCCTGCACAAACCCAGTTTGAGTGCGCAAACCGGGTTTTGTGAATACTGAATCGGCACAAACCTGGTTTGCGCAGTGGAAAAACCTAGTTTGTACCAGGGCAAAGTTTTGTGAATCTGGTCCCAGGGCATAAAAATTTTAGGGATAATATTTGGTCAGAATAACTTGCAGAAAAGGACTGGGAACCATGTCTAAAAATAGCAGATCAAAAGACAAATGTGGAAACACAAGAGGATATACAAGTTAAAGTGTATCCTTTTAATAAAGACTCTGATACTGCCTTTTTTAATTTTTGTATATTAGTAATGTTTTTTCACCTCCACAAAAGTTGGAGGCAAAACTATACAGTGTTTTTTTATGTTGCTTGCATGCATGTGCAAGAAACATAGTGCCATCATCGGAGATTTCGGAGGTCTGTCACCTCCTCCTCCAATTCAGTCAGTGAGCTGGCAGGCGCGGCCCCTGTAAGCCAATGCATTTTGGAGCTGTCTATGACACGCTCAAAATGCAGTAACACCTCTGATTGAAAGACTACGCTTCAGTGAGCAGCGATAAGCGTAGCTCCCCCCACACAGGCGTCGCGCGCCCCGCGCTATACTGGTCAGCGGCGGGTGCCCAATCCCGTCGGCTGAGCTCGTCGTCCCCAGTAGTTGGTGCCACGCTGGAGCCCACCCCAGCGTGGCAATCAGTCCTTGGCCAATGGGGTGCCCAACCCGCCGGCTGAATGGCCCCTCATCCTTTGTGCCACGCTGGGAGCCCACCCTAACGTGGCAAACGTCCTCACGACTTTTTTTTTTAACCTATAAAATAAAAACTGTCCGCGTGTCTCCGACCCCCTCCCACAACCTGCACCCACCCACTGCGCACTCCAGCCTCCCACCCCCACCCCATACTTACCTCCGGACTCTGGCGCACGATCTTGGTGGACCGGGAACACGTCTGCATTCTTCAAAGCCGACCCGAACTGAGGAAATGCCGGTAAGCTGTATAATGGGCTAGATGGGGGTTCAACTTTATGCATATCTCAGGCATGTTTGAATTTTTACCCAAATTTTCAACATAGGGTTTTAGGACCCTTCTCATGAATGATGTCACTGTCATGGCGTTATTCGGGCCGAAGGGTGATTTCACACAGTGACTGCGCAGTGACTGCGAAATCACCCGCCGGGCCTGTCTCATGACAGTGACATCATTCATGTGAAGGAGTCCCAAAACCCCATGTTGAAAATTGATCAAAATTCCAAAAATGACTGTTTTACTGGCGTCGCGTTGCACAGTTCCTACGCAGCTCATAAGTTCGGAAATTTCAATATTTTCACTCCAGATTTTCAACATTGCCATTTTACCACACTTCTTATGAGTAGTACAGCTGTCATTTTTCACATCTCACCCAAAATGTGTTTCCACTCTTGTAGCGCAGAATGGCGCAGTCGGTGTGCGAAATCAATGTATGGGACAAATTAAGAAAATCACAGTGACACTGTTCATGAGCAGAGGTCTTAAAATGGCTATGTTGAAAATTTGGTGAAAAAATTCCTAAAAATGACTGTTTTACTAGCGTGCGTTGCACAGTTCCTACGCAGGCTCGTAAGTTCACAAATTTTCAATATTTTCACTCCAGATTTTCAACATTGCCATTTTACCACACCTCCTCATGAGCAGTACAGCTGTCATTTTTCACATCCTGCCCAAAATATGTTTCCGCCCATGTAGCGCACAATGGCGCAGTCGTGTGCAAACTCAATGTATGGGACACATTAACAAAATCACAGTGACACTGTTCATGAGCAGAGGTCTTAAAATGGCTATGTTGAAAATTTCGTAAAAAATTTCCTAACAATGACTGTTTTACAAGCGTGCGTTGCGCAGTTCCTACGCATGCTCGTAAGTTCACAAATTTTCAATATTTACACTCCAATGACTTCCAGATACCTAAACAGCACATAGAAGCAAGCAACATTCGGCATTGACAAATGCTTGTTTCAGACTTTATGGGGCAAGTCACCTCAGTCCTGTGAGGGGAGAGAGAGAACATATAAAACTTTACCAGTTGGAAGGTCAGAGATGAATTTTTTTTTTCTTAAATAGTAATGTAAGTTTAGTAGTGAAGCAAAGTGACAGAGCCTGTATTAGTGCTTTTAAGGAATGTTATGTCTCCTTATTTATCAGCCTGACAGCACAATGCTTTGAAGGTAATAAAGAAACAAATATAATTACTGGCCAGCAATTTTTTGTACTGAAAGAGCTGGTTGATATTTGCCGTAATAACCCACAGGTTATTACGGCATTCATGCGATATGCCCATCAAAACGTCCAGCTCCCTCATTGGCTTGTGTTTAGCTGGGCGGTCTGAACACCTACAAAACATGGTGGATCCGTCTTTCCACTATGAAGAGCTGCCACAGACGGGGCCCCAACAAACACACTCATCTCTCGTCTTCCGGTAAGTGTCTGTCACATATGACCCTATCTTGTTGATCCTATCTAACACTGTAAAGATAAAAGGAAATTATCTGGTTGATCCCGTAGTTCTTCTGCTTCTGACACAGGCTGCTGGGTGCGAGGAGTAGTAACGGTCCCCGAGATGACTGGCGCGATACCCAGTGGAGTCTAAGTTTAAAAAAAAAATAGCAGAAACATAATGCCCATTCTAGAAAGGGAGAGACAGACTCTGTGTGTGTGTGAAACACAGAAGTTCAAGTTAGGCTGCAGAGAGTGTGTGTGTGTGTGTGTGCATATGACAGAACTCAGGCTATAAAAATTGCTAGCCAGCAATTATATAAAATAAAAGATGGGGAATTGAGTGGAAACTTGAATTTAATATATACCCTCGGTGTGGGATGCTTTGATAAACCCCTCGGGCTTTGCCCTCGGGGTTTATGTAGCATCCCACACCTCGGGTATACATTAAATTCTCGTATCACACACTTCCCCATCCATTATTCTCTATATATATTCCAGAACATAGAACAGTAACCTTTCAAAAGATCAAAAAATGGAAAGTGCTATTTGTGAATTTGTTAACCACCAGTAGGTTACAGTTGTATCAATATATTATGGATGCTAATTACACAACAGCGATAATATTTCCATGGTGCCAACTAACGGACACTGCATCTGTGTTGAATTATTTGCAGAATTCCAGACTACCCCCTTTTGTATGGGATGTATTGTGGCTAAGCAATCGCGGGAAGCTAGGAATCAGAAATTCAAAGAAACAAACAAACAAATCAGTGAACGTTACTGACCAAGACAGGCATGTGGTACCATCTTAGAAACCCAAGAACACTTGTTTTTGGAGTGCCCATATGCACAGTAGTTTGGGAAATACTTGCCAATACAATGGGAAGAACCCCTGTTTGGGTCAATTACTTATCTGGAATTAGTATGAGGTATATTTTCACAAAAAATGGAAACAGTATGAAGTTGCTACTTTACAGATTGTATGAACGATACAGAGAATACTGGATGGGCAATTATGCACAACCAGTGTGTTCTGCCACAGACGGGTTCTGATTCCCTCTGACCTTGAGACTGAAGCTCGAAAGATCCACAGGAATCAGGACCCCAAGGTGACAGAACACACTGGTTGTGCATAAAGTTA
Organism: Neoceratodus forsteri; assembly: GCA_016271365.2. Lineage (NCBI taxonomy): Eukaryota > Metazoa > Chordata > Ceratodontiformes > Ceratodontidae > Neoceratodus > Neoceratodus forsteri. The sequence continues at coordinate 35,026,035 of CM028133.1, read as the reverse complement.
CTCATCCTGTATTTATTATAGTGTATAGTATTATGTGAAATGTGTGCATTATGTTTTTGTTTTCTCTTTCACAATGAAACTGACTTTTAAAGTCTCTAGAGGTTCTAGAATGCTGTTCTACCACATAATTGGATAGAGGAATGCATCTATGTGGCAGCATTCCAAGTTGTTCTGCTGCAGTAGTGATATCACTACTGCAGCAGAACAACATAATGATGTCACTACTGCAGCAGAACAAGCACATTCCAGGCATGGAATTCCATGCATAACAGCATTCCACTACATGCTATATTAAAATACTATATATGGCAAGCAAGATGCGGATGGGTACTGCAACAAAAAGATGTCTCACATCTGGAAATAGTTACAAATGTTGTAGCTGTACCACAAAGAGTGTATAAGAGGATGTTTACTTAACCCAGGGTGAGAGCACTAGGAACAGAAGTTATTCTTTCTTACAATAAGATGGATTACAACAACATTTGATTAAGGTGGTGGAGATACTCACATATTTGCAGAAATGTATGTGACTACTGGTGTTTAGATTATTGTATTTATATTATCAGTAGAAAAAGTGCTAAGGGAACTGTATGAAATGTAGATTATGTATTGTGTTTTCATTTTATCAACAAAAAAATTCCCCTACTCTTTTTGGGAAGTGCCATGGGATCGTTAACGTCCACCTGAACAACCACCAGAACAGTCAGACAGGACCTCGGCTTAATGTCTCTTCCAAAAGACGATTCACCAGCATCCCCTGGCACGTAAGTCAGTGACCTCCCCTGATGAAAATGTTGCGTATAGCTTCGAAGCACCAGGGTCCTGCTACTGGTCATTAGATGTTTCTTTATTTTCTGTTTCTGAAGCATGATGTTTGATAAAAAAATAAAAAGTAACTCAACCAGCAACAGAGGTCTAGGAGTGCTTCTTGCATTTGTGGTATCCTGTTATCCTGTTCAGTGGAACATTTTTCTGAATGAAGCACCAGGATTCAGAGTATGCACTGCCCCCCCCCCCCGAAAACCTATGTAAGACAGTAATATCTGCAGGGCATACTCTGATCCACACCTCACATAGCGCACTGAGCCAGTCCCACACCCAGCCATCTGGTTCTGGGAGAGACCCTCTCAGGGCAAAACGTCCCTTGGCCCTCACTCAGGCTGGGGTACCAAAGCAAATATGCCCAACTCAAACATTTCTCTACTTCTGTCACTCATTTCCAGACTCCAAGAACCCTGTGGACCATGAAGACACCTAATATAGGCTATAACTTAAGCTCCTTCTGCACCACTGAGGGCAGAGTAATGATGCCAAGGCACCCAGGTATCTCTGCTGGCCACTAATAATAAGTCAGCCCCTACTGATGGAATGGGTTATTACATATACTTTATGTAACCAGGCTCGCACCCCCTGCCTGTTCGAGCCCAGGTACCAACAGGTCAGTATGCGAACATAGGCCCCAAATCCTGGAAGATTCCAGGCTCTCTTTCCTCCTCAGCTTTGACAGGCTGTTGCATCATGCACATGGACTGTGAGGCATATGGGGAACTGTCTGACCCTCCCTAATAAAAGGAACGGGTGTGTACACCATTCGGTCTTGTTTGTGGAGTTCCTGAGACATGTCTGTAAAGCTCAGATAAGTGCAGAGAGCCTGGTCTGAAAGAGAAAAACAGTAAAAGAAGAACAGCACCCCCCCCCCACTGAGAAAGAGAGAGAGAGAGAGAGACTTTTTGGCCAGAGAACAGTAAGGAAGCTGAAGCAGAGGAGGAGATGAAGAGATCTAGAACATGGAAAAGAGAAAAGGACTAAGACCAGATAGATCAAGAGACAGGAGGCCCAACCTACTGTAAGAGAGAGAGGGAGTCTAGAGTTTGGAGCAGGAAAATGATGCAGACAAAGTGGGAAAAAGAAACTGAGTGAAGACAGCTGAGAATCTGGAAGCCCCACGGTTTCATAGAGGAGAAAGCCTCATGTAGAGGAGTGGTTAGCTCCTCTCAAGAGAGTTGCCCAGGTACACAGGGAACCCCTCCAGGTTTCATGGTAGGGGAAGAGAGCAGCTTGGGCCATAAGATGGAGCCATGTGGAAGTAAGGAGAAGTTCTCTGTGCCACCAACACTGAGGTCACACCTTGGGCTGAGTGTGGCTCATCAGGTATGCGTCTGTGCCCTGGGAGGCTAAAGAAAGTTTGCCCCACAGTGAGCTGGAGCCAAGGGTCGGTTGTGAGAAAGCCTGGGGAGAGCTACCCGGTTAAATAAAAGCTTCTTTGGGGAGAGAAACATTAGCCCTAGAGGGTATCCTAGGTGGTGGAAGAGTTAGTTAATGTGTAACAGCTGGGGGCTTTAGACAATGTAATATATCTGTATAGCCTTATTTACTAGCCTCTGCCATCCAGTGTTTGGTGCTGTTGTTAAATGTAACCTGTCAGATGGTGGGGTTATTTCCTATAACGAGGGAAAACAGTTACTCCATCTAGCCAGCCCAGTGGCATGGTGAGTTGAGGTGCTGGACAGCCCACTACCAGCAACACTAGTGACCCAGCTCCGGGAATGGATGGGGGTCACCTGAGAGAAGGAGGATTGAGCATCCATGGACATCTCTCTTCCCTCAAGGTGGGGCAGGGTCTGGATCCCACCACTTGGCTTCCACCTGGCAGAGGCCAGATGGCAAGCAATGGTGGAAACAGCAAGAAGGAGCACAGCATCCGCAGGTGGGCCAAGTGTGCCAACACATGCTTGTATGCACACTCACATCGTACGCTGAATCATTGGGGTAACCAAGAAATATAATGTAGGAAAACCTCCCTCTCCATTTGGCATCACTCACAGCAGGCCACCACAGTGGTTAACCTGTAAGTCCCAGAGATGGGTCGGTGATGAGGATGGGGGTGAGGGCACTGCCAAGACCAGGGATGCCAGGAGCTAAAGTACGTATGGAAAAAACAAAAAGAAACAGTCGCTCCGTCTCGGTCAGATGGAGTTAGGAGCAGATGACCATTGGAAGGAAGGAATAGTTGTAAGTAACTCCAAGGGTCTGGCTGAACTCCTTTTGGTACTGGTTACAAGTACAGCCATTTTAAGCATTAGAGCATGCACCTCAGGAAGTGCTGGAATGCTTGTGAACATAGTATGGCACCTGGGAATGACTGTCTCAGTTCCTGAGACAAGGTGGCAGTTTCTGCGGAGAATTTAAGTGTCTGTATATATGTAGGTGGTCCAGTGTGTAGAAAGAGATGAGAGAATGTTATGTTTAGCACTACAACAGTAGATTGTCCTGGGGAAGAATATATACAGACCTTAGGTAAGATTATAAAGAATTAATTTTTTCTTGTCACATAAACGTTTAGGTGACAGGCTGTAGCATGAGAACACCTCTTAAACAACCAAGATGTCTTCCTGTACACAGCCGTGTTCTAAGCTTGTTTTAAAGAGGGACTATGATCACAAATTACTGGCATCAATAAATTCAGAATATGGATCAACATAGCCCCAATCACCCTCATGCCAAAATTGAGATCCCTAAGTTACTTCGTTTAAAAGTTATAAATCATTTTACAACCGTAAATTCTCTGCCTGTTCAAAAAAGCCAGTTTCAGTGAAGAAGTGCTGATGATGTCATCTCCTGAACTCACAGTCTAGCCCTCCCTGTCAGCAAACTTACAGGACCTGCTTCTCCAAAGTTTAAAAACTATGTGCAAATGACCCAGCTCAGTGGCGCTGAGGGTTGAGGTACTGGACGCCACTCCTTGCGCCACGCCGGCGACCCGTGTTTGGGAACAAGCACTGGTCATCGGGGGTTGGCAGGAGAGGAGAAGGATTGAGAATCTGGAGGACTGCTCTCCTTCTCCGGGGTTGGGGGACTCTAGAGTGTCGGCGTCGATTGCCCTCTAGCGGAGGCTGGGGGACAAAGCATGCCGCACCTAGATGTGGGATGGAGCTGGGACAGACACACTTACCCTTACGTCATTGCACATCCTAGCTCCAAGGGGACTTTAACTAGGAAAAATCACCAGCCCTCGCATATGAGCCAGGCACGGTGCCTGACCCATCAGCCACGACAGTTCCGCTTCGGCGGCTCCACTCTGGGGGGCTTCCAAGAGTAAGGGTCGGGTACCATGGCCGAGGCAAGCCCATTCGCAGGGTTAGGGGGCTCAGCCAGAAAAAGAGTAAAAAATTGCAAAAAAAAAAAACTATGCGTAAATGGTTTTCTCCTGTAAAACAGTCAGCACCATTCAATAAACAGTGCTTTAAAACCTATGTGTGTTTCAGGTTTTGTAACAAAGTTGACAAATTCATATTTTTGTTTTTGGTGCTTTTTTGTTGTAGTCCTTTTCTCCAGGGTTGCTGGGTGCGAAGTCATAGCACACTAATGTGAGATTTGCAGACTGGATAACTCTGATGTGGTGAAAGGCTGTGTTCATTCACACCTATCATTTAATTGAGGTGATTTCTCAGGATGGCACTTTAAATCAATTATTCCATCACCCTGTAAATGGGGGTGGGAGAGGCAGTGCTGTTTTGAAACTTTACTAAGAATTTCTATGCAGTAGTCAGCTCAATGCTTAATCACTCGCTCAATCAATCAATACTTTATTCATCATCGAAGTATGAAGAAATGAAAGGGATACTCAGCTGAGCAGATAACTCATTTTCTGTTTACTTTTTTTTTTTGATTTATCTGTTTATCGCACCTACGTGCGCCCGAGCTGCCTCTCCTTCAGGCTGCCTAGGTCCAGAGTCATTCACCCTACTAACTCCCCTTCTGACCACCTACCTCATGTACGCAGCCATCCACGGAGTAGCCCCGGTGTAACCCTTCACCAGGTGGGTCCCCGCTCCTCCGAGGGGGAAGGCACCGGTGGGGAGGAGGCACCAGCACACTATTTACTTCTTGCAGTCCCGGGAGCTACTGAGGCATTCATGTGGCTTCCTGGGGAGTCTTCTGGGATGCCTGGGGCCAGCAGCCATTATCTGGCTAGACTTCCGGTGCACATTTTCCACTTTTCTTGTTCCCCCTAGTGCACTGTTTCCTGTAGTGCCCCTGGTCTCCACTAGAGGCCGCTACGAGAGCGTGGCTTAACCCAAACCCTCCCCAGGATAGGAGAGCAGTCCGTCAGATGCTCAATCCTATCCTTCCTGCCAACCCCGGCTGACCCAAGTCAGTTCCCACCCTTGGTCGCCGGCGTGGGAAGAGGTAAGGCGCCAGCGCCTCAACCCTCTACGCCACCAGGCCGGCCATTTTCTGTTTTCTAATTGACAGGCTGTTACTTGAGCGATACTCAGGCTCATCTGTGTTGTACTCCACATTACAATGATTGTTCTACTAGGGCTGACACGTCCACCCCTAGTAGGAATTAACACATATAAGGCCCCTATTAAAACTTACTGTAAAGCAGACACTGACAAACAGCAATGCAGTTACCAACACTGCAACACTTGTAGCAATACAGCTTCCAAACAGGCACTGCAGAGTAGCACTTTACATGGTATCAGCAGCCTGGAGGCATGCTGACTCAGCATCCTGCAACTCTGGAGAAATGAACCACACCAAAAAGACATTGAAATACAAATTTGTCAACTTTGTTACAAAACCTGAAACACACAGATTCTATTGCACTGTTTTTAAAATGGTGCTGCCTGTTTTACTTGTGAAAACCATTGCAGAATGATTTTTTTTAACTTTGGAGAAACAGATCCTATAAGCTTGCTGACAGGGAGGGTAGCCTATGAGTTCTGGTTGTGACATCATCAGCACCTTTTCACTGAAACTGGCTTTTTAGAACAGGTAGTGAAATCAGGCTTACAAAATAGGCCATAACTTTAAAATGAAGTAACACAAATGCCTAATGTTTGGTATGAGATTTACTGGGGGCATGCTTATTCTAATTCTGCAATGTAGCACTGTTGGCCAGAGTCTCTCTTTAAAATATTTTCATCTTTGCAACTGACAGCTGCCATTCTGCAAGTGATCCCCACATAAAACACTTACCTTGTCCTGTCACGAAAGATATTTTATATGAATTTTATTTCAATGTACTTTTTTTTTTTTTACACAGATTAGCCGAAGATCACCTCTTTCTATCCTGTAAAAATCATGGTTTTATGAGGCAAGACTCAGAGATGAATCAGATGTTCCAAGTACAGGGAATGTGGCTGAGTAATACAAACTTAATTTGAGCTAAGAATGATAGTTCAAGTCTGCAGAAAACAACATTTGATGTCTTGATTCTGTTACTGTCACAAATGAATGAACATCTCACAGTTAAAAAAAAAAAACAGCTCTTTTACTCACTCTAGTAATATATGTGCCACGCTTCGGAAAAAGAAACCATGCTGCAATTTATGTGTCTGCAAGACTATAAATTAGCCTGTTGCCATTTAGAATTTGCTCACGTTAAAAAAAAAAAAAAAGACCTTGCTGAAAAATCAAATGTGATAACAGTTATAGAGGGACTCCTTCAGAAATGAGAGATGAGAAATTGAGGTGGGACTTCACCTGGCATGTGTGCGATCGGAAAAGATTTGGCAAGGAGTACGCTGTGTAGATGACCTCAAGATGCTCTTGTGTACCTATTAAGGGTCTGTATTGTCGAAAAAATCGTCACCACCCAGCTCACCGACTACCTCTCCAAGTACAACCTCCTTTGCCCCGAGCAGCATGGCTTTCGTAAGAACCACAGCACCACTACTGCTCTCTTGGAATTTACCAATACCCTACATACATCCCTTGACATGGTCCATATTGCTGGGGCTGTCTATATAGATCTATCTAAAGCATTTGACACCGTTCATCATTCACTCCTCCTAGCTTCCCTTACCCAAATAGGTCTCTCACAGGATGCCACAGGATGATTCACTGATTATCTATCAAGCAGAACCCAAAAGGTAAGACTAGCACACACACAGTCGTCCCCCCTCCAAGTCTCTTCCGGGGTCCCTCAGGGGTCGATTCTCGGCCCCCTACTATTTACTTTATTTCTTAACTCACTGCCCAAAGCCTGCTCTGGGAATCTCCTCCTGTATGCAGATGATACAGTATTATTCAGCACCCACACCAACCCTGCTTCTCTACAGCGTACCCTCCAAAGATCATTTAGTGAGGCAGAAACATGGTTTGCTGACTACAGGCTTGTTCTAAACTATACAAAAATCTAAATCTATGTTGTTTGCACATGCCCAAAATAAACACAGTGGTTATCCACTGCTCATTCAAAACTCCCTCAATGAAGCCCTTGAACAAATACAATAAGTGAGTTCCAGTGGAATTAAGTCTAACATGTACAGATATAGTTGAACAAGTTCAAATAAATAGGCTGGAATCAATTGCATACAATTTTACAATAACACACGATTCGAGAGTGCCAGTCTCTGGGGAGCTTTAAAATAGCTTTAAAGACTTTCTTGTTCAGCCAGGCATTTGGTGTTTGATGCTCCTGCCTGTTTATTTAATATTTTTATGACTTGATGTTAATTGTATTTGATACCTATGCTCTTTGTTTTTTTAATTGTTTATGATTGTACAGCGCTTTGATTTTAGAGACTGAGCTACATAAATACAATTATTATTATTATTATCAGTGTAGAACAAGTACAGTAATGGTACTTGGCCTCAGAGTCCGAGTCTGACACAGTTCAAATAATATACCAGGATGGACTTTAGTTGGGATGACTAGCAGTTACAGTTGCACTGAACTGTTAGGGTTGCCTGTAGAGTTCTCTTAAACTGGTCAAATTTAGGTAGACTGACCAAGATATCGGGCAGCTGATTTAATCAGTCTCAAACAAGTTTAACAGTTGCCACTCTCTCACCATCTAAGGAGACGACAGTAACAGTTTTAAGTTATAACTGCTGCTTTTATTTTAAATACCAAACTTGAACAGCAGTTCACTGGTTTGTCATTCAAAAGCACTGTGTATTACAACACAAAATGCTTGCCCCAGTGCTTCGGCACTTAGCCTTCCTCAGGGGGCGTGTCCCAATGTTCTCTATTCCCATTATCTATTGGTAGCCACACAGATGACATCACTTAATTTTATTAAGACTCTGCTGATTCTCAGGTGCCCTGTTGTGTGCACTTAAAGGGGCAGTAATGCCTTGAGTCGCCACACAGAAGCTTAACAATGCTAAATACCTGTGCCCATTAAAGAAAGTGCACACTACAGAACCCAGCTATCTCAGAATATTATTTGACATCCTATGTCTATCAAATACTAGTAGCAAAACATGCAACCAAAATTTCTAAATATTAATAAATAAAAATTGCAAAATTGATAAACATATTAAATACAGTTGCATCATTATAGGTCCCAACAGTACTTATTCACAGCAACTATTAAACTTAACCCACTAGCCAATCAATGACAGCACAAATATAATTAATTATTTTACTCTTCCTAAGAAGATTTTTAAATAAGCATTACATACATTTAAAGTGCAAGCACAGAAAAGAAAGATGAAAGGACAACATGTGGAAAATGTAAAACATTATTAAAGTAATTACACTATTTTATCAAATTGGTACCTGGTGATACGAGACAAAAAGCCAAAAAATCAGATAATCCATGAGGGCCAAGGATGCCCAGATGTAAGGGAATAAAAACGTTCTCAATAAAGAACTATCAGGGATAATCAGTGTATCATCACTTCACCTTTTCTTTCTGAGAAATGGCTTCAAATCCCAAGTTTCAGTTAAGCCCCTTGGTTTAACTGTATCCAAGGTAACTATCCAACAACTTTCTCTTTCCAGCAGGATATGCTGCCTGTCCCCCCCCCTTCCCGGTGGGGTTTTTATATGTTCCAAACCCAAAAATTGCAATGTGTCTACTTTGCCTTCATGAACAAAGAATTTCAACACCTGGATAAAGCTCTGAAGAATAAAATTCAGAAACATGAACTTGAGGTTATTCAGAGAAAGCAAAATAAACTAATAAGAGACAATAAGGCCTATGAAGCAGGTACAACTTTTACTGTTTCAAACAAAACAGAAAGGCTAAGATCATTTAGTAGAAAAAGCAGAGGCAGATCAAGAAATAGAAGGAATAAAAGTCAAAAAGCCCAAAGTGACTCCCATCCACTCTAAATCAGTCTCGGTTGATTTAACTAAGAATACCACACAGAAGCCTTTTTTAGAGCAAGCGCAGGAGGAAGAAATAGGACAAGAAGAGGAGGAAGGGGACGGGGGAGCAAGAAATATAAGACAAGACCTAAGAACAATGATCCAGAAACCAAGTTACAAATAATCAACCTCTCGAGTCAGGAATTAACTCAAACACAGCAACTGGTATTAAGCAAAGGACTGAATTTTATACCAACCCCACAAATTTGTACATTTGCCATTTTTGTCGATTTATATAAACTTTTCGGAAAAATAAAATAAAATTTTTTTAACTTAAAAAATGACAAGTAGAGCAAGCACCCATGGGGTTCCTCGAAATTTGGGATCCCAATGAGAGGGAAGAATTGGACTATCTTTTGGAAGCTATGGATGGGAGCGAAGAGGTGGACAACCAAGAAAATGAGATCAATACACTGGACTTAAGTAATTTTAGTAATCTACTGAAAGATCGTGAACTCAGTAATGATGTTTATGAAGCAACTTCTGATTGGGACTTTAAACATTTAAGGGAAATGTTTTTTTAGATGTAAATCTGATTTTTGTCCAAATATACAAAATAACTGCATAACTGTGTATGAGAAAACTGTTCCACAGAGGCTTAAAGATTTCTTGGGAAAACAGGTAAAATCACATAAGGGCAACCTTTCAAGAAAAGGGACAGCAACGCTGAATGAGTTAGCCAATAATTAAATGGTCACAATGAAGCCTGCCGACAAAGGGGGTAACATGATAATTATGAATACCAAGGAATATAGGGAAATGATAGAAACACTGTTAAAGGATTATGTGAGCTATGAGAAATTAAGAAGCAACCCAACATTTGATGTAAAAAAAGGAACTATTGTTATTTTTGGGTAAGGCAGTGGCGGACGGGGTTATAACAAATAGTGAATTTAAATATTTGTGTAACGAGAACCCAACTATGCCTGTCTTTTATGCCATCCCTAAGGTGCATAAGAATTTGGAATGTCCACCAGGCAGACCTATAATGTCCGGTGTGGACTCTTTCATATCCCGCTCATGTGTATTTATTGATTTCTATTTACAACCTTGCATGAAAACCCTCCCATCTTACATCATAGATACTGGTGATGTTATCATAAAATTTCAGGAAGTTACGTGGCAGGAAGGGTACCAATGGATTACTATAGATGTAGTGACCCTATATACTTCGATTAAACATATGGATGGTATTAAAGCAGCAGAATATTTTCTGACTAGTCAAAACCAAGGGGGCAGATACTTGTACAGTTTGTAATAACTGCATCAGAGTTTATACAGAACAATATATTTTTTTTGAATTCCATAAGGACTATTACGTGCAGAAATGTGGCACTTCCATGGAGGCATCAATGGCCCCAGCATATGCCAATCTTCTTATGGGCCAGTGGGAAATGGAACAACTTTTTGGTCAAACAAAAAACACTTTTTTTGGAAAAATAATAAAAAGGGGTAGATTTATAGATAATTGTCTGTGTATCTTTAAAGGTAGTACAGAAGAAGTAGAAGCATTTATGCTTTGGCTTAATGGTAACTTATTAAATCTAAGGTTCACTTCTGAAACCAGTCAGACCCTGATTAATTTTCTGGATATCACTTTAAAAGGCGATCACAGGACTGGAATGATTACTGCCACTGGGTTCAGGAAAAAGACAGCTACACATGCTCTGTTACATAATAAGAGCTCTCATCCCACAAAATTGAAAAATTCAATCCCTTTCAGGCAACTATTTAGGATCAGAAGGAACTGTACACTTGCTAATGATTTTGACAGTCAGGCAGCAGAACTGCTTCAGAGATTCAGAGACAGGGGATACCCTGAAAACATTCTACGTGAAGCCCTACATAAAGTAAAAAATAAAACACAGAAAGAATTGTTCATATATAATAAGGGAGACACTAGCAAAGCACTAGTAGAAGGAGGCCATATTACTTTTTCTGTAGAATTTAGCCATCTATCAGGACAAATAGGGAATATGGTGAGGAGATACTGCAGAGTGACAATACTGTGAAATGTGCAGTGGGTATCCATCCCAGAGTTACATTTAGAAAAACAGCCTCTATTAAAGATAGGTTGGTACACAGTCAGTATGAGAAACCAAATGTGGAGCAGTCCACTTGGCCAGCAGGGGTTTATGAGTACCATAAGTGCAATGTTTGCCAGCATGTGAATGCAAAATAAGAATTTGTCTCAATGACCACGGGGAAAAATGTACAACTAAAAGAATTTATCACATGTTCAACTAATTTTATTTATATCCTTTGGTATAGTTGTCATTTATACTACACTGGAAAAACTGTAACAATGTTAAAGGAAAGGGTAGAAGAACAAGTGCATTCGGTTATAAACCATAGATTGGATACCCTGGTCTGGAGACATTTCTCGGAGGTTCATGAAGGCAAAGTGGACACATTTATTTATTTTTTTTTTTTTGTTAACTGGGTAGGTGCGCTAGCCATAAAATGACTATTTTCAGGCACGACCCGGGAGAGTACAACAAAAAGAGAACAGTTGAACAACAGCAACATGGGTACAATAATACAAATAGAGGAACAGTACAGCAGTGCTACAAAAATACAATGGGTAGAAACAACAAAAAATAATGGCAAGCATTATACAGACAATGGCAGTAAGATATATAATAAGTGCAGAAACCATGGACCCGACCTGTGGAGTGAAAGGGTTAATACGATAGCAAGGTTATATAGAGAGAAATGTGAGGAATGTTCAAACATAACAAGAAAGACTGACAGAAGGAAGGTCAGGGGTGGTAATTGGCAAAACAACAGTGGATGGTCAGCAACAAGGTTCGAGAAGGAAGAGAGCTAGTAGTCAAGAAGTTATTTACAAACAGAAGGAAAAATATGGGGCGGGGAAGAGTAGACAGTCTTGGAGCTGTATTAGAGCAGGGGTGACATTACTGGTAAGTCTCAGGAGCTTCAGGTTGGGTCAAAGCATGTACAAGCATCAGCTAAGGATGGATAACGATGATATTCACTTTTAAATCCAAAGTGAGACTGAGACATTGCAATTTATGGGTTTGAAACATATAAAAAACCCACCGGGGGGGGGACAGGCAGAATATCCTGCTGGAAAGAGAAAGTTGTTGGGTATTTACTTTGTATACAGTTAAACCGAGGGGCTTAAGTGAAACTTGGGATTTGAAGCCATTTCTCAGGAAGAAAAGGTGAAGTGATGATACACTGATTATCCCCCTGATATTTCTTTATTGAGAACGTTTTTATTCCCTTACATCTGGGCATCCTTGGCCCTCATGGATTACTTGATTTTTTGGCTTTTTGTCTCGTATCACCAGGTACCAATTTGACAAAATAGTGTAATTACTTTAATAATGTTTTACATTTTCCACATGTTGTCCTTTCATCTTTCTTTTCCATGCCTGCACTTTAAATTTATGTAGTGCTTATTTTAAAATCTTCTTAGGAAGAGTAAAATAATGAATTATATTTGTGCAGTCATTGATTGGCTAGTGAGCTAAGTTTAACAGTCACTGTGAATAAGTACTTTTGGGACCTATAATGATGTAACTGTGTTTAATATGTTTATCAACTTTGCAATTTTTATTTATTAATATTTAGAAATTTTGGTTGCATGTTTTGCTACTAGTATTTGATAGACATAGGTAGTCAATTGATATTTTGAGATAGTTGGGTTCTGTAGTGTGCACTTTCTTTAATAGGCACAGGTATTTAGCACTGTTAAGCTCCTGTGTGGAGACTCAAGGCATTACTGCTCCTTTAAGTGCACACAACAGGGCACCAGAGAATCAGCAGAGTCTTAATAAAATTAAGTGATGTCATCTGTGTGGCTACCTATAAATAATGGGAATAGAGAACATTGGGACACGCCCCCTGAGGAAGGCTAAGTGCCGAGGCGCTGGGGCAAGCGTTTTGTGTTGTAGTCCACAGTGATTTTGAATGACAAACCAGTGAACTGCTATTCAAGTTTGGCATTTAAAATAAATGCAGCAGTTATAGCTTAAAACTGTTCCTGTTGTCTCCTTGGATGGTGAGAGAGTGGCATCTGTTAAACTTGTTTGAGACTGTTTTGCTACTTGGGGTTGGTGGCCCACAAACAGATGCACCACGCCTGTGTCTCGAGCACAGTTGAGGTTTGTTTTTTGTGGATGTGAGTTGATTTAACCAGCCATATTTTTTTTATTTATTTATTTAAAGTCTAGGAATTACAACCCTTTGAGTCAGGGACTCATTTACAAAGGCTCCACGTCACACAGAGAATGACGACAGGTACAGAGGATGACAGTACATGGACTAAATACAGTGGCATTGTACAGTACTACTACATCGAGTATAAAGAAAGGATGGTGACTAAAACACTTCAGCAGCAGGTACCCTTCTTTGAGAGTAGCCCTGTATATGAATGAAGGAAAAAGTTATGTAGAGGGCTCCCAAAGCCTGAAGCCCTGTTGTTTTATGTGCCCCATAAGTATCTGTATGGGATTTAGTTGTGATGATGACCCACAGTGTATGCAATAAATAAATTAATGCTTGCATCTACTGCTACCATGTGGACAATGGCTGTATTTAAAGTGTGTGCACAGTTATTGACTTCACTAGCAGCTCCAAGGGACCCACTGCTAGCCCCCAGTTTAGAACCCCGACAAGTTCCTTGCCTTGCGAAGTGGTGCCCATAAACATCCGGCATCTGGATGACAAGTGATATGTACCTGCATTGATATTGCTGCAAACTGGAATCGGTAATGGAAAGTACATTTTCATTTCTTATTGTGTAGTAAAAAAAGATTTTAGCCCTGCTGGTCCATAGGAAAACAGGAGTCGCTGGATAGTTTGATACCTTTTAGTGAACCAACATATGTCTTATTACAAAATGATAGTACTACAAGCTTCGGGCCCAACAGGCCCTTCTTCAGTGACTAAAACTGAGCAAAGAAGCTGATGTTATATACACCACTATGCATTATTTTAAAATAGTACATCACAGTCTATGTAACATCAGCTTCCTTTGCTCAGTTTGCTATTCACCTGAAGAAGGGACCTGTGGGACCCCGAAAGCTTGTACACTATACCATCTTTGTTTAAGACATATGTTGGTCCAATAAAAGGTATCAGACAATTCAGCAACTCCCATTTCTTATTTCTAATCACTCAATCCAGTACACCATGTTTGGATTCCTCTGAACGGCAAAAGGTGTCCTGCACATTCTGTGATGGAAATGGGAAAAAAATCATTGTCAAAACCAACTACCTTTGATGTAGGATCGAACATCCCTGACAGGGCTCTCGGGACATGTTTCCTCACTATCTGTCTGGGAAACAAGATCTCAGACCTGCAGGCAATAATGACAGAGGCTAAACTGGACATAGTAGCCGTTAGCTAGCCATGGTTTACCAGTAACCACACTTGGGAGACTTCAGTGCCTGGCTATGTACTGTTCAGAAGAGATCAAGGTGCTAAGGGGGGGTGGAGTGGCCTTTTATGCCAATGAAATTATCAAAGCTACAGAAATTCAGAATACACATAAGGAGCCAGAAGAACTGTGGGTCACCCTGGAAACAGGAAATGGGACAGCCATATGAACTGGGGTTATGTACAGGCCTCCAGACCGGGGGAGGACACAGATACATTACTGTTAGAAGATATACAAAACATGACAGCTAAAGGGGAGGTTCTGATAATGGGAGACTTCAACAAGTTAGATACAGATTGGTCAATACCAGCAGGAACATCTGCCAGAAGTAGACACATGGCAGATTCCCTGCAGGTGGAGGGACTCAAACAACTGGTACAACAACCCACAAGAGACAGGGCTATCCTAGATCTAGTACTGACTAACAGGGAAAGGATCACAGATCTCCAGGTAGAAGGTCACCTGGGGGCCAGTGACCGTCACATGGTATGGTTCAATTTGGCCACTAGAACTAAATCATCCCATTCCAAGGCAAAAATATGGGACTTCAGAGGAGCTGACTGATAAGATGGCCAACAGAGTTAAGCTATCCTTGGCAAAAAGAAATACAGGTGAGGGGGTACAGGTAAAGTGGGCAAGCACTAAAGATGCAATACTTGAAGCAACATCTCTTTGTGTTAGAGAGAAAAGGAAGTGCAAAAGAAGAAGGAAACCACTTTGGTTCTCAAAAACAGTAGCAGAAAAGGTCAGAGCCAAAAGGCTGGCCTTCAGGAAATTATAAGGGAACGCAGCAAGATGAAGATAGGAAGGCATACCAAACTTTCCTAAGGGAAGCAGTAAGGCAGGCAAAGGTCCAAACCAAGGAAACACTGGCAGAAACAGTAAAAGAAGGTGACAAGACTTTATATAGATACATTAGTGAAAGGAGAAAGTCCAGAGGGGGTAATGCTAAGATCAAAGTGGATAAGGGGCATGTGAGGAGGAGAGGACCATGTAAAAGCATCTATTCTAAATAGATACTTCTGCTCAGTATTTACTGAAGAGAACGTAGGGCAGGGCCCACAGCTCAGCACCATGGACACAGGGGGGAGGGAGGTGTGCACTAGTCCCTTCACAAAAAAAGGGTCCTACAAGAGCTCAATAAGCTCAGGGTGTACAAGGCAATGGGACCTGATGGCATACATCCCAGGGTACAAAAGGAGCTAAGGGTGGAACTAGCAGAGCCATTATCAGAACTATTTAGTGAGTCTCTGAGCACAAGAGAGATCCCAGAAGACTGGCGAAGGGCTCATGTGATCCTGCTCCACAAGAGTGGTAACAGGGAACTACAGACCGATCAGTCTTACCTCAGTAGTGGGCCAGATTATGGAGGCACTCCTTAAGGAAAGGATAGTGCAACACCTGGAATCCATAGGAGCACAGGATACAAGACAGCATGGGTTTACAAAAGGAAGGTCCTATCAAACTAATCTCATAGATTTCTTTGACTGGGTAACCAGCGTGGTGGACCAAGGGGGAGCAGTTGATGTCGCCTACCTTGACTTCAGCAAAGCTTTCGATACTGTTCCACATAGAAGATTGATTAACAAGCTGGGTAGGCTCGGGGTGGGTCAGAAGTTGATCAACTGGGTGGCAAACTGGTTGAAGGCAGAAAACAGAGAGTGGTGGTAAACAGTATACAGTCAGAAGAGATGCAAGTCACAAGTGGGGTACCTCAGGGATCAGTCCTGGGGCCAGTCCTCTTCAATATCTTCATCAGTGACATTGCAGACGGACTGGAGGGAAAGCTTTGTCTATCTGCAGATGACACTAAGATCTGCAACACAGTAGATGATCCAGATGGGGTGGGCAGAATGAGAAGAGATCTGAATAAACTAGCAAAATGGTCGGAAGAGTGGCAACTGGAGTTTAACGCAAAGAAGTGCAAGATCATGCACATAGGGAAGAGAAACCCTGAAGCCACCTATAGGCTGGAAGGAGAGTTGCTGGCAGTCACAAGGGAAGAAAGAGACTTGGGTGTCACCATCACTGATGACCTGAAATCATCCAAGCAAACCACTAAAGCAGTAGGTAAGGCTAGAGGGATGTTGGGGTGTATTAGTAGGGGTATCACAAGTCAGAAGAGGGAAGTAATAATCCCTCTTTACAAGACACTGGTTAGGCCCCATCTGGAGTACTGTGTGCAGTACTGGAGGCCACACCTTCACAAGGACATTAACCAAATTGAGGCAGTCCAGAGAAGGGCAACCAAAATGGTGCAGGGACAGCATCAGAAAACATATGAGGACAGATTAACGGAGCTCAATATGTATACCCTAGAGCAAAGGAGGGAGAGAGGTGATATGATCGAAACATTCAAGCACCTTACGGGCATTAACAAGGTGAAAGAGTCTAACATGTTTCAATACAAGAAAAATAGCAGGACAAGATGACACAGCATGGGATTAGAGGGAGGCCGATTAAGGGGTAATGTGAGGAAGTTCATTTTCACAGAAAGGGTGGTGGGTGCATGGAACGGCCTACCTCAGGAAGTGGTGGACATGAATACAGTGCAGGGCTTCAAACAGGCATGGGATAGGCATAAGGGAGCAATACAGATGAGTATGAATAGATAGGCCATTGACAGAGCAAAGGCCGATGGCACAGTATAAGGCAGAAAAAGAAATGAGCAGACTGGATGGGCCTTGCGGTCCTCATCTGCTGTCAACCTCTATGTTTCTATGTTATGTTTCACTACACGTTGCATTTTTATACTTTATTCAGTCACTTTTATGGCACATTCTACACAGGAGCAGTCCTTCCCCATTTCACTCCTGGAACGGAGGCAGACATTTTTTTTATTTTTTTAATTTTTTATTTTATTTATTTGTGCGCTTCCCCGAATGGCCCCCATCTAACCGGCTCCCCCAGCTCCGTCTCCCAGAATTACCGGGACTTACCTTACGCCCGGTCCAGGAGTGGTGCCTGCGGAAAGTCGGTCATCATCCTGCCACCGGAGTTTTTTCGTCCACCATTTTCTCCCCATTTATCCTGAGGGCCCCAGGAGAAGGTCGCATGTGTGCGGAGGCGCGCATGCGCCTTACAGCCCCACTGACGACCCCCTTCTTCCCACCCCATTGGCCTACTGCCGGCACCCTGCCTCAGCAGCCTCCTGGCCTCCACCAGGGGGCAGCCTTGAGTGAGGGATGCCACTCCACCTCCCCCGGGGAGAAGAGCTGCCTGTCAGCTGCTCCATCCAGCTCCGCCCTCCACCCCTTGCTGACTTCCGATGGCCCAGGCTCACTCCCAAACCCAGGTCACTGGCATGCCACGAGGTGAGACGCCCAGCGCCTCAGCCCTCTACACCATGGGGCCAGTGAGTCAGACTTTTAATTTCACTCCAAGAGCCGAGTTCCTCCACTGTCCCCCCCTCCCGTTTCCATCACTGTGCATATTGGTAACAGGAATCCAAAAACAGAGTGTTGGATCAATAGCATGAAAGGGGTGCAGTCCGGGGGAAGAAACAGTGTTCTTAGGAATGATCATCAGTGACACTGCGAAGGCCTCCTCCTCCCAAAGCAATAAGGCACATGAGGAAGCAAAAAGAGTGTTGTATCTGTAGGGTGGGGCTTCACTAGTACTCCCACACCAGCAGTTGGATATCACAAGCAGGGTACAGTACTCTGACTTCAGTTGGGGAATAGTCATTGGGAGGCATATAGACTCCAGGGGACATAGATCCTTTTTTTCATGTAAATGTCCGTAATGAATAAAGAATGGACTGGTTAGAAATTAGGACAACTGAAGATGGCAGTGTATGTTGAATGCTAGCTTGCCTTAGTCATTAAGCATAATTGTTTAAACTTGTATTAAGGAAATATTTATTACTTGACAACTACTGTCTCTGGGCCCAATATTCAAAGATTAATGCACCCACTAACAGGGTTAGTGGGTGTACTAACCTGGATTTGCACTAGTGCCCACGGCCAGCTCATGTTCAGAAGCCCCGGCAGTGCCAGCACAAATCACAGTGCCAAAGGGCTATAATACCATTGGCTGTGCAAATGAGGGTCTCTCTCCATGCATACTGGCAAGCAGTATCTTCAAAGGTTTGTGGGAGTGGTAAACAGCCCTCAAAGTGGTGCTGTTTATAGCCACCAAAAACCACCTCAACAGGGCAGTAAGCCTGAAGGCAGGGTGGCTGTACTGCAGCCGCCTACCACCAATCATCCGAATTAAATAACACCAAATCCCTGGTGTCCAGTGGTTCCCCACTGATCACCCATTGTAAAATATTTCAGATTTCCCAGGTGCCCAGTGCTCACTCCACTCCCCCCCCTCCCCATTGAAAAATAATGCATATATCCTTGGTGTCTATTGGTACCCTATCACCCATTCTACTGTAGAAAGTAATTCTCTGCTGGTCCAGTGGTTCTGCACACGTGCACACTGACAGCTCATTTGGTTGCTGTCCACGTATATGAAAGGAAGACTGTCACTTTTACTCTTGCATAAAAACCTTCAAAGATAAAACTCCCTTAAACTAAAAAAATACATGAATAATTGAATGTTCTTTCTGCTCATGATCCCTTTCTTATTCATATGAGCACATTTAAAAAAAATCAAGCACTATTTCATTTTTTATTTCTGCCGTTTCTTTGAGGATCATGAACCCCCCCCAATAGCCTAACAAGATTGACAGAGCAATCTGTATTACTCTTACCCCAGATAAAGTTGATCCTGTGGTTGCATAGGAGGCCTGTGTGAGTCTGTGTGAGTGTATGCCAGTGGAATATTGCAGAATTCTGAATTCATGCATTCCACGTTAACATTTAGGGCCGGCTGTAGAGTATGTGGTGCACCTAGGCAAACTTGAAAATTGTGCCCTGCTCCCTCCTCCCCCCGGAAAAACCTTTTTAATTCTTCCCTCTCCGACATCCTCCTCAGGAAAAGCATTTTTTACTCTTTCCTAACTGACCACCCCTACCCTACCATCACCCCCCCAAAAAAAAAAATAATTCTATTAATTCTGACAGAATGCAGGAGTCTATTTAGCACTCTTTTGCTGCATAAGGTGCAATTTTTAAGCAATAAGCCACAAGGGGGTGTGGGTTATCGGGGCATTTACCACGGCTGGAGTGGGTAAATCCTCACCAGCCATGGTAAATCCTCTGATAACCCACATTCTCCGAGTGGCTTATTGTGATTATACCAAGGTTCAATTTTTTACTATAACAAAATACAAATATTAAAGAGGTTGCTGTGTGTGTTTGTTTTTATGTATTTATTCCTGGGCTGCAGAGGATTAGGATGTAGATAACCACCATTACCACCACTATTTGCTCATCAGCCAGTGATTAACAGAGGATTTACACCGGTGGTAAACTGCCAGTCTGACCATTTCATTGGCTGTTCACTTATGTCCATGGTATAATTAAGCAATAATGCACGACAAGGTGTGGTATATCATGGGATATCGTCACGCCTCGGGTGGTTGGGCATGAGGCCGCAGGCCAAGTGCGTCCAACGACCCGAGAATTGACAATATCCCATGATATACCACACCCTGGAGTGCATTATTGCTATTATGAACTGGTTTAATAGTTTTCTCAGAGAAAATAATAAAAAATACACTTTTAAAATATTTTAATGCTTTTTTTGGAGTGATGGAGGAATATCTTTAAAAGAAATCGTTCCTGAAGGGTATGGGCAGCAGGTGGCACTGTTGTAAGTGGAGTTCATGGGGATGTGAACTCAGTGTCACTCTCTCAGCACTACTCCTGAACTCTAATTTCTCTGCATTTGACCTGGTCCTGCTGCATGGTCTGGGACCCGGTGAAGATCTGTGTGGATTTTATTTTTATTTTATGAAAGTGCTGCTGACACAGGACTGCGATTATGTCGGTTGTGCTCTGGTCTCCTCACCCCACCACCACCACCACCACCTGTCCCTCCAAGATGCTGTGTTGTGATGGTTGCGTGGAGCAGAGAGGTAAACTGGCTGCGTTGCCTTCTGAAGGGAGCAGGTGAAGTTGGCAGAATCATTTTTAGTAATAAAAAGCAGCAGCTAAAGTGGTGAGGTTGTTTTCTCTACCAGCTGGCAGATGTTTGATTGGGAAGGGCCATTGTGGTATTGTGGGTGTTTTCATGTGAGTGCCCATTGAGCGGCATTTCTTGTTTGGGAGCAGGTGCTCTATTTATGTATGCCGTACTTGGTGGGAGTTTCATTTCAGCAGTGGGAGTAGTTTTTAGGGTTATTTTTTTTTGCACTAGTTATCTTCTTGAGTGACTCGCTCTAGGCCTCTGAACGTGAACGTTGCGGTCAGAGAATCTGATGCCCATGAGGAGGCTGGTGGCCAGAGGTTTTTTTAAGCCGTGATGATGTAGCCCAATATCATCACAGCTTCAGAAACCTCTCGGCCAATCAGCTTCCTCCATTTACGATCCCTAGTTCATAATTAACATTTTGCCATGGGCTGGGAACTAACATACAGGAAGCATACTTGTACAGTCTGTAGAAAAGTAGCCCATGTGGTATGATGGCAAGATGGTAAGAGAACTTCAAAATAATAGTATTCTGCACAAACTGTCATTTAACCTTGCAAACAGGACAATTTAAAACCAACAAAAATTGTTTTGGATGAACAGCAAGGGACAATTAGCTGCCTCTTCAGTATTCATGCAGGGACCACAAATAGGGATTTGCATGCCCCAGACCACAATATAAAAAATGTTTTAAAAAAAGTAATTTGTTTAAAGCATTTGTGGGGAGGAAAATCGGGATGGGGTAGCAGAATTAGTCAATAGTCAGCAAGGCAAATACATTTAGTAAAGCCCAATTAAGATTTTCCAAAATTCATCTTTGCCACCTCTCTTCTCATGCTCCTGACTTCTCCCTCTCTTGCCTTTGGCGCTGGTTGCCCCCAACTCTCCTCATAAGGTGTGTGACAGTCCTAAGATAATCAACGGGCAGGAAGGGGGAAGGGGGGACAGGGTGAAGAAAGGATTTTTGGTCCGTAAGGTTGATAAATCCCTAGGTCTGTACAGAATCCATCCCAGGGTGCTGAGCGAACTGGCAGCTGAACTAGCGAGCCCCCTGGCAGACCTGTTCAACAGTTCGCTATGATCGGGTGTCAAGCCTCTGGACTGGAGAATGGCACATGTGGTGCCACTCCATAAGAGTGGAACCAGAGATGACCCAGGCAACTACAGACCAGTCAGTCTAACCTCAATTATGGTTAAACTCAAGGAGGCAATCCTAAAGGAAAGTCTGATAGGTTTCTTAAAGGAAAACGGTCTTCAGGACAAGAGACAGCACGGTTTCATGGCTGGGAGCTCCTGCCAAACAAACCTGATTGACTTCTTTGACTGGGTGACAAAAATAGTGGACAAGGGTCAGGTGGTTAATATTCTTTGCCTTGACTTCAGCAAGGTGTCTGAGTGCCCCAGAGTGTGCCCCACAGGAAGTTGATCGGGAAACTGGAGGACCTTGGGGTAGGGGAGAAAATAAGGGCAGGACCCATTGGGTGAGGGAGCTCTTGGGATCCAGGAATGTCACCAGTGGGATCCCACAGGGCTTAGTGCTTGGTAAGATGTTGTTCAATGTATTCGTTAACAACATTGGAGATGGCATAAAAGGCAAGATTAGTCTGTTTGCAGATGATACCAAGCTCTGTGGGAGGTTAGATACAGCATAAGGGATACAGGACTTAAAGGAGGATCTGGCCAAGCTTGAGAAGAGGTTGGGATTATGGCAACTCGAGTTCAGTGCAAAAAAGTGCATAGTCATGCACATAGGGGCTAAGAACTCGAGGATGACATACAGCCTGGAAGGAGTCCCAGTAACCAAATCAGAGGAAGAAAATGCCTGTGGTGACGGTCACTAGTGACTTGAAGCACTCCTCATGCTGCAGGAAGGTGGCAGTGAAAACCAATAAAATGCTGTGCTGCATTGCCAGAGGAATCACTAGCAGGTGGGAGAATGCCATTTTGCCATAGTACAGATAATTGGTGCAGCCACATCTAGAGTATAGTGTGCATTACTGACATCCCTACCTGAAAAAGGACATTATCCTGCTAGAGGCAGTCCAGATGAGGATGATGAAAATGGTTGCAGGTCATCAGGGCAGGACATATGAGAAGAGGCCAGAGTACTCTTAGGAGCAGAGGGAAAGGAGGGGACATGATTGAGACCTTTAAGTACATGAAGGGCATCAACAGGGTGAACAAAGAGAACCTATTCAGGCTCAGCAGAAACAAAACTATGAGGGTACATTGTATTAAACTGGGGGGGTCTGAGGAGAGTTCAGGAGGCATTACTTCACAGAGAAAGTGGATGCAGGGTGGAAAGAGGAGATGGTCTCACTGGAGATGGTGGAAGGATTCAAAAGAGGGTGGGGCTGGGTAAAGGGGAAGGCCAACATCAGGGGAGGGTGGGCAAAAAGAGGGAGTAACAGTTGAGGAGAGGAGACAGAGTCACTAGGACTCTGCAACACAAGCAGACTAGACAGACCTCTGGGCCTTCTTCTGACAGCAACTTTTGTGTGTTTGTAAATTGATTTCTCCATTTGCCCAGGAGTCAAGAACAGTCCCAGGACACAATCAATGGTTGGCGGTGCCTCTTAGTCGGCCACAGCAGGCCAAGCACAAATTACTCAGCGAGTCTAGCGAGTGATAGACGATGACCGTAATCACTCGTGTGTGGCGGCACAGTATGCGGTGCAAGCTGGGCTGATGGCCACCACCACAGCTGATATGCTATAGTACACTGCACAGAATGCATGCAGTTGCACACTTAGTTTAGTTTGAGTTCTTTAGTTCACAAAGAATCCTCTAGGCAGATGCCTATTTTCAAAGGTTTCACACTCAGATACAATATTAATGCATACAGATATTGTTCAACAGTGCAGTCATTAAATACAAAAACAGAGATTCATTAACAAGACAGTACATATATCAGATGAGAATATTTATAACACAAAGCAAACTGCACCTGGTACAGAAACCCATTAGATGCACGTCTGGGGGGGACGGAGGGGACAGAGGGAGATGCCGCTGTGCTGCTACTGATGTTGCCACTAGTGCTGCCACTCAGACAGTTCTTTTTTTAACTTAACTTTTATTCATTTTTATCCATGAGCAACTCAGAGGATTGTGTATGAGTAATCATACACAAGGCAGTTGTAGGACCGAGAGGTTTCCGTGGTAACCTGCGACCTTGCGAGCACAGCTCGAGAGGTCCATTACCACGGAAATCTTGAAATCTTTTTTTTTCTATTTATTTATTATGCTTTTTGTCCCAGCCTAGAGCCGGAACTCAGCCCTGGTCACAGCTCCCGCCACCCCCTGCTCCCATATGAGCCGCACTCCCTCCATGTCCCCTGGCTTACCCCCCAGGGCAGGGTCGCAGCACTTACCGGTGTCGTGAACATCGGTTCAGGTCTTGGGGAGCTGGCCTGACAGCACATCGGAGGCAGCGAGGAGGGCATCATGGAGGCGCTGGCTGGGGATTTTTTCTGTCCCTGAAAGGACAATTTTTTTCTTTGGGGGCAGGGACGTGCAATGACATCCCGCGTCCGCCCCGCCCCCTGGATGTCCAGACGCCTGCTGTGGCGGAACCCCCAGCCTCTGCCAGGGGTCCATAGTGCACCAGACATGCGTCCTTCCCTCACCCCGGAGAAGGAGGGCAGTCCAGAGGATGCTCCATCCATCTCCCCCGGCCAGCCCTCCAGTGACCCAAGTCCATTCCCAAACCCAGATCACTGGCATTGCGAGCGGAAATCCAACCGCTGTGCCAACGGGCCAGCTAATCTTGAAATCTTACAACTGCCTTGTTTGTGTATGACTACTCAAACACAATCTTCTATAGTGTATGAGTACTCATATTTTTACTCCAGTGTCCCTTCAAAAGCCAAAAGATAACTTACTAAGCCATGGTTCACTTCACCTGTTCATTTCCTGGCCAACTCTCACCACCGCAGCCCACTTTATCACGCATGCACGACGACGTTCAATCTTGTGCTGCACTAGTGACATACTCAGTGCAACACAACAAGATCGTGACGTACTCAGTGCAGCACAACAAGATCATGACGTAGTCAGGGCAGCACAATAACGCTGTTCTGGGCATGGATTTCCATGCGGAACAGCGTTCTACCATACACTATACTGTCAAGATAGTTGGTTCAAAGTAGAGTCGTCAGAACCCTCTGAAGTTCTGGGATCTAGTTCTAGTCTAGTTTTTTTTTTTTTTTGCAATTTAATAAGCTTTATTGAATTTTCAACAATACAGGAATAATGGCAGAAAGTGAAATAGTCTAGAATTTTTGGAAAAGTTCTAGGTTCTAATCTTTTTTTTAGAACTTTTTGGAACTCAACCCCTATTTTTTTAAATTGTGCTGCCAATGATGAAGATAATAGTGAAATACACATGAAATTGAGGGCAAAAAGAAACAAAATCTGTTCAATGCTTTTAAATCTTGATATTTTAGCTGTTTTGCTAATATTTACAAAAATCCCTAGCAGCAGTCTCCTCCCCTTGAGCATGGCAGTATTTAGTTATGAAGGACAAGGCCGGACGGCTCTTAGAAAACAGTGGGAAGCCCAGGGGTGAGGACCTCCTGCTAGGAATGTAAGTATTCTCTGTTACTACTCTTTATGCAATTCATTATGCAAAAACAGTTGTGCAACAGAAAGCAATTGCCATTCATATGCTTGTCATTATGCAGTCAAAGTTTAACTGAATACTTTTCCTGGTAACAGAATTATAAAACATCGGTGCACTCAGAAATAGAACAATTCAACTTCATATCTTCCAGAACTGAATATGTCTACTCAGTTTATCCATTTAGAAAAGGTAGCATTGTTTTACTTTGCTAAATAATGTGTGTCTAACTTAGTAAAGTAACTTCAAACAAACATACATTCTGTTACAGAGAGTGTCAAGTCTCTGTTTCTATCTGGTCCAATTTACATAACAAACATAAGCGCTCCCTGTTTTTGAAACTACACCCTCACTGTACATTCTTAACACAAGTTCCGTCTCACTGCCTCCAGCTCCTGTGATTGCCTCACTTAAATTCAGACACACCTGCCACCTCCTACAGTCTTTCTGGGGCCCTTCATAGTACTTATCCCCTATCTGTCCATCCCCTATCTGCCCCATCCTCTATCTGCCCCATCGCCTATCTGCCCTATCTCCTTGCCTCACCCCCCCCAATTCCTACTGCCTACCCACTCTTCCCATCTCTCTCTTCCCTTCCCTGCGCTTCTCCCTTATTATTGTCTGATAAATGCCTCCGGCTGCTACTACGTCCACCCCCCCGCCTCTCCCCTTTGTCTCTGTGCCCTCTCCTATTGGTTGTGCCCTGGGCCAAACTTTGGTCATTGCTTTCTAAATGTGTTGTTAATAATAACTGTTCCAATTGTTCTGTATCACCCGCAATGTTGTTATTTCTATTGTATCTTACTGTTTCCAACTTGTACTGTAATCACCCGCAATGTTGTTATTTCCATTGTAATGTTATTTCCATTGTAATGTTGTTATTTCTATTGTATCCTCTGTGCTATTTTTCAGTTGACATGGAACCTTTGTAAAAGAGCCTTGGCTCAAAGGTAATTGTAATCCTAGACCTAAATAAATAAATAAATAAAAAACCAAGTGCTTTCTTTTACCTTATTTGAATTCAGTTTTCTTACTTCGGCTTTCTTGCATTCATGAATTGTAGTGTTTGACTGCTTCTTAACTTGCAAGTCTGCCTCATACAAATATCCTGCTGTAAGATTGGCTGCTGGTTGTGAGGGACAAGGGATGTACAAAGAAAAACAATACAAGATAAGGCGCTACCGTGCAGAAGTGCGCACTACCGCAGGGTTTTAAAAACAGTCCTGCTGAGCATGCGCATAGCCACTCAGTCTTGATTAAGACTGCACGAATGAGCACAGCATCGAGTGGCCATAAATGCCTATTTCTACGTACACAAGGACTAACACAGCGTCTTACTAGTTATATTTCTAGCGCTAGCATGGGGGGAAGGTAACCCCAGGAAACAAAAATAATGCTAAGCGCTTCAAGGGAGACACTAACAGGTTTAGAGAGCTTTTCTAAACCTTCCAGTAAAATTACAGGGTACAGCTATCGTCTCCCCAACTCAGCAGTAAAAGCAATGATGCTTTTATTCCCTAAAGACAGCATTCTCTGTCTGTTATATTTTAGCAGCTTTTAAACCTTTTTATTTGAGCCATTGTTTACAGACACACATAAGGGGGTCTACCAAGGGTCGGAAGACCTGATGTATACTGGTTCCAGTCAGTGATAGCAGGGAACCTTCCCAGTTGGCCTAACTGAAAAGTGGGAAAAGACAGATTTACTTAGACAAATTGCACAGGACGACAGAGGTGCTGCTGCAGCAGACTTTTGTAGGAAGAAGAAAATAAATGGACACCAGTTAATATACAGGGTCTCAACAGCCCTATGACACTCAGGTAAGAGTGAAATGATCATCTGTGACTTTGATATGACTATAGCTAGGTTTATCTATGGTTTCTTCTGTTTGCTAAAGCCAGCAACTTACAGGTGGCTAATAGGGCCACCCACCCACCCATTCATCAAAGGTTTTCCTTCTGCAGCTGCATAACAGTTCATGAGTGGAAAAAAAAAACAATAAGTGGTGCATTTATGTATTCAGTTATATCCATTCCTCATCATCATCATCATGAAGTGTGAAAAAAAAATATTAACTGACATTAGCCGACCTCAGCTACTTGGTGTTTGCTGCTGTCGCTTTTAAGTAAGTAAATTGAAAGTTGCTATGTTTAAAAGAAACTTTGCATAACAAAGTCAAGGTACTGCAGCCGCAGCACGTGGAACTGGTACACCACTTACTATGTCATAAGTGCAGTCAGTCAATACATTTGAATACCAAAAATATATCAAGCATTCTTGCTGGCAAATTAAAATATTACATACAATTTTCTAAGATAATGCATCAGCTGGTTAGCTGCTAGATAAGTAAAATGTGTATTTCTCCCCTCCACTTGAACGCCGTTATCCTCTTGAGTCTCTTCTACTCTTATCCTCCCTTGTCTCCATTTGCCCCCCCCAGCCCCCAGGTTTTGTCATGGTCAACTAACTCTTGTATTGCTTTGCTGTTCATTTGAAATTACTACTATGTATTATGTTTCTGTACCCAATTATTGTAATTTGACTGCTATTATATCCTTTCTTAGCACTCTGGACATCGTTGTGTAACTGGTTTACATGTTATATGTACAATGCTTTTCATTGCTCCTGTGCCACTGTCTTGGCCCGGATTGTGCCTGAAAACAGTCCCTGGGATAAGTGTACTTACCCAGTTATCAAAGTCATAAATAAATAAATATATTTCATTCACAGACAGTAAATAAAAAAGTGGTTTCCTCACCACATAATATCTCAAGGAACATTTAATGTAGCCGCAGCAGTTGGCATGTGATGTTTAAGGGACAGTGTCTGTCAACCCCCTTAGGCATCAAATTGTCCCTAGTTTAAAAACAAACACACTTTATGATTGGCCACATTCTGTAAAGACTGCTGATGTTGCTGGTTGTTTGATTCTGATCCCTTTCTTCTGTTTAAAAGTGAAAAATGGACCACCCTGTCCCATACTGGTGCACCACAAAGTTTGTTTGCAGTGTTGCTCTCCTTGATCAACTTCAGCTGCATCTTTTCTGGCTGGGAATATCACCACACAGTCTAGCCAATCATGATGCAGTGGGAGGAGAGAGGAGAGACAGCATCACAAGTGACGTTTGGGTGTGTATTTGTACTGTTCAGGAGGGATGGAATTAGAGTTGATCAAGGCAGGATTTGACAGGCATGTTAATATTTTTATTACTTGTAGCATAAACTTGCTCTTTTAGGAAAATGTTTCACTGCACTGCTGCCGTAAATGGTACAAAAAAAGGAAGGAAATGCAACAAGCAACATTAATGAATTGTACAGAAGGTAAGGAATTCAAAAATATGGGTTTTAATTTCAACTAGAAATAATATGATACAAAAACAGTTGACAGTGTCCCTTTCATGCCAAATTTGGTCCTGTTCCCACTGATGATAAACTTTTCCTGTAAAAGGAAACATGCTGACTTTAGGCCCTATCTACACTGAAGTTTGCCACAGAAATGGTGAAAGTGTTTTGTATATATGGTCCATGGTAGTAGATCGAGAGAGGAGAGACAACACATTTCATCTCAGTCTGTAAAGTTTCCTTTTTTTTCCAGAGAGACCCTGTCCCACACACAGTATTTCCCAACCACCACCACCATCCAAGTTGTCACCATCAGCATCCAAATCAGTCACTCCAGGATCAGCTTGTATACTTTTGTAGGTGTAACCCCCCTGTTACCCGGGGTTACAAGAATCCCAGTTAGACCTAGCAGTAGGCAGGGAAGGCAGCTTGTGAAACTCCAGTTAAATGGATTTCACACTGTCTCACTCTGTTCTCAGTCTCAGCTGAGACTGAGGGATGACATAATTTTAGAACTGTCGCAGCTGCATAAGCTACACTGGAATGTTGCAGTTGGAGGTTAGAGTAGAACGCTGGGGAATTTGAAGTCAGTCTGTAAGAGTCTGTGGCAGTCTGTAGTAGAGGAAGAAGGTGCTCTGCTCTAAGCAGACCCTCAGAGTTCTAAGCTCTGTCAAAGACCTACTTTTTTGTAGAGGTGTGTGTTCTCACCTGAAGAGGAACACAAGAAGAGCCCAGTGAAGTGGCAGAGACTGCTTTCAGTGGTTCAGGGCCCCATCCCTGTGGGGATGGGGGAAGGAATCAGCCTGCTTCCAGGTGCAACCCCCCAGTCCAGCTAGGGAACAAGAAGTTGCCTGAGTTAAGTTCATGCTGAGGCACCAGAAGTTCTGGATGAGATTTCTTTGACTAGAAAATGCCTGTGGGGCACCTGCAACCAAGGGGTGAGTTCGCTCTGCTAAAGGGCCAATGTGTTTTCACCTGAAACAAGATGAAACTAAAGTGACTGTTACATGGGGTCAGGAAAAGACACCCAAGTACAGTTTGGAAGATGTGGAGATTGGAATGCTTAACTCTGTGGGGGGTCTAGAGTAATGGACACAGCCACGTATCAAGTATGTTCAAGTTCAGCACAAATGGGATGTAAAGACAGCAGATTGAATGTGAATACATTTAAAGAGAATCTACACAGCAACGTGTTTTCAAGGATGAGGTGTTACAGTCCAGAGAAATGGCCGGGTATGAATTATGGGAGTGAGAGGTGGGAGAACCCCCATCAGTAGTAACCAAATTCACCTCTATGGGTTTGCTTTGGGACACCAGTTGCTTTCTCTCAGGTACTTGGCCAGTGCCTGAGGAAAGTACCCAGATGTGGGATTGATGAGGAAGATTCCCTGATGGAGCCAGAAGTGCTCATAGATGGTTTAGGGAGCCACAAGTAAATGTTTCCATGCTATATGGAAAGTGTCCAAAGGGCTGGCATGATAGCCGAGCCATGGAAGGAAGGTAGTCCAAGTGGCTGGCAAGGGAGCCGAGCCAGGGAAACCAAGATCAGAGTACAAGTTCAGGCTGTGTGCCCATTGTGTTTCAGAGCCTGAGGGCTAAAGTGAATGAGGGTGTGTTCTGATCTCCATAAATCTGCATTACCAGGAATGTAGCCTCGTGGGGGTCCATCTATGCTTTGTTATTCTGTTGGATGTGAATAAAAGCCAGACTTTAGAATCCCACTTCTGGTATTGGACATTACAGTTATTGCTTCCTGTGTCCGGAGTTACTTGGGTACCCCTGTTGCAGAGTAGCCAAACCTAGCCAATGTGCCGAGTGACATATTTCTCCCAGAACCCAGCCCACCAGGTAGTGCTGTCAAGATGGAAACAGCATACCTGGGTGGGGGTTACAAAAATGGAGGCACCACTGAGGATTTGGGTTTGGAATTTAGGGAGGAATGCAAGAAAGGTCGCTCGGACAATTGCTAGCATTTTGGCTATCGGGCAGTGGGTAGCCCAAAACAGCTGAAGCAATGTTTAACTAATGTGCCACTGTGTGCTGTTATCCATGTGCTGCTATTAAAATGCCAACTGTTTTCCAAGGAGCGGTAAAGCCTGAGAGTGTATGCCCTTGTCCTGAATCAAATTACAGCGTTTGCCAGCTTTTAAAAGTGTTTGTGACAAAGAAAAGTGTGGAAAACTGTGGGTAGCAAAAGGAAAATTGTGCCCTAGATGTTGGAAATGTTTTCTGAGCGGACTGAGAGACTTGTTGTGCTTAATGGCCATGAAAAATGGCTAAAATGGTGCTCCCGCCGAGGATCTTCAGTTGAAAAAAAAAGTGGTTTGCAGTTTAAATTTTGCCTGCTTGATGATCGCCGTGAGGAGAAGAGCATTCAAGAGGAAAGAGGCTCATTTGCATGCCGTCGAGTGATTGATGAGACTGCAATCAGTCCCTCCCCCAAGCCAGCTCTAGAGCGACCGCACAGCATTCGAGAGGGAGAGGGAGTGGAGTGTGTGAACTGGCTTACCAGGAGGAGCGTTGAGGTGATTGAAAGTGCTGTAAAAGTTTAAAAAAATGACTTTTCTGTTTAAATTTGGACTCAACCCACATCTCGATCAACTGGACTGTGAGTGTGGTGTTCAGAGTGACAATCGGCAGGACTGTCAACCTGCTTCTTTCCAGAGGCCTCCAAGACTGGCTGCAGGCCATTTTTCCATTGCAGCAAACAGCTACTGATAACAGTGAGTACCAACAGAAATAATTGCTCAAACTCTGTGATTTCACCAAAAGCCAGCTGAATCTGTGTGTAGCGGTGTAATCTCTTTGCAAAGAAGGACTGTTAAGTTTTACAAGCAAAAGCAAGAATTCTAAGCAATTGACTGTGAGTATAATTATAGGTTCAGCGTCAGTATAATAGGGTGTGGGATAACAGATGGACACAACAGTCTGGTATAACGTTCAATGCACCATTGGCAAGGCACAATGTTTATTTGTTCCAAAACCAACAAAAAGGAAATAAAGTAAAAGGCTCAAACTGTGAGCAAAATAAAGGCTATATAAAGTAAATAGCATTCTGTACCATTGTGGCAAACTTAAGTATTCAGTTTCCACTTGTGTGATAAGGTCTTAGCCCTTCTCACTCCCTGGTTAGAAAACACTGACCTATCTGGCCAAATGCTGAACAGGTTAGCCCTTTTATACCCGCCCACATAGTCATGTGTCTACAGCATCATCATGTTCATATGAGTTTGTTTTTAGAGCTCCATTTAATTTATATAATATAGGGAGCTCATATTAATATTCACTATATCAGGTCTGAGCAAACAGAACATATTTTTAGTTACGGAGAACTTTAATTTCAAACAGGAAACATTTTGTTCAGGTCTAAGGTAAGGTGTTGCAGTATCAAGGTAGCCACAAGAGGCCGCTGCCACCCTATAATGCAAGCACACAGGAACTAGGCAAACAGAGCACACACCCTGCTTGCAGGAGTCTGCAGAGCTTTGCTTCTTTTGGGAGTAAGTTTTAACTTAGTTTGCTTTCTCGACTCTGTCTGGTTATTTATTATTTTAATACAATAATTCCTTGTTACCAAGCAAAGGAGACTAGCTGAGGTTTGTTTTTAAAACTTGCGAGGGGGAGGATTCACCAGTGCCAAAATGTGCACTTCCTAGTGAGAAAAGCTTAATTATGTAGCTCCAGTCAGAACAGCTGAGGAACAGGGGAAGTAGCTAAAAAAAATTCCTGAAGGAGTTTTTCCCTTCAAAATGCAGCCTTTAGCAGCCTGTAAGTTTCCCTTTTAAAGTACTTCATATTTTAAAATAATAGCGCAGCTTCTGCTGCATTTTAACCAGTATTATTTAGGAGAAAAACATTTATTTAGCCCCCTCCTGACGGCTTGTGTTTTTTTAGTTTGCATTAAACACCTTAAGTCTTTCACTTTTGGGCCTGCGAGCACAAGACACAGGAGGACAGGGCTCTGCATCAATTTAATCTAATTAATAAGGCAAAATGACAAACAGAAAATAAAATGCTGTACAATAAGTGTATTAATAGAACTATTGCCATTATTTCTACTTTGGTTATATTAACAATATCACAACTACTCTGGGGCTTTGAAAATATACAACAACATTCCCCAGGCTATAGGCTATATACAAATACACCAGTGTTTGTTGCATTTCTCTTGGGGCATACTATAAAACAGGTAGCCATCACTAACGCTTGTATACAGCATGTCTAGTAGGACCCAGAACTTCATACCTGAGGTCACCTTGGTATGATGGTGATCTCAGGGAAATGAAGAAGCTGGGTCGGAGATTAGAGCGTCGCTGGAGGAAATCCCGTCTGGGGGCTGACAAACTGGTCCTGTGTGCGCATTATTGTGCATACCAGGAGGCAATCAACCAAAAGAAGACAATATTTTTGTCTCGGGAGATTGCTGCTGGGAGAAGCCGACCAGCCTCACTCTTCCGGACTGTTGACAGACTTCTTCATCCATCCTGTCTTCAGCCTGGAAGAGTTTCCTCAAATGAGGATTGTGAGGAATTTGCTTGGTTTTTCTCAGACAGGGTGTCTGCGATCCGGCGGGAGGTCTCCTCAGCCAGTAATACCATTGCTGTCAGTAGTTGTCAGTCGTGTTCTAAGAGCACTCTCTCTAGGTGGGGGGAGTTTAGGCCAGTGGAGGTTCGTGAGGTCATTGAGATAGCAGCCAACTTGAAGTATACCTTTTGTGAATGGATCCGTGCCAACGCACTTCTTGATGAGGTGCATTGACACTGTTGGCCCGGTGTTCGCCCTGGATTGTCCGGTGCTCCTTGAGTCAGGGTGTCTTTCCGATGCCTTGAAGGGGTTCTGTGAGACCCCTTTAAAGAAAGCTTCTCTGGACCCGAGATTAGGGCAAATTACCGCCATATCTCCAATCTTCCATTTCTGGGAAAGGTTGTTGAGAAGGTGGTATCACTTCAGTTGCGAGAGCATCTCATGACCCACGAGTTGTATGATCCCTTCCAGTCAGCCTTTCGGCCAGGCATAGCACTGAAACTGCATTAGTTCGGGTGCAAAATGATCTCCTCAGGGTTAGAGATCGGGGGGACAAGACAATTCTTGTTCTTCTCGATCTCTCCTCAGCATTTGATACTGTGGACCATTGTGTGTTGCTTTTCCACCTGAGGGAGTTATGCGGACTCACCGGTATTGTCATCAAATGGTTTGAGTCATTTCTTACTGACAGGAGGCAGCGGGTTGTGATGGGTAATTTCTCATCCGTACCCCGCCTCCTTTCGTGTGGAGTCCCTCAGGGTTCGGTATTGGCCCCAATGTTGTTCGCAGTATACATGTTGCCCCTGGGGGAGATCATTAGGAGGTATGGTCTGAGTTTTCATTGCTATGCTGATGATACTCAGCTATACCTATCCTTTGCCCCAAGAACATCAAATACAGTGGATGTGATGAATATCTGTCTGGCTGAGATAAATGACTGGATGTCTTCCAGCTGGCTGCGACTTAACCCTAACAAGACTGAGGTACTGGTAGTGGAGTCGAACAGAGCTCGTGATGTGATGGCCTCTGATTCTGCGACTGGCATTGTGCTAGGAGCTGTGTCATTGATGGCCTCCCCAAGGGTGCGTAATCTTGGTGTGATCTTTGATAAGAACTTGTCCATGGAGGCTCAAATATCCTCCGTGGTACGTTCCTGCTTTTTTCATCTTAGAAATATTGCCAGGATTAAGCCCTTGTTCCGGCTCTGGACCCTCCCTACTTGATACATGCCTTAGTCACTCGAGACTTGACTACTGTAATGCGCCCTATCTCGGGTCTCTGAACTTCTTTCACAGACTGGCAGCTAGTAAACGCTGCTGCCTGCTTTTGACTGGACAAAGTAAGTTTTGTCATATCACTCCGGTATTGCGAATTGCACTGGCTGCCTGTCAGGTGGAGAGTTTTGTTCAAGGTGGGTTTTCTCACCTATAAGACCCTACATGGACAGGGCCCTGGTTACCTTTCTGATCTCCTGGTACTGCCCACCTCTGTCCGGGATCTCCGCCTCCTCTGGTGGTGGCCTCCTCAAAGTTCCGAGAGCTAGGTTGAAATCAGCAGGGGATCGATCTTTTGGAGTTGCTGCTCCAGCTCTCTGGAACTCGTTGCCGCTTGAAGTGAGAGAGGCCCCCACTATAGAGGCCTTTAAGAGTCATCTTAAGACCTTTTTATTTGTGCAGACTTTTGGAGAGTAAGTTATATGTATGATATTTTAATTTTAATGTACACGGTATGGCATACTGTATAGTTTTTGTGCGGCGCCCAGAGCCTTTGGGATTGGGCGTCTTTTTAAATAAAATTGACTTTGACTTTGACTTTGTTACATTGCCTACCATATTTATAATAATATTTGCAATGCTGAATAATGCCAGGTCATGTTCTAACCAATGCAGTAACCTTTCAGTGGACCTCAGTGGAAAAGGAAATATAGCGGCAATAGATGAGAGACAGAAGGGGGGGGCACTCAGAGGTGACCAGCCCTCTGAACTATAGCATACAGAACAGTTTAAAGACAGGACAGAACTGTTGCAACAGTAGTTTTTAAAGAATGAGGAGGTCCAATGCAAGGAACAGGCTTACATTAGCCAGTAGAAATCTACTAACTTCTTTTGAGAGGTTTTGTAACACACAGTACCATTCTATATTTCCCCTGTAAGGGCTCTGTGCTTAGCCTCTGCATTTCTAAGTGTTTCACTTAATTTAGGCACTTTAAACACTTTAATTCCTCTGCACTCATGCATTTCATAGCTGCCCATTTATTTACCAACTCTACATATGTAAAGTATAGTTGCACTAACTATTGCATCATTATTCATCTGCACTTCAATAGTAGTACTTCCTTCTTGGGGGGGGGGGACAGAACAGAAGAATTCAGCCTACTACCCAGTGGCCATCCTCTTACAGTCAGTATAATTTTCAAAGCCATGTGAGAGACTGTGAGTTGTATCAAATATGCAGCAAGAAATACAGGCAATCCTGCGCTATGAAATACTGAGGCTTTAATGGACTGTAAGCTAGAGCAGTGTCTTCAGCGAGTAAAAAGTCTGTGGTAAATCATATAAATGTGCTAGGAAAAAGAACAGTGCAAGTTGTTCAATTTAAGCAAAGTTATCAGTAGAGTGTGTAAATTGGATGCACAGTGGCTTGACCCAATTACAGAATGTTGATGCATAGGAGTGCTGCCACCACCATTACAGGGTGGGGTAGTAATGTAAACATGGCAGCAGAGGAGCCATTTTGAAAGAGAAGAAAAAAAAGTTTTCAGTGATGTGGGACTTGTAATAACAGTGAGCATTGTTTGTTTTTCTCTGCAGTTGTGGCTTGAGGACCAGCCCATTACCCGGACCATGCCCGGGCTGTGATAGCAGTAGAAGCTAACAAGTTAAGGGACATTGAGAGATGTTACTACGGGGGACGATTGCCTCCTCATGTGGCGATTCCTGGATATCCAGTGCGAGTATGTGTGATGTGCTTAAATGCTGGAAGGGACGTCTTCATGGTACCTCACTGTTCTGGGTGCCTAGTGAAATATGGTTTGTTTAAAGCACCCAAGATTCATTTGGCTCCCACATGGACAAAAGTTCAAGAATCTGCAGTTGGCAGCACACAGCACCAGATGGAGCCTGTTGGAAAAGGCCCCTCAGAGTGTGGCACAAAGCTAGAGGGTGCAGATTTACAGACAGAACAATGTGCTAATGTTTCAGAGTCTGAGTCACAGAGAGACATTTTGGGAAGAGCATCAGTAGACCCTTGGAGAGAGGGGCCTAGCCCAAGTCTCATAGGTGAAGATGAGATGAGGGAGGCCTTTGAATGGGAAGTTTCAACCTCTGCACCCAGCGAAGAGTGGACAGTCTCAGGAGTGAGGACTGCTCACTCCTGGGCACAGATTCTCAGTGAGGAAGAAGAAGAGGAGGAACTTATGTGGCCTTGTGAAAAAGGAACTGGTACACAGCCTCAAGCTTTTGCTTCAGAGGAACGCATGGAAGAGAGTGGTGATTCCACTGCCCTGGCTGTGCAAGAAGAAACCAGGGATCCATTTTTTGTGTCTGTAAGAATTCGTAGCTGGCAGAACCAGGACTGGCCACCCCCAAGCCAGGTCAGAGGTCACAGGTTGACCAAAGCTAGTAAAGAGGAAAGGCTGGTTCGTAGGAAAGCAAATTAAATCTATGAGATGTCCTTTCCTACCTTTCCTCAGAGAGTCTGGGAGGAGATTGAAAAAAGCAGGAAATCCTGGATTTGTGAAGAAGCAATGAAATATGTGCATCCTGGTGCAAACAAGCATGTCAAGAACAGACTGTTTCAAGAAAAATACAGCCAGTGGAAAAGATGCAGGACACTGTTTATTGACACTGTTCAAATTGTGGATGGAGAGGGACATGAAACTTTTCACAGTGTGACTTATGAGTGCCCAGACAGGGTAATAATTAAAGCACCTGACCCGTTGTGCTATTGGCCACAATGCCAAGACCACCCTG
Source organism: Neoceratodus forsteri (assembly GCA_016271365.2). NCBI lineage: Eukaryota > Metazoa > Chordata > Ceratodontiformes > Ceratodontidae > Neoceratodus > Neoceratodus forsteri. The sequence continues at coordinate 34,989,033 of CM028133.1, read as the reverse complement.
TGAATGTGCCCATGCCTACCAAGTGGAAAGCAGAGCAGTGGCAGCCAGTGCTGCCATCTAGCAGTTGCTGTACCTATGTTTTTCCACCAGACTGGCATTCCAGGGACCAGGTGCCCCACATTCATCAGTTCTACAGTGTACTGGCTATCCAAAATCCATCGACTGGCCCACCAGATGACTTCAGATCCAGAGAGGACACCAGCCCAGCTGTATCCTGATTCATCGTCTGGGTATCGGATGGCTTCAGACCATCTGTTTTCCTTTTTGTTCCTGTTACAAGGTTCCATCTCCAGAGATGACATCAACCCAGCAGTTTCCAGATGTGCCCTCCTGTCATTTCCCGGAAGATGTCCGCCCAGCTGTATTGGAAGAATGCTGCCAGGGAGAGTCTTCGGCTGAGGACCAGATGTGGTATCGTGTTGTTCTACAAGGGACTGGTAAGTCCAGACTTTTCTATTCTTATGACATTGCAATACACACCCTACACTAGCAGACTCCAGATGTTTGAACTGTCCTCAAAGACTCTCCCCATCGGGACTTTGGCCTGCTAGAACTGTGCTTCACCGGCCTCCAGCCCAGGAGAGACTCTTTAATGGACTTGCCTTCGGGCACTGTGGTCACTAGATGGGACTTTTAGGGCACTCCATCCCCAAATATTGTGTATTGTAAATAATGTCATTGTTTTCTACTGTTTTCTAATGTTTTTACTGTTTTTTCTACTTTTCTAAAAAAATCTTTTTTGGGATTCTTCAGTGTTTAGATGGTAGGGGTTTAGATAGACTATGTATGCAGATTAGGAGAGTGTGTTGTCTTTCTTTTTCTTGCAGGTGTTCCTGAAGAAGATAGAAGAGAAGAGAAGAGAAGAAGAGAGATGGGACTCAGCGGAGTTCCTCAGTAGTACTTTAGAGTGTAGTGTTTAAAGTACTGTTGTTGTTGTTGTTGTTGTTGTTACTGTGTGTAACTTTTTCTTCCACAGGTATGGTTGTGGGGTAGTGTGGGAGTAATGCACAGTGTATGGTATTAGCTCCTAGTGTGTGGTTGCATGGTGTCCTGGTTTGGGGGGAGGTCCCCTATTTGTTTTGTTTTGGGAATTTTGAGTTAGAGACAGACAGGTTTTCCCTAGAGGGCTAGGGGGGATAGACAGGCTGTGGTCCCGAACGGCTATAGGGGCCACAGTACTGATCTATTAGGGCTATGCTCTGGGCAGTTCTACCAGAGCCACTAGGTGCCCATAGTCAGTGGGTAGAGTAGAGGATGATGCATCAGCCGAAGGCCTCTAGGCCCTTAGTGTTGTCTGCCTGTGCTAGCACATGGTAGGGGAGAAGGTAGCGCTACCTCCCCATAGTCAACACATGGGGTGAGATGGCCTTAGCCAGGTGGCTAATGACTGTGGACAGTCATTTTCCTGGCCCAGGGTGAGTGTAACCCCCCCTGTTACCCGGGGTTACAAGAATCCCAGATAGACCTAATGGTAGGCAGGGAAGGCAGCTTGTGAAACTCCAGTTAAATGGATTTCACACTGTCTCACTCTGTTCTCAGTCGCAGCTGAGACTGAAGGATGACATCATTTTAGAACTGCCGCAGCTGCATAAGCCACACTGGAATGTTGCAGTTGGAGGTTAGAGTAGAATGTTGGGGAATTTGAAGTCAGTCTCTAAGAGTCTGTGGCAGTCTGTAGTAGAGGAAGGAGGTGCTCTGCTGTAAGCAGGCTCTCAGAGTTCTAAGCTGTGTCAAAGAGCTTTTTTGTGGAGGTGTGTGTTCTCACCTGAAGAGGAACACAAGAAGAGCCCATTGAAGTGGTAGAGACCGCTTTCAGTGGTTCAGGGCCCCATCCCTGCGGAGATGGGGGGAAGGAATCAGCCTGCTTCCAAGGGCAACTCCCCTGGTCTGGCTAGGGAAAAAGAAGCTGCCTGAGTTAAGTTCATGCTGAGGCACCAGAAGTTCTAGACGAGATTTCTTTGAAGAGAAAATGCCTGTGGGGCACCTGCAACCAAGGGGTGAGTTCACTCTGCTAAAGGGCCAATGTGTTTTCACCTGAAACAAGCTGAAACTAAAGTGACTGTTACTGTAGGGTCAGGAAAAGATAGCCAAGTACAGTTAGGAAGATGTGGGGATTGGACTGCTTAACTCTGTGGGAGGTCTAGAGTAATGGACACAGCCACTTATTAAGTATGTTCAAGTTCAGCACAAATGGGATGTAAAGACAGTAGATGGAATGTGAATACATTTAAAGAGAATCTACACAGCAAAGTGTTTTCAAGAATGAGGTGTTACAGTCCAGAGAAATGGCCGGGTATGACTTATAGGAGCGAGAGGTGGGAGACCCCCCATCAGTAGTAACCAAATTCACCTCTATGGGTTTGCTTTGGGACACTTGTTGCTTTCTCTCAGGTACTTGACCAGTGACTGAGGAAAGTACCCAAATGTGGGATTGATGAAGAAGATTCCCTGATGGAGCCAGAAGTGCTCATAGGTGGTTTAGGGAGCAACCAGTAAATGTTTCCATGCTATATGGAAAGTGTCCAAAGGGCTGGCATGATAGCCGAGCCATGTAAGGAAGGTAGTCCAAGTGGCTGGCAAGGGAGCTGAGCCAGGGAAACCAAGATCAGAGTACAAGTTCAGGCTGTGTGCCCAGTGTGTTTCAGAGCCTGAGGGCTAAAGTGAATGAGGATGTGTTCTGATCTCCATAAATCTGCATTACCAGGAATGTAGCCCCGTGGGGGTCCATCTATGCTTTGTTATTCTGTTGGATATGAATAAAAGCCATACTTTAGAATCCCACTTCTGGTATTTGACATTACAGTTATTGCTTCCTGTGTCCGGAGTTACTTGGGTGCCCCTGTTGCAGAGTAGCCAAACCTAGCCAATGTGCCGAGTGACATATTTCTCCCAGAACCCAGCCCACCAGGCAGTGCTGTCAAGATGGAAACGGCATACCTGGGTGGAGATTACATAGGGATATGAAAATCTTGCCTTATTAACTTTAATAAATCTTAACGTGTGTACATTTTCTAGCAGCAACCTATTTCTGGTGTCTGTCACAATATTGCCAGCTGTACTAAACACGCGTTCTGAAGAGACACTTGTTGCAGGACAACCAAGATATTTAAAGACTTCATCATACAGCTTGGGCCATATTAACTTTTTCAATCTCCAGTATTCAAAAGGGCATACATCAATAGGAATGAGTATTCTTGCAGGTAACTGTCTACCATGGTGGACAGAGAATGCTCAGAAGAAGAATCAGTGTAAGTTGGTATGGCAGCAGTTTGCAAAAGGTGTTGCCACAGATTTAACTTGTTACTAAAAGGAAAGGGAAGGGGGGGAGAATGTTCAACCAGGAAAGGCACACTAAGCCAGAGTTTGTTCCCAGGTGCGACCTGGGAGCACAGGGAAGTTAACTGACTTGCTCAGGGTCACACAGTATGCAAGTGGGGGCTAATGGGATTCAAACCCAGATCTTCAGTTTGCAGCTCAGTGCCCATAACCACTATGCTATATTGCATCCTACTAGGGGTGAAAGTGGGAGTTGTGGAAGAACTACTGCTCACTTTTGGTGACTTTTCCTGTTCTGTATCTCTTCGTGAAGATGGACCTGCACGTTGTGGAGATGACAAGTTGAAGTTATTGTGTGTGTCTGTGTGTGACTCCTGTAAATGCTGCAACTCATCTAGCACCAGAAATTTGCAGTGCTCTATATCATCTGTTTTTGGAAGATGTATAGCCTTGAATCTGGGATCTAAGAGTGTTGCAAGTATGTAGTGTTTTGATTTCATCATTGCAAATAATCTGTCATCGTTTTGGAAGTGCTCGCACATTCTCTTTACAAGATTTCTGTGATACTGCCAACATGTTGTCTCATCTTCAGATCTGTCTCTTTCTATCTGTAGAGTCAGAATACTCAGATGATGTCAAATCAGCATTATGAGTGTGATAACCTGACTCAGAGATGCACCTTCTAAAGGCAAGTCCCTTGTAACTGTCTCAAAAAGAGCTAGAATGCAGCACACTGTCTCCATTAATTTTCACTGCAGCACAGAAAGCATATTGCCATCACCAATACTGTAATTGGAGCAATAGTCATCTATAGCTTGCTTTTATTCCAAGAGGTGCTGCAGCATAGAAAGAGTTGGATTCCCACTGGCCCGCTGGCACAGCAGTAGCGCTACTGCTTGCGGTGCTGACAACTTTGGGTCAGTAATGACCTCGAGAGTCAGAGGGTTAACCGAGGGGAGGAGGATTGAGCATCCCGGGGACTGCTCTCCTCCTCCGGGGGATAGTAGGGATGAGCTTGGCACTGGACTGGCTCCTGGTGGAAGCTGGGGGAAAGACAGCCTGAGCTCAAGGAGGTGGGGGGATATGGCAGACATCAGCATATGCACCTTGATGTCAGGGCACACTATGTCCCCAAGGAGGAAAAAACTGAAAATGATCCTGGTCACTCTGGATGACTGCCAGCCTCCGCAGGTTCTGCACCCCAACAACTCAGGTGCCCCCAGACTCCAGAACTGAAGTCTTGGTGGGTAGAGGGGACTCCCCACCACCCCGCCATTGAATGGCACAGTGGGGAACTCTGGGAGAGAGGTAAGACCTGGGAGAAGTTGGGGTGATGGGGATGGGAGGACCAGTGTGAATGTGGGCCAACCAGGACAGGGGGAGCACAAAGAATAAGTGAAAAAAAAAAAGAATTGAGTTCCACCTAGTGGAAACATTTTGAATCAGCTTTTGGCGGGGGCAGCTTGGGTTTCTTTTGCAGTTCAGATAATATCCGTGTAGCCTTGGTTGAATGAGAAAGGTGAGTCACAATTTCTTTGCAAACAGCAATCATTCCATCAGCTTGTGTTTCACTGTTCAGGAATCCATGACAATTAAATGTAAGCAATGTGCAAAGCAAGAAGAATGCATGAATCCTCCATCCTGTACTGCTTTCAAGATGTTGGCTCCATTGTCACTTACTATAAAGCCATGTTTTAGACCGTGAGAATAAATCCAGTCATTAAGGAGGTCATGTACTGTAGTTCCTGCAAGATATTTGCAGCTGTGTGACTTTGCCCAAACTTCTTTGTATGCAGCAGCGTCAACTTTTGGGGCATGTTTGTTTTTGAAGAAGTACAAGAAAAACTGACCCAATGAGTGGTAAGGGACATATAATCTATATTCTGACTGCTGGTCCGTATATCTGTTGTAACATGAATAACCCCACCCTCTTCAGTTTTAAGTGCAAGCATCACTGTCACTTTTAATGCCTTATAAATGTTTGGTATTTCAACATAGGCAAAGTACCTTCAATGAGGAACATTGTAACGAGGCTCTGCAAGTTTCATGACCTCCCTAAAACCCTCATGATCTACTAAAGAGTATGGGAGAAGGGCTCCAGCTCACAGTTCCCCAATTTTATGATTAAGATGAAGACTCTTTGGATGATTTTTGGTAAAAGTATTCTTCCTCTCAAATGCCTGAGACAATGTTACCTGCTTACACCTTGTCCTTGCTGGTTTATTAGACACTGTTCTTCATTTACCATATGGATGTTGGGATGGTAGACTTGGACTTATTCATTCAGTACCATCGCTGGATGTGCAACTGGTGCTGATGGTGTTGGCGTTGATGGTAATGGTCCTAGGGCTGGCACTGGTTCTGTCCGCATCAAGTTTAATTCACTATGCATGTCTACAGATTCCTGACCCTTCTCACTGTGGTCTGGAAGGTGGAGAACATGTTTTTTGGCTGATCAAGCAATGTTGCATGTTTTTTGAGAAGGCATTTAAGAGCTGTAGTACCGAGACGTGACTCAATTTTACTACGGCTTGCACTTTGTTTATATAGGGAACAAATTGCTCTGCATGGATCACTTTTACTGACAGGAAAATAATTCCACACTTCAGAAGTGACAGATTTTGTTCAAGTGCTAGGAAGATAACTAAGAACTGTTTGTGTTTTTTCACCTGTCTGAGCAGAACCCAGGCCATCCTCCTTGGTGCTAAAAGTGTGGGCAGGGGCATTTGAGAGTTTTCCATTTTTATCCTCTGTAGAAAAGGTGGATTCACTGGATATGTCCTTCTCATTACCACCATCTGTGGACTTATGTGCGAGAGCACTACCTGATTCTCTGTCAACAGACTGGGTCATTTGACTTAGTTGAGGGTCTGATGAAACGCCATCAGTCACAACAGTGTCAAACAAAGAGCTACTGTCTGAGTCAGAGACTGAGTCATTGTCACTTACACTACTTTCACTGCTAGTCACAGGGATTTTAACAGCATAAACAGCATACCTTATGGTAAAAGACAAAGAACCACAGCGCGCAAGCACTGAGGCAATGGTTACCCCAAGGAGCATTGACTGGGAAGCCAAGTTTCAAAGAAATACAAAATTACACATGCCCCCATAATGCAAAGCATCATGGGCTGCATATGCAAATCACCACAGAATATTATGCTGGTTCAACTTTAAGCAGAAATGCATGGTGCCGAAAGGCCTCTCACACAGTTTGCAAAGGGTGCCAACAGAAGACACAGACATGTGTTTCATCTTACTAGGACTCATCAGTGTGCGTCATCTGTTTGACAGCCCAGTGGAATGAACCAGCTACCATGAGATGGTCTATCTGAGTTATGTTGTTATGTTGAAGCAGTATAATATTTTGTGGTGATTTGCATATGCAGCCCATGATGCTTTGCATTTTGGGGGCATGTGTGATTTTGTATACCTTATGGTGCCTCTCAGTGTGATACCAGCAGCTGCACAGGTTTTCTCAAAAGGTCCCCTTTTCTACAGTTCGTGGTTGCTCTTTTACTGTTTCTTGTATTTTTACCACATGAAACATTTTGGTTATTTTTGCTAACACCAGGATTACCACTACCACCAACACCTGATCTACCACCAGCACCAGATGCTTCATCTATGTTGTCAGCCATTATAGCACCAGTTGTATACTGTGCACACAACTCCTGTGTTACAAAATGATGTGGTCAGTGATCGCTGCAACTCAAAAATTTGGTTTTGGCTTTATGACACTGTGATGCAGTGGACTGGAAGCTAATTGAAGAATATGCAAGTTTGCAAATAAAGTTGGATCCCAGGTTCAAGGCTTACAGAATGGACTGGGCATAGGCATACACAAAACAGGGCAAGGCGAAATGTCAGGAATTGTAATTCTGAAAAACCAAAAATATTGTTTCAGTATTGCAAAAAATTGCCCATTTATTTCTATATAATATTTCAATATTTCTTGTTCTGTAATATATTTTACTTCTTTTTATGCAAGATGATATGAACATACAAACATACAAAATTTGCCAGCAGATAAAGGCCTAGAGGTCTATCAAGTCTGCTCGAATGTGCAGCTAGCACCCCTTATTCTGCAGCTGCCCCTCCCTTCCACCCTTCCCCTTCATTAACCCTCCCCCTTGTCCTGTCCCATCCCCTTTTGAAGCAGTCCACTGTTCTACTGGATACCACTTCTGCAGGTAATGCATTCCACCCAGTCACCACCCTCTCTGTAAAAAAGTGTCTCCTCATCTCCCTCCTGAACCTTCCTCCCTCCAGTCTCATATCATGGCCCCTGGTGTCCCTCCCTCCCTTACTTTTAACAGCCCCTCTGTACCCATCTTGTTTATTCCTTTCATGTATTTAAAGGTTTCAATCATGTCACCCCTGTCCCTCCTCTCCTCCAGTGAGTACATGTTCAACTCCTTCAACCTCCTCTCGTATAAGTCCCCCAGCCCCTTGATCATCTTTGTCGCCCTGCGCTGCACCCCCTCCAGTAACTTAATGTCCCTCTTCAGATACGGGTGCCAGTACTGCAAGCAGTACTCCAGGTGTGGTCTAATGACCTATACAGTGGCTGAATCACCTCCTCCCTCCTCGAGGATATACCCCTTGCAATACAACCCAGCATTTTGTTGGCCTTTGCAGCTGCCTTCCTACATTGTGCCAAGTAGTTCATTGACCCTGTAATGAGCACACCCAGATCCTTCTCCTCCTCTGTCTGGGCTAGCTGCACTCCCCCCAGCTGGTAACTCCTTCTTGGGTTCTTCATCCCAAAATGCAGCATCTTGCACTTTTTGGCATTAAACCCCAGTTGCCAGGTGTCTGACCAGGTTTCAAGCTTTTCCAGATCATCCTGCAACCCCTGCCATCCCCCTAGGTCATCCACCTCCGCACCTACCTTGGTATCATCAGCAAACAGACTAATCTTGCTCTTGATGTCCCATGATATGTCTGCAATGAATATGCCAAACACTGGTCCCAACACTGACCCCTGTGGAACACCGCTCATCACTGCCCTTGGGTGTGAGAGCTCCCCACCCATCACCACCCTCTGTTGCCTTCCCTGAAGCCAGTTTCCTACCCATCTCACCAGCTTTGCACCTGCCCCTGTCCCTACTAACTTCCTTCCCAGCCTTCCATGCAGCACAGAGTCGAATGCCTTACTGAAGTCAAGATACAGGACATCCACTGCATGGCCCCTGTCCAGTTGCCTAGTTACCCAGTCATAGAACTCCACCAGGTTGGTTTGGCAGGATCTGCCATGTATGAAGCCATGCTGTCTGCTGTCCTGTAGTCCTTTGGCCTCTAGGAGGGCCACCAGCCTCTCCTTCAGGATGGTCTCCATTAGCTTACCCACGATGGATGTGAGGCTCACTGGTCTGTAGTTTCCGGTTCATCCTTGGGGTCACTCTTGTGGAGGGGCACCACATGAGCCATGCTCCAGTCCTGAGGTACACACCCCAAATGTAGTGAGGCATTAAATAGGTCTGCCAAAGGTCCTGCAAGGACCTCTGCCAGCTCCTTCAGTACCCTGGGGTGGATGCCATCTGGGCCTGGCACCTTGTCCACCCTCAGTGCCTTCAAACCCTCTCGAACTCTGCCTCCATGATTTCCCCATCTGTCACCCCTTCCCCTTATTTCTCTGCCATTCCCTTGGGTGTCACCCCTCTTATCTTTAGTAAATACTGAGCAGAAGTACTCATTTAGTGCTTCTGCTCATCAAACCCTGCTTCCACCCAACCCTCCTTCCTAATCCTTACTATGTGGTCCTTACAGCTCCTTTTCTCCTTGATGTACTTAAAGAAGTCTTTCTCCCTTCTTAATGCCTTGTGCCAGCCTGGGTTCCATAGATGCTTTGGCTCCCTTACTGCCCTTGTCCTCCTTTGATTCTGTCAAGTACTCCTCCCTGTCCTCACCCTCCCTGTTTTCTTGTGCTTCCTAAAGGCAGCTCTTTCCTCCTTACTTTTCCATGACCTGCTTGCTCAACCAGCTCAGTTTCTTAGCCCTAGCCTTCTTGCTCTGGGCTTTGCAGCAGGTTTTGGTTGCCTCCACTATCCCCAGCTTTATGAGCTCCCACCTCTGGTTAGTGTCCATACTAGATTGAATTCTGGCCAGGTACCCTTTTACCACTTCCCCATCCTCCCAAAGTCGGCCGTCCTGAAGTCCAGCACTCTTGTGCCAGATTCCACTCCTTCCTTGCCCATATCCAATGTGGGCCATACTGAGTGGTGGTCACTCCCTGACAGCAGTTCCTCCACTGTAAGTTCTCTCACAAAGTCCCCATTTGCCAGCACAAGGTCAAGGGTATTCCCTAACCTGGTTGATTCACTGACCATTTTCAGCAGGAAGCTGTCCTGGAAAGCATCCAGCAGTACCTGCTCCCTTCTGTTCTTGGTTGTTGGGGTACTCCAGTCCACTCCTGGCATGTTGAAGTCCATGCACTGAGTGCTGGGAAGCACACGGTCAGTATGTAACAGTACATTCAAAGGGCACTCAGCAGAATGATGGCCAATACGCCATGTTGAGTCACACACACACTGGATACAGTGCAGCAGTCAAAGAGCACACAGCAGAATGATGGCCAGTATGCCATGTTGGAGTCACACACACACACACACACACACACACACACACACACTCACTGGGTACAGTGCTGCAGTCAAACAGCACACAGCAGGATGATGGCCAGTATGCCATGTTGGAGTCTCACACACACACACACACACACACACACTGGCTACAGTACAGCAGTCAATGGCACACAGCAGGATAAATGGCAAGTACACCACGTAGGAGTCACACACACTGGGTGCAGTGCAGCAGACAAGGGGTACACAACAGGATGATGGCCAGTACATCATGGAGGAGTCACACACACTGGGTGCATTGCAGCAGTCAAAAGGCACACAGCAGGATAATGGCCAGTACACCACATAGGAATCAGACACACTGGGTGCAGCGCAGCAGACAAGGGGCACACAACAGGATGATGGCCAGTACACCATGGAGGAGTCACACACACTGGGTGCAGTGCAACAGTCAAAGGGCACACAGCAGGATAATGGCCAGTACACCGCATAGGAATCACACACACTGGGTGCAGCGCAGCAGACAAGGGGCACATAACAGGATGATGGCCAGTACACCATGGAGGAGTCACACACACTGGGTGCAGTGCAGCAGTCAAAGGGCACACAGCAGGATAATGGCCAGTACACCACATAGGAGTCACACACACTGGCTGCAGTGCAGCAGTCAAAGGGCACACAGCAGAATAATGGCCAGTATGCCACATAGGCGTTACATACACTGAGTGCAGTGCAGCAGTCAAAGGGCACACAGCAGGATGATGACCAGTACACCATGGAGGAGTCATGCACATGGAGTACAGTGCAGCAGTGAAATGGCACACAGCAGGATGATGGCCAGTACACCATGGAGGAGTCACACATACACGGAGTACAGTGCAGCAGTGAAATGGCACACAGCAGGATGATGGCCAGTACACCACGGAGGAGTCACACATACATGGAGTACAGTGCAGCAGTGAAACGGCACACAGCAGGATGATGGTCAGTACACCACGGAGGAGTCACACATACATGGAGTACAGTGCAGCAGTGAAACAGCACACAGCAGGATGATGGCCAGTTCACCAAGGAGGAGTCACACATACACAGAGTACAGTGCAGCAGTGAAACGGCACACAGCAGGATGATGGCCAGTACACCACATAGGAGTCACACACACTGGGTGCAGTGCAGCAGTCAAAGGGCACACAGCAGAATAATGGCCAGTATGCCACATAGGCATTACACACACTGGGTGCAGTGCAGCAGTCAAAGGGCACACAACAGGATGATGGCCAGTACACCATGGAGGAGTCACCCATACACAGAGTACAGTGCAGCAGTGAAATGGCACACAGCAGGATGATGGCCAGTACACCACGTAAGAGATGGAGTCACATAAGACGCAACACACAGATTTATTTATTTTTTTAAATTGAGTAAGGACTCCCCCCCCCAAAGAAAATATTTCTGGCATGTATTAAAAGATACCACAGAAATGGGGACTGGGCTGCACATGGTCACACACTGGGTAGGGTACAGTGCAGTCAAAGGGCACACAACAGGATGATGGGCTGGCCTGTACACCATGTAGGAGTCACACACTGGGTACAGTGCAGCAAAGTTCACACAGCAGGATGGCGACCTGTAGAGACCGCCAAAGGCTCCCAGTTGGTTCTACCACCAGTCCCTGCCTGCCTTGTCTACTCCCCTACTCCCTTCCCAACAAACCACCTTGCCACTTAATGCCACTGCCTGGATGCTCCTTTTGGTCCCCCTTTTCTGTTCCCTAATTTCTGCCACACAGCAAAAATGCCCTGCCAGTGCCTGCCTGCCTCTGCTCTGTAACGTTTACTTCCACTAAAAAAGGTGCCACAAGTTGCCAAACAAAGAGCAGAGCAGAACACAAGACTGCCCTGCTAGCAATCTGGCTCTGGCTGCCCTACCGATTTCCTGCTGCACAAGAAGAACCAAATTTAAGTCACGTGACTCAACTGTACACAACACACCACTCACACGAGTGTACAGTAACAGTAACAATTAACTAGTCCCTCCTTCCCAGCTGTCAGCCCTTTCCCCCCAGTGTCTCCACCGCCCCCAACACCAGACTACCCACCCATGGTGTGACAAGGAGCTCCTGACACTCTTGAGGAGCAACCTTTTCTTAAATCTGTTGTAACAGTTCTTCTATTTCTTAGTCTATTCTATCCTTTACAATTTGTAGTCCATAAGGTTGCCCACCTATGGGCACCCCCTTCCCTTTCTTGACTATGCTATAGTGTCCTCTTTAATTTTCCTTTTCCCTCTCAGGTCCTTGTACAGGGAGGTTATTGCTGTGACCTCTAAGCATATGTAAAACAGGTTGTGTTTATTATTGCTGGATTTAGTATGTAACAGCACTATGTCATAAACTACCTTGATGTATATACCTTATGTTTATGAAACCTGTAAATGTTGAAAATACCATGGCACTAGGTGTTTTTGAAAATGGTAAAAAATACTAGGTGACTATTATGGGAATTAAGTTAGTTGCGCTGTTTAAAATGCATGTAAATTGCTGTAAACTGAACAAGTCTGAAATGTCATGGTGATTTGCATATATCCCATGATACTTTGCATTATGGAAGTATGGATGATGTTGTATTTCTTTGAAACTTGTTTTGTTGCCAATGCCCTTTGGGTAACCCTTTTTTTCAGTGATTCTGCACTGAGGTTCTTTGTCTATAGCTTGTTGTTTTTTTTTTGCGCCCCCCACTACCCAAGCAAACAGGGCCCACATAGGGATGAAGGGTTTTCACTGAAAAGTTGTTAGATCATAGATCAGTGTTAATAGGTGCTGGCTAAGTGCAGAGAAAGGACATACATAGACTGTTGCTACAAACTGATGTACTGAAGAAGGAATATGGCATTGCAGAAGTGTATTTCCTGTATTTTGAATAAACATCACACAGAGATTGTGTGTTGAACCTGAAGTTCAGTGTCTGGTCCATCTGTCATCCCACAACCCCTCCACACATGGCAGGCAGTGGCACAGTGGTGCCATATTAGTTAGTTAGTTCATTAAGAATGTTTCACCAGGAAAGGCATACTAAGCTGAGTAGCAGCTCATTTCCAGTTGCATCCTGGGGAAGGGGGGAAGTGAGGATAAGGAAAAATAAACAAATACAGCAGGTACAAACAGATCACAATTACAGAAGTCAGTTTGTGACAGGCAACATACAGATACAAATACATTCCCAGTTATTTCATATAACAGCAGTAGGATGCAATAAAAGAAAACAGTATAACATAAAGTAGAATAAAGTACATCATGGAATTACAGTTGAAGGGGAGGGGAGGGGATGGATGCTGCAGTAGACATTTGCAGGATGTAGAGGAGGGAAGCAAGAATGAAGGATGGGGTAGTTGGGGTACAGTAGTGGGTGAGCATCTGGAGACACAGCAGAGTGTGAAAATGAAAAGTAGAGGAGGGCACCTTGAGTTTGTGAGGGGTGCTAGATGAAAGGAAGAGAGGGAGGTGGAAAATAAGAGGGGGTGCAGATGCATGGTTATAGGAGAGGAAGGAGAAAACTGAGGGGGGGTGTGTTGAGGAATCAAGTGAAGAAAGGAGTAAAAAAGATAGGGGATGTGACCCCAAGAGGATTGCAAGGGGTGCTGGACGGAAAGGAGGGGGGAATAAGAGTGGGGGTGCCTATCTATTAGAGAGGGAAGAGAAATGTGAGAGGCTATGGTGAGGGCATCAAGTGGAGAAAGGATAAGAGGAGAGTGTGGCCTGAGAAGAGGAGCTGGGGGGTCAGAGGTGGGTCGGGAACCATTTCAGGAAGGGTCAGGTACAATTGCAGGAAGGGGAGATGAAGTCAAGAAGAAGGGAGGATGGAGATTGAAGGGAGAGAGCAGAGTGGATGGGTAAGGGAAGGGAGTTCCAGAGTTTAGGGAAACAATAGGAAAGAGTGGCCTGGCCAGCAGTTGTAGACCTGGAAAGGAGAGCAAAGGAACGGAAGCCAGAATTGCAGAGGGCATGGGGCAGGAGTAGGGGGAGAGGAGAGAACAGAGGTGAGGTAGGAGGGGAGAGAGCCCAGTCAGTATTTCCCAACAAAGTAGGAGCAATGGGTGAGGTGTCTGGCTTCAAGGGAGGGGAAGGAGAGAGAGAGGTATATAGGTCACAGTGATGAGTGCAGGGCAGACAGTCAAGAGCAAAATGACAGAATGAATGATAGAGGGAATCCAGCCTGGATAGGGTGGATTGGGGGGGCTGCTCTGTAGACTATGTCACCACAGTTGAAAATCGGCAGTATAATTTTCTGGATTAATCTGCAATGGGCCGGTAATGGGACTCGGTCACAATTTCTGTACAACGCACCTAATGGGGTGAAGTTTTTTGTGGACAGCATCCACATAGAAACATAGAATCTGTCAGCAGATAAGGACCACATGGCCCACCTAGTCTCCCCATTTCCCTACTCACTGCTGCAGCCCCAGATCATATTTGATCTGCAGCTCTCCTGCTCTGCACATCTCCAGGGTACGTTTATGTCTATCTCATGCACTCTTGAACCCCAGTATTGTTTTCACACCCACCACTTCTTCTGGAAGGCTGTTCCATGGCTCCACCTCCCTTTTGTGACAGGGTTGAATATGGCCCTGTCCCAGTTGTTATGGAGAAAGAGTTTAAATGCAAGGATCTGTTCTATTATCTCTTTTTCTGTCTCTTCTCTGTCTGATTGTGCAACCAAATTTTCTCGTGAGACCTAGGACTTGATCACCCCGATGGTCTTGCAATTCTCCACCTCTTCCTATCTCTACACCCTCACTTGCCATTCAGTCTTTTCTCCCCCTTGCATATCTGCTGGTATAAAAATATATGTGAATCATTTTGTGGAAATGTAATTGATACTGGGATTCCTTTCTTTAGAACCTTATATAGTTATACTGTGGAAATCATTGCAAAGCTAAACCTGTATGTTATACTGTTGAAATGATTGCAAAGCTATTTGGAATTCAAGGGGTTAAACTGAGATGCAGTTTTTAAGCCTTTTGCAGAAGATGTAAACAAAAGATCAGTTCTGGGTCACAGTGTTCTTTTTTTGCACCTGTTCAAACTGACCAGATTACTGGAAACTTACAAGAACACTGTGTGAGAAGCATGCTATTCTCTCTCCTAAGCTGGTCTCTGGGCTTCCTTACACATGGGCTGTACCTTCTGATGCTGGTTGGAAGGCAGGAACTAAAGCTCTGCAGCAGGGGACATATAGCCCTCCATTCCCGGTTTCTCTCAGTTTACTTCCTGCCCTCAGTGGAGCAGGTACTCTGCCAGCAGAGCTATGTCGCATGTGGCAGAGCTGAAGAAGCTGTACATCAAAGTATTCTTGTTCGTTGTTTTTTTCTGAACAAGAGAAGCTGTATTCAAGAGCTCCAGGGTGGGTTCCAGTTTTAGCCTTGTAAGCTGCACAAACAGGCCCCACTCCACCACATTATTTCCAATATTCATCCATCAGCGAGGTGGAACACTCAGGCAAGAATCCCTTCTAGTGCCTGTTTTCAGCTAGCAGGGGAAAACAAACAGCACCAGAGTGCTTCATATGAGCTCCCCTCACCGACAATAGCTCCATAGGTTTCCATCAACGGCTAGCTTTTTTGCTATCGCAGCCACTTGTCGATGGTGCCACTCATAGATGGTGGGCCTGCGGCACTAGCACGCCACTCGTTGACATTCAGTTCTCTCGTCTATGAGTACTGCAGAGCAAAAGGAGCACTAACCAAGGCCATCCATCCACCTCAGCGCCTACAGGCCCCCCACTCCAGCAGCTCCAGAATGGCATGATAAATTAGGGGGAATTGAAAGAATTTTCAGAATTTAGTAAAGAAATGACTGTGTGAAAGAAAAAGCAGGGAGCAGCTCAGTAACTGGCTGTTAAAAGGCCAGCAGAACAGAGGGATACAACTCCAGCAGTTTATCGTGGCATATGACTAAGAAATCTCTGGGTGGGGGGGTACGCTGAATAAAAGAGCATTTTTGTCATGGCCTTGGACAAACCTACCAGGGGCAGAAAATGCCAGTGATGCAAGTTCCCACTTCTGATCACCTTTGCTGGCCTGCTTTGCCTAACATGTGAAAAGGCAGTGTCCATGAATGGGGAGGACTCGACAGATGCAGCCCCTCCCTCGGCTCAGATTGCTAGCCAAGATGGGTCTGAGCAAGCGGCTACCTCCAGGTTGGAGAGAGCAACAGTCACCAGGGAAACCCAGCAAGCCGCAACACCCTCTCTGGCCCCAGACCTTATAGACAAGTTAAACAGGGCCTTTGCTCTGGAGCCTGCATGCTTTGACTGGCTACCTCCAGGATCACCAGATATGAGACCTCACAAGAAGGCAAAAAAAAAAAAAGGACCCCATCCTTATCTAACAAGGGGCAGTTGTCCTCACATCACTATGATAAAAAGAAAAACTCCTGATACAGCAACAGATCATCAGAGGAGAAAGAACACCATCCCTCACACCACAGGAGGAAGAAAAGGTCTTTCCCAAAGTAGATCTAGGGGCACACACAGGGGAAAGCATCGCAGAGGGCATTCCCTGGATTCCTCAGATGCCAGCTCTTCTCCTGAAGAGGGAGAGATAGTGGGCTCACCATTGGACTCTGAAGACTCCCAGTCCAGAAACTTTGACCTGGAAGACCTAGATTTTTTCATTAAAAAGGTCATGTCAGAGATTCACCTAGGATTTCCCAAGTGGCTCCTTCCCAGCCAAAACAGACCTTTCATCTGGCATCTGCCTCCAAACCAGCCACAGCCTTCCCTATCCCTCCCGCCATAGAGGACTTGCTAAAAGAGGAATGGCAAGGTCCAGAATACACATCCCCAGTCCGCCAGTGGTTCTCTAAGCTTCTGGAGATTGACAAGAAGCAATCTGAAAAGTGGTTAGACTGCCCCAGAATTGACCCTCTGATTTCTAACCTGACCAAGAAGACAGTCATACCAGCTGAGGGAGGGTCATCACTAAGGAACCCAGTAGACAGAAAAGTGGATGCCTCCCTCAAAAAGGTCTTCCAAGCTTCGGTGACATCTCTCAAAGCGGCATAAGCAAATCTCTTTTCAGCCAGAGCCGCCTTGTCCTGGGCCTCGGATTTAGCCTTTCAATTCACCGAGGACCCAGAGAAGAACTATCCGATTATTCACCAGCTGCAGTTAATGGGGTTAGCTTCAGCTTATGCACCAGACGTGTCTAAGGAGGTGGTCAGGTGTGCTGCATGGAGCATGTTCTATCAAACTGTGGCTCACTGCAACCTCTGGCTTCAGGCCTGACAAGCAGCCATTTGGGGAACATGCTCTGTGAAGGCAATCTCCTGTTTGGCTCAGCCCTGAAGGAGGCAGTGAAGGAATCTGGGGAAACGGCCAATGTGCACATGCCCCAGTCCGGGGGCGGGGTTAATCATGGTCCTCAGACTCCAGCTGCAATTTTCACGACAGAAGTTACAACAAGGATCAAAACTCTAACTTTTCTGGAAAAAGAACATGGTTTTCCTAGCGTAACCAGCGTAACTTCAGAGGGGGGTGGATCCGATGGCAGTGGTAGCACCAGAGACGCTAGAAACAACAGCAAGAAGTCACAGTGAAGCCATTCAGGCCCATCCCCAAGTAGGGGCTAGACTTTCAAATTTCCTTGAGGAATGGGTCCAAACTACATCGGACAGATGGATACTAGACATTATCAGCAAGAGTTACCTGATAGAATTTGATTCCAAGCCCCCACTACCTCATCTGTTGCCCTCCCCCATCTCAAGCAACCCATCCAAGAGACAGGTGAAGTTACAGGCCATCACAGACCTTCTGCAAGCGGGAGCCATCGAGCAGGTTCTCCCATGCAGAGTTCAGTCATGGGGTATACTCCCTATTCTTCATCATGTCCAAATGCACAGGAGGATTCAGGCCAGTCCTAGACCTCAAATTCCTGAATCATTTTGTGTGCAGCAGACCATTCAAAATGAAAACCTTTTCATCAATCATCAGAGAATTGCAACAAGGAGACTTTCTTGCATCCATCGACCTACAAGATGCCTACCTACATATTCCCATTCAAGGGTTACACAGGCAATATCTCAGGTTCAAGGTGGGGAAGTAGCACTTCCGATTCAAAACTCTTCCATTTGGCTTTTCAACAGCCCCAAGGATCTTCTTGAAGGTGCTGGTAGCTGTCATAGCTCACCTTCGGAACTGAGGGATACAACTTTTTCCTTACCTGGACGATATCCTCATCAAGGCCCTGCAGCTTGACCAAGCAGTACAGGCAGTGGTGGAAGTAGTCCGGTGCCTCTTGGCACATGGATTTGTCATCAGCTGGAAAAAGAGTTCTCTAACTCCGAGCCAGAACCTGAACCACTGGGGGCAGACTTCAGGACACAGACCACCAAGGTCCTTCCCACAGAAATGAAATTCAGGGACCTGCTGAAGCTCATCAAGAAATTTCACACAACTGCTCAGCTGCCTGCCCAGTCCTTTATGCAACTAATTGGGACTCTAGTGTCATTAGTGGATTTGGTCCCCTGGGCTCTAATACACATGTGGCCCATTCAAACCCATCTGCTCAGGCTGTGGTCCCAAGTCAGACACAACCAACACCAGCACATCCCAATTTCACAGCAGATAAAAAACCTCCCTCTGGTGGTGGTCTCAGAGGGCAAATGTCTTGAGGGGTCGCAAGTTGGGTCATCTCCACCAAATCATAATCATGACCGATGCAAGCCTCAGGGGCTTGGGGGGACCCACCTGCATCAGTTGTCGGCACAGGGCAAGTGGTCACTGGCAGAATCAAGGTACAGCATAAACGTCCTCGAGATGAGGTCAGTATGCCTAGCCCTGATACACTTTGATCAGCAAGTCCACAATTAGGATGTGCTGATTCTAACAGACTATCGAACAACGATGGCTTACATCAGCTATTAGGGAGACACAAAAAGCTTGAGAATGCTTCAGGAGTCACTTCTTCTCTTTCAATGGGCAGAGCAACATCTGGCAAGTTTAAGGACAGTGTACATCCTAGGACAAGAAAATGTCACAGCAGACTGGTTAAGTCGCCAAGATGTCCTAACAGGGGAATGGGAGCTGAAGGACAGCGCCTTCCACTTCCTAATAGAACAGTGGGGCAATCCCCAGATAGATCTTTTTGCCTGCTAGTGAAACTCCAAGACAAAGCAATTCTGTTCTCTGGCCAGAGACGAGCTGGCAGTGGCTCAGGATGCCTTTTCCCTAGACTGGGGTCAGTACAGCCTCCTGTATGCTTTTTCTCTGATACCACTGCTCTCCAGAGTTCTGCACAAAGTGCCCCACTTCTCATTCATCTGTCAATGGGACCACCTATGACTTTCCAGATCAGCCCGGACCTTCTCCATCAGGGTCCAGTTCTGCACCCCAGTTCAAACAACCTGTCCCTCTCAGCCTGGAGATTGAGCGGGAAACTTTCAAAGAGCTATGCTACACAGTTCCTGTTATTGAAATGATGGTGAACTCATGCTGCCCCTCCACCTCTAAAATGTATTATAGAATCTGGAGGAAATTCTTGTCCTGGCTTCAATCCAAAGGCGTACAGGACCATCCAATATCATTACATGTGCTATTGCAGTTTCTCCAAGAGGGGTTTGACAAAGGGCTGCAACCAGCAACTTTACAAGTTCAGGTCTCCACTCTGGGGGTGCTTTTTTTGGTAGATTCAGGGGACTCATTGGGCTCACATCCCCATGTCAGGAGGTTTCTAAGGGCAGCAACATTAAAACGCCCTCCAGTGAAGCAAACGGTACCACCTTGGAGATTTAATCTGGTTCTCAAGGCTTTGACCAAAATGCCTTTTGAGCCTCTTAAGGAGACTTCTCTCATACATCTTACAATGAAGGTTGTTTTTCTCTTAGCTATTACTTCAGCCAGGAGAATCAGCCAGCTGGGAACACTGTCCACCAAAGAGCCGCACACTATTTTTCATCAGGACTCTGTGATGCTCCATACAGATCCAGGGTTTTTGCCCAAAGTTATGTCTCCCCTCCACTGCAACCAAGAGCTAATTCTTCCTTCTTTCTGCCCACACCCCAAAAATGAAAAGGAAAAGGAATTTCATATGCTAGACCCCAGAAGAGCTATGACAATGTATATTAAGAGAACAGAGGCTATTCGCAAAATGTCAAGTTTGTTCATTTTAACTACAGGCCAGAATATGGGTAAAAAAGTTTCAAAAGACTCTATAGCCAGATGGATTAGATCTGTCATCACCACGGCTTATGACCTGGCTGGAGTATCTTTGCCTGGTCCAGTGAGAGCCCATTCCACCAGAGCGATGGCCACTTCATGGGCAAACTTCAGAGAAGCATCTCCATTAGACTTTTGCAGGGTGGCCACATGGTCATCCATTCACACATTTACAAAATTTTACAAACTGGATGTGATGTCCTCGATGGAGGCATCCCTGGGCCATCGAGTGCTTCAGGTGGTGGTGGACCCTTAGTGGCACTTGACATTCTTCCCACCCGGGACATCTGGGGAAGTACTGATTTTGTATATCCCATGAGTAAGGAAGCCTGGAGACTAGCTTAGGAAAGAGAGAGAGAAATCAAAATTTATATACCTGTAAATTTTCTTTCTCCAACTGCTAGTCTCCAGGCTTCGGATTCCCTCCCAGAATATATATAGTTGGCTGGCCTTACAGCCATGTATGCCTTAACTTTCTTGTGTTTTGTTTCCAAGTTCTTGTAGTATTGCCACATTTAGACTGCTTTTGGAACAACTGAGGGAAACCAGAAATAGAGAGCTAGATGTCCCCTGCTGCAGAGGTTTAGTTCCTGCCTTCCAACCAGCATTAGGAGGTACAGCCCATGTGGAAGGAAGCCCAGAGACCAGCTGTCAGAGAAAGAAAATTTACAGGTACTTGAATTTCAATTTTTCTTAATGAACTCCTACAAAGACTTACAAAAAGGAGCTGCAATATTTTGCAAAAGAGAGAGACTGAGAGACTGAGATTGGAAATTGAGAAGAAAAACTCAGAAGGACTGTTTTCTATGTTTCTACTGCCATCGTAAATAGTTATTCTGAACAATTTTATTTTTTTTATTTTACTGTTAATAATAATAAAACTCTTACTCTTACTTTTACAATGGCTCCTGGTATTCATATGCTTCCTGACTTGTGCCTCAATGACACCTTTCAGTGAAAAAGTACTTCCTAACATTACCCCTGAGCCTTCTACCCTTCAGACTCATATCATGCCCCCTTGTTCTTGTGCAGTTTTCTCTGAAATATGCTTTACACCTGTACCCTGTTTATTCCCCTAAGGTACTTGAAAGTCTCTATTATATATCCCTTCTTTCCTCCAGTAAATAGATATTAAGGTGCTTAAGTCTTTCCTCATAGGGCTTCTGGTGCAGTCCATGTACCATCTCCGTTGCCCTTCTCTGGACTGCCTCTGTTTTGTCAATGTCCTTCCAGAGATGAGGTCTCCAGAACTGGACACAGTACTCCAGCTGAGGCCTCACCAGTGATCTGTACAGTGGCATCACCACCTCTTTCCTCCTGCTTGTTATGCCCCTTCCTATGCACCCCAACATTCTGTTTTATTTCCCCCACTGCCTTTTCACACTGTTTGGTCACCTTCAGATCATCAGATATGATAACCCCCAGGTCTCTTTCCTGACTTGTGGTGGCCAGAATTTCCCCACACATTCTGTACTCCCCCTTGTATTCCTGTGACCCAGGTGCATGATCTTGCACTTCTTAGCATTGAAACTTAACTGCCAGACACCCGACCACTCCTCTATCATGTACCGAAAAGTTGAGAAGCTGGTCAAACCAGACCCCATGGTATTTGAAGGAGTCAACATCCTCGATCATGGACCCATCAAGGGTGCAGAAAGAAGGTGAGGCAGTGAGCCTGGAGAGTCTTTGCCTGGAGCCAAAGGTCATGGAGATGGTCTTTTTGGTTTTGAGAGACAGCTGATTTGACCAGAACCAGAGCTGAACTTTGTCAAAGTCCAACCAGAGTCTGTTCACAAAAGCATGGGAGGAGCTAGAGGAAAAGAGAACAGTGTCATCTGCATACATGTGTTTAACCACAGAGGAACAGGCAGTAGGGTGGTCATTCAGGAAGATCAAAAAAAGTAATGGTCCAAGAACGGAACGTTGAGGGATGCCGGAGAGGAGAGTATAGGGAGTTACCTATTCTAACTGACTGAGTCCTACCCACTAAATAGGAATATAACCAGTTAGTGGCGGGGACAGATAGTCCTGCTGCAGCAAGCCTATCAAGGAGAAGAGGGTGGGCTACAGTATCAAAGGCTTTGGCCAAATTGACAAAAATAACAGATGTAATACAGCCCTGATCCATGCTGGAGAGAATGGAATCAGTAAGCTGGAGGAGGAAGGCAGAGGTGGAGTGGGATTTACAAAAGCCAGACTGGAAAGAAGGAATAAGGAAAGCTGAGACAGGACAAGGTGTTCTTGAAGCTTTGCAAGGATCAGGAACAGAGAGATAAGATGGTACTTGTCAGAACAGGAAGAGTCACCACCGTTGGGGAAAGGTATTACCATGGCATGTTTCCAGGCATCAGGGACAGAGTCAAGGGAGAAAGAGAGGTTTAGGAGGGGGGAGGAGAGTGGAAGGGCAATGGTGGCAGCAGAGAGACGAAGGAGATTTGGGTCGAGCCCATTGAGGATCTTGCCCTTTTGAGGGCTGAGTGCTAGGAGAGCTTTTAGGGTGTCAGTGGGAGATATTGGGGAGAATGAGAAATATGGGGGCATGGAGAGTGGCTGGGGGCAGCTGTAGAGAGGGAGAGAGGTGGGAGAGAAGACAGTTGATGAAGTAAGCATTAAATTCAAAAGCTACTAAGGGAGGGGCTGAAATAGCAGAATCACCCACCTTGAGGACAGAGATGGGAGACTGGGCAGGTGGGGAGAAGAGGGTATAGACTACCCTCCAGAACTTGGAGGGGTGGGTTGATATTATTCTGGAAACAGGTGAAAAAGTATTCTAATTTGGCCTCTCTGATGGCCCTGGTGCAGGCATTTCTGAGGGTGTAGTACTTGAGACACATACATGTAACTAGGGGGGGGAAACAATTAGAATCCTTTTGAAAACCCTCTAGTGTTCGAGTTCTAATTTAGAACTCGAACACCAAGGTTCAAGGAGGGTCCGAATCTTTGCCAACTAGTTCTGACAACCCTAGTTCACAGTATACAAAATCTGTCAGTGAGACATTTTACAGTAGGTAATGACTATTTCATCTCCCCTTGTTACAACTCGTGGAGGTTATGCTACAGATATAATAGTAAAACATAGTATACTATTCAAATAGTTTGTTAAATGAATCTGATGCAGCAAGACCATGGACGACCCATTGCAACATTTAATAGAGTCTCACCCTTTCATTAAGGCTGTAGAACTAGCCTAAGAGGCCATGAACCTAAACTGATAAACATCAGAAGTGACCTTACATTTTATATAGGACAGATTACCTCCCCCCCCCACCTCTCCCTTCCAACAACAATTCAAACTGGCATAAAAGTCAGTGCATCAACATGAGCAGTAACACTTTAAACTGGGAGATACAGAAACTGGTAACTTAACCTTTCTAGCATTCTCCTGTGTTGTGATAATTTTAAATTTCAAGGGAATTTACAGCCAGCAGTGATACTGGAAGTCAAGCCTTAGAAATGTTTGGTTCCAGAGGGTTGGTTAGCGGCTCGCATGTTCATTAATTGGTGCACTGAATCTCACTTCAGCTAAGAGTACCTAGCCATACTTAAATAAATTGCCTCACAGACATTAAATTTGTCTTACCTGAGGATGTACATCAAAATCCTAGCAGGCGATTGCCCTTGTGATCGCTAAGACTATAGTCTGGGTCCCTGTAGCCCCACATTATATGGATGGATTACATTCCAAGGCCGATACCTCCAAATGCCACTTCAACCCCGATGTGGCTGCCATTTTAGATTCAAACACTGAGGAAAATGCCAATCTACCATAATCAAAAACTACTATTCTAACCGCACACAGTATCAAGTAAGGTACATGCGCTTTGTAGAAATAAAAAGGAACCTTTCAGAAACATTTTAGTGAGCTATCAGCATTTTAACAATTTGCAAAGTGGAATAAAACTTCATGTGTCCCATATAGTTTATGAGTCCTACTCGCCATCTTCACTTTCCGTGCCCCCATATTCAAAGTCCTTTCGTATGGCTTGTAACTTATGGCCAGCATCCATGGTGTCCCCAAAAGTGGAAACCCTCCCTGCATATGTTGTTTTGAGGTGCACTGGCAGCTGCAGTGTACGTGATATCCCTAAAGAGCACAGTCCAGCGCAAACAGCATCGAACCCCCTCCTTTTCTGCCATGTAACAAAACTTAAGGCATTGGTGGAGAACATCGGACCAAATTCTTAATTTCAACAGGAATATAAATTTTACGAGAATAATTACGTTATGTGATCGTGCACAGATGGACATAGAAAGATGTTCCAACGTAACATGGCCACTCATAGATGTACCTCTTGGAATGTGCAGACGTTCTTCAGGACAATGGAAAACCAGTCATTAGAAAAATAAAAAGCAGTCAAGAAGTGCATATCTAAAATGTTTACTTAAAGTGGGCAGTAATATTTTTTTACAAAGAACAGTTACAGTGAACAACTGAAACAGTTGGTGATAGTGGAGAACACTGGACTGCTCAGTTACTGCAGTGTCTCACTACGTTACTTTCTTTGAGTTGGGGGGACTCTGCCCTACACACACCCTTGTCTTTTTAACTTGGGGGTCGGGGGGGAAAGTCCCCCAACACAAATAAATGAATTAAAAAAAATTAACAGAAACACCTAACTGTAAAAAAATAACATACGTTGGTACCCTACACAAATAGCAATACGTTTTTCATTACGTCACTCTACTCAATTACCATAGCATCTCGCTACATAAGTGGTGGTGGCCTGATGTTCTCAACCCCCTTATGGTGCTCAGAACACCGGCATTACAGCGCTGGCAATTAGGGCACCAAATGTGGGAATCGCCACCCTCCTCGAGGTCCCGACTCCGTTGGAATCATTAAGTAAGGGTTTGTGTGTGGGGCACAGCAAAAGTGATCAGCGACATTGCCGATTGGCACCTTAATTGCCTGGCGCTGGAACACTGGCACGTTCTGAGGGTAGAACCTTCTCCACCTATGTCAAACTTAAATCTGGAAAACAATGCAGAGATGAGCCATCTGAAAATTGAAGAGAACTGAGTTGTTTTGCTTTTTTCAGAATTAAGTCACAAATGTGCACTCCCGTGGTTACTTCTAGGAGTGTTCTAGGCAAGTCCGGGTTGTTTGTTATCCATCTCAGGGTAATGCAATAAGAACAAAGGATTAGGTGTACAGACTCAAACTTAAAGTTCTTTCAGCAGTTTTTTTATTTTATTTTTTTATTGAAATGTTTCACCAGGAAGGCATACTGAGCAGACAACTGCTCATTTCCAGATGCATCCTGGGGGCGGGAACAGGAGGAAATGGTACATTGCATACAATATTTGTACAGTAGCAGAAATTAACAACGCATTTAGTATATTTAATATTTACAGAATTTTGAGAAGCACCAGTATACACTACAGGTTTTAACACAGGAGACAACAAGGCCGGACAAGCCACCTACCAGATAAGCAAGTGCTAAAACATACAAGGTTGGTATATATTTTATATATATATATAATATATATATATATATATATATATATATATATACACACACACACACACACATATACATACATACATACACATACACACAATGTATGTAGGGATTCCACTGTGGTGAGTTTGCCAACTGCTGGATATTGCAGAAAGTATTTATTTTCTTTGTATATTTTTTCTGTTTATGCTTTAAAAGGGTTACATGCAGAGGATTTTGGTTATGTTTACTTCCCAAACAGGCCAGAACTAAGGGTTGTCAAAAGGTGCCCATGTGTTTTTTTTTAAATGGGCACATACTTTCACTGAAAGTTCACAGGAAAGAGAGAATGTCTTGCAAAATATCTGACATTCCTCTGTGAACTGAGAATAGGCCGATTAGCCAGGAAGCTAAGAGTTCATTTCAAAAAGGATGGAAGTCCCCGGTTAGCTAATTGGTGTAATAAAATCTCAGGATAAGAGGAGCCATCTCGCCTGTCATAAACTTTAAGATCAAAAGGAAAATAGTTTAAGCAGGAGGTATCAGAAAGTTACCACATTTTCTTTTATAAGTGCCAGGAAGTTGGGCTGTGGGAGGACACTTGATATAGATATATATATATATATATATATATATATATATAAATTTATATTTATTGCTTTTATCATAAAAAACAATAGATATTGTACATTCTCCTGTCAGACATCACATAAGCAGTACAGATACATCCAATGTATAATTAGGATTGGTAGCCTATACAGAACTATTTTAGGAACGGGGGGGAACGAGAAATTAAAGTGTCCCTTAAAATGGTAGTCCAATAAAGCTACAGTCCACCAAGGCTTGTGGGGAAACCATTCCTTAATTTAAGAAGTCCAAACAATCTTGTAATACTCAACCAGCAAAGTTGATATGTCCCCACATCAAAATAGGTGTTCCAAACATTTATGCCACATTAGCAACAGATACATCTACTGTAATACTGCTCAAACATAATATTTTAAACTGTATTCTACAGTCCTTACAACTTCCCTCATTGCTCTGTGCTCAACTGACCCATAGAATTGGAAAAAAACATAAAACTAATAAATTGGCACATTTATATTTTACTTACCTTCAGCATCAATTAAACTGTTCAGGTCTCCTCATCCGATTCCGGCATGTCCTGACTCTCTGGCGCTTGAAGTTCTCAGCTGATGGATTCCACCTTTTTGCTGACTTCCTCAGGGTCACTGAATTGGAACATATGTCCCCCATAGTAGATGCAAAGCCGGGCAGGCATTAGCAATGAATGTGTTATCCCCAAGCCAGGAAGTCGTGCCCAGACCGCGTCAAACTTCTTCCTCCTCTTCCTGGTTGCGTATGATAAATCCAGGAATAAGTGAACTGTAGAGCCATTAAAGCTTAGGCCATCTGCTGCTCTGGCTGCGTGAAGGAGTAAATCTTTGATAGAGGGACTCGTGGTCATCAGGAGGATAACTCTCGGGGCCTCAGCATGTGGAGTTATTCGGTAAGCTTTGCAAAAATGATTAGCTGTATCTTTTGGTAAGTCCAACACTTCAACCAGCCATTTCTGTAAAAAGGATAACATTTCCCCTTCTTCGCTTCCTTCTGGCATGCCAATGATTCTCACGTGAGAGGCTCTGCTCAAGTTCTCCAAGGCCTCAAGTCGATATTTTAATTGTGCATTTTCTTGCACCAATTTAGAAGCAGTAGCCATCGCTTGAGTAGCGGTCTTCTCTGCTGATGTAGTGATTTGAGTAGCCACCTCTAGATTAAAATCTTGCTCCATTAACCGTTGTAGAATTGACTCCACTTTCTGGTCTATGGCCTGCATTGAAATTTGCAGCGCTCTCCATGGGGGCTCCGTCCCAGTCGATATCAGTGGGTTGATAGGAGCCTGTATGTCTGCTGCCGGAGTTGTTTTAGAATCACTACCACTCGCCTTTTGATTGTGACCCATAGCAGTATCTGGTATCAGTCAATTCCTTTTGTTGTCAGCTACTGAGATTTGGAGGATTAAGAGACACTTCTTGCCTTATATTTTAGTTGTTTGAGTTTAATTACCACTTGGATGCAGAGCTGTTCCAATATGCTTCTTGCCGGTTGGCTGCTCAACAGTGCCCCCGACACCTGAAATGTTAATTATGATGATTCCCTAAGAGTAAGAGAGACCCCTGCTGGACTAAAAGATAAGGCCACCAGCTATAAACCAGAGATGGTATTTACAGACTGCCAGAGGGGCTATATATACCCCTGCAAACAGAAGCTCATCGCATTGCATTTGGATACTTGTTCCTGACCACAAAAGAAGCAAGACTGTCACAACATAGAGACAGACTAAGAATCAGTGAATGCTACAGAAGGACTGAAACTTTTGCCAACTTCTCTTGGTTCTGGTCTTTCTGAATTTTCCACAAACAAGGAAGACACTAGATAGTTACATTTTACAGTGTGCTTTTGCATGTATAGTTCCACCTTTATTTTTGTTATTCTGTAACCAGATTTCTAAACCTTTCATTTGTAAAGTTTGTATGATAAACATTTAGATTTAGTAAAAGCATTTTGGCTTTTAAAACTGCCTATGAGTGATTTTTTTGTGTGTAGATGTAACCCCCCCCCCAATCCACCTTTGGCTATCTGGCACCACCTCCCCATTATAAGAACTAATGCTCCATATGTGGCATACCAATTACTTTTGGCAGAATTACACAAATGGTACCACCCCTAGCATTAGAGTGTATACCAGGCTCATTATCTAGAAGATGGGGGTGGGGGTACAATACTAAAAAATGAACCTTTATATTTACCACCAGGTCTGGGGAGATGATGCTAGGGGTATGCTAGACCTAACTGCTGAGGGGCCCCAATAATGTTCACACAGAAGCAATAAGCTGAGTGTCCAAAGCAGTAGCTGGGATAGTGCAGTATGGCTTTATTCACAGATGTTACTTAAAGCAAGGGTGGCCCACCAACGGTCTGTCATTGCAACACAGGTACACTCTCTTTTGTAGAAATGCTTTGCTAGGCAGTACTGTTTTTCACAGAAACATCTCCTTTCCCTCTAAGTGTATTCTTGTGGGATGTGCCACACACTTTAACCATTTCCAAAATACATTTCCATTTCCATAGTGTATGCTTGTGGGATGTTCCATACACATAAAAAATCCTCCTGGAGCATGGCCTTTGCCCAGGGAACACTGGCACCTGTCCATGAACCAGTTAGCCCTGTCTGAGACTCCAGATGGTGTTCCTCCCACCCTTTGCCCCAAAACAGTCTCTGCCATTCCTTCAGGATTACACCAAAAGAGTCTTCAATCCCCCACTGAATTGCTAAAGACTCCCAACTTCAACTTTAAATTCAGCACATTTGTGGTGAAAGGGGTCCTGACCACTGTGATCTAGCCTTATCTAGGACACACGCACCTCAGACAACTCCCTAAGAGAACAGTCACAAAGTCTGTACTCACAGATTAGTTGTGCCTTCCTTCCAGTCATGGAAAAAACAAAAGAAAGGCACCTTTTCCTCTCTGGTAACTTGTCAGATTCTACTCATTGTCCTTCTGCAAGGCAGCTGTAAACTTCAGAACCTTCAGGGGATTGCCCCTTGGATCCACAAGACATTGCAGTTCCTCTCACTCCCTCTGGAATGAATCTTAGAGTCCTGCAGGCAAACGGTCTTCACCACTTCAAAGGCAAACCAAGGATTTTAAAAAACTAGGGTGAGAAATGACCAGGGATCCCTTTTCAGAGCCCCACTAGCAGACCTCCTACCACTCTGACACTCTAACTCAGAATAACTGCTGAGCATTCTAAGCTTCCCCTGAGCAGCTGACTCAAAAATGGTTATGCTGCTGCAAAAGTTCTCAATTACATAATCATCCCTCTCTCAGGTTGGCTGAGTAAACAATGATGTCATTATATTGGAAACCCCTAATGAGCTCCCCACCAGCTGCCTTTTCTTACCTGTCTAAGACTAGTACTAATGGAATTCTAGTAACCCCAGGGGACTGGGTGGTTACATAGAAGAAAAAGGTTCAATCAATTTGGAGACCAGCCTATAATTGCTAAAGCGCTACCATTCGCTGCCAAGACTAGGATCCTGAAAAAAGGAATCTGAGTGCCTTAAGTAAGGGAAATACACAGGTCTTGGGGGGGTTGTAAGGGGGATTTAGGTGCTGCACACCCCGTGGGAGAGGATGCAGTCAGGTTTACAAGGACAAAACCCTGAAGAGCTCATCACACCTGGGTCTTTCCTCCATTACAGCAACTGAGGAGGGTTCTCATCTGGCTATATTGAGACTGTATTTGGCCCTTACCCAGAATAGAGAGGAAGCCCTGGGACCTCATCATGAAATCAGTGAGTACTCTAGAAGGACACTTGGAGGGTATTCCTGTTCCCCCGTCACTGATTGCACTTAGGGGTGGGCAGTGTGAGCTCAGTGGATCTGGCCTCCAGGAGTGGGTTTGTGACAGATTTGGTGCACAGTGTTGGGATTCAAGAGATATTGGTGGCACAGGTATAGGGGTTGGATTCGAGGCTAGTGTATCAGATTGATAAACTGAAAACAATACACCCAAAACAGGACAGAGATTTTGAAAAAAAAATTTGGTTACAGTATAAAGTTCCCTACCCTGTTTTTTTTTTGTTTTTTTTTTTGGTGTAAGTGTAGCAGTAGTTAGGGAAGAAGATGGCTTCCAACTACAGCAAATACACTGCAAACCACCTAAGGCAGTTGTGTCAGGAAAGAGGGGTCCAGTACAAGGGGCAAACCTATAAGAACCTCATGGAGGCTCTTGTGGCAGCCAATGAGCAAGCAGTTGCCCTGAACCTCGAGTCACAGCAAATGATTGAAAGGGACCAGATCTTGGGTGTGAGGGTGCGAAGAGAGGTCACAGTGTCCAGGCAGGGAGAAGGACAGCGAGGCCAGAGGAAACCCAGAGCCACAGCACCAGGGGAAGGTCACCACAGACCTGGAGCTGGAAGGGATCTGGCTACAATTTGAGCTGAAGAAATTGGAGCTGGAGCAGAGACAGTTCAAAGTCCAGCAGCAGAGGGAGTTTGAGCAGAAGAGGTTTGAACTGGAGATGCAGGAAAAACAGTGCCAGAGAGAGGCCAAGGAAAATGAAAAGCAGCCTCAGAGAGAGGCCGAGGAAAAAGAAAGTCAGCACCAGAGAGAGTTTGAACTGGAGAAGCTAAGACTCCAACGACCAGTACCAGAGGAGGTAAGTGGCAGGGGTGAACCTGAAACTCCAGGGCTGGGGTATAAGTTAAATTCCAAATTAATAGCTGAATTTAAAGAAGGGGAGGATATGAATGCATTTTTGAATTCATTTGAACAGTTCTGTATCCAGGCCAAAATACCCAGGGAGTCCTGGAGCTTCCTGCTATCTCTGCTACTTATTGGTAAAGGGCATGAGGCACTATGCCAAATGGACAGTAATGACAGCAAAAATTATAAGAAACTTAAAGCTGCTTTACTTAAAAAGTATGAACTGACCCCTGAAGCCTACAGGGTTAAATTCTAGAAACTCTGAAAAAGCCCTGACATGAGCTTTGAGGAACTCGCCACAAAATTACGTCAGTTTTTAAAACATTGATAGGAGGGGGTGGAAGCAAACTCTGTGGGAAAATTGAGAAGATTGTACTTTTAGAGCAGTTCTTTTGGGCTTGCCCAGCAGAGCTGAAAAACTGGCTAAAGGACCGAGATCCCAAATACAGCACAGCAAGCTGCTGAGCTCTCGGACAGCTATGTCAGGAGTCGGCCTGCTCTGAAATGAAGTGGGACAGGTGTGGCAGAGCAGAAAGGGAAAAGTGCACCTTCAGGGTAGCTAAAACCCTCACTGCCTCTGCCAAAAGGGGCAGCCCCAAGTTACCAAAAAGGGATTTCTTGGATAAGAGAAATGACTGTCGGTTTTGTAAACAGCCAGGGTATCTTACTAGACAGTGTTATAAAAAGGCACAGAGTGGACAAAGTGGTGCTTGAACAGAGTTGAGTGCACTGTGTATCCCTGAAAGCATGCTGTAAACATGAGGGAACACATACATCTGGTTACTGTAAATGGGGTGCAGACCCATGGGTTAAGGAACACTGGGGGGGGGCGTCTTCTACCTTAGTAAAAGGGGATTTGGTTGGGCCTGAACAGCTTATACCTAATCAGTTTGTAATGGTGAGGGGACTCACTGGGGAGGAGAAAACTCTGTCACTAGCTAGTGTTCTGCTGGACTGGGGTGAGACAGGAGCGAGGGTGCAAAAACTGGCAGTGGCAGACAACCTCGCCCTGGATGTGATTATTGAGAATAATCTACAGCAGGGGGTGGTGTGTGTGGTTACCCACAGTCAGACTGCTAAGGCCCCTGGTACTTCCCTGATCCCCACAGAAGCCCCAGTGGAGAAAAAAAGGAGGCTAGTTTCCTAGCCTGTGTCTCCTGACATGGAGAGCAGTGAAAGGGAAATGGGGCGTTCCCAAGTAGCCATTCATAAAATGGCTACACAAGGTTACTCTGAGGAGGGAGGGGTAACAGTCAGAAGGTTAGGGATGTCAGTGACTCTGAATGCCCTGATGCTAGAGTTATGGACCCCAGTTTAGGAACTGAGGGGGACATGTCCCAGGCTTTGGGAAAGTGTAGATTTTGCAGTTGCTCAGAGGACTGACCTTAGTTTGGAGAGGCTGAGGGCTTGTGCAGAATCTGAGAGGACACAGGGAGGTGACATGAGACATAGGGTATTTGGGGACAATGGACTGTTGTATACACAGGACGTGAGGACAGAAGGAGGGGTGATGGGCAGGCAGCTTGTCGTTCCCCAGGGGTATCGTGAGTATTGTTCAAGGTTGCTCATGACAACCCTATGTCTGAACATCTGGACATTGCACGCACCACGCAACGATTGGTCCAGAATTCCTATTGGCCCAACTTCACCCAGCAGGTGAAGGAATACTGCAGGTCTTGTCACCGGTGCCAACAATTAGGGAAGGCAGGTAGTAAAACCAAAGCTGCCCTAATTCCTTTGCCCACTGTGGAGGAGCCATTTCAGAGGTAGGAATGGATATTGTGGGACCCTTGAATACCCAAGCTCCTCTGAGAGAAAGTTTATTATGATGGTGGTAGATTATGCCACCCGATATCCAGAAGTGGTCACCCTCTCCTCACTTAGGGCAAAGTCGCAGATGCCTTGCTAGGGATTTTCTCCCGTGTAGGGTTTCCACAGGAAGTTATCTCTGATCAAGGGGGTAGCTTCATGTCAGACTTGATGCAGAGTTTGTGGGAGAAGTGTAGGGTGATGCAGAGATGCATGACACCTTATCACCCACAAGCCAATGGGCTTGTGGAAAGGTTTAATGGTACCCTAAAATTGATAATCCAACTGTTTGCTGAACAGCATGGGAGGAACTGGAAAAAATACCTTCTCCACCTGTTGTTTGCATACAGGGAGATGCCCCAAGGCAACAGGGTTTTCCCCCTTCAAACTCTTATACAGTCATAGGGTGCATGGGCCCCTAGACATGATTCAGGACTGGGAATGCAAGCACGCCACCCAGAGAAATCCCATAGTGGAGTATGTCCTTACATTTAGGGAGAAGCTGAAGGAGCTTATGGGAGTGTCCCAAAGCAACCTGTCAGCTGCCCAACAGAATCAAAAGGTTTGGTACAACCACGGAGCCAAAGTGCGCTTGTACAGTGCTAGTCAGGAAATAATGGTCCTAATTCCAGTCCAGAAGGACAAGCTGCAGGCCGACTTGGTGGGACCATATAAGGTAGTCCAACAGGTCAATGACGTAAATTATATTGTGGAACTGCCTGACAGGAGACATACCTATAGGATGTACCATATCAACATGATGAAGCCATATGCAAACAGTGCTGACATGGTATTTGCAGTGTGTAGTCCTGGGGAGAGGACAGATGAGAAAGACCCCCTACTGGACTTGCTAGAGGAAAGCAAGTGGGAGTCATCTGTGGAGGCAATCAATCTGTCACCCCAGATGACCCAGGAAGTGAGTGAGGTTTTAGAGGACTTTGCCCCTTTGTTTATGACCAAGCCTGGACAAGCCCCCTTGGTGACACATGATGTAGACATGGGGACACAAGCACCCATACGGCGGACAGCCCACCAGGTGTCTGAGGCCATCTTAAAGGACATTAAGAGGGAGGTGGAGGAAATGCTGTATTTAGGGATAATTCAGAAATCCCACAGTCCCTTGGCCTCACCCGTAGTCCTCGTTCCCAAACTGGATGGCTCTACTCGCTTTTGCGTGGACTGTCATGGACTCAATGCAGTCACAAAGTCTGATGCCCACCCAATGCCATGGATGGATGAACTACTGAACAAGTTGGGAGGGGTGACATACCTTACCACAATTGACTTAACAAA
This sequence comes from Neoceratodus forsteri, assembly GCA_016271365.2. Classification (NCBI taxonomy): domain Eukaryota; kingdom Metazoa; phylum Chordata; order Ceratodontiformes; family Ceratodontidae; genus Neoceratodus; species Neoceratodus forsteri. The sequence continues at coordinate 34,955,146 of CM028133.1, read as the reverse complement.
AGGGTACTGGCAGGTGGAGTTGACTACCAGAGCTAGAGAACAGTCTGCCTTCATCATTCCAATAGGGTTATTTGAATTCCGGGTAATGTCTTTTGGAATGAAGAACGCCCCTGCTATATTCCAAAGGTTGGTCAACCAGGTGTGACATGGTAGTGAAGAGTACGCAATGGCTTATCTGGATGATATTGCCATATTCAGTACCCCCTGGAAGGAACACCTGTCCCACCTGAAGGAAGTGTTGGGAAGGATACAGAGAGCAGGGCTCACTGTAAAGGTTGAAAAGGGCCAGGTGGCTATGGCGGAGGTGGCATACCTAGGCCATGTAGTGGGTTGGGGGCAGCTTCACCCTAATCAAGCAAAAATTGAGGCAATAAAGGCATGGCCCATGCTGGAAACCCAGAAGCAGGTTAGGAGCTTCCTAGGGACCGCAGGGTACTACCAAATGTTTGTGCCCAATTACAGTACCCTGGCGGCTCCCCTATCTAAATTGCTGAAGAGAAGACAGCCCAAAAGGGTAAACTGGGAGCCAGTGAATGAGCCTTTGCATGGCTAAAAGAGGCCCTGTGCAGTGCTGCTGTGTTGTCCAGTCCAGATTACAGTAGGCAATATGTGGTCCAGACAGATGCCTCAGCCAGACATCTAGTCAAGGAAAAGGCCACCCAATAGTGTGCCTAAGCAAGAAGTTACTTCCTCAGGAGCAGGCATTCTCCACAGTAGAAAAGGAATGTCTTGCACTGTTATGGGAACTGAAGAAATTAGAGGCATACCTCTATGAAAGACGCTCCAAGGTCCAGACCAATCACAACCCCCTGGTGTGGTTAAATGAGATGGGTAAAACAAATGGGCACCTACTCCGATGGCGTATTGCCCTACAGGCCTACATGACAATTACCCACAGGGCCGGGTCAGCCAATGCAAACGTAGATGGCCTACCTTGTCAGTTAGAACAGTAAACAGAATTATGGAAACTACCATACGATAGGGAGTGTGTTCCCGTACATTCAGTCTAAGAAGAGAGGGATGTGGTGAGTTTGCCAACTGTTGGAATACTGCAGATAATATTTTCTTTCTATATTTTTTTCTGTTTATGCTTTAAAAGGGTTACATGCAGAGGATTTTGGTTATGTTAAATTCCCAAACAGGCCAAAACTAAGGGTTGCCAAAAGATGCCCATATGTTTTTTTTTAAAAGGGGTACATAGTTTTACTGAAAGTCACAGGAAAGAGAGAATGTCTTGAAAAATATTTGACATCCCTCTGTGAACTGAGAACAAGCCAATTAGCTAGGAAGCTAAGAGTCCATTTCAAAAGGGATAGAAGTCCCTTGCTAGCTAACTGGTGTAATAAAATCTCAGGATGAGAGAAGCTGTCTCGCCTTTCATAAACTTTAAGATCAAAAGGAAAATAGTTTAAGCAGGAGGTGTCAGAAAGTTACCACATTTTTTTTAGAAGTAACAGGAAGTTGGGCTGTGGGAGGACACCTGAAATATTAATTATGATGATTCCCTCAAAGTTTGGGAAAGAGCAAGTGAGACCTCTGCTGGTCTAAAAGATAAGGCCACCAGCTATAAACCAGAGAGGGGTTTTACAGACTGCCAGAAGGGCTATATATACCCCTGCAAACAGAAGCTCATTGTATGGCATTTGGAAACTTGTTCCTGACCACAAGAGAAGCAAGACTGCCACAACACATAGACAGACTAAGAACCAGTGAATGCTACAGAAGGACTGAAACTTTTGCCAACTTCTTTTGGTTCTGGACTTTCTGAATTTTCCACAAACAAGGTAGACACTAGATAGTTACATTTTACAGTGTGCTTTTGCATGCATTTTTCCCCCTTTATTTTTGTTATTCTGTAACCAGATTTCTAAACCTTTTGTTTGTAAAGTTTGTATGCTAAACATTTAGATTTAGTAAAAGCATTTTTGCTTTTAAAACTGCATGTGAGTGATTTTTGTGAGTGTAGAAGAAAACAATTCAGTCAGTTCTGAGGCCAGCCTGTAACTGCTAAAGCGTTACCATTTGCTGGTAAGACTAGAATCCTGAAAAAGGGGATCTGGGTGCCTTAAGTAAGGGAGATACACAGGTCTCAGGGAGAGTCTGTAAAGGGGAACTAGGTGCTGCACACCCCATGGGAGAGGACACAATCAGGTTTACGAGGGCAAAACCCCAAAGAGCTTGTGACACCTGAGTCTTCCCCCAGTACTGCAACTGAGGAGGGTTCTCACCTGGCTACAGACTTGAGACTGTATTTGGCCCTTACCCAGAATAGAGAGGAAGCCCTGGGACCTCGTGGTGGGTGTTCAGTTATGAACTCAGCGTGCAGTCTAGAAAGATACTTGGAGGGTATTCCTGTTCCCCCCCCCGTCATGGATTGCACTTAGGGGTGGGCACTGTGAGCTCAGTGGACCTGGCCTCCAGGAATGGGTTCATGACATCCACTACTTAAATAAATGCATTATTTACTTACTTTCGTACCTTTATTTCATTTAGTTACTTTCATAAGTCACTCTTGGCTTTACCACTCGTCAGTTATGGTCCTGCCCCCTCACTCAAGGAAATAAATGGCATATTTGAACATAGGCCATTGTATATCTTCTATATATTCATTGCAAAAAGTTGCGTTAATGAACCAATTAGGGTTCAGCTTAATGGCACAAAAATAGGGAAATGTAGCGTTAGGGTTTCTAACTCTAAATCCCCATCCCCCCAAGCAGCAAAAAGACAAGACCACACAAGCAACCACAGACAAACATCATCACGTAAGACAAAGATACACAGATGCTGTCATCAGATAAGAACCGCTAGGCCCATCCAGTCTGCCCATACAGCTTTTTTCAGATGACACAATAGGCATCTTTCATCTGGGTCCAGTACTTCTGCAACCACAGTTTTATTTATTTATTGGTTAATTGATTTATGTAAACATATTTTATGAGGTAAGCACATAGATCCCAGGGCCCATTTCCAGTTGCGACCTGTGTGTACAAATGAAACAAGTACATGGTAAGCAATATGTTCTAGTACATGGTAAGCAGCATGTCAAAGATACTATACACATGCACATTGCAAGACATACACACCCACTTCTGGCTGTGGATAGAAATCCATGCTACTCAAATCACAATATTACTTTTGTCTGCAGAAGCACAGGCCCCTGCAGGGCCAGCACTTCTGCAGCCACAGATACCCATGCATTGTGCAAGACATGCACACCCACTACTGCAGCCACAGATACAAATCCATGGCACTTAAATTACAACACTACTTCTGTCTGTAGAAGTGCTGGCCCCTTCTGGAACCACAAATACACATGTGCAGTACAAGACATAACACACCCACTTCTGGCTGAAGAAGCACTGGCCCTACATGTGCCTGCACTTCTACAACTGCAGATACATATCCACAATATCCAAATTACAACAATATTTCTGTCTGCAGAAGAGCAGACCCCTGGGGGCTAGTTCCTCTGCCACCACAGATACACATGCACATTGTATAACATACACACCTACTTCTACAGTCACACTGTTACATTTCTAAACAGCACTGATGGAGTATTTTTTTTTTTTTAAGAGCAGCATGCTGTATGCATATTTTTGAAGGTACCACATTACTGCTACTGCATTCGTGTCATCTGGAAACAGTTGTATGTTGTTTGTCTTACCTGATGATGGCTGGCTGTGGTTGCTTGTGTGGTCTTGTCCTTCTGCTGCTGTGGGGGGTGGGGGGGGAGTTAGGATTGGAAACCCTAACAGAACATTTCCCAACTTTTGTGGCATTAAGTTGAACCCTAACTGTTGCATTAATGCCACGTTTTTTCCAGTGAATTTCCTGTCTTTTTAAAATGTTATAGACTCAAATTAAAACAGTACTTCTGGCTGCAGAAGTGCTGGCCCCCTTTTGCAGACACAGGTACACATGCACACTGCAAGACATACACAGTCACTTCTGGCTGCAGATAGAAAGCCTTGATACCCAAAGCACAACCCACTTCTGGGTGCTGAAGTGCATCCCCCCTCCTGCACTATGTGGGTGTGTTATTTTCATAGGGCCCTTTACACAAATACCATACAACAGACTTACGTACATTAGCTTAATGTACGTATGGGCTGTTTTGTGCATACACAGCTTGCATAGCTCACTTTGGTTTCCAAGAAAATCCCTTACTACGGCATTACGTGCATCTTCAGGACTTGTGTAGAGTCATTTGGGTCATATGCAGATCTGTAGTCCAGCATTACGTGTATATCAGCAAAATTGTACCACAACACACATCCCATTTCTTATTATTTATGCCCCAAATTCTCAGAACTTATACTTTAAGCCTCCATTACACCCACAGGAGTAACAGACTTGCAATCTGACCTTTAAAATGTTTTTTTATGGCTTTACAACATAAGAGTGCATTTGGAGGTGGAAGTAATACTTCTGAACACTGTGTTAGTTTAAAAGTCTTACAAATTAAGACTGTCGAAAATGTGATGGAAAAATTAAAAAAAATGACAAGAGTTATGAGTAACAGATGATTTGAGGTAAAAAGTCACATTTTTTATGTTGCAAACAAAGAATTCTTTGTTCAAATTTTTTTATGTTGTAAACAATTCTTTGTTCTTTTTTTATGTAGCAAACAAAGAATTCTTTGTTCACAATATTATTTGTTCGCACTTTCTCACGAACAAAGAATTCTTGGCTCACGACAATTAAATCACAACCTTCACTAAGCTAGTGGCCTAAGATTTTCAGAGTACCCAGAAAACGTATTTCTAGGTCATTATATGTCAAACAAAATCCATATTCTAGCTAAATGGGTCCTGTTTACTTAGGCTCAGGTGTTTATTTGGTGAAAAAACATTATTTTAATAAATTCTAGAATTTTTTTTTTTTTTGCAGCACTCATGACCATACAATGTTTTCTCATGAACATAAAACACATTTTCTTATGAAAATAAAATGGCTGGGGTGGAACCAGCAGCCTACAGGAGAAGTCACATTATAGAGTGACTCCTTGGTTACAGCAAACAACTAAGTTAAAAAAGCTTCTAATTTGTTATTTTTGCTTCTAAAAGTCATGTGCCAGTGGTATGTACTATCAGGACAGCAGAGGTGCAGTTTGGTCCTAATCTAGTATCAGAAAACCCCCCAAAAATGACAGATCCAGAGACTGGAAAAGGGAAGGTGGTACAACTGCTCAAGCAGCAACCTCAGGGCAGCTAGACCAAGAGCACGAATAGGGCAGCTGAACCTACCAACAGGGCCCTACTCCAGGCCACAAGAGACTCAGATAAAAAGTGAATAGCCTCAAAAACTGCTTCACTGTCATGGAAGCCCGGATGGACAGCCTTTCAGCAGAAGTAAAGACAGTGACCGACTCGACCCAGCAAAACGCTCCGGCACTTGGGGACAATCCACTTGGTGCTGGTAAGTTCATCGCACATCAATTTAAGGTGGGCTTTAGGTGTACAACTTACCTTCCTGCTGTGATTATTGGTACCTGTCACTGTTGGTTACTTGTGTTTTTTGCTTCTGCAACAGTTGGTGTTGCAGCTGGTTAGTGCTGGCAACAGTTTGTTTGCTATAATATGTGTAGCATCAGTGATTACGCAGTCATATGTATTAGGAAGGTTTTGGGTAGGAGAGGTAGCACTGGTCTGCGGTATGACTTTTATATGTGTTGGGAGAAGTGTTATGGTTTTCTATTGGGATGGAGTGCTTTTCTGATGATAATAAGGTAAATTGGGTTCTTTATTTTTGTTTGTGGTATGAGTTTTGGGTGGAGTTTTTTTTTTTCCATATAGGCATTTATCTTCCCGGCAGGCCTCTGGCTGGTGTCAGCCGTCCGTATCAGACATCTGCAGTCCCTTTGTGGTCATCCCCACTTCCCTGGCAGAACTATTGGAGCTGGCCTGGGGGCATCATCGAGCCGCTGCCCCTGCTTTTTCAGCTTTGTTTCTTCCCCTTGCTCCATGGAGCCCCAAACAAGGTCGGAGGTGCACATGCACACCTTGGCTCAGCTGACTCCACTCCAACCACCCCTGGCCTAGCACCCGACTCCCTTGCTGCCTGCATGACCATCATGCCTCCACGTGGTGGTGGCCTTAGGCTGAGAGCACCGACCTCCCAAATCCGGGAGAGGAGAGCTGCCAGGCAGCCGTGCTATCTACTCCCAGCCCTCCCCCCCAGCTGACCCCCAGCAACCCGTGCTCATTCCCAAACATGGGTCACCGGCATGGCAAGAGGTAAGGCGCCCCGCACCTCAGCCCTTAGCGCCACTGGGCCGGCTCTTTTTAATTTCTTTTTTTATCGGGTTTCTGTTTCAGGTGAGGGGGATAGTGCTGATAATCTACGAAGTGGCAAAGTATATGAGAGTTGTGTTTATTGTCTTTTTTTTTATCATTTAACAGTTTGTCGCCCCGTTGTGGCACACTCCGGCTTGGGGCATCCAGCCACCGGCTCCGCCCGCCCGGAGAACTGGGTAGCTCAAACTGCACCCAGAAGGATCCAGGATGGCCATCTTGCCATCCCACTGGAGGGCCCCCCTCAGCCTCAGCCAGCCAGGATAGCCCCAGACCCTCCCCGACAGGACTCTGCCAAAGTCCTCCAGGCGGCTCGGAGCATGGCCATCAAGCTGCACGGTCGCATCCAGTCATTTTCTCTCCTGATTGGTCCCCAGAACGTGGACGTGCAATGACATCCAGGCACAGCGTGCCAATGTCCACCACATTCCCCCTCCGATATCCCCCCTCCAGTAGTGCCCCTGAGTGTCCCCATGGGCCACTAAAGCATGGCGAGAGTCCCCAACCCACCCCAGGACCAGGAGAGCAGTCTACAGACGCTCAATCCCAGTCCTCCCTGCCGAACCGGGGTCACCGGCATGGCGCGAGGTGTGGTGTCCAGCGCCTCAACCCTCAGCGCCACCGGGCCAAGTTTATTGTCTTTTACTATGATATCATTAAATGGTTTTGAGGCTGTTGTATTAGTGCGTGTGTGTGACTGTTTGTTGGGAAACATATGTTTCTATGCTTTGCGTTATAGTTACTGACTTCGTATTTCAGTAGTGGTTTAACTTCCTGATTTAGAAACTGAAATTGTGGGCTATTGCTTGCAGAAATTCAAGGAGGGTGTATTTTTGTTAGTATGATTTCACAACGGCTTCTAATATCTTGTGTATATTCTAATTTTTTTTTTCCTAGCTATAGTAGCAGTATTTCCCGCTAGGAGCTGCTCCAGGTCTATCAATTTTCTGTTGTATTGTTTTAAGGCTGTTAATTAGTTCCATACAAACACACGAGCATGCCAGTAGAAACAGGCCTCACGGTCTATCGAGTCTGCCCAATTGTGCAGCTAGCCCCTCAACTTACAGCTGCCCTACCATCCCCACCCCTCTTCATCATTGCTCCCCCTCACTCTGTCCCATCCCCTCTTAAAACCACCCACTGTTCTACAGGGTACCACCTTCTCGGGCAGAGCATTCCATTTGTCTACCACCCACTCTGTTAAAAAATGTCTCCTGATTTCCCTCCTGAATCTTCACCCTCCTCCAATCTCAGCTGGTGCCCTTTCTTATGCCTCCCTCTTTTAATCTGGAAAATCCCTTCTGCATTAGTCTTATTTATGCCCTTTAAGTATTTAAAGGTTTCGCTCATATCTCCCCTATCTCTCCTTTCCTCTCCTCCAGGGAGTACATGCTCAGCTCACCCAGCCTATCCTTGTAGGACTTTCCCTCCAATCCCTGGATCATCTTTGTCGCCCTACGCTGCACCCCCCCCAACAATCTGACATCCTTCTTCAGGAATGGGCGCCAGTACTGCACGCAGTACTCCGGGTGTGGCCTGACCAGCGACTCTGGAGGAGATTCCCCTCACTATAAACCCCAGCATCTTGTTAGCTTTTATTGCTGACTTCCTGCACTGAGCTGAGTTGGTCATACTCCCCATTACAAGCACCCATAGATCCCTTTCCTCCACGGTGCTTTCTAACTGTACCCCTCCTAGCTGATAGCTCCTCCCCTGGTTCCTAGCTGCGAAGTGCAGTACCTTGCACTTCTTGGTGTTGAAACCCAACTGCCATGTTTCTGACCATTCCTGTAGTTTGATCAGGTCTTCCTGAAGCCCCCTCCAACCTTCGATGTCATCTACCACAGCTCCCATCTTTGTATCGTTTGCAAACACACTGATCCTACTCTGGATCCCTAGTGAGATATCCACTATGAATATCCCAAACAGCACTGGTCCCAGTACCGATACCTGTGGTACCCCGTTCATCGCCGTCCTCGGAGATGAGTCTCCCCCCCCACTACCACCCTTTGCTGCCTTCCACTGAGCCAGCTATTGATCCATTTGACCATCCTTGTTCCCACCCCTATATACTCCAGCGTCCCCCTGAGCTTCCTATGTGGCAAGAAATCAAAGGCCTTGCTGAGGTCTAAATACAGGAAAACCACTGCATGGCTCTTGTCCAGCTCCCTGGTCACCCAGTAGTAGTACTCAATTAGGTTTGTCTGGCAGGATCTGTCCGAGACAAACCCATGCTGTTGATCATCCCAGAATCCATTGTCTTCCAAAAAGGTCACCAGCCTTTCTTTTAGGATCATCTCCATGAGCTTACCCATAGTTGACGTGAGGCTCCCTGGTCTGTAGTTGCCCGATTCATCCTTAGGGCCACTTTTGTGAATGGGCACCACATGGGCCATCCTCCAGTCCTGTGGTACACATCCTGTGTCCAGGGAGGTATTGAACAGGTCAGCTAGTGGTCCTGACAGGATTTTATTTATTTATTTATTTCATGTTTAGGATTCAATACCTTTGCACTTGAGGCCTTTACAAAGGTTCCGAGTCAGACAAGTAAGATCGAATCAATGGCAGTACACAACAGGATGATAACTGATGAAAATACAAACACGGTTACATCGATTAGGATCTCCACTAGTTCCCTAAGTACCCTAGGGTGAATGCCATCTGGTCCCGATGCCTTGTCTACCCTTAATGCCCTTAATCCTTCCATCGGCATGGTGCAAAGTGCGGCGTTCAACGCCTCGACCCTCAGCACCTCCAAGCTGGCTCCCAGGAGGTCAGTTAACGTGCTGTGGAAAGCCTCCACAGCATTGTTTGTCCAGGGATCATTGTCTATGATGCTCTGGTTGCAGTTCCAGAATTTTGGGGTACAGTGGTCTCAGTCATTCTGTTCTGCTTCAGTTCATACGTCCTATATATGTGGTTTCAAAATAGTGTAGTATAGTGTATAATTCTTCATGTATGATGCCTTCTTGTTCATCTGCAAGTGTTTCAGATTTTGAGATTGTCTCCTAGGGGTACAAATACTATGACAGGTATGCACCAGCAGAGGAGGGTGAATTTGGAGTCCTGTCTGCATCTTGTGCTTAATCCTTCTGTTTGTATTTTTCTCCCAGCGTTTTGTGATCAGTGGAAGAAGCAGCCTCTTCTTTTAGCTTGGGGGGATACTTTCTCTGTTGTCTGTATGGCTGCTATTTCAAAGTCAGTTAGTATGGATCTGGGGTTCAAGTTTGGCTGTATTTGGAGCAGGCAGCGAATTGCTCAGACATATGTGTCCCCCCTTCTGTTAGGGAGTAACATGAAAACACATTGTATTATTTTGCCAGATCTTTCCCCATGTATTGTGCATATCTGGTCAAACAGTGGTGGGGACATGGCAAAGGTGCCATCCATGAAGTATTTTATGATAGTTTAAGGAGGTTGAGGTGTCTAGGGGATCCAAACATTAGGATTCGGTTTACTTCTGGGCCACTGTCATGTAAGAGAAAGCTTTCTGTGGTTCCACTGGACGCTGTGACTGATGCATACTCATCAGGTGCTCCTATTTCTTTTCTTGTGCTTGGATTTGGTGGTGTCACCAGTGCAGCTATTCTCATTGTTTGCACAGTTCTTTTCAGGTTAGAGTCACTGATTTTTCCCAGTGCACGAAAGGTCGGTTCCTCTTTGGCTTGGGTTGTTATGAAGCTTGTTGTTTCCTGGGTGCTGCTTGTTCACTCTTTTGCTCTCTGCCGTGTTCTAAGTATCTCCACTCATGAAGGGTCATTTATGGTTGAGTGGGTTCCTATCTTTGCTATTATTTTGTCTTCACTGGTGTGGATTCTAGCTCGACATAGTCCTCTTTTTTTTTTGTCCTACTTCACATTGCCAGTACTCCGTTGTACCATCTTTGCTTGCTCTCTGGGGTGTGTGTGTGTGTAGGTGTAGTTTTGGTTATCTACACCTTTCTTTCATTCTCTCACCGAGGATATGAAGGCGACAGAGTCGCTCTGCATGTTTGTTTTGTTTTTTCATCCTGTCCAGATATCGTGATTGCAGTTTGCGTATAGTGTAATTATTTTAGCTTATGGAATTGTGGTTTGCGGTAATCAGATTGAGAGTATCTCTTGGGTTGCTGCTAGGTTGGATTGCCCAAGAAACAAGATTGTATTTTAACTGTATTGCTTAAGTGTACATGGAGTGTGATTGTGAATTGTCACCAGGTTGAATTTCAGTGGGGGACAATATGATGAAGGAGCGAAATGTCGCAGCTGCAAGGTAGTAAAGGAGCGCATCGTCGGTGTGATGAATTGCCACTGGTGCGTACTGCTCAGGTCGAGATGTCATGCAGCGAATAGATCAGAGTGACTTGTCATATAGCCGTGGCAGTCCCTGGCATAATTAAAGAAAATAAAAAATCCTCCTGCTGCGTTTAGAGCATCCGGAGAGCAGGGCACCACTTTCCAGTGTGCGCATCATTGGTGTACTGAGGATGAAGGGAATGTGGATCTGATAACTGTCATCACGGACTTGCTGTCTCAAACACTAGACGGGGGGGGGCTGCAGCTCTTCAGACAAATGCTGAAAAACTATTAAAATTACTATTTTTACAAGAATAGCAGTCTTCTAATATTAATTAGCTTATAGAACAACTTGCAAGCTCTCAACAGATACTGATTTTGTACCGCTGGGCATTAGTAATCAGCTGAAATGGTCCGAGGTAATAAAGCCAGTTCCAACGTGGAAGGGGACCGACCTAAAGAAATGAAATCGGGCGGCAGGGGAGATTTCCAGAAGGGTCCTGAGGAACATGTAGGGCCACAACCAACAAACACGGCTTTACTAAAAGCCATACAGAGTTTGGATACAAAACTGGAGGAGTACAATATGGAACTGCGGCAGGTTAACGTAAAAGTTGGAGCTTTAGCAGATGAGATACAGTGTGTGAAGAAACATGCTGACAAGGACCTTGCGGTGGCTTCAGTTTTCACAAAAGAGAACGGCCTACTACAGAGATGCCTAGAGAATGTGAAGAATTCTGTCCATGCTTGCAGTGTCCGTGCGCTTGGCCTCCTGGAGTATGTGGAAGGGGGATCATCTTGCCACCTTTTTACAACCTTGGCTAAAAGAAATGTTGCAGCTCGAAACGAGTTTTATGGTCTTTAGGGCGTACAGGATTACACCTCGTGTTAGTTGCCCGACAGCAGCAACCAGGGGCCAGGTACCACGCACAATTATGGTAGAGCTGAGAACATCCATGGAGCAGAACATTATCTTACAGAAAACAATGGCTTTAAGCCTGATCACCTGGCAAGACCTCAGGGTACATTTCTTCCCAGACTTAAGTTTTGCAACAAGGATGAGACACAAGAGTTTCAATGGAGTGCGGGTGCGCCTCCGCAATTTGGGGGTGCACCATGTGCTATTAATGCCGGCCAGCCTAAGAATTGTATATGGCCGTAAGACATACCAAGTTTCTGACATGTCAGAAGTGACCAAACTTCTGGAACAAAATTGAAAAACAATTTGTTGCTCGAGAAGCAACCTCCGACTCTGAAGGGGACCGAACTGTTAAGTAAAGCTCATGTTTTACATAAGTTCTGTGGGACTGGACGGGAAATTTAAGAGGGAAGGCTCTCTGTGTCTGGATGCTTAATGGATAATACCCCAGAAAGTGTAAGCTGTATAAAAACATAGAAACATAGATTTTGACGGCAGATAAGGACCACTTGGCCCACCCAGTCTGCCCATTTCCCTACCTGATGGATAAGTTGCAGATCCTAGTTAACCAGCAGCCTACTTCTTTCTACCCCCACCCCCTAGAATTGCCTTATCACTGTCCCATGCATGCTTGAATTCCACCACTGTTTTTGACTTCACAACCTCCTCCAGAAGGCCATTCCATGCATCCATAACCTCTCTGTGAAAAAATACTTCCTTAAATTACCTCTGAGCCGCCCCTTCTATCTTCAAATTGTGCCCTTGTTCTTGCACACCTCTTTTTGAAAGATGCTACCCCTTGAACTTTGTTGATTCCTTGAGATACTTGAAAGTTTCTATCATGTCCCCCTCTCCTCCTTTCTCGAGGCTATACATATTCAGCTCCTTAAGTCTCTCTTCATATGTCTTCTGGTGCAGACCCTGCACCATTTTAGTTGCCCTCCTCTGGACAGCCTCCATCCTGTCTATGTCCTTGTGGAGATTGGGTCTCCAGAACTGCACGCAATACTCCAGATGGGGTCTCACCAGCTGTCTGTACAGAGGGATAATAACTTCCTGTTTTCTACTGGTGATGCCTCTCCCTATGCATCCCAGTATCCCCCCAGCCCTCCTTGCTGCCCTCCCACATTGCTTGCCCACCTTTAGGTCATCTGATATGATGTATGCTGAATGCTTTCGGCTTTGAAATGGGGGTCAAGATAAAGTGGCGCTTTGTGGCGCATGTAGTAATTGCCTTTCTCTTTAACTCTGTCCGCTATCTTGGGGCTTCATATCCCTACTACAACTTTCCTGTTTAAGGGCAATTTTTTGTTTGCTCTTCAGAGAAGTTTGTATACTGTTTTGAAATAAACACGTAAAGTTCATGCAGGGTAAAATTATAACAATTGCCTACAATACATGATGAGGGTGAGTTTCAAAATAAGACTGCTTTTCTTTCTAATGTCAAAATAAGACTGTTCTTTTCTTAACGTTGTGTCGGGAGCTGTGCAGGGGGGTGTAAAGTAATTAAATAGTAAAACAGTGTTTTGAGGGTGGGATGCTTAACCCTTTAACAGGGTGCATGATATGTTTTTGGCCATGTTTGTTATCCCTGCTCATGGCAGTAATGGCTAAAGATGGACTAACTCAAATTATGGAAAGTCTGTTGAATAATTTTAGGTATGAAAAATGTTGGCATGATATGCAAACCCCCAAGTGTTGTATCAAAGAATAGGGGTGCTTTACCTCTGTACTACTGTAAAAATGAAGCTGTAGCTTACTGAATATTAGGTACTAAATGTATAAGCCTGCCTGTAGGGACTAATATATAATGTTTTATTACATAATCCAATAAAATATAAGTTAAAAAAAAACACTAGACCTGGACCCAAATTCAAAAATGTAAAAACATACAGTATAACGCCTCGTAAATGCACTTCTGATCTGGAGTAGACATGCACTGTCCCTGCTGAAACAGGCATCCCACACATCAGAGACACTGTACTCAATGCAGCAAAGAAAAGAGGGACCACTGCTTACACCATAAGGAGAAGAAATTTATTGTTTTCCAGATTTAAATTTTGGAGCAAGAAAACAGCGTACAAGTGTTAATGCTGCACAGCCCTAGGGCTGTCCCACGCAGTTTCGTACCAAATTACACTTGTATAGTTTTGTTTTTAGTTTTTATTTGACATAAAACCCTTTAGGCAGGTGCCTGTTGTCAAAGGATTCAGTCATGTAAACAACATTAGGTACAAACAGTAGGCCCTATTTAAGAAAGCACGTAAACCGCGCAGAAATACGACGTACCACAGGCACATAGCTACGCACCCCAGCTGGCTGAAAAAACATGCGGCATTCACAAAGGCACATAAAGCAGTAGGTGAAGCAGAGGCGGGGCAAATAGAGGCACGTGGCGTGCAGGGACAACAGTGCGGCTCAAACATATGCATCCCTGCCACTGACCCCACCATATATGGGCATGTGCACCACCCATGTGCAGACATAAGGAAGTGAATACCATGATGGAGCAGCACGCAACCATGGGTGGAGGAGACAGAGGTGCTATGTCCAAGCAAAATGCACCCTTGCAAGAGGCCACACAGCATGGTCAGGGAGGGTCTGAGGGTCGTGGAGGGTGGATGTCACGAGGTGCCTACAGGGCCCTGTCCAGTAACTTCATGGGTGCCCAAGTGGCAGCCATGGCCTCGGACATCTGAGACAATTATGGGATGCTGTATGGAGCAGAGTCCCTGAAGACCCTGTTAGAGGTCAAAGCCTGGATATGGCTTGATATCCAGGCCACTGTTAATGCAGCCAGTCCAGAGGCACGGACACTTGCAGCAATCAAGCATAAGTGGGCATGACCTAAGGTTGGCCGTGAAGTGAAAGCCTGCTGGCATGGAATGGACACAGCATGGCACAGGTGTGGGAACACAGGTGTCTACATTGTCACCAATTGAAAGGATGGTAGCTGACACCCTCATCAATGTCAGCTGAGAGGTGGAGACGGAGTGCATCAACACCATGAAAGGCATGGGGCATATTGCGGGGAACACAGGGTGGAAGGTATGTGACTGACTAGCATAACCAACAGTCCAGTCTCACACCCTGTAGAGCAGGAAACCATTCCCAGCACAGTTCACCCATCCTGGTGCATGGGCAATGTGGGCGATGTACCTTAGGGTGCAGGAAATATGTTACCTGGAATTACTGTATCATGGGTGACATTGCACCACCTGACAGTTACAGCAGCAAAGCACCATCCGCTGAAACACGTAGGTTTTGCAGGAGGCTTTGCCCCTCCACACTCCTCCCAACTGAATATAACCACCTGTGGGCTGGGCATGCTGTGAAGGGGAGGTGAATGTTGGAGATGCCCAACAGGGCGTGAGTGCAGAATGATCTAAAATCTAGATTGCACCTATCACTCACACCCTTGTGGTGCCCACATTATGGTGCCCTAATCACAGCGCCCTAACAACAGGATACCGCCCAGCAACCATGCGATGATGACAACTGCCATGGAGGAGGAAACACAGGGGGACACAGACGGTGCAGGTATGTGGTCCCCATCACAGCTGACCAACCACATGCCAGTGCCTGCCAAGGCACCTATACGTAACGGTATCACATCAGAACAATGAAACATTTACAACTAAATACCACCACAGTGACAAATCTCGCTGGGCTGAGACTGTTCATTGTGGTGGTCCTCCACCGCAACTCCCGGTGTTGTGCCCCCACCCGAACTAACTCTGACTCAGAGTTGGTTATTTAAAGTTGGGGGGGGTGTGGGGGGCACAGACCCCTGCAGAAAAACATTTTCTCCTGTCGCGAACAATGCTAACTGTCGGCATTGTTCCTGACACTGTTGGGAGTGTCGATGTTGACACCCTTAATGTACTGACGTGGAACCATACATAACCAGCCAATATTCCCTCATCCACAAGTATAGTGCTGGGGACCCAAGACATGGTGCCGGAGATGGGCATCATGTAGGACAATGACTCTGAGACTCTGTGTGGGACACCAGAAGCCATGCAGGACCTAGATCAGATACCTGACAGGAACCAGCAATCACCCCCCACCCCAAACCAACCCCACAGCCACCACACAGCCAGTCATCTAGTGCCGTGGGACAGTAACCCAAGGTGCAGCCGACACAGCCCTACATGTCCAGCCATGCAGGTAGACATCCCAGACCCAAGGCCTGGGGATGTAAGGAGACAATGGACCACCCTACAAAGGCATGCCAACAAAGGGGATGAGGGACCCTCAGCACACTTGACATGCCAGATACACAGGGTGGCATCATACTCTGACATGCAAAATTACCATGCTGAATTTCAGCAGCTGGAATGGGACCACCTGCAGGCCCAGCAGGACAACACAGGCACTCTGTAGGACCGGACCACGGAGGTGCATGGGATGCAGCATGCCCATGAACAGATCACAGACCTCCTGGAGCAGACAGCAAACCATTTGCTATCTGGGGCTGGCATAGCCAGCTGGCCCATCCCCCAGCAAGCTGTGATGTGGTGACTAGGAGCCCACAAGGCAGGCAGACAGGGCTTGGAGCACAGCCACCACCCACAGAACCGGCACATGCCCCAGTCATTATGGCACAGAGTACTGGGCCCCACAGGCTGCCACCCCCCAGCCCCACAGGCCCCAGTACACACATGCAGGGTGCCAACACAGAGTCATCCACCAGCCCAACAAAGACACAGGAGTCAGGGGCGGGCGCCACAACCCAGGGGTCGGAGCCCACCGGCATGCCGGGGGACCTGGGGGACACACAGTGCAGCCGGGCTCGGGGCCATCTAGAGACCATAGGCCACACAGGGGGGACAAGGTGAAGGCACAGCCACTCCACCAGGGCACATGCACCTCCGCACATCAGGGGAACACTGCCAGGAGGCTGTAATGTGGTCCACACATGATGCACAGTGGCACCCGCACATCTGCACCCTCCCCTGGCACAGACCCACCACACAGCCCTCCATGCACTCCCCGTCTTGGCCCTTGGGACAGCACAGTACACCCATGAACCCTGCCCTCACCCACCCGCCCCCGGGGAGAGGGCCACACCCATGAACCCCGCCCTGGTGTAGGGGGCAACACCCATGAACATCCCCCTCCTGGGGTAGGGGGGCCAACCATAGCTACTGTAGACATGGAGCACTGTTGTTGGTACCCATACCACCTAGCATGTGCCAGCTGGACCACCACGCAACACCCCCGGTAGGGACAGAACTGTGCATCACACACAGGACAGGACCTCCATCTCCTCATATGGGCACTCAGGACATATTGGCCTCATCACAGTGCCACTATGGTGTACACTCCTGAATGACCCATGCGCAAGTGCATGGCGTGCCGCCCAGCCAGACAGCGTCTCCGGGCAATGATGCTGCAGGTGATCCTCCTCATCACCCCTTGGGACAGTATCCTGGTGCTCGGGCATGGTCAGCCATTTGCAAATGGCCTTGTTGTGCAGCATGGCACATGCACTGATCACTCTGCAGGGCTTCTCAGGGGCCAGCATTATCATGCCACCAGTGTGATTCAGGCAATGGAACCGCATATTCAGCACCCCAATCATCCTCTTCACAACGGCATGTGTCCTCCAGTGTGCCTCATTGTATGCTTCCTCCTCCATGCCCTGTGGCATTAGAATCGGTGTCATCAGGTATGGCAGGAGTTGGTCTCTGCTGTCATCTAGGCATTGGGTACAGAACTGACATGTTAGTGATCCTTGGCAGTGCGCATAGCTATGTCATGTATGTGACATATCCATACTCACCCAGCAACCAACTATTGATACCCTCCTAGGCCGAGAGGTGGTCATTCAGCCTGGATCTGTCAAACACGTATGCATCATGGGTCGACCCTGGCTACTTGGCACACACATTGGTGATGATACCATCTGCATCACATATTATCTGGTAGTTGATCCTGTGGAAACCCTTTCTGTTCCTGTATGCCTCCTCATCCACAGTGGGTGCAATGATGGTCACATGGGTACAGTCTATAGCATCCAGGACTTTGGGTATGACTTGCATGGCATGGAATACCTCCTTCATCGCACAAATGTCTGCATCAGCCGTGGGGAACCATATGTGGTTATACACATGTTGGAGTAGGGCGTCCATGACCTGGTGCAGGGCCTGTGACATGGATGGCTGACTGACACTGGTGACATCCTCTGCGACCCTCTGGAAGGAGCCCATGGCACAGTATAACAGGGCACACAAGACTTTAATTTCCATGAACATGGCATGTGACCAATGTGTCGGGGCCTGCAGCTGCCCCTGGAGCATGTGTCAGAGCCCTGAGGTCATGCTGTGATCTAGGCAGTACCGCTCAATGCACTGACTCTCAAGGAGAGGGGCCACAGCTGCATGGGTCCTAAATATCTCAGGCCTGTGTTATCTTCTTGGAGCCCTCTCTGTCTTGGCCCCCAACAGGAGGATATTCATGAGAATCCCAGGGCACACCATGTGATCCTCATGTGATCACTGCAACTTACAATCCAGCTGCTGCTACTCGCTGTACACCACACTGTGTACCATGTGGAGCAGCTTCCACCACAGCTGCAGATCCCCCTTTCCGTGGACTGTGACCTGATATCATGTGTGCGAGCAGGCGTCACTGTCTGGCATGCCATTTTGCATCTTAACATGGCAGTTGCAGCATCAGTCCACTAAGGTGCCATGACAGAGCCCGAGGTTGGGTGACTGGGAATATACACCCGCAGACTGTGGCAGGTGTCTGCAATGATGTACATGGATGACCCCCGGGGAGGACCCTCTGGGAGGTGACGGAGCCTGGGGAAGTGAGTACATGTGTTCTTCCCTGCTGCATACTACAGTCATGTCCATGTCCCACAGGTCCCGGACATACAGTACAATCATAATATGTGCACTAGCTACCTGCTGCATGCCCACCTGTGATGTATGCCTTGTGCTGTCCACCACAGGTGACCCTGTGTGCTGTGACTTGTCTTGTTGCCCCTACCAGTGTGCGTATGTGTCCAGGGTCCTTGAGTGCTATGCTGCTAACCCTTTGCTATCCCTTTGTGTCTCCTCAGGATTTCCAGGGACAGCCAGATGTCTTCACCTTGGAGTGGCAGGCATAGCCAGATGGGGTTGCGCCACTGGTGGTGGCCCCGCGGTGGCACCAGGTGTCCCTCAATATGCCGTACCACCTGTCCTGGAGGGTGGGTGTGGCAGACACGCACTACAAAGACAAGGTAGGGGACCTGTGGACTTTCAAGGAGCCCTCGAAGGCATGTTGCACCACTGCCTGTGGTGCATGTGTGTCTGCTGGTGTCAGCCATGTTCCCATCACTCATGGCTGTCTTCTCATTTTTCTCTTCCGGGGTATCATGGACCACTCCATCGCCTTGTCCAGCACCTCCATGGCCATTAGGACACCACCCCTCCAGGATCAAGTGGGGACTCCAAGGATGAGGAGGACCGGGGGGGGGTGCCAGTGTTAGACTGCTTGTGTTGGCCTCCGTGACTCATGTTTTGTGTCCTGTGGTATGCGGTCATTAAAGACTTCTCATGCATACACTGTTGTCGTCTTCATTCCTGGCGGTGGTGTGTGTCCACCATCGGGGCTTGGAGGGGACGTTATACATTTCAGCCAGCAGCCCACTGCGTATGGCACTGCCTTGGGATATGCATGGTTGTGCAATGGGGGTTCACTGTCTCCATCATCGTGGCCTGTGCCGTGGTCACACCATTAGCATGCACAGGTGGCCCCTGGGATGGGGCGCTTGTCTGGGCCATGGGGTGTGTTTGTGTTCATCATGGCAATTGCCATGTGTGGCAGCGGTATGTGTTGGCTGTGCTCTGGGTCCATGTGTGGTTGTACCCCTATGTTAGTGGTCAGGTGGGGGGGCGCTTGCATCTCTGGTTTCCTGTCCTCCGCCCTACCCTGCATTTCAGGGGCATGGGCAAAGTAGGGGATGGTCACCCATGCCCATATGTGCTGTCACCTCTGTGTGTCCATCACACTGTCAATGGCACTCTCTGTGGCGTTCAATGTTGCTGTTTGGTGGATGGTGTGAAATACTGTGGGTGTCATCATCTATGTCTGTCTCTTCCATTATAGCGCTGTGCCCGATGTCCTGCACATTTCTCGGTGCCAGTGTCTGCCATGTCTACCACTGGGCGGCCTGTGGGGTGTCACCCTGTGTCCTGCATGCTGTGGGGTGTCCTCACAGTGGCCTGGGGCTGTGCCCGTGGGGCTCTGCCCACCGGCCATCCACTGGTAAACCTTGTGCACCTGTGCTGTGCACCTGGGGTTTACGGCTGCCCTCCACCCCATGTATTGCTGTGCATCCTGGTTCATGCACCTGGGTGATGTAGTGCAGTTTGTGGATGTGGGTACAGCACCGGGCACACACTGCTATGTGACCTTGCCCCCCCCTAGGTGCACGCATACTTTCTGTGGCGTGTAGCTATGCATCTGCCCTCCCTGCGCAGGGTGCGTTGTTCATGAATACCACCATGGAGTAGCGTGCACAGTTTACGGTCATATGCCATTTCACACGTCACTTATGCACTGCACATCTGCATCTGGAACTTCTTGAATATAGATTAGATAACAAGGTACAGTTTAGGGTTAAATATTACATGCTGCATATCATTATGCAGAAGGAGTATACGTAAGATACATTGTCAAGGTTAAAAAAAAAATGAGTATTAGAAGTATTTGCAAATTCAGGAGGCAGTTAGCATAGTCAATACCTGAGATCTAAAGGAACTGATAGAGCTGCAATCTCTTATCATGTCAATCAAGTCATTCAAGTGTTTGGCAAACGAAAAGAAAAGTAGTTTTGACTCAACGGGGTTCTCCTGCAAGTAGGCACCAGAGAGTGGCATGCCACCCCTCTAGTAGCGTATTTATTGTCTATGTGCGTGCACAAGGACTCGAGGCCAGGGGGGAGAGAAAACCTAGTAAGGCTTTTTTGCCTAAGACCAAGGAATGGAAAAGAATCCTCGCGTCAAGGTTCAGCCACTTCAGTTTGCAATATAGGTCACAGATACAGGTATCAATTTTGAGGCCAAGTACAGAGTGGCAGGCCCTGTTCAGCAGGCCCCTGACCTGGGACAGAACACTGTCATTCGCCGACCAGTAGACCACAATACTATAGTCAATGGTGCTGATTACAGAGCATTGGACCAGAAGTTTTGTTAAGTCAGGTTGGAGGTTTTTCCCGTGCCTGTAAAAGAAGACACAGTACTGTCAAGAATTAGGCCAAGGTACTTAAAGTTTTTTTTACCTGCTCAAGGATAGCAACAATCCAGGTAGAAATAATGAGGGCAGGGAGTGGTCAGTCATTTAACCAGTGCCAAACAACATACTTTTAGTCTTTTTCTCATTCATGACAAGAAGTTGTCCGGTAAACCAGTCTTGTACAGAGCTTAAATTATCCTAAAGCCTCAGTCTCAGGCAGTCCTAGTTCTTGTCACTGGAGACGATAACAGCATTGTCTGTGTATAAAAGTATGTTGGAGACTCTGCAGAGAGCAGGGAGGTTATTTATGTAAACCCCCCCCCCCAGGGGTTTACCTTGATTGCCCCGTGTTTCTCCCGGTTCCCCCCATTGCCTGCTGGAGTCCCGCTCCTCCCCCGCTACAGCCCATGTCCACAGGTTGTCCCCCAGGTTTCTCCTGGAGCTCCAGTGTCCCCCCTTCAACCCAGCATCTAGTTTTGGCCCAGTTTGGGTTTGAATTCTGAGCCGCGATGTGCTGCCGCTGTCTGTGTCCCGAGCGGGCGAGCAATCACGCATGCGCCAGGAAGGCTCTTTAATGTTTATCGATTGCTGGTTTTGCAGTCATTCGTGGAGTGCTGCAGTGGTCCTGGTGCCCCTCCTAAATTTATTGGGGACTGGAGACCTCAAGGAGGCAAGCAAGAAGCCTCAGTTCTTCTTTTAAAATGAGTTTACAAAAGGGCACAAATCGTGGGCTAATGGATAAAAATTAGCCTTTTATGAATATTAATTAGGTGCTGCCTGCCGCCTGGGGGGAGTAGAACAGCAGCAGTGACAGCTAAACAACGGGGGATAATGGGGTAAGAGTGGGTTCATTTGAAAGGGCACAGTCAGGGCTACATGTGTGGGGAGAAAAATATACATAACTAACTTTCCTCTTGGCTGCACCAAAACTTTAAAACTGTAGGACTATATAAGCTGCCTAGACATTATTTCAGCAGTCACCATCTTTGTAGTTAAGCAGCCAATTGAAAGCCTGGATTTTGGCCAGAGACTCTTGGGTATGTGCTAAAGACTTTGGGAGAAAAACAGGGACAAGGTTTCAGCACAAAAAATCCAGCCAATTAAAGAACCAGAACTGTTTCAGACAGCTTGGGCATCCAATCAAATGGCTGGGACTTTGTCCCATATTTAAGAGGGACTGTTCAAACTTCAGTTGTTGTTGGCAGACTGGTTGAGACTCCTGCTCGAACCTCTGAGGAGAGTGGAGCTGGTGTTCTTACAGGAGGGGCCTGTTTACCTCATGTGGCCTGTCTTCAATCCATCAGTGGATTGATCTTCAGGGACTGCCTGCCTGCAGACCGAGAGGTTGCTCAGCAAGTTGGCTGAATTCGCAACCAGCAAAAAACTGAAGGAGAAAAACAAAAAGTTTAATGTGTCTTTGACCAAACTGTTTGCGGCCTGCTATGTGTCCAGAAACCAAAATCCAGGGATTCCTGTTTAGTAAAGCGGAGCCAGCCTTACACAGCCACCACATCGCCTACAGGCTGGAGGTTTTCACCAGCAACAAACTGAACTGTTCCAGAAACCACTCTTTTGCATCAGGGCCTATGCCAAACTCGGCCCATGCTGCTTGTTACTGTGCCAGATACAGCTTTCAGGTGAGAGACCAGCATCGGGGATTCAGCCCCTGCACAACAAGCCATTGCAGGTTGTGGCTACCTATAGGGCAAGGCCATGAAGTGGAGGTGAGTCGAGACAGCCCTGTTCCCCGAGTACAAAGACTGCAAGCAACAGGTCTTTATTTCACCAGGCCTTCATCCACCTCCTGGTACAGTGGGTAAACCCAGGGTAGCTCCCTGCAACAAGTATTCTAATTATTTAATGGTACCATCTGGTTGCATTCAGCATAGATCTAAAGGGGCTTTGATAGACTAGCCCAGCCGGCCACGGATACAATTGGTTTGCTTTGCAGTGCTCATGGTTAATTGCTTTTTCTATCAAGGGCCTCAACAAAAGCTGCAACACCGGCAACCATGGGCACCGTTTCTGGCCAGCCAGCGTTACAGTATGGGTACCCATTCTTGACAGACTGTTTATTGTTTATTGAGGAAATTCAGAAAGACCTTTGAGTCAAGGACTCATTTACAAAGGTTCCACATCATACATAGAAGATACAGGGACAGCATTTTTTACAGCATACAGTACATTACACTACAGGCAATGGTTTACATTATTGTGCAGTACATTACATTACAGGCAATGGTTTACATTATTGTACATTACATTACATAACAGGCAATGGTTTACATTGTTGTTCTGTAAATGGCTATCAGTCAATGATAACAGAAGTTTCAATACTTTAGCACAGGCATAAGGTTGCAGAGAGGTTCTGCAGAAAGTTGATAGTCATGTAGTAATATAGGTTGGTTTAGGTATGGAGTCCCAAGGTTAGGTTGGTTCAGAGAGATCTCAGTCAATCAAGGGTGGGGAGGGTGTCAGGGGCAGTCACATAGGTTTGAGGCCTGGAGGTGTTCCCTTAGCCTGGTTTTAAAAAGGCCAAGCCTTATTTCATTAGTTATTAGGCTTGGTAGTGAGTTTGTCCAGTAGGGGTCTTTGTAACTGAAGGATCTTTGGTATTGGGAGATCCAGCAACGGGGTACCCATGGCAAAGGTTTGTCCAAGTTGCGGGTGGCTCTGACATTAGATGCTGGGTGGATAATTGTGTCTAGGGCGGGGGGGGTGAGGCCTAGAACTATCTTTTTGGTCATAAGGCAGATGTGATACCTGATTCTATTGTCTAGGTTTAGCCAGTCTGTGGTACTGTAGAGGGTGCAGGTGTGAGTGAGACGATCACATCCAAGGATGAGATGGCAGGCTTTCTTTAGTATGAGCCAGAGTCTATTGAGTGCAGTGGTGGGTGCAGCACTGTAGATGAGAATACCGTAGTCCAGCAGGGAGAGTACAGAGTAGTTCACGGTAAGACGTAGAGCCTCTGGAGTCAGGCAATGTTTGTATCGATACAGTACTCCTAACCTTGAGTTAAGGGCAGATGATAGGTGTTGAATATGTCGGGTAAAGTTGAGGGCTGGGTCTAGTGTGATCCCTAGGCATTTAAAGGAGTTCACTTGTTTGAGGGGGGTTTGATTGGCAGTGAGAAATTTGGGGCAGAGGCTCTTAAGGGGGTTCTGTGGATGGGAGAAGATCATGACTTTTGTCTTGTTGTAGTTGATTATTAGACATTGGGTGGTGAACCAGAGTTCAGATGCTTGGAAAGAGTGTTGAAGTGTTTGGTGGAGTTTAAGGGGGTCAGGATCAGAGGTGAACAGGACAGCATCATTCGCGTATAGGAGCAGGTTGCCGGGGCAGGCCAACGGGAAGGAGTTTAGATATAGACTGAAAAGCAATGGGCCAAGGATGGAGCCTTGTGGGACCCCCGAGTGTATTGGGATGCTGGGGGACAGGGTGGTGCCTACCTTGACCTGCTGTGCTCAGAGAGGTAGTTGGCAAACCAGCTTAAGGCATCATTGGAAAAGCCACTATTGGTGAGTGTGTTTAGCAGGAGGCCGTGGTTTACGATATCAAATGCCTTAGAGAGGTCCACGAAGATGGCTCCAGTGATGCAGCCATGATCCAAGGCAGAGTGGACATGTGAGGTGAAATCAAGGAGGGCGGTGGTGGTACTACGTCCCTTGCGTAAGCCATGTTGCTGGTTGCATAGAAGGTTATATTTAGTAAGGTGGTCAGTTTGTTGATCGGCAAGAATATGTTCTAATGCTTTAGATGGGGGGGATGAACTGAGATAGGACGGTAATTGTTAGTGGAGGTGCGGTCCCCACTCTTATGGATGGGGGTGATGGAAGCCGATTTCCAGTGGGAAGGGAATTTCCCTTGATAGAGGGAGCGGTTGAGAATATGGGTGAGCGGGGTTAGGACTTCCAGGAGGTTGAGGCGGAGGAGTTTCAGGTCAAGGGAATCGCTACTATAGTGGGAGTGGCTTAGGGCTTTGGCTAGGTAAGGTTTGGCTGCCTCCGGGGTAAGGATGCGTAGGTAGAAGGGGGGAACATGTGAAAGAGGGGGTGGGTCCAGGCAGGCGGGGGGGTCAAAGAAATTCGGGGGGAGGACATGGTTGAGATCAATGAAGGCGGAGTTGAGGGCAGAGGCTATACTGAGGGGATCCATGGTGAGATTACCATCTACTTCCATTAGGTCTGGAGCAGATTAGGGACTTTGCCGAAGAGTTCCTTTATATTGTTCCAGAATTTATGCCCTGCACCCCAGGAGGATGTTAAGGAAGCTTTGTAGTAGTCTGCTTTGGCGGTGCATATGGTCCATGTGCACTTGTTTCGGGCCTCCCTATATCGTTGTCTGTCCATAGGCCATTGGGTTTCATTTGCAAGATGCCATAGGGTGTCATGATGTTGCAATAAACCCAGGAGGTGATCAGTGAATCAGGGGGCATGGTTACCTTTGGTCATTGTCTTGGTAAGGGGGGGCGAAGTTATCACAGGCAGCATTAAAGGTGGTGATAAATAGATCAAGGGCATGATCCGGGTCGAGGGTGTTAGGGGCATCCAGTTCCAGTATCTGAGGTGGGACTTGAGCTGGGTGAGTTTCCCAGGCCCGAGTTTGCATTGTGTGGTGATTATAGTGGGTGTTTTGGGGGCAATGCAGGACCAGGTGAAGAGGACAGGAGAGTTGTCACTAAGTGCATTAGGGAGTGCCATGGTGTTGGTGATTCTGTGGGGACAGTTGGTGAAGACTAGATCTAGGAGGGAGGATGTTCCTGTGCGGGTGTTAACCCAGGTAGGGGTAGTGATTACTTGTGTGAGGTCGAGTGCTGCAGCATCATCATCACTGTACGGGGCGACTGTCTTGGCCAGCCAGTTTATGTTGAAGTCACCCGTAACTATTTTTTCATGTTGTGGGAGTAGAGTAGAAAGATAGGTCAGGATGGCTTGGGAGGCTTGCTTCTGGTCCCGGGGATGTAGACAATAGTGAGAAGGAGAGGGAAAGTTGACTTGCCTAGTGTTAGTTTTAGAGTGAGAGACTGAGCCCTCGATGTTAGGTTAGGTGGGTGGAGTAATATGCCCAAAAGTGAATCCTTGAGGTAGAGAGCGCACCCTCCCCCTCGCTTACCCACCCTGTCGGAGCGAAAGAGCAGGTATCCAGGGAGGTTAACTGCCGAGTCTGGTACAGTGGGGGAGAGACAGTTTTCTCCCAAAGCTACGATGTCTGGGTGGTGTTGGAGTACCCACCCCTGAAAGGAGTCCCATTTTTTTTGTAGGCTGCAGATGTTGATAGAGGCGATGCGCAGCCCACTGGCTGGTGAAGGGTGCGACAGGGGAGCATTCAGGGGACCAGGGTTGGGGTGGATATTGCTGGACAGGAGAAGAAGGACGAGAGACCGGAGACGATTATTACTTTTTAGATTATTTTGTCAATGGCATTTTCGCTGTGGGAACCCCATGGTGGGTATCGAGAGTTTCAGGGTATGAGGGGCTGACAGGAAGAGAAAGTGGGGAAGGGGAAAAAGGTGCGGTGGTGGGGATTCAGTTGACGGTTGGCAGGGGAAGGAGGGGCAACAGAGAGTCATATGCCTAAGGAGATGACAACTGTGAGAGAGGGTGAAGAAAACAGGGACCTATTTGAACTGCTCACAAAGAAATCTGGACAAATCCAGTACAGTAATCATTTGCTCAAATTTGCCCCCCCCCCCTTGTTCACGTCCCCTTAATAAACCTGATTTACTGTGTTGCTTGGAACCTAGCTCGTGAGCATATTATTACCTGGCTTAAAGTGATAGGCTTTGTACTGAATGTGTTAAAAGCGCATGCTGTATTGCAAATCTGTCTTTACAGGGGGTTGCAGGGTGTATACCAGGACCAGAGACACTGCTGGTAAGTGGGGCAACTGTGGGTACTGGGTCATAATGTCGAACACGTAATAGCATACGACCTAATGGCTAACCCAGTACAGCGCTGCACCAGTAGGCGAATGGTGCAATACTGCGTATACTGCTATACGCAGTATTGCACCATTCTCACTCTTCCAGGCAGAGGATAAGACTTCTGCTGAGAGTGGGTTCCACCGACAGCTGCTGTGGCTCAACAGACTGAGCCACAGTAGCAGGAGCCCAGGCAGTGCTTCTGGACTGGGTTTGATTCCCGGTCCCAGAAACTTTTATTTTGTAATCTTTATGCGCTCTGACTTGAACCCCCCCACGGGTTGAGAATCTATATGAGGGGGTTTAGGCGCCTTCTCTATTCAGGGGTGTGGGGGTGGACCCCAGAAAAAAAGAGATATGCCGCATGGCAAGAATCGCGCTGTACTGGCAGTACGATCTTGCCATGCAGCATAATGTCATGTGACATTATGACCCATGCCCAACTGTGAGCATATAATTAATGCTTATTGCAAACAGTCTATTAAATACTGCTACTGGCTATTGTCAAGTCATAGGTACTTGGTCACTAGGTGGGACTGTGGGTGGTTATAGCTTCCCAGAGGGCTATACCCATCTAGCTAGAAACCCACGTAAATATTACTCTGGGTGGAGGCACCAACACATTGTGTACACTGAGGGTAGGGACGCCCTGGTACTTTCTGATTCCGAAGCCAGGTCCCTCAACCTGTACTTAGGCAAGCAGGCAGGGGTAGTAGCCCTTGGTATAACGGCGCCAGAGTAACATTTAGGAATAGGCTGAAAAGCAGGAGCCACAGTATGGATCCTTGCAGGCCCCCCACAGTGACTGGCCTGCTGTCCGATTCCTGCATTTTACTGCTTGGGAACTACCGGACAACTAATCCCTAAACCAGTAACACTTTAAGTTTTCTAAACTACCACTTGCAGTTACATGCAACAAATGTGCAGCTATACTGCAGTTACCTCCGTTGCGTGCAATTAATGATTACCTGCCCTGCAGTTACACTGAAACTGACAATTAAGGTAAAGTGTGATTCATAAACCAATAGACTGTGTCTACTGAGAGGCCTAGAGATAGAAGCTTCTGACAGAGGAGGGCATGACTGAAAGGTCAAAAGCCTGAGTCAAATCGATGAATATGGAACCAGCCAGTTCACCACAGTCCAGTGCACTATGTACTAACTCAGCATATTCCAGTAGTGCAGTCATAGTGCTGAAATTCTTCCTGAACCCATGCTGCTCTTTGGAATGGAGTTCATGTTGACCCAAGAAAGCTACCAGCTGATCGTTGACTATCTTCTCTAGTGTCTTGGATACTAGGGGGAGGATGGAGATAGGTCAGTAATTGGTGGGCAGGTTTGCATCACCTCCCTTTAAGACATGGACCATATAGGCCCTTTTCCAAATATCCAGCACCTTACCCATGGCCAGTGACAGGTTGAACATTGGCTGTAAAGGGTAGGTAACTTCCCTACATCCATACTTTTGGAGCTTTATGTATATGTTGTCAAGTCCAGGTCTGGTCTTGACTTCAGTCTTGGCTAGGTAGCCACAGACATTAGCCCAAGTAAGTTGTTGGAAGTAGAACTAAGATAGGTTGTGTTCCCCAGGTAGTTAATGAGGCAGGGTGGGTGCTTGAGTCAGGTATGTATGCCGACAGGTCACTAAAAGTTGTGTTGAAGACATCTGCTATACACTTGTCTCCATCAACAGTGTTGCCACCTTAACTAAAGAGGTTGGGCAGACATTTTTAAGTTGTTCCCTAGGAGCTCACTAATGCCACTCCAGAGCTTTTCACAGTGATTTAAGGAGGGTTTTTTTTCTGGGCTTTATAATAGTCTGCCTTTGCTTCTGTGATGCATTTTTTTAAATTAAAGTTTATTGAATTTATTTAAAGATAAAACATCAAGACACAGACATTTAACCAAGACCAAGACAACTACAAGTACAAGTTGACAAAATCAATGCAAATTAGGGTGGAGAGGGTAAAGGGGTGGAGGGGGATCTCTCAGGGGGACATGAACAGTCCATATACTTGGTTAAGTCACTTGTTCTTGACAGACCCTGGGGTGACAGTCAAGGTCCAGCACCCACACTTAGTGGTCATACCGCCCTCTTGGAGGTAACAATAGGGATGATACACCAGGGAAAAACTAAAGAAAATAATGACAAATGCCTATAATGTAATTGATCTATGTAGTGTTGGAAGTTCAGGTACCTTACCAGTTGGCAGAACCAAACACAAAAAGAGAACAAGACAAAAAAACACAGTACAACAACTTATTGCATATTCATCCAGACTTTACTGCATACTAGACACTGGGGAATCTTTACATATAATTACATTCCTGTTCATAGTTAAGGAAGGTTGGCTACTTGGTCCAAGGTTGGAATACCTACTACTTCTGTTAAATAGTCAAATAACAGTAGTTATCTGGATTTTGTCTTTTCGACTTTAAGTTTAAGCTTAGCCATGAGCCACTCCATAAACAACAGCTGTCTGCAATTGCAAATGCACCCCTCTACCATTGGGGAGGAGGGTAGGTTGCAGCCAAAAGTTGCATCACTGCCTTGGAAGCTTGCTATTAATACCCGGAATAGGTATTGTTCATCCTTGGAGCAGATCCCCTGTCGACAGAGTCCCCAATGAAGATGTTTAAAGTCTCTCAGGGGCAGAATGGTACAAATATGACCTATTGTCTGAGCCACTTTATCCCACTATACCTTTTAATTGGGGGCACCCCCAGAGAATATGTTAATGGTTCCCCCTCATGCTGCACAGTCTCCAATATCTATCAGTGCCCCCTTGGGCAAAACGGGCTGTAATAACTGGGGTCCTGAAGAATCTTGAAAGAACTTTTCATTGGTGCTCTTTTTTTCCTTATTCTGTTTATCTTCCGATGCTCCCCGGCAGTCCTCTTCTGACCAATCCCCCCAGCTTCACTACCCAACTCCTCCAGGACTTTCATTGTCCTCTGCCACAGGATAGGGGTTGTATCTGGCCCCCAGTGTGGGGCCTGCAGAGGATTGGTCTTCATCCTGATACCTAGAGTGGTTTTCCTCCCAATTTTCACCATGGGCCGACAGACATGCAATGGGTGCAGTGTCCGAGCTCTGCTTCCATGGAGACAGCCCCAGCATCTTGAATGTGGGATCCCTTCCCTACATGGTGACGTGCATGTGCTGGCACCCAGCCACTGCTGGGTGTCAGGCAAGCAGCGTGCCACACTAACCCCCCCCCCGAGGAAGGAGAACTGTCCTAGAGACACTCAATCCTTCCTCTCCCTGCCGGCTCCCAAGCAACCCAAGTCCAGTCCCAACCCCAGGTTGCTGGCATGGCAGGAAGTATGGCGCCCTGTGCCTCAGCCCTCCATGCTGCCAGGCCAGCTACTTCCATTGGTGCTCTTGCCATTCATTTGAGGCTGTGGCCTTGCGCAGGTTACCCCAGCACTCCGCCCATTCTTTCTCTGAAAGGACTACCCCCACCGTAGTCACCCATTTATGCTGACAAGCCTCCAGGAGCTTCCTTGTTTTCTGATATTTCCTCCTCTCTAATTTTCATTCCTTTCCTGTCCAAACAGTCCTTTCTGGACCATCAGGAGATGATGTTGAGCCTGACCCAGACCTCTGGTTGGGTGATGAAGTGGAGAAACAGGATCTTTCTTTGCTACAGAGCCTGTGGTGGGGACCTGTCCTTTAAGTCTCTGTTGAAGAACCTGAGATCCACTCTTTCTTTCCAGACTACAGACATCGATCCTGGGAAGATATTAAGACTCCAGTACCTTCATGCTCGGAGATCCTCACGGTTTGACCCTCCGATTCAGCCTTCCTTGAGACGCTGTCTCAAATGGTATGGAATAATCCTGCTCTTAATCCTTCAGTGGCTAAATCCATTGATAAGAAGTATTCAGCTCCCAGGATCGTCCTATTTTGGCATCCCAAGCATTTGCGGATCTATTGTAGTCCTGGCAGAGAATGACAAGTCGTTCTTCCTCAAACTACTTCAGCTCGACTTAATAACAAGAGTCTCGTAAGATTGATACATTAGGTAAGAGAGTCTTGCTGCCTCCACTCTAAGTATGGGTATTGCCAGTTATCAAGGCTATTTTCTCAGTATGAGTATATCCTGTGGCACTCTATGAAAAGAATGGTTGAAGCTCTTCCAGATTCGGACTCCAAGTCAGAGCTTCTATTGACCGTTACTAGAGGTATTGAATCCAATAACCAAAGTCAAAGCCGCCATGGGCGGTTCCGACACTGCTTCTCGTTCAGCTGCTGCAGGGTTTGTACTCGACGCCATTCCTGGTTGCGTTCTTGGGCTTCCACGGGTGCTCCCAGCAGGTAATGGCGCTGCCTTTTGATGGCACCTATCTTTTCGCCCCTCAGGTGGAGCAAGCCTTAGAAGCCTCCCAAAGACTAGATCGGCCATTAAATTGGCCGAGAACCTCCGCCTGCCCCTCTCGCGGGCATGCGAACAGATGTCAGTTTCTTAGTTGTCAGTCCTTTCGAGGCAGAAGCAGGGGAAGCTTCCACAAAGCCAACCTGCCCAACCTCAGAAGAAGACGCAGAAAGCGCGCAGGGCCTAAAGCCCCCCAGCGCCACCTTATGAGTTGTTGGCCCAAGTTCCATCCACACTGCCGAGATGGAACTTTCTCCTCCAGTGGAGGTGGTCTGATGTACTTCCTACAACGAGTGAAGTCCATAACTTCAGACAAATGGGTCCTTCGGATAATTCGCAGGTTACTCTCTCAATTTCCCCCAAATTGTCCTCCCAGACGACAACCCAGGTTGTCGGCTTCTCAGTCAGACCTCCTCACCGCCGAGATCGAGGGCCTTCTGAACAACAGGGCAATAGAACTGGTGCCCCCGCATTTGCGGAACACAGGGTTCTACTCCCATTTCTTTCTGGTTCCAAAGAAAACTGGGGGGATGCGCCCCATTCTAGACCTCAGAAAGCTGAACAAATTCCTCCCCAGGGAGAAATTCAAAATGATTTCCCTACGTACCCTGTTACCCTTGCTGCATCAGGACGACTGGCTGGCCTCTCTGGATATGCAGGATGCGTACAGCATATCCCGTCCACCCGACCACCGCAAGTTCTCAGGTTTGTAGCTTTGGGTCAGCATTATCAGTTCAGAGTCCTGCCTTTGGGCTATCCTTGGCGCCGAGTTTTACAAAGTGTTGTGCAGTTCTCGCGGCGCATCTCAGGAAAGCGGACTCGAGTCTTTCCCTTACCTGGACGATTGGCTTCTAGCAAGCCCGTCCAGCCAAGGACTTTGGAAGCAGTGCAAGCGACTCTCGTCTTCTCCGCCCATGGGAGCTCTGCTGAATCTGAAAAATCCCAACTGCAGCCCTCCCAGAGGCTCCTTTCTTAGGGACGCTCTAGTCACCTCTTCCGTGAGGCTTTCCTTCAGAGGACAGAAGACTCGACATCGCCCGGATAGCCCGTTACATCGAGGAGAACCAATGGGTTAGCTCTCGATACTGCTTGTTAGTCTCATAAGCGTCCTCGGTGTTCACTGTACCCCTGGCCCGGTTGCACATGAGAACCACCCAATGGATGCTCTCCACTCAGTGGTCTCCGACCTCTCACCCCCAGTCTTATCCCATCAAGGTGACGCAACCCCTTCGAAGGTCTCTCACCTGGTGGTCTCAAGAGAGCAATCTCCTCAAAGGGTTCCCCTTTGCTCTTCCGGACCATCAGATCTCCATCACCACCGCATCGCTAATGGGATGGGGAGCTCACTGTCTCTCCCTCCACACTCAAGGTGTATGGACTCCGTTCGAATCTCATCTCCACATAAATGTCTTGGAGGTGAGAGCGGTCCTCTATGCGATCCAAGCTCTGAAGGATGTCCTTTGTCACAAGAACATTCTCCTTCAAGCGGACAGCAAAGCTGTGATGTATTACATCAACAAGCAAGGCGGTGTCACTCTTATCCCTTTGCAGGAAGCAATGAGGGTATGGGAGTGGTGCTTGAGCACAAGTCCACTTCCTTGCAAGTCAATCTCTTGACCCAGGGTTCGTTGGTCCATCCCAACCTGAAATCACTTCACCTTCATGCTTGGCTCCTGAAGAGATAGAAGTGAATCGGTTCAACGTCTCCCGTAGAGTCTCGAGCATCCTTCTGGCTGCTCGGGAGCCAGCCACACGGAAAACATACGCATCCAAATGGAAGCGTTTTTCTCTCTGGTGTGCAAAGTCCTCTTGGAACCCCTTTTCCTGTCCTCCTGACAAGGTTCTGGGTATCTTTTGGACCTATCTAACTCAGGTCTTCAGTACTCCACAGTTAAAGTTCACCTTAGTGCCATCTCAGCGTTCCATGAGCTGGTTTCATCCCTGACTCTGGCTCAGTTACCTATGGTGAAGAGATTTCTTAAGGGGATTCTTCATACCAGACCCCCTGTTAAGCGTCCAGTTGCAGCCTGGGACATTAACCTGGTGCTGGACATGCTCACTCGGAAGCCTTTCGATCCCCTAGCTACCTGTGAGCTAAAATTTCTTACCTGGAAGACTGCCTTCCTGGGGGCCATTACCTCAGCCCTCAGAGTCTCTGAGACACATGCCCAGGTTACAGACCCTCCTGTATACTGTCTTCCATAAAGACAAAGTAGTTCTCCTGCTCATCCAAAATTTCTTCCCAAGGTTGTGTCAGAATTCCATCTAAACCAACCTCTGGTACTTCCGCTTAGCTAATCTCCAAAATGAAGGGAACAGGCTCTTCATTCCTTGGATGTTAAGAGAGCCTATGGTTCTATTTGGACAGAACCCAGGATGTTCGTGAGACTCAACAACTCTTTGTTTCTTTCAGCGACACCCGGCTGGGTCAACCTGTCACTATCAGATGCATCTCCTCATGGTTAGTAGCATGCCTTGACATTGCTACTCCATGGCTCAGGATTAAATTAGAAGGTAGAGTGTCACGCTCACTCTACTAGGGTGATCATGACATCCTGGCGGAAATTCGCATGTTCCAATTGCAGATATCTGCCTGCACGCCACCTGGAGCTCAGTGCATACCCGTTACACACTATGCACTGGATGTTCATGCCAGGCGACATTCCGCATTGGCAGAACCATCCTTAATGGGCTTCTACCTTAGACATGTGAGCTCTGGCTCTCCTGCCGCCCTTTTGGGGGATTATCAGCTTGGTACTCTCCCACTAGTGTGAATGAGTGGTGGAGACTTAGGTCCAGGAAGATAGGAAAATTACGTTCCTACCGTAATTCTTGATCTTCTTGGACGAGTCTCCACCACTCATTCACACGCCCACCCTCCATCCCCCGAGCTCACCGCGGTGTTGGTCTTCACTCCTCAAATCTTTAGGGCTGGAGGACTTCTTTACTGACCCTTCTTACAGGTCGTACGGACTATCTTATGTCCGTGTTTTTTAATGTTACAGTTACTCTTTACGTTAGTTGCGCTGCACCTCCTTGGTAAAAAGTACTGAGGCGGTTGGAGGGTCGGTAGCCGAGAGTCGTTACGCCGAGCCGCAGCTTGGCGGGCCGCTCGTCTGCTGGGCGCCATCTCCTCGCCGACCCTCCAGCAAAGTTTGTCTCGATGGGTCCTAGTACCTCCGGCCCTAATCCCACTAGTGTGAATGAGTGGTGGAGACTCGTCCAAGAAGATCAAGAATTACGGTAGGACTGCAATTTTCCTTTCTTTTTTTATTAAAGCGACGTAGAGTACTGTGTTTACTTTATTTACCACTCTGTCATATCTCATCCTGGGGACAAGAAGTCGTCAAAGGTGGGGCGGCCACCAATGCGTCGGTGTTCCTGTGGCCACTTTTACTCCATCATGGACCAGCATGACCGCTGTCTTTCCTGCCTTGGCCTGGCCCATGACGTGGACAACTGCGATGCCTGCTTCTGTAAGGACCGCAGAGTTCTTGAGTTGCGCACGTTTAAGATCGGACGTACGCTGCCGACTTTCGGGGGCAGGTTCGCAGTCAGCGGGCCAAGGTCACGACTCTTGACCCTTCCTCTGGGTTCCCTCCTGGTCCTATACGGCCCGTGGAGGAGGGGGGGCCTCCACCACTTCCTGCCTTGCTGCGTCGGCATCTTCCGTGGTGCAGAAGGCCCAGTCTGGCCCTCTTGGGGGTCAGGCGGGAGCACCGCTTTAGCAGTCACCTCTTTGGAGGTGAAGGCTCCCCCAGTGTCGTGTCCTGGGGCCTGGGGGCCTGGGCTGACACTGTCCTTGATGCCATCCGTCGGTACCGCCTTTGGCTGCAGTGCTGCTTGCGGTGTCGGGGACCCGGATGGTGCTGGGCCTTCCCTCAGTGCTGCTTTCGCTCCTGGCACCGTTCACGGTGCCAGGGATGAGGGCGGTGCCCTGGGAGGTGCAGACACAGGTTTTGGGGCTGCTTCTGGTTTTGGTGCCGAGTGCAGCACCGGAACTGGAGTCTGCGCTGTCTCTGCTCTTGGTGCCATGGCTGGTGCCGCCCTCAACTCCAGTGCCATTTCCTACGCCAGGGGGAGTGAGGTGCCGCGGTCTGTGCCGTTTCTGACTCCGCCACCATTCGCAGTGCCGGGGAGGATCACTGGGCTGGCCGCGGTGCTGTGCCTGGCTCCTGCGCCACTCGCGGTGCCAGGGATGATAGTGGCGCAACTCGTGACTTCGTTGTCCACCTCCTAAGTGGGGGACTCTGGGTCTGATTCGGCTTGGCTTCCGGATTCTTCTGAATGCTCTGATCACTCGGTGTCCAGCACCTCAGCCCCCACTCGGCCTCCCTCTGTGGGTCGGACGATTCCGGTTGATTCTGGGGTCAGTGGGACTGACCAGCCGGTGGTGGTCCAGGTGGCCGCTGCTGTGCAGCCCGGAGTCACTGGTTTGTCTGTCCCTTCAGCCGGGGCACTCCCATCCTTGGTGTGCCTGGATAGTCCAGCTTTGGGAAAACCCGGGGCACCCCATGAGGGGGAGGTACTGCACCCTGGGTAGATTCTTTGGAGTCGGCTAAGGGTTGCCAGCTACCTAGGCTAGTGGTAACGAGGAAGAGGGCTCTTTTGGAGTCTGAAGAGTTGAGGGGTCAGGTTTGGCATAGCGGCCCCTCCTTAGGACCCTCCCGGATTCTGGGAGAACCCGTAGCGTGGATATCTGTCCTTCCCCATATCACTCCTCGAGAGGGGCCTCTACTTTGGAGGTCAGGGGCCGTCCTTTTGGGCTCACATGGTGCCGGTCACCTCACATGGGGATTTCTTCCCATGGGCACAGCTCTAGCCGTTCAGATCCGGTTGAATGGTTGTTGGCTGCTAGGATCTCCGGGTCTCCCAGTTGGGAGCTTCCGCTAGGCCCCTCTGCCCGGGCAGAGGTTGCACTCCTCCTGCTAGGAGCTTAGCCTCCATGCCTCTGTCTCCATCTCCTTCTCTCCCAAGTATTTCCGGTCCTAGGGGACCTCTGACCTGGGAACAATTCAGGTGTTCAGCTGCGCATTTCCCCACCTACCTCAGGGCCATGGATGAGCAGGTGATCCACCGCGCTCCCGTGCAGCCTGACCCTGAATTGCCAGGTTCGTCAGCCTCCTCATCCCCCTCCTCGGGGGGGGGGGAGAGAAACTCTCTGTCCACATTTCCCCAGCATCTGATCTCACCTCGTATCAGCGCTTCCCCGCGAGGATGCTTGACGAGCTCCACCTTACCCCGTCCTCTGAAGACAATGCCGACCAGGTGACGCGCGCCTTCCTAGGCGAGTACAGTGCGGTCAACCTGGTGGTTCCCGCCTGGCCTGTCCCCTTCCGGGATGTGTCACTTCGGCTCTGGCAGCGTCCCTTCTGCACTGTTCCAGCCCCAAGGGATCTGCACCAGCAGTATTGCGCTACCGCGGAGTCTCCAGGAACTATGCATCACCCTCCTTCAGATCTGATGTGCCTGGGCGCTCTTTCTGGGTTTCGCACCCCACACTGTGATCGACCCCCAGACTCGGACTCTGCGGATTTTGACTTCTTGAGGAGAAGAACCTTCTATTCAGCATGGATCCTGCTTTCCATAGCTTCACATCAGGCCCACTGTGCTTCCTATGACAGGTTCTTGTGGTCCAGGCTAGGACAACTCCTAGCCTCAATGCCTGATACGGAGGAAACCAGGCAAGCCATCGTCCTCTCTGCTCAAGGCTTGGAGCTAGCAAGGCACCAAGCAAGGGCATCTTACGATACCAGCGAGGTAGCTTCCAGGATTGTAGGGACAGCGATCTGCACTAGGAGGATAGCATGGCTTCGCCTATCCCAGTTGTCACCCATGGCCCGGCATAGGGTGATTTCCTCTGCCTTCCGGAGAACCCACCTTGTCTCCCATAGGGTGAGACGACAGCTTTGGGTGCCTTCCCTCTCCCACTGGGAGTTCCCCGTCTCACCTGGACCAGTCTCAGGCCTCTCCAGGCCTGTAAGGGTTCTCCCGTCCGGTGTCTCCCCACTGGAGGCTAAGGGACTTAGTCCCTTAGGGATGTATTGAGCCCCTTTGGGGGCTCGGTACTCACCCAGGTAGTGATGAATGGTGAAGATTGACACAGATAAGATATGAAAATTATGTACCTACCGTAATTCTTGATCTTTCTGTGTATCTTCACCATTCATCACTAAATCCCACCCACCTTCCCCCTCGGGCCTCAGTCTCTGGGTATCCCCTCCCCCTGTGTGTCTCCCTGTTGTTTCAACCCCTCCTGTCTCTCCTTTCCCTTGTGGTCAGGAGGGAAGGGACTCTGGAGACATGCAGGTCGGTGTTTCTTCTTGGAAGGGGTCTTCTCTCTTTCTCTGTCCCTCGCCTTTGGTGTTCTTCCCACTCCCTTGAATCTGGGTGGGGCTGAGGGACTGGTGGACTCCTGAGGACCCTCCCCTTTCCAGACCCTTATTTTCTTATTTTGGATGTCCTTGAGACTAACCCTTTTTATATTTTAGGGTTTTCTCCTTTTGGAGTTCCTCCTTTGTTTGGGGAGAGAGGACACACTGTTTGTCTACCTGGAACTCTTTATGTTTTCCTAAAGCTGTTGGCTCCTGTGGGGCTATTGCTGCTGCCAAACTTCAGGCCTCCGTCTCCTTGGCAGCCTGTTTCTCCTTCTCTCTTTAAATGGGCAGACTGGGTGGACCAGGCAGTCCTTGTCTGCCATCAATCTTGTTTTAAGTTTTGGGAGTCCAGGTCCGTTATGTCAGGAGTGGAGTCCTCTCCTCCCCCATTTGTTTTCTCTTTCTTCCTCCCTCCCATCCCTCCTTTTTCCAGAGATTGGGTCCCTTCCCAATCCTTTAGGCTAGTTTCTTCTATTCTGTCCTTTATTTCTCCTTCTGGTTTTTATATCCTTTCCTTTTGTCTATCCTTGGGCTCTCTTCCCCACCCTTCCATCCTTTTTCCTCCTCTCTGGCATCTCAGAACTGAGTCGGGGTGGAGTTGATGACAGTTAACAGCCAACCCGTGGGTGCCACGTGAGAGCGTCGGCCTCAAGGCGGTGCCGTCCCTGCTAGATTCGACCATGAGGGGAAAAAGTCTCCCACGAGGGTCCTAGCTCTGGAGGGCTATAACCCAAATAGTGATGAATGGTGAAGATA
The DNA here is from genome assembly GCA_016271365.2 of Neoceratodus forsteri. Taxonomy (NCBI): domain Eukaryota; kingdom Metazoa; phylum Chordata; order Ceratodontiformes; family Ceratodontidae; genus Neoceratodus; species Neoceratodus forsteri. The sequence goes on along the minus strand of CM028133.1, from coordinate 34,916,989 downwards.
CACAGAAGGATCAAGAATTACGGTAGGTATGTAATTTTAATTTCTGCTCCCCACAAGGGACAGGCGAGCAGTGGCCTAAGATGCCTTCTCCCCACATGGGGGCCAATACAGTCTTCTGTACGCCTTTCCTCCCATTCCCATCCTACCCAGAATACTGCACAAAGTGGTACAGGACCAGGCCCAACTGATCTTAGGATGCCCACGTTGGTCCAGTCAACCGTGGCTCCCCCATCTAGTCTACATGGCACGAGATCCACCACTCGGATTTCAGCTCAGCACGGATCTTCTTCACCAAGTTCCCATAATGCATCCATATCTCTGCAATCTGTCCCTCTCGGCTTGGAGATTGAGTGGGAAACTCTAAAGGACCTAGTGTATTCGACAGAAATGATTGAAATGGTGATGCATTCTAGGTTCCAGTCTTCCTCTAAGGTGTACTACAGAATTTGGCATAAATTTTATTCTGGCTTCGATCCAAACAGATGGAGGACGTCCAGATCTTCATCTAGGATATCTCTTGCATCAGGCCACACCTATGGAACTACAGCCCTTGAACACTAGGACACACGGAACTTCTCTGGCTAGCAGTGTACAAGGGGCCCACACCCACGACACCATATGCTGGCAACATCCCTCCCATATAAACGAGGCGTCTACCTAACCCCTAATTTCTTTTCCCACCATCGCATCGTCCGACTCCAGAGACATCGCCTTCAGTTGACCTCAAAATTTCTTCCTTTCAGTTTTTTCTTTTCCACCTGAGTTTTGATAATTAATTTATTTTAAAGTGATTTCGATTTTTCATCGACTGACCCCAAAAACTATTTTGCTACTGCGGGTGCTGTCAGAAGATCTTTGATAAGGATGACCACGACGCCCGAGTCCGCTGCCTAGGCCTGGACCACAGCGTTAAGGTCTGCAACGTTTGCAGGAGATACAACCAAGCTACCCAGCAGTGCCACCAGATGGCTCTTGAAAATGCCCTGCTGCAACAGAAGGTCACCTAAATGGAGAAGGAGCTCCAGGCCAGAAGCTTGTGTGCCTCCCCGGCCCTGTCCACAGGCTCCTACTCCTCCAAGGCCCTGGACAAGTCGGCCAGGAAACAAGCACCGTGACAAGGATTGGAACAAGGAGAGATCATCCCCGGCTCACTCGTGGTCACTGCTTTGGGCATCGGCTGCGGCAGGGTCATCATCTACTCCGGTGGCGACCCCTTCTGTCACCCACACCTTCTCCTCTACAGGGTCAGCTCTGGCAGCGTCTCTCACCAGTTTTACCTTGGCTGGCAATGGCTCTTCGGTGTCGTGCCTTCTCATGCCTCTGCCAACTTTCCTGCTGTGCTGTTGCTGCACCTCTTCTCTATGGGCCACCAGCCGTGGAGCTTTGCTGGTTCTGCTTTGGCCGGCGCTGATATGTCATCATCGGGGGTCCAATCTCCCCTAGCAACATCTTCAGCCTTTACGTCGGCCTCTGCTTCGACATCTGGGATGCAGCCTCCCTCGTCGCCACCCCAGGCCGCCATATTGATATTGGTGTCTCTGCCTGCCCTGCCAACACCTCAGGTCATTACGTCGCTGTCGGGGCCTCTGCCCCCCTGTCGATGCCGCAGGCTGTACCATCACCACTGGGACCTCAGTCTTCCCCGCTGGTGCCGCATGGCATTTAGACGCTGGTCATTGATGTCCCTTCCATGCTATAGTCCTTCTGGGAGTTCATGCACTGCCTTGCCCCCCACTCCCCCCGGGACTGGAGACGCTGGGGTCTACTAGGCCTGCACCCACGCCAACACCTTCCACGGTGTTGCGCCCTGCTCGTCCTTGTCCACGATGCTGTCAGTACCCATTTCAGACCTAGGCAATGAGGACGAATATCATCTTGATCTCCTCCCTTTTGAGAATGAGGATGACTATGAGGATGAAGAAGAGGGGCTGGTAGTCCCTCCCACTTTACCTCTACTGTTTCCTCAGTGGGTGAGTACTCCCACCAGATATACTCCGAGGTCCTCTCCTTCATCTCAGTGAAGAGGCAGTTGCAGACCGCTGTGGGGTTTGATGCTGAGGAGAAGCCTGTTACTAGGAGAAATCTGACTATTTGGAATTGCCAGATTCTCCACCCCTGATCGTTCCTCCTCTAATAGTGACCTTTGAGGATGTCACCATGGCTGCCTGGTACAGGCCGAATTTGATTCCTGTTGTGCCCAGAAAGGCAGACAAATTGTACCAGGCTGGTTCCATGTCAGAACGGCAACTAAAAAATGGCGACTGTTAAAGGGGCCAATGGATAATGCTGAATGACAAATTCAACGATGGCTCTTTTTGTGGGAGGCTGTGTCCTCTGCACCCCCCCCTTACTAAATATGCCAACTCCTGGGGGTACAGATACTTTATCAAATTTCTCATTTAGCATTATCCATTGGCCCTTTTAATGTTTGCCGTTTTGTAGTTGCTGTCTTCACATGCTACCTACCAGGCTTCCTTAGAGAAACCATACTTTGCAAAACAACCACAGGCAGATTCTGTGGCGATAAAATGCTGCCCATAATAGGTCCAAGAGACCTGAGCACCTCTGCTCTCTTCCCCCGATAAGTAACCCAGAATGCTGGACCTTATGGGAAAAAGGGCCTTTACGTCTGCTGTGTTGTCCATCAGGTTTATGAATTACATTACCCATATGATCAGATTTCAGAATACTCTCTGGAAGAAGGCAAAAGCTGCTGCCCAGACCCATCCAGTGGGTCCCCAGAGTCAGGAACTGCTGAAGGCCCTCCAGTCTGGGGCAGATGTGGCTAAGCATCTGTTGAGGTCTGCCTATGATGACGCTGATGCATCTGCTAGCTGCCTGAGAAGGCATTCTTGGTTCAGGGTGTCTGGATTTGCTACTGATGTACAACAGTCCTTCCTGAATGCCCCCTTCAGGGGCTACAGGCTCTTTGGCGTGGATGTGCGGGACATACTTTTTGACCTGCAGGCCTTGGGCAGGACTCTGCAGTCAGTCCACTCTGTATACCACACCCAGCCAAAAAGTGACCAGAAGGTGCCCTTTCGTCGGGCCTCCTATAAGCTTAAGCAGGGCACATGGCCCCAGGTAAAGCATTGGGCTGCAGCAGCCCTGCCTACCCCTATCTCCACTACTAGAAAGGCCCACAGAGTAGGTGGTGTGACTCCGGCTGCAGGTGCTAACTCAGCATTAGTCCTTGCCAGGCCCCCACCCTCCAGCGGTACAGGAGTCGGTGGTCGGGGGTCATTTCTCCCTCCACCTGGACAGGTGGAAGAGCGAGATCACTATAGATGCTTGGGTCCTGCAGCTCATAGAACAAGGTCACAGTCCACAACTTATGGAGTGACCTCCAGATCTACCTCCAGTTCATTCAAACTACCCTCCATACCACATTCCAGTGCTGCTAGGGGACATTTGACACATTGCTGCAGAAGAGGGCCATAGAACTTGCTCAGAGGAACAGGGGGTTGTATTCCCATTTTTTTCTAGTCCCCAGATCCACAAGGGATTTACAGACTATCCTAGATCTGAGAAATCTGAATTTGTACGTCCAGTACAAGAAGTTCAGAATGGTGACCCTACATGATCTGCTGACACTGCTGCACCAGGGAGACTGGATATGCTCCCTCGACATGCAGGACGCATGCCTGCATATCAGGGTGTGTGCTCCCCAGAGGCAGTATCTCAGGTTCCAGTTCCAGGGGCAGCACTACCAGTTCCGAGCATTACCCAAATGCTTGGTGGTGGTAGCAGTGCCTCAGGAGAGAGGGGCTGTACGTCTTCCCTTACCTGGCTGACTGGTCGCTCAAAGCACATTTCAAGGAGCAGCTGTTTCAGACTCTAGAACGTATCAGGTAGCTATTCCATGCCCTGACAATCATGGTCAATCTGCCCAAGTCAATCTTGACCCCCTGCCAGCGCCTCCAGTACATTGGGGCAGTACTGGACGTGGCTCAGGGTTTTGCGTTCTTGCCGCAGGGCATGGCAGACTGCTTGATGGCTCAGGCCCAGCTGCTTTTCAACAGCAGATATGTTTCGGCCAGAACCTTTCTGAGGCTCCTGGGCCTGATGGCTGCAGCCGTTGTCACGGTACCTTTAGCCAGGTTGCACATGTGGATTCCCCAGCGGACATTGAGGGTCCAGTGGGACCAATGCACCGACGACCAATAACAGCAAGTTCTCGTCTATTCTCCAGTGACAAAGGTGCTGCTATGGTGGATGGAACCCAGCAAACTCTTGAAAGGGGTTCCCTTCCTCATTTCCTGGAGGCAAGGAGAGAGATGGATATGATAGAGACCTTCTCTGCTGTCTGTTTCTCTGTTTCACTCCATTCTCTCAGCAGATTCTTACCACAGATGCTTCGGGGTTGGGCTGGGTGGCTCATCTGGGGCCTCATCAGACTCAAGGGATGTGGTCAAGTGTAGAGACTGCTCACCACATCAACATCCTAATGATGAGGGCCATTCTGTATGCGTTACAAGCCGCCCAGACCCATCTGTCCCCGGGCCATTTGCTGGTGCAGATGGACAACATCAATGTAGTGTACTACATCAACAAACAAGGGGGCACCCATTTGTACCCTCTGTGTCGGGAAGCAATGAGGGTCTGGTACTGGACTCTGGAACACGGTCTAGAACTATCGGACGTCCATGTTCCAGGTGTCCAAAATGTCCTGGTAGACAGGCTGTCAGTCAGTCAGAGTCTCGGATGCACGAGTGGGAGTTGCTGACTTTGGTTGTAGAAGACCTGCTTGACAGGTGGGGTCATCCAGAATTGAACCTTTTTGCGTCCCCACTCAGTGCAAAACTGGCCTGCAATACTCCTCCATTAAGGTGCACCTGTGAGCCATTTCAGCCTTCCATGTGCTTGTTGATGGCCATATGGTGGCATAACTAGGGGTATCCTGTACTTTTGAGAAGCATTTTCCATCTGAAGGTTCCCATCTGCAATCTAGTCCCACCTTGTTTCTTGAATTTTGTTTTGGAGAAACTTGCTTTGGTTCCTTTTGAAGCAGTCGTGACATGCGAGCTACGCTTTCTGTTGTGGAAAGCGTTATTTTTAGTTGCTATTACTTCTGCCTGAAGGATTTCCGAGCTTCAGGCTCTAATGTGTGAACCTCCTTATTTGATTTTCCACAAAGACAATGTGTCTTTGCATATGAATCTTACAGCTCCCGGGAGGTGGGGCACGGCTTGAAGGAGAATAATAGTTCCTCTGTGGCACAAAGCCACGGCATCACACTTATGGCCGAGAAGGCCTTGATGCTGGATCCTGATGAGCACAGGGGCTCAAAACATATTTTAACAGCAGCACAGCCAGGCCAGTCTCCTGTCACATTTTGGCCTATAAAATCTCAACAGCTCAAACAAAGGCTTCCCGCTCACCTCCTCGAACATTTGCGGTGAGTACCACACAGGCTGCAGCTCTTCCATTTCTTCCCTCTCATCCTGCAATACAGGGCCTTTGGTGCCCGGGCCCCTGGCATCCTCAGACCTAGAAGAACACGGGTGATCTGAGGGATTCACTGGGTTTCCTTTTTTCTCTCCCCACAGGCTGTCACCCAGGAATGGAGTGCCACACAGGCACTGGGTGGTGGGCTGCCACCTCCGCCAGGCCCTGCAACGCAGGCTGCCACCACTGCATCGCCCCCACCATTCCTTCACACTGCAGACCTCAAACCAGGAACTAGGCCCAATCCCATCCTGATGCTGTGGTGCACGCAGGTGGGCCACTTCTTCCTCCCAGGCTGCAGCTCCCAACAAGGTCCCCGTCACGCTGCAGATCCTATAGGCCACCCCAGCCGCCAAACCAAGCAGACTAATTGCTGAGTTGCCAAGGCCCGGTTCCTGGCCCACTTTTTGCTGTCAACTGCTCTTTCCCAACTGCCTCCCCAGCCCAAAAAAACGAACCCCTTAAATACCCACGGAGGAAGGACCAGCCTCACACAACCAGCATGCAGTCTAGCCCATAACGCCAAACTTGGGCAAAATGGGAGGAGAGGATCACTTTAGTAAGCATCCCTGAAGGGGGGTGCTTGCATATCTGTAATGCCAGTAATGGGAAGAGGGAAAAGAGGGTCGCTGTATATTGCCTGTAGTACCAAGTGATGAAAGGAAGATGCCAGATTGGGGTCATTGGCATGACAAAGGGAGAAAAAAGGGGGGTAGCCAGGGATGGCACAAACACTATCACAATATAAAAAATGATAAATCTATTTGATAAAAATGTATTTAAAAATTGATATAAACATAAATGGCAAATAACATAAAAACTATTACTTAGAATGCCAACGGTATAAACTCTCCAGTAAAAAGGTGTAAGATATTACATTATTTAGCTAAACAGAAGGCGGACATTGCCTTCGTGGAGGCAACATATGTATCAGAAAAAGAAGCTGTGAAATTAAAATGTAATTGAGTGGGCTTTAGTATATTTTCAGAAGTTTAAAAAAAAATGTAGAGGGGCGGCAGTTTTAATCACTAAAAACTATCCATGCAAGGTGTTCAACATTAAAAAAGACAAAGATGGACTTCTGGTTGGGACGCTAAGCCATGAGGACGTAGGGTCGATTGGCTCCAGCTGATTCCCTCAGAAAATCAACTTTAAAACTTACCCCACAAGGTTATCAGCCAAAAATAGTGTTCGGCGACTTATAGTCTTGATGGCGGCTCGCTCTAGGAATCTGGCTATGCAGGGATCTGCTTTAAAACAGTAGAAGCTGAATTTGCTACCCCCGCCTGCTGCAAAGGGAGACGCGCCGACTAGGCCACCAGAGAATTTGGAGCCAGAAGCTTCAAGCGAGTCCGAGGAGGAAGGGGAAGACTTCACGATTCCTTCCCGACAGCTATGTCAGGAGCTCCGACGATTAACCAAAGCTCTAGACACCATCAGTTCCGATGTCAAAGAAAACCATCAGAAAATAAAGCAACATGATCACCAGCTCCAGGAGATCGAAACCCACCTTACAGAACATGCTGAATCCCTCGATCTACACAATGGGGCCTTCCTGCAATTACACGATTGCTCTCAGCTCTTAAAAAAAAAATTAGAGGACTTAGAGAATCGTTCATGTAGAGTGAACCTACGTCTGCATGGATTGCTAGAATTTACTGAAACAGGAGAGATGACTGCGTATATGGAGAGTCTACTACAGGAACTGCTGGATTTAGGCAAAACCACCCCTTTAAATATCATCAGAGCATATCGAGCTCTGGCCACCCCACCCAAAGATCCCAAGGCTTGGCAACGCTGGATAGTGATGGCCTTCCTAGACTATCGAATTAACGATATGGTGTTAAGAAAGGCCTGGGCATGCAGGGAGCTGATCTTTGGAGACAAGAAGTTATTTTTAGAGCCTGATTACGCGCCAACCACTATGGCCCGGAGAAAGATGTGGTTTCCACTGGTTAAGCAGTTACGCAGCAGAGGGCTCAAGGCCAGAGTAGATTTTCCTGCAAAGCTACACATTGCCTCTAATACAGGCTCTAAGGTGTTTGAAAGTCCCCAAGAAGCTAAGAAATACCCTGCCTCATTAGAAATCCAGATCGATGATTTTATAGATCCAGGAGCTGTGAAGGGCCTTCAGAAGCGTCAGTGGCAGCTGGTGGGAGGGCTGGGTCCACGACTACACGGTGGAAAGCATGCCGAAAATAGAGCTGCTGGGACTTGGTCCCAAACTGGATCAGCAAGGTCTTCACCCCATAGGAAATGGAGGGCTGCATCTAGGCCTGAAGACCGAGATGGAGACACCGATGGAGAGTGAAAGAGATTAATGGGACTAATCAGGACTTTATGTACCGTGAGCACTCAAATATATCTCCCGGTTTGAAGGGAGAGGTTTTGTTTGTTTCCTTACAAAATGCTAATGGCTCTTACTTTTCTGGTGGTTATGCGAGGGTAAAGATGCATTGAGATAATATGAAGGGGGGGACCCTTAATGATGCATATGCAGTAGAAAAATCTGTCAGTAGTTCACTACTGGGGACACCCATTCCTGATTCTCTTTTTTTCAAGCAACTTGTGGTTAAGATACTGGTGGGGTGGGTAAATCAAATTAATTGATGAGAATGGGGAACACAATAAACCCCTCCCATACAGACGATTTGAGGGAGAAGGGGGAGCGAAGGGAATGCGTAGGACTGAAGCTTTGGCGAACTCACTGTGGCAGCTCTATGGCAGTAGGTCTCTAATAAAGCAGTGATGTGCAGAGCACACTCTTGCACTACCCGCCATCATGTTTAATCGTCTGAATGACGGGCTTATAGTGAAACCTTGGGAGTCAATTGGGATTTCTCACTGTAAATTCCCATTTTATGGGAATCAAGAAATGTTTCCAAGTTGCAGTTATATGTTCCATGTGTTGGTTAAATTGTTCTTACAGTTTTTTGTTTTTTTTAAATTATTATTATTAATAGTAATTGTTGACCGGCCGGGAGTCTGGGGGCACGCTCACCCCACCCTGACTATACCAGAGATTGTGCAACTTGGCGCACCCCAGAGGACACTGACTCAGACATGTGATGTCTGCATACATTTCCCATGGATAATCTTAGGGTAGCTACATATAATGTCCGTGGCCTTAATAATCCCATAAAACATTCTTGGATTTTACGGGAACTCCAAAAAGCGAACATCCAAGTGGCTCTCTTGCAAGAGACCCACCTGACGGCCTCTGAGCATATGAAATTGCGCAGGGGTTGGGTGGGCTCCATGTATGCCTCTGCTTATACTGCACATCCTCATTGATGGGGAACATCCATATTGATACATAGAGATTGTCCATTGGAAATAGAGAATGTAGTAGTAGATCCGGACAGCCAGTTTGTTAAGCTCTAGGCAGTGTACAGGGATACCCCCTGTATTATTGTAAATCTGTATGCTCCAAATAAGGATAGGGAGGCCGCCTGGGTTTTTCAAAACCCGCTACGTAGGCTAATGGATCTGGGAAACAGACTTTGTATTCTTGGGGGAGATTTTAATACAACGTTCACTCCCACGCTGGATAGACATGGGGGGGCAGGACAGGTTAAGAGAGGTAGGGCGAGCTCTATGCTGACCAGATGTACCCATTTAGTAGGTCTGCGGGAAACATGGCGGGAGTTACATGGTCGGGAGAGAGACTATACTCATCATTCGGACAGACATGGATGCTATACTAGAATTGACATGTTTGTTTCAGAAGAGAATGGATACATAGCATACATTCCTGTGAGATTTTAACTCACGCTCTCTGATCATGCTCCAGTGAGGTTGGAGTTAGCCCTGTTCCTTGCAGTCCGAAATTCCCACTGGAGACTAAATGTGGGCTTACTGAACTCACAAGAGTTTAAAGACCAAATTTGTGATACCATAAAAAAATACGATGAACAAAATGCGGTCGGTGATACTTCGCATGCAATGAGGTGGGATGCCCTTAAAGCGGTTTTGAGAGGTGTGATCATTAAATTTGCCTCAGAGCAAAAAAAAAGAGAGGGTATGGTAAGATTAGTGCCTTAGAAGAGGAAGTAAGAGAGCCCGAGTTTCATCACAAAATAACCCTGAACAAAGATACAAAAAAAACACTTGGAGGAGAGGAGAGGCGAGCAGTCCTAGGAAAGGAATTACAAGCCCAATTAGAGGGGAAATGCAGATGGATCCAGCAAGGATATTACGTGGGGGGATAGAGCGGGGAAATTGTTAGCAGCTAGATTAAGAGAAGGACAGACAAGCAGACTGATCCTTAAGATTAAAGACCCTGGGGGGGGAACCTAACAAGTAAAACAGAAGAAATAACCCAAATATTTGCAATTTATTATAAAACTCTATATTCTCAGGAGAGCATTCCTGATTTTGGGGAACAGCTTGATGACTTCTTCCTAAATACACCCCACCAAGCCATGGCTCAGGAGGATTGAGAGTCATTAGATGCTGACATCATGGCAGCAGAGGTGCAAATGCAAATTAACCCAAAAATGGAAAGTCCCCTGGGTTGGATGGATTTTTCTGCTGAATTTTACAAGGCCTTTGAGACCTAGCTTCTTCCCTTTCTGGTTCCAGTGTGTCAGGAAATCACGGCAGGGGGTGCAATTCCAGAATCTTGGAGGGAAGCCCAAATTTCGGTACTGCTTAAAGAAGGGAAAGACCCCACAGAGTGTGGGTCTTATTGACCCATTTCCCTCCTGAATGTAGACCTAAAACTATTTACAGGCCTCTTAGCAGGTCGACTACAGGTAGTGGTTCCTTCCCTGGTACATGATGACCAGACTGGTTTTATTACTGGCGACTATCTCTCCGACAATATCCGGAGGCTTTTGAACATTATTTCTTCTCCAAAATCAGTACAAGGTTTCCAGATTGCTATAGCCATGGATGCAGAAAAAGCATTTGATAGGATTAATTGGCACTTTCTAAAAGCAACCATGGATTGTATGAATTTTGGCCCCATATTTTTAGCAGCTATTTCTAAATTATACACTAGACCCGCAGTGTTGGTGATTGTCAGTGGCATCAGTTCTCGACCTTTCCTCCTGACTCTGGGGACCGTCAGGGTTGCCCGCTGTCCCCCCTCCTCTTTGCCCTGAGTCTGGAGCCATTGGCTGTCCGAGTTCGAGAAGATGAAAGGATTAGGGGAATAGAGGTCGGAGGATCAAACAAAAAATGTGTCTATATGTGGATCATTCCCTGTCTTCCCCGGAGAGATCACTGCCCTTCCGGTGGAACTTTTGGGTACATTTGGGAAGCTATCGGGGTATAAATTAATTTTCAGAAGTCAAGAGACCCTTATATTGAGTGGTGCTTGTCCAGTCCCCTTCAAGAAAGACTTTCCATTCAAATGGGCCCCCAAAAACCAAATTCGATATCTGGGAATCCAAGTGGTAGTTGACCTTACAAAGTTGTTTGCAGTGAATTATGGACCACTCTGGTCCACCATCACAAGAGATCTGGCAAGATGGAAATTGTTACCCTTGGGTTTAGTGGAGCAGATTGCCACAGTTCAAATGAATGTACTCCCTAGAGTTATTTTTTTGTTCTCTCGCACTTAAGATCCCAAATATATTCTGGAGTAAAATTCTGGGACATATTTCCAGATTTATTTGGAATGGTGAAAGACCCCGGGTAGCCAGGACAACACTGCAACTTCCCAGAGAATTGGGAGGGCTGTCGCTACCAGACCTTCCTAAGTATTATCTGGCAGCACAGGGCTCAATGCTAGTAACCTGGGCATGGCAGTGTGCCTCTTCTCTTTGTTACCAGATAGAGGACACCAGTATAGGTTTTCAGCCCCTGTACACTCTGGTCCTAACTAACACCCCACTAGACCTCACCAAAACCATTCGAAATAGGTGGGTCCAACATAGTCTCCAGATACTTCGGAAGACTAGAAAGCTTACTTTTACTCTGGAAACCCTGGGTCCATTATCCCTCATTAGACATGAAGTGAGTTTCTCCCCCCCCCCCCCCAACTCTGGATATAGGCTACAGTGCATGGGCAGGAGAGGTCCATTCCGCTTCACACAACTTTTGAGGGGTGGAATGTATATCCTTCCAACTTGCCAAGGAAAAGTTTAGCTGGCTCAATTCGAATTCCTCTGGTACATGCAGATTAGGCATTTTATTAACTCGGGAAGATAACTTCCTCTGTTTAACCAGACCATACACAGATTGGGAGGAGTTCCTCTATGGAGTAGTCACTATTAAGGGAATTCTATGACATACTTCTGCCATATACAAAATCCTGAGGAAATCAGCGGGTTCTCCCCTTGACTTACATAGAAGGGCCTGGGAACAGGAAATGGGTGTAGAGATAGACAAACCCACTTGGGATTGGAGGCTGAGGTTGGGGTGGAAGATTACATCAGCCCCCTTATGGCGTGAGTTTTTTTGGAAAATCTTGGTCCGATTTTTCCAAACTCCAACAATTGCGTATCACTATAGCAGTTCTCGCTCAAATAAATGCTGGAGGAGCTGTAGCCAGATTGGAAATCATCGGCACATTTTCAGGGGTGTCTGATTCTCACGACTTTCTGGCAGTCGTTCCAAAGGACTGTGCATAACATAACTGGGATACTTCTCCCCTTACACTTTGAGGAGTGGGTGCTTGGCTTTCAGGGGGCTATTAATTTTAAGGGAGACACGAGGAAAGTCTTACTGACGTTCATAGTTGTTGCCCTCAAATGTATCACTGCCAGGTGGGTGTGGCCAGACCCTCCTGAACTTGAGGAGTGGGTGGACAGGATGAAAGGTGTAATATCAATGGAGGCACTAACAGCCAGGCTACGCCTCAGATATGAACAACATGAGCAAAGATGGCGGGCTTGGGAGTCATGGCTTATGGCCAGGACACCTCAGGTTGGTCCAACACAAGATGCCTAACCCAAGACCATAACAGATTTATGGTGGGAATACATGACTGTTCTGTTAAAATTGGAAAGATGAGTTGCCATGTAGACTACCAATATAAAAGGTGAAATGGTGACTTTGGGGTTATGGAATTTTGGGGTGGGTGGGGGGGGCTTCTTTACCTATTGGCTGAGTCAAATCTGATAGACATTTTAATTTACCTTTTCAGGATCCTTTTAATTTTTTTGTATTAAAATGTTCTTCTTGTTCCCTTTTCATCTGGGCAGTTTAATCCCAGAAGTTCCAGAAGGTTATGTACAGCTTTTGGCTGAAAGCGGAAAATCTCTGTAAGGAGATTCATATTCAGACATGTTCATCTTACAGCCTTCCGGTCACTAGAGTCTGTGTTATATATACAGCTAGGCATGATCCTTAACAAGACTGGAATCAGAGACTCTGACATTTAAAACATAATTTTACTTCTGTAAACATTGTCTTGGAAACCACTGTCTGAATGAAATTGTATGAAATGCTGTATGATGCTTTGTCTCACAATAAAGCTCAGGTTAAAAAAAAAAGATGTACAAACTAAGTACTGGAAGTCAACCCCACTCACCCTAAGTAAATCAGTACACCATTCTAGTTGAAAGTTTTTTAATTAATAAATATTTTTCCATCCAGTATATTGTATTCTGCGTTTCGGGTTCATTACCCTTCCTCAGGAAACTGATTTCTACAATAAAAAATGTTATAACTTTTTAACATAATAACATAATATTTCAAATCAGTTTATCAAATATTTCTAAATACCGCTACATAAAATAAATATAGGTCCACAATAGAACCTCATAGTAGAACCCCACATATAACCAAAGCCATCACCTCTTTTAAATTTTCCTTTTGTCTCTTTTCTAGGTTCTCAGGTTTGAGTCCCTCCACTGTTCAACTACAAGGAAATAAAAAAATACATGTCCATCTTGAAATACTTATCCCTTACAAAATAATATACTCATTCTCTCTCTCTTACTTCATTTTAGAACGTTGCTAACCTTTCCTCAGCTGTTTTACATCTTGCTCTGACCTGGTGCAGCAATACTTTTTAGCGCTTAGTATTTTGCCTATGACCGATCCACAAACATATAAATGCTGTTTCTCTAAGCAAGTCATCCCATTAGTGCTCAAATGTACGTTTTTTCAGGTAATGATCATTATAACTTCTTTAAACAACAGTGACACAAAACACTTCTTTATTTAAACAGAACTCTGACCTGGGCAGCCATTCCCATTTGTCTCTGCAGTGGCTGTGTGTTTAGCGCTAAAGCACATTCGCTTTTTTCTCCTGCAAACAAGCAAGGCAATGTCTCACTACTTGTGCATTTCTTAAGTGTACCTTTTAGAACCTCACATTTTTTTGAACATTTGCACTTTGCTACTTACACGCTCAAGCTTCACAAAACCTTCTTAGAGGAAGTGAGAGTGCCGGGGCTACTACTTCTGATTTTAAACTGATCGCTCCTCCCCTGAATCTGGCAGTGACGAATGACGTCCTAAACAGGCTTAATTAGCCTGCTTGAGTGCCAGATCAATGGTGCCGCGAGGAGGCGGGTCCTTAAATAATCTGAGTCCAACCTTCCTCCGCAAGCTGCTGACCACTCACCTCTCTGAGAGCCCTTTGCTTTAGGGACCTAAGGATGCTGGATGTCCCCTACTGTAGGTTAAAATCTATTGACAGCTGTGTTCACCGAGTCACTCAACACAGAAGTGGTCTCAGTGGATTGGAAGTGGGTGCAGGTTAGCGGGAGTAGAGAGGAGACTGGGAACTATAAGCTGGTCAGGCTCAGTAGTAGGTAAGATCATGGAGGCACTGCTTAAGGAGAGAATAGTGGCGCACCTAGAATCCACTGGAGCCCAAGATCCAAGGCAACATAGATTCACAGCAGGAAGGTCGTGTTAGACAAATCTGAGAGACCTTTTTGACTGGGTGACAAAGGCGGTAAATCAGGAGGGGTTGGGGATAGACATTGCCTACCTCGATTTCAGCAAGGCCTTCAGCACTGACCCACATCGGCTCATTAACAAAATGGGGAGTCTGGGCATGGGGCATAAGGTGGTAAACTGGGTTAGGACCCGGAAGCAGAGGTGGTGGTAAATGAGATCCAATCCGGGGGTGACCAGCGAGGTGCCACAGGAATCAAGTCCTGGGGCCAGCCCTGTTTAGTATCTCCATTAGTGACATTGCAGAAGGGCTGGAAGGTAAGGTCTGCCTGTTTGCAGATGACACATAATGGGGTGGGACCTGGGGAAGCTTGAAAAATGGTCTGAAGAGAGGCAACTGAGGCTTAATTCTAAGAAGTGCAAAATTATGCACCTGGGATGAAGGGAACCCCGGAGAAAATTACAGGATGGGGGAGAGTTACTGACAATCACCAGGGAAGAAAGGGACCTAGGAGTTGTCATTTCTGATGACCTAAAGGTGTTCAAGCAGAGTACAAAGGCTGTAGGAAGTGCCATTGGCATGCTGGGGTGCATAGGAAGAAGTATTACTAACAGAAGCTGGGAGGCAGTGATGCCATTGTATAAGACACTAGTGAGGCCACATCTGGAGTACTGTGTACAGTTTTGGAGGCTGCACCTTCGTAAGGACATTGACAGGGTGGAGGTGATCCAGAGAAGGGCAACTAAGATGGTTCAGGGCTTGCACCAGAAAACATACAAGGAGAGATTCAAGGACCTCAATATGTACTCACCGGAGGAGAAGGGGGGATATAATAGAAACCTTAAAGTACCTTAAAAGCATAAACAAGGTGCCGGGTTCGGGGAGACATCTTCCAATACAGGGGGAGTACAAGAACAAGGGGACATGATATGAAATTGGCAGGCGGCAAGTTAAAAGGTACTGTGAGGAAGTTCTTCTTCACTGAGAGGGTGGCGGACACATGGCATGGAATTCAAACAACATGAAGTCTTGCTGTATTCTGACTATTGCAGTTAGCTCCAGCATTCAAACTGCCCCAGAGAGTAGAGGGTTAATTTCTGTGCAGAGCATAGAACGTTGAGCTCGAGCTCGGTTCAAACCTCTGTCTGCTGCACTTTGAAGCGCAACTGTCAGATTCTTTACTCCGCCTAACTGAGCGGCCGCTCCAGAGAGATTTCTCCTTTGCTCACTGTTCGAAAGTCGGTTAAAATCCTCAGTTTTACCGATACTTTTTCGCAAGTTTCGGTTCAGATCTCTGTCTGTGGTACAGTAAGTACTAGGTAGTGAACTAGACATAGTAAACTTGTGGAAATTGTAAAAATAGATTTTTTGACTGGTTCGGCTGAACTGGCCATTTAGTGATTTATATATTCTGTCTTTGTTTTTAAACTTACAGTGTGGTTACCGGTCCTTATCAGTTTTAAAAAAACTGCAGTTTCTTGTGTTTTTTTTCCAATACCCGTGACACGGTTAGAAACCGATAAGGGTGTCTTTCCTGGTTGTTTGCCATAAAAAGGGTAAGTTTGTAGTTAGGATGGCTACGTCTGAGAAACCCAAAAGAAAAACTGGGCAAACTGGGTTTCAACACTGCAGTGTGTGTGGGGAGGTCTTTGCTAGGGCTGATCCCCACACCACCTGTGTTTATTGTCTGGGGTTTGACCACCTCGATTTAGACTGCCAAATCTTTAAAAATGTCCATAAGTCTACCCTGGAAAAAAGATTAGGTAGGCTCAGGGATAAGGAGGCCGTGAAGTCCACTGACCCAGATGGCCAGCCCGGTTCGGTTCCGACCAAACCTGAGGGAGTGCCCTCTGACCAGGGTGATACTTTTTCAGGCAAGAGGAGAGCCAATCCTGAGGGATCGGTTCCTACAAAAAGAAAAAGAAAATAAAAGAAAAATCGGCTGGTTTGGATCCAGAGACCCATTTTCTGACCACCAAAGAGATTGCCAGTGCGATAAGGATTGTAGAATTGCTTCGTCCAGTTCCATCTGATCCAGCGCCTTCTGGCAGGCGCTCGATTTGGTCGGTTCCTCCAGTTCAAGATTATGCCCCTGAAGACTTATATGAACCGGATTTGGAGGGGGATGAAGATGATTATTGATGATGATGATGGTGTGGGAGGTCTGGGTGAGCACATTGAATCGGACATCTCCTCAGATTGACCTTCTGGTGTTTCCCCTCCTAGGCTTTCTGAGTCCCCTTCCCACTACATGTTTTACAGGAAAGTGGCAGAAACTCTCCAGCTTCCTGTAGAGGAACAAGAGGAACTTGATTATGTGGAGATAATGGACATCCCAGAGTCCACGAGACTGTCTATTCCCCTTCATAAGTCTTTTGGGAACCAGACACAAAAGATTTTAAAAACTCAAAATTCTGTACCTCCTGTCGACAGAAGGATGGACAGAAGGCACACCTTATCAAGTTCAGGTACAGAGTACTTGTATCAACAATGCAGCCATATTGGGGTTGTGCAGGCTGCAGCCTGTGATAAGGCTAATATACCCTTGGCTTCACCTCCCCCAGATAAAGACTCTAGGAAGCTGGATGCCATGGCAAAGAAACAGTACATGGCATCCGCCTTGGGACTCAGGCAGGCTAATTTTATAGCCTATGCAGCTAGGTACCAGAAGTCCAGGTGGGACACTGTACTGGCACTGGCTAAGCAGGCCTCCCCCCTGCTAGCCTCAGAGCTGGAGGGGGTGGCTGCTGATGGGATTGAGGCATCTAAGGTACAGTTCCATACTGCTGTGGACTCCAGTGATGTGTTATCTAGAGTCATGGCTACATCTGTGGCTCTTCGGAGAATGGCTTGGCCCAGATGTACTAGTCTCTCACAGGACACCCAGGCTAAGGCCGTGGATTTCCCTGTGGTGGGTAATTCTCTGTTTGGGGAGCAGAGAATTACATGAAAAAGATGGATGAGTATAGGACCACCCATAGGAGTGCACAGGTCAAGGAAGGGCAGGCAACTTCTCAAAGGCAGCAGGCTAGGGGTAGGCCTTTTCATAGGCCTTTCTACCAAGCACAGGTCTCTTCTCCCTTTCCTCAGAGGGGGTTCTCCAGAGGGAGAGGCAGAAGGGGGATGAGCAGGGCTGCATCCATCCCTCATCCTAAGGCTCCTGCCAAGCAGACACCCTGATGTGTCAACCTGGGTCGACTCCTCCATTCCTGTAGGAGGCAGGCTGGCTTACTTCATCCAGGACTGGATGTCAGTTACCTCAGACAAGTGGGTCCTGGAGGTGGTAAACCAGGGGCTGGTTCTCAGCTTCAAGAAATTTCCAAAGCTGAGGGCCAGATCTTTTCCACCTGCAAGCATCTCCAAAACCATTGCCCTAGAGGAAGAGGTTTCATCTCTACTGGCTCTAAAAGTTGTAGAGAGAGTTCCTACATTGCACAGGGGCAAAGGTCTGTACTCCAGGCACTTCCTTACCCCAAAAAAGACAGGGGAGTGGCGACCGATCCTAGACTTAAGATACCCGAACAAGCATCTTTTAAAACCAAAATTCAAAATGGTGACTCTGGGGAATAATCCTTCCCTCTCTAAGGCCAGGGAACTGGCTAGCCTCTCTGGACTTAAAAGATGCCTACTTTCACATTCCCATCAGGTGCTACCACAGAAAGTACCTCAGGTTCGAATTGCCTTCAGGCCATTATCAGTTCAAAGCTATGCCCTTTGGCCTGACATCAGCTCCAAGGGTATTCACAAAATGCCTAGCAGTAGTAGTGGCCTTTTTAAGAAGGAAAAAATATTTCCATATTTCCATACCTGGATGACTGACTCATTGTGGGTCAGTCCCCAGACCAAATCAAGTCACACCTTCAAGTGACTCGGCAAGAGCTCACTTCCCTAGGATTCCTTCTCAGTCTTTCCAAGTCAGTTCTCGAGCCTCTACAGCTCCTCACCTTCATTGGGGCAGAGTTGAATACAGTCAAAGCACAAGCTTTTCTTCCCCTGGAAAGGGCAAGGGCTATTGTAGAGCTGGCCTCTTCATTCCACCTTCTGGTCTTTCGGCCAGCAAGGCACTTCCTTCAACTTCTGGGCCACATGGCAGCTTCTACAGTAGTGGTCCAAGTGAGCAGATTTCAGATGAGGGACATTCAGTTTCACCTGAGGGCCTTTTGGTCTCAGAAGAAAGGTTCTCTAACCAAACTAGTTCCAGTGACCCAGACTCTGATCCAGGCTCTCCAATGGTGGCAGGATCAGGGCAACCTCAGGCAAGGAGTCCCATTCGTCACTCAGTCTCACTCTGTGGTCCTAACCACGGATGCTTCTCTATTGGGGTGGGGGAGCACATCTGGGGGCTCTCACAGCCCAGGGACTGTGGTCCTGACTGTGGGCAGACTGGATGGGCCTTGCGGTACTTATCTGCCGTCAACTTCTATGTTTCTATGTCCTCTCAGGAATCCCGTCTTCATATCAATCTTTTGGAACTCAGGGCGGTCTTTCTGGCCCTGCAAGCTTTCTCTCAGTGCAGAACAAGGTGGTTCAGGTCAGGACAGACACCACCACTACCACCATGTGGTACATCAACAAGCAGGGAGGCACTTGGTCCATGGCCTTGTGCACGGAAGCCATGAAATTGTGGTCCCTAGCTTATTCTCTGCAGATATCTCTGACAGCAGTCCACCTTCCAGGGAAGGACAGTGTGCTAGCAGATGCATTGAGCAGGATCTCCCAGGGCCATCACGAATGGTCCCTGGACCCTTTGGTGTTGAAAGTGATTTTTTCAAGGTGGGGCACTCCAGAGAAAGATCTCTTTGCAGCCCCAGACAATCACCAACTTCCTCTGTTGTGTTGCAGACCCCCAGTCTTGGGCTCAGTCCCTCTGGATGCTCTGATTTTGAACTGGGAAGGGAAATTTCTATATGTCTTCCCTCTCTTTTCTCTACTGTTCAAGGTTCTGGTCAAGGTAAGGTCACAACCTTGCAAAGTGATTCTGATTGCTCCAGACTGGGCCAGGCAGCCTTGGTACCCCCTGTTGCTGTCCCTAGCAGCCCATCTTCCCTGGTCTCTTCCCAGGAATTACAACCTGTTAACCTCCTCTCAGGGGAGGATTTAGTACCCCAATCTTCGGTCTCTCAATCTCAAGGCATGGCTCTTGAAGAGTTAGAGTATGCAGATTTGCATCTGTCTCAAGGGGTTCTGGATATTCTCAAAGCCTCTCGAAAGCCTGCCACCAGAAAAACTTACAACTCCAAATGGAAAAGATTCAGCATTTGGTGTTCCAAGAAGCATATATCCCCAGACACTGCTGAATTGTCTACAGTTCTGGATTATGTGGTTCATCTTAATGGCCTAGGCCTCAGCTACTCTCAAAGTACATTTGTCAGCTGTTTCTGTTTTTCTGTCAGCGGGAAAGCCTTCCTCACTGTCATCTCACCCTGTATTCTGTAAATTTTTCAAGGGATTGCTTCATACCAATCCCTCCCTTTAGGGATCCTACCCCTGCTTGGGATCTTGATGTTTGCATTGCTCAGCTTATGCAAACCCCTTTTGAGCCTTTGTCTTCAGCAGAGCTTAAGTACTTGACTTGGAAAACTGTGTTCCTGGTAGCTATTACCTCTGCCAGGCGTATCAGTGAATTGCAAGTTCTGTCAGTGGAGCCTGATTTTTTCTCATTCCATAGAGATAAGGTGGTCCTCAGAACTAATGGGAAGTTCTAGGGACGTGGATATGTTCAATCCACACTTACTGGCAGGTTCCTTACCGCTTTAAATCTTGCCAGAAGGTCTTCAAGCTGGCTCCTACCACCCAACCAGGTGGTAGAACTCTCGGCTCCGCCGCATGATGCCAGATCTTCCTTACTGCTTGGAAGCTCAGGTTCCCTCCTTAGCGCTCTGCGTTTTAGGCCTGGATCCACATTCTTCGGTCAAACCGAAACTCATTCTAAAGTTTAAAAGACTTCGGTCTTTTTCCCTTGCGGCTGCGATGGACAAATCGACTCCCGGATTTCGTCGGTGCCCCTGTGGGCAGAAGATGTCCTGCACCGATCCGCACTCCATGTGCGTTTATTGCCTTGGACTTGGCCATGACTCACAGGCTTGTGAGTTATGCAAATCCTTTGCGGCTTGATCTTGGAGGACTGCACTGCCCTGATTGTTGCTGTTAGGCGACCTGAGAAAGCGTTATCCCTTGGTCAAGTCGAGAAGGGAGGCCCGTTGAGCGGTGTCCGCTGGGCGGCGGGTTCGGCAGAACAGTTGGAGCAGATGATCAGCTCTAGAGGAGGAGGTGGCCCAGGCCACATCATCATCATCCTGTTCGGCATTTATCCCACTCTCCTTGGGCTCTTCCTGTACAGCTTCTTTTAAGGAGCTTTGCCAATCCCTCTCCACCAAGGAGAAGGGCCATCGGGACATTCCTCTTGGTCCAAAAAGGACTCCAAAGGTAAGTTTCACTATCAACGTTCATGGGAGTGGGAGAGGTCCCCTTCCCTGGATAGTCGACACTCGACTTCGGTCGAGGTTGCAGCTAAGGACGCTGGCTTCATGGTGTCCCCGTCAGGTCAGCGGTCGAGATTTTCTTGACCCGTCGGACAGTTTGTCGACTGGAGAAGCCGACAGCCCTTCTTCACGGTTCCCTGGTGAAACCGAGGACTTTCCTGTGCGGGTCCCGGTTAAGGTCCCTGAACCCGAGGAGGCGGGTTTCCCTGCCCCTCTCTGACCCACCTCGGAGTCCCGAAGGTCTCGGACTCGGACCTCTTCCAGGTCCAGCTGGTCCCGCCGACGTCGGCGGTCTTGGCACCATGGAAAGTGGCGGCGCCGCTCATCCTCATCGTCCTCTTTGGAGGATGGACTCTGGCGCAAGTTGCGTCTGCGCTACGAGGATTTAATGTGGCAGCAGCTCTTATTGTCTGGGAATAAACCGACTTCATCGCCTTCTCCAGCCATTAAGTGGCTGTCACCAGAGTGGCTGAAACAACCCCTCGTAGTAGTCGAGGAGCTGAAGCCGGCACCGGTTGTTTGGCCGGAACCGGCTGTGCCACCCATTATGGTGGAACCTCCGCCTCCACAACTGAAGACTGGGGCCCTGACCAAGGATTCTTGGTCGGGTCAGGGTTTGCCCCATAGGTTGTCGGTTACCTTCACTCCCGATTGACCTCGGCAGGTGGAGGGTGGCTCAGGCGCTCGGCAGCTGTTTGCAAACTCCTGAGAGTCTAACGATGACTCCTTGTTCTCCAGGTCGCTTCACTTGGAGTCCACTGGGGGTCAGTCAGTGGACAAGAGCTCATCCTCGTTCCTTGGAATGCTTCGACTCATCTCAGAGTCCACTGGGTTGAAGCTCGAACCCGTTTCAAAATGGGCCATGTATCCCCTCATGGAGATACTGGACCGAGGGGATTCCCCCATGGAGGCCTTCCCAGTGGACAAAGCCATTGTTGGCCCGGCCCTGGAGCTGTGGCAGCGGCCAGCTTCTTGTCCAGCACCTTTGACCAGGATGGCTCGGAAGTATGCTGTCCCTACCGGTTCACTCTCTGGTTTCTCGGAGCACCCCTCTGCGGAGGGGTTTGTGACCGACAGCATTTTCCGGCGTTCCGGGAACGCTCGGGATGTGGACAAGCCACCCAATAAGGAGTCCAAGAAATTGGACTGCTCCGGGCGGAAAGTCTACGCTGCTTCCTCCCTAGGCCTTTGTCAGGCTAGCTCGGCCGCCCTGATGGCACACTTTTCACATGCCCTTTTGGGCTCCCTGGATGAGGTGATTCCTCATCTCCCGACTGACCTTCAAATGACGGTCAAGCAGGTGCAGAATCAAGGAAGGGCGGTGGTCAAACAGCAGCTCCAAACTTCCTTGGACATCGCTGACTCATGTGCCTGGTCAGTAACGGCCACAGTGGCCATGCGCCGCAGAGCTTGGCTGTGGATCTCCACCTTTGCGGCGGACACCCAGCACAAGCTGGCAGACGTTCCCTTCCTGGATACTGACTTGTTTGGTTCTGGGGTGGAGGGTCTTCTTCAACGGATCGAGAAGTCCAGTGCCACCTTAGACTCGGTCACATCTGCCCAGAAGGACAAAGGCCGCCAGCAGCAGCGTAAGCCCTTTCGTCTTTCAGCCCCTGTGGCACGTCTGGCCCAGCAACACCAGCATCAGGGCCAGCAGGCTCGCACTCGGCACCCCAAAGCCAAGCCTGCTGCTTCCTCCAGCAGGAAGCCGGGAGGGGAAGGTCCAGGCGGCTCATCGGCCGGCCCTTCCTCCAAGCCTGCCCAGTGATGGGGTGAGGGGTGTCGCCCCCAACCTCGTCACTCCTCCTCCTCGTGGGGGGACAGCTCCGCCACTTCCTTTCTGCCTGGTCTATCATCACCACGGACCGCTGGGTGTTGGAAGTGGTCGGCAGGGGTCTGCCTCTGGAATTCGAGCATTCCCCACCCTATCGAGCCGTCGCCCCATGGGGGGCTACGGGTTCCGCAGCCTCTCTGTCGGCTCGTTGAGCCGACATTGCCCTGCTCCTCCAGAAGGAGGTGATCAGTGAGATGGCAGACCCTCCTCCAGACCCAGGGTTTGTGTGCAGGCCTGGTCCCAGAACAGACGGGGGAGAGCTGGTGCTCCATTCTCTACCTACACAACCTGAACAAGTTCCTAAGGTCTCGCACCTTCAGGATGGTCACTCTGGCTCAGATCATTCCATCCTTGGGACGAGGCGTGTGGTTCTGTTCTCTGGACCTTCAGGACACGTTCTTTCACGTCCCAATCCATCCGTCTCACTAGCGATTCCTCCGCTTCAGGGCAGAGGGATCCCTTTACTAGTTCAGGGCCATGCTCTTTGGCCTCTCTCCAGCTCCCAGGGTCTTCACCACGTGCATGGTAGTGGTGACAGCATTCCTGCGGTGCCGAAACGTCCGGTTGTACCCTTACCTGGACGACTGGCTGATTGCAGCCCCCTCCAAGTTGGAGGTGGAGCGGTCCAGGGATCTGGCCCTCCAGGTCTGCTCTCAGATTGGCCTCCTCCTCATCGAGTCCAAATCGGAACTCGTGCCATCGAAGGTGATTTAGTTCATTGGGGCAGAACTTGACTCTCTTCGAGCCAGAGCACAACTCCTTCTGGTTGGGCAGTTGCGTCCTGCCTGGGACTTCTTGCGCCTTCTGGGCCTCATGGCGGCCTGCACCAGTGTGGTTCATTGGGCCTGCTGGTATATGCGTCCCCTGCAGTGGTCACAGCACTTCGGTCCTCTGGACCAGTCAGTGACAGTGACCCAGGAGATGTGGAACGGCCTCTGGTGGTGGCTTGTTCCAGCTCATCTGCAGCAGGGTATCCCGTTTGTCCGCCCCGAGCTGACGGTCAGTCTGATGACCGACGCCTCTCTGATGGGTTGGGGTGCCCATCTGGGGGAGCTCAGAGCTCATGGCCTCTGGTCCCCTCAGGAGTCTCAATGCCACATCAACCTGCTGGAGCTTCGGGCGGTCCGACTACTCCTCACCGCCTTCGCTCCGTTTGTACGAGGTCAAGTGGTCCAGGTCTAGACGGACAACACCACAACCATGTACTACCGAAACCGTCAGGGTGAGACGCACTCCTTGCCTCTGTGCAAGGAGGCTCTCCGCACTTGGTCTCTCGTGAGCAGCCTGGAGGCGGATCTCCAAGCCATCCATGTGGCAGGAGCTTCCAACACTCTGGTCAATGCCCTCAGCCGAATAGGTGCTGTATCTCACAAGTGGTCTCTCCTGCCGGAAGTAGTACAAGATCTGTTCTCCCACTGGGGCACTCCTCCAGTGGACCTGTTTGCCTCCAAGGAGAATGCAAAGCTGAGGCTGTTTCATGCCCGCCCCCCTCAGCAGGGCTCGCTGCAGGGGGATGCCTTTTCGAGGCCGTGGATCCCGGGCCTCTTCTACACCTTCCCTCCATTTCCCTTGATCCACAAGGTGCTTCTCAAGGCGAAGAGGGACAAGGCGCAGGTGATTCTGGTAGTCCCAGACTGGCCCCGCTAGTTCTGGTATCCAGATCTCCTCAGCCTCAGCTCCAGGCTCCCGAGGCGGCTTCCAGCCCGCTTGGACCTGATCTGCGCCAACAAGAGGAAGATACTCCACCCGGACCTTCAATCCTGCACTTGACGGCCTGGTTCCTGAGCGGCTAGAGTTCCAGGCCTTGGGTCTTTCCGACGAGGTCCTTAACGTTGTTGAGGCATTCCGTAAGGAGTCGGCCAGAAAATGCTATGCCTTCAAATGGAAGAGATTCTCCATTTGGTGTCCAGATAAGGGGTTGGACCCTTCATCCTGTTCTTTGGCTAGCATTCTGGACTACCTGTGGTCCCTTTCTCAGCTAGGGCTTAGGTCGACGACCCTTAAGGTGCACCTGGCAGCCATCTCTGCTTACCAGGCACGAGCCAGGAAGCAGTCGGTGGTGCAGGAGAAGGTGGTCGGGCACTTTTTCAAAGGCCTTGATCACATATCCCCTCCGGTGCGAGAACCTCCACCTCCATGGGATCTACTGCTGGTACTGGCTAAGCTCATGGGCAAGCCATTCGAACCGATGCACAGGTGTGACATCTCTCACCTGTCGTGGAAGACCGCCTTCTTGGTGGCTATTACGTCAGCCAGAAGGATAGGAGAGCTTCAGGCGCTTTCCATCGAGTTTCCTTATCTGGTCTTCCATAGGGACAAAGTTGTCCTGTGCCCCCAACCGAAATTCCTTCCGAAGGTGGTGTCGGAGTTTCACCTTAACCAGGTGTTGACTCTACCGGTGTTCAAACTACATGAAGTCTTGCTATATTATGACATATGCAGTGAGTCCCATCCTTCGAACTGCTTCGGAAGTGAGAGAGTTAACTTTCCATGCCAGGCATGGTACGCTGAGCTCGAGCTCGGTTGAAACTCTGTCTGTTGTTCTTCAAACTCAAACCATCAGATTCTTTACACCACCTCACTGAACAGTCGCTCCGGAGATTTCTTCTTCTGCTCGGTTCATTTTGTCGGTTAAAGTATTGTTTTTCTCTGTTTTCGACCGAATTTAAACCGCAACCGGTCAGTTCAAGCTCTGTCTGTGGTATTTGTGAGTACTAGATAGGTTTACATTATTTCTATTCTGTGTGGAACTTGTAAAGGTTTATCGGTTCGGTTTGAACCGATCAGGTTGTTTAAAATATCTTAATCTGTGATTTAGTGTGTGGTTACTGGTTCTTATCGTTTCTAAAAAAAACAGATTTTATTACGGTTTTTTCCACGACCCGTGACACGGTTGGGAACCGATAAGAGAGTCTTGCCTGGCGGATTGCCATAAACGGGTAGGTTTGGTTAGGACTGGCACTATGTCTGAGAAACTCAAAAGAAAAACCAGGCCCACTGGGTTTCAACACTGCAGTGTGTGTGGGGAAGTCTTTGCCAAGGCTGACCCCCACACCACCTGTGTTTATTGTCTGGGGTTTGACCACCTCAATGCAGACTGCCAGATTTGTAAAATCTACAGCTACCCTGGAAAAGAGAGTTGGTAGGCTCAGGGAAAGGGAGGCCAAAAAGTCCGCTGAACCGGATGGCCAGCCCGGTTCGGTTCCAACCGAACCAGAGGGAGTGCCCTCTGACCAGGGCGAGACTTTCTCGGGCAAAAGGAGAACCGACTCTGAGGAGTCTGTTCCAGCAAGAAGGACTAGGAAATCAACTGGTGTGGAGCCAAAACTTTCCTCTCCAACCGCTGAAGAAATAGCCAAAGCGATTAAAATTGTCCAGTTGCTTTCTCCGGTTCCAACCGAACCGGCACCTTCAGGTAAGCGGCCGGTTTGGCCGGTTCCACCGGTTCAAGATTATGATTTAGAGGAATATTATGAACCAGAGGAGGGGGAAGAGGAGTATGAGGAGAGTGAATGTGGATTTGAAAGTCTGGATGTGCCCATTGACCCGGACATCTCCCCAGACAGACCTTCAGAAGTGTCTCCTCCTAGGCTTTCTGAGTCCCCTTCTCATTTTATGTTTTATAAAAAGTGGCTGAAACCCTCCAGCTCCTATGGAGGAAGCTGTGGATTATCAGAGGGAGCCTGACTAAGTGGGAAATGATGGATATCCCAGAGTCTCAGGAGACTGTCTATTCCCTTGCATAAATCTTTTGGGAAACAGACATTTAAAATTCTAAAAACTCCTCACACTATACCTCCTGTGGATAAGAGAATGGACAAGAGGTACACATTGTCAGGCTGTGATACGGAGTTCCTTTCACAACAATGCAGCCATGTTGGGGTAGTGTAGGCTGCAGCCTGTGACAAGGCAAATATTCCCTTGGCTTCATACCCCCCTGACAAGGACTCCAGGAGGATTGATGCCATGGCAAAGAAACAATACATGGCGGCATCCTTGGGACTCAGACAGGCAAATTATATGGCTTATGTTGCTAGATATGAGAAATTCAGATGGGATACTGTTATGGCTCTAGCAGAACAGGTCCTGGCCAGCTGCCAAGGAGCTGGAGCAGGTGGCTGCTGATAGTATTGAGGCATCCAGGTGCAATTCCATGCTGCAGTGGACTCAAATGATGTCATCAAGAGTGGCTACATCTGTGGCGCTCATAGAATGGCTTGGCTCAGATGTACTAGCCTGTCACAGGATACCCAGACTAAAGCCATGGATTTTCCTGTTGTGGGTAAGTCTCTGTTTGGGGAGCAGACAGAGAATTACATGAAGAAAATGGATGAGTATAGGACCACCTATAGGAGTGCACAGGCCAAAGAAAGGCAGGCCACTACTCAAAGGCAGCTTCCCAGGGGCAGGGGCAGGCCTTTTCACAGGCCTTTTTACCAAGCCCAGGCCTCCTCTTCTGCTTATGCCCAGAGAGGGTTCTTTAGAGGGAGATGCAGACAGGGTACAAGCAGGCCTGCTTCCACCCCTCAGCCCAAAGCCCCTGCCAAGCAGGCACCCTGATGGGGTTGCCAGGGCCGATTCTCACCTACCTGTAGGGGGCAGGCTGGCTTACTTTGTCCAAGACTGGGAGTCTCTGACATCAGACAAGTGGGTCCTGGAAGTAGTAAGCCAGGGACTGGTTCTCAGCTTCAAAAAGTTTCCAAAGATGAGAACCAGATCCTTTTCACCTGCAAATCCACCAGAAGCACTTGCCCTAGAGGCAGAGGTCTCTTCCCTCCTGGCTCTCAGAGCTGTGGAAAGGGTTCCACCCCTACACCAGGGCAAAGGGTGTACTCCAGGTACTTCCTTACCCCAAAAAAGACAGGAGAATGGCGGCCCATCCTGGATCTCAGATACCTAAACAAGCACCTTTTAAACCAAAATTCAAAATGGTGACTCTGGGAATTATTCTACCCTCTCTAAGGCCAGGGGACTGGCTGGCGTCCCTGGTCCTCAAGGATGCCTACTTCCATATTCTCATCAGAAGCTCCCATCCAAAGTACCTCAGGTTCGAGCTGCCTCAGGCCATTACCAGTTCAGAGCAATGCCCTTTGGCCTCACCTCTGCTCCAAGGGTATTCACAAAATTCCTGGCAGTAGCAGCTGCTTCCCTAAGAAGGCAAAAATTTGCCATCTTTCCTTACCTGGACGATGGCTCATAGTAGGCCAGTCCCCAGACCAGGTCAGGTTACACCTACAGATAACTCAGCAACTGCTCGCCTCTCTAGGTTTCCTTCTGAATCTTCCAAAGTCAGTTATAGAGTCTGTACAGCTCCTCACCTTCATAGGCGCAGAGCTGAACACAGAGAAAGCCAGAGCCTTCCTTCCTTTGGACAGGGCAAGGACCCTGGTCTTTCTGGCCTCCTCATTCACCCTGCAGGTCTCTCGACCAGCAAGGCATTTCTGCAGCTCCTGGGGCACATGGCTGCCTCTACAGCAGTAGTGCAGGGAGCAAGATTTCAGATGAGGGACATCCAGTTCCATTTGAGAGCCTTTTGGTCTCAAAGGAAAGACCCTATAACCAAATGATCCCAGTAACTCGAACCCTGATCCAGGCCCTACAGTGGTGGCAGGATCAGAGCAATCTGAGACAAGGGGTTCCTTTTGTCACTCAGTCTCACCCTTAATCCTTACTAAGATGCATCCCTCTTGGGGTGGGTGCTCACATGGCACCTCACTACCCAAGGGTTGTGGTCCCCTCAGGAATCTCTGCTCCACATCAATCTGTTGGAGCTCAGAGCAATTTTCTAGCACTTCAAGCTTTTTCCAAATCTGTTCAGAACAAAGTTGTACAGGTCAGAACAGACAACACCACCACAATGTGGTACATCAACAACAAGGGGCACTCGGTCTCTGCCTTGTGCACTGAAGCAATGAAGTTGTGGTCTCTGGCTTACCCCTGAACACCTCCACGGCAGTTCACCTCCCAGGCAAGGACAATGTCCTGGCAGATGCTCTCAGCAGGATTTCCCAGGGCCATCATCAATTGTCACTGGACCCCTGGTTTTGGAGGTGATCTTGCCAGATGGGGCACCCTGCAGATAGATCTTTTTGCAGCCCCAGACAATCACCAACTTCCCCTTTTTTGCTGCAGGCTCCCAGTGTTGGGCTCAGTCCCTCTGGATGCCTTAGTTCTCAATTGGGAAGGGAAGTTTCTCTATGCTTTCCTCCCTTCCCTCTCCTGTTCAAAGTGCTAGTCAAAATCAGATCTCAACCCTGCAAGATGATCCTGATTGCTCCAGATTGGGCCAGACAACCCTAGCATCCACTCCTACTGTCCTTAGCAGTCCATCTCCCCTGTGTCTTCCCAGGAAGCACAAACTTTTAACCTGTGCTCAGGGGAGGGTTTGGTACCCGAACCTCAGATCTCTCAATCTCAAGGCCTGGCTCTTGAAGAGTTAGTTTGCTGATCTACACCTCTCCCAAGGTGTAATGAATATCCTGAAGGCTTCTAGGAAACCTTCCACCAGGGCTACTTATAATTCCAAATGGAAAAGGTTTTCCATATGGTGCTCTGAAAGCATATTTCCCAGAATCTGCTGATTTACCCACAGTCCTGGATTATGTGGTCCACTTAAATACCTTGGGCTGAGACCAGCTACCTAAAAGTGCATTTGGCAGCTGTGTCTGCTTTTATTTCAGCAGGTAAGCCCTCTTCTCTTTCAGCTCATCCTGTATTCTCCAAGTTTTTCAAGGGATTGCTTCATACCAACCCTCCATTCAGGGACCCTGCCCGGGATCTTAATGTTTGCATTGCTCAGCTTATGCAACTCCCTTTGAGCCTTTGTCTTCAGCAGAACTTAAGTACTTGACTTGGAAGACTGTGTTTCTGGTAGCCATCACTTCTGCCAGATGCAGAAGTGAATTGCAAGCTTTGTTAGTGGAGCCTGATTTTATCTCCTTTCATAGAGATAAGGTGGTCCTCAGGACTAATAGGAAGTTCTTGCCTAAGGTGGTTTCAGATTTCCACCTTAATCAATCCATATCTCTTCCAGTGTACTTCACTGACCATTCTTCCTCTGGCGAGAGGAGGCTGCACAGCTTAGATGTGAAGAGAGAGCCCTTAGTTACTACATAGAGCGTACCAAGGGTCACAGGTTTGACTCCCTCCAACTGTTCCTCACTTATGGTGAGGTTGGTAAAAGGAAACCTGTCACTAAAAGATCCATTGCCAGGTGGATTGTCTCTTGTATCCAATTTTGCTATGAAAAACTGGGTAAGGTTCCTCCCTCAGGCCTGAGTGCTCACTCTACCAGAGGTACAGCTGCTTCCCTGGCTGCTGCCAGTGACATCCCTGTTCTAGAGATATGTCAAGCAGCTACCTGGAAAACAGTTCACACTTTTACCAAGCATTACTCCCTGGACATCCAGGCTAGGAGTGATGCTTGGTTTGGCACAGCTGTGCTTCAAAGTCTATTTCCTAATTAGGTTCTGTCCCTCCTCCATGGAGGTACTGCTTTGTAGTCTGCATATGTCATAATATAGCAAGACTTCATGTTGTTTGAAGAAAAAATTACTCACCTTAGTAATGTTGTTTTTTCTAATGGAGTCTTGCTATATTATGACCTCCCCCCTGCCTGCCCCTCTCAGAACCTCTGTTTCAAACAACTTGAAGTCTTGCTATATTATGACATATGCAGTTTGTCCCAGCCTTAGAACTGCTCCGGAGGTGAAAGAGTTAACTTTCCATGCCAGGCATGGAATCTTGAGTGCGAGCTCGGTTGAAAACTCTGTCCCTTCAAACTCAAACTGTCAGATTCGTTACTCTGCCTCACTGAACAGTCGCTCCGGAGATTTCTCCTTCTGCTCAGTTCATTTTGTCGGTTAAAAAGTGTAATTTCTCGGTTTTTAAACCGCATTTGTCTTATTTTAACAGCAACCGGTAGGTTCAAGCTCTGTCTGTGGTATCGTAAGTAATAGATAGGTTTTACATTTTCTCTGTGTGGAACTTGCAAACATTATTATCGGTTCGGTTTGAACCGATCAGGTTGTTGTTAAACTTTATTAAATTGCATTTAGAGTGTGATTCTCTGTTCTTATCGGTTCTAAAAAAAAAAATGGATTTCATTACGGTTTTTTCCACGACCCGTGACACGGTTGGGAACCGATAAGGGTGTCTTGCTTGGCGATTTGCTGTTAAAGGGCAAGTTTTTGGTTAGGCTGGCATTATGTCTGAGAAACCCAAAAGAAAAACCGGGCCCACTGGGTTTCAGCACTGTAGTGTCTGTGGGGAAGCCTTTGCCAAGGCTGAGCCACACACCACATGTGTTTATTGTCTGGGGTTTGACCACCTCAATGCAGACTGCCAGATATGCAAGAATTTCCCTGCAGCTACCCTGGATAAGAGAGTTGGTAGGCTCAGGGAATGAGAGGCCAAAAAGTCCGCTGACCCGGATGGCCAGCCCGGTTCGGTGCCAACCGAACCGGAGGGAGTGTCCTCTGACCAGGGCGAGACTTCCTCGGGCAAACGAAGAGCTGACTCTGAGGAGCCAATTCCAGCAAAGAGGACTAGAAAATCAGCAGGCGTGGAGCCAAAATTTCCTTCTCCAACCGCTGCAGAGATAGCCAAAGCGATCCAAATTGTCCAGTCGCTTTCCCCGGTTCCAACCGAACCAGCACCATCAAGTAAGTGGTCGGTTCCACCGGTTCAAGAACATGATATAGAGGAATTTTATGAACCGGAGGAGGGGGAGGAGGATTATGAAGAGAGTGAATGTGATTTTGAAAGTCTGGATGTGCCCATTGAACCGGACATCTCCCCAGACAGACCTTCAGGAGTGTCTCCCCCTAGGCTTTCTGAGTCCCCTTCTCATTTTATGTTTTATAAAAAAGTTGCTGAAACCCTCCAGCTCCCTTTGGAAGAAGCTGTGGATGAACAGGAGGAGCCTGACTATGTGGAAATGATGGATATCCCAGAGTCCAGGAGATTGTCTATTCCTTTACATAAATCTTTTAGGAAACAGACAATAAAAATTTTAAAAGCTCCTAACACTATACCTCCTGTGGATAAAAAAATGGACAAGAGGTACACATTGTCAGGCTCTGATATGGAGTTCCTTTCACAACAATGCAGCCATGTTGGAGTAGTGAGCTGCAGCCTGTAATAAGGCAAATATTCCCTTGGCTTCACACCCCTGACAAGGACTCCAGGAGGATTGATGCCATGGCAAAGAAACAATACATGGCAGCATCCTTGGGACTCAGACAGGCAAATTATATGGCCTATGTTGCAAGATATCAGAAATCCAGATGGATACTGTTATGGCTTTGTCGAGAACAGGTCCCTGGCCAGCTTGCCAAGGAGCTGGAGCAGGTGGCTGCTGATGGTATTGAGGCATCAAGGTGCAATTCCATGCTGCAGTGGACTCTAATGATGTATCTTTAAGAGTCATGGCTACATCTGTGGCTTTTCGCAGAATGGCTTGGCTCAGATGTACTAGCCTGTCATAGGATACCCAGGCTAAGGCCATGGATTTTCCTGTTGTGGGTAATTCTCTGTTTGGGGAGCAGACAGAGAATTACATGAAGAAAATGGATGAGTATATCACCACTTATAGGAGTGCACAGGCCAAAGAGAGGCAAGCCACTCCTCAGAGGCAGCTTTCCAAGGGCAGGGGCAGGCCTTTTCACAGGCCTTTTTACCAAGCCCAGGCCTCCTCTTCAGCTTATGCCCAGAGGGGGTTCTTCAGAGGGAGAGGCAGATGGGGTACGAGCAGGCCTGCTCCCACCACTCAGCCTAAAGCCCCTACGAAACAGGCACCCTGATGGGATGCCCAGGGCCGATTCTCCATTACCTGTAGGGCAGGCTGGCTTACTGTCCCAGGACTGGGAGTCTTTAACATCAGACAAGTGGGTCCTGGAAGTAGTAAGCCAGGGACTGGTTCTCAGCTTCAAAAAATTTCCAAAGATAAGAACCAGATCCTTTCCACCTGAAAATCCATTAGAGGCTCTCGCTTTGGAAACAGAAGTCTCAACCCTCCTGGCTGTCAGAGTTGTAGAAAGGGTTCCTCCCCTACACCAGGGCAAAGGACTGTACTCCAGGTACATCCTTACCCCAAAAAAGACAGGAGAATGGCGGCCCATCCTGGATCTCAGATACCTAAATAAGCACCTTTTAAAACCAAAATTCAAAATGGTGACTCTGGGAATTATTTTACCCTCCCTAAGGCCAGGGGACTGGCTAGCATCCCTGGACCTCAAGGATGCCTACTTCCATGTTCTCATCAGAAGCTCCACGAAAGTACCTCAGATTCGAACTGCCCTCAGGCCATTACCAGTTCAGAGCAATGCCCTTCGGCCTCACCTCTGCCCCAAGGGTATTCACAAAATGCCTGGCAGTAGCAGTTGCTCATTTAAGGCAAAAGATTGCCATCTTTCTTTACCTGGACGACTGGCTCGTAGTGGGTGAGTCTCCAGACCAAGTCAAATTACACCTTCAGGTTACCCAGCAGCTGCTTACATCTCTAGGTTTTCTTCTCAATCTTCCAAAGTCAGTTCTAGAGCCTGTTCAGCTACTCACCTTCATAGGCAAGAACTGGACACAAAGCAGGCCAGAGCTTTCCTTCCTCTAGAAAGAGTAAAGACCCTGGTGGCTCTGGCCTCCTCCTTCACTCTGCAGGTCTCTCGACCAGCAAGGCACTTTCTACAGCTCCTAGGGCACATGGCTGCTTCCACAGCTGTAGTGGAAGGAGCAAGATTTCAGATGAGGGACATTCAGTTCCATTTGAGAGCCTTCTGGTCTCAAAGGAGAGATCCTCTAACCAAATTGATCCCAGTAACTCGAACCCTGATCCAGGCCCTGCAGTGGTGGCAGGATCAGAGCAGTCTGAGACAGGGGGTTCCTTTCATCCCTAATCTCACTCCTTGACCCTTTCTACAGATGCGTCCCTCTTGGGATGGGGAGTTCACATGGGCGACCTCACCACCCAGGGATTGTGGTCCCCTCAGGAATCTCTGCTCCACATCAATCTGTTGGAACTCAGAGCTGTTTTTCAAGCACTTCAGGTTTTTTCTGCATCTGTTCAGAACAGAGTGGTACAGGTCAGAACAGACAACACCACTACAATGTGGTACATCAACAAGCAAGGGGGCACTCGGTCTTGGCCTTGTGCACCGAGGCAATGAAGTTGTGGTCTCTGGCTTATTCCCCGAACACTTCCCTCATGGCAGTTCATCTCCCAGGCAAGGACAATGTCCTGGCAGATGCTCTCAGCAGGATTTCCCAGGGCCATCACGAATGGTCACTGGATTCCCTAGTACTGGAGTTAGTTTTTGCCAGGTGGGGCACCCCTCAGATAGATCTTTTTGCAGCCCCAGACAGTCACCAACTTCTGCTTTTTTATTGCAGGCCCCCAGTGTTGGGCTCAGTCCCTCTGGATGCCTTTCTTCTCGACTGGGAAGGGAGGTTCCTCTATGCCTTTCCCTTCTTCCCTCTCTTGTTCAAGGTGCTAGTCAAAATCAGATCTCAACCTTGCAAGATGATTCTGATTGCTCCAGATTGGGCCAGACAGCCCTGGTATCCACTCGTTCTGTCCTTAGCAGTCCACCTTCCCCTGTGTCTTTCCAGGAATCACAATCTGTTAACCTGTGCCCAGGGGAGAGTTTGGTATCCGAATCTCAAATCCCTCAACCTCAAGGCCTGGCTCTTGAAGAGTTAGTTTGCTGACCTACACCTTTCTCAAGGTGTACTCGATATCTTGAAAGCTTCTAGGAAGCCTTCCACCAGGGCTACTTATAATTCTGAATGGAAAGCATATTTCCCCAGAATCTGCTGATTTGCCCACAGTCCTGGATTATATGGTCCATCTAAATACTTTGGGGCTGAGGCCAGCTACCCTGAAAGTGCATTTGACAGCTGTCTCTGCTTTTATTTCAGCAGGAAAGCCCTCTTCTCTTTCTGCTCACCCTGTATTCTCCAAGTTTTTCAAGGGATTGCTTCACACCAACCCTCCATTCAGGTACCCTGCTCCTGCCTGGAATCTTAATGTTTGCATTGCTCAGCTAATGCAACCCCCCTTTGAGCCTTTGTCTTCAGCAGAGCTTAAGTACTTGACTTGGAAAACTGTGTTTCTAGTAGCCATCACTTCTGCCAGGCTCATAAGTGAATTACAAGCTTTGTCAGGTGGATTGTCTCTTGTATTCAATTCTGCTATGAGAAGCTAGGCAAAATACCTCCCTCAGGCCTGAGGGCTCATTCGACTAGAGGTACAGCTGCTTCCCTGGCTACGGCCAGGGATATCCCTTTGCTAGAGATATGTAAAGTAGCCACCTGGAAAACAGTCCATACATTTACATAGATACATAGACAGTGTCGGCAGATAAGGGCCTATGGCCCACCCAGTCTGCCCATTTAAGTCTGTAAGTTCAGTTTATGTTTTCCAAGAAGTCTGTTGCCCCTTAACCCTGACCTCCAGAATTCCTTTATGTCTATCCCATGCATTCTTAAATCCCGTGATTGTTTCAGCCCCCACCACTTCCTCTGGCAGGGTGTTCCACTTGTCCACCACCCGTTCTGTGAAGAAATTCTTCCTCACGTTTCCTCTGAATCGTCCTCCTCCAACTTCATCCCATGCCCTCTAGTCCTGGAACATCTTTTTACGCTTAAAAATAGTGCATTCCTGCACCCTGTTCCTCCTGTAAAGATACTTGTATGTCTCTATCATATCCCTCTCTCCCTCCTCTCCTCCAGGGAGTACATGTTCAGTGCCTTCAACCTGTCCTCATAGGACTTGTGATGCAATCCATGCACCATCTTTGTTGCCCTCCTCTGAACCTTCTCTACCTTGTCTATGTCCTTACG
This sequence comes from Neoceratodus forsteri, assembly GCA_016271365.2. Classification (NCBI taxonomy): domain Eukaryota; kingdom Metazoa; phylum Chordata; order Ceratodontiformes; family Ceratodontidae; genus Neoceratodus; species Neoceratodus forsteri. The sequence goes on along the minus strand of CM028133.1, from coordinate 34,881,585 downwards.
TAGGTAAGGTCTCCAGAACTGCACAGTGTACTCCAGGTGCGGCCTCACTAGTGTCTTGTATAGTGGAATTATGACCTCCCTTTTCCTGCTGGTGATGCCCCTGCCTATGCATCCCAGCATCCTATTTGCTTTACCTGCTGCCTTGTCACACTGTTACCAAGCATTACTCCCTGGACATCCAGGCTAAGAGTGATGCTCGGTTTGGTACAGCAGTACTGCAGAGCCTATTCCCAAGATAGGTTCGATTCCCCCCTCCATGGAGGTACTGCTTGGTAGTCTGCAATAGTCAGAATACAGCAAGACTTCATGTTGTTTGAAGAAAAAATTACCTTAGGAACTATGTTTCTTCTAATGGATTCTTATTTATTCTGACCTCCCTCCCTACCTCCCCTCTCAGAACCTATGTTTGGGAAGTGGGCTGGCAGGTGCAGTGTTGCACCCCAGGGGTGCATTTGGGTACTCCCTCCTTTTAGAGAGGGGGAGTGGGTTATATTATTAATTTAATAGTCTTAAGTTGTTCACTACCTGTTTTTTGATTCTGGATTTCTTGACTTGAGACTTTTGGGAATCCAAAATATTTGGTTGCCATTTGGCTAGTAAAAATGCTACAGTTTCCACATAGTAGTTAGTTAGTATTAGCTCATAAGAATCTGACAGTTGCGCTTCAAAGTGCAGCAGACAGAGGTTTGAACCGAGCTCGAGCTCAGCGTTCTATGCTCTGCATAGAAAATTAACCCTCTACTCTCCGGGGCAGTTTGAATACTGGGGTAACTGCAATAGTCAGAATACAGCAAGACTCCATTAGAAAAAACAATAATTACTAAGGTGAGTAATTTTTTATTGTCTACCGCAACAGGTGGTGGGAGCGAGCACAGTGGAGAGATTTAAACATGCCTGGGATAGGAATAAGGGAACCTTGGAGGTGGGATGCAGAGATGAAAAGTCAGTGACCAGATAGGGTAAGAGGATGCAGACAAGTGTAGGGCTACGGGAAGACTGGATGTGCCTTGCAGCCCTTATCTGCCGACAATTTCTATGTTTCTGTTGGGAAAGGGCATTCTGTGCTGCAGCTTTGAACCTCTGGAACTCCCTCCTCATCTACTCCTGAGATGAAATCCAAAAGCCACTTTAGGATGGAGGTTCAGAAGTGGCTCTTTGGTCAGGTCTACCATGGCCCCATCACCTGAGCTCCTTCTGTTGCATTATTTGGGTCTCCTTTATTTATTTAGTTATTAATAGCTGTCATTTACTGTATGTATTATATTTATTTTGTGTGTAAAGTGCTTTGAGATTTTAAAAGGCACTATATAAAAATAAATATTTCTAGGGACGTGGATATGGTGTTCTCATCCACACTTCTGGCAGGATTCCTTTCCCTTTAAGAACTGTCCGGAAGGTCTTCAAACTGGGTCGTCCCACCCACCTGGGTGGTGACTCCTTCAGCACCACCCTGTGATGTCAGATCTTCCTTTCTGCTGGAAGAAGAAGCTTCCCTCCTTATTGCTCTGCGTCGAGTAAATCCTTTGCTTTCAAAAACAATAAATAACTGCTGTCTTCAAGTGTTTGATTAATTTGAAACTCTTATCTGCATGGACGGCTCGAAGTTGGTACTCTGTTTCAAGCATGACTTTGCGCAGCAGGTGTCTTGGATGGACCCACTCACCTCATGCATCTACTGCCTAGGTCATGAACATGATTGCCAAGCTTGTGGCCTTTGCTGCACCCTGCATCCTACTACTGTGGAGGAGCAGGACGCTCGACTCCTTGGGCACCCAGATGAACAGGACCCTCCCGTTCGCGTGAAAGACGCCCGTCGGGTGGTCTCTGTGGCTGCGGGGTCTGCTGTACAGCTTGTGGCCATAGAGCATGCCTGTTCAGCTTTGGCTTTTGTGCTACTTTCCTTTGGTGCCACCAGTACGTGGGCATTTTGGGATTTGTGCCAGTCTCTTCCCACTCTTGGGCAGGGTCCCTCTAAGGGCACCAAATCCTCTAAGTCTTCAAAAAAGGGGACGAAAAAATGGTCTTGTTGATGATCATGGGCTCGCGAGTCCTCCCAGGCCTCAGATTCCTGCGCTTCTTTGGAGTTTTCAACTCTGGTCGATACTTCGGTCCAGGGTGCTGGCTCCATGGTCTCCCTGTTAGGCCAGTCAGCCAAGACGTATATCTGCCAACCTATTGAGATTTTTCTCGAGCCAGTCAATGCATTGTCGCAGGACAAGATTAATACCTCACTCTCTAGGACTACGGTTCTGCCTATCACCTCTCTGGGAAGGTCAGACCAGCCTGCTGATCTGCTTCGTAACCCTGAGGATCCTGTTACATTGGAGGTCCCTCGGGTTTCGCCGGTTTCCTCCTCTTCTCACCACTGGGTTCGCCGACTCTCAAGGTTGGGAGCCCGGGGATGAGCAGCCTTCGGCAAGTGGCACTGCCGCTATGCTTCCTCTTCTTTCTCTTCGGGTGAGGAGAGGCTCCGATGGAATATGATTTGGTGCTACGAGGAGATCTTACTTCGAGAGGGCTCTTGCAGTAGGTAATTACATATAGGACTGACGTCGGCAGGCGACAGGACCCCACGGAAAAATTTCTAGCTAGCAGTCTCTGGCGAGGAACCGCCCCCACGTCACGGGTGACCGGCGTCAGGAGACATCAGTATAAAGGGGCGGTCCCTCACGCCCACCTTCCAGTTCTTTCCCGCCGTTAGCTTATGCCAACGCCTCGCGGAAAAGTTCCCTGCTCGTCAGGCTCCTTCGTCGGTATTTTAACCAAGTATTTTCAATTTTTTCTTAACCTTCGTCAGGTATCCGTCAGTGTATGTTGTCCCCTTCACCCTCCGAGCACAAAAACAAGTGCGACTCATGCGGCGCTCAACTCCCGCACATGGACGGCCATTCCCTGTGCCTTTTTTGCCTAGGCCCCGACCGTCCGGTGGAGAAGTGCCAGCACTGCCTCAGCTTTAACGCAGCCACCCGGAGAAGGAGACAGCAGTTCCTGGAAGCCCACATTTTGAAAAAGAAAATGAGCTCCATGGAGAAAGAACTGAAAAAGCTCCGGCAGGCGTTGACTTCCCCTGAAGGCCATCGCAAGAAAAAGGATAAGGAAAGGCACCGGGACAAGGGCTCCTCTCCCACTGCATCTTCCTCGGGAGTCGCCGTGAAACAGGTAACTTCCCCACCGGGGGACCGCTCCACGATGGCCGCCTTAGAAGCTTCTAAGGCGTTGTCGGCCCACCCATCTGGCTTGTGCTTGGGCCTTTCTGGTGCCTCCGGGCTTGTGGAGGCCTCCGCTCCCAGTAAAGTCGCGGTTTCGCGGCCTACTGGTACGAGCAGCTCCGATAAGCGGACATCGGCTCCTCCAGCCCGCGCGGAAAAGGTCAGTAAGTCGCCCGACCCTTGAGGTGATGCACAACCCCATTCCGCCCTGACCAGGCCGCCTCCATCGCGGCCTGCCTCCGGCGAAGGTCCACTAAGTTGGACACTGGCCCCTCAGCGCCGCCAGGATCCGCTGCTAAGCCGCGCCGGTTGGCCGATGTCCACACAGCGGATGAGCCGACACCGGAACCCCCCCCACGTCCGTCGTTTCCGGCTCTCCGAAGCCTCCGCTGCTCTCCTGGGACCCTGAGTCTGCTCAGCCCGACCCCGAGGATTTCTGCCCCCCATCCCCGGGCAATGCTGAGGTTTCTGTTCAACCTCCGTCAGACTGTCCACCTTCTGATCCGACTGGTCTGACGGTTCCCAGGATGCCGGCTCAGACGCTGTCCCTTCGGCTGCCGGCTCCAACACCGGTAATTGCTGACGCTGGACGACATCGCACCCCCCCCGATGTCGCGCCGACGCTGGGCCCTCCGCTCCAGGCCTTCCGCTCCAGAATGCCCGTGGGGCCTCCGGCTGGGCCGTCTGCTCCAGCAGCTCCTCTGGCTTCCGGGTACCTGGCGCCATCGTATCCAGCGCCGCCATACCCGGAACCGCAGTATCCGATGCCTCAGTACCGGTGCCGACATATCTGACGCCGCAGTACCCGGCTCCTCAATACCCGACGCCGGGCTTCCCGCCGTCGGGTTATGGATACGCGCCTTTTGGGTATAGCCCATACCCGTATCCCCCTCCTCCCCCTCCACCGCCCCCTCAGCCGCCGGTGGACTTGCAGGAGACTCTGGCTTCCTGGTGGGCTGAGGCCAAAGCTCAGCTCGCCAGGGAGGTGGAGAGTCTTCTTCCGACACCGGTACCGGTTCCTGTACATCCACGACGACACACTTCCTCTCCACCTCCGGACACCAGGGCTAAACCGTCTGGGTCCAGAGAGGGGCTGGACATGGTTCCCCGAGGGATTCCCAAGGGGTTCGTTCCTCCCCGTCATCAGGAGAGGGAGTCTACCTCTTCCTCATCGTCTTCTTCCTCGGATCCTTCCGACGGTTGTTCCGAGCAAGACGACGAGCCACGCTCTCCGTCCAAGCCCCGGCCAAGGACTCCTCCGAAGTCTCCTCTGGAGGATCCTTCCTTCATGGAGTTGTTACGGAAGATCCAGGAAGTACATAACTGCAGATCCTTGGAGCCAGACCCCCAGCGTAAAAAACTCGCTGAGCATCTGGATCTGCCTGTGACAGCTCCCACTTTGGTGCCACCCTGGATTGAGCCTCATGCCGACCTTAGTACCACCAAATGGAAACAACCGTCGGCCTTAGCCCCACTTCCCAGGAAGTTGAACAGGCTATACCAGGCTCCCGAGGATGTTGACTATTTAGATTCCCACCCTCGCGCTGACTCGGTTGTGATTAGCGCCGCTCATGGCCGGTCAGCTCAACCCAAACATCTTAGCTCGTCTCCACCTGACAAGGAATCCCGCCTTCTGGACTGGTATGGTAAGAAGATTTTTGCTTCTTCCACTCTGGGCATTAGGGGCCCTGAACTACGTCAGCCACATGGGGGATTACCAGGAGGCGATCCTTAGTGAGGTGGGATTGAAATAGGACTCCCTTCCGGACTCTCAGGTCAAGCAGGAAGTGGCTGACCTTGTCCGCTCTGCACGTTTGGCTAGTCGGCACATTCTTCGTGCGACCTGCAATGCAGTGGACACTGCGGGTAGAAGCTCAGCTTTTGCCGTAGGTTTACGGCGTCACGCTTGGTTCAGAGTGTCAAGGTTGGTCCCGGAAGTGCAGTCCGCTATCCAGGAAGTGCCCTTCAGGGGTGATGTCAAGGACATCATCACCGACCTGCAGGAGAAGGGGACGACACTAAAGTCTGTGGACTCTATGTATCATCCCCATCAATCACAGCGCCATCCCTTTCGCAGACAGAATTGTCCCAGAGCGAGACCACAGTTAAAGAGGGCCACTAAACGTCGGGGGGCCCCCCAGCTGCCAAGCCCCCCCCCGCCCAAAAAGGCAGCGGGAGCTTCAGCTGCAACGCTGCTCCACACCACCTGACTCCTTTCCTCTCCCGCTACCTCTGGGCTTCCCGGAGGAACCGGTAGGAGGGAGGTTTTTCCTCCACCTTCCGGGCTGGGTGAGGATAACATCAGATTCATGGGTGCTCCAGCTAATCGCAGAAGGACACTCAATAGAGTTTCTGCAGAAACCTCCTCGTCACCCTCCCCAAAGGTCGCCGTACTCTCTGGAACAGTTTTTTCTGGTCCAGGAAGAAATTTCATCACTTTTGCTGAAGGAGGCGATAGAACCTGTCCCCCTCTCTCTGCAAGGAACGGGTTACTATTCCCACTTCTTCCTGGTCCTGAAGAAGACAGGAGATGTAAGACCTATTCTAGATCTCAGTTCCCTGAACATTTTCGTGGAGTACAAGAGGTTCAGGATGCTCTCCTACTGAGAGCCTTCTGCCCCTCCTATGCTCGGGCCAGTGGCTGTGCGCTCTGGATATGCAGGCGCTTACCTGCACATAGCTATCCGCCCATCTCACACATAAATATCTTCATTTGCCTTCCAGGGGGACCACTACCAGTTCAAGGCACTTCCATTTGGCCTCTCCTCGGCCCTGCGAGTAGTTACCAAATGCCTTGCGATAGTGGCGGCCTACCTGCGTACCCGTGGGGTACAGGTTTTACCATACCTGGACGATTGACTCCTGGCGGTCTTGTCCAGGGAGGAATGCCTGCACTGCCCCTCCCTCACCCAGCAGGTCTTTGCCTGTCTGGGTATTACCATCAACCATTCCAAGTCTCACTTGATCCCATCCCAGAGGCTTCAGTTTATTGGGGCGATACTGGACACGACCCTTGGCAGGGCCTTCCTGCCACCGGACAGGGCGGCCACACTCCAGACTCAGATAAGCCTGTTGTCCGGCCGCAGGCGGATCAGTGCAAGGTCAGTTCTTCGCCTCCTCGGGCTTATGGCGGCTGCTATCCCGACAGTCCCTCGCGCTTGGCTCCACATGAGGGTCTCTCAGTGGACACTTCGCTTTCAGTGGAATCAGTTGGTAGACGACTTGGACCAATTGGTCCTAGTCTCCTCTCCCGTGATTCGAGACTTGCAGTGGTGGATGGTTCGAGAGAATCTTCTTTGGGGAGTTCCATTCTTCCTTTCTCCTCCCTCCCAGACTCTGACCACAGACGCCTCGGGCGAAGGTTGGGTAGCCCATCTCGGTCCACATCGGACCCAGGGCTCTTGGTCCAAGCATCTAACAATCACTGCACATCAGTGTGCTCGAGCTTCGGGCGGTGCTCTACGGTCTCCAGGCCCTCCATCTGCATCTTCTTCCAGGCCACCTAGCCGTCCAGACGGACAATATGTGCGTGGTATGGTAATTCAACAAACAGGGCGGGACTCGGTCCCACCCTCTTTGCAGGGAAGCGATGAGAGTCTGGGATTGGGCGGCACAACACTACCTTCACCTCACGGCAATTCATGTTCCCGGGGTCGAAAACTCCTTAGCAGACAAACTAAGTCGCTCGTCTGCCCAAGCTCACGAGTGGGAGCTCTGATCAGGGGGTCCTAGACGATATCTTCCTACGTTGGGGAACACCTCGGGTGGAGCTGTTTGCTTCACCTCTAAACGCAAAGCTTCCCGACTTCTGCTCGCTCGTTCAAGAGCGAGGCATTTTCTGGAAAGACGCTCTGTCTCTAGATTGGAGGGACAGATTCGCCTATGCCTCCCCCCGATTCCTGTGATCCCGCGTGTCTTGCAGAAACTCTGCTCAGAAGGGGCACGAATGATTCTGATCGCTCCTTTCTGGCCCTGGCAAGTTTGGTTCTCTCTCTTCTGCAACAATACTCAGAGGAACCTCCTCTTCCTCTTCCGCTGTCACAAGTTTTATTGACCCAGGATCAGGGGACCCTGGTCTATCCAGGTCTCAAGTCCCTTCAACTGCATGTGTGGCTCCTGCAGACATAGCTCAAGCCCGCTTTGGGGTTTCTCCCCAGGTGGCTGAGATCTTGGTGGAGGCTAGGAAACCCTCCACTAGGTCTCCTTATGCCATGAAGTGGAAACGGTTCTTAATCTGGTCTGCTTCAAAAGGCTTCGAGCCTTTCTCCTGCTCAGTTGGGCGACTGCTGGAGTACCTGCGCCATCTCTTCGACCTGGGTCTTAGTCACTTGTCTCTGAAAGTACACATGACTGCCATTTCGGCCTACCATGTTCCCTTCGCAGATAGGACTTTTGCTCAGTTGGAAGTCTCCAAGACTTTCCTCAGAGGGATTCTCCACTTGAGACCTCCTATCCGAGTTCCTGCCCCTCCTTGGGATTTGAACTTCGTTTTTGAGAAACTTACTTTGCCTCCTTTTGAACCGGCGGCCTCAGCAAACATGAAGTTCCTTTCATGGAAGATGCTCTTCCTTGTGGCTATTAGCTCTGCTCGAAGGATTTCCAAGCTCCAGGCCCTGGTGTGTAAAATCCCGTACTTGATTTTTTACATGGAACGCGAGGCTCTGCGCACCAACCCTAAGTTTCTCCCCAAGGTGGTAGCGGAATCTACATTGAACCAGTCCATAGAATTACCCGCCTTCTTTACGCAGTACTCCAATCAGGGGGAGTATCTACTTCACACTATGGACGTTCACCGGATTCTAAGATACTACACTAACAGAACAAAGGATCTCAGAAAGACTGATCAACTTTTGTTTCTTTTGCCCCCAAAAGAGAAGGCAATGCTGTTTCCAAGCAATGCCTGTCTAAATGGTTGGCTCATTGCATCACCTTCTGTTATGACAAGTACAACAAGACCCTTCCGGGTCAAGTAAGAGGACACTCCACCAGAGGGGTTGCTGCCTCAGTGGCATGTTTCAAGAACGTGTCAGCGGCAGACATTTGTGCTGCCGCCACTTGGACTTCTGTCCATACATTTACAAAACATTACAGTTTGGATATTGCCTTTCGCCGTAGAGCAGGCTTCGGGCTCGCTGTTCTGCAAGGCCTCCTTTCTTAAGGCCTTCACAGCTAAGAGGCTCTGCTTTGAGTAGCTTTCCTTCTCCCGGGTGCTTCTTCTTGTTCCAGACTGCTTGGGACTCAGTCCTATATGTAATTACCTACTGCAAGAGCCCTCTCGAAGTAAGATAGTACAGTTACGTAAGAACTTACCGTATCAGTAGATCTTCGAGAGAGGCTCTTGTAGTAGGTAGTACCTTCCTGTTCTCCATCCCCCTAAACTTTTTCAGCTCCTTTTCCAGTGAGGAAAATATCCGCTTCTCTCTTGTCCTGCCTCTTGTAGCCTGTGGCAGGAAGGAACTGGAAGGCGGGCGTGAGGGACCGCCCCTTTTATACTGACGTCGGTCACCTGACGTGTGTGGGGGGGTGGTCCCTTGCCAGAGACTGCTAGCTAGAAATTTTTCCGTGGGGTCCTGCCGCCTGCCTACATCAGTCCTATATGTAATTACCTACTACAAGAGCCTCTCTTGAAGAGCTACTGTTACGGTAAGTTCTTATGTAACTGTACTTTTATGTGGCAGCAGCTCATGCTCTCCAGGGTTAAGCCGATTTCAGCCCCACCCTGGCTCCTGCCACTGAGGCCCCAACCTGCCCCAGCTTGGCCTATTCCGGCCTCTCCGCCCATCAGGGTGGAGCCATCTCCTGAGCAGCTGTAAGATGCCCCCCCCCCCCCCCCCCAGGATGCCTGTACCACTTCCTGGGCTTCCTCATTGGATGTCGGTCACTGTTACTTCTAATAGGCCTGCAGAGTCCAGTGGGGATTTGGGAGGATGACCATTTTTTGGCGAATCCTCAGAGTCTGCATTCTTGTCTGGTGGACATCAACTCGTAGGAGGATTTGGCTACAGAACATGGTCCCACTTTTTTTTGGGAGCTTGCCTCCACTTAATTTTGGAGTCTACTGGGATCCACATGGAGCCCATCCAAAAACGGGCCAAGTTTCCCTTGACCAGAATTCTTAACTGAGGTGACTCCCTTGGGGATTGACTTCCTGGTCACTGAGGCCATTCTTGGCCCCACTCTGGAGCTTTGGCAGTACCATGCCTCCTGCCCTGAGCCGTCTGTTCGTATCGCTCGCAGATATGTGGTCCCGACGGGTTCCCTGTCGGGTTTCACCAAACATCCCTCGACCAAGGGTCGAGTGGCCAACTCTGTCTTTCCGTGTACCAGCAATGTTGGGGGTGTGGACAAAACCTCCTAACAAGGAATCCAAGAAATTGGATCACATAGCCAAAAGGTTTATGTGGCCTCTTCTTTCGGTCTTCGGCAGGCGAGTTGGGCCCTTTTGATGGCCCATTTTGCTTATGTGTTACTGGGCACTCTTGATGAGGTGCTTCTCTGGCTCCCGGCTGACTTACAGACCACGGTCAAGCGAGTCCAGGACCATGACCAAGCAGTGGCCAAATAGCAGCTCCACACAGTCATGGACATTGGCGATTCTTGTGCCTGGCCTGTGGCCACCACGGTGGCCATGTGCTGCAGGGCTTGGGTGTGGATTTCTACCTTCAAGGCAGACACCTAGCACAAGTTGGCGGATATCCCCTTCCTGGGCACTAACTTGTTTGGGCCAGGGGTGGATGAACATCTCACTTGGACCGAGAAGTCCAGTGCCACTCTGGACTCTTGTCATCTCTGCCCAGAGGGATCCCAGTGGCTCCAGGCTTTAGAGGAAGAAGCCCTTTCGGCCTCTCTCTCTGCTCCTGTGGCCAAGCTGTCCTAGATCCCAGCTGGGCAGCAGGCCCAGGCTTGACATCCTCGGCTGAAGTCAGTTGCTTCGGTCATCCACAAACCAGGTGGTTAAGGTCCCACTACTTCCTCAGCTGGTCCCTCCTCCGCCTCCAAGCCTTCCCAGTGATGGGCTGGGGGTGCCTCCCCCATGCCTGTCCTGTCTCCCCTAGGTCCTCCCATGGGGGGCTGGCTCTGCCACTTTCTTTTAGCCTGATCCGCTGTCACCACAGATAGGTGGGTCCTCGAAGTGGTCTGTCAGGGTCTGCCTCAAGAGTTAGAGGCTTATCTGCCATACCGAGCACACGCCCCATGGGAGGACACGGTGTCCGCCGACATGCTGTCAGCCCTTTGGGAAGACATTGCCCAGCTCCTCCAGAAGGAGGTCGTGGCTGAAGTCCTGGACCCTCCAGTAAGCCCAGGGTTTGTCTCCAGGTACTTCCTGGTCCCAAAGCAGATGGGGTTGGGGGGGTGGCACCCCATCTTAGATCTGCATGACCTGAACAGGTTCCTCCAATTGCACACCTTCAGGATCGTCACTCTGTCTTGGATCATTCCATCCCTGGAGCAGAACATGTGGTACTGCTCCCTAGATCTTTAGGATGCATTCTTTCATGTTCCCATTTGTTCGTCCCAGTGCCGGTTCCTTTGGTTCAGAGCGAAGAAGCTCTGCAAGTTGCAGGCCATGCCCTTTGGCCTCTCCTCAGCTCCCAGGGTCTTCACCAAGTGCATGGCAGTGGTGGCGGCCTCCTTGAGGCGTCCGAGTGTACCCCTTCCTGGATGACTGGCTGTGATAGCAGGTCCCTCCAGGGAGGAGGTGGAGTGATCCAAGGATTTGGCCCTCCAGATCTGCTTGTCTCTTTGGAGGCCAATTTGGAGCTCCTACCAGTGCAGGTGATGCACTTCATCGGGGCGGAGCTCGACTCTTGTAGAGCCAGAGCTTGACTCCGGTGGGCCAGGCAGAGGTTCTCTCCTCCTTTGCTTGATCATTTCAGGTTGGGCAGTTGCGCCCTGCTTGGGACTTCCTGTGCCTCCTGGGATTCATGACAGCATGCACCAGTGTTGTCTGTTGGGCCTGGTGGAGAATGCACTCTCTACAGTAGGAGCTAGCCCATCAATGGTCTCAGCGTAAGTGCCACTTTGACCATCTGGTCACTGTGACCTAGTTGATATGGGATGCCCTCCAGTGGTGGTTAGTCCCAGAACATCTGCAGGAAGGAATCCCATTTGTCTGCCTGGAGCTGATGGTCTCCATCATGACTGAAGCCTTCCTGATGGGCTGCGGTGCCGACCTGGGGAGCACAGAGTCCGCAGACTCTGGACCCTGAGGAGTCCTGCTGCCTTATCAACCTGCTGGAGGTTTGGGCAGTTTGGCTGGCACTGATGGCCTTTACTCCACACCTTCGGGGTCAGGTCGTTCAGTTCCAGATGGACACCACCACGACTATGTACTACCTTAACAAACGTGGCAGGACACACTCCCTTCCTCTGTGCAGGGAAGCTCTCTGCAACTGGGCCCTCGTGCTCAGCCTGAACGCTGATCTCCTGGCCATCCATGTGGCTGGTGTATTCAGCCAGCTGGCGGATGCACTCAGCCAGGTGTGGGAGACATCTCATGAGTGATCTCTCCACCAGGAGGTAGTATAGAGTTTGTTCTTCCAGTGGAGCACCCCTCTGGTTGATCTGTTTGCCTTCAAGGAGAACGCAAAGCTAAGGCTGTATTGCATCTGCCACCCTCAGCAGGTAACACTGCAAGGGGATGCCTTCTTGAGGCTCTGGATCCTGGGACTCATGTATGCCTTCCCTCCATTTCTGCAGATCCACAAAGTGCTGCTCAAAGCCAGAAGGGACAAGGCACAGATGTTACTGGTAGCTCCAAACTGGTTCTGCCAGTTCTGGCACCTTGATCTCCTCAGCCTCATCTGCAGGCTTCCATGGTGTCTTCCTCTACTCCCGGACCTGCTCTCACGCAATTAGGGGAAGGTATTTCATCTGAACCGTCAGTCCCTGCACGTGATAGCTTGGATTCTAAGTGGCTAGAGTTCCAGGCTTTGAGTCTCTCTAAAAATGTCCTCACCGAGGTCGAGGCTTCTCTGAAAGAGCTGACCTGAAAATGCTATGCCTTCAAATAGAAGAGGGTCTCAATTTGATGCCAGGATAAGGGACTCTCTATCTTGCTCAGTGGCTAGCATTCTTGATTACCTTTGGTCCCTCTCTCAGTTAGGCCTTCGGTCGATGACCTTTAAGGTGCACCTGGCAGCCATTTCTGCATACCGAGTGTGGCTAGTATGCTGTCGGTGGTGCAGGAGAAGATGGTCTACCACTTTTTCAAAGGCCTTGACCACATTTCCCCTCCAGTGTGTGAACCACCACCACCACCACCTTGGGACTTGTTGCTGGTATTGGCAAAGCTTATGGGCAGGCCATTTGAACTGATGCACATGTGTTAAATGTCACACCTGTTGTGAAAAACTGCCTTCTTGGTAGCTGTCACATCCACCAGAAGGATCAGTGAGTTCCAGGCATGCTCGGTGGAGTCTCCTTATTTGATCTTCCACAGGGACAAGGTTGTCCTTTGCCCTAACCCTAAGTTGCTCCCAAAGGTTGTCAGAGTTCCACCTTAACCAGGTAATGATTCTCCCAGTGTTCTTCACCAACCACACCTCGGAGGCTGAGCACAGGCTTCATACTTTGGACCTGCGGCGAGCACTTGCCTATTATAAGGAGCGCACATCTGGAGTTTAGGGAGAGGTTCGCAAGCTGTTTGTCACTTACGCTGAAGCCGCACCTGGGAGACTGACAGCAAACCGGATGATTGGCAGGTGGATTGTATCCTGTATCAACCTCTGCTATAGGTTGGCAGGTAGAGAGCCTCCCGTAGGGCTAAGGGCTCATTCCACCCATCATATCGCTGCCTCGGTGGCTGCTTCCAGGGATATCCCTGTCCAGAAAATCTGCAGGGCTGCTACCTGGAAGTTGGCACACACCTTCATCTCTCATTACCACATCGACCTTGAGTCACTCCGGGATGCTGATTTTGGGTCCTCGGTTCTCCAATCTCTCTTCCCTAAATAGGGGGTGTGTGCCTTGCCCCTTTGTCCTGGAGAACAACTAGGAGTCTGCCAGAAGTGTGGATAAGCACACCCTATCCACGTCTCTAGAAAAAGCAGGTTACTCACCTGTAACAGTAGATCTTCTATGGAGTGGTCTCTTGCAGTAGGTAGTACTTTTGGGTATCCAGCAGAGGTTGCTGTGGCGCATGGCAGCTCTTCTAGCAGTTTTTCACCAGGGACTGCCCACACATCAGCTTCCTGTTTCCTATATAAGTGTGGGCGGTCCCTGGTATCCTCAGTTCATTTTCCCGCCATCTTCAGCTCACACAGCTGCTTAGTGCAACTTCTGTGTAGCAGTCATCGATGAGAAATTTGGAACCAAGATAAATGTCTACAGATTCTTTAAAGAAACAAGCATTATTTTGTTCCTGCCATTGCAATAGGAAGATATACCGCTTTGACAACCACACACTTTGTGTAAGGCGTCTGGGACCCACACACAACACCAATTCCTGCAGTTTATGTCAGGAATTTAATCGGGCAACTCACTGATGACGGTTGCTTGAAATTCAACATCTTTTGATGGAGCAGAAAATGTCTCTCTTGTAGAAACGGGGCTCATACTAAGGGCTTCCCCTCTACTGGTTTTCATTCCCGGTAGCAAAAGGAGAAGTAGAAACCCTCCTCACACTCCCTGCCTCGTTGCCCATCGACGGCCACCATTTCAGGTGTCCCTCCATCGACAGGGCATCCTCTAAACACTTCTTCGTCAACGGGGGCTCATACCGTGTCGTCAACGGTGCTTTCCAGCGCTTTAAATGCAGTTCAGACTGTAACTGCACCATTGACGGAGGCTTATTCCCTCTTGTTGACGACGCTTTCCAGTGCTTTACATGCAGCTAAATATGCTGCTGCTCCATCGACGGCATCTGACAATTTAAGTGAAAATAACTTTCTTTCCCCTCCGGGTTTGTTGACGAGACCCTGCATTCCTCAGGGAAAGCCTATGGTTCATGCCTTACTAACTGCCCCTCTGCCTTCACAGGTGGCTTCCTATAAGGGTCAAGCGGGCAGAGATTGGGATCCTGTTCTTAACCACCATGAGGCGCGACCTGCTCATGCTACGTATCCCATCCCCTCTATTACCCCTCTTATTTCCCAGCATGTCCTCCTTCTCACCCCCCCTTCATCCCAAGAAAGGGACATCACCAGTGTAGTCCTACAGGTCTTAAATTGCCGTGCGGCACTCTCAGCCCTCCGACTCTGGAGCCCTGGGTGATCCTTCCCGATCTCCACCTCCTCCGCCTAAAAGATTTCATACTGACAGGGATACCATACCACCCTGGTCCCCTCCTCCTTTCATAGAGGATTATTTGTCAGATGAACAAAAATTACCAGATGACTTCCCCAGTGACCTTGAAAATGAAGAGTTCGAAGATCTGGATTTTCCCAATCATGAATCTTCTTATTCGGAAATCTTTTCTGTAGATGAGGACCTGCCTATACCTTCCGCAGCCTCTCCTACGGATGACCCGACCTTTAGTGAGATGATGGTTCAAATACAAAAGGTCATGGGATTCTCTACTACTGAACATGACAAACAACATAAGGATATGGCAGAATACCTTGAGTTACCCGAAGAGCCCATTTTAGTGGTGCCCCCACTAATATCAGTCTACCAGAATGTCATGCTGGCTGCTTGGCATCAGCCTTCAGCTATTACAGCTGTTCCCCGCAAAGTGAATCATCTATACAGGCTCCTCTGGACCATCCCTTTCTGTCCAATATTCCAGAGGCAGATTCTGTGGTCATTACTGTTGCCCATGACCATACCAAAAAACCCAAAACATGAGCTCCTTACCCCCGATAAAGAATCCTGAAGAACTGACTATCTGGGGAGAAAGGTCTTTTCCTCAGGTGCTATGAATATTAGAATCTTAAACTATGTGGGTCATATGATTAAATATCAGCATACGCTTGGGTCCTCTGCCATTGAGCTTATCAATAAACTCCCTCCCTCACAGGAAAGGGATAAATTATTGGCTACTGTGACAACTAGTAATTTTATCTCCCGTCGCCTTCTCTGGTCGGGATATGATGCCGTAGATACCTCAGCCCGACTATCAGCCACTGGTGTCACCTTGCATCACCATGCTTGGCTTCACATTTCAGGCTTTGCACCTGACATACAACAATAAAGTAGCTCATGCCCCCTTTAACGGGTCCGAGCTGTTTGGGCCAGGTACTCAAACTTTACTGGATGACTTATAGGCATGAACCCTCGTACGGTCCATGGCATGTATCATACTCCATCTATAACCTACCGGACTCAACACTCCTCTTATTCCAAAAGAGGTGGAAAATACAGAGGTAATAATAAAGGCGGCTTCCGAGGTTGTACATAATCCTCCAGAGGCGACAATCCTGTGCCACCAGGGGTGTCCGCTCCCGCCGTTCAGGTGGGGCTGTGCAGCCCGCTTCCTGGTGACCCACTAGGGCTTTTCCCCCGCCTCCTCGACCATACCTCGGAGGCTGTGGGGGGGTCATTTTGCCCTCCATCTAGAGGCCTGGCAAATGATCATGTTAGACAAATGGGTACTTCAGATTATACCTGGAATTTCTGTCCACCTCACGTCCTTGCCCTCCATGGAAGAATCTTTATCCTCCAGATTATAAATCCCATCTTACAGGAGGAATTGAGGGCCATTTTGACTAAAAAGGCCATTTTACCAGTGCCCCTTCTAGAACATCAGACGGGATTTTACTCCTACTTCTTCCTGGTGCCCAAACGAATGGGAGACCTCAGACAAATACTGGATCTCAGACCACTGAATCTTTTCATTTAGTACAAATATTTTCGCATGATCACCCTACCTGCTATCATACTGATCCTGAAATAGGGCGATTGGCTTCGTGCCCTAGACATGAAGGATGCCTACCTACATATCCCCATCCACCCTGCCCACCAAAATGTTTGCGCTTCCACCTCCTGGGTCAGAATTACCAGTTTTGAATGCTCCCTTTCGGTTTCTCATCAGCCCCCAGAGTGTTCACCAAGTGCCTGGCGGTGGTGGCAGCAGCCTTGCAAAGAAAAGAGCACTTCATTTTTCCATATCTAAACGATTGACTAGTCGAAGCAGACTCCAAAATAGCTCTGCGTACCTCCCTGGATGCTACTCTGAAGATGTTCGCAGATCTGGGTATCACAGTCAGTTGGCCAAAGTCCAGCCCAACTCCGACACAGTTCATCTAATACATTGGAGCCGTCCTAGATACAGTCACAGCCAGAGCTTACCTCCTGCCCTCCTGGCAGGACACGCATATGTCTGGCGTCACACATACAGACTCAGAAAATAGTCACAGCCAGACAAATGCTGCGCCTTCTGGGTCACATGTCCGCTGCCATCCCTATGGTGGCATTCGCCCATCTCCACATGAGACCTGTTCAGTGGACCCTTCATAATCAGTGGTCCCAGAAAACAGGACAGTTGAAGACAAAACCAGGGTCACCCTCTCTCTGAAGTCAACCCTGACATTGTGGACAATCAGAATCAATCCGAATCAAGGAATGCCTTTCCGGTCCCCTCCTCCCATGCAAATGTTAACCACGGATGCTTCCCTACAGGGATGGAGCGCGCACATTGGTCCTTATCAGACCCTAGGCCGTTGGCCTGCTTCTCCCCATCAGTCTCATGTCAGTCTCCTAGAGATGAAAGCGGGCCGTCTCACCCTTCAAGCATCCCAGCCCTACCTCACGCCAGGGTAGTTACTGATCCAGTCAGACAACACTGCAGTACTGTTCTACCTCAACAAGCAAGGGGGTACAATATGTCACACCCAGTGCATGAAGACCCTTGCAGTTTGGCAAGAAGCCATCTGGCAACAACTAACGCTAACAGCTGTCCACCTACCAGGACATTGCAACCAGTTAACTGACCGGCTGAGTCACCAGTCCACAACTCATGAATGGACACTTCACGAGCAAGTGCTCCATGAAATCTTCAACCTATGGGCACCCCCACAGCTGGATCGGTTTGCCTCCCTAGTGAATTACCATCTTCCCAGGTATTTTTCCATTATCACGAACAAAAAGGGATAGTGTATAGATGCCCTGTCCCAACCTTGGACAGGACTCTTCTTGTATGCTTCCCCCCATCCCTCTCCTGCAATGGACCCTATTGAAATTACAACTAGAACAAGCCACAGTGATACTCATAGCCCCAGTGTGGCCTCACCAGACATGGTTCCCCCCTACTCCTACAACTGTCGGTATGGGACCCCGTTCCGTTGCCGATCAGACCAGACCTTTTGATTCAGTGTCAAGGGTCTCTTCTACGTCCCAGCCTGAGAACTTTACACCTTCACGCTTGGCTCCTGAGGACACTTTCATAACTAGATTACAAGTGTCCTCTTCTGGTGCCAGTATTCTCTTGGCCTCCCATAAACCAGCAACAAGAGCAACATACAATTGCAAATGGAAACGCTTTTCCATATGGTCAGCCTCTCGATCTTTGGACCCTTACTCTTGTCCACTGACTAAGGTTCTGGACTACCTGGCCTCACTATCTGAGTCCGGTTTAAGTTACTCTTCCATCAAAGTCCACTTGGCCGCCATCTCTGCTTTCCATAAACCTCTGGATGACAGGTTACTGTATCAACATCATCTAGCTAAGATGTTTTTGAAAGGAATGTTACATATTAAACCTCCTATTAGAAGACCCACTCCTCCATGGGATCTCAATTTTATGATAGAAAAATTGACTTTTGAGCCAGCAGCCACTTGTGAACTTCGTTTTCTTTCATGGAAAACCCTGTTTCTGGTGGCTGTTGCTTCCACGCGATGTATTTCCGAGCTGCATGCCCTCGTGTAGGGCACCTTACTTGATTTTCCACAAAGACAGGGTTGTCCTTCGTACCAGCCCTTCCTTCCTTCCTAAAGTAGTCTCCGAACATACTTTAAATCGGTCCTTGGCACTTCCGGTCTGCTATCCTGACTACTCCAATCAGGGTGACCATCTACTACATACTTTAGATGTCCATCGTATATTGCGCTACTACACTAATCAGACAAAATCAATTAGAAAGACATCTCAATTGTTCATCTCTTTTGCCCTGGCTCGTGACGGCCTTCTGGTTGCTAAACATACTCTTTCATTCTGGTTGGCAAATTGTATTACATTTTGTTACAAAAAATACAACAAGCCTTTATCTGGACCTGTCCAAGCCCACTCCACTAAAGCTATGACCACCACTGCAGCTTGCTTTAAAGGAACCTCCATTTCAGATATGTGCAGTGCAGCTACCTGGTCCACGATTCATACATTCACAAGGCATTACAATCTGGATATTGCCTCACGGCGTAGGGCAGCCTTCGGCCATGCAGTCCTACAAGGTCTTCTGTCATAACTGTCCTCCCACATGGGCATTACTGCTTGGGATTCATCCCAAAAGTATTACCTACTGCAAAGACCACTCCGTGGAAGACAGTACATTTACGTAAAAACTTACTGTAACAGTAGATCTTCGAGGAGTGTCTCTTGCAGTAGGTTTGTTCCCACCCTCCATCCCCCTCCTTCTCTTAAGAGCAAATTCTGGTCCAATGACTATGGGTTGGGAATCCTTTGGTACCTCGGCTTCCTCTCTGTATTCGCTTTGCGAGCTGAATCTGGTGGGTGAACTGAGGATACCGGGGACTGCCCACACTTTTTTATATAGAAAACAGAAAGTTGATGTCATGTGTGGGTGGTCCCTGGTGAAAAACTGCTAGAAGAGCTGCCATGCGCCACAACGACCTCTGCTGGATACCCAAAAGTATTACTTACTGCAAGAGACACTCCTCGAAGTTCTACTGTTACGGTAAGTTTTTACGTAACTGTACTTTCTAGGAGTGGTATATGGTGTACATCCACACATTCCACCCACCCTTCCCTGGCAAGTGGCACACGGAATCTTGCTTCCAATGGGTAAGATCTGATGTCGGGGGTGGTGCCGGGGGAGTTACCACCTGGGTGGGTGGGAGGAGCCAGCTTGAAGACCTTCCGTTCAGTTCTTAAAGGGAAAGGAATCCTGCCAGAAACATGGATGTACACCATATACCACTCCTAGAACTAATGTTACATGCGAGTAACCTGTTTGTACCTTGCATTTTATAATCGGAGAGATTTAGAAAGTGGAAAACCTATGAAATTCTAAGCACAAGTTGCGTTGCAGTGCTGTTAATACTTGGTGGGCTTGCCTAGCTCTGGCATTTAGATTTTTGCACCAATATCTAAGTTAAAATATATTTGTTGTGCCTTCAAATGCATTCAGCGAGTACAGTGGTGCTCGTTTATGTAGATTACCTAGTCTTACCTCATTCCTGTCACTGTAGTTCCCACCCCTCCTCCTGCTACATTTGAGTTAATCTTCCTTTGGCAGTTCATCTACTCCTGTTGCTTACTTCCTAGCTGAGGTCATATTTAAGCCCCTGCTTGTGAGCCTGTAGAAACGATAGTGATGTCACAAAGTGAAGACTAGTACCTCACTGTGGGCATAAGCATCAAGCACAGATAAATTCTTAATAGAGTTCCTGTTTTTGTGTAAGTATCCTTTGTAATAAAAGGTGACATGGGCGCAAATTTAGAATTAGTTGGTAATGTTGAGG
Organism: Neoceratodus forsteri; assembly: GCA_016271365.2. Classification (NCBI taxonomy): domain Eukaryota; kingdom Metazoa; phylum Chordata; order Ceratodontiformes; family Ceratodontidae; genus Neoceratodus; species Neoceratodus forsteri. The sequence continues at coordinate 34,861,798 of CM028133.1, read as the reverse complement.
AACCAAATTCTGTTGCTCTCAACTCTGACCTTTTTTTCTGGTGCCCTGATCCTGTGTGAAAGCTAGAAGTCTTTTTGGCATGGGTCAAGAAGAAATCATACATATTCTTATACAAAAAATTATTTTTATTTTCTTACTGAGTCAGAAAGTAGCAAAAAAAAAAAAAAAATTTCAGCCAGATTTAGCCTTCCTCAGTTTTCTACTACTTTTCCTCTTAAACGTATAATATAAATTCATGTGAAAAAGTTAGAACCCTGTTGCAAACTGATGACCTTCCGTTTTAGTTGCTGCTGATATAGGACAGGAAAAAAGTGAAGTGTCTGTTTCCTGGCAGGGAAACATTGCTGGAATAACAACTTTCCCTTGGAGAACGGTCGCGTTACCTTATTCTGATTCCCTCTCTGTGGTCTGTGGCCCATTTCTAGCTGAACACGTACAGTACAATTCCTGAAAGATCTTTAGCTGCCAGTCTTGCAGAGTATCAAAATATACAATATATTTATGGACTTACAGTGTTAACCTACAGTGTCATGGATGTATTTTCCGTGTTGCTGTATAATATAATTGCTTAAAGTTATATAAAAAAATATTTACAATCTAGTTCCTTTAAGATTTAAAAAAAAAAAAATGCTTTAGGTGCCTTTTCCTAATTCTGCTAGGGCAGGGTAGGGAAGTTTTATATTTGTGTCTAAGAACCGATAATTTGTGATAGGATTTTCACCGCAACCACATTTTGCACATCTAGGAAGATAATGGCGTTGCTGACTTAGTGCTCTGAGCTTTGCTATCACTCGTGTTTTCCTACGAAGTACTGGCTGTTTCCTGTCTAGCGTAAATTTAATTGAAGAGTTTTCCCTTCCTTTTCTCTTGGATTATAGCTCTGACTCTTTCTGGCTGCTGTTGTACAATAATTAAGTTGCAGACCACGTTCTCATTACAAAGTGCTGTGAATTATCCCTCTCGGGAACATTCATCGGTACACAGATTATTCATAATTAAGTCCCTTTTCTGTAAATCAACTGTTCTATCTCCAAACTGCCATGGGTCACACTAGTACTGTCTGCAATGCACATCCCCTTACCTTTTTGTACAGGGTAGCGTGAGCTATGTCTAGTAGCGAACGCCTAGTGATTTGTAGAGAAACTATTTTTCCATAAAATATATGCAGGCATAGCATTCAGACAGCTTGTTTACATGCCACAGTGAACTGCCAGCCACTAGAGAGCTGGGATGATGATGCGGTGTCATCCCTCAATTCCCTATGCTTGTGTATAGGGGGAACATGAAATTGGGTTCTGTTTCAGGAAATAAACATCTTTTTGCAGTTTGAGGAATAATGAATTCTTCCAAGACCTTTCAGGACTCATTGTTCAAACATACAAAAATATTTTTTTTTTCCTGAAACAGAGCATGAAAAAATGCATAGTGGGACAGAACAGACTGCATAATCTCCCAAGAATCAGTCTTCACCATTGATTCCCACTTGTAGGTCTGGGGCCTGGGAGTCATTAGGATCTCGCAGGAACAAATTCTTTGCTGGGAGGGAGCCAGCCATGGCTACTGAGCATGGCGCCTGTGCCCCCCTATGTGGTGTCCCGGGCCAACCAGTAACTATTGATGGCTCCCTCACCCACCTTAGTTGTGTTCTCGCTGTTCAGTGCACACCATGGGAGTGACATCGCATCAGTTCAATTCTTCATATTTTCTAGTGTGTCACCGCTATTTTTTCTGTCTTCATGGTGTGCTTGTCTTTATGATGAAGTCCGAAAAGAAGGGGCCTAATTCGGCAACCGCAAAAACAAAAAAAAAGTCTGACAGCCTCCCATAATGCATCTGTGTCTCTGTGGGAAACCCGTAGATTCTCGGGACCGGCATCATTGCTGCGTGGGCTGCCTTGGCCCAGAGCGTGATATGGATGCATGCAATGCGGGTTCCTTGATGGACTGTCACACCTTATAGAAGCTTATATTGATGTGCGGTCATCTGATCCCTTCTTTTGGAGGCGGGCGTCACACAAATGTGGCCAAGGAAAGTTCTTTGGGCCCTTTCCCTAGGCCTCTTCCTGGGACCTCTGATTCCATGGAACCATGGGGTCCTTCTCGACCTCACTGCGCGGAGGCATCTGAGGCCCTGACAGTTGGGTCTGAGCCTACTCTGTGGACCAGAGCCTACTCCTTTTGGGTGATTGTCTGAGAACCCTTCATAGTCTGTCTTCTGAGAGCAGTAAATATCCATGGTGGAGAAGCCACAGCTATACACTCACTCTACACCAGTGGACACCTGGGTGTTGTCTTCTGGTGCTGCCCTAACTGTTTTCACCATTTGTGATGGCGATGTGGTGGTTAGCACTGGAAACGATGCCAGGTCTGCTTCCAACATCTTTTATGGTATCAGAAAAAGGGACCATCACCAGGGCTGTTGGTTGTGCTGTTGCGGAAGTGGAGGTAGTTGCATTCCATGGTGTCGCTTCTGACACAGAGGAAGGTGACAACACCAGCTGTGGTGATGGATGTGACAGTGGCCATGGTGTTCGATCCTGTGCCTGGCCCCAGGTGAGCTACCGGTGATGATGTCGTCCCCTGTGGTCGTCAGTAACTCTGGTGCTGTTCAACACCAGAGTGAAGAATGACTCTAGGGTCAAAGTCGATGCTAAGCATGGTACTGAGGGCAGTGCTGACCACAGTGATGGGGATGAACCCACCCTCTAACATTGTCATCGACCCTGAGCCTGATGCCTGAGGCAGCACTGACTTTGAGTCGGATGGCGGTCTGGTGGCGGAATTCTTCCTGGAGCTGCTTGGGAACTGGTGAGTACCAGTGCTACCCTGCAGGGACTGTGCAGCTCTGCTCTCTTCACATTGGGGTCCCCCCCATGGGCACCAATCGGGTCACTCCTCAGATGTAAGAGGGCACCCTTCTGGTGATTTTTGCCATGCCCTCCCCTTGGACGAGTCTGTCTGTGCAGTTCGCAGCCCAGGTCAAGGCCCTCAAGACCAGGAGTTTTGTCCCCCTCTAGCGGGGCATCACTACTTCATAGAAAGGTTGCCTGTGTTCATAGGCCCTGAAGAGCCACTAATGTGGGAGTGACAAATGGAATTGTTTGGTGCCATAGATAGTTTTCATAGGGAGTCTTGTAGGGCTCAGTTTACCCCTTCTCCGGCGGCAGCAGTCCTTGTAGCTGGGGCTCATCTCCATCAGCATCTTCCTCAGTGGATAGTGAGTCATCAGTCCACCTGTCTTCTGCCACAGATTATGCAGTGTATCTGATTCCTTTTTTTTTGGTTACAGCTCTATCCTTCCTCACTCCCTCGGATAGGACCCCATTGACCAGTTCCAGCACCCGTATCCTGTCTGGCTGAGACCCTCCTGCTCATTGCTCCATGCCCCCTGGTCCACTCATGATACACCTAGTGACTAGGCCCCTTCGGTTTGCTTCACATGATGGGGTTGCCTTCAGCACTGCTGCTAACCTGCTATACCATTCAGTTGGCCAGAGGTGGAGGCGAAGGCCTGGGGTAGTGTGACAGAGTATATTCTCATCATGGCCCTTTCACCTGTAAACAGCTTCACAACCCTGCAACACAGACTATTCAAGTTTTGACCGGGGCTGAACCAGTTTGAAATTAAAGCAGTTTTCATATAATTTAAACTAAGTGTTCCCTTTGAAAGTGTTCTCCAGGAGCTACCCGGTGGGTATTGCACGTGGTGGGCTTTAGCGGTTGGGCAGGACTGTTCCTTGCCTAAATAGTGGTAAGATGGACTTGGACAGAGCACTGAAGTGGCTGACAGAACAGCAAGCACAACAGGCCCAGATGCAAAGGGACTGGATGGCTCAGCAAGCACAACAGCAGGCTCGGGGGAACCAGCAGCTAGCGCAGCAGCAGGCTGAGACCAACAGCTGGTGCAGAGACCAGCAGCTGGCACAACAGCAGACTCGGGGAAACCAGCAGCTAGCGCAGCAGCAGGCTGAGACCAACAGCTGGTGCAGAGACCAGCAGCTGGCACAGCAGGCTCGGGGAAACCAGCAGCTAGCCCAGCAGCAGGCTGAGACCAACAGCTGGTGCAGAGACCAGCAGCTGGCACAACAGCAGGCTCGGGGAAACCAGCCGCTAGCGCAGCAGCAGGCTGAGACCAACAGCTGGTGCAGAGACCAGCAGCTGGCACAACAGCAGACGCGGAGAGACCAACGACTGGCACAGCAGGTGCAGATGTAGAGACACTAGATGGCCCAGCAAGCGTAATTGTAGGTGCAGAGACCAGCAGCAGCATGAGTTTATGAAGCAGGTGCTGCAAACACAGAACGAAACTGTGCCTCAGTTCCAGGTCACAGAGAATCCGGTCACTGTGGGACCCCACTCCATGCTAACAAAAAGGGGTCCTGAGGACAACCCTGAGGGCCTACCTTATCAATCAATCTTTATTTAACCAGGTGAGCATCATTGAGAAGAACTCATTTACAAGATGGGCCTGGGCATTCACATATATGGGTACAAGACAGAAATATATACAGTGTTACAACAAATGGGAGTACATACAATACGGTAATGCAAGAATAAACAATGGGTACAAGGCAGAAATATATACAGTGTTATAACAAATGGGAGTATGTACAATACAGTAATGCAAGAGGAAACAATGGGAGAGTGCACATATCTTTGGGAGAAAATAGGCTTCTTGCTTCCTAATATGTATTCTGTGTACAATAGCTGTGACAGGAAACCTATGTAGCAAGGTAGGGTCGTGAGGAGGAAGAATATAAATAATAATAATATTTTATTTGTATTGCGCCTTTCAAATGCCAAGGCGCATTTCAATAAATTATGATACAATACAAATACAAAAACAGCGATACAAAGAACTATTTAAAACACACACACAGCAATTAATAATCAGTAACACCATAAGCCCTTTCCCATAAAAAGGATTTGAGAGCCTGTTTAAACTCCCCACGGTCGTACACTCCCTTGTCTGATGGGTAGAGAGTTCCAAAGGGAGGGGGCCGCAAACATAAAAGCACGGGCCCCAGCTGATTTTAATATAACCCTAGGAATCTCTAGCAACCCCTTGGCTGAGTGGAGCGACCTCACAGGGCAGTAAGGAATCAGGAGTTCTTTCAGGTAGTCAGGGCCCAGATAAAGAGGCGGGAGGCAGTGTCAGAGGGCAGGGAGCAACCAGGGGATATGAGAGGGAGGTAAGAAGGGTACATTTTGGGAGGGCATTTCATAGCTTAAGGAATTGGTCAAGGTAATGCTATGATGTATAGTGAAGCTGGGCACGGAAAAGACATAGGGGAGAGGGGCTTAAATGGTGAGGTCCTAATCCTAGGATAAGTGTGGGAAAGTGCCATTAACAGAAGCAACTACATGTTTCTTTAAATGAACATTGATATAGGGATTTAAAGAAGCTCAGTTTCACAGGGATTGACAACTTTAGAGTTTTCTGTATTGTGTTCCAAATGACAGGGAGAGCATGACTTATTGCAGATTTGCCATATCTGGTTCTCACTTTAGGGATGAATAGTGAGATATAGGAGAGGCTTCTCAGGGTGTAATATGCAGCACTGCAGGTGGGCAGGCAACTCACAAAATAACTCGGAAACATATTAGTGATGGCTTTGTAGGTCCAGAGCACTGCGTTCTTTTGTCATCTGAATCTTAGTGAGCACCACCCTACCTTGGCATAGAGCTCGCAGTGGTGGATGGCATATGGGAGACCAGTTATGAATCGAATAGCTCGATGGTAGAGTACATCCAGATTAGTGGGGGAGAGCTTTGGGCCTTGGCCATACAGAATGTTGGCATAATCTAAAAGAGGCAAGAATGTAGTCTGAACCAACCTAGTTTTAGCTTCTAGCGTAAGTAGATTTTTAATATGGAAGAAGAGACCGCGTTTCTGTTTCAGTTTTTTTGAGAAGTTCATTGATATGATGGACAAAGGACAATTTGTAGTCTATCCAAAACCCAAGGTACTTAATTTCTCAACAAACTCCAGCGGCTCACCCAGTAGTGTAGATACGAAGGGAGCAGAACCAGGGAGACTGTGTTTAGTTGCAAGGGTAGAGGGAGCAATTAGCATAACCTTGGTCTTATTTGCATTTAGGAGGAGCTTTAATTGAAGTAGATTTTTCTGTAAATGATCAGAGTCTCATTGGAGATCACTGCAGGCAAGATCCAGAGTAGGTCTGGCAATGTACAAGACAGTTCATCAGCAAACAAATGGATGTTAGCTGCAGAGATACCAATATTAATGCAGTTAATATAGACAGCAAATAGTAGCAGGAATAAAATGAACTCTTGGGGAACACCCCTTAACGGGGTTTTTTGAGGGGAGAGGCCCCCATCAGCCTTAACCAGCTGGTGACGCTCAGTAAGGTAGTTAGTAAACCAGTTCAAGGCCAGTTGGTCCGTTCCAATATTTCTTATAGCACACAGGAGTAAGTCATGGTCCACTTTATCAAAAGCTTTGCTCAGATCAAGAATCAAAGCACACATCATTTTTTGTATCCAAGGCAGTCTGCCAATAATTAGTAACCTTAAAATGAAGATACAGTGCTGTGGCGAGGTCTAAAGCCTGACTAAACTGGATTCAACAGGTTGAATGTCTCCAGGTAAGACCTAAGTTGGTCATTGACCTCCTTTTCCAGTAATTTGGATAGGATGGGCAACAGTGATATTGGTCGGTAGGTATGTAGATCACTGAGGTCTCTGGATTTAAACAGGGGAACTACACGAGCTGTCTTCCAGACTGGGGGGAGTACTCCCTGAGCAAGGGACATATTAAAGAGGAGAGTAATGGGGGGGTGACAGAATGTAATATCCCAGCTTTAGGTAGTATGGTTTGATATTGTCAGTGCCTGCCGACTTTCTGGTGTCTAGGCTCAATAATGGAGCCTCTGCTTGTTTCAGGATAATTGGAGCGAAAGAAAGTACTCCTTCATGGGAGGGGATAGGATAGCTGAGGTATGGCACGCCAGGTCATGGCTGCTCAGCTGTGAGCGAAGTTTAGATGCTGGTGAGGTGTCGAACGCCAAGCCAGCCATCGCAACTTGGTTGTAGATAAGCTCAAGAATCTCATTTTTATCTGTAGTGGAAATACCACCAGATGTGATTTTCTGAGGTAACGAGCTGGCTGGGCAAAATCGTTCTATGTCCCTAAGTGTTTTCCAAAATATGGCCAAGCAATTAGATGCGGATTCGAGTTCAGCACAGAAATAATTAGCTTTCTCAGTCCCGATTAGCTTAGTACACAGATTTCTTGCAGTTCTAAATGCTGCCCAGTCCGCTGATTGCTTAGATCTTCTCACCCTTTTCCATATAGAATCCCTGTTTAGCAGCGCAATTTTTAGGCTAGCCATGAACCATGGACAGGACTTCTATTTGGTGCGTACCTTTAGCAGCGGGGCATGTCTGTTTAGAGCATTGAGGACTATGGACTGGAAAAACTCATACACTTCGGGTACAGTGCTGTCCAGATAGACATTTTGCTAGTTAGAATATTGGAGTTCAGAAAGGAAGGTGTAAGGGTCTGTGTTCCGTCGACTTCTTTGAAAGATGAACCTAGACGTAGAAATCACTTTGGGGCAGATCTTGCACAGGCAATGGCGCAGTGATAACTAAGGTCATTAAAGAGTGTGCCAGAGTGAGAAATAAGGTGAGGCTTGTTCACTAAGATTAGATCCAATAGTGTACTGTTCTGTGGATTTTTTCGGTTTAGCCAAGTAGGTTATCCTGAATAAGCTGGGTGAGCCCAAACATATCACAGACATCCTTCAGCGGCTTAGAGGTAGCTGATAGCCAGTCCATGTTGAAGTCGCCCATGATGATTAATTCTGAGGATACTGTAGGTAGAGCCTCACTAAAAAAGTTCAGGATTTTTTGCCCTACTGAAGGAGGCCAGTACCATCCAAAGATATGAAGAGGAGTTGACTGATGGAGTTAAACTTTTACAATAACACATTCGTATTCTTTTGACAGCAAGGTGGACTTGACTAGAAAGATGTAAATTTGTCAGAAACATAAATAGCTATCACCCCCGTTTGTCTATCCGCCTAAATACGTAATGGGATGGAATATTGATCTCGTGATCCTGGTTCGTGGGTTTCAGCCATGATTCAGTAACCACCAGGATATCTGGTTATGCATGACAGATCAAAGATTGTATAGCATCCAAATGCTTTAGCAGGCTACATGCATTAATATGTAAGAGACCCATACCCTTTAAGTTAGCCAATTCATTAGGAGCAGAGATGGGGAGAGTAGGGCCAGGGTTCAGTTCAGCGTTACCTGCACAGATAAGCAGCAGAAGAAAAAGCTTTTTGATGGCATTTAGAAGTAGTTTAGGAGATGCGTTCTTCCCCTTTTATAGGTACTGGCATGCTGCGGTGACTGAGGAGTGTGAGGCCCAACAAGGCCTAGAGAAGCAGATAGCAACACCTTATGACTTTTAAAAGAGTTGCCAGTAGCACTGTCTGGCCACGTGAAAGCTGAGCTACTCACAGTGCACTTTACCTGACTGGGGATGACCAAGCTGCATACAGAAGCCTAAAAGACGTTGCTGCCAGAGTCTGTTATTGGGTAAAGACATCTATCTTAGCCTAGGTCAAACTAACTGAAGCGAGTTACTGACGGAACTTTCACACCTGGGTTTCAAGTTTGGAACATGACCTAGAGTGCTGGCACAAAAATAAAAAGACATGGCTACATGATGGTTAAAACCAGAGGTGTACACTAAAGAAGAGATTATGAATTTGATTGTACTGGAGCAGTACGAGAACGTTTTACCAGATCAGGTCTGTGATTGCTGCAGCCAGTGTGGTCTGTTCATGTTGGATAATCCAAAGAAAATTGTGGAATATTACTTGGAAGCTGAAATGCCATAGATCACTAAGGACAACCACCAAGTCCATCTCCGCTTCCTCAGAGGATGCCGCAGACAGTGGTGGGCTCGGGGAGGGTTAGGGTGGTGGAGCATAGGCATATCCCAAATCCCATGCCACTACGGAACTCCTGCGCTGCACTGGCAGGGCGGGACTGTCCCACAGTGACTCCTGAAATAGTGGCAAGGGCGGATGTGGAGGTTCTCCACGGTGAAGATGCCAAGGGGGTAGCAGAGGACCCCAGAGGAGAAGGAGAAAGCAAATCATGTTGGGAGACTTGATCGTAAGGGGGATACAGCTGGGAACAAGTAGGGCTGAGGAGAGGGTGGTAATGTGCCTTCCTGTTGCCACGGCTTGCAGGGATGGAAAGGGCATCATCAGGATCACTGGGGAAGCAAGAGGGGAGGGAGAGCTAGATGTCATTGTCCACCTGGGGACAAATGACTTGCCTGGAGAGAGGCCAGAAACAGTCCAGGAGGAGTTCAGGAAGTTGGGGAGGAGTCTACAGCAAGTAGCACAATCTGTTACTTTTTGGGAGGTGCTGCCTGTCCATGACAAGGGGGAGGACAGGAGGCTCCACACCAGAGACTTCAACCTATGGTTGAATAAATGGAGCAGAGAAGAGGGATTTGGATTCATTGCAGACTGGGGCTCTACCTGGAGAGATAGAGGCCTGTACAGGGGTGATGGCCTGCATCCCTCCAGGAGGGGAACTACGATCTTTATTGAACAGTTTAAATGCTACATTAGGAGGCATTTAAACTAGCTGAGGTGGAAGGAGGCAGGAAGGCATGGTCTGCCTACCCCCCCCCCCACAAGCTTTCAGGATCAGAAATGGGAAATCCGAGGGTGTGATGACCGAAATGGAACAAACAAAAATAGGTAAAAATGAGGTAGAGGGAGGGGGAAGAGAATGGAAAATAGTGGAGGTAAAGGGGAAGGCGAAAGGACAAGCAGAAGGGAAGTGGCAGTACCAATTGGAGAGCCATCTGTGGAAATGCTCAAAGTCTGGGCAACAAGATGGCAGACTTAGAGGCCACTATGGCAATACGTTACCTGGACATAGTGGCATTTACGGAAACCTGGTGCAGTAAAAACCCAGGACTGGGAGGTAGCCATACTGGGATATGCGTTATTCATGAGGGACAAGGTGGGTAAAAAGGGAGGAGGGATGGCTCTTTATGTGAGAGGGCATAAAGGCTGCAGAAGTACAGGGGGACAGAGTAATGTAGAAGTACTGTGGATCACCCTGGAGATTGGGGGGGGGCAGCTAATTGGGTAGGGGTGATCTACAGACCTCTAGTGCAGGGGGAGGAGGAAGACCAGGATATGTCAGGAGAAATCCAAAGGATGGCCAGCGAGGGCAAGATACTACTAGGAAGATCCAAGGACTAGACTGCGAATACACTAGCCAGTGGGTGCAAATCAGAAGGGCTGCCAACCCAGTACTTTCAGAATATCTCCAAATACCGTATTCACTCCTGGAGCCTATAGAAACAACACTGACACAAAGCTGAAGCAAATGAACCAGCTCTATTGCTGAATTTAAGTCAGTGTGTCAGGACCACACCACGCCCCACTTGCCTGGCGCTCGGTAAAACCCTTGTTGGGGGGGCGGTAGATACTACTTGGGGACTTCAGTCTGGCAGATGTGGGTTGGAGCTCCCTGCTGCAGCATCAGTTAAAAGTGGGGAAATCCTAGACTCCCTGCAGGGGGCATTCCTCAGGCAACTAGTAAATGAACCCACTTGGGAGGGGGCGATACTGGACCTGGCTCTGTCAAACAGGGACGGTGTGGCTGACGTCACAGTGGGAAACCACCTGTGGAACAGTGATCTTCATACAGTGTGGTTTGACATAAGGACCAAGCCAGAAACAAATCACACTAAAACAAGGGTACTGGACTTCAGGAGGGCCAATTTCAAGAAAATGCTAGAGTGCCTCAGGGATGCCCTGGCAGAAATAGGAAAAATGGGTAGGGTGAAGGAAGAATGGGCAATAATAAGGAAAGCCATTGAGAAGGCAACGAGCCTCTGAGTCAGGCAGGTAAAAAAAGAGCAAGGCAAGAAGGAGACCACTATGGTTCTCCAAGGAAGTGACAGGGAAAGTAAGGGAAAAGAAGCAGGCATTATACAATGGCAAGAAAAAATCCTGGACTCTGATTGGTCAGTCTTGGGCCGGACCCGTGATGTAAACCAGTACAACATCACAGATCTAGTCTTAGCCTCACTGTGAACCTGCAGATGAACTTTTTTTGCATCTTCTCTTAAGAAACAAAAATATTTTTCCACACTAATAAAAACATTCTTTAAAATTATTTTTTTACTTTATATATATATAGCAATGAGCCATTGTATAATAGCAATAATGCCCTCCAGGGTGTGTGTCGTTTGGGATAACGTCACACCTCAGTTGTTGGATGCACTCGGCCTACGGCCCCATGCCCAATCACCTGAGGCGTGACGTTATCCTAGCACGACACACACCCTGTTGGGCATTATTGCTTAATTCAAAAGGTACAAGTTGGTACAGAAGGAGGAGGATAGGGAAAAAGTTATCAAGAAAAACAAAGGGAGGCATGGAAGGCAGGAGAGTAAACGCACAAACTGAGGAAAACATTGCCAAAGCAGCAAAAAAGGGGGATAAAGCATTTCTTTTGTTGTATAGGCGAAAGGAAGAAAAGCAAGGCGGGGATAGTGAAACTAGAAGGGGAACGGGGAGACTGTGTGCAAGAGGACCAAAAGAAAGCAGACATGTTGAACAATTACTTTCATTCAGCATTCACGAAGGAAAGGGGTGGGTGGCAGGCCAGTTAGTGGAGAAGGGTATTAAGGGAAGATAGATGGACTGTAGCCCCTTTACTTTATTAGCGTAATCACAGAGGGGCTGGAAGGAAAGGTATATCTGTTCGCAGAGTACACACAAATCTGCAACAGCGTGGGCATGCTGGGGGTTGGGGATGGAAAAGGCTGGAAGACTGGTCAAAGATTTGGCAGCTGGGATTCAACACCAAGAAGTGTAAAATTGTGCATGTTGGGCACAGAAACACAAGGGCATCATATCGGTTGGGGGAGTGTGTGGAAAAGGCTGGAAGACTGGTCAAAATTTGGCAACTGGGATTCAACACCAAGAAGTGTAAAATTGTGCATATTGGGCACAGAAACACAGGCGCATCGTGATCAGTTGGGGTGGGCGGGGTGTTGACCACAAATCAGGAAAGGGATCTGGGGGTCATAATAACTGATGACCTGAAGGTAGCAAAGCGGTGTGATAAGGCAGTGGAAAAGGCTAGTAGGATGCTGGGTTGCATAGGGAGGGGTATTGCCAGCAGAAAAAGGAAGGTAGTTTTACTCTTGTGTAGATCTATGGTGAGACCCCACCTAGAGTACTATGTCCAGATCTTCCTGTATGTATCTTCACCATTCACTGGTGGGTATATGCCAGAGGCGCTATGACCCAGCTGAAGCTATTAGCTTACAAATGTTTTTGTTTGGGGGAGGAGTCTGCGCTGAGGCCAGCGCCGCCCTCGAAAAGGATGACGCACAGCGTGTCGCTCGAGCGTTAGCCAGTAACCAACGCCGACTACTCCCCCACCTCAGTTCTGTTCTTCTCGCCATCGAGATTGTACCTCGTGGGAGCTGAAGATAGCTGCGTAGTTTTAGTTCGCTACCCAAGTTCTGTCATACTCGACGCCGGAGATGTCTTCTGATGGGAGAGACCGTTCTTTATTTTATTTTATTGCCATTGTTTCTATGACATAGAGTCTGTTTCTTATTTTTATTCATTTTGTGTGCGGTCGATCATGTCCGGTCCAGGGCCTAAATCGAAATCCAAGGTGGGACGTACCCCTATGCTTCGGTGCCCCTGTGGCAAGTCGATATCCGTAATGGACCATCACAGTCAATGTCCTTCTTGTCTGGGTCCGCAGCACGACATGGACAACTGTGATGCGTGCTTCTCCATGGACTGCTGTGTCCTCAGAGCATGCATTGAAGGCGAGTCGGAATCCTCCTACCTTCGGAGGGTGCCATCGGTCCCAGGACGCCAAGGCGAGATCACTTGACCCCTCCCCTGGGACACCCTCCATTGCTCTACATACCAGAGGACTGCGAACTGTTGATGACACTGATCGTCGGCCTCCTTGGAGCCACGACCACTCCCGGTGTCGCAGTCGGAGCTATACACTGGATCTGTACCGGTGGGGTCCTTGACTCCGTCCATCGGCTCTGCTTTTCCCCCGGCACCATTTCTGGAGCTGGTGAGCAGGGCGGTGCCGAAGGTGTGGCACAGCCTTTGTTCGGTGCCGCAAGTGGTTCCAGACTTGGTAGGGTGCTATGGGTGGCCTCTCTCCCGGTCTCCTTGTTTTCTTCCTCTTCGGAGGATTGGTCACCCCCTTTGAGGAACTTTCTGGCTCTGAAGGGCATCGCCTCCTCACGAGGCCTAGCAGCACGGTTTTGAGTTTTTTTTTCCCTCCTCCTCTGTCTTGCTCTGTGTCTGGGGCCACTGTCTCCGAGTCCAGTGCTGAGGATTCTTGCAGTGCAATCCCCGGTGTCATGCTTTCTGGTGGTGACGTTGACGGAGCAAAGGGTGGAGATCAGTGCCGGGTTTGGAGGCGGCACTGCACCCAATGCAGAGTTGGAGGTCGGCACCTCGGGAGGGGCAGACTCTGACACTGAAGCTGGTAACGGCACGGCTCCTATTCCCTTGTTAAGGGTTAACTTGGGGGTTGCTAGGGCAGGTTCGCAGACACCTGTGGCTCCTCCAGTGTTACTCCCCTCAGTGCCACAAGGACGGATGAGGGGTAGGTCCTTTTCTGAAGGGGAGGGCTTGAGAGTGCCTGGGATGGCCTGGGGGGGTCTTCTGTCAGAGCTGCTGGTGGCTCTGGTAGGAGCCACAGTGCTGATGCCTTGCATTATCGCTCTTCTCAGCAGGGAGGGCCTGTATCTGGAGGGGTTAGGGACTGCCCGCAAGGGCCAGACTGGCCCCGGTCTCCTCACTTTGGGGCTTCTTTCGTAGGGCTCCACTCTGGCCGCACCTGCATGGTCGTGCAACCTCCTGTGGTTTTGTTGCACAGCCCCACCTGCCGGGAGGGGTAGCGCAGACATTCCCGGAGCCCTAGCAGGGATCTTGTGCCCAAACTGTCTGCTCTCCCTGGCATTTTGGGTCCTATGGGGCCCTTGTCACGGGACCAGTTAAGGGTTCAACTGCAGCCTTTCCTCGCTACCTTAGAGCTCTGGACTGGGTCATTTTTAGACCACAACCCCTTACTGCACCCAGTCCTGAACTGAGCTCCTCCACCTCCTCGTAGTCCACTTGTCCTCAGATGCTGATACTACCAGCTGTCAGCGGTTCTTGTCGAGGTTGATGGAGGAACTCTACATTTCCCCTCTTGGAGGCAGCAATGCTGCCCATGCAACACTTGCTCTCCTGGGAGAGTTTTCATTGGAGAATGTTGTCATCCCTCCGTGGCCTATTCCTTTTCAGGAAGCGTTCCATCGGGTCTGGCAGTCTCTACCTACCCACTCTCCTGCCCCGAAGGACTGCCAGCGCAGGTATCGTGCACCCCTGGGGTCTCCAGGCTCCCTGCCTCATCCCCCTTCTGGGATAGAGTTGCTGGATACCCCCTCTGGGCATTGTTGCCTGAGACACGACCGCCCCCTGGAGTCTGACTCAGCTGAATTTGACCACTGGGGGATAAGAGTTTTTTCCTCTGCTCATCTCCTTTTATGTATTTCGGCACATCAGACATATGGCTGTGTATTCTAGACACTTATGGATGGTACTGAGACAGCTCCTAGCCACTTTGCCTGACATGGAGGCAACCAGGCAGGCCATCTGTCTTTCTGCTTCTGGCCTAGAGCTAGTGAGGCATCTCTGTGGAGCGTCTTACGATGCTAATGAGATAGCATCTTGGTTGGCAGGATCTGCAGTCTGTGTGAGACGGACAGCATGGCTTCGTCTTTCCAGGTTGTCACCCTTGGCCCGGCGTAGGGCGATTGCCTCCCCTTTTCAAGGAGTCCATTTTTTCTCCTGCAGAGTGAGACAGGAATTGGTGGGATGCCTTACTTCTCCCAGGTCTCAGGAGTCCCCGTCTCATCCTGACCAGTCTCGGGACTCTCCAGGCCTGTAAAGGGATTCTCCTCCTGTGGTCTACCCTCAGGGATGTGCCAGGTCCCCTTTGGGGGGCTTGGTACTCACTCACCAGTGATGAATGGTGAAGATACTTACAGGAAGATATGAAAATTATGTACCTACCATAATTCTTGATCTTCTTGTATATCTTCACCATTCATCACTGCTTCCTACCCACCTTCCCCTCTGGTGCCTCAGCCTCTGAGCAGTACCTCCTCCCTGCTTGCTTTCTCCTCTGTGGGGACCCTTTAGGGTAAGCCCTGCTTATCATCTCTGCTTCTTTTGGAGCTCTCTCCTTATAGAGGGGAGGTCAAGCAGGGTCTCCTTTGCCTTATAATGGGGGGGCTCCTCGGGTCCTTTCTTTTCTTTCTCTTTTCTGTTTCTAGACAAGAATTTGATCCTTCCGGCCTTATATATATATATATATATATATATATATATTCCCTCCCTTTTCTTTTTTCCCAATATATATATATATATATTCCCCCCTTTTCTTTTTTCCCTTAAACCAATCAATTGTCCTAAGGAAGTACCTCTCCTCCCAGGATTCCTTCTCAGTTGCCCCGCTAGGAATCAGTTCATAATAACATTTTCTGGATGTAAAATTCAATTAAGAGGTCCTTCGTTTTGGTGTGGACCCTGTCCCTGCCCCAGTGCCCCTAGGACATCTCCAGAGACCATAGCAACCTACCCTCTAGGGACTTGGTCAGCAGCCTCCTTTCCTCCTTGGGTTCAGTTTTTTCATGCTGGCTTAGCCCTTTTCAGCCTGGTCTCTTTCTTTTGAGACAGGCCGATTTTTCCCTTGAGGAGCTTCTGTGAAGTTAAAGGTGGAGGCAACCATGACTCTCCCTCCCTGGAGAGGGTGGGATGTTGAAGGGGCTCTAATCTCTTTGTTTTCCCTTATTCGTCTTCCTAACCCTTCCCACTTCTGTAATCCCTAGGACTGCCCAGTGGTTGGGCGCCCCCCCCCCCGGTGCCACACCTTCAGGTAGCCTCCCTCTCCTTCTGTGTCAGCTTTTTTCTCCTTTCTGTTTATATCCTTTCCTTTTACTGGCTCTTGGGCACCCTTGCCTCACCCTCCCTTCTTTTCTCTGTTGCTGATTTCACTCTCTCTGGCAGACAGAACTGAGGTGGGGAGAAGTCGGCCTCGATTACTAGCTAACGCTCGAGCGGCACACTATGCGTCGTCCTCAAGGGCGGCACCAGCCTTGGCGTTGACTCCTCCCACAAACAAACAAATTTGTAAGCTAATAGCTCCCTCTGGTGTATACCCATCAGTGATGAATGGTGAAGATATACAAGAAGATCAAAAATTATGGTAGATACATAATTTTAGTTTCTGGAGGTCCCACCTCAAGAAAGACATAGAGTGGGTGGAAGCAGTGCAGAGAAGGCGCAACCAAGATGGTGCACAACCTGAACTGGAAGCCATACGAGGAGAGACTTGGAATTAAATATGTACTCGCTGGTGGAGAGAAAGGGGAGATATGTTCGAAACATTTAAATACCTCAAAGGTATTAATAAGGTGGAATATTGCATAGAAAGACATGTTCAAGAAAAAGGGGGTATGATATGAAGCTGGACGGGGGGAGATTTAAAGGGGATGTAAGGAAATACTCCCCCCCCCCAAACTCTTATTTATCGCCCTACAGCCTGGAACTCTCTCAGGCCACTGCACTCACCACTTGCTGTACCGCCCACTGTGTTCCCGTCCATCTTCAAGTTCGTTCTGTTGGTTCACGGGTGGGGGGCAGCCAGGAGACCACAGGGGAGCAGTGAGGGAACCAGCGTTAGGTGTGGCAGTGTCACTAGCAGGGCCATCGCCTATCCTGGGCTGGGGATGTTTTCTTGTAAGCCCAAAGCCCCCTGCGTGGTGCCGTCAGGCCATCTGACACATGGCAACCCTGCATCTAAGTCAGCCCCACTAGCTGCATCCGGCAGCTCGTGGTGCCCTCTGCTTTCCACTGGGGTCACCAGAGCTACGGACAGCCCATGCCCTCCCACGGGAGAGGAGAGCAGCCCAGGTGGGCTCTCGATCCTTCTCCCTCCCCTGCTGACCCCCGACTCCCGAGCTCGCTCCCGAACTTGGGTCATCAGCGAGGTGTGGCGTCCAGCGCCTCAACCCTCAGCGCCACCGGACCGGCCCAAGGAAATACTTCTTTACGGAAAGGGTGGTAGACACCCAGAACAGACTCCCAGCAGAGGTGGTGGGTACTGAAACAGTAGTGGGTTTCAAACGTGCATGGGATAGGCACAGGGGGACCTTGGTAATTGAGTAGGAGGTGGAGGTAAGACCGTAGATAACTTCGGCTCTATGGTGGCACAGTAGGTAGGGACTTCAGGGCAAACTAGGTTGGCCAGGAGGTCCTTTCCTGTCAACAGATTCTATGTTTCTATGTTATGTAAGAGCAGAACCCTTGATGAACCTCAGGTGGTGACCCAAGGAGAGGATACTCGCAGAAGAGGGGAGAAATGACTTTGGAGGGGTTGGGAACTGATATGGGTAAGTGGTCAAGTGGTGAACTATTGCTTACTTCTCCACTTCAAAAAGGTGTGTAAACCCTGGGCGTGGTGTAATTCCCCCAGTCCCAAGATCCTTCTGTCTGATGGCTGGTGACCCAAATGGGATACCTGTAAATACCCTATGGCCCCATAAGGTTAAAGCAGGCAACGGGGCAGGAATCATAAAGGTGGGAATTTCTAAAACCTTACCCTGGTCAGTAGTCATGGGCTGAGACTGGGAAGGTTTTCATACCCTTCTACAGATCAGTGCTGAAAGTTTGCGTCCACAGGAGGCCAAACAGACAGGAGCGAAAACATTTTTCACTTTATTGACTCCGAACAATTTGGCCCAGAAGGGAAGCCTAAGAAATCCTTGGGTCAGAAACGGAGGGAGGAAAAGGAAGGGTCCCTCTGTCTATGATTGTACTACTGGGGACCACAAGGATCCGGTTTCTAGGAAGGTTCAAGATGCTTCAGATGAGGATAGGGTATCTGCATCTACAGGAGGTCACAAGATCCTTTCGGCGGTCAGACCAGACATTTTCCAAAAATGCAGCCAACATAATTTCTGAACAGATGGCTGATGAGGTCCTCAGGAAGGTCTACCAGAACTTAGGCTTGGTAAATGGTTAAGTGGTAGTAAACAAAAAGCACAATGTTTTCCAAGGTTTGAATTGAAAAGTGATATTTTGTATCGGGTGCCATTATGGAGGTGCCACAGTTGTCCACTGGGCTCTCACTCTTTGAATTGTTGTACACGCGACAACCTCGAGGGATGTTGGATCTCATAAAAGAGATGTGGGAAGAACAGGCATACAGTCCACCTAACATGCTCCAGTTTGTATTACAAATGAGAGAAAGACTGGACACGGTTGGCAGATTTGCCAAAGAAAATGTAATAAAAGCACAGCAAACCAAGGCAGGGCACTATGTCCAAGGGGCCAGGCTATGAGAGTTTGTCACTCAATGTTAAACATGTTGGCTGTCTCTCAGAGGGGAAGGAGAGTGTTAACATGCAACACCTGAGCTCAACAAGGCCGGACCAGAGCCGATAGGGCTGCAGCTGAGGAATTTGGGGTAAAATTATTGTAAATTACCAAAGTTACAAGCGTGCATTTGCAAAATGTAACATAGGCTCATAAATGTGTTGGTTTGTAATATTTTTACACCAAATTTTCAACATAGCTTTGTTATAATTTGTGCATCTTCATGAGGCAGGGTCATAAGTCTAATTACAGTAATTAATCATGACCTAGTGTACTGATTGGCTGCTGTGCCAGTCTGAAACCGCTTAGAAGTG
This sequence comes from Neoceratodus forsteri, assembly GCA_016271365.2. NCBI lineage: Eukaryota > Metazoa > Chordata > Ceratodontiformes > Ceratodontidae > Neoceratodus > Neoceratodus forsteri. Next base: position 34,842,988 of record CM028133.1, on the reverse strand, counting down.
ACCGGTGTAACGGATGCTCAGCTCTTCACGCTACCTGCACTGTTTACATTCACGCTGTTGTCAAGCAACTTAATCAAATTCATAACCCAGCACTGATAGAAACCTTTAACCGCATAGAATCGGCAAGTACACAAATCAGAAATGTCACTACCTGGCACAAATTTTGACATCTTCTGGGGAGCTCACACACAGTGACGCAGAAATGACAGATTCACTAAAAAGATACACGGGGTGAAAGATAAGGATTACAAAAATAGATTGCATTTAGTAGAATTCTACTCCATGTTATACCGAAGACTGAGGGGGAGCTGTGCTTTGTGTATAACGCTACAAAAAGTGGTTTACTGTGGGATTGTACTGGGTTATGTTGGAAGGAAAGAAGGTATGACAACAAGGGGGCACTCAGAGCAACTGAGGGGAGCTAAATACAGCACCTCTAAGAGAGGGAAGTGGTTTAGCCAAAGGGTGGTGAACAGCTGGAACGCTCTCCCTCAGGAGGTGGTGGGTGTAGATAGCTTGCTGGCCTTCAGGACTGCATTGAATAGGTATATGGGAGAAGAAACGTGGGAATTTATCCACTGAACAGTGGCGGGACCATAAGTGGCTCCAGAAGCTAACGGACCTGACATTCTCACCTATGAACCTATGGCACTACAAAAAGCCGCACAGCACCACAAAAACGACTTCAAACTAAACCCAAAAAGTCGTCATTGCGATTTGACTTATAATCGCAATAATGACCTCAGAGCTAGTCATTTCCTCTTGATTAACAACCGGCTGGGTGGGGTCCCCCCTTCCCAGCCGGTCGTTAATCTCTAGGAAATTAACGTCTTTGGTCATTATTGCTTAAATTTTAAACTCCTGGCTTAAAGGTGTGTTTGCGCAGGGACTGCGAAATCAACTTTTGGGATGCAAAAACACATTTTGGGCAGGAGTTGAAAAATGACAGCTGTCACATTCACGAGGTGCTGTAAAGAAATGGCTATGTTGAAAACTTGGGGTAAAAATATTGAATATTACTGAACGTATGAGCCTGTGTTTGCAAAAATCAACGTAGGCTCATAACTTTTGTTTTAATGTTTTCACAGCAAATTTTCAACATATACCTTCTTATGACCCCACCTCAGTAACAAGGGGTAGAAAATTTTCAACTCTTGGCAAAAGGTGATTTCGGTAGGAGACCGAAATCACCTTTTGTATCAAAAAAACATATTGGCCAGGATTTGAAAATGACAGCTGTCACGTTACTGTGAGGTGCTGTAGCAGCTATGGCTATCTTGTAAATTTGGGGTTAAAATATTGAAAATTACCGAAGTTCTGAGAGCCTGCGTTAGAAGTATTATGTGAGCTCATAACTTGATTGTTTTTGTAATGTTCTTGCACCAAATTTTCAGCATAGCCTTCTTATGACCCCACCTCATGAACAAGAGCAGAGAAAATGTTCAACTGGTGCCCAAAAGGTGATTTCGTACAAGGACTGCAAAATCAACATTTGGGATGTCAAAACACATTTTGGACAGGATTTGAAAAATGACAGCTATCACAGTCATGAGGTACTGTAAAGATATGGCTGTGGTGTAAATTTTGTGTAAAAATAATGAAAGTACCAAAGTTATGAGCCTGTGTTGGGCAACGATTCTATGTCGTAATAGCGAATGTGAAACGACGATCGCTATTATTGCAAGTGTATATCGCAGAAAAGCAAAGCGGTGATGCACACTTACTAGCGAACCAACATGCGGCAACCTAAAGTGTTTCTGTGGGGGTCTGTGCCCCCCCCCCGGATCCCCCTAAATAAAGATTCCTAACTCGGAGGGGGGGGGGGGTGCATGTCAGGGAGGGGGCATGAAGTCAGGCCAAAAAAATAAAATTTTGTCCGGGAGCTGCAGGCAGCGGCAAAATTTGTACCCTCCCGTCCATAGCCCTGAACCCGGTACCTGCTGTACCGCAGCCAGCCTCCCTCACCACCATGCCACATGACTGGCTTAGCGGCAGCAGGCACAGTCCCTCCCAATAACCCTCTTCCCTTTCCTTCCCCTTGCCAGTCCTCTGTTCCTGGAGCCTTCCCATACTCTTGCTGTAGACTTAGTCACTACCCGTGCGGGTAGCCCTTCCCAATAGCGCCAAATATGGAGCCACCCATATTCGGGTCACTGTGATCACTGGATACAGTTGGCAACATTCAAAGTAGGCTCATAACTTTGTTGTTTTTCAATATTTTTACATCAGCTTGTCAACATAGCAGTCTTATGACCCCACCTCATGAACAAGTGCAGAGAAAATTTTCAACTCCTGCCTGAAAGGTGATCTCGTGCAGGGACAGCAAAATCACCTTTCAGGACAGATCAGCCTAATGACAGTGACATTGTGCAAGAGGTAGGGTCCCAAAGAAGGCATGTTGAAAATTTGGGCCAAAAATCTATAAAAATACCCAAGTTATGGCACTAAGTTCAAAACCCCATTGAAATACATTGAACTGCATACCTGTGTCTTCAGTTTGTAGTCTGGCTCTGAAGAGTGAAGATATGTCTGCAATCCAGAGAGGATTACGGCGTAAGACTCCTGATAGATGAAGTAAGGGTGTTGGGGGGGGTGCGGGGTAATGGATGCTAGTGAGAGGGTCGGGTGGGGTGGGGGCAAACAACTGCTGAAGACATCAATGGACATTTTTTTTCTTTACAGGTGAAAAAATTAAACTGACGATCCCCGATCACGACACTGGGGAATTGGGCACCCCAAGTGTCACAGTTATGTGGGGGAAGACATCGATGGACCGTTTCTTGTTTTTACAGGTGGGAAAAAAAAAAAAGGGAAAAGACAGATGATCCCTGATCGTGACACTGGGGATTGGGCACCCCCGGTGTCAGAAACAAGACCAACAAGCCCCGATTGCAACATTGGGGATTAGGCACCCCAGTGTCAGTTATGTTTCTGGGGGTGGTGTGGTGGGTGCTGAGAGGGAGGGTCGGGGGGAGAATTTTAAGACTGATCCTGATCGTGACACTGGGAGGTTGGGCACCCCCAGTGTCACAGTCATGTTCGGGGGGTGTTACTGAAAGGGAGGTCGGGTGGGAAATTTTTTACAAATAAATACAGTAGGCTGTCATGGCAGAACAGGACCCATTCTGCTGTGACCAAAATGGTCGTCAAATGCTAGCACATGCGCAGTAGAGTGCGGCGGCCATGTTGCACACGACGGAGTGGACCATGTTCCACTGTGACCGCCAGCACTCTAAAATAGTGCAGTCAATAGGGACAACATGGGTGGACTGGGTCACAGCCGCAGAGGCGACTGTGACACAAGTCCAACATGTTCGCTCGGAAAGAATGTGGAGTCCTTTCTCTAATCGATCGTAAAAGGACTGCAGAGCTCTGCCCACTGCAGCCCTAATAAAGGGAGAAGGGTGACCAAGCAGAAAGAGTGTTCAGTTTCAGTGAGATACAAGTGGAGACTGAAGAGACTGAACTGCAGGAAGTTTCTGTTAAGCTGAATACAAGCTGTTTGTTTATTTTTCCTGTCCATGAAACTAAAGCAGATGTCATTTAATTTAAACTAGTGTCCGGAGTGTTGTCTTTGAGAGTGTTCCCCAGAAACCACCCGGTTTGCTACCTTGTCACCGATAGCCAGGTCTGAGCAGATCCGATCCAGTGGAGGACATGGTGGGCAGGAACAGCGTTGCCCTTCCATCTGACAGTTGTTTTCCACTCTGGAGGAGAGGATGTGCAAAGATGTACTGGCAGCATCAGGCATATTCCCATACCTGAGGCAAAAATGTCTGCCTGTTCTCCTGGAGTAGTAGAGCTGTCCACTGGGTGCTTTTGATCCCCCCCCCCCCCCCCAGCTGTGCCCTGGGCTTGTTCCTGAACAAGGGTTGTCAGTGCCACAAGCAGTAGCTCTGTGGTTGTGCTGGCGGGCAGGACTATTGACCTAGAGATTCTTGGTGAAGATGCTGCAGGTGCTTAACTTGAAGATATATACACAAGTCACAATCTGGCAGCCCTGCTGTTTGGGACTATTTGGGATTCCCAGTGTTGTCTCAGCTGTCGTTTGTCCATGACATAGAACCTTCAAGGAGGCATCAGGGCAGTGTATAGGCGTCCCTTCTCATATCCAGCCATCCTCAGGGATATCTCCATTTAGTATCGCATACCCACAGGGTCTGCAGGTGAGGTACTTTAGCTCTCTTCAGGGCTTGAGGTACTGCAAACCATGTCAGGGCCTCGATGCCTCACATGTGACTAACTTCCAGAGGCAGATTCTATTCAGATGGATGCCCCTGACAGGAAGGCTTGTACCTCAGCACGTGCCGTCATGCGCATCTATGCACACCAGGAACATATGGCAACCTTCAGTCATTGCCTATGGCCGCAACTAAGTCAGCTCTTGGCTACAATGCCTCAGAGTAAGGCAGGCAGGCCCTTGACCTTTATGCTTGGGGCCTGGAAGTAGCTTGGCACCAGATATGGGCATTGTATGACTGCAGTCTGCATCAGACGTACGCTATGACTTTGCCTCTTCAAACTGGCACCTTTGGCCCTGCCTAGTGTGCTTAACTCGCATTTTCAGGGGGCTCATTTCCCTGTCCCCTAGGTTTAGGCAGGAACTGTCTGGAAACCCTCCTGTTCTGTGCCACAGTAGGCCCAGCCCAGTCTTGGGTCTCACCAGACCTGCAAGGAGTCCTGAACCCTCATCAGAGAGCTGAGGGTATCTGTTACTCTCAGGGCGAGTCAACTCCTCCCTCAGGAAAGGGGAAAGCTTGGTTCTATGACCCTTAAGTGGGAATTAACAGTGAAGATTGATTCTTGAAAGGTATGAAAATTACGTACTTCAGGGCTCTCGGTAGGATTTTTTGTTGAAGAGTCCAGACCGAAAATCTGTGAGTCCTCATGAAATGTTTGGGGGTCTCCATTGAAATGAATGGTACGAGTCTGTAAAGTGCATTTCAGTGTTTTTTATTTATATTTCCATGTTTTTTCATATTCCTGAATCATTATGTTGCTAATATAATGCCAAAAAGTCTTTTTTTTTCAGTAGACAGTGTTGTTTTGCATTCCTACAAGGTACCAGTGATGGCTAAGTAACCACAGCAGTAAATGATCACATAAAAATAATCACCTGTGTTGACTATTGTTCATTCATTTGTTCAGTGACTGTCACAAATTAACAATGAGAAAAATGTACTTCAAGTTTTGCAGTTCTGGTACATTGAATTGGAATTTCTACTGCTGCAATTGAATGCAGTTGCCCCATTTATTTATTTGCCAAAGTGCTACAGACAAAGTTTGCCATTAGATTAGGTACTGATAGTAAGAAGATGTAGTAGAAGAAAAAGAAGAATCGGCATTTATATAGCGCTTTTCATACACAGTGTATCCCAAAGCGCTTTATAAGCAATGCTAGACTAGTAGTGAAGTGACTGAATGTGTGGTGGCGGCCATATCCCACATCAACATCCACACACAGCCTGGATAATTGCATGAACTGGTTTATGGGAAGGGGAATGTTGGCCAGGACACCGGGAATGTTCCCTACTCGTTGCAAAGAGTGCCCTGGGTTTTTTACTTTCACCTGGACACCCACCAGGACAACACTAGGATGGGCAGAAGGGACCTCAGTTTAACGTCTCATCCAAGGATGGCACACCCCAGCAGTACAGCACCCCCAATACTGCACTCGGATGCCAGCAATTCTTAGGTGCAAGTCCAGTCCCGGTGTGGGACGAGAACCCACGACCTTCTGGTCCAGAGGCGGATGTGCTACCAACTGAGCCACGCTGACACGTAAACAATAATAGACACTAACAGTCATTGCTGACAGTCACCTATGTCTCCCAGTCACTCGCCTCCTGCCCAAAATACTTCTTCTTCGTTCTCTCCTGCACATTGACATTTTAGATGCAGTTCTAATTAGCCCCCCTATTTCCGACTCCCTGGCAGTGCCCACCCACCAAACATTGCAGAAACCTCCCTCCCAGATCCCACCCACCAACGATGACTCAGACTTAGATGACACAATCTAACATGATTGTGTGGTTGCTGCCCCTTGGCTTAGTGCAATTTTTTAAACTGGCTAAACTACACACCTCCTGCTCAAACTTAATGTTAGCACCAGTAGTGGTGCCATCTGTGTGGCAAGTAATTGCTGTTTTGTGTCTTGACCCGGCATAGAAGTGATTATTTCTTCGCCTACACCCTCCGGCCCACAACTTCTCCCTGCTACTCTCCTGCCCAAAATCTCCTTAAATTGTAAGAATACCTCAGTCTGGCTATACCAGAGACATTGGATTTGACTGGGGTGACTGAAAGCCCCCTACCCTCTTGGCCTTGACAGCTGATCTGCTGTTAAGAAGAGACAGTGACACAATCTGGTGGATATGACAACTGAGTCTGCAATGTGTCTGCTTTCTGTGTGTACGAGTAATGGGTACGCCTATGCAGGCAGGCATTCTCCAAACACCCCTGCTGCCCAGTTAATGTCTCCACACAACTCTCCTGCCCATAACTTCTCCGACTGTCCTCTTGCACATTTCTTACCCACCGTATAACGCAGTGGTCTAAGGCTCTGAGCTGCAAATCTAGTGATATCCAGCAGACCAGACCTGGGTTTGAATCCCACAGCTTCCACTTGCATACTGTGTGACCCTGAGCAAGTCACTTAACTTCCTTGTGCTCCCAGATCACACCTGGAAACAAGCTCCAGCTTAGTGTGCCTTTCCTGGTTAAACAATTTCCCCTTTCCCTTTCCTTACCCACCCCATCCACAACCTACCTTGGCTCATCAGGTCTCCCAGATCTATCCGGTATAAGACAGTGGCACAGTTTAATCTGGTTGGTAGCATGAAATCTGCACAGTCTGCTTTTTTAGTGAACTTCTTTGTTCATGGCATTAGATTGCCATTTTTTCTGTGGCAGTTTCCTAACATCTCTTGCCCATAACTTCTCCTAAACACCCTCCTGCCCATAACTTCTCCTAACACCCTCCTGCCCATAACTTCTCCTAACACCCTCCTGCCCATAACTTCTCCTAACACCCTCCTGCCCATAACTTCTCCTAACACCCTCCTGCCCATAACTTCTCCTAAAACACCCTCTTGCCCATTAACTTCTCCTAACACCTCCCTGCCTATAACATCTCCCATAACCCAATACCTCTCCCTCCTGCACATTTCTTAACTGTTTTGTGTGTGTACTGTTGATGGCAATAGAAGCCACTGTTGCAGACAGACTGTGGAAAGAGCAGAATGGGTTAGGTAACTGCATTTATTACATTTTGGTGACCGGGTAGGCCCACTGAGCCCCGGAGGTCCCTTTTTCATGGGTGTCCCGGGATTACATGGAGAATAGGATATACAGTGAGAGCACAATAAATAGGTCGTAGCAGGTTGATTGATACACCTTGTAGCAATAACATATTATGTATACGGTTTCAGATTTAACAACATTTCGATAATTGAAAAGGAAAAACAAGCCAAAACATTTGACAATATAATCTCAGACTGTCCACCCACTAAATAAAAAACACAGGGACTGCATTGGGGTCATAATAGTTTAACCCCCCCCCCCACCTGATCATCTGAACTTGTTAGACTTGTGATCTTCTACCACCAAAATCAAAATGATATTACATTTAGCAGAATGGGGTAATGACCATCCACCCACCACCCGGGCCAGTCTCCTGGGAAATTTAAATCTTGGTCCGTTCCCCTGAACGGGACCCCCACCAAAAGTAGCATTGACCTTAAGGGGCTAAATTTAAAAATTGTATCACACCCCCCGCCACCCTTGTTGGAACAAAACATTTTGATACTTATCTTCTAATCCTGTGCCTAAGTTCCTCCATCGTCCTGTCTCTGGGTCAGTGTCAGTCACTCAGATTGTCTCTGAAACTAAAAAAAAACAAACTATTAAAGACCATGATTAAAACATTTAAAAATTTAAAATTATTTTCTGCGTAGTCTTACGGCCTTAAATTTAAGTGCTGGATGAGGGTCATAGTCTTCAGGTTCAGCACCTTCTTGGGCAATCCGCATGAGTTTGCTCACATTGTCTGCCTTTAAGGAACATCTACCTTTTGTTTTTATTTTGTTTTGTACAGAAAACCCTCTTTCACATGCCACTGATGTAACAGGTGACGCAAGTAAAATCTTGGCCATTGTGACAAAATCTGGGAAAACATCTGAATAGTTCTCAATTAAGTCTTGGCAGACACTACTGAGCAAAGTCAGTCCTTTTTCAGATTTCAGAACAAGTTTGAATTGTCCGTAATCTTTTTCAGCCCTGTCTTGGTCAATAAGTGCTGGCAGTGTTTCTTCTTTGAAGGTTGTTTCTTGGAAATAAGTGCAAACATCCTTGAGTTCCTGTAGTTCATGGTCCATTATGTTGGAGTCATCTGGAGACACTTTGGATTTAGAAGAACATTTAAGTTATGCAGCAGCTGCATTGAAGTTGTCTCAAATCTTGTGTGAATGTTTTTAATGAGTTGCGTCAGATATCCCTGAGATGCCGCCTGGAACTGCATTTGCAGTGATGGCTTGTCATTCACTTTTTGATCCTGCTACATGCCAGTACATTGGTCAAGTACCTGAAATGTGTTCTGTAGCTCTACCCCATTCTGCTCTGTAAACTGCTGCAGTCTAGTAACTGTGGCTTCTGTCATGCTGCTGGCCACCGAAATGTCAACACTGTCCCGTTGCATGACTAAAGACAGTTTATTCACCACATCTAAGACATACATGAAAAAAGGGCATAAGATAAAGCAGACTGAGTTCAGTTTTGTGTGAAGGCCCTTTGCTTCTGCCGCACCTTTTGCTGCATCATGCTCTAGGGCTTGTAAAAGTGCAGGGTATGATCTGTGAATTACTTGAACTGCAGTATGCAGTGACAGCCACCGAAAACTTGCAGGTTCTTTTAGGGACAGATATCTGATATTGTCATCATTGAGAGTTTCCTGGATGAAACGCAAGGCATTGTACTGTACTGCAGAGTTGCTGTAGTATCTGTACACATTTCTGATGGTTACTTGATATTCATTGAATACAGGGTTGTCCCTACATGCTTGTCCTGCTGCCAGTGCCAGTCTGTGGGCAACACAATGAATCTGAATCAGCCTTGGGTTAACTTGCTGTCTTAACTTTGCACCCACCCCATTGTGCATTCCAGTCATGACGCTGGCACCGTCACTTGCTAATGTGATGATCTTGATAGGGTCAACTGCATTAGCAGAACACACACTTAACAATTCTGCCACAATTGTGTCTGCCCTCCCATCAGGTATTGCAATACAGTCAATAAAATGAATTTTGGCCTGTGCGTTATGTACGCACTTCAAATAAATGTTCAGTTTTTTGTGAATGGTTACATCAGTGGTTTCATCCACTGTTACCCCAAGGAACTGAGAACCTGCTAAGTGAGCTTTGATTTCTTCCTGTAGGACTTCATTTATGGAATCGAGCATGTCATATCTTGCATCCCAACCAGATTAGATTGTGCCACTGTCTTGCAAGGCTGGACAGCCATTTCGTTTCTGTGGATTGACAAACACACCAACATTAGTGTCAGTCCTCAAGCTACAGCCGCTGCCACCATGTGCCCCGGCCCAAAAGATTCCATTCCTCATCTGTAGTGCTATCAGTGTTTCAAACTGGTTGAGTGATTGCCCTTGTTTGGTAGGTAGTACAGTGTCATTAACTGAGCAACTTTACTGTCATCCTTTGCCTCAGGACCCGAGATCTGCTTCTCAAATGCCACTGGCAGAGATTGTTTTTCTGCTGTTTTCTTTCCAGTGTGCACCAGCAAATGTTCTCGGTTTCTTTCATGTCTGTAGAAAGCAGACACTTGCAGATTGGTTGTGCCAGTTGTGGCAAATGGATTGTTTTTGCCACCTTTTTTCACACCAACTTCACTTCTCAACAGTATTCCCCTCTACTTCTTCCTTTACATGCCATGGAAATAACTTTGTCCAGCTGTCCCTCCACAACCTTAATTTCTTGCTGCTTTTAGCAGATGCAGTCTGTTCAGACTGATCAATTTTAGTTTCAACATTCGCAATGTCAGTCTCCTGAGATGTGCTCAAGTCACACTCAGAGGACGATATTGTTGTTTGTTCCTTATCCTTTGGTGTGGAGGATCAGTAAGGCTTCGTCGAGACATGCTGCTCATGAGGCTTCCCTGCCCAGCTTCTTCACTCTCCTCCTCCTCCTCCTCCTCCTCTCCCGGGTGCAATACACTCCTGACTTGGCCCTGCACAAAGCACATAAAAAAGACACAATAAACCCTAAGCTCATTAAACCGTCGCCAGAAATAGTCGTGATGCCCTAAACTGCCTAAAATAATTGTAAATGAAAAAATGTTCCCTTTTGTATTAAGTCTAACACTGGTGCCTCCAGGGAATGTGCGCAGCCTGCACCTGCACGCCTCCTTAGTCTACTCGAGTGACTGGGCGTTCTGTCCAACCGCGCATTGTTTTTAGACAGATTAACACTTTTTCTTTTCTCTGCCTTCTCTCTCTCTCTCTCTCTCTCTCCTCTGCCACGTTTTCTCCATCGATGGCAAAATGGCTCAGGAGCCTGTCGCTGAGCGCTCCTCCAGCTGTCTGCCCTGGCAGAACCAAGGCGCAGGTGGCTAGAAAGGGGAACTGATCGCGCTCCCCCCCCCCCCAGCGAATAATGCTGCTGGCACTGTCTTCCTCCTCATTTCCCCTCTCCCCATCTTACCTGGTGGTGTGTGCCATTCTCCAGGGCGCCGAAATCACCAGGCGGCAAAGGGGAGGGAGGAAAAATAAACCAGTTGCGCATTTCGTGCATGCGCAGTACACGGCCTGCTCAGGACTCCTGGGGCCTGTACTGTGGAGAGTCTCGGGGACTCTCTGAGCTGGTGGGTGAGCATCCCGAAGCACAAACTGTGCATAAAGAACGTGGGTGCCTGCGTCCCCGAGAGCCCTGTACTTACTGTAATTGTTCATCTTCCAGAATATCTTCACTATTGATTACCACACCTGATCACCATCCCCCGCTGTAGCAGAACCGGAGCCATTGGGCAGCTCACCATGTCATTGTTGGTTAGCACTTCTAGTGCTAGGGCATCTCCCCAGTTGCATGCCCATGGAGTGGCTTTCAGAAAATACAAAAAGGGGGTTCAGGGTTCATGGCTGAGTTCCCACCCCCAAAAAAAAAAAAAAATAGAGGAGGAAGGTAGTTCCCTTCTTGTCTTGTCGTCCTTCTCCCTGCACAAGGTATATCCCCCCTTGGGGTATATCCCTACTAGTTGCTGCCTCTGGGCACTATCCATCCTAACTCCACTTGGCAGTTGCACTGTCTATGGAAGGGGCTGTGCACTGGATTGGATCAAGTACACTGGCTTGTACACAGGGTACATCCCTGTGGTTGCAGAAGAAGCAGGTCATTTTTTTTCTGTGACTTGCTTCTGACTATGTCAGGCTAATTTTTGGTTGGTGCACCCCTCTTTTCTTCCTTTATGTCAGCTGTGCAGTTAGCCCACAATCCTTAGCCTAGGTGCCAAGGGAAATGCACACATCTCGTCTCCTTTGGGCTGTCCTGTCCTACAACTTCACTTGCACCTAGCACAACCTTCTTTCTTCACTGTGTGTGTGTGTGTGGGGGGGGGGGGTAACAGGGACCTAGTTGATTGATTGACTAGTCAGTCCTCTATCTGGTGGCATGGGGTTATTTTTTTCAGGGTACATGTGATTTTTTTTTTCCTGTTTAGCACATTATGCTATCTCACTTACAAGAGAATCCCAATTCTGAACCCCCCTCCCCCACCCAAATCTTGCCTTTTGTCAGAGCCACGTTTTATGGCTGCTATGTTTCTGGCCACCTCCTGTCTGGCTAGTGGTGGGAGGCTGTGGCTCCATACCCAGCTACCCCTTTGTGCTACCTAGTCTGCCCAGTTTCTCTATCTAAAGTTTGGTAGTCTGTTATTCGTATTCCTATATCCTCTCACTTTGGGCTTGGAAACGTCTTAGTCCTCTTTCTCTTTTTGTCCCCACTTTGTTTCTCTCCTGGTGAACAGAACTGAGGTGTGTAAAGAAGCCGTCAACAGTAATTGGCTGGCTCCTGACACCACGTGAGGGTGTGCAGGCTCCATTCTCTCAGTGGCCAGCTCCCTCCCAGCAAAACATTTTGTTCCGCGGTGTCCTATTGCCTCCGGCCACAGACTGAAAAGTGGTAATCTGTGGTGAAGATAGTTTGGAACTTCAACAATTACGGTAAAGACTAAACAAATGTGGCTCACCCTAATCAGAAACATATATTCATTGGAGCACCTCTCTGCCAGACTCTCAGATAGAGTTGCAAAATTTGAGATCAGATGGAGAAAATGGGTAATATACCAACTGGAGCACTATAAAGATTTTGTCCCTTGAAAGATTAGTAAGATGAAGGGGGGAAAAGAAAAAAAAGGGGGGGAGGGAAGGAGGGAAGAAATGAAGAATAAGACTTTGGCAGGTGGAACCCCCAGTTGGGGACATAATCTCCCTCCATATTCATAGATATATATATAATTAATACCTGCCCTAATAAAAGTAGAAGTTATGAGCTTAATAAACAATCTGAAATAAACTGCACAAGACCCACATCATTAAAAAATATAAATTTATTGTGAAAGTATTGGAAAAACAGGACATTTATTCCAAATGTATAAAGCTTTTTTTTTTTGATGGTATTCAATATGTCAATTAATGTATCATTGCCTTTTAAGCCACTATATCTATGTAAAGTAATATCTTAACCAGAGATGACCAGAGTTCTATGACTGGGTGACGAGTGCCTTGGACCTGGGTAGACCGGTGGACGTCCTCTATCTTGACTTCAGCAAGGTGTTTGACTCAGTTCCTCACTGGGGCCTGTTGAATAAGCTGGGAGAAATGGGGGTGGGGAACCAGATGATCAGATGGATAGGCAATTGGCTCCAGGACCGGAGGATCATGGTTGGCGGGATAGTCTCATCCCCAAGGAGGGTCATTATTGGGGTCCCTCAGGGATCGGTCCTTGGGCCCCTCCTGTTCAATGCCTACGTCTCCGACAAAAGGAAGGGTATCAAGAGTGAGATGAGTCTCTTTGCAGATGACTCAAAACTGGGGGCGGTGGTGGATGGGGAGGAGGGGAGGGAGGCCCTACAGGGGGACCTGGAGGCTCTGGAAAGGTGGTCTAGAAAGTGGAAGCTGAGGTTCAATGCAGGGGAAATGCAAGGTACTGCATCTGGGAGCCAGAAACCTGGGCCAAGTGTACACCGGGGGAGATGCTACAAGTCTCAATGGCTGAGAGGGACCTGGGGGTGGGTGGTGGATGTCAAGATGAACAACTCTGAGACTTGTAGGAGGGCAGCAGCCAAAGCCAACAGGATGCTGGGATGCATCGCTAGGAGGATCACCTCCAGAAGGAGGGAAGTGATACTCCCTCTGTATAACTGCTTGGTGAGGCCGCATCTCGAGTATTGCATGCAGTTTTGGAGGCCACACTTAAAGAGGGACATTGAACTCCTGGAGAGGGTCTAGAGGAGGGCAACCAAAATGATCTGGGGCCTGGGGGACAGGCCCTATGGGGAGAGGCTCGAAGAGCTAAATATGTACACATTGGAAGAGAGAAGGGACCGGGGGGACATGATAGAGGTCTTCAGGTAAATGAAGGTGTTAAATAGGGGAGGAGCAGTCAGGGTGCTCCGAAGGAAGGAGGGGGGCAACTAGAGGGCATGGGTGGAAGCTGGAGGGGGGGAGATTCAGGGGAGAAAGAAGGAGGTGCTACTTCACTGAGAGGGTGGTGGAGCCATGGAATGCGCTGCCCAGAGGTCTGGTGGAGGCAGAGACGATGGAGGAGTTCAAGAGGGGATGGGACAGGTACAGGGGAAGGGTTCTGGAAGCAAAGTCCTGTGCAGTAGGAATATCCGGGACTGGGAAGGGAGAAGCCAGAGAGGGCTAGGGGGACAGTAAGGTCAGCTCCCAGGGTGGGTGCTGACCAAACGAGCAGACATGAAGGACCATTAGGCCTATTTTGCTGGCATTTTAGTATGTTAGATATAATGAACTCTTTTGCCTAGAACTGTGAAGTAATATGCTGTAATAACTGAGTATAGATGGGTGGGCCATGTCGTGCCGATCCACAAGGGGGGATCAAGAGAGAAGGCGGGAAATAACAGGCCTGTTAGCCTGACATCGGTGGTCGGCAAGGTGATGGAGGGTATTGTCAAGGAAAGGCTACTGGAGCAAACTGGGTACTTAGACTATAGGCAGCATGGCTTTGTCATGGGAAGATTGTGCCAGACAAATCTTGTTGAGTTCTATGACTGGGTGACGAGGGCCCTGGACCAGGTTAGGCCAGTGGACGTCCTCTTTCTGGACTTTAGCAAGGCGTTTGATTCAGTACCCCACAGTGGCCTGCTGGCTAAGCTGAAGGAAATGGGGGTAGGGAGATGGTTGTTAAGATGGATAGGAAATTGGCTCTCTGAGCATACTCAGAGGGTTGTGGTTGGAGGGTTAGCCTCATCCCCAAGGTGGGTTACTAGTGGGGTTCCCCAGGAGTCAGTGCTAGGACCACTCCTGTTCAACGCCTATATCTCAGACATCAGGAGGGGGATCAGGAGTGAGATGAGTCTCTTTGCAGATGTCTCAAAGCTGGGTGCAGTGGTGGATGGGGAGGAGGGGAGGGTGGCCTTGCAGGAGGACCTGGAGGATCTGGAAAGGTGGTCAGAAAAATGGAAACTAAAATTCAGTGTGAGGAAGTGCAGGGTTCTGCACCTGGGAGTCAGAAATCCAGGCCAGGGTTATACCTTGGGAGGAGTCATGATTCAAGTCACAGAGGGTAAGAAGGACCTGGGTGTAGTGGTAGATATCAAAATGAACAACTCAGAGACCTGTAGGAGGGCAGCGGCAAGGGCAAATAGGTTGCTGGGATGCATCGCCAGGGAGATTACCTCCAGAAAGTTGGAAGTGATCCTTCCACTGTACAACTGCTTGGTTAGGCCACACCTCGAGTATTGTGTACAGTTTTGGAGACCACATTTAAAGAGGGACATAACACTCCTAGAGAGAGTCCAAAGGAGGGCAACCAAAATGATCTGGGGCCTGGGGGAGAGGACCTATGAGGAGGGGCTCAAGGAGCGCGACGTGTACTCCCTGGAGGAACAGGGGGGACATGATAGAGGTCTTTTAAGTACATGAAAGGGATCAATAAAGGATGCCCAGTCAGGGTGCTCCAAGGAAGGAGGGTGGGGCAACAAGAGGTTGCGTGTGTAAGCTGGAAGGGTGCAGGCTCAGAGGGGAGGAGATGTTATTTCACTGAAAGGGTGGTGGAGCCATGGAATGCACTGCCCAGGGAGCTGGTAGAGATGGAGACTGTGGACGGGTGTAAGAGGGGATGGGACAGGTACAGGGGGGGGGGTAAATCTGACCAGGCACAATACAGATGGAATCTCTGGGACGGGGGATGGTATAACCCAAAGGGGAGAGGGACACCAAAATCGGCCCTCAGTGTGGGTGCTGAAAATCGAGCAGACTCGAGAGAGACCGTTAGGCCTATTCTGCTGGCATTTTAGTATATGTTAGATGTCTGTAATAAAATTTCTGAAAAATAAATAAAACTTGAATTATAAAAAAAAAAAAAATTTATGGTAAGTACGTAATTTTCATTTTTGTCAGTTATCTGATCTCATCGTGTCTGATCTTTCCCATAATAGCAGGAAACTTCACATTACTACTGTTCTATGTTTACTGCACTTGGTAGAGTGGAGCAAGATACAGTATCAGCTCTGTGTGTGTGTGTAGCTATGTATGCAAGTGCAGCTGTCTGATATGTTTGTTTTCTTGCTAGGAGACAAGGCTCTGGATGGATATAGTAAGAAGAAGTATGTCTGTAAGCTGCTGTTTATCTTCCTGCTGGGACATGACATAGACTTTGGGCACATGGAGGCCGTGAACCTGCTGAGCTCAAATAAGTATACGGAGAAACAGATTGTAAGTAGACACATGTTCATCTGTACTACTCGTAAGAAGAAATGGCTGGCGCTGTGTGGGTCAGGGTGCATTGTTCTACTTGTAATTGACTTGCATATGGTATACAGAACATAGTCCATATATGGCCTTGTGGATGTGTGCATTATATCACACTTTGATAAAAGAAATTTCAGGACCTGTCTACTCCTGGTAGTTGTCCCTGTGCTGGGACCTTGGGGAAACCAGCAGCACTAACGGAAGAGAAGAAGCCTCAGCAGGGATGAGTTGGATGTTTGTCCTTGTAATCTTGAGTGCCTGTGTTCCTCATTTGAATGTTCTAACCACCACCCCGGTGTACTATATCTTTGATTTACAAGGTGGGCTTCGTGCACCTCCGGGTGGATCCCAAGGCTGCTCTTTGGTTGGTCAGCTGGAAGTGCACCCATAGGACATTGACAGGGTAGAGGCAGTCCAGAGAAGGGCGGCTAAGATGGTACAGGGCTTGCACCAGAAAACATACGAGGAGAGACTAAAGGACCTCAATATGTACATGCTGGAGGAGGGGAGGGATTGGGGGACATGATGGAAACATTCGAGTACCTTAAGGGCATTAACAAGGTTCTGGGGGGAGACATCTTCCAATATAAGAGATGTACAAGAACGAGGAGGCATGATATGAAATTAGAAGTTGGCAAGCTGAGGGGAGATGTGAGGAAGTTTAACTTCACAGAGAGGGTGGTGGACACACATGGAATAGAATACCACAGGAGGTGGTGGGGGTGAGCACAGTGGAGGGTTTTAAGAATGCATGGGAAAGGCATAAGGGTACTTTAGAGGTGGGAAGGAGGGGTGAAAAGCCATTGACCAGGCAGGGTCAGAGGCCATAAAATAATGTAGGGCTTTCGGGCAGACTGGATAGACCTGGCGGTCCTTATCTGCCGACACTTTCTATGTAGTAGGCAGACCCTCTTTCGTTTTCCCTGTCATCGCTGAATTCAAAGGAGTTACATCAGGGACACTGTTTAGTGTTCTCCTGCCCAATGGGGGAAGTCTCAGGTTGGGATGCGAACTTGCATCTCCTTTCACGTTAGTAGCTGAACTAGCTTAAAGGGACAATGTCAGCTTTTTGCTGAATTTAAAATCCCCATTACAAACATGTGCCTGCAGCCATGTAAATGTATTTGTGTTTCCAGAATGTTATTTTATTGCCATTTCTTATATTTCTTTTGTTGGTGTCTTTTTGTGACGACCTGCTCTACCCCCAGCTGTCCAATGCAGTTGAGTGTTCACATTTAAATGTGCCACCGCAGCACGATAAACTTGTTCATGGATGAGTTTAGACATTTTGATGCACTATGGGCTTAAGTCATTTTTTATGGCTGCATAACACTAGCTATATAAAGTATTGTTAAGGGGAGAGGAAACAGGGCGGACAGGAACAGGAACTGTTGTATATTACTTTCTACTTCCCACAGTAGTATTCATCACCTCATTGATATGCATGAGATCCCTGCTGTTCTGTGGCTGTCTGTGTCCTCCACCTCCTCCTTCTTCTTCCTCTTCCCTTCCTCCAGATCTACTTTATTCATGAATGCATGGTGTGGCACTTTTTTCTATTTTCCTTGCCACCTCTACAGCTGGAAGTATGTTACTGGGCTACACACAATACTTCACACAGTAAGGGCAAGTGACTGAAGAACAATTCTGTCATCATTTAATGTCGATTTGACATAGCAGAACGTGTTTTTTTACTTCCATAGTATGTTCTGTACTATCTGAGAGAATATACAAACAAATGATGAGAGAATGAGATAGCCAGTCTGTCATTAAGCTAATGACTCCAGTTTACATAGATATGAGAGAGTGGCAATGTAGACAGAAATCTGAGCTCCGGTTTGAACTTTCCTGTGCTGCTCGGATCACTAAGGCCTCCTTCTCTGTGTGTCTCTGTGCTTCCACCCCCTTCCTCTGCCCTTCCTCCATCCAGATCTATGTTATTCATTAATCTGTGGTTGTGGTACTTTTTTCTGTTTTCTGTGCCACCTCTGCAGTTGAACGAATGTTGCTGACTACACACAGTACTTAACATAGTGGGGCAAGTAACTGAAGAACAATTACATCATCAACTAATATTGATCTGACAGATAGGGTTGCCACCTGTTTGGTTTTAGACTGGAAAATCCGGTTTTTAGGGTCCTTATCCGGTCATCTGGTTTTACTTAAATGTCTGTTTTTAGGCCATTTTGAGTGTTCCTTAAACTGATTGTATCATATCATTCACTGTTTTGACTGCATGTCCAGGTTGCAAAGAAATGTTGATGTCATTCAGACCTTTGTTTGTAAAACAAGTAGGTCTGTAAGGTGTTTAAATATGGGCATTAAGACCATTAGTAGTAAATCAACCTAATCTTTTCCAGTCTGAATTTTAAGTGTGGTCTTTTACTGCTGTGGTAGGAAACTGTTTTTATACCTTTATGTGCTCTTCTGTGTTCCTTTTTGTTTGACCTATAATCTGATATAAGAACATAAGTACGTGTCTGCAGAAGTGGACCGTGTGATCCATCTAGTCTGCCCAGATTGCCTACCTCCCCCCCATTCTGTTCTTCTGAGATTACCTCAGTACTTGTTCCACGCTAGCTTAAAAGCAGTGACTGTTTTGGCCTCCACAACCTCTGGTGGTAAGCTGTTCCAAGGGTCCAACACCCTCTCTGTGAAGTAGAGCGTTGGTTTTAAATTTACCCCCTGTTAGTCTCAAACTGTGCCCCCTCGTTCACGTGGTCCCATTTTTGTGCAAGAGGGTTTCTGCTTGTACCTTATTTATGCCCTTTATGTATTTGAAGGTTTCTATCCTATCCCCTCTTTCTCATTTTGCTCGATGTAGTGCATTTGCAGTTGCTGTAGTCTAGATTCATATTGCTCCTGGTGCAATTCCTGTACCATTTTAGTAGCTCTCCTCTGTACAGCCTCCAAGCAGTGTATGCCCTTTTTTAGGTGTGGCCTCCAGAACTGTATGCATTACTCGAGATGTGACCTCACCAAGGACCTGTACAAAGGGAGCATGACCTCTCGCTTCTTACTTGTAACGCCCCTGCCAATACATCAGAGGATGCTACTAGCTTTCTGCATGTTTTAGAAACATTTTTGTTATATTGTCTAATTTATATTGCCATTGCTACTACATGGAGTCCTCAGCAGCTACTGCTGTCCCTTTTCACACTACCTGGACATTCCATGATATTAGGTACACCATTACAGGCCATTCAGATTAATACCATGGAATCGTGTGTCTGAAATCGTAGAAACAGAAGTAGCTACTGGGGTAAAGGGAACAAAATGAAGAACTGAGGGTACCAGAAACATAATTAATGTATCAAAAATGGGTTAAAGAATGTCGGAATACATGACTGACATGGAAAACAAAAAGGGAGGGTGGTAGAGCAGTGAGCTGTGAACAAGTTTGTTGCATCCTGCTGACCTGGTTTTGATTTCCACAGCCTCCGTTTGCATACTGTGTGACCCCGAGCAAGCTCTTAACCTCCCTATGCTCCCTGTTCACCCCCTGTAAATGGTGTATACCATTGTAAGGGTGCCGTGATTAGGGCACCGCAACAAGGTTGTGAAAGGGGCATTCTGGATTTCAGTGTCCCACACTCACATCGTGTTTACGTCTCCTGCCCTTCATGGCATGCCCAACCTGGAGTTTGTTATACATAGTTTTGGGGGGAGGGGTGCAGTGGGTGTAGTCCCTCCCCCCCCCCGTAGAAAATTGTGCAGACCCTGTGCGGGGAGAGGGGTTGACCAATTCTATGCCACTCACCTGTCACGTTGCCCTTTTGCTTGTGCTCTCATTTACCGAGCACACTTTGTTTGCACACTGGCATGGGTGAACCTTAAATAGGCCTTGTGTCCAGTGGGTATTTCAGACGAAAGGTAACCAGGTGCAGCACAGGTTAATTCTGGGGTGCTGGAAAACGGGAGGGTAACCCCAGCGATAATGACTGAAACAAGGCTGTAGCATTCCAAATTCAGAAAAACGTACCACGTGACACCCCCGATGAAGACCCTAGTGCTGGGCTGAAGCGCTGGGAGAGGGCGTTTGTCGTTCACCTTCAATAAATTCTTTTTGCTACCAACTCTGGTTCATGGTACGTTTTTCTGGATTTGGAGTGCTACAACCTTGTTTCTGTCCAATGGGTCTTACCTGGTTACCAAAGAATAAAATAAAAAAATTAAAATAAACAATAACAGTACAAAAAGGATTTCCTGTCACTTTTAAAGTCTTCTGTGACATTACAAATGGCTTTGGAGGAGGAGGTGCAATATACTCATCAGTCATATAAAGGGGTGGTGCCGGGGCAGAGTTTGGGGTGTAGTTTAGTATCCGGTTTTCACCTCATCCAAAGGTGGAAATCCTATCTGACATAGCAGAAACAGCTTTTTTTTTTAACTTCCGTAGTATGTACTGTACTGTCTGAGAGAACAGACAAAAGATGGAGAGAATGAGGTAGCCAGTCTGTCATTAAGCCAGTGACTTCAGTTTACACAGATCTTCTTCGGGGATATTTCTGTCAGGTCACACCTATGGCACTTAGCCATCAGGTGCTAGGATCGTGCAGAAGCTTTTCTGCTGCAGTCTAATAGGGGCCGCCCACACTGACGTCCGACTCCGACGTCACAACCCTATATAAGTGTGGGCGGCCCCGCTCCCTCCTCATTTCTTTCCTGTCATGGACCATTTGCACATGGACTCCGCGGAAGCTTCGTAGCTCAATCAGTTGCCAAATTCTACTTACCTCAAAAAATTTCAGAGCTACAGGCTCTCATGTGTGAGCAGCAGGGTTTTAAATAATTGATTAGCAGTTTTTTTCTTGGGACAATGCTAACTGTACAGAAAGTATTTGTATAGGTTTTCTAGAAGTGTTATGTTTGTTAAACACAGTGAAGCAAGTGCTATGCATTTTCACAATGTTTTAGCACTTTTATGAGCAAAACGCTAATCAATTTTTGGAGTTAAATAAATCCCTGGAGCAGCCTTATTTGATTTCTTACAGAGTCTCTTTGCATACTAAGTTTCTTCCTAAGGTGGTGTCTGAGTTTACTCTGAGTCAATCTATCCACCTGCCTGTTTATTTTCCACAGCATGCCAGTCCAGGGAAGCATTGCTCTGTACTTTGGCTGTGCATAGAATTTATTTATTTAAAAGTTTGGTAACTTGGAAAGACGTACTGAGTCAGGGCTCGTTTCCAGGTGTGACCTAGGGAAAGGGAAAAGGAGATTTACAATTGCGAATATAAAATGGTAGACAATATTTTTCACAAAATGAACAAAGATAATGCAGTGTACATTGTAACCAAACATAATAAATAAGGAAACAGACATAATAGGGTGCAGTGCTTCAGAACAAAGTACTACTTAACAGGAACAGCCAGCTAAGCTAGATCAGCAGATGTCAGCCCGGAGAGCAGGACTGTTTCCTACTAGTGTAGTAGACACAGTAGATTGGAGCTAACAGGACTCAGGAGAGGAGTGATCAGTAGGAGTTGCTATTGGGCGAGGAGGTTTGGCATGAGCATGTGCTAGAGTCTAGATTTGGAGCTGTTGTTTGAAAGTATGTAGGGAAGGAGAGTTGCGTAGGGAGGTGGTTTGCAGGTTCCATAGGTTAGGGAGGTGCCGTACTAAGGACTACAGAAAGTCCTCAGCCGGCCCGGTGGCGCTGAGGGTTGAGGCGCTGGACGCCTTACCTTGCGCTACACTGGTGACCCTAGTTCGGGAATTACCTCAGGTCATCGGAGAGCTGGCATGGGGGGGGCAGGGAGGGAGTAGGATTGAGCAGCCTAAAGGCAGATCTCCTCTCCCAGGGTGGTTGTCGAGCCCCCCGCGTTAGTTCCACTCTCATCAGGTGGAGGTCCGGTGGGTAGCGTAGGTGGGAGGGGGCGGCAGTGTAGTGGGTAGATGCCTTGAGGTGTGATGTGCGGGTGCCTCCATGCATGCACACGCATGCATGCCCAGGGCACGGGAATGGGAGAAAAAGGGAAAAAATACCATAAAAATCTATATAGAAAAAAAGAGAGTCCTCTCAGTTATTTGTTTCTTTTGCCCCTGGAAAAGAGGGCAGTCCATTGTCTAAACAGTGCTTGTCCAGATGGTTGGCCAACTGTATTCCTTTTTGTTACAGGAAGTATGGTAAGGAACCTCCTGGTGTGGTTCACTGCCATTCAGGCAGAGGCATGGCCACTTCTGTTGCCTGTTTCAGGAATGTGTCAGCTGTGGAAATTTGTGCAGCTGCCACTTGGAGTACTCTCCATAACTTTCACCAAGCACTACAGTCTGAACATGGCCTCCAGAACAAGGGCAGGCTTTGGCCTAACTGTGCTTCAGGACCTTCTTTCTTAGGCCTCTGACCTCCTGCCGTGTAGACTGTTTTTGCTTTCATCACTGCTTGGGAGTCGTTCCATAGGTGTGACCTGATGGCAGAGATATCCCTGAAGATTAGCCAGCTAACTGCTATTGTTGCTGATGCTAAGGGACTCCTGGGTAAGAAATGCCCCCTGAAGAGATTCAGGTGGAAGTTTACACAGTTCTTCGAAGTGCTAGTTGTGTAAAGTAATATAGTTCTTCTAAAGTGTTTAAAATGTGGGGAGACAAGAAGTGCCCCCTGAAGTATGCCAGGTCTGGAAGTTAACACAGTCCTTCCAGCTGGTAGAAGTGTACATTGGGTAGAGGCGAAGAAACTTCGTAGAAAAGCAAAGAGCAAAGTGTGGAGTTCAATGGGCTCTGAGGTGTGGGAAAATGAAAGAGTTTGTAAAATGTTTCTGCCTGCTACCAGTGTAAATTCCTGGAGAGGGTCCAGAGGAGGGCAACCAAAATGATTTGGGGCTTGGGGGACAGGACCTATGAGGAGAGGCTCGAAGAGCTAAATATGTACACATTGGAAGAGAGGAGGGACCAGGTGGACATGACAGAGGTCTTCAGGTACATGAAGGGGGTAAATAGGGGAGGAACAGTCAGGGTGCTTCGAAGGAAGGAGGAGGGGGCCACTAGAGGGCATGGGTGGAAGCTGGAGGGGGGAAGATTCAGGGGAGAAAGGAGGAGGTGCTACTTCACTGAGAGGGTGGTGGAGCCATGGAATGCGCTGCCTAGGGGGCTGGTGGAGGCAGAGACGGTGGAGGGGTTCAAGAGGGGGTGGGACAGGTACAGGGGAAGGGTTCTGGAAGCAAAATCCAATGCAGCGAGAATATCCGGAACTGGGAAGGGAGAAGCCAGAGAAGGCGAGGGGGCCAGCAAGGTCAGCTCCCAGGGTGGGGGCTGACCAAACGAGTAGACGCGAAGGACCGTTAGGCCTATTCTGCTGGCATTTTAGTATGTTAGTAAGAAGGTAGAACAGTTGCATAAGAACGTACCGTAACAGCAAATATTTAGAGGGAATCTCTCATCAGGTAATGGCGTCCCTTCATCCCCCTTTCTCTTCAGCTCAGCTGTCCTGTTGATCTGGCCTTTTTGCCAGCTGGGCACCTTCTCTCTGTCCTGGGTTCCCTGGTGGGACTCCTGTCTCCTGTGGCCTCTGGCTAGGGAAAGAACTGAAGGGGGAGCAGGGCTGCCCACGCTTATATAGAGCTGTGACACCGAGCGACGGCAGTGGGCCCCTACTAGACTGCTGCAGAAAAGCTTCCATGTGAGCCTAGCGCCTGATGGCTAAGTTCCATGGGTGACCTGATGACGAGAGATTCCTTGAAGATCTACTGTTACGGTCCGTTCTTGCGTAACTGTTCTATATGCAGAGAGTGGCAATGTAAACTAAAATCCGAGCTCTGGTTTGAATTTTCCTCTGCTGCTGTGATCGCCAAGGAGCTATACCACTCCAAGACCATAATACAAGTAAATACATTGCTTTGCATCAGAATACATTAGATGAAAACAAAACATCACAATATGTTACTGGTGGGTGATGCCTTATATTGGACTTTTAACTCTTGAAAGCTAGTCTCAAAACAGCTTTGTTAGTCTAATAAAAGGTATTGCCTGCAGTGCATTTTTTTTTCTACAGCATAGACTGGACTACAGCTGTTACAGTTCTCCATCGTGTATTGTGCAGAAATCAGTTGCATCTGGGGAGGAGCAAAGAAAGGTTAAAAAAAAAGTGAGTGCAGTAGTTTTGTTGGGGAAGAGCACTTAAGCACCTGCTTCCAAGGTAAGCATACTCCAGTTTAACCTGTTGCAAAACACCATGCTGATTCTTGATATCTCAAATCTTGCTGTTTCACTTAGATACTGCAGCTTGTTCGGGATAAGTGCAAGTGGCTCTGGTGGGATCTGAACCTGAACTTGCTGTTCCCAAGCCTGTGATCTAGCTGCATACTTCTGTCACATTTGTAAGGCTACTTAGTGACGCTTAAAGCAGACAGTAGTAGAAATGTGAAGGAACCTGGGGAACTGTTCCAGGAGAGAACTTAAAAGTCTGTGTCGGGGGGGGGGGGGTGCTACAGAGTACTGTCCTAGCAAGAAGTGCCTTCCTACGCTCTGCAAGAGAAATATTTAAACTCCAGATTAAATCTCACATTTTACAACTTTCGGTTTCTGAAACCAGCAGAGTTTGATTCCTGAAGTTTTGAGGATTCTGTTGATACCAATGTGAATATGGTGAAAGCCAAAAAGGAATCAATGGTTCTTAAGACAGAGGTATGGGGAGATAGGTCCTCGGGCCTCCCGTTTATTGACCTACCGCCTCCACAAGCAATGTAAGCAATCAACCATAGCTGCCATCAAAGAGCCCTCCATGGAGGTAATCCATACTAAGCTCAGCCTCATTTCTCAGGCCTTTTGTGACTGTTATAAAAAACCTTTACACCCCTGAGCAACCCGCGGACTCTGTGGCAGTTAATGCTTTTCTGTCATCTCTAAATCTCCCAGGTCTCAGTCAGGACCAACAAGAGGGCCTGATAGCCCCCATCACACCTGAGGAATTGGCAGCATCCATTTCCTGAGCCAAAACCATGAAGGCCGTGGGCCCTGATGGCTATGGGGCAGAATTTTATAAATGTGTGACGCAAACAGTTAACCCGCTCCTGCTTCAGGTCTACAACGAAGTCATACAGGGGAACTCCGACCCCCCTCCCAGCTGGTCATATGCTACGGTCTCCCTCATTACTAAACAGGGCAAGGACCCTTTATCATGTGGTTCGTACAGACTGATTTTGGTCTTAAATATGGACTATAAATTCTTTATGTCCATTTTAGCCAGGCAGCTCGACACTGCCCTCTCCTCTGTGATTAGCCTTGACCAGACAGGTTTTGTTAGCTCCAGATCCACAACCAATAACACCTGTAGAGCGCTCCATTTGGTTCATGCAATGCAGACCCAGAATGACCCCTCTGTCCTTCTTAGCCTAGATGCTGAGAAGGCATTCGATAGGGTCTCATGGCCTTTTCTTTTTTCCACCATGCATAGGATGGGATTCCCTTCCCTTTTCATTAACACCATAAAGGCCCTGTATGCCTCCCCCAGGCATGTGTCAAGGTTTCAGGCCACCACTCCAATTACTTCTCCCCTCTTGTATCTTCAAAAATAGTTTATTAAGTGGTTCAGGATGTACAGTAGAAAATACATTACTGTGACAAAATGTGTACATACTTAGATAAACAGCACTTACTCAATGAAGTCGGTCTCTAACACAGTGTCACTGTAGGCACAGAAATAGAAATACTTTATAGCTGGGTACTATGATTAAAATGAAATTGATCATTAATGCAGTTATGCATCAATAAAAGTAAAAATAATCTGGCAGGCACCATCAGTTTTCTTTTAAAAGCAGAGGATAACTTAGGGGGCTTTAAGGCCAGAGTAAATTATTCAGCACTCAAAGGAGTGACATCCATTGCCTAAACGTAAAGAATAGTAGTCACAATTGGAGCATCAGATGGGAAATACCTATGTAGAGGAAGATTGATCATGTAGGAAACCTTCCCTTCTTAACAGCCCTGATTAGAGGGCCCCACATTTCCTGGAATTTGTGCAACAGGCCCGATGCTCCCATTTGTACTCTTTCAACCGCCATGCAAGAAAGCAAATTGTTGGACCATCTACTCACAGATGGAGCGGTGACGGACATCCAGACCTGAGTAATCGTCGGCCTCGCATTAATTAAGGCTATACTCCATAACTGGTTACTCATATCATAGCTCTATTAGGATGCTTTGGGTCAGCTCCTAGTAGCAGTTCAAGAGGGGATTTTGAGGGCGCATAGCCAATAATGCGTGACATTATTTTATGTATGTTATGCCAGAATGGGGCAATTTTAGCACAAGTTAAGGTCATATGGAGGAAATCCCCATTTTCATTGTTGCATTTGGGACATACACTAGACCTAGAGTTATCCATTAGATGCAGCTTAACAGGAGTAATGTATGCCTTATACAAAAAGTGAAGTTTTATCTGTCTCAACCTATTACTATGTGAACAATGTACATAGTGGGGGGCAAGCCAGCTTCCATGTGTGTGAGTCAATGTTTAATGAAAGGTCCCCTGCCCATCTCAACCTGCTCACTTGCGGTACTTCCACATTCCTCCCCAATATAGTGTGGTAAAAGGTCAAGAATGGTCTACCTCCAGGCTGTGGCCTGTACAGTTCCTCCTCGAAGGGTGATGGAGATGCCCACCTTTCACCAGCAAACAGAGTGGATCCACAGATCTGTCTTATGCGTAGATATACAAAAGAGTCCCCTGCATGGATCCCCCACCTGTCACGAAGACTCTGGGAACTGCAAAGGAGCCCTCCCTCATATAGCTGAGCTACATACGAGAGACCCTCCTTATTCCAGTGCCACAATCTCTGGATAAGCTGCAGTGAGTAAGGGCCCCTCATCTTCCCAGCACCAATCAGACTAACACATGCTGAGATACCCCCACGCCAGCCTATATACTGATGCACCCACTTCCAGACCTCTAGTGTATTAGCAATAAAAGGGTTTAATAGCCAGCTCTCATGCTGGCATGCTAGGGAAGTGAGACTGCCACGTAACAAGTCATTTTTAAAGCTGCCTGGTATCATCTCCTCCTCCAATTTCATCCAGGCCAGTGTATTTTTCCCGCACCCCTGTGGAATATAGGCTAATTGAGCGGCCCAGTAATAGGCCCTGAAGTCTGGCAGTCCCATACCTCCTCTGCCAGGGGGTTGAAAAAGTGTGGCCCTACAGATTCGTGCCCCACCTCCTTTACACAAAAATCTATGTAAAATTGCATATAGGCACCTGAAATGGCTTTGTGGGACTCTTGTAGGGAGAGACTGGTAAAGATACAGACATCTTGGCAATATCATCATCTTTATAGTACCCACCCTGCCCAACAGAGAGATGGGAAGGGCAGTCCAACGTTCACAATCCTCCGATATTCTGGACAACAGTGGTCTATAATTTAAGGTGTATAGGCAACCAATTGATGCCGATAATAGAATCCCCAGGTACTTTATTTGAGAAAGTAACTGTAATCCCCCCAGGTTAGCAATCAGCTGTGCTCTGTCACAAGCACCTATAGGCAATAACTCACTCTTTGTCCAGTTCACTTTATGGTCAGATAGGGCTCCAAATTCCTTCATACGTTTATGCACTGCAAGGAGATCCCATGCGGGATTTTGCAAATACAGCAACTGATCGTCTGCATACATTGAAATCTAACATGTCAAATATGAGGTCTAAAAGACGCGGGCAAAAAGTTTAAAAAAAAAAATAAGTGGGGATGCCGTCTGGGCCAGGAGCCTTCCCACCTTTCAGAACCTTTATTGCTGCTTGTATTTCCTGTCTGGACAAGGGGGTCTCCAACCTCCTCATATCCTCCTCTTCCAATTTATTTAGCGGAGCCCGACTGTAGAAGGAAGCTAATTCTCCATTGGGGGATGGCATTCTGTATACAGTTCCTTATAGAACTGTACAAATGCTTTACCAGTGCTGTCAGTATCATACAACATTCTCCCCCCCCCACCGCATCAGCAGTCTCTCCCACTCTCCTTTCAGTCACTCTACGTTTAATTTGCCATGCCAGAAACTTGCCCCTGCGATCTCCATCAAAATAAGCACCTGCATTAGCTAGTAATATTGAACATTCTAATTTAGCACTATTAAAGAACATTGAATTTATATGTGAAGCGTTGGATTATATTATATAGCTCTGTCGAAGGTTTACTATTATGGGCAGTCTCACAGGCTGAGATCTTGATTCTAAGGGAGGACAACTCCTTATCTTCCTCTTTCTTACGGTAGGATGCATAACAAATAGTCTGACCCCTGATGAATGCCTTCAAAGCCTCCCACCTAATGCCATGGGACATTCCCCCCTTAATATTGTGAGACAGGAACTCTTGTATGCTACCCCTCATTTGCTTGACGTACCTGGGGTCTTTTAAAAGAAGAGGGTCCAGCCTTCAAGTACGGAGGGCATCAGCAGACCCCACACAATTAAAAGATAAACAGTAGGGGGCGTGATCAGACACCAACATAGGGAGATATTTTACCTCTCCCACCCCAGTTAATAAAGGGGTCGAAACTACTATTCTGTCTATCCTGGCATAGGACTGATGAGAGTGGGGAAAAAAACTATATTCACTATCTAAAGGGTGGTAATGTCGCCATACATCCGTAAGGCCAAGTTCTTCCTGTATCCGCTCTATGCCTTGGCATTGCGGGACATGAGCACCACAGAGGGTTTGGAACGGTCCAACACTGTGTCTAACACGCAGTTAAAGTCCCCACCAAGTACACATGAACCTTCTCACCTTGCCATAGCCACTGCCAATTTTTGAAAAAAAACTGAATCTTCAATGTTGGGGGCATAGACAGAACCCAGCAACAAGGTGCCTCCCCAGGCACCCAAAGTTTTGCAAGGGCATATCGCCCCTCTGGGTCCACAAAGGAGTCAATTAGCTCAGCAGTACTACCCCTACGGAGCCAGATTGAGGCGCCCCTGTCCTTAGATGAAAACGAGGAGGAAACCCATGACCCCCCATAAAGGCAGCAGTCCTGCGAGCCTCACCAATAGAAAAATTCGTTTCCTGTAATAATAATATATGTCCCTTCATCCTGTGAACCTCAGCCAAAATGTTCCTACGTTTGAGGATTGTTTTAAGCCCGTTTATGGTCCACATGACTATCTTAATGTCAGAAGCCATAACTTGGGCCGGCCTGCTGGTGCAGCGGTTGGATTTCCGCTTGCGATGCCAGCGACCCGGGTTCAGGAACGACCGGGAGCTGGAGAGCGGCAGGAGGAGGACTTAGCGTCCAGGACTGCTGCGTCCTCTCCGGGGAGGGGATACCTGAGCTCGGTGCTTGTCTGACCCCGGGTGGAGACCTGAGGTACAGCTAGCCCGATGCTCCAACAGATGGAGGAGCGACGTACCAGACGTCGGCGCTTCGGCGCCTTGATGTCACTGGCCCTGGCACGTCAAGGAACACCAGGAAAAAACCCTTGCAGCCGCCTAGTAGACGGAGCACCAGGGCCCTGACCTTCAATGCCCCTACCTGTCCGGGGACAGCATGCCGACGAAGCATAGTAGAACGTCGAGGTGGTTGGGGGTCCCACCCCATACCCGCCTGGGGGGTATAGCCACGGCTCCATGGGGCATGGACTGCACCGGCTCCAGGTAGGTGAGCGAAGGCTGATAAGGCCATAGGTGTCTCCCGAAGAGGAGGGGGCTGCAAGAAGGGAGGAGGATAAAAAAAAAAAAAAGAAGCCATAACTTGGACTCAGATAAAACATTGCCCATCCCAGCAGTAAAACAAGCACATCCCGAACCAACAATTTTAACATTTAAAGAAAACCCAAATCCCAAGAAGTTCCCCTCATCCCATCTCACAAATCCCCAATTCCCCAAACCCAACTACCAGTTGCAACACCACCAAAGGAAGCAAGAGGGCACCTGAAGCACACTTCACAGAGAGTATGGTACAGAAATACAGTGGACGCCGCTTAACGCGTACATGGTTATCACGGACAATCGGTTTGCACGGACATAAAGTCCGTGCCAAATCCCAATTTGTATGTCTCCATAATAATTACTGTGGATACCACGGACGTTGTCTGCCATGTACTGCGTACGCTTAATGAGCAGAAAACAGCTCTCAGCTTCACAGCTCATTAACCCCCCAATTAACACCTCACGGTTTGCTACAAAGGTGTGGAAAGCAACAGACCTCATTATTCCTTTAGTGCTGTGCTGTTTCATACGGAGGAGCAGCTCACCTCGCATTCACCATGGCCTCCTCCTGATGTCCAGGCATCCCTATTGCAAGGAAGATCGAACACCTAAAACAGATGGAGAACTTGCTGCGAATGAGTGTGCAGGACTATGCTTCACAACTACAAATTCCAAAATCAGCAGTGTCCGACCTGATTAAACAGAAGGACACCTTACTTGATCAGTGGCACAGTAACCATAACCCTGACCAAAAACGAAAAAGGGACGGGAAAGACAGGGACATGGAAGAAGCCCTGCTCGTCTGGTTTAGAGGTGCGTAGCCAAGATGCTGTGTTGAGCGGTCCTTTACTGGCTCATAAAGCTAAACAGCTTGCAGATGCACCGGCAAGGCAGATTTTTAATCCTAGTGATTGCTGGCTCCAATGGTGGAAGACTCGGTACAACATTTGTTTTCGCCGCACACATGGCGAAAAGCAGAACGCTGATGCTGTTGGAGCCAGCTCATGGGTGAGGGATGTGCTGCCTGATCTTTTGTCTAGTTTTGATGCAGCAGATATTTACAACATGGACGAGACAGGCTTATTTTTCCATGTTGTGGGGCAGGGCATGTTCTCCTTCAGAGACCAGGCACCACCAGGTCAAAAGAAAGCAAAGGAGAGGGTCTCTTTAATTGTATGCTGCAACATGTCTGGAACCGATAAAAGTCGGTTAGTTGTAGTTGGGAAATCAGCCCAGCCTCGTTGCTTTCGTGGTGTGTGAACCATTTGTCTGTTCAATACAGAAATAATCGTACAGCTTTGATTATGGGAGAAATATTTACCGAATGGGTCAGGGCATGGGACAGGTGGTTGGGGCGTATACACCAATCACTAAAAACACAGCACAGTACAGTAACAGCCCCAAGAAAAATACAAAAAACCCTATAAGAACTACCTTGTAATTGACTTATGAGGGAGCATCAAAATCGGTAACGATACTATAAGCTCCGCCCCCTCCAGCAACAGCGGACATCGCTTTCGACGGACATGTAATTGACACACTGAACTGTCTGTCCAAAGTGGCGGCCACTGTATATAGCCTTCCAAAAAATGGCCCCAGGAACCTCTCCATCTCCAGAGGTATACGCAGTGCTCAACTGTACCCCCCCCAGACAATTCCGCCTCCCTTCTCCCCTCGAACTCATTTATAACACAGTTCACTGCCCCACCACCCCACCCGAACCCCCCTTCCAAACAGCTCCATCCCTGGTCCCCCTCCCCAACTTGTGAGCAGAAACAAGCCCGCAAAGACCCCACAAACAACTGGCAGAGGTTTGAATTGTCCATTGTAGTGTTAAAAGGGCAGTTTAGTAGTCCAACTCAAACTAAAGTTAAGCTGTGTATACGTATTGAGCAGTCAAAGTTAACATTTACTCGCTTGTTCATATACCCTTTAGATCGGGTTATTTAAGCAAGGCCAGGGAGGAACATAACTGTCGCAGTGTCCAACAAATCTTTTGTTAATCACATCCGTCTAGCCGTGCCTCTGATTCTTTCCAATGGCAATCACATATAGCAATAAAATAATAAAGCTGTGGAGAACCAACCCATCATTACCCATGTCCCCAGACACAGTCGGGCAATAAGGCTCCAAAGAAAAAACTTAAGTAATGGTTACCAGCCCATAGAGACACGTTCTATTTGTAGTACCCAGGTGGCCCCTCGTCGTATTGAGCTGCAGATGTAAACTTTAATAGAGCAGCAGGGCTGATAAGTACGCTTAGGAAATAAGAGCCCCAGGGTAATAAGAACAAGACCTGACTAACATGAAAAGTAACATATCAAGTACCTGCTGCCTGGGCCCTCTCCCTCCTGGACTCCTCCTCAACGATCCACCTTTCAGCCTCTTTAGGGCACAGAATGAAGCGAGGGGCCTGCCCAGGGCGATCGATTTGCAAGCAGGCTGGATACCGAAAAGCAAAGGACCATCCAGGGTTATGCAATTTAGATTTTATTTGGAAGAAATTCTGCCTTTTGCTTTGTAAATCCTTGGTGAAATTTTGATAGATGTAAACCTTGGTGTTCTCGTACTGGATCAGACCCTTTTGTTTGACTTTTTGTAACATTTTTTCTTTGTCTGGGAAATGAAGGTATTTAATTAAGCAATGCCTGGCCCTTTCCCCAAGTTTAGGAGGTCGGCCCTCTCGATGTGCGCATTCAGTTTCAAAATCTTGGTACTCGTCTGGGCTGCCCAACTGTGACACCAACCATTTTTGCAGGCCCTGCGCCCTGCGCCACATTTCGGCCCTCTGTGTCCTTCGGGAGACCAATTATGCATAGATTTGAACGCCTGGATCTGTTTTCCTGGTTGTCGATCTTCCCCATAAGCACCTTCAGCGTAGATTTCATTGCATTTCTGTTTGCCGAGACCTCGGTTAGTGTGTCCTCCAGATTGCTCACCCGTTGCTGAAGTTCTACGATCTGTGTAGCATGTTCAGCTGATGACTCAGAGAGCTCCGTTATGATTCCTTGTAGGTGAGTGAGCTGAGCAGTGAGATTTAAAAAGCCTGCCTTCATTTTTTGTTGCATCTGTAAAAGTGGTGAAGGCACTCCAGTGAGGGTTTTTGATAGCATGTCCAGATCTGGCCCCTCCGAGCTGCTCGCTTCCTCCATACTTGCGGTCTTTTGTATTGTGGAAGCCTTGCCCAGTTTCCCCGACCGCTGTGGTTTTGCGGCCTCAAAATGGATTTTCCCTCAGTGATTTTTTTTGTTTAGTAGTCGCCATGAACACATAAAATCAAACAGCTTTTGAGGCAATATTTAACTCTATGCCTTGAGGAGCCAGCTAACACATGTCTGCCCTTGCCGGTAGCTAGCCATGCCTCCACTTCTCCCTCTTTAGGGGGACCCGACAGGCTGCGTCCTATCACCCGGACATTTTGCCATCTTTATTGAGCCCTTAGCCCAGGCAATTAGACTATCCCCCCAGGTCTCAGGTGTACAGGTGGAGGGGGCGGAACACCCTATAGCTTTATATGCTGCTGATGTCCTACTATTTCTCTTCAGGCCATCACAATCTATCCCCGCAGTTTTTAAAATTCTCGCTACCTTTGGGTCATGTTCAGGATACAAACTAAATACCTCCAAAACTCATGCCCTTGTGTTTCACTATACCCCTCCCCAGTCCCTTAAAAAGACCTACCCGTTCCAGTGGGACCTTGACAAACTGAAGTATCTGGGCATCCATTTGTCACATAATGCACATAGAGGAGCCATGCGAAATAATTATGATCCCTTCTACTCCCAACTCCAACAAGACCTGACCAGATGGAAAATCCTCCCACTAAACCTATACCAGAGGGTGGAGGTGATCCGGATGGTGGTTCTACCCCGGGCCCTCTGTCTCTTTCAAAATGTACCCCTACACATGCCAACCAAATTATTCCGGATGTGGAATAAGGCAATCTTGGAATTCATCTGGTCAAGCAAATGCCCGAGAGTGAGATTCTCTGTTCTCTCGCTCCCCAAGAAACTTGCGGGTCTTGCTCTCCCTAACCTAAAACTCTATAACTGGGCTTCCCATCTCTCTCTCTTAGCTATTCGATATATGAGGGCATCCCCTGCACTCTGGAGAGAGACAGAAGAGGAGCTTTTTCCTTATGATGACCTTATCAAGGCCACCTTATACCAGATCATCCCATACGCGGCCAGGGCCCCCTCTAACCCCTGGATCCAATACCAGATTAAAACTTGGAACACGATCCACAAGCAGTTTTCTTTACAACCATTTTTAATGCTGCTCTGCCCGATTGCCCTGCTTGAAAACTTCCCCCCTGCCCAGATCGATCATATATTCCGGGGTTGGGGTCACCTGAAACTCTCCTTCCTCTTGCAATTTTTGAGTGGCCCCACTTTTAAATCATTTAAGGAGATGCTCAGGTCACACCAGCTTCGCCAGATGGACTTTTTCAGATACCTTCAGTTGAGACATTATTGGTACTCCCTCCCTGCTGCTTCTCTCAGTCCAGAGGGATGTCCCCCTCTTATCTTTTTTTTTTTTTTTATTTTTATTTTAGTCTTTGGTAACTGGGTAAGGCCCACTAGGGACGAGTGCCTGTTTTCAGTGGTGACCTGTGAGCACTGGGCAGTTAAGTGACTTGCTCTGTCACACAGTATGCAAGTGGAGGTTGTGAGAATCAAACTCGGGTCTGGTCTGCTGGATGTACCAAGTTCGTTCACACCTCGTTCCTCTAACCTCTAGGCTATACTGCCAGCCCTCATCAGCCTCCTCCAGGGTCTGGTCTCCTCTCCACAGGGATACCACATGCAATCTCTAGCTTTTATAAGGCCCTCATAGATGCAACAGGTGACAGCCCCAGGTTAATTCTTGATAAATGGAATGAGGAACTGGGGGTGAATATTACACCTCAACTATGGAACACAAGCTGCCTTGCCATCTCTAAACTCACCTTCTCTTATAACTGGCGTCTTTTCGCCTAGCAACTCCACATCAGGTACTTTTGTAGCCCGACTATCATCTCCCACTACCTCCCAGCAGGCTCTGCTCAGTGTTGGCGCCAATGTGGACACCCTACAGCACGCCACTCACATATTTTCTGGTTATGCCTCAAGTTACCACCATTTTTGACATCTTTGAGCCTGGAATTGGAGGTCCTTTTTGGCCAGTTGGTCTCCCTCACTGGAGAACTCTTTGTGTTGCATATACTCCCCCAGGACTTCAGAGACCCACATAAGCGATATCTCCTTGGTGTGGTCCTCCTGGCAGCCAAGAAGGCCATAACAAGGCACTGGCTCACAGCCCAGGTTCCCACAGTCCGGGAATGGAGGGACATAGTCAACCTCATATACAAGGCTGAGAGGATCTCTTTCCTCCTGAATGATAGACTAGAGCAATGCCCTCTGCGATGGATTATATACATCATGGCTAAAGATCCAAACTTCGTCCCCTAGAGCATGTGGAACCCTTCCGGGTGAGGGTGAGGGTGAGGGCCTCACTGGTGGAAGGGGAGACGGTCTGAGTTTATGTGTCATGTACCGCTGAATGTGAAAGATTGAACTCCACTGGGTATGGGGTCCTCCCCCTTCCCCCTTCTTTACGTCTTCCCTAGCCCCCTTTCTACTTTTTAATCAATAGGAGGCTGAACATGTATATAGTTATTTCTATTCCTCATGTCTGAGTCTCCAACAAACTGTATCCGTGTCTGTATAACTGTACAGCGTTTATTCTAGGAACCAAATTTGGTGGGTCAGATGACCCACTGGCTACTGAAAAGGTGGGTCATTTCAAGAAAAATGTGAGTCATACGTGACATTTCTTTAAAAAATTGTACAGAATTTTAACTGATGCGGCATCAGTATCATAAGCTGATGAACTATTACAGCAAGTGCAGATCAACAGGGGAGGTGCGAGTTGTGACTCGGAAAATAAACGGCATTTACATGATGTCAGAGGTGGATAGCAGTTTACAAGAAGACACTGACATCTCTGTCACTGCCGAGCATCAATCAAGATCATAGGCCTGAGGCAACAGCCAGAGGTCTTGTGTCCATCCAGCAGTAGTGTCTGTTCGCAGTGTGATAAACTGTGAATTTTTGCCAGCAAAAAAAATAAAAAGCACCACCCTTGCACTCTTATGAGAGACAGAGACAGAGAAGAGATATTAATCATTTTGGAAGAATACACAGAGGCATTAATAAACAAACAGCCCTAGTTAGAGTCCTGATAGCAGTTACAGCTCTAAGGTCATCAGGCTAACTATATTAAGATATTTATAACCTATTATTACTTTAATATGAGGCATGATATCAAGAGGGATAAATTAAAATATCAGTCTCAGTTCGGTTATGTGCTGAACTGTAAGTCAGTCAGTGCAGTCCCCATGCTGGAATAACCTCCTCTTTTTTTTTTCCCTCCAAATATTGATTGCAGAAAGAAAATCAAATTCAGCCTGGCAAGGTCCCTCAGCCGCAACAGTCAGCATATAATTGACTCTAGTAGCAGACAGTCTATTTCTCATGGTAGTTTTTACAATGTTCTGGGCACTGAAGCCCCTCTCACAGTCTGCTGTATGGACTGGGGCAGTTAATGCCAATGCAGCCAGTGTCAAAAGATTTGGGAAGTCTGACTTATGATATTTGTTTATGAACCCCCAAAGAGTTTGCATGTTGTCCCTCGGGTTTCCCCCTCTCACAACAAGTGGCTTCAGCAGTTCCCATTCTGCTTTGGTGCAGTCTACATCCACAAGTGGTGGTGCCACTGTCTCAAACTGTTTGTGTCTCTGCTCTTGACCGTAATGATCAAGCAGCACGTGAATTTGTTCATTTTCCCCGGTTTCCAGATCGTCTTTAGAAAGGCTGCTGACAGGCCTAAGACCCAGTACTCCAAAAGCAGCCAACTTGTTTCTGTCATACCCAGGGGAACTGTCTTTTAAATTTGCAGCCAACTGGTCAATGAAGTGGTCCTTGATTGAAAGGTTTTTGCCTCCCCTTAGTATGTGATACCCCTTGAACACCAGCTGTCCCTCCTCATCTTCCTGGATATACTGTATCCTTCTCCACTTCACGTAGATACATTTTTTTCCTTTGTTCCAGATTTTATTTTTTCTAAATCAGAGAAGCACTTCTCCAGACTGGCACGGACCATCGAGATGTCCAGATCTCTTTTCTGAAACATTACACTAAGCTGGGTAATTACAGCAAGTACATCCATTAGCATATAGGTTGTCATTATAAAGTCATATTTGGACATTTTTAAGGCATAACCTTTTGCTCTAGCATCCGTCTCATTGCACAAAAAAGTGAGAAGGGAGTCTAGGGTGTGATGAACGGTCTCAACCGCTTTGTAAACTGCTATCCACCTCACATCATGGACCTCCTTCACTTTTAGAGTTGGTTCCTCCAGCATTTCTTGTATTTGTTTTAGTTTGTCAAGTCTTTTGGCTGATCTTTTAAAATGGTAGAAAATACCAGTTAGCACCTCTTGGTATTCTTTTAGGTAGGGGACAGAGTCTGCTGCTTGTGAACTACATAGTGCAACCCTATGAGCAACACAATGTATATTTACTAGCATTGGGTTTTCACGCAGCATGTGGCCAGTGACTCCCTCATCAGTCCCTGTCATGACTTTTGCTCCATCACTTCCCAATCCCATTACTTTTTTCATGCTAATTTTTTTCCTGGCTAGGAATTGCTTTAATTCTTTAGCTATCCCTGCTCCAGTGGCATCAGAGCTCTGTAAGTTCTCTAGAAAATGAGTAGATTATGGCCCGCCCGTCGGCGCAGCAGTTGGATTTCCACTTGCGACGGTAGCGACCGGGTTAAGGAGCGAGCTCGGGTCGCTGGAAGACCAGCCGGGGGGGGAGGCAGCTTGAGTGTCCCACGGCTGCTCGCTGTCTCGAGAGAGGGAAAGGATCGCGACCCAGTGCTGAAGCGACCACTGGTGGAGGCTGGTGGTAGAGCAGCACGTTGGGGTCATTAGGGGTGGTGCGTGACAGACGTCACGCACCTTAAGAAAAGCCAGGAAAATCGCTCGCTGGCCTCCGGATGATGGCTGTCTGTTCCTGAGGACCTCCAGTGCCTTCCCGGTGCCTCCTATTCCCCAGCAGCATCCCCAGGCCCTAGAAGTGCGTGCTAGGGTTATCCCCCCCCCCGGTGCCTTCCCCCTCGGAGGAGAGGGAACCGCCTGGTAAAGGGATACACCGGGATATCCTGGGGGTCGGCTGCGATCTGGGGATCAGAGGGAAGGCTGGGTAAGGACAGAAGGGGTCGGGGGGAACTTGGTAGAGCACGGGGGTGGAAAATAGATTACACACACAAAAAAAATAAAGAAAATGAGTAGATGGAACAAAACTTTCAGGTTCAAGCACTCTTGCATACAATACTAGTTTTTTGGCGACAGTGATGTCTGTGCTCTCATCACAAATTAATGTGATGTATGGGCTATTTTCTAATTTTTTACTTGTCTCCTGCCTAATTACCAAGGCTATGCATTCGAGGATGTCATTAGCTGTAGTTTCTGATGAATACGAGGCATTCTTGGCCACAGACAGTTTGTCAACAAAAGGACAATCTAAACTAGACAAAAATTCCATTAAACTTGTATATTTATGAACTGGCAAGTTTTCTTTGGCCATCCAATAGACACTCTTCATGGCAACTAGAATAGCTTGTTCTTTTTCAGATACAGCTTTTCTGAATGCATGCTGCAAATCCCCCTGCATATTTTCAGCTGCCATAGCATCTCTGTGATCTGCCGAGTTAGCATGCTTAGTCAGGGTGCTTGTCCTGAAATTGTCAGTGCCAGAAGTCAGAGTATTTTGTTTCTTTCTACTGATGCCTACAGCACAAGTCATCACATTTTTTTTCTGAATTATATCTCAATCACCTGTACATTGTGAGCCAGCGGCCCTGAAAATTACGTTTAATACTGGCAACTAAGTAGTTCACAGGCAGCAGACTCTAAATCAAGTTGTGACTGGCTAGCACTGTCACCAGGTCCCAACTGTGTGTCCGCCACAGTGACGGACAACACAGCCTGCGTCTCGGAGGACAGAACTGGCACCATATTGCTCCCATTTGAATTTTTAGAAGACCCTGATCCTGACGCAGCAGTACATAGTCTCTTAGGTGCAGAAGACCTGAAAAATGTTTTAATGTTCACTTGATTTTTTTTGCCATGACTGCTTTATTTTATAAAAGCTGCAGCAGGCCTTGTTTTTTTTTATATTCTAGTTCTTCCAAGGAGGGCGACTGAGGAAGTAAGTAAGAATGACGAATAATGAGGTTGGTGTGTCACTGACAAAATGTTTTAATAAAAAACAATTTCTGACAAATGTCCTGTGTCTGAGTTTTATTTTATTTTTACATTAATACACCATATGCAAACAAGGTAGAGTGTACAGTCAGAGGGAATTCAGAACACTCTAGCAGTCGGTCACTGTCTGCTTGCTCCTTTATTTTTTTCTGTCCCACCCATCCTTTTTCCTAAAATTAAAGTTTCTGCTGTGTCTTATTTCCTTTTCTAATTGCAGATATATATATTTTTTCTAGGGACATGGATATGTTGTTCATCCACACTCATTGGCAGGTATCCTTGCCGCTTTAAATCTTGCCGGAAGGTCTTCAAGCTTGCTCCTCCCACCCACCCGGGTGGTATAACTCTCGGCTCCGCCCCATGACGCCAGATCTTCCTTACGCGGCAAGCTCAGGTTCCCTCCTTAACGCTCTGCGTTTGTGACTGTTCCTATTTCTCCGTTTGCGGATTTAAAAATAAATTTTGCAAAAAGACTTCAGTCTTCTATCCCTCTGACTACGATGGACAATCGACTCCGGTTGGAGATGCCCATGCGGGCAGAAGATGTCTCAGACGGATCCACACTCCACGTGTGTCTACTGTAGGCCTTGAGCACGACCCGCGGGCTTGCGACCTGTGCTCATCTTTCTCGGCCTCGTCCTCGAAGACCGTGCTGCCCGATTGCAACTGGGCCGTCCGAAGCGTTTCCCTCGGTGAAGTCCAAGGAGGCCGGTTGGCGGTGTCCAGCGGCGG
This sequence comes from Neoceratodus forsteri, assembly GCA_016271365.2. Taxonomy (NCBI): domain Eukaryota; kingdom Metazoa; phylum Chordata; order Ceratodontiformes; family Ceratodontidae; genus Neoceratodus; species Neoceratodus forsteri. Next base: position 34,803,322 of record CM028133.1, on the reverse strand, counting down.
CGGTTCGGGCGGATCAGCTCGAAGGATGGTCAGCCCTCAAGAGGAGGCGGCGCGGGCAGAGTCTTCCTCGGCCGCGCATTTATCCCGCTCTCTGGGTTCTTCCTAGCGGCTTCTTTTAAGGAGCTTTGTCTGTCCCTCTCCACTAAAGGAGAAGGGCCTGCGTCTGCTGGACCTTTTCTCGGTCAAAAAGAGGGACAGGGGTAATCCCTCCGTCAGCGCTCTTGGGGCGGGAAAGGTCCTCTCCCGGACCGTCGGCCGGATCGACCGCTCGGCTGGCCACTGGCCTCACGGTGTCCCGTCAGGTCAGTTGACCGAGACTCCACCGATGAAGTCGAGATTTTTCGACCCTTTAGACAGAGCTGTCGCCTTTAGCAGCCGAGATTCCCCTCTCCCGGTTCCCCGGGAGGAGTTGAGGATCCGTGGGCTCGCCTGTGCCTCCGGTTCGGAGCCCTCGGATGGACCATCCGAGCCGAAGAGTGCGGTTCCGGCCGAACCTCCCGCACCGACCTCGGAAATTCCGGGACTCTCGGTCTCGGTCTCGGACCTCTTGGCGGTCAGCGATCCCACCGTCATGGCGGTCTCGGTCTCGGCTTGCCCTGAGTAAGCGGCGTCGCCGCTCGTCCTCGTCCTCCTCCTCGGATGAGAGGCAGCGTGGCGTAGTTCGTCGGCGATGCGAGGACCTTGTATGTTACAACAGCTCCTCCTGGCGGGGAATAAGCCGACCCGTCGCCTTCCGGCCATTAAAGTAACTGTCACGGGCGGCCGACGCACAACCCCTCGACTTATCCGAGGAGCCTATACCCAGGCCAGTTGTTCGGCCAAAACCAGCTGCTCCACCGATTCCGGTGGAACCTCCGCCTCCACAGCCACCAATTGGGGCTCCGACCAAAGATTCTCGGTCGGCTAAGGGTCTACCCCATCGGCTGTCAGTTACCCTCACTCCCGACCGACCTCGGCAGGTGAAGGGTGGCTCAGGCCAGAGGCAGCTCTTGAGGACTCTTCCGAGTCGAAGATGATTCTCCTTTTTCTCCAGCGACTGGACTTGGAGTCTTCAGGAAGGTCAGTCAATGGAGCGATAGCCGTCGTCCTTCCTAGGACTGCTTGGCTCATCTCGGAGTCTACGGGATGGAGCTCGAACCGTTCCAAGCGGGCCAGGTATCCCCTCACGGAGATTCTGGACGAGGGATTCTCCGACGGAGGCCTTTCCAGTGGCCGAGGCCATAGTGGGTCCGGCACTGGAGCTTTGTGGCGCCCTGCTTCCTGCCCTGCGCCTTGGCCAGGATGGCCAGGAAATATCCGGTCCCCGGTTCCTTGTCCGGTTTTTGGAACACCCCTCTGCTGAGGGGTTGGTTACCGACAGCGTTTTCGGCGCGCCGGCAGCGCCAGGGATGTGGACAAACCTCCTGACAAGAGTCAAGAAGTGGACTATGTCGGGCAAAAGTCTCGCTGCGTCCTCTCTCGCTTCGTCAGGCCAGTTGGCGTCCTCATGGCACATTTTTCTCATGCCCTGTTGGGCTCCTGGATGAGGTCATCCCTCATCTTCCGCCCGATCTGCAGACTACGGTTAAGCAGGTGCGGGACCAGGGCAGGAGCAGTGGCCAAACAGCAGCTCAGACTGCTTTGGATACAGGGGACTCATGTGCCAGATCGGTGGCGGCGCGGTGGCTATGCGTCGGCGGGCTTGGCTGAGGATATCCACCTTTACTTTGGATACCCAGCACAAGTTGGCGGATGTTCCCTTTTTGGGGACTGACCTCTTCGGCCCTGGGGTGGAAGGTCACCTGCAGAGGATCGAGAAGTCCAATGCCACCTTGGACTCGGTCTCTTCCGCTCAGAAGGACAAAGGCCGCAAACCACAGCCTAAGCCCTTTCGTCCTTCTGTGCCCCGGCGCGCCCGACCCAGCAACGTCAGGGCCAGCAGGCTCGGCCTTGGCATCCCAAACCCAAGCCGCCGGCTTCCTCTAACAGGAGGCAGGGAGGAAAGGGCCCAGGAGGTCCCTCGGCCGGTCCCTCCTCCAAGCCTGCCCAGTGACGGGCTGAGGGGTGTCGCCCCCATCCCCGTCACCTTACCCCTGGGTCCCCCCGTGGGGGGGCGTGCTCCGGCACTTCCGTTCCGCCTGGTCCGCTGTTACCACGGACAGGTGGGTCTTGGAGGTGGTGGGAAGAGGCCTGCCTCTGGAATTCGAGCAGGCACCACCCTTCAGAGCCGTCGCCCCTCGGGGGGCCTGGATCCCCAGCCTCACTGGCGGCTCGTCGAGCCGACATCGCTCTCCTCCTCCAGAAGGAGGTGGTAAGAGAGGTGGTGGACCCTCCTTCAGACCCAGGGTTTGTGTCCAGGTACTTCCTGGTTCCGAAGCGGACGGGGGGCTGGCGCCCCATTCTCGACCTACACGACCTAAACAAGTTCCTAAGGTCTCGAACCTTCAGGATGGTCACTCTGGCTCAGATAATACCATCCTTGGAACGCGGCGTGTGGTTCTGCTCTCTGGACTTGCAGGACGCGTTTTTTCACGTCCCTATCCGTCCGTCTCACCAGAGATTCCTTCGCTTCCGAGCGGAAGGATCCCTCTTCGAGTTCCAAGCCATGCCCTCGGCTTGTCTCCAGCTCAGGGTCTTCACCAAATGCATGGCAGTGGTGACAGCATTCCTCTGGGCCCGGGGTCGGGTGTACCCTTACCTGGACGACTGGCTGATAGCAGCTCCCTCCAGGAAGGAGGCGGAGTGGTCAGAGATCTGGCCCTCAGGTCTGCTCTCAACTGGGCCTCCTTATCACGAGGCCAAGTGGGAACTCGAGGCGAAGCAGGTGATTCTATTCATCGGCGCCAGCTCGACTCTCTTGAGCCAGGCGCGGCTCCGGCGGACAGGGCGAGGTTCTTTCCTCCTTTGCCCGATCATTTCTGGTTGGGCAATTGCGCCCTGCCGGGACTTCCTCGCCTCCTGGGTCTCATGGCGGCCTGCACCAGCGTGGTCCGTTGGGCCCGCTGGAACATCGTCCCCTTCAGTGGGGACTGGCCAGCCAGTGGTCTGCGCTTCTGCGATCCCTTGGACCAGCAGCCGGTGACACAGGGGATGTGGGCAGCTTCTCCAGTGGTGGACCGTTCCAGATCATTTGCAGGAGGGCATCCCGTTCGTCCGCCCGAGCAGGCGGTCTCTCTGTCGACCGATGCCTCTCTGATGGGTTGGGGTGCCCATCTGGGGAACACCGGGCTCATGGCCTCTGGTCCCCGGGAGTCCCGATGCCACATCAACCTGCTGGAGCTCGAGGCGGTCCGCCTAGCTCTCACCGCCTTTGCTCCGTTCCTCCGGGGTCAAGTGGTCCGAGTCAGGCGGACAATACCACGACCATGTACTATCTAAACGCCAGGCGGGGCAGCTCCATGCTTCTATGCAAGGAAGCTCTCCGCATTTGGTCACTCGTGCGCAGCCTGGGCGGATCTCCTAGCCATTCACGTGGCAGGAGCCTCCAACACCCTGGCCGATGCCCTGGGCGGATAGGGGCTGCATCCCACAGTGGTCTCTCCTGCGGAGGTAGTACAGCATCTGTTCTCCCTTTGGGGCACACCTCAGGTGGACCTGTTTGCCTCCATGGAGAGCAGAAGCTGAGTCTGTTCCATGCCGCCCCCTCAGCGGGGCTCGCTGCAGGGGATGCCTTCTGAGGCAATGGACCCCGGGCCTCTTTTCCTTTCCCCATTTCCTTGATCCACAAGGTGCTTCTCAAAGCGAGGAGGGACAAGGCGCAGGTGATTCTGATAGCCCCAGACTGGCCTCGCCAGTTCTGGTACCAGATCTCCTCAGTCTCAGCTCCAGGACTCGCGGCAGCTTCCAGCTCGCCCGGACCTGCTCTCAGTCAATCAGGGAAGGTGTTCCATCCGGACCTTCAATCCCTGCACCCAGCCCTGGTTCCTGGCGGCTAGAGTTCCAGGCCTTGGGTCTTTCGAGCGAGGTCCTCAATGTAGTTGAGCGTCCCGTAAGGAGTCGACCAGAAAATGCTATGCCTTCAAATGGAAAAGGTTTTCCATTTGGTGTCAGGGCAAGGGCTTGGACCCTTCCTCCTGTTCCTTGGCAAGCATCTTGGACCATTTATGGTCCCTTTCTAGTCAAGGGCTTAGGTCGACGACCCTAAGGGTGCACCTGGCAGCCATCTCTGCTTACGTGCGGGCCGGGAAGCAGTCGGTGGCGCAGGAGAAGGTGGTCTGGCGCTTTTTCAAGGCCTTGATCACATTTCCCTCAGTCCGGGAACCCCACCTCCGTGGGATCTACTGCTGGTACTGGCAAAGCTCATGGGCAAGCCATTCGAACCTATGCACAGGTGTGCTCTCTCTCACCTGTCGTGGAGACCGCCTTCTTGGTGGCTATCCGTCAGCCAGAAGGATGGGAGAGCTCCAGGCGCTTCCATCAGTCTCCTTACCTGGTCTTCCACAGGGACAAGCGTCTCTCACGCCCCACCGAAATTCCTTCCGAAGGTGGTGTCAGTTTCACCTTAACCAGGTGTTGACTCTGCGGTGTTCTACCCCAATCACACCTCGGAGGCCGAATCGGCTCCATACTCTGGACCCTAGAAGGCGCTCGCTTATTATAAGGGCGCCTGCGGCTGAAGTCGGGAGAGGTTAGCCAGCTGTTTGTCACCTACGCTGAAGCGTCCGCTCTGCAGACCTGCAGCCAGCGGACGATAAGCAGGTGGGTAACCTCCTGCATAGATCTCTGCTATAAGTTGGCGGGCATGGAGCCTCCCAGAGGATAGAGCTCATTCTACCAGTACTGCTGTGAGTGGCTGCTTCCAGGGCGTCCCTATCCAGGAAATCTGCAGGGCTGCTACCTGGAAGTCAGCAAACACCTTCATTACCCACTACCACATCGACCTTGAGTCACGCCGGGATGCTGGTTTTGGGGCCTCGAGTTCTCAGTCTCTCTTTCCCAAGTAAGTATATGGGGTGTGCGTCTTGCCTCCCTCCTCCCGGAGAACTGCTAGGAGTCTGCCAATGAGGTGTGGATGAACAACATATCCATGTCCCTAGAAATACAGGTTACTCACCTGTAACAGGAGTTCTAGGAATGGTATATGTTGTTCATCCTACGACTCTCAGTTCTCCCGGCTCGACGCACAACCTGAGCTTCCAGCGGGCCAGATCTGGCGTCATGGGGCGGAGCCGAGAGTTATACCACCCGGGTGGGTGGGAGGAGCAAGCTTGAAGACCTTCCGGCAAGATTTAAAGCGGCAAGGATACCTGCCAATGAGTGTGGATGAACAACATATACCATTCCTAGAACTCCTGTTACAGGTGAGTAACCTGTATTTTTTGACCGTTCATTTTAATAATGCAGCTCTCTGGCTTTCCCTATCTGACTCCAATGTGTAAAAGCAAAGACAGAGCCCTGCCCCTTGCTTCTTTACTCAAGTTCACTTCTTAGACTCACTCTTAATAAATCTGTTTCTTTACCTGCAGTAAACTACATGAGATGAGAAGTTCAAGATTCAGCCCCCCTCACTTCCTTGCTGTGATAAAATATTTGATTTTGTTTTAATCTTCTGAGGTTCCTTCCAGTGGATGCTGTCAATATATCCCCCACACTCTGGCTTAATTCACAGTCAGTGTGGTTATGTATTTTTATTAATGATTATGAAATCTGCACACTTGCCTCACACACAGTTTGAAATTTTTGTGGGAGGAGGTGGAATTCAGAGAAATATTTATAAATCCGCTTTCCTTCACAGTTTATCAGATATTGACTGCTCAAGCTGTGTAATCAGATGGAGACAAAAAAGGTGAAAAAGACAGCCCCCCCTTTACACACACAACCCCTCTCCTGTATTCTTATCCGTTTATTTTTTCAATTCTTTTAAGTCTACTGTGGCTTTTTAACTTAACTAGACAGCCCCCCTCACTCTCTTTGCTTCAATTTCTACCTTTCCTGTGCTGCAATTGAATTCTGCTATTAAGTGAGATAGAGCAACCCTCCCCCACACAGAGATCTGACTCTGTTCTATAAAATGTCCACTCTGGCTTTATATTTCTTCACTTTAAGTAGTTCTGGAAAAGCAATTTATTTTCTTTGCCTTTTCTTAGTAGGTAGATGGTTCAGAGGGCAGAGGCCCCACAGCTCTGCCTTGCTGCAGTCTCAACTACCCTCCCCTATCACAGTTGTTTTAGTATCAATCCAGTTGTCTGTAATATTTCATAAAATAATCCAAAATCTACTCTCTGACAAATATGCGTGATAGTAAAGTATATACACTATCAGAATCAGCGATTTTAGCGACAACGAACGCAATTACAGCTCAGTCTTTAAAGAACTACTGTACAAGCTGAAGCAGCTCACTCCACGAAGGTGACTCCAAAGTGTGCAACAAGAGAAACAGTGTGGTTTTGGTAGCTCTTTTCTGTACCATGTGATGTGTCTCAGTGCCCATCACATGGTCCACAACGGAAGCACCGGCCCCTTGCATCCAAATCAGCCATTCATTGGTTGAATACTGTCAGAAACACCCCCACTGTGCTGGCAGCTGCCCTTATAATCTCTAGTCAGAGATCATGTATAAATATTAAACTTCACAAGACTGAAAATAAACTTCTCTCTGGGATGGGGAGGCTCTTACAGCTTTTAAGTCTGAGTTGTATTTGCTGAAATGGGCGATAGGATCTAATGCACGACTAGCTCCTAAATTCAGAGTACTACCTGCTTACATGACAACCGTGAACTTACTGTGCATCCAACAGTAAAGCTCACGTTCTTGGTAGCTGATCTTTAACATGTGATGTCTCTTGGTGAACATCACATAGTACAAAACAGAAGTGCCCTTCCTTTGCATCCATAATCAGCCATTCTGTGGCTGAATACCAGAATAAACGTCCGCCCCCAATGACTGTAGTGCGAGAGACCTCCATAGATTTGCCAGTCAAGGGTCTCCGTCAAGCATTCTTTGTTTCCCCCAAACAATAAAAAAAATTATTAAACACAAAGGGATTGTGTCCTTCCATTTGTTTGAGCCGTAAATTGATCTTGAAAAAAAGCATGATCTCCAGTACTACTGTAATAGTCTGCAGGTGGCTCGGCTCTTCTGGTGCAAACTACTTGCCGTGTAATAATCTCCCTTGAAACAGACGGGAAACTGTATCGGAGTTGTGCTGGTGGTGTTTATATAGCTTTTACATGTCAGGCAGCATGTTACTTCTAAGTGGCAACCCAATTCACCATATCTGAGCAGATTGCCCTTGTATGAGCGCCATGACTTTATTACAGCAGCAGAAGCTAGAGGATCGTGATCTGTTCCCTCGATCGGAAGGAATGATCACCGAGAACTCACAAAAAGCTATCTCTGCTAAGCGATGTATGTATTACTGTGAAGACGGAATAGATCGCGTTTGCGCTTTCTCTAGCTTCTATTGCTCTAAAGTCAGAGCGCTCTTACAAAGCAAGGTAATCTGCTAAAAATATGGAGAATCTAGGTCGTCACTTGGATTGCTGCCTGACATGTAAGCTACATAAACACCACCAGCACAACATAGATGCAGCTTCCAGGCATCTCAAAACTTGAAAGGATTATTCTACTCATCTAGCTGTTTGCAACAGCAGGAGAGCCAAGACGTTTGCAGACTAATAAGTACTGGAAAGCATGCTTTTTTACAATAATTTTGTGGCTCAGACAAACAGATAAATGCACAATCGGTGTTTGTGTTTAATTTGGTCAGACCGCTCTCAGCTGCCAGTGCCAGTGCCAAACAAAACAGTGAGTCCCTCTGAATCTGACACGCCCCCCCAAAAGGCGTTCTTCACTGTCAGTCCTCCAGGTTCAGCCGCAGAACACGTCCCCGGGGATGAACACCTCTTAGTGCCTTTGGATCTAAAGCGTGCATGCTCATATTTCTTAAACTTGCAGACGCAGCTAAAGACCCATGCAACAATATAAATAGGGGACATGCTTGCCATCGAGCGTGCCAATGGCGCAGTCCCGTGGCCTGAAATGAGCACTGACTGTATTTAATGAATTGTTGACTGCTTGTACCCTGTTGGAAGAAACAAAAAGGGTAAAAAAGCTAATAAAGATTATATTTACAAAAAAAAAAGGAATCGAGATGGAGGCTCTAAACCACAGAGCCAAGGGCCATTGGAAAGTGCAGACACTGGTAAACCCAACAGAGGGGTGTTGGAACTGCCATGGCAAGCCCTAACTGAATTGATCCGGTCTATGGATTAGAAAAATTAGAAAACATTTGGGTGAATGCTTGTAAGCGAGGGTTCCGAGAACCTGTTACAGGCCTACAGTCGGGCAGTGGCGGGGACTCCGGATACCCTGGCTCCAGTCCGTGTTCGTCCTCTCACCCTTTTCCCTCGGTCCCCTTGGTTCGATGGGGATTTGAGGGATATGAGGCGAGTAGGGCGAAGGTTAGGACGTTGCTGGTGGGGATCTGGCCGGGATGCCGACAGACTTAGACTGGCAATCTCCCATAAGAAGGCAGAATTCCTGTCCAGGGAGATCGCTGCAGCTCAGAACCGACCAGCTTAGCTCTTTTGAACTGTGGACAGACTGTGCAGTCCAGCCTGTCTGCAAGTTTGAAGAGCATTTCCTCAGGATAAATGTGAGTTTGCTGGCTTCTTTGCTGATAAGGTTGCTAACATCAGGTCTGAGATCCGCTCAGCACGCTCTGTGGGGGGATGGTGGTCGGTGTGGGGTCGCTGCTCCTTGGTTCTGCTGGATGGAGTTTGAGCGGCCGGAGATCGTGGATGTCATGCGGAGTCTCCAGGGCATGCACCCAACTTGCTGTAGTTTGGACCAAGGCCCTACTCGCCTTTTATTAGGTTGTATTGATGTCATCGGCCCAGCCCTTGCAGAGACAGTCTGGTGTTCACTGGAGTCTGGTGAGTTTCTGTGCGCCCTGAAGGAAGCGGTGGTAACTCCCCTTCTCAAGAAATCTTCACTTGACCCAGACTGCCCTGCTAACTACAGACCTTTGTAGGGAATGGTTATTGAGAAACTTGTGGTGCTACAACTGGAGAGACTGCTTACCATCCATGACATCTGCGACCCTCTCCTCCAATCCAGTTTTCGTAAAAGGCGTAGTACGGAGACTGCTCTGGTTTGGGTACTCCATGATCTCTTGATTGCGAGAGATCAGAAACACTGTTCCATCTTGGTACTTCTAGAGCTCTCTTAAGCTTTCAACACCGTGGACCATGGGGTACTGCTGGAATGTCTGCAAGTCATCCGTGGCCTGTCTGATACGGTCCTCAGATGGTTCCGTTCTTTCCTCACTGGCAGATCTCAAAGAGTGGTCTTGGGGATTTATTCTTCTGAGTCATTCTGTCTGCCATGTGGGGTGCTGCAGAGTTCCGTGCTGTCCTCATGTTGTTCACAGTGTACATGCTGCCATTAGGAGACATTGTGAGGTGGTATGGGCTGGGTATTCACAGCTATGTAGATGATACTCCGCTCTACTTGTCCATTGTGCCTGAGCAGGATAGTGCACTCTGTGTTTAACAACTGTCTTGTAGAAATCCAGGGATGGATGAATACCAACTGGCTGAAACTGAATTCAGTCAAGACTGAGGTGTTGGTAGTGGATCCTGGTCACCAGATAGAGGGGTCCGCGGCAGGATGTTCCTCAGGGCTTTGGCTTGGGGTGCCCAGTTGCGAACCTCTGAACGGGCTTGAAATTTGTGGGTAATACTTGATGGGCTGACACTTCGTTTTCAGGTGTCAGCCGTGGTTAAGTCCTCTTTTTATCGTCTAAGGAACATCTCCCGGATTAAGCACCTAGTTGTGTCTGATGACCTTCCAACTCTGATCCATGCCTTTGTGACCTCTCGCCTGGACTACTGTGACTCCCTTTATCTAGGGCTTCCGGGGGTTGATGTCTGCCGCTTGCAGCTGGTGCAAAATGCTGCGGCCATCATCTCAATCCAGTCATATTACACCTGTGCTGCGCAAACTGCTCTGGCTGCCAGTTCAGTGACGGATCACCTTCAGGGTTGGTTTGCTGACCCACAAAGTCCTACACGGACTGGGAACAAGCTACCTGCACGATCTCCTGCACCCTTACTGCCCCTTCTGACCGCTCTGCTTGGCAGACGAGGGATTGCTAGAGATTCCCAGGGTACGGTTAAAAACTTATGGATCGCGGGCATTTTCATTCGCAGCCCTAACCCTGTGGAATTCTCTGCCTTGTTGACTGTGAGAGTGCCTGACACTGGAGAGCTTCAACATTGCTTTAAAAACTTATCTATTTGGGCTTGCCTTTTGTGATACTATTACCTAGTCCTCGTTGAATTACTGTAGTTATGTTTTTAAATGACTGTCGGTGACTGTTTTTAGAATTTTAGTATTTTTAGGCATTTTGTTTGTACTGTACAGTGCTTTAGTACTTTGTGAATAGTGCTTTAAAAATAGTTATTTTCTTAAACTTTTTATTTATGGTATTTCATAACACACAGCACATACTGTATTCACTGAATACACACAATCATGCAAAGAACAGCACAGAGAAACAATGTACAGGTTAAACAACACAATCTGAATACTTCCAGAATAAAATGTCCATTCTTCCAACTGAACTGACAGATATTTTACAGGAGCTAAAGTCCAACAAGATAATAGTGTAGAAGAGTCCACTCTCACCTGTTCTACTGCTTACAGGATATTCGCCAAAATTTCTTGCCCCTTGCAGGATAGAAATAAAGTGCTTGGGAGGCTGATCTCACCAAATTGAAGCCAAACAGAAGACTAAGTAGATGGTCTGGACTCAGTTAAGTTGAAATTTCACCCCTACCCAATTAGCGCATACCAGATGGCTGGTAGGGAAACAGGCTATTTCAAGGATATTTAAAAAGTGCACAAATTGAGTGGAGCTACCCGCTCTGTAAATGAGGCAGTCACAAAAATGGGTAAGAAGTAAACATGTAAACGTTATATTATTAGAGCGGTACCTACATGGTGCCAACACTTGGCATGACTACCATTATAAGCTTTAATATTGGAGAAGTTAAGCTCAGATAAATTTATTTAACAAATAGTGCCCTGAAAAGACAGGGCAGGCAAATGAAGCAGCACAACCCCCTTATTCAGTCCTCAGTCATTGGGATCGAGCTCAGTTTCCTCTTCCATCTCCGATGAAACCTGATAGGCCTCAAGTATTTTAGCCGCAAGCACTGTTGCAGCATCTGGATCCATAAATATGTGAGTCTTACGCGTCACACTTGTAAATGCACTGGGAACAGGAGTTGGTCCCAAACTCTGTTCTCAAGAAGAGACTTCTTAGTCTCTTGCAGGGCTTTTTTCCTGGTCTGGGTTTGGGAAGAAATATCTGGAGATAAGGCAATTTTGTTACTTTCTCAAATCAGGTCTCCCCTCTGCCAAGCCGCGTGTAGTAAGCTAATTCGAGCCTCCAGGCTTGAAAGTGTAGCTGTTGCAGTGAGGGCTCGCTCTCTGGCGTTGCTCCGTGGCCAAGCTGCCACAGGGATGGCAAAGGCCTTTATCACGTAGATACCAGAGTTCTCGGGTAGCAGATTCAAATTTGAGAAATTAAATTGGTTACTGCTGCCAGAATCTCTGATTCCCCAGCCAGCCTGGGAGGGAAGCCAATAATGCGGACAGTCATCTGTCGGTGTGTGTTTTCCAGTGCCTCAAATCCTGGCGCGGAGAAAACAGAAGTCCTGCATAATAGCCGCGTTCGTCTCTCGCTGCTGTTCAGCCTCCGAGGTAAGCTCTGTTATTTGTGTGGTATTACACTGGACCTTCGAATCAAGTTCAGTAAATTTGGCCTCCATTGCTGCAAGCCGATGGTTTGTATCTTCCCCTGTTGCTCAGATCTTCTCGAGCATTGCCATTATCTGTGGATTTGGGATATCCGATGATCTGTGGTAGGGAGGAGTAGATAGGCTACTACTTGCAGTTCTCGGGCCCGACGCCGCAGAAAAATAGGCATCTAGGTTATGTGCTGCTTGCTTGTCCTTCTTTGGGCTCATATCTGGGTCACTTTGCTGCATGGTTGTAGGCAGGCATACTCCAAGCACTCCATGGTGTGCAATTTTATTTAAGGGGGTAGCAAATAGGCTCTGAATTGCTTCCTTTTTCCGTGAAAACTAACAAAGAAAATACTGAACCTTTCTCTGATTTTATTCATAGGAGTCAAAACTAGTCACTACTACTCTGCATCCCAAGGACAATACAACTTTACAGGCTCTGGGCTGGTATGTGGGTGTCTTAGGGAACAGTGCATGGCATTTGTATTTACCCGTGCATGGCAACAACCACTGTTACGAGATACAAAAGTTGTATTTATTGTGCCAAATGAGGCAACAAACACGGTCCTGTTGTACATTTGTATATTGTTTGGCTACACCCGGCGGCGGGGGGGCTCACCCTAACAAGGGAGGGTGGGGTAGCAGTGAGTCCCCTTGGTGTGCAGATCTGAAATCCCTGGCTACACCCCTGCTTTGCTGTTAGTCTTTCGTTCCCCGCCTTTTAAAATTAACTTGCCCCACTTCAGACTGTTGAATTTAAACTTTATATTCAACTCTAGTAGCAACTCAGAGAAAGGCACCCGCCATGATGGAAGCTCCACAGCACCCTCCCTCAATAAAGTTGTTATTATTAATGCTGGATGCTCATATTAAAACCCTGCAGGGTATAATGGCAGATGTAGAGAGAAGATCCACCTCTACCATGGCTACAATCGCGCAGCTTACACAGGAAAATGGACAGATTCACAAACAGCTGGAAGCCTTAGAAAATCTTAACACGTGCTAAAAACCTACATATAGTAGTACTGCCTGAAGGTGATGAAGGCACCAACCCGTTTCGCTTTTTAAAAAAAACTGTATTTTAGAACACTTACCCTTATCGGAGGAACTTCCATCTTGCTCATTTTAAAGCAGCAGTACTACCTAACCAGGAAGTGATCCGTTAGGACCATTGTAGGGCCACAAACAATATGGCGGATGCTATGTAGTACTGCTGCTGTCAATGCAGCGGGTGGCAGAAATGTAAACAAACACAAATGATAACTGAGCAAATTACAGGGTGATAATACATTGTTGGCGGGAAAAGTACCAGGTACATGCTCAGCAGAGCACATGGAATAAAGAGTCGAAAACGCACAGATCTTTTTTACATTGTACTGCTGCTTTAAGAAAGCATAATGGATAAACCCACGCTCTTCCCATGTGACACCATCTCCAACTCATACTGTGCTGCTCCAAGCTACAAACTTAGAGACTTAATTTTAAAAGTAGCTCCATTGCTGGCTCAGTGGTGCTGAGGTCTGAGGCGCTGAACACCTTACCTTGCGGCACGCTGGCGACCCGGGTTCGGAAATGAGCCCAGGCTGTCGGAGGCTGGCAGTGGGGGGGGGAGGGCGGAGCTGGATGGAGGTGCCGGAAGGCAGCTCTTCTCTCCGGGGTGGAGTAGTGGCATCCTTCGACTGATGGCCGCCTCCTGGTAGAGGCTTGGGGCAGCACGGGCTTAGAGGGTGCCAAGGCACTAGGCTAATGGGGTGGGGTGGGGAAAAGAGTTCATGACTGGTATTGTAAGGCACATGTACTCCTACTTTTGGGGCCCCTGGGAGAAAACTGGAGGAGAAAATGCTGGCGGCAGGATGAAGACCAACTCCCTGCAGGTGCCGTTCCCGGGCCGGGCATTAGATGAGCCCCGTAATTCTGGGTGAGGGGCTTGGGGCGGTTGGATGGAGGGCTGTCCGGAGGAGTAGAAAGTGTGACATGATTAAAAAGGAAAAATAATAAAGTAGCCCCATTGGCATACCTGTTGCTGGCTGAGAGAGCAGACATAAAATTCTTTCATGACCTCTTATTTCAGACCTGTAAAGGCCACAAACTATTCGATGTCATGCAGCAGCGGCTGAGGGCTTTAGCAGTCGTGCATTCATTCCTGCTGCCGGCTCGCTTCCTGATTATTTTCGGGGTCAAGACTTTCCAGTTTTTCAACCCACAGGATGCCGTCAGATGGCGGGAGAAAATGTAGGGCAAGTTCCAGAGCAGAAGGACACAGGTGGCTACAGAATCTGGAGAGGGGAACTAATTACAAGCTGGTGATAAACTTCTGCTAACATTGAGTTACTGCATTTGTTTTAATAGCTGCTAGTGCAGTGCTACTGGAGGTCTTTTCATCTTCTGGTACTTTGCTATATTTAATGGACTTAATGCTCTGTGTTTAAAGGGAATCCCTACAATTCCCTATATAATTATTGTAAAGGTTACTATGAGGATCCAGTATGTAAACTGCTGGGTTATATTTAGAAAATATCTTCAGTAAGACAGAAAAATACTTATAATTGTGTTGTAGAGGAATCCATTTTGTGGAGAAGGAGAGTGCTGTGATGATGTCATTGCCTCACCAGCTGTAGCAGTGTGCAGTGCAGCAGGTTAAAACAAACTGCTCCTATGGTCAGGGATCCTGTTAAATCATGAAGAAAAGCACTGGAGTCTTTTGTTACACTCTGCCAAACATAAAATCCAGGGTGTTCTTCAGAATATAATAGTATCCCTAACAGCACAGCTGAACTGTTCTCACCTACTGCACTGCACACTGTCAACACTGGTGAGACAGTGACATCATCACAGCACCCTTCCTGTCCATAAAATGGATGCCTCCACAACCCTATTTAAAAAGTGTGTGTGTGTGTGTGTCTGTGTATATATATATATATATATATATATATATATATATATATATATGTATTATATATTTTTTAATTATGTTTTTATTTTAGACATAGCAGCATACAAAGAAAAGGAAAAAAAAACAGAGTTACATGACATTCTGGTCACTTGGCACACAGAAACCTAAATAAAATTACATGGGTAATATATGGTGTAGTATATAAGAATAGCAGTTCATACTTAATCTTGTATAGCAAAAACAGAAGTCAGGAGGGTATTAAGCACAGAGAAAGGGCTCAAATTAAACATACAGGCAGACAAATTAATTTTCCCACAAACCTCCATTCCCACCCCCATCCGTTTTCCTCAGTCTTACCCCGAACTCATCAGTAAATTCATATATGTTGTCCAATAGAATCTTATTTCCAAATTAAGGGACAAACTCTGGATATTTATCCAACTGGTGCATAACCCATTTTCTCCACCTAAGTTCAAAGGCTTCTTTCTTATCTAGCAGGCTAGACGATACTCACTCAAAGGCATAATTTTCCCTATTTTCACCCAAGCCAACTTGGAGAGGATGTTCTGAGTCAACCACATTCGTGTTATGTTCTTATGTGCAGTCGCAACCATAAGGGTTACTTGTTTATGGGCTGTGGGATCTATTTTGATCCCCATTTGGTGGGGGTGAGGGTTAAAAGAAATACCGGGTTATTTAAATAATTTAAGTCATAGATCTTATTTATTTCCCCCAAGATCTCCTGCCAATAGCTCAGTAACAGGGGACATGTCCATAACACGTGGGACTGTCCTGCTTGGGTAGTACGGCAACCTCTCCAACAGTTCCTCCGTGGATCCCCCATGTATTTGGAGGTTACCTCAGGTGAACGGAAGTATCGCGATCTCAACTCACATATGTATTCCCGCCAGTAAGGGGCCCGGACAACCTTAGTGGCCTGCCCAGCAGCTTTGTCCCAGGCCTGTCATAGAAACAAAGACTTTGACGGCAGATAAGGACCGCTTGGCCTATCTAGTCTGCCCATTTCCCTACCTACAGGATAGACCGCAGATCCTAGTTAACCAACAGCCTACAGCCGTCGGGGAATTTCTGTTTGCAACTCTCTGGACCATGCGAGTCTTAAGGTCTCTGTGGAGTCTCCCAGAAGCTCCCACAGAGCTTTATATATAATATACTCATACAGTGAGCCATAGTAGCCCCTCCAGTGTAAAGTACCATCAGTTGGACCATCGTTGGGTCTTTTCTGCCAGGTCAGCTAATTTATTCTCATGTTTTGCCAAATAAGATCTAAGCTGCATATAACCATGGAACTCGTTATGCTGAAGGGCATATGCCGCCTGACGTGATACGAAAGGCAGTAAACCTGTGGGTCCTACAATCTGATACACAAATCTTAGCCCATTTGATCGCCAATCTAGTGCCCTCCCACCTATCCTATTGGGGGGAAAAGGTTGTCCCCAGCTATTGCCCTCATATAAAGTGTTTCTAACTGAGAGAAATAATGTTCCAACATCCACAACCAAACTCGAAAGGGCTCCGTTGCATATACTGAGTATCTACTTAAGGGTGTACATGTAGGGGGATTAGCAAAGATACAACCTGCTGTATCATCCAGACCATTGAATGTGGTTTCTGTTTGTTTCCAGTAGGCCGTGTATTGTAGGTTGAGCCAGCTTAGCAAAAGACGAATCTGTGCTGCTCTAAAATAGGCCAAAGCTAGGTGGTTGAAACCCTCTCTCTCCGTGGGAGCTGCAAGACAGTGTATCTGATCGGGGCTTCCAGCCCAGACAAATCTAGATATTAATCTGTCCCTCCTAAAAGATGTGTTGGTCAGTGGCTGGGGTAGATTCTGCAAAAATAAGTAATATGTTTTGTTTTATGGCTTCTATTCTATGGAATAAACTCAAATGAACCCGAGTCCGTCTGGCCATATCGACGGTGAGTTGCGTCGTTAGTGGCTCATAATTCAAAATATCTATGACCTCTAGGCTGGTAGCTAATTTAACACCCAGATACCTCATTATGACTTTATTCCATCTGAATGAATAAGACAGTTTTAGTTGCATTGTAGGCCTGAAATTATGCAGCAAAGCTACTGTTTTCTGGTCATTTACCTTATAACCAGCCAGGGCAGCAAACCTCTCAAGTTGTTCCCACAATACTGGGATAGAAGTCTCAGGGTTAATAAGGGTGAGTAATATGTTGTCTGCAAACATGGACAATTTAAACACTCTTTCCCCCCCATGGGTAATCCCTTGATGGCTGGATTTTGCCTGATGGCAACTGCCAGGGGTTCCAGAGAGAGTACAAACAATAAGGGGGAAAGGGGACATCCCTGATTGGTACCGCTAGAGAGATTAATAGGGTCAGAAAGAGCTCCATCCAGCCTGACATAGGTGCTAGGGGTCTGATATATTTTTTTGTAGCTGTTGGATCAGCTCCACGGGGAACCCAGATGTGGACAAGGTTTCCCATAGAAAGGACCAGGCAACCCTGTGAAACGCCTTTTCAGCGTCTTGTCCCAGTGTGACCAGGGAGATCCCGCGAGCCGTAGCATACTCTATCAACAAGGAGGTCTGTCTAATTGCATCATGTGCTTGCTGTCCCTTAATGAAACCCACCTGATCAGGGTCAACTAAACTGGGAACGAGGTCCTCGATTCTGTGTGCTATGATGGACATATACATTTTTTTGACAACTCCTCAGATACTGTTGACTGCGCGCATTCGGCCCTGCCTCAGACACATCCTCCATTCTACTTCAAGGTGGTAACTGAAGGTGAAGCAAATAAATAATTAAGGTCCTGGGGAATACCATATTTAGCAGGGATATGCTCTATCTGAAAAACATTGCTCTCACCCTGGATGATATCCTGTCACCCCTTATTAAATTATTTAATTTCTCGCTTATGCTATCACAGTTTCCACTAAGTGGAAGTCCGTGTTGGTGACCCCGGTCCATAAAACCAGTGATAGGGCTACACATGGGAACTAAAGGCCAATATCTATCCTCCCTCCTCTCTCCAAAGCCCTTGAAAGGATAGTTGCTGACCAACTGGTCGATTATCTGGAAAAATATCAGTTACTATGTCACCAGCAACATGGATTCAGGAAATGGACAGTATCACAACAGCCCTGCTTACATTTTTGGGCTTCATCCACAGTGCACTCAGTCAAGGCCAGCTAGTTGGTGCATTTATATAGGCCTCACCAAAACCTTTGATATGGTTAGCCACCCATTGCTGATCAATCAACTGTCTAGCACAGGGCCTTCAAAGGATGCCACTGACTGGTTTTCAAGTTACCTAACTGACCGTTCATAGCAAGTGAAAATTGGTAATGTCCTCTCTCCGATAAGCAAGCTGTCCAATCAGGTGTTCCCCAAGGATCAATCCTGGGTCCTCTCCTGTTCAGCATTTTCCTGAACAAGCTTCCCAGCTCTTGCCAAGACCAAATCCTTCTCTGTGCAAACGACGCTGTTATCTACTCCTGTAGTCCCAACCCTATGCTACTTGAGAACCAGTTACAGTGCAGTTTCTCGAATGCAGAGGCCTGGTTTAGTGGATACAAGCTTATTCTTAATTATAAAAAGACGAAAGTAATGCTTTTTCATGGTACACATAGTATGCACAAATCGTATCAACTAAGTTAGAAACAACCAGTATGCCGCCTTGGAACAGGTTTAGCATTTCATGTACCTTGGGGTGACTAGATAGCAGACTATCCTATACACACCATATAGACAATGTTGCGAAAGCAATCAATGCACGTATCAGTCTGCTGTATAGGCACAAGAAAAGTCTGACTCCAGAAACCCTCAGTCTGACAATCCAAAGCTCTGTTGTCTCTGCCATTGACTACGGACTTTTAATCTATGGGTCTGCCACCGACGCAGCCCTCCGCCGTATCTCTACGGCACTAAACAAGGATTCTAGACTACTCACTGGTGCTGCTCTCCTTTCGCATACCTGCAACATCTATGCACAAGCAGATTGGCTCCAGTTAAAAGGTAGGCTAATTTACAAAACTTGCCTGTATGCAGAGAAAGTACACCTTGGTCTTCAAACAACATGAAGTCTTGCTGTATTCTGACATTATGCAGTTAGCCCTAGCACTTTAACTACCTCGGAGAGGAAAGAGTTAACTCTGTGCAGCAGCATAGAACATTGAGCTCAAACCTCTGTCTCTGGTACTTACCAGTGCAACCGACAGATTCTTTACTCCGCCTAACAGTGAAGTCGCTCCGGAGATTCCCCTGCTCGGTTCAGTAAAGATTAAAGTGTTCAGTTTAAACTGATCTTTTATTTTTGTGGATTTCCAGCCTCTGTCTATGGTACAGGTAGTGTAGTAGATAGGTAGTGACTGTGTTTTTTCCTTGAAATTGTTCTTTTATTTCGGTTTCTCGTTGGTCGGTCCGGTTAGGAACCGACCTTGTGTTCTGATTGTTTAATTTTGCATTTTTTCTGGGATTTATTGTGGTGTTCCGGTGCCGATTGGTTTCAAAAGAACCGGATTTTTGCTGGTTCTTTTTCAAAACCCCTGACACGGTTTGTAACCAATCGGTTGACTATTACCTGGCTTGAAAGCTGCTAAAGGGTAATTTGGTAGGTTGGCCATGTCTGAGAAACCCAAGAAGAAAAACTGTCCCACTGGGTTTCAACACTGTACCAAATGTGGGGAGGCCTTTGCCAAGGCCGACCCCCACCTCATCTGCGTTTATTGTCTGGGGTTTGACCACCTCAAGTCAGACTGCCAAATTTGCAAAAGCTTTCCTAAAGCCACTTTAGAATAAAGATTGAGTAGGCGGAAAGAAAGGGAGGCCGAGAAGTCCGTAGATCCGGATGGCCTGCCCGGTTCAGTTACGGCCGAACCTGAGGAGGTGCCTACTGACCTATGCGATACCTCCTTAGGCAAAAGGAGATCTGACTCTGATGGGTCGGTTCCGTCCAAAAGAAAGCGCAAGTCTGCTGGTTCGGGTCTGTACTGCATACTCCAACCGCGGACGAGATAGCAAAAGCGATTAGCATTGTTCAGTTGCTTCGCCCGTTTCCATCTGAACCAGTACCTCTGGTTAGGTGGTCGGTTCCGTCGAATCCATCTCCTTCGGATTACGATCTAGATGCTTTCTATGAGGAGTGGGAGGGAGGGAGGCAAAGACTATCCCAATGATGAGGATGAAGGGGACGACCTGGGGGCCCTAGATGTGCCCATTGAACCGGACATCTCCCCAGACAGGCCCTCTGTCTCTCCTCCCAGGCTTTCTGAGTCCCCTTCACACTTCTTGTTTTACAAGAAGGTGGCTGAAACCCTCCAGCTCCCTATGGTTGAAGTTGCTGAGGAGGAGGCGGAAGAGCCTGATTTTGTAGAAATGATGGACATCCCAGAGTCCAAGAGATTGTCTATCCCTCTTCACAAGTCCTTGGGGAAACGGACACAAAAAATTTTTACAAACTCCTAACTCCTTACCTCCTGTGGATAAAAGAATGGACAGGAGGTATATGTTATCAGGCTCAGGTACGGAGTTCCTTTATACTCATTGCAGCCATGTTGGGGTAGTGCAGGCTGCAGCCTGTGACAGGGCTAACATTCCTTTGGCTTCACACCCACTGGACAAGGACTCCAGGAAAAATAATGCCATGGCCAAGAAACAATATTTGGCATCCTCTTTGGGACTCAGGCAGGCAAGTTATATGGCTTACACAGCCAGGTACCAGGAGTCCAGGTGGGATACTATTCTGGAGCTGGCTAAACAGGCCTCCCCCTAGCTAGCCAGAGAGCTGGAGGAGGTAGCTGCTGATGGAATTGAGGCATCTAAAGTGCAATTTCATGCTGCTGTGGACTCCAGTGATGTGGCATCGAGAGTCATGGCTACATCTGTGTCTCTTAGAAGACATGCTTGGCTCAGATGTACTAACCTTTCATAGGATACCCAGACCAAGGCTATGGATTTTCCTGTAGTGGGTAACTCTCTGTTTGGGGAGCAGACAGAGGCTTACATGAAGAAAATAGATGAATACAGGACCACTTACAGGAGTGCACAGGCTAAGGAAAGGCAGGCCACTCCACAAAAGCAGCAGTCTAGGGGCAGGCCATTTCACCAATTCTTGGCCTCCTCTCCCTTCCCACAGATGTTTTTTTCCCGAGGGAGGGGGTAGGAGGGAGATGAGCAGGGCTGCTCCCTCCTCCCAGTCTAAGGCTTCTGCCAAGCAGGCACCCTGATGTGTCAGTCCGGGTCGACTCCCAAATCCCAGTAGGAGGCAGGCTGGATTACTACTTTCAGGCCTGGAAGTCTATTACCACAGACAAGTGGGTCCTGGAAGTGGTAAGCCAAGGATGGGCCCTCAGCTTCAAAAGATTTCCAAAAAAGAGGGCCAAGTCTTTTTCACCTGCATCAGTCTAGAAAACCTTGCCCTAGAGGCAGAGGTTTCCTCTCTTCTGGCTCTCAGAGCTATATAGAAGGTTCCTACTCAGCACAGGGGAAAAGGCCTGTACTCCAGGTACTTCCTTACCCCAAAGAAGACAGGGGAGTGGCGACCCATCCTAGACCTAAGGTATTTGAACAAACACATTTCAAAACCCAAATTCAAAATGGTGGCTCTGAGACTAATCTTTCCCTCTTTAAGGCCAGGGGATTGGCTAGCATCCCTGGACCTCAAAGATGCCTACTTCCATATTTCTATCTGGTGTTCCCACAGAAAGTACCTCAGGTTTGAATTGCCTTCAGGCCATTACCAGTTCAGAGCTATGACCTTAGGATTAACTTTAGCTCCAAGGGTGTTCACAAAGTGCCTTGCCTTAGTAGTAGCTTGTCTCAGAAGACGAGGCATTTCCATTTTCCCATATCTGGAGGACTGGCTAATTGCAGGTCAGTCTTCAGACCAGGTCAGGTCAGCTCTGCAGACCGCTCAAGACTTGCTCAGTTCTCTGGGATTTCTTCTGAATCTTCCAAAGTCTGTCCTCGAACCAGTACAACTCCTTACTTTCGTAGGAATAGAATTGGATACTGTTCAAGCAAAAGCCTTCCTCCACCTGGCAAGGGCAAAGGCCTTAATAGAGCTTGCTTCCTCTTTTCGACCTCCAGCAAGGCAGTTTCTTCAACTCCTGGGCCACATGGCAACTTCCACTGCAGTGGTACTGGGAGCCAGATTTCAGATTAGGGACGTTCAGTTTCACCTGAAGTCCTTTTGGTCTCAGAAAAGAGACCCTCTCTCCAAACTGATTCCAGTGACTCAGACTCTGGTCCATGCTCTCCAGTGGTGGCTGGACCAGGACAACCTCAGACAAGGAGTTCCTTTTCTCTCTCAAACCCCCTCAGTGGTCTTAACTACAGATGCTTCTCTCCTAGGGTGGGGAGTCCATT
Source organism: Neoceratodus forsteri (assembly GCA_016271365.2). Classification (NCBI taxonomy): domain Eukaryota; kingdom Metazoa; phylum Chordata; order Ceratodontiformes; family Ceratodontidae; genus Neoceratodus; species Neoceratodus forsteri. The sequence goes on along the minus strand of CM028133.1, from coordinate 34,781,334 downwards.
TGGGAGCCCTCACGGCTCAAGGGGTCTGGTCTCCACAGGAGTCTCTCCTTCACATCAATCTTCTGGAACTCTGGGCAGTTTTCCTTGCACTTCAGGTCTTCTTGGACTCTGTCAGGGGCAAGGTGGTTCAAGTCCGAACAGACAACACCACCACAATGTGGTACATCAACAAGCAAGGGGGCACTCGGTCTATAGGCTTGTGCACAGAAGCCATGAAGCTGTGGTCTCTAGCTTATTCTCTTCAGACTTCCCTCATAGCAGTTCACCTTCCATGGAAGGACAGTGTACCAGCAGATGCTCTGAGCAGGATCTCCCAGGGACATCACAAATGGTCCCTGGACCCTCACATTCTACAGGTCATCTTCTCCAGGTGGGGCACTCCAGAGATAGATCACTTTGCAGTACCAGACAATCACCAACTTCTTCTTTTTTGTTGCAGACCCCCAGTCCTGGGGACTGTGCCTTTGGATGCTCTCATTCCGGATTGGAAGGACAGGTTTCTCTATGCCTTCCCTCTGCTGTTCAGAGTCCTGATCAAAATCAGAACTCAACCCTACACAGTGATACTAGTGGCTCCAGACTGTGCCAGACAGCCTTGGTATCCTCTACTGCTGTCTCTGGCAGTGTCACGTCCCCTGTCTGTTCCCAGGAGGAGAGGATCTGGCACCTCAATCACAAGTTTCTCAACCTCAAGGCCTGGCTCTTGAGTTAGAATATGCAGGCCTGCATCTTTCTCAGGGAGGTCTGGATATTTTGAAGGTCTCCAGGAAACCTTCCATTAGAAAAACTTATAATTCCAAATGGAAGAGGTTCAGTATTTGGTGTTCTCAGAAAGGCATTGTGCCTGATTCTGCGGACATCTCCACAGCTTTAGATTATCTGGTTCATCTTAATGGTCTAGGCCTTAGGTCTGCAACTTTGAAGGTTCACCTAGCAGCTGTCTCTGCATTCCTTTCAGCAGGGAAGGGCTCTTCCCTAGCATCTCATTATGTTTTTAGTAAGTTTTTCAAAGTTCTGGTTCATATTAACCCTCGTTTTAGAGAACCTACTCCTGCTTGGGATCTTGATGTCTGCATTGCTCAGCGTATGCAGCCACCCTTGAACCTCTGGCTTCGGCCGAGCTGAAGTACTTGACCTGGAAAACTGTGTTCCTGGTAACTATTACTTCTGCCAGGCGGATTAGTCAATTACAGGCCCTGTCAGTGGAACATGACTTCATATCCTTCCATTGGGAAAAAGTGGTCCTAAGAACCAATAGGAGGTTCTTGCCCAAAGTGGCATCAGATTTTCATCTGAACCAATCTGTCTTTCCCTGTGTTTTTCACTGTCCATTCTTCAGGAGAAGAAGATTACACAGTTTGGATGTTAAAAGGGCTCTTAGCTACTATTTAGAGCATACTAAGGCACACAGAAAGGACGGTCTTCAATTGTTTCTCACTTATGGTGAAGTGGGGAAAGGTAAGCCTGCAACTAAAGGGACTGTTGCCAGGTGGATTGTCTCTTGTATATAATTCTGCTATGGCAAATTGGGCAAAACACCCCCTTCAGGCCTGAGGGCCCACTCGACTAGGGGTACAGCTGTTACTCTGGCTGCGGCCAGAGATATACCCTTGCTAGAGATCTGTTAAAGCAGCCACCTGGAAAACAGTCCATACATTCACCAAGCATTACTCTCTGGACATCCAGGCTAGGAGTGATGCTATGTTTGGTACAGCAGTACTGCGGAACCTGTTCATTAAGTAGGTTCTGCATTCCCTCCTCCAGGGGGAACTGCTTGGTAGTCTACATAATGTCAGAATACAGCAAGACTTTCATGTTGTTTGAAGAAAAAATTACTCACCTTAATAATGTTTCTTCTAATGGAGTCTTGCTGTTTCTAACTCCAGTAATACTCGGGTATTCATAACTTTCTGCAATAAGCTTGAAGGGTTGAACTGCCCAGAGAGACGGAACATATGCAGATGATGGAATCGTCTGCACGTAACAACTTTTCAAATGCTGCCCTATAGTAACTGTCAGTGTTCTAAACCTCTTCAGATTTAACTCTCCACCTGAACAGTTTAGTCGCTCTTCATCTGAAGTGAAAACCTGTAAAAACATGTAAGTATTGATCTTACTTCAAGTGGGAGCTCTTGCACAAGGCTATAACAATTAGGACTATGCCGCAGGCACTAGGACCCTCCGGAAACCTTTTCAGCCAGCAGTATACAGCAGGGATCACCCCCTGCCGTCAGCCTTGGTACAGAAGGGGGTGGACCCAGCTCCACCTCAGTTCTTTTCCCACCGCGTCCTGCACGTGAGAAGAAGGACTTCAGTTCCAGCTTGCCAGGAACAGCAAAAACTTCTATTTTCACAGTCGTCTTCTACATCAACAAGCAAGGGGGCACTCATTCGTATCCCCTTTGCAGGGAGGCGATGAGAGTCTGGCACTGGAGCGGTGCATTCTGCTGTCTGCAGTGCACGTTCCAGGCGTCCTGAACGATCTGACCGACAGTCTAAGCAGGTCTCGATCCAGAGCACACGAGTGGGAGCTGCTACAGTCCGTAGCAGATCAGGTCTTTGACAAGTGGGGTCATCCAAGCTAATAGCTTGGCAGAAGACACCAAGAGAAAGGACTGCTGTGTGACTGAACTTCTCTGCTGGGACTAAAGTAGAAGAACTTTTGTATTTGGACCTTTAATTTAGGGTAAAAAAACTAACATACAAAACAAAAAAAAAAAAGTGTGTGTTTGGGTTAACTGAACTGAATGGGTAACTGAAAAGTCATCTAGGTGTAAATCTCAGGTGACTGAAAGGACTTAACTGCTGTGAGGTTTAAATTACTTGTAGAAAGATCTGGTAAGTAGGGGGAGTGGCTTAGCTAGAAGGAAGCTACATTTAAAGACTGCCTTAGAAAGATTCTGCTAATAGCCTGGCAGAAGACACCAAGAGAAAGGACTGCTGTGTGACTGAACTTCTCTACTGGGACTATATTGCCCTCCTTCCCTCCCCTCCACCCCAAGCTAGTTCTATTTTTATAGGCACAGGATTTGACTGACAACAGGAACTTCCTGTTTAGGGGCAGGAAGTGAGTGATCACAGAACCACCAAGGACCTACCATCCTAGAAGGGCAAGAGTAGTTCTCGGCCCCTCTAGCTGCTGGAGGTCTGCCTCTGAACAAGTAAGTGGTCTACTGAGAAATATAGGATATTCTTGTCTCAAAACAGGACAATCAGGAGCTTAAAGGGCACACAGGCAGAAAGTAAGGAGAGAGAGAAAAAAACAGACGAAAGAGTAAGGATTGCAAACAGTTAAGGGGTCAGAAATAAGACATGATTGGAGTGGTGCAGTGCAGTGGCTGTGGAGCAGCAGTCTTCCGGGAGATATTCTGGAGGATGGTGTTGTCCCATCTGCAGGCACCTCTCTGGGCTGAGGGAGGAGGTTGCTCATCTCCAGGCTGAGTTGGCCAGGATTTGTGGGACCTCCTCTTCCATCCAGGGACCATCAGTGCCACTGCCATTGCCTCAGAGGTTGCCAAGAAAGAGGAGCGGTTGGACCACAGTGGGCTCAGGGAGGGTGAGGGTGGTGGAACAGAGGCACATCCCTCCAGTTGTACCTCTCCACAATTCCTATGCCATTCTGGCAAAGTGTGGTTACTCTATGGAGGCACCTACAGTGGAGACCAAGGAGGATGCTGGGAACCTCCACAAAGGAGACCCACAGGAGGGTGGCAGGGGACCCTGCAGGGGAAGGAAACAACTCCTGGTGGGGGACTCCATTGTTAGGAAGGTAGAACTGGGCAAGAAGGGGAGAGGGAGGTAAGGTGCCTGCCTGGCGCCATGGCTTGGAGGGACAGGGAGCGAATCCTCAGGATTGCCGGAGCAGCTGCACAGGGGAAGGAGCTGGATGTCATTGTCCACCTAGGGACAAATGACCTAGCTAAGAAAGGGATTAGAGAAGTGCAGGAAGAGTTTGTGGAATTGGGGAGGGGCCTTAGTCAAGTAGCACGCACGGTAACCTTCTCGGAGGTGCTACCCATCTATGGCATAGGAGAGGCTAGGGTGTTCCGTACCATGGGATTCAATCAGTGGTTGAAAACTGGTGTGAGCTCAGGGATTTGGTTTCATTGGGGACTGGGGTCCACCTGGAGTGATGCAAGCCTATACTGGCATGATGGGCTGCATCTGTCGGGAGGGAACCAGGATCCTAGGTGATAGGTTTAAATGCTTCATTGGCAAGCTTTTAAACTAGCCAAGGGGAGGCACTGAAAGGAGCAGGAAAATCTCTAGCCCCCAAAACAATCACGGTAGTAAGTGTGGCAAACACTAACATGGAGGTGTCGATAGGAGAAGGGCAGGGGTAAATGGAGAAAGTGACAAAGGCAAGAAGGACAGGGTAAGGTCATCAGGAAATGGAGGGTAATGAGTACCAATGCCCGTAGTCTGGGCAACAAGCTCCCTGAGCTGGTGGCCTTAATGGAAGAGGGATGCCTGGATATCGTAGCAGTCACAGAAACATGGTACACAGAGAACCATGACTGGGATGTTAACATACCAGGGTACATAACCCAGGAGAGACAGGCAGGGGAGAAGAGGGGGAGGAGTAGCTCTCTATGTAAAGGAAGGGATAAAAGCAACTGAACAAAAGAGTAAACAGGGAGGAGAGGAGGCACTGTGGGTCACCTTGGAGACTGGAAACGGCACCACAATCCGCACAGAGGTTGTGTACAGACCCCATGTCAGGGGGAAGGAATGGACAAGGATATGATGGAAGGCATTCTTAGAATGGCAGAGAAAGGGGAGGTACTGTTGATGGGAGACCTGAATATGCCAGATGTTAACTGGAGCACATTTGCTGCAGCCGCATCCAACAGCAGGGCCATTCTTGACGCCCTACAGGTGGCAGGCATTAGACAGCTAGTTTCGGAACCCACTCGTGAGGGAGCAATCTTAGACCCTCGTACTCTCAAACGGGGCAGTGAGAGGATCTCGGATCTAGAAGTAGGTTGCCATCTGGGGACAAGTGACCATCAAACAGTGTGGTTCACGTTAAACTCAGCTACAGAGTCAAGCCATACAAAAGTGAAGGTACTGGACTTTAGGAGGGCTGACTTTGGCAAGATGGGAGAGCCTCAGAAAAGCACTAGCAAACAGGCTAGCAGGAGGTGTGGAGCAACAATGGGGAATTATCAAAACTGCCATCACAGAGGCAACAAGCCTTTGTGTGAAGCAAATAAACAAATCAAAACGAAAGAAAAAGCCACTATGGTTCTCAAGAGGTGGCTGTGAAAGTCAGGAAGAAAAGATAGCATTCGAAGTATAAGGAAACACAGAAGGAGCAGGACAGAGAGCTGTACCAGTTAAGGCAGAAAGAAGCAGGGAGGGAAGTCAGAATAGCAAAGGCCCAAACTGAGGAAAAGATAGCCAACTCAGTTAAGAAGGGGATAAAACCTTTTATAGGTACGTCAGCGGCGTAGAAAGACAAAAGGAGGATAGTGAGGCTGAATAGAATGAGCGAGTGGGTGGGCAGAGGGACAGTGAAAAGCAGGAATACTGAACGACTATTTCTGCTCAGTATTCACAAAAGAGAGGGGGAAGTGCCAATCCAATTAACAGAAGCACTCCTGATGGGGGTCGATCCCAGTCCTTTCATCAAGAAGAAAGGGTTCTGAAAGAACTCCTAAAACTGAAGGTGGACAAAGCAATGGGGCCTGATGGAATTCACCCCAGAATTCTAAAAGAATTAAGGAAGGAACTAGTGAAACCACTGGCTACTCTTTTTAATAAATCATGGGAGGATGGTGTGGTACCCGAGGACTGGAGGAAGGCGGATGTGATTCCCCTTCACAAAAGTGGGTCCAAGACAGAGGCAGGAAACTACAGACCTGTCAGTCTGACCTCTGTGGTAGGGAAAGTGATGGAGTCACTTCTGAAGGAAAGAATAGTTGAGTTACCTAGAGGTCAGTGGAGCACAGGATCCAAGGCAGTATGGGTTCACAGCAGGAAGGTCATGTCAGACGAATCTAATAGATTTCTTTGACTGGGTGACCAAAGTAGTAGACCAGGGAGGGGCTGTGGACATGGCCTACCTAGACTTTAGCAAGGCATTTGACACAGTCCCACACAAAAGATTGATAGTCAAATTAACCAGCCTGGGAGTGGGTCCCAGGGTGGTAGCCTGGGTAAAACATTGGCTGGACAACAGGACACAGAAGGTAATTGTAAATGGAGTCCACTCTGAAGAAAGGGCGGTTACTAGTGGGGTACTGTAGGGTTCAGTATTGGGTCCAGTCCTTTTAATGTCTTCATCAGTGACATTGCAGAGGGACTGGAAGGAAAAGTATGCCTTTTTGCAGATGACACAAAGATCTGCAACAGGGTTGATACACAAGGAGGTGTGGAAAGGATGAAAAGGGACTTGGCAAGGTTGGAGGAATGGTCAGACGTATGGCAGCTAGGATTCAATGCAAAAAAGTGCAAAATAATGCACCTGGGAAACAAGAACCCAGGGGAAGAATACACAATGGGTGGGGAGGTGGTAACAACAACAAAACAGGAAAGGGACCTGGGGGTAATCATATCAGATGACCTTAAGGTTAGCAAGCAATGTGAGAAGGCAGTAGGGAGGGCCGGGGGTATACTGGGATGTATAGGGAGAGGCATCAGCAGCAGAAAACAGGAAGTTGTTATCCCTCTGTACAGACAGTTGGTGAGACCCCATCTGGAATACTGTGTCCAGTTCTGGAGACCCCATCTCCAAGGACATAGACAGGATAGAGGCAGTCCAGAGGAGGGCAACTAAAATGGTGCAGGGTCTGCAAGAGAAGCCGTATGAGGAGAGACTAAAGGAGCTTAATATGTATACCCTTGAGGAAAGAAGGGAGAGGGGGACATGATAGAAACTTCAAGTACCTCAAGGGAATCAACAAAGTCCAAGAGGGTAGCATCTTTCAGAAAAGAGACTTGCAAGAACAAGGGACACAATTTAAAGATAGAAGGAGGAGGCGATTCAGGGGCAATGTGAGGAGTATTATTTCACAGAGAGGGTAGTGGATGCATGGAACAGCCTTCCTGAGGAAGTTGTGAGGTCTAAAACTGTGGTAGAATTCAAGAATGCATGGGACAGAGATAAGGCAATTCTTGTGGGGGGCAGGAAGATATAGGCTGTTGGTTAACTAGGATCTGCGGCCTATCCTGTAGGTAGGGAAATGGACAGACTAGATGGGCCTAGCGGTCCTTATCTGCCATCAAAGTCTATGTTTCTATGTTTGTATGTTTCTATCCAGAGCTGGACCTCTTTGTGTCACCACGCAACACCAAACTGCCAATTTTTTGCTCGCGAGAGCACGCGCCTGGAGTTTTCTGGCCAGATGCGTTATCCCTTTGCTTGGCAGGGAGGTTTCTCTATACCTTCCCACCCTTCCCTCTTATTCAGAGAGTCCTGCTGAAGTTACATCAGAAGGGGCTCGAATGATCCTTGTGGCCCCCCCCGATGGCCTCGGCAGATTTGGTTCCCACTCCTGCAGCGGTTATCCACGGAACCTCCAACTCCGCTGCCCATATTCTCACAGTTTCTAACTTGGGAACAGGGGTCGCTGGTCCATCCGGAACTTTGTTTCTTACATCTGTATGCTTGGCTCCTTCAGACATAGCTCAGCAGAGATACGGTGTTTCCCCGGAGGTGGCAGCAGTCCTAGTGTCGGCGAGGAAATGCTCCGCCTATGCTATGAAATGGAAGCGGTTTTGTTTGTGGGCCACGTCACAGCATTTGGACCCCGTCACCTGTCCAGTGAACTCAGCATTACAGTACTTCCTCTCCTTGTACCACCATGGCCTGAGTTACTCCTCTGTTAAGCTGCACATGTGGGCTGTCTCCGCCTATCATGCTCTGGTTGGAGACGAGGCGATGGCACAGTTGGATGTAGCCCGCACCTTTTTCAGAGGAATTTTACATATGAGACCTCCCATTCAGGACCTTATCCCACCCTGGGATCTCCCTTTTGTGTTTGGAGAAGCTCACCCTCCCTCCCTTTGAGCCGGCAGCAGATTGTGAGCTGCGTTATCTTTCTTGGAAGGTATGTTTTTTGGTTGCGATTACCTCAGCTCGAAGATTTTCTGAGCTTCAGGCTCTGATGTGTAAAGAGCCGTATTTGATTTTCCACAGGGAAAGGGTTTTCCTTGGAACAAATCCTAAGTTTTTTTTCCAAAAGCGGTCTCGGAGTTGACCCTCAACCAGTTGGTTGACCTTCCAGTCTATTTTCCTTCCCCATCTAATAGAGGGGAGGCTCTCCTTCACACCTTGGATGTCCACAGGACTTTGAGGTATTACCTCAGATGGACGGCTACACACAGTCAGTCAGAGCAACTCTTTGTGGCTTTTGCACCACAATGCTTGGGTAAACCGGTGACCAAGCAGACGATTTCAAAGTGGATCGTCCACTGCGTATCCATCTACTATGAAAAGCACAATAAGCCCGTACCGGGTCTGGTCAGGGATCACTCCACCAGGGGAGTGTCTGCTTCTTTTGCCGCCCTGAGAAATGTCTCTATCAGGGACATATTTGCGGCTGCTACCTGGAATTCGGTGCATACCTTTGTCAAGCATTACAGCTTGGATATCATCTCCAGATGCCGTGCCGGTTTCGGTCTGGCTGTTTTACAGGCACTTTTGTCCTAGGCCTCTGGAGTCAGCATAATCCACCTCCCAGGGTCATCTACCTCTTTGATGAGGAACAGCTTGGTATTCAGTCCTAACTGTTATAGCCTGCTGCAAGAGCTCCCACTCGAAGTAAGATAGTACAGTTACGTAAGAACTTTCCATAACAATAGATCTTCGAGAGGAGCTCTTGCAGCAGGCATTACTTTCCCACCTGCCTTCCCCCTGGAGGTGTGCAGATCCATCTTCATCTACATCTCCACTGAGTGCTTTGTCTCTTTCTCTTGTCAGTTCTTGTTCGCGGGCCTTGGCGCAGGAACTGAGGTGGAGCTGGGTCCGCCCCCTTTTGTATCAGGGCCGACATTGGGGCAGGGCCGACGTCGGGGGGGGTGGTCCCTGCTCTATACTGCTGGCTGAAAAGGTTTCCGGAGGCTCCTAGTGCCTGCGGCATAGTCCTAATTGTTATAGCCTGCTGCAAGAGCTCCTCTTGAAGATCTACTGTACGGTAAGTTCTTACATAACTGTACTTTTTATTTTCATTTGCTGCCTTATATTAATTGTTTTAGCTTAGTTACACTTGGTTTTTGTGGTAAATTTGTTTCTAGGAAAATGGATATGTTGTTCATCCACACTTATTGGCAGGTTCCTTGCCGCTTTAAATCTTGCTGGAAGGTCTTCAAGCTGGCTCCTCCCACCCACCCGGGTGGTAAAACTCTCGGCTCTGCCCCATGGCCTTCAGATCTTCCTTACGCTTGAAGCTCAGGTTCCCTCCTTAGCTCTGCGTTTTTCGACTGGCTCCTGAATTTTTGGTCTCTCGAATTTAGTTGGAAGTTTTCTAAACTCGATCTTCTTCCCGCTGCTGCGATGAATCATTCGTTTCCGGCTCGGGCGCCCAGTTAATTCCTCCAGGAAATACCTGAACTCCGCGTCGTCTACCACCTTGACTTGGATCATGATCCGCAAGTTTTTCGATTTTTGCTGTGCCCCTTCGACCGGCGCCTGGAGGATTATGCGGCCCGTTCGGGGCTCGAGGCGACCTGAAACTTTCGGCGCGGAAAAGTCGCGGAGACTTTCGTCGAGGCAGTGTCGCGTCGGCTGTCTCAGCTGAGCAGCTCGATCTTCTTTCCTCCATGGAGGGTGGTCCCCGTTAGTCCGGCGCTTATCCCTCTCTCCTTGAGTTCTCCTCATTCAGCTTCGTTCAGGGAGCTTCACCAGTCCCTTTCCTCGAAAAGAGGGACCTTGGGACCTGCCTCCGCCCAAGTCTAAGAGTCGAGGCTAAGTCCCATCGTCGGCCTGGCGGAGCAGAGTTCCCCTCCCTGCCGGCCCGGCCGTTTGACTTGATCGGTGCGGCTCAGGCCGCTGGCTATGATTGTCCCCGTCAGGTCAGCGACCCAGGATTCCCGTCAGCGTTAGTCGAGTCTCTCGACCCGTCATCTGGAGCTGTCTTCTGCTGGGCCGCCATCCCTTCGCTGGTTCCCCGGCAGAGGCTGAGGTTCTGCTAACACCTTTGGGTCGACAGGCCTCGGTCCTTTAAATCGCCGAGCCGAGGAAGGCGGCCTCCCGCTCCCTCCAGCCCACTCTCGGTTTCCCAGGATTGGGTCTTGGTCTCTGTCCTCCCCTCTCGGTCAAGCTGCTCATGCTGACTTCGGCGTTCTCGGTCGGGGCACCGAGTTAAGTGGCATTATCGTTCTTCCTCGTCTCCCTCCTCGGATGAGGAGTGGCTTCGATGCAGATGGCGTCGACGTTACGAGGAGTTCATGTAGCAGCAGTTGTTGTTGTCTGGGAATCAATTGACACCGATTCATTCCCCGTCCAGCAAGCAGCTGCCGCTCGATCGGCCAACACAGCCGCTCGCTGCAGTCGAGGTGCCCACTCCGGGGCCGGTTGTTCGTCCGAACCTTGCTGCCCCACCATCCTCGGTGGAACCTCGGTCGGTCACGACCTGTCCCGCAAGTTGTCTATCCCCCTCACTCCTGCCCGCCCTCGGCAGACGAAGAGTGACTCAGGCCTGAGGCAGCTCTTTGCAGACCCCTCGGAGTCCGACGTCGACTCCTCTGTGTTCCCCAGTCGGGAGGACCCGGGGTCCTCTCCGGAACGATCTGTGGACGACAGCCCATCGTCCTTTATGGGTCTGCTTCAGCTCATCTCGGAGTTCACCGGGATGCAGCTTGAGCCCGTGTCCAAACGGGTCCCTTATCCCCTGACGAAGATTCTAGACCTAGGGGGTTCACCCTTGGAGGCCTTCCCGGTGGCCGAGGCTATCATAGGCCCGGCCTTGGAGCTCTGGCAGCGGCCTACTTCCTGCCCTGCGCCCTCGGCCAGGTTGGCCAGGAAGTACTCTGTCCTTGTCGGTTCTTTGCCCGGTTTCTCGGAGCACCCCTCAGCTGAGGGGTTAGTTACCGATAATGTTTTCCAGTGTTCTGGGAACGCTCGGGATGTGGATAGGCCCCCTGACAAAGAGTCCAAAAGGATGGACTATGTTGGGTGCAAGGTTTACGCTGCGTCCTCCCTAGGCCTTCGACAGGCCAGCTCGGCTGCACTGATGGCACATTTCTACCACGCCCTTTTGGGCTCCCTGGATGAGGTGCTCCCTCATCTCCCGGCCGACCTGCAGACCACGGTCTGGCGGGTACGGGACCAGGGTAGGGTGGTGGCGAAGCAGCAGCTTCAGACTGCTCTGGACTTAGGTGATTCCTGTGCCAGGTCGGTGGCGGCCGCAGTGGCCATGCGCCGCAGGGCGTGGCTGAGGTTATCCTCTTTCTCATCGGAAACCCAGCACAAGTTGGCAGACATCCCTTTCTTGGGGACTGACCTTTTCGGCCCTGGAGTGGATGGACACCTCCAAAGGACCGAGAAGTCCGATACCACTCCGGACACGGTCACCCCCGCCCGAAGGGACAAGGGACGCCAGCAGCCTTTGCATAAGCCCCTTTGCTCCTCGGCCCCTGCGGCTCGACCGGCCCATCATTTCCAGCATGAGGGCCAGCAGGCTTGCGCTGGGCGTCCTGAATCCAAGCCAGCGGCTTCCTCTAAAAGGAAGCAGGAGGTAAAGGCAGGAGCCCTCTGCCAGGCCCTCCTCCAAGCCTGCTCAGTGGCCAGGGCTGAGGCGCTGTCCCCGGCCCGTCACCCCTGGGGTCCCCCCGTGGGAGGCTTCACCCCTTCTCCACCTGGTCCGCTTTCCCCGGACCACTGGGTGCTCCCGAGAGGTGGGAAGGTCCTGCCTTGGGATTGCAGAGCAAGCCCCACACTTCGACACGTTGCCCCACACCGAGGCCTTGGGGGTCCAGAACCTCGCTGTCGGCCTTCAGCCGACTCTGCCTGGCCCTGATCTAGAGGACCAGGGGAAGGTTGCGGACCGCTCCTCCAGGCACTGGGTTCGTGTCCAGGTATTCCTGGTCCCTAACGGACGGGGGGCTTGCGCCCCATTCTCGATCTGCACGTCGGGATGGTCTCTCTGTCTCAGATATCCCATCCTCAATACAGGGCGTGTGGCTCTTCCTGGTTCTCCAGGACGTACTTACACTTCATTCCGTCCGTTTCTTGGGAGAATCCTTCGTTTCTTTAGTGGGGGATCCCGTTATGAGTTCCAGGCCAGGCCCTTCGGTCTCTGCTCAGCAGCATTCCTGCGGCACTAATGGGTCCGGGCGTAACCCCATCCAGATGGCGGTCTGACAGCAACCCCTCCAGGCAGAGGGGGACGGTCCAGAGCTCTGGCCCTCTAGGTTGCTCTCAGGCTGGTCTCCTTTTTATTGGAGCCACGTTGGAACTCGTGCCTTAGCGGGTGATCCTTCTTTGGGACGAGGCTCGACTCTTAAGTCCGAGCTCGGCCCCTGGCGGACAGGGCCGAGGTTCTTCCTCCCTTACCTAGTCAGGTCTGACTGGGCAATTTGCGCCCTGACCGGGACTTTCTGCACCAGCGTGGTCTGTTTGGATCCACCGGTTCATGCGTCCCCCTAATGGGGACTGGCCAGCCAGCGGTCACAGCGCTGCGTTCCTTTGGACCAGTCCGTGACAACAGCCCAGGGGTTAGGGAATGCTCTCCTTCGGACCGTTCCAGCTCTTTTGCAGGAGAACATCCTGTTCGTCCACCCCGGGTTGACGGTCTTCTCCGACCGAAGCATCTTGGATGGGTGGGGTTGCCCATCAAGGGGAATACAGAGTGCACTGCCTCTGGTCCTCTCGGGAGTCCCGATGTCTTCCTACCTGCTGGAGCTCCAGGCAGTCCGCTTAGCTTGCACCGCTCACTCCGTTTGTGTGGGGTCTTGTGGTTTAGGTCCAGGCGGACAACACCACGACCATGTGCTACCTGTCCCGCCAGGACCGGACAACCTCCTTGCCTCTGCGTAAGGAGGTTCTCCATATTGGGTCTTCCGCAGCCGGGAGGTGGTTTCCTAGCCATTTCTATGGCAGGTGCCTCCATCACCGTGGCCGATGCCCTAGGCCGGATAAGGGCTGCGCCTCACGAGTGTTTTTCCTGCTGGAGGTAGCACAAGATCTTCTCCCTCTAGGTCACACCTTGGGTGGACCTTTGTTTTTCCCTCCAGGGAGAATTCGAGGCCGAGACTGTCTCATGCCCACCTCCTCAGCATGGTTTGCTGTAGGGGATGCCCTTGAGGCCGTGGACCCTGGGCCTCTTCTACGCCTCTCCCCCATTTCCCTTGACCTTCAGGCAAGGCGAGGAGGGACTAGGCGCAGGTGATTCTGGTAGCCCCAGACTGGTTTTGCCAGCTCTGGTATCCAGCTCTCCTCAGTCTCAGCCCCAGGCTCCCGGGGCGGCTTCCAGCCCGCCCGGTCCTGATCTCTGTTGTTAGGGGAAGGTACTCCATCCGGACCTTCAATCCCTACACCTGACGGCCTGGTCTCTGTGCGGTTAGTGGCCAGACCTTGGATCTTCCGGCAAGGTCCTCGACATTTCGAGGTGTCCTGCCAGGAGTCGACCAGATACGCTCGCCTTCAAACGGAAGAGTTCTCCATTTGATGTTGGGATAGGGCCTGGTCCCCTCTCCTGTTCCTAGGCGAGCATTCCGGACTATCTGTGGTCTGTTCTTTCTTGAACTAGGGCTTCTTGTTGACGACCCTTAAGGTGCTCCTGTTAGCCACTCCTGTCTTCCGGGCGCGGGCCGAAAGGTAGTCGGTGGTGCAAGAAAGGTGGTCTAGCGCTTCTAAGGCCGTGATCACACCTCCCCTCTGGGAGAGTATCCCCTTATCCGTGGGATCTTACGCTGGTATGGGCTTAGCTCACGGGCAAGCCGTTCTAACCTTAGTACAGGTGTGAGTTCCCCCACCTGTTGTGGAATAACACCTTCTTGGGGCTACCATGCCTACCAGAAGGACCGGAGAATTTCAGGCGCTCCTTTGAATCTCCCTATCTGGTCTTCCACAGGGACAAGGTTGTCCTACGCCACACCCAAAGTTCCTTCCGTAGGCGGTGGCGGAGTCTTTTTCCCTAACCAGGTATTGTCTCTGCCGGGGTTCAACCCCTTTCACACCTCAGAGGCCATATATAGGATCCATTGGGACCCTTTTTTACGCTCACCTTCCCTGGGAGCGTAGGGCTGAAGTTCGGGAGAGGTTCACCAGCTGTTTGTCATCTACGCTGAAGCCGCACCTGGCAGACCTGCAGCCAAACTGACGACGCATGGGTGGGTCACCTCCTGCATAGATCTCCGCTTTAGGTGGGCGGGCATGGAGCCTCCCAGAGGGATAAGTGCTCATTTTACCCGCCCTTCCGCTGCATCGGTGGCTGCTTCCGAGGATACCCTTGTCCAGGATATCCGTAGGACTCCTACCTGGAAGCAGGCTTATACCCGTTCCCCCTTCCACATCGACATTGGGTCACGCCAGGATGTTGGTCGGGGCCTCGGTTCTCCAGTCTTTATACCTAAGTAGGGGGTGTGCGCTTTGCCTCCCTCCTTCCGGAGAACTGCAAGGAGTCTGCCAATAAGTGTGGATGAACAACATATCCATGTCCCTAGAAATACAGGTTACTCACCTGTAACAGGAGTTCTAGGAATGGTATATATTGTTCATCCACACGACCCACCTGACCTCACCGGCTTCGACGCACAACCTGGCTTCCAGTGGGCTAGATCTGGCGTCATGGGGTGGAGCCGAGAGTTTTACCACCCGGGTGGGTGGGAAGAGCCAGCTTGAAGACCTTCCGGCAAGATTTAAAGTGGCAAGGAACCTGCCAATAAGTGTGGATGAACAACATATACCATTCCTAGAACTCCTGTTACAGGTGAGTAACCTGTATTTTTTTCTCGTTTCCTCTCGGTTCGGTATAGCCAGGAGGAAACCAAGCTAGTTCTTTCATTTTTAGCTTATTTCTGTTAAAGATAGCATTTATTTCTGTTTTAATTTTATTGTTTACCTAATTTTTGTAACTGTATTTTTCGGCTACTGAACCGCTAGTGCCGGTTATAGAATCTTTATCGGTTCGGTTCACCTAGTTCCTTTTTGGTCCCGGAACTGACCAAAAGAACCGCAGTTGTTGTTTTTTAAATTGCCCTTTTGCGGTTCTCTGTTTCTGGTTAAAATGACAGAAAAAACTAAGAAAAAGACTGGTGAGCCCGGCTTTAAAAATTGTACTCAGTGTGGGGCTGTTTTTGTGAAAGCAGATGAGCATACTATGTGTGTGGCTTGTCTGGGCTATGAGCATCTGAAGGAGGATTGTCAGATCTGTTCGACTTTCCCTGAAAAAACTGTTGAAAAATGCCTGGAACGGCTAAAAAAGAAACTCCCCAAGGGTCCCTCTGGCTCTGACCAGCCGATACCCTCCACTACTGTGGCTGAACCCATAAATATTGCAACTTCCACCCCAATACGGGTGACAAGAATATAAGGAGGGGCTCTGAACTGGCTAGCTCCCCGGTTCCCTCTAAGAAGGCACGTAAACTGAAGCATTCAGAACCCCCTACTATTACTCAGGGGACTTCGGTATCAGCTAACGTTATGCCAACTCTTCAGGAGATTGCACAGGCGGTCAAGATTATTCAGGGTTTGCAGGGTTTGGTGCCCCCTGCACAGCAAACCCCTGTGCCAGCAGGACAGCCTGCCAGGATTCCTCCTATTGAAGAGGAGGAGTGCAGTGATTATGAGGAGGACGAAGGGGAACCTATTTTACCAGAGGTATCCCCAGAGCAGGACTTTGGGTCGCCCCCTAGGGTATCTGAAGATTTCTCTTCTTACTTTACTTTTGTGAGAAAGATGGCAGATGCCCTTGACATCTCCACAAGGGAGGAAGTGGAAGATGAGGAGGAAATAGAGTACCTGGAAATGATGGGTTTGACTCCCACCAAGGCCCCCTTCCTCCCAGTAAATACATTTTTCAAAAAGGATGCTCTGAAGTTGTTGCAGAACCCAAATTCTGTCCGTCCTGTGGATAAGAGGCTGGACAAGAAATATCAGCTGGAAAGAGAAGGGGCAGAGTTCCTGTTCTCTCATCCAGACCACCAAGGGGTTATTCAGCAGGCGGCCTGAGATAAGGCTAGAGTCCCTCTGGCTTCCAATCCACCAGATAAGGACTCTAGGAAGATAGATAGCATGGCTAGGAAAGGTTACCTGTTAGTCTCCCTAGCCATGAGACAGGCTAATTTTCAGGCCTGTGCTGCCCGGTACCAGCAGTCCCTGTGGCAGTCAGTACTGGCTGTCTCTCAAAAAGCTCCCTCACCCCTATCAGACGACCTAGCAGAGACTGCTAGGTTTGGGCTGGAGGCAGCTAAATATCAATTCCAAATGGCTGCTTATACCAGTGACACTGCAGCCAGATGGATGGCAACTATGGTAGCCCAGAGGGGATTTGCTTGGCTGAGAGCTACAAATCACGCTGCTGACACACAATCTAAGGCCCTGGATTTTCCCTTGGAGGGAAATGCTCTCCGGCATATATGAAGAAGGTGGATGAGTATAAGACTACTTACAGGAGCAACTCTAGTAGAGACAGAGCTTTTCCATCCACCAGGTCTTATGGAAGGGGGGGGCCAGGGCAGGCCTTTTCATTCCAGGCCCTTTTTTCAGCCAGTGGCCATACCCCAATACCAACAGTATCCACAGCAGGGATACTTTAGGGGCAGGGGTCGGAGGGGATCTTGGCGTGGAGCTCAAGCACAACCTCCACCCCAGGCCAAACAGACTCTCTGAAGTACAGGCCGCCTCCTCACTCCCTGTCTGAGGCAGACTCTCCCACTTCCTCCAGAATTGGCTTTCCATCACTTCGGACAAGTGGGTCCTGGAAGTGGTGGGTCAGGGTCTGTCTTTGAATTTCAGATCCCTTCCTCCTCTAGCAGCCAGGGATTTCAGTATACCATCCCGGGCAGAAAACACCTTGCTGGAGGCAGAGGTGCAGAAACTCCTGCTTTGAAAAGCAGTGGAATCTTTTCCAAGCACCCTCAAAGGAAGGTGTTTCTATTTCAAATACTTCCTCACCACAAAGAAAAGTGGGGAGTAGCGGCCTATACTGGATCTCAGATCCCTGAACAATCATCTAAAAAGACTAAAGTTCAAAATGGTAACTTTAGCATTGATCCTGCCAACAATCCAGAAGGGACACTGGTTGGCATCACTGGACTTAAAGGACTCATACTTCCACATCCCCATTAGGGAGTCTCACAGAAAATACCTCAGACTCAAACTCCCTTCAGGTCACTGTCAGTTTTCAACCATGCCTTTTGGCCTTTCTTCGGTCCCAAGGTTATTCACAAAGTGTCTGGCTCCAGTGGTAGCATACCTTTGAAGAAAGGGTGCATCAGTTTTTCCATATCTGAATAACTGGCTGCTGTTGGGCAAGTCACCTCAGCAGGTTTCCCAGTTTTTAAGCCTCACACAAAAACTGCTGGAATCCCTGGGATTCATTCTCAACCTTGAGAAATCAGTCCTCATTCCTACTCAAAAGTTGCAGTTCATAGGGGCAGAGATAGACACCCTGCAAGGCAGGGCCCATCTTCCTCTGGACAGAGTAGAAAATCTTCAGTTGGTGGCAAACTCTTTCATTCTGAACAAAAGCAAGCCTGCGAGGCACTTTTTACAGCTTCTGGTCATACAGCTGCATCTACAGCCACAGTACTGGGTTCAAGATTTCAAATGAGGGACATTCAGTTCCATCTCAAGGCTCACTGGAATCAGAGAAAAGATTCCCTATCGAAGCCCATTCCGGTTACAGGAACTCTTCTCCAAGCTTTTCTATTGTGGAAAGAGGTATCCAGTCTAAGGGAGGGTGTTCCCTTTTAGAGAGATCTTCCCTCGATGGTTCTTACAACAAATGCATCCCTATTGGGCTGGGGCACCCTCTTGGGAGAACACACAACCAGGGCACCTGGTCAACCTCAGAGTCCCTGCAGCACATAAATTTGCTGGAACTCTGGGCTGTTTATCTTGCCCTAAAAGCTTTCTCAGAGCTGGTACAGTCAAAGGTGGTACAGGTCAGGACAGACAGTTCCACCACAATGTACTACATCAACAAAAGATATTGGGTTGTGCCTGAAAATAGTCAACTTTGGCTAGCGCACCTAACCCGGTTAACAAAAACGAAATAAACAAACAAGCAGGGAGGTACCAAGTCAGGGTCTCTTTGCACAGAGGCCATGAGAATTTGGACTCTGGCATACTATCTGGGAGTTTCCCTTCAGGCAGTATACCTACCAGGAAAGGACAATGCCCTGGCAGATACATTAAGTCGCATCAGCCAGGCCCATCACGAATGGACCTTGAACAAGCAGGTGGTAAATGTATCCGAAGGTGGGATACTCCAGAGGTGGACTTGTTCGCATCCCACGAGAACCACTACCTGCCTCAGTATTGTTGCAGACCACTGGATCAGGGCACTCTACCACTGGATGCTTTGACTCTGGATTGGTCGGGAAGGTTCCTTTATGCTTTTCCTCCCTTCCCTCTGGTCTTCAGGGTGCTACTCAAGCTCAGGTCCCATTCAGCATTCCTGATCTCAATAGCCCTGGATTGGCCCAGGCAGCCATGGTACTCTGTGATGCTCTTGATGTCAGTGTCTACGCCAATACAGCTACCTCAGACATACAATCTATTTACTTCCAACTAGGGAACCCTGTTTTACCCAAACCTCAAATCTCTCAACCTTCAAGGCTTGGCTCTTGAAGAATTAGAATATGCTGGTTTGAAACTTTCTGAATCAGTACTTCATATTCTAATGAGCTATAGGAAACCCTCTACTAAGGAAACCTACTCCTCTAAATGGAAAACATTTTCAATCTGGTGCTCCTCTAGGGATTTTACTCCATTACAGGCTGACATTCCAGTTGTTCTGTATTATCTCTCCCATTTGCATTCCTTGGGTTTGCAGCCCAGTTCACTTAAAGTACACCTTGCAGCCTTGTCTGCTTACATTTCTGCTGGTACTACAGTATCTATTGCCTCAGACCCTATTTTTAATAAATTCTTTAAGGGCCTGATCCATTTGCACCCCCCTCACAGGGCACCAGTGCCAGCATGGGATCTCAATGTTTGCATTGCCAAGCTCATGGGGCATCCATTTGAGCCTATGGCGACGGCTCAGCTCAACTATGTCACTTGGAAGACAGTTTTTCTAGTGGCAATCACTTCTGCCAGAAGAATAAGTGAATTGCAGGCTCTGTCTGTAGAGCAGGATTGTATCTCCTTTCACAGGGATAAGGTGATACTGAGAACGAGCAGAAAATTCCTACCAAAAGTGTTCTCTGATTTCCATATCAGCCAGTCCATCACCCTACCTGTTTTTTTCACTGAGCACTCTACTCATGGTGAAAGAAGGCTTCATAGCCTTGATGTGAAAAGGGTCCTTAGTTACTGTATCACAGCCACTGAGGATCACAGGCAGGACAAGAAACAGTTGTTTCTGATCTATGGGGATGTGGGAAAAGGTACTCCAGCCTCTAAAAGGTTCATTTCTCGTTGGATTGTCCAGTGTATTCAATTTTGTTATACAAGGGCTGGTAGGGAGCCCCCAACAGGATTGAGGGCACATTCTACCAGAGGAACAGCTGCCACCTTGCCAGCCATAAGGGACGTTCCATTGGTGGACATCTGTAAAGCAGCTACCTGGAAGACAGTACACACCTTTACTAAGCATTACAGTTTAGATATCCAGTCTAGAAGTGATGTTAGGTTTGGCACAGCAGTCCTGCAGAATCTTTTTCCTAAATAAGTGTTCTGTGCCCACCTCCTGTGGTACTGCTTTGTAGTCTGCAGAAAGTTATGAATACCTGAGTATTACTGAGGTTAGAAGAAAAAATTACTCACCTTAGGAATTCTGTTTCTTCTCTGTGATACTCAGGCATTCATAACTTCCCTCCCTCTTCCCCTTCCAGAACTCAACCTCTGCACTCTGCATGCTGCTTTACCGTAAAAAATGGTACAACACAATTTGTGCAAGTATCCTCTCATAGTGGTCCAATTTATAAAACAGGTTTTTGGGTCTTAAACCCTTAGAGTTTTCTGACATTTTAATTCCTTAGAGTTTTTAGGCGTTCTTGGCTCCAGTTGGAGCTCTCCCCTATTTCAATTGGGGTAAACCTTTAATTATTTCTTACGAATAATTTTAAAATTTTGCTCTGGCATTGGTCTGTTCAGGCTCCTAGGAAATCTGAAGAGGTTTAGAACATTGAAAGTTACTATAGGGTAGCATTTGAAAAGTTGTCACGTGCAGATGATTCCATCATTTGCATATGTTCCATCTCTCTGGGCAGTTCAACCCTTCAGACTTACTGCAGAAAGTTATGACTACCTGAGTATCACTGAGAAGAAACAGAATTACTAAGGTGAGTAATTTTTTCATTCTGACCTCCCTCCGTGCCTCCCCTCTCAGAACCTAGCTTTTGGAAAGTGGGCTGGCAAGTACAGTGTTGCACCTCAGGGGTGTACCTTATATCCTCCCTCTGTAGGGTGGGATAGTTGTGTTTTTGTTATTATTATTATTGTTGATTTTATAAACATATACAGATATTGTCACTACTTTTTTCTTCTTGGGTTCTCGACTTGAGTCTTTTGGGACCCAAAAATTGTTGCCTTTTGGCTACAGAGTGAACGATTTCTACGCTTAGTTAGTTTGCTCGTAAGAATCTGACGGTTACACTGGTAAGTACCAGCGACAGAGGTCTGAAAACCGAGCTCGAGCTCAACGTTCTATGCTGCTGCATAGAGTTAACTCTTTCCTCTCCGGGGCAGTTCAAGTGCTGGGGCTAACTGCATAATGTCAGAATACAGCAAGACTCCATTAGAAAAAACAGCATTACTAAGGTGTGTAATTTTTTCTTATGCCCTCAGGGGTTCAAAGGATCCTCACTCCTTATTGCAGTGCCCGTCAGACAAGAGGCTCTGATAACCAGACCTTCTTGGTCCCCCATTGCCACACGTCACAAGGACAGCGATCCTTTACTGCCAAAGCCTCCCTATGGTTTAACACACTTCATAGAGATATCGCTACCACTGTCATGCTTGGTGCTTTTAAACGAAAACTTACAGTATTTTATATCAACTGCCACCTGTGACTGCTTCCACTAAAATAGTTCTCTAACCCCTTCCCCATCACCAGCATCTGCACTTATTAACCTACCCTGTTCCCACAACTTGCTTACATCCATTCTCCCTCCTATCCCCTACCTCACATTTATCCTCCCCTCCTCCTATGCACGCACTCTCACACTCCTACTGTAGTTCTCCAACCCTCCCCCTTACCCTACCCCGCATCTCCCTTTCTCCATCCCTTTCTGTGCCCCCATCACCAGATATTGCATTTATTAATCTTCCATGTGTTCACCCTCCCCTCCATGTCTGCTCTTCCTCCCATACTTCTCTTGATCACTACCCCTTATCCTACCCCGCGTCTCCCTTCCTCCTCCTCTCTACATGCCCCCCGTCACCAGTCATTGCACTTATTAATCTTCCTTGCGTTCCTGCCCTTACCTACCATTTCAGTTGTCACAGCATGTTTACATCCAACCCCATTCTATCCAGTATCTCTTTCCTCTTCTGCTCTCTCATCGGTCATACTCCTCCTCTCCTTCTACACTCTCTCTTTCTCACTCCTACTCTGGCTTCACCCCACTAATATGCCCTCATCTCCCTTTCACCTTCCCTCTCAGTCACCCCTATTTCACTCTTCTGTGCTTGCTCAAACTTAAACTCCTCCCTCCATTCCTCTATCTGACCTTGACAAGGCCCTCTGGGCTGACTATCTCTTTGTTTACTCTTTTACTCGAATTGAATGTTATCTGGTGCATGTTTTTATGTGTAAATCTGACCTTTATACAGTATACAATGCCTTCCTGATTAATATTGTTGTTGTCTGCTCTGCCAGTTTAACTTGTCATTTCGACCACTTTTGTATCATGTTTTGTACTATGTACTCTGACGTGGAACCTATGTAAAGAGCTTCCAGCTCAAAGGTGTTTAATCCGAGAGCCAAAAAAAAAAAATAAATGTGACCTACTGGGAGTTGAATCCAGGCCCCCGGAATATCGTCCCAGTGCTCTAATCACTTTGCGACAGCCTCACATGGTTGGACCTGGGGTTCCCGGTTTCTCTGATACTGCATATGCTGAAATAATAAAGATGGCAATCATTTAAAATTGCTGCAGGTTTTATTTTATTTTGTGGTTGACGGCTGAATTCTGGATAATCTTTTGTAAAATCCTAAGTGTTTACCTGCCAAGTTTGTAAGATCAGGCATCTGAGAGTTCATGCCTGATGATGCTGGCAAGTCTCACGCACTGCAGCACACTTTGGTCTGCTTGCCACTCTGCCAGCATTACTGACTAGGGGACTCTGGAATCCTGCAGCCAGGGAGAGTGGCAGACCAGTTTGGTGTCTGGTCTTTCTTTGTTGTAACTATATGAAACTGGTAAAAAGTACTATGTTTTGTGCACTTTTTTTTTTAACTTAATTAGTTTCTTAAAGTTTTCTAATTTTAAATGAGTTTCTTAAAATTTTCTGATTTTTTTCAGACTCAGCACTCCTTCACTTCGAGCAGAATTCCCCGTAGGGGCATAATTGGAAGGGCGCACTGATGCATTTTGATTTTCCCTGATTATGCCTCGTAGTTTCTTTTTCTTCTTACTTTGCTTATTTTTGAGGTCCACTGCATCTTTCCTCTCTTTGTGAATGCTTGCAAGTGGCACAATTGATACCAGTATCAATCCTATTGTACGGGTAGGGGTAGGGGTAGGGGTATGTGTGTGGTTGATTGTCAAGCAGCTTATTGCCCCCCACCCCCACACTGGACCAGAATGCCTCACCTCTTCATTGTGGGGGTCTCTGCTACTCCATGAGCATCAGTGTTTCCTCTGAAGCATTTATACATGGAAGTGCTCCCATGCTTTTGCAGTCCTTCCTGTCCATGCTTCCCTGTTATGTTTCTAGTACAACCTTGGTCTCCAATATTGTTATGGTTCTAGCACTCTGGGACATACAGAGGAAAAGCAATAAAGCAGGAGAAACCAAGAAAAATAAAGGTATTATAAAAAGATTCAAAGAATTATGGGGAACAAAATCGGAAAACGGACAGTACATTTTATGCCTCTGTTGCTTGCCTAGTGTCACCATCCTGTTAAGTATTTCAGGCTGAAACACTGGGCAGAAATGCAAAATTATAGCAAGATGTTAACCAACCTCTTTTTTTTTTACTTCCTTTGTGGTTCAGGGTTACCTGTTTATCTCAGTGCTGGTGAACTCCAACAGCGAGCTGATCCGTCTCATCAATAATGCCATCAAGAATGACCTGGCCAGCAGGAACCCCACCTTCATGTGCCTTTCCTTGCATTGCATTGCCAACGTGGGCAGCCGGGAGATGGCAGAGGCCTTCGCTTCAGATATCCCCCGGATACTTGTTGCTGGGTATGTACAGTTCGTAGGGGCATGCTTCATGCTCAGACTGCATAATTTTGTACAGCAGAGCTCAGTGAATAGACATTTAAAAGAAAACAGAACCTAGTAAATGGAAGTAAATCAGCTTAACATTTCCTGGGTGCATGTGTGCTTGTGTTGTGGGACTTTCAGCTCGGCCATTGGCCGAATGCCTTCAGATCACCTGGGGTATGCATTAATTCTCTAGAAACGCATGCCCAGTTAAGGGTTATTGCTTACTTATAAAATGGGATTTCAGCTATTCTGATTGGTTGTTAGCCAGGCATTAGAAATGTCTAACACACAGCTAAATCTAGAAACCCCATGTAGAATACACAGACCCATTTTATCAGCACAGTAAGATTCTGGGAATGTTCCTTAGGCAGTTCTAACTCATGGCTAGGGGGTTGAAGGCACATGACCTGTGACCTTGTGACTCACTACACCCCCTAGCTGTGTGTTATAACTGTCTAAGGTGCACTCCATCATGTCTTGCTTACTTGCCACTATACATGTAATACAAGGGAGCAAGAGATTGTGGGTAGATTGCTCTCTGCTGGGACAGTTCAGAACTTGGTTTTATTAGATAAGTTAGGTCAATTTGGAGACTTGTATCCAAGGTCAAATGTTTGGTTTCAAAAGTTGCATTTGGCTAGGGAGAGGAGGTGCTCCTTGGGGGCTAGCTTGAAGGGAGCTAAGGATTGACATTCTCTGATTGGGGGTTGTTGCACAGTGATGGGGCTAAATATGCAAAGGATCTCTGCCCTGTGTCCATTTTCTTGTGTGGCATTGTAAAAAGTTACTAAGTCATGGACCTCATTCTAGGACTACAAAAATTTGTCAAGAATGTTAGCCTCAGTGAGCTTCAGTAAGTTCAATTCTGGGAACATTTCTTTGTTTTTCTCTTGTTGGTTTCTGTTCTCTCAATGGCAGTTGCAGGATCAGCAAAAATATAAGCAGTTGAATGCAAGTAACAGAACAAAAAACAGGATTGCTTCAATTAGAAGCAGAAAGACCAACATCTCCTGAAGAAGTCGTATATAAGTCACAAAATATTTGGGACTGTAAAATGTCAAGTTGATCACGTACACATTTTGAAAAATAAAAGATTTTAAGAGTGAGTGGTGACTTCTTTTTACTAGTGCTTATCGCAGCACCTTTCATAAGGCGTTTTCCTTTTTCTTCAGAAAATACTTGTCAGCTCAGACTTCTCTCATCTAGAAAAACAAAATTGTCCCATAGTGCTACTGCTCGCTACGCTGGCAGACTGAATCCAGGAACAAAGTCAAGTTGTCGGAGGCTGGCTTGGGGAAATAGGGACTGAGCATCGCAAGAACAGCTCTCCTCCTTCAGGGAGGGTAGCGTGTGTGTGGGTGGCAGCATGGGCTGGATGCTGCTGAAGCGAGAGTTGGGACACCACCAATGACAGCGTGGAAGTTTAAAACATGGGTTGAATTGGACCCACTGGTGTAAATAACGTGGGTCTAAAGAGAAACCTATTGGGTCAAAACATAATCAGTGGTAGATTTTGAACAGTTCATGTTCCCTTCCTTTAGAGATTGTTATAGAGTAGGTGCATCCATTTGGACCCACTGGCGAAGGAAAGAGGGGTCAGTTTTGGAAAGGATGCAGCTTTTGCCCTTTTGGTGCATGTTAGCACTGTTGCTGGACACCACTGACGTGCACATGAGCTTACATGCACATAATCCCTGCTGGTTTCCAAAGGAGATATTAAAGGGGAATATGGGCAGCGGGTCAGGCAGATGATGCCCCACCCGCCAAAATGTTTGATATCGGGTTCTCTGTGCTGGGCACATGGGATGGCTTCTGGGTTCATCTCTACTGTGAGAGCCTGGATTAGTGGGTGGGGCTGCAAAGTAGCTGACGGCAGTCCATGCAGGGGTAAAGCAAGTGGGCAGCACAGCAGTGTTTCATGGGTATCCCCAGGAAGTCCAGGTAAGAAGAAGCATGACAGAACTGGAAGTTGGCCCTAGTGGTGGTAGAAGCTGATCCTAGCTGGTAGGTGCCCACTGCTAAGGGTGAAAAACAGGAACACCCCTCCCTAAAAAAAAAACACAAACAAAGAATTCCAGTATAAAGCTACTGATTTTAAAAGCCAGCCTGCCCGGATGATGCACTTCAATCCCTTTTACTGGACCTGCTTCATTTCCGCAGCACATGTTTTAATGGGCCCCTCCTCATACTTCCAGCACAGTATGGAACATCAGCTTGTCATAAAAGCTTCTGCTAGAGAATGAGCTCACACAGACACACCACAAAGGAGAAAACAACTGAAACACCAGTGGGACAGCATTCCTTTCTGCTACACAGTTGTTTTTTTTTTTTTTTTGAAAGTCTGATCTTTCCCTTTGCAGATTTTTAAGGTACCCAGTACAATTTTTAGGAGTTGTGTTCCAGCTGAAATGTTTAAAGGGCCATTTACACGGTCTTTTCTGCAGTGGTCTGAGTGGTGCAGATGACTTGCAGTGCTGCATTGCTTCTTCTCTAAACAGACTCTGCATCGTTGTGAGTGGCTGCGTTGTGACTCTAGGCAGTTGCAGTCGTCTTTGGGACGCATAGGATTGTGGCCGTCTTTATCTGCATGTAAACACACTGCACCTCTCACATTGCTCGAGATAGTCATTCGCTGACGCTCATCCCTTACGTCCACCCACCCTCCCCCCACGCCAAGAGGAAGTGCATGGAAAATGACAGATTTACCGCATCAGTGAAGCAGTCCACCACCTTGAAAATGTGCTATGGTAGTGTTGCCGATAGAGGAGCAGTTGTGCGGTGCCGAGTGAAGCGCACTGATCACAGTCGTGTAAACACGCCTTACGTTTCTCCCCCGTACTGTTTATCTTTTTCCCCCACTCTAAGATGCTTGTCTGTCTCAGGGGCGCACTGCACCTTGGACATGACTGATGCAGGTCAACAAAAATGCATTACATTTTGTAATTCTGTTTTTCAGCCTGGTATGAGGGCTGCTTATGATTCTGTACCACTATCTTTCTGCAGCTGCCCAGCAGAGTTACTTTCTTGAGCTCCAGGATCCGATATTGGGGGGGACACTGCTTTTGGAGCTGGTGGCCCTCATCTGCTGTAACGTGTGTGACGGATGTCAGAGTAGCTCCATATCTGTTTGAAGCAGGCACTTGAGTGTTTAGGCACGCCATCTGTTCAGTGTCCGTCATGTTCCTGCTGCCCATTTTGTGTGTCTGGTTTGTTTCATGAACTGGAGTCTCCTGATGTGTGACCCCAATAAACCACTGCTGCGTTGCAAAATATATTATTGTAAAGGAAATGATGCACAGGATTATCATTTATAAGCACGAGCTGCAAATAGATGAGCAAGGGGTCAAATGATGCAAAGTCATATCCAGAGTCTTCAGCAAAAAGCATGTCTTGGGGCCCTTACAGAGGGTTAGTGAAAAATACATAGATGCATGTACACATAGAAGTTGACGGCAGGAAGATGCTCTTGACCCATCCAGTCTGCCCACCCTACTAAATATTCTGCCTTGTCTTCGTGGCAGTCCTCCCCTTTCAGACCCCAGGAATCTCTTACTTATGCTTAACTACAATCATTCCCCTAGAATCAGCCTTCCTGGAGCTTTAGAATTTTATGCTAATTGAAGAACTTAGAATAAAATTCGAACCCTGCTGTGTGGTCACATTCACCCCTGCACTCTAACATCAGATTTATTTCTCTGCCTGAAGAAAGCAGTCACCCCAAAGTCTTCACTTCAGAGCTGATCACAGTTTATTTTATTAAAGTGTTTGCTTTCTTAAGTTATTCCTTGATTACTCTGTATTAGGGTGTGCTTTGATGTAACTTTGCAGATTCTCTGATTGCGCGTCTATTCCCAGGAACCAGAGAAGGCCCTGTTTTTTGGGAACTGGAATATTTCTAAAACAGTCATCAGTATTTGGCATGACTGACAGGGCCCAAAAACAAAACGGGACCTGCAGGCTTTTAAAATGGTAAGATTTGTTTTCAACTCCTGGCTAAGGCAGACTGCCACGAGTTGTGTTTGATGTGCCTGGGTCCATGTCATGATTTTGTCAGTTGTAAACGTTATATCTTTTTGTCCTAAAATGCAAAAGAAAAGGGCTAAAAAATCAGAATACAGAATTACTTCTCAGTCTGTCTCCTTGTCACCTAAAAGCTCAGATGATGGTCCAACCCCTCAAAGTAAGCAGCAGTCCCTTTCAGAGGGGACAGATTAAGAAAGAAAAAGCTTCTAAAGATGTTTTGGAAGTCAAGGTGTCTGAACGGCAGTTCCTCTAGGAATTCCAGGCCGTGGGGAATTTCATGAATATGCTTGCCGTTCCCCCAGTCTCCTGTAAGTTTCATTCCCAATGCCTGCGGAGGAGGGGGCTGAGTTGTACTGTGAGGAGGATGAAGAGCCCATAGAACTGGATGGTTCTCCTGAACAAGAGTTTGGCTCCCCTCCTCGACCCTCGGATGACTATACCTCACACTGTACTTATGTGAGGCATTTGGTAAAGACTCTCAAAATCTCCTTACAGGAAACTGAGGAAGATGAGGACGAGGTGGAATTTTTGGCTATGATGGGCTTAATTCCCACAAAAAGGTTGCTGTTGCCCATCCACAAGTCCCTCAAGAAGGCCACCTGTAAAATCGTGTCAACACTCACCTCGGCTGCTGGCATAGATAAGAAAATTGAGAAAAAAATATAAAGTGGACAAACAGGGTGCTGAGTACCGGTATTCTCACCCTGATCATGAGGGAGTGGTCCAGACTGCCACCTGTGACAAGACCACGGTGCCCCTCTCTTCCCAGCCTCCTGAGAAAGATTCTAGTGAGCTGGATAGCATGGGCAAAAAAGTTTATACTTCAGCTTCCTTACTGTTAAGGCAGGCACCGCTCAGTACCAAAAAGCCATGTTGAACTCTATATTGGCAGTGGTCGGGAAGGCTACCAGTGATTGGCAGACACCGCACAGGCAGCCATGGATAACACTAAGTACCAGTTCCACATGGCAGTGGGCCTAATAACAGTGCATACACGGATGCAGAGTCATGGCACGTGCAGTGTAGGTTTGCATGGCTTAGAATCACAGACCTATCAAAGGACACTCAAACAAAAGCAATGGATTTCCCCTGTGAAGGAAACTCACTGGTGACGAGACAGAGGCTTACATGAAGAAGCTGGATGAATACAAAACCACCTACAAGAGCAACACTGAGAAGGAAAGGGCATCCACCTCCTATAGGCCTTATGGAAGGGGAGGTAGAGGTATGGCATACTCCCCTCACCACGTGCTTATATTACATAAAACTACCACCACAGAGGGGTTTCTTCAGAGGTAGGGGTAGAAGGGGCCCACGGCTTGCAGCTGTGGCGCAAGCTTCCAAAACCCAAGCAAATCAAAACTCCTGACAGGTCTGCCCAGGTTGCCCTTCCATTGCCAGTAAGGGGAAGGCTCACTCACTATGTTCAGGAATGGACAAAAATAGCTACGGACAAGTGGGTCCTGGCATAGTGAGTGTCTTTCCCTGTAGTTCAGAAAATTTCCAAGACTTCAGAGCCACAGAATCTTCCACCTTCACACTCCAACAGAAAGAATCTTGTTGGAGATGGAAGTAAAAAAGTTACTGCAAGCAAATGCAGAGGAAAAGATATCTCCCTCCCACAGGGGAATGGAACTTTATTCAAGATACTTTCTGACCCAGGAGAAAAATGAGGAGTGGCGGCCCATTTTAGACATGTGTGATATCTGAACAAACACTTAAAAAAAGGAAAAATTAAAGATGGTAGCACTGGGCTCAGCAATTCCATCACTGCAAAAAGGAGACTGGCTGGGTCACTGAATCTGAGAAACGTCTGCTATCACATACCAGTCATGCCCAGCCATAGAAAGTACCCAAGATTCCAGATAGGGAATTCTCATTACCAATTTACTGCCCTTCCCTTCGGCCTATCGTTACCACCAAGAGTATTCACAAAGTGAGGCGGGTAGTGTTTTTTTCCTATTTGGATGACTGTCTAGTCTCAGGGAAACCACACCACAAGGTGAAGTTCTCCCTCCCTCCTTCTGATGCAAGGCACTCTGGAGGGCCTGGGCTTCCTCGTAAATGTACTAAAGTCACAAACAAACCCAGTTATTTTGGATTTTGTTTACCCCTTCCCCTATTCCCCTCCAGCTCCATTTCCTCGGGAGCACCTAGGAGTCTGACCCTGCTATCCACCTTACCCAGTCTGTCCTGCTCACCCCCATGGAGCCGCAGTTTTAGCCCCCCTGCGGGCAGGGACAATGTGGGGCCCGTACACCCCGAACACTTCTGTTTCGTCGGGTCACAGATGGCCGGGCAGGTGGAAGCACATCAGGTCAGTTTCGATGCTCCGTCTCCTTGGAGCTTGGAAGGCATTTTCTTGTTTTCTTTGTGGGCATCGCGAGTTCCCTGATGTCAGGGCGCATAGCGCCGATGTCCATGACGTCCTCCTCCTGTGTATGTCTTGGTGCTTGCTGTGCCCCAGGCCTCCGCCTTGGGGCCAGTCAAGCACTGAAACATCCCCCCTCCCTCCCTGGAGAAGATGAGCTGCCCCTGGGATGCTCAAGTCTCCTCCCCTGGCTGGCCCTCCGGCTCCCTGGGCTTGTACCTGAACTCAGGTCGCCGGTGTCGCAAGCAGAAATCCAGCTGCTGCGCCGGTGGGCCAGCCCAGGTTTTGGATTTTATAGGTGCAGAGCTAGATACCCTGCAAGGGAAGGCATTCCCTCCCCAGACAAAGGCAGAGAATCTGATTGCCGCAGCATAGTCCTTCAAGACAGGTCAGTCCAGACCTGCAAGGGATTGCCTACATTTGCTGGGGCACATGGCATCTTCCACCTCAGTTGTACTAGGTGCTAGGTTCCAAATGAGAGATATTCAGTACCACCTAGGGAGCCACTGGTCCCAGAGGTGGGATCCACTTTCAGAACTAGTGCCTGTCAGAGTGTGCCTGCTAAGGGCACCAGAATAGTGGAAGGAAGAGTGCAGCCTCAGAGAGAGTTCCCTTCTTTTAGCATTTCACCTACGGCATACTCAAAACAGATGCCTCCCGTCTAGACTGGGGCACCCACCTGGGGCACCTCGCTGTAAGTGGTATCTGGAGCACGTACAATCCTGGAGCTCAGGGCAGTGTAATTAGCAATGCAGGCTTTTTCCTCCCACATCAGAGGTCAGTCTGTCCAAATCAGGGCAGACAACATCACAACTATGTATTTCATAAACAGGAATGAACAGGATCTTCAAAAACTGTGCACAGAAACAATGAAATCTGGAATGTAGCATACTTCCTTGATGTTCAGCACTCTGCAGTACACCTGCCAGCAAAGGACAGTGTGCTGGCAGCCTGGCAGATTCCCTGAGCAGAATTAGGCAGGGAAACCAAGAATGGACCCTGAACCAGCTGGTGATGGCAACAATGTTCAGAAGGTGGGGTACACCAGAAATAGACCTATTTGCATCTTGGAAGAACAACCAGCTCCCACTTTCTGTTGCAGACCCCCAGTGATGGTACAGTTCAGAGGATGCTGTAGTCCTCAGCTGGTCAGGGAAGTTTCTTTATGCCTTCCCATCTTTACCACTTTTGCTCAGAGTACTACTAAAACTGAGAAGGGAGTTGGCAACAGTGATTTTCATAGCTCGAGACTGGGCCAGGCAGATTTGGTACTCCCTGCTACTGTCTCTCTCCCAACAGGCTTCCAACCTGCCCCGAGATACAGTCTACTGATGTTGTCTCAGGGCAGGATAACAGTTCCAGATCTGAGAACTCTGCATCTCAGAGCATGGTTCTTGAAGAACTAGAGTTCTCTAGACTAGATCTCTCAGAGAAGGTTATTGAAGTGCTGAAGGTTTCAAGGAAACTAGCAAAAAGAAAAACTTATGCCTCAGAATGGAAAATATTTTCCGTTTGGTGTTGTCCTAGACAGCTCAACCCATTGCAGGCAAGTCTAGCTACAGTTTTGGACTACCTGGTCCATCTTCAGTCCTTGGGCCTTAAACCCTGAACCCTGAAGGTTCATTTGGCAGCGGTGTCCGCTTATGCTTCAGCTGGCAAGGACAGGTCAGTGGCCTCATAGCCCATTTTCAGCAGGTTCTTTAAAGGCCTTAATCACCTGTACTCTCCAGTAAGGGATCATGTCCCTCCATGGGGCCTGAATCTGTGTATTGCCCAGGTGATGGAGGCTCCTTTTGAGCCTAGACAATGGCAGCTGCTGCTTTGACGTATGTCACCTGGAAAGTGGTTTTCTTGGTGATATTGACATCTGCTCGAAGGGTGAGCGAGCTGCAAGCCCTATGCACAGATCCTAACTATGTCTCACCTTACAGAGACAAGGTAGTCCTAGGAACAAACAGAAAATGCCTTTCTAGTGTGGTGTCTGAATTCCATCTGAATCAGTCAGTTACACTTCCAGTATCCTTTTACAGCAGAATCCACCTTGGGAGAACAGAAGCTCCACAGTCTGAATGTTAAAGAGAGCGCCGAGCTATTACTTGGACCACACAAAGAATGCAAGGTCCACTAACAATCACTTATTTGTCACCTGTGATGAAGTGGGGAATGTGAAACCAGCATCTAAGAGAACCATTTCTCGTTGGATAGTGTCCTGGAAAGTGGTGGTGGAAAGCACTGCCAGGTGCATCCACTAACGTGCCCTAACAGAGGGGATTATTCTTTGTAATGTTATAGAGTCATGTGTAGC
Organism: Neoceratodus forsteri; assembly: GCA_016271365.2. Lineage (NCBI taxonomy): Eukaryota > Metazoa > Chordata > Ceratodontiformes > Ceratodontidae > Neoceratodus > Neoceratodus forsteri. The sequence goes on along the minus strand of CM028133.1, from coordinate 34,749,138 downwards.
TCTGGTTAAAAAGGTAACAGTTAAAAACGTATAAATAGTACTCTGCTTTGTACTTGGATGTAGCACCTCAAGCTGTATGTTGCTGGGAAACATATGGATGGTATGGTATCACAGTTAGTAGTGTTTTATGCTTCTCTGCTACTGGAGTTGGTGTTGTATTTTTAAGTAGGGCTGGTTAGAAACTTACAGATAGAACTGTATTTTGTAGTTAGTACTGGTATCATGGGTAGGATAGCGGGCTGTAATGGATGTGGGGTGGCAGTTTGGATTAACATATTGTGGAGGCTAGGAGGTGTCCAATCTGTATCCAGTTGAGGAGGCTGGAGGAGGAAGTGCTGTGGCTTGGTAAAGAGGTGAGGGGGAAGGGGCCTGGAGGCAGGATGGTCACACCCAGGAAATAACATGAAGACGCCGTGGAGGAGGAATAGTGGCTTAAGGGAAGTGAGTGGAAGGGAGTGCAGGAACGAAACAAACAAGGGGCCTAGCATTAGTGGGAAGGCCAGAGTCGGGGGGAAGGGGCAGAAGCACAGCAAGGCAGGTTGGGCAGGAAATAGGTTTGCTGCGCTGGTGACACTGGTGGAGGGGGAGTGATCTCCAGGGGAGAGCAGGAGAGGGAGGAAGAGGGGAAACCCACAAGGGGCAGGAGTCAGTCAGAGGAGGGCGCCGGGTGAAGGGGAGAGAAGCACTGCTGGTAGGGTGGATGACAAGGGTGGAGTGGGGGGGGGCCAGGGCGGAGGGGAAGGATGTAGGGGATAGGGAGGAAGCAGTGAAGTGGGAAGGGGACAGAATGAGGAAGAAGGGTGAGAGAGCAGTAGGGAGGAAGGGTGGAGTTAGTGAGCGGGCATGCTCAAAGATTGGATACCCTGGGAAAGGGGTGGGGTCAGGGACAAGGAAATGAGGAAGGGGGTGTACTAGTGCTGGGTGGTTCCATGCTTAAAGGAATCAGATGGGGCAGCGGGGGGGAAGAGGCATAGTAGAATATGGGTGGAGGCTATACCTGGGCTAAGGGTGGGCGGGGAAGGTGGTTCTTAAGTGCACAAGGAGGGGCAGGAAGAAACCGCATCTAATGGTGCATGTGGGCACTAATGACCTGGCAGGGGAGACGGTGGAAGTGGTGAGGAGGAGGTTTGAGGAATTAGGAGGACTATGTGAGGAAGTGGGAGAATCAGTGGCCTTTTCAGAGGTGCCCCCAGTACCCTGCATGAGTACAGGAAGGAAAGGGAGGATTGGGGAGTTCAACAAATGGCTGGGGGAATGGTGTCAGTCTAAGGGGTACAGGGTAGTTGGGGACTGGGGCAGTACTTGGGGGGGTGAATAACGATCTATATGCAGGGGATAGGCTGCACCTGAGCGGGGAGGGGAAAAGGGTATTAGAGGTTTGAAGGGTACATAGCATCAAGGATAGATTTAAACTAGGTGGGGGGTGGCGAGATGACAGCTAGTAGGCAGGGATCCCAGAGGGGAGAGCCAAGTGTGCCTACCTCCCAAGCTATCAGAGAGGTATTTGAGGTGGGGACACGAGGGATTGGGGGACACCAGAGTGGGGAGACACAGGTTGGAGGTGGTATTACTGAATGCGATAAGCTTGGGTAACAAATCAGCTGAACTACAGGCTCTCTTTGCTGTGGGGAGGGTGGACATTGGATATGATGATCCCAGGGTACAGGATATTCGGGAAGGACAGGACTAGGGGAAGGGGGGGCGTGGCGATCTACGTGAGGGAGGGGATAAGGTTTATGAGAGAGGAGGGGGTAGAGGGCAGGACAGAGGCCCTGTGGATGCAGTTTTAAGACTCTAAATGAAAGATACTGAGGGTGGGGGTAGTGTACAGGTCACTAGCTCAGGGGAATGACCAGCATAGGGAGTTGGCCGAGCAGATTAAAAGAGTCTGTAGGAAGGGGGACCCCGTAGTGGTGGGGATCTTCACCCTCCCTGGGGTGGACTGGAACACCCTAACCACCACATGTGCAAAGGAGCAGAGATTACTAGATGCACTTCAGGACTGCTTCCTGGGGCAACTGGTCTGTGAGCAGACTAGGGAGGGTAGGACTCTGGACTTGGTGTTAACAAACGGGGAGGCTGTAAGGAATCTCAGAGTGGAGGACCCCCTGGCTGGGAAAGACCATCATACGGTGTGGTTCACACTCAATATGGGAAGGGTAACAGGAGGAACAGGTACCAGAGTGATCGATTTTAAGGGAGCGGACTTTAAAAGGATGGGGGAAATTTTGGTTGAGCATCTGGTGGGAATTCAGACATGCATGAGCGCCAGCCAAAAATGGAATATCATTAAGAAAGGGCTGGCAGAGGCTACTGAGACCTGCATCAGGACACGGAGCAAGGAGGGGAGAGGAAAGAAGCTGAGCTGGCTGACTCTGGAGGTAGTGGAAGGGGAGAGGGCCAACAGAAAAACATTCCAGAGGCTTAGGAAATTGGGAGGGCTAGGGGACAAAAATGAGTACACAAAAAAGTCCAGGGAGGATACCAGGCTATTCAGAGTGGCCAAGGATTCCAGAGAGCTGAGACTGGCACAGGGAATCAAGGAAGGGGAAAAGGACTTCTTCAGATGCATTGGTGAGAGATGAAGAAACAAAGACCAGATTGTGAGGATTAAGAAAGATGGGGGGACACAGGCAGAGGCACTGAATGAGTACTTCTGCACTGTGTTCTGAAAAGGAAAAGAGGGGCAGATACCCATGGGAAGGGTGGAGTGGGCAGAGGGGGTGACCTGATATCAGAATTGGAGAGGACAGGGTGCTGGAGGGACTAAGGGCACTGAGGGTGAACAAGGCCCCAGGGACGGATGGCATTCACCCTAGGGTACTTAGGAAGCTAGCGGAGATCCTGGTGGGACCACTGGCAGACCTGTTCAGTACATCACTGGAGACAGGATGCATGCCACGGGACTGGAGGATGGCCCATGTGGTGCCTATTCATAAAAGTGGCCTGAAGGGTGATCCAGGCAACTACAGACTGGTGAGTTTTACTTCAGTTGTGGGGAAACTCATGTAGTCAATCGTATAAGAGGCGCTGGTGACCTTTCTGGAAGACAGTGCTCCAAGACTGCCATCAGCATGGTTTTGTATTGGGCAGATCCTGCTAGACGAACCCGGGTGGTAAAACTCTCGGCTCCGCCCCATGACGCCAGATCTTCCTTACCGCTTGGAAGCTCAGGTTCCCTCCTTAGCGCTCTGCGTCTTAGACTGGATCCTAAATCTTCGGTTCGTCTGAAACTGGGTTTGAAGTTTTCTAAACTTCGGTCTTCATCTTCCCTTGCGGCTACGATGGACAAATCTATTCCCGGCTTTCGGAGGTGCCCTTGTGGGCAGAAAATGTCCAGGACGGATCCGCACTCCACGTGCGTCTACTGCCTAGGCCTAGATCACGACCCGCAGGCCTGCGAGTTGTGCCGCTCTTTCTCGGCCAGTGTCCTGGATGATCACGCTGCCCGATTGAAGCTTGGGCGCCCCGAGAAGCGTTTCCCGCCGGTTAAATCAAAAGAGGCTCATTGGGCGGTGTCCGGTGGCTGGCTCGGCTGAGCAGTTCGAGCAGATGATCGCCCTCGAGGAGGAGGCAGCCCAGGCCGCATCTTCCTCCTCCTCGGCCGCGGCATTTATCCCGCTCTCTCTGAGTTCCTCATACTCGGCTTCATTCAAGGAGCTTTGTCCCTTTCCACACGAAGGGAGGGGCCATCGGGACGTTCTTCTCAGCCCAGGAAGAAGGAGTCGAAGGAGTAAGTCCCACCGTCGGCGTTCGTGGGAGCGGGAGAGGTCTCCTTCCCCGGACAGCCGACCGTCGACTTCGGTCGAAGTTGCGGCTCAGGCCGCTGGCTTCACGATGTCCCTGTCAGGCCAGCCTGCCGAGACTCCCGTCGACGCAGTCGAGATTTTTCTCGACCCGTCGGGTGGGCTGTCGACTGGTGAAGCCGACAACCCACCTTCACCGGTTCCCCTGGTGGAGACAGAGGATCTGCCTGCGCCTTCGGGGCCGCAGTCCCCGGATAAATTGCCCGAGCCGAGGGAAGAGTGGGTGTCCCCCGTCCCTTCCCAGACCCGCCCTCGGTCTCCCCGAGGGTCTCTGTCTCTGACTTCATCTCGGTCAAGCCGGTACCGAAGTAAGCGGCGACACCGTTCCTCTTCATTCTCTTTCTCGGATGAGGGGAGGCTTCGATGTAAATTACGTTGACGTTACGAGTAGCTTATGTGGGAGCAGTTACTGTTGTCCGGGACTAAACCGACTCCGGTTCAGCCCCCGGCCATCAAGTGGCTGTCGCCCGAACGACCAGGCAACCGCCGCCCAGTCGAGATGCCCGTTCCAGGGCCGGTTGTTCGGCCGAAACCGGCTGCTCCACCGATTGTGGTGGAACCTCCGCCTCCACAACCGAAGTCTGGGGCACCGACCAATGATTCTCGGTCAGGTCACGGCCTGCCCCACAGGTTGTCGGTCACCCTCAATCCCGACCGTCCTCGGCAGGTAGAGGGCGGCTCAGGACCAAGGCAGCTCTTCGGAGACTCTTCGGAATCCGACAACAACTCCTCCCTGTTCTCCAGGCAGGTCGACCTGGAGTCCTCCAGGGGCCAGTCATTGGACGATAGCCCATCGTCCTTCTTGGGTCTGCTTTGACTCATCTCGGAGTCCACCGGGATGCAGCTCGAGCCTGTGTCCAAATGAGCCAAGTATCCCCTGACGGAGATACTGGACCGAGGGGGATTCCCCCACGGAGGCCTTTCTGGTGGCTGAGGCCATTGTTGGCCCAGCCTTGGAGCTGTGACAGCGGCCTGCTTCCTGTTCTCGCCCCGGCCAGGATGGCCAGGAAGTATCGCGGTCCCTACCGCCTCTTTACCGGGTTTTGAGCACCTCTGCCGAGGGGTTAGTCACCGACAGCGCCTTCCGCTCCGTAACGCCGGGACGTGGATAAGTCCCCGACAAAGAGTCCAAAAAACTGGACTTTGCCAGGCGCAAGGTGTCCGCTGTGTTCTCCCTCGACCTCCGACAGGCCAGCTCGGCCGTGCTGATGGCACACTTCTCCCACGCCCTCTTGGGCTCCCTGGATGAGGTTGTCCCTCATCTCTCGGCCGACCTGCAGACCACGGTCCATCAGGTGCGGGATCAGGGTAGGGGCGGTTCGCGGCAACAGCTTCGAACTGCTCTGGACATAGAGTGATTCCTGTGTGGGTCAGTAGCGCCGCTGGTGGCCATGCGCGCAGGGCGTGGCTGAGGATATCCACCTTCACGGCGGATATCCAGCACAAGTTGGCGGACGTCCCCTTCTTGGGGACTGGCCTCTTCGGCCCTGGAGTGGAGGGTCACCTCCAGCGGATCGAAAAGTCCAATGCCACTCTGGACTCGGTCACCTCCGCCCAGAGGGACAAAGGCCGCGGTCAGCAACAGCATAAGTCCTTTCATCCTTTGGCCCCTGCAGCTCGACTGGCCCAACAGCACCAGCAACAGGGCCAGCAGGCTCGCGCTTGGCGTCCCAAACCCAAGCTGGCAGCTTCCTCCAACAGGAAGCAAGGAGGTAAAGGCCCAGGGGATCCCTCGGCCAGTTCCTCCTCCAAGCCTGCCCAGTGACGGGGTGAGGGGTGCCGCCCCAGCCTCATCACTCCCTCCTGGGTTCCCCTGCGGGGGAGGCCCGCCCACTTCTTTCCGCCTGGTCCGCTATCACCACGGACCGCTGGGTGTTGAGGTGGTAGGAAAAGGCCTGCCTCTGGAGTTGAGCAGGGTCCTCCTTTCGAGCCATCGCCCTCGGGGGCCACGGGTCCGCAGCCTCGCTGTCGGCCCGCCGAGCCGATATTGCCTGCTTCTCAAAAAGAGGTGATCAGGAAGGTGGCGGATCCTCCACCAGACCTGGGATTTGTGTCCAGGTATTTCCTGGTCCCCAAACGGACGGGGGGCTGGCGCCCCATCCTCGACCCGCACGACCTGAACAGGTTCCTAAGGTCTCGGACCTTCAGGATGGTCACACTGGCTCAGATAATACCATCCTTGGAACGAGGCGTGTGGTTCTGTTCCCTGGACCTCCAGGACACGTTCTTTCACGTCTCGATCCGTCCGTCTCATCAGAGATTCCTCCGCTTCAGAGCGGAGGGGTCCCTTTACGAGTTCCGGGCCACGCCCTTCGGCCTCTCTCTAGCTCCCAGGGTCTTCACCAAATGCATGGCAGTGGTGACAGCATTCCTGAGGCGCCAAAGGGTCCGGGTGTAGCCCTACCTGGATGACTGGCTGATTGCAGCCCCCTCCAGAGTGGAGGTGGAGCGGTCCAGAGATCTGGCCCTCCAGGTTTGCTCTCAGATTGGCCTCCTCATCAACGAGGCCAAGTCGGAACTCGTGCCGAAGCAGGTGATACTCTTCATCGGGGCAGAGCTCGACTCTCTTCGAGCCAGAGCATGGCTCCCGGCAGACAGGGCCGAGGTTCTTTCCTCCTTTGCCCAATCATTTCTGGTTGGGCAATCGCGCCCTGCCCGGGACTTCCTGTGCCTCCTGGGCCTCATGGCGGCCTGCATCAGCGTGGTCCGTTGGTACATGCGTCCTCTTCAATGGGGACTGGCCAGCCAGTGGTCACAGCACTGCGATCCGTTGGACCAGCCTGTGAAAGTGACCCAGGAGATGTGGAATGCTCTCCAGTGGTGGACCGTTCCGGCACATCTGCAGGAGGGCATCCCGTTCGTCCGCCCCGAGCCGACGGTCACTCTGTCGACCGATGCATCTCTGATGGGTTGGGGTGCCCATCTGGGGGAGCACAGAGCGCATGGTCTCTGGTCCCCTCGGGAGTCCCGATGCCATATCAACCTGCTGGAGCTCCGAGTGGTCCGCCTAGCTCTCACTGCCTTTGCTCTGTTTCTACGGGGTCAAGTGGTTCAGGTCCAGATGGACAATACTACGACCATGTACTATCTGAACCGCCAGGGCGGGACGCGCTCCATGGTGTTATGCAAGGAAGCTTTCTGCATTTGGTCCCTCGTGCGCATCCTGGAGGCGGATCTCCTAGCCATTCATGTGGCAGGAGCCTCCAACACCCTGGCCGATGCCCTACGCCAGATAAGGGCTGCGTCTCACGAGTGGTGTCTCCTGCCGGAGGTAGTACAAGATCTGTTCTCCCACTGGGGCACACCTCAGGTGGACCTGTTTGCCTCCAAGGAGAATGCGAAGCTGAGTCTGTTCCATGCCCGCCCCCCTCAGCAGGGCTCGCTGCAGGGGGATGCCTTCTTGAGGCCGTGGACCCCGGGCCTCTTCTATGCCTTTCCCCCATTTCCCTTGATCCACAAGGTGCTTCTCAAGGCGAGGAGGGACAAGGCACAGGTGATTCTGGTAGCCCCAGACTGGCCCCGCCAGTTCTGGTATCCAGATCTCCTCAGCCTCAGCTCCAGGCTCCCGAGGCGGCTTCCAGCCCGCCCGGACCTGATCTCGGTCAACCAGGGGAAGGTATTCCATCTGGACCTTCAATCCCTGCACCTGACGGCCTGGTTCCTGAGCGGCTAGAGTTCCAGTACTTGGGTCTTTCCGACGAGGTCCTCAACATCGTTGAGGCGTCCCGTAAGGAGTCGACCAGGAAATGCTATGCCTTCAAATGGAAGAGATTCTCCATTTGGTGTCAGGGGAAGGGCTTGGACCCTTCCGCCTGTCCCTTGGCAAGCATTCTGGACTATCTGTGGTCCCTTTCTCAGCAAGGGCTTTGGTTGACGACCCTTAAGGTGCACTTGGCGGCCTTCTGCACGGGCACGCGAAGAAGCAGTCGAGCGAGGAGAAGGTGGTTGGGCGTTTTCAAAGTCCTTGACTACATTCCCTCCGTGTGAGAACCTCCACCTCCGTGGGATCTACTGCTGGTATTGGCCAGCTCATGGGCAAGCCATTCGAACCGATGCACAGGTGCGATATTTCCCACCTGTCGTGGAAGACCACCTTCTTGGTGGCTATCACGTCAGCCAGAAGGATGGGAGAGCTCCAGGCGCTTTCCATCGAGTCCTCTTATCTGGTCTTCCACAGGGACAAGATTGTCCTGCGCCCCCACCCGAAATTCCTTCCGAAGGTGGTGTCGGAGTTTCACCTTAACCAGGTGTTGACTCTGCCGGTGTTCTACCCAATCACACCTCGGAGGTCGAATATAGGCTCCATACTTTGACCCTAGGACGAGCTCTTTATTATAAGGAGCGGACGGCTGAAGTTTGGGGAGAGGTTCGCCAGCTGTTTGTCACCTATGCTGAGGCCGCACCTGGCAGACCTGCAGCCAAGCGAACGATAAGCAGGTGGGTCACCTGCATAGAGCTCTACTATAGGTTGGCGGGCATGGAGCCTCCCAGAGGGATAAGAGCTCATTCTACCTGCCATACCGCTGCATCAGTAGCTACTTCCAGGGACGTCCCTATCCAGGATATCTGCAGGGCTGCTACCTGGAAGTTGCCACATACCTTCATTACCCACTACCACATCGACCTTGAGTCGCGCCGGGATGCTGGTTTTGGGGCCTCGGTTCTCCAGTCCTTATTTCCCAAGTAAGTATTGGGGGTGTGCGCCTTGCCTCCCTCCTCCCGGAAAACTGCTAGGAGTCTGCCAATAAGTGTGGATTGAACAACATATCCATGTCCTAGAAATACAGGTTACTCACCTGTAACAGGAGTTCTAGGAATGGTATATCATTCATCACATGACCTACTGACCTCCCGGCTTGACGCACAACCTGGCTTCCAGCGGGCTAGATCTGGCGTCATGGGGCGCAGCCAAGAGTTTTACCACCCGGGTGGGTGGGAGGAGCCAGCCTGAAGACCTTCCGGCAACAATTAAAGCGGCAAGGACCCTGCCAATAAGTGTGGATGAACAACATATACCATTCCTAGAACTCCTGTTACAGGTGAGTAACCTGTATTTTTATACCATGGTGTGAAAGTCATAAATATCTTTTGATTCCTTGGGAGAGCAGGAAACCACAGAAGATCAAAGGAAAGGTTTGATTTAAAGACAGACTTACAATTTGGGAAATTAGTTTTTGCTGATGTCACCTTATTTAATATACATCCTGATAGGACATCCTGTTTTGTATATTTTTTTATATTCTAAAATGAAGAATTAGATTACATCATCGAATGGGTGGAAACACAGCGTTTTAAACTGTATTCTGTGTTTCAACTGAGACACATTAACTTTTTGGACTCTTAAGAAACATCTAACTTTAAGCACTGTATAGAGGTAATAGATTAGCTAGAAAAAGTCTAATTGTATTGTGGTAGGAGTTTTAGTTTGTACTTTTCCTTGTTTTCTTTTAAGTGATTATATGCTTTGTGATATAGTATTTTGTGTTTACATTTTACATATTTTTGTCCATTTTTAAGTAAACCTCTTGTTTTAAAAGAGACTGCCTGGTGTGTCTTCCAAGTTCTTTCTTTTGCATGTGATGTATGGAGGGTTAAAATTGACAGCTGTTCATAAGTTGAATGGTGTTACCAAACTGAGAAAAGGTAAGAATATACCTAAGGTCTTTTTTTAGAGTTTTAAGGGTTCATTTTGGATACCTGGTTAGGTGCCCTTAGGTGAAAGATATCGGGCATCCCCGAAGAGCAGATTATCTGAGCCTGTACATTTGGGTACGCTAGCATAAGGTTCACAGTTTAAATCCCTCCAGAACTTGAGACTAATGGTGATTTGGACCCACAAGCAGACATGAGGGCTACCGTGTTCTGTTACCTGTTCACAGTACTGCCCTCGGAGGTTGGCACTGTGGGAGCAGAGGGCCTGACCTGCTGAGTGCATTTGTGACATTGATCACTCAAGCTTTAGCTCTCTACCCATTTATTTTTCCACTCCTCCCTTGTAGTGTTTTCCCTATTGTAGATCTTAGTGTCACCTGCAAAAAGGCATACTGTCCCTTTTAGCCCGTCTGCAATGTCACTTATAAAGATAGTAAAGAGGACCGGTCCCAGTACTGATCCTTGTGGCACCCCACTGGGAGTAGATGTTTAAGCCCTGCAGACTCTCCTCCTACGTCCTATCCCCAAGGCCTTGGACCATCTAAGTTGCCGTACTCTGTACTGCCTCCATTTTGTTGCAGTCCTTCCTCAGGTGTGGGCTCCAGTACCTTGTGCAGTATTCCAGGTCTGGCTGCACTGTTACCTGTACAGTGGCAGGATCACCTCTTGCCTCTACTGCTTATCCCCCTTCTTATACAACCCGGCATTGTGCTTGCTTTACTCATTGTCCTGCTGCAGTGAGCAGATGTTTTTAGGGTCTCTGATATCAACACTCCTAAATCTTGTCTTCTGTAGTGCTATCCAGCACCACCTCTCTGAATTCATATTGCACCCTCAGGTTCCTTTTCCAAGTGTGCATTAAAATATGCATTACTTTGCATTTTTTAGCGTTAAAGTTCAGCTGCCAAATTGTGGCAGAGTTCTCTAGCCTGCCCATATCATCTCTTAGCTCTCTGTTCCCTTCCTCTGTGTCTGCCCTTGTGCAGATGTTTGTATTGTCTGCAGTGATGCAGGTCTTACCCTTGATAACTTCACCAGTGTCACAGATGAAAATATTGAATATGACTTTTTTTTTTATCCTTTATCTGCTGCTTGCTGCTGAGCCATCTGCCCAGGTCATGGCCCCTCCGCCTCCCACTCCCATATTTAGCCCTTACCCCGGATACCCTGGATTACCCCCGGGGCGGGTTATGCACCGCTGCGCCGCAGACAACGGGATAGATCCGGGAGCCAGCCTGAGAGCTCATTAGAGCAGAGGGGCAGGCATCATCCTGGCAGAAAGCAATGTGATTTTTCCCCGTTAGGCGAGGGTGGGACGTGCAATGATGACCTATGTCCACCCGCCTCCGAGCTTACTTTTGGCTTCAGAGCTTGTGGTGCAACCCAGCCTCCGCTTTGTGTCGCCACAGCTCCGATCACTCCTCCCTCCTGGAGAAGGAGAGCAGCCATGGGGCGCTCAATCCATCTCCTCCTGGCCGGCCTTCCAACAACCCGAGTCTGTTCCCGAACCCGGGTCGCCGGCGTCGCAAGCTGAAATCCAACCGCTGCGCCGGCAGGCCTGCTATATTGAATACGACTTGTCCAAGTACTGATCTCTGAGGGTACCCCACTAGTCACTTTCCTCACCTTTGACAACTCCCCATTCACTACAATCCAGTGTTCTACCCTTAACCAGCTCTGTACCCAATTTGCCATCTAGTTCTCTACCTCTAGATTCCTAATCTTGGGTCTCATGTGGGTGACTGATTCACAGGCCTCACTGAAGTCAAGGTTTACTGTATTAGTTGCCTGCCGTTTGTCTGCTGCTGTGGTTGCCCTGTTGAAGAACTCGACCAGTTTATTTAAAAAGTTTTACCAGGAAAGGCAAATTAGTCTGGTAAGACCTTCCCCTCATGAACCCATGCTATCTGAGATCCTGCAGCCCATTCCTTTCTAGGATAGAAGCCCACTCTGTAATCCCTCAGTAGGCACTCCATGATTTTCCCCACTGTAGATGTCAAACTGTCTGTTATTCCAGTTGGACTGATCAGGATTCTAAAACAAAAGGCTGATGGCCCTGTGCTCTTACTGTGGAACTGACTAGTCTGTTGTTGCTTGACTCTAATTGGGAGGTGCCATGGACATTTCCTTCGGAAATTAGAACCTACTGGACAACAAAAGTACCATCCCTTCTGTGCCCACTTCTACGAGTCTCAAAATTCACAGTCAGTTTTTTCCAGCTGTGTATAGTGACTAAGAATTTCTTTTTTTGTTTCAGTTCTGTGTGAGGTTAGGCTGGGCTACTCAAGCTGGACATTGCCCCTCTCCCCCAGGCCACTGACAACATGTTTTTTTTTCTCTCCTCTTAAAAGCATTTCTTAAAAACTGATTACAGGCCTGCCCAATCGCAGTGACCTGGGTTCAGAAAGGAGCCTGAGTTGCTGGTAGTCCGGCCAGGGGGAGGAGGGAGTTCACTTCCTCTGGGGGAGAGTGGTTGCCTGCTCTGTCGTATGAGCGCTTCCTGTGGATGCACAGGAAGTACAGTTTCACAGGGACAGCAGAGGGGAGGAGGAGTTGGTCAGCTGTGCAGGCACGTGCCTGTGTATGCTTGCACACGCCCATGCCGTTGATTCCGGGGAGGGATTAAAAAAGTGTAACTAATGGTCTGGATGCAGGATAACGCTGGTGTCTCTCAGGCCCTGCACCCTCTGACAAGGCTGTGCTCCAACTGTGGATCTGGTCACCGCTGGGACTTAGTTCCATCTTGGCATCTTTGTCATAGGAGGTATGCCACAGGGCATGAAGGAGCAAAGGTATGTCCTGGGGATGGCAGGATGATGGGGCTGGGAACACCGGAGGATAGGGAAGTTGGACCACACTGGGGCAAAAGGCAGAATAAAAAAAACTGATTCGCTAGACTGTGATGCTGCTGAACTGAAGCACTGCTTTCAGCGCTGTCGAGCAGTTTTTTATGAATTCCCCTGACTATGTGCCTTCTTTCTCTTTGCAGTGACACAATGGACAGTGTAAAGCAGAGTGCAGCCCTTTGCCTTCTGAGACTGTATAAAACCTCTCCTGACTTGGTTCCCATGGGAGAGTGGACCTCACGAGTTGTGCACCTGCTGAACGATCAGCACATGGTAAGCTGCCCAGAAGGGAGTCTGTCTGTCTGTCTTGTCTGTTTCTGTCAGCAGTGATCGAGTAGACTACACTGCTGCTGGCAGTCCTTTCTTTTACCTTTTATTGTTATTTTTCCTGCAGAGATGTTGCATCAAGTGACAGTAAGGAACAGCAAGCCCTAAAATGGGCCGTGTTACACGATATCTCAGTTTGTGGAGCCACATTAGCAAAACATGAACTTGCAGTCTCATACCTTGGCCAAAATGTCGGCCTTTCTGTGTGCATTTCTTGCAGGACTGCTGCCAAGGAACCTTCAGAGGCCTGCTTCTCTTGTGGGATCAAGAACACAAACAGGCACATGCACCGCACAAATTTCCCCGCAACCCACTGGAGGCAGTACCTTGCGCACTACCGTACTCATACCTGCCCTGAATCGTCCCAGCTTTTTGCAGCAAGTGGGTCTCTGCCCAGCAAGTAGTTTCCCCTCAGTGATGGTAGTCTGTGGTGCCCACTCAGAACACCTCAAAATCCAAACATTCTGTGCCCCACATGTTATTACTGAGCATCCCATATTACTCATAGCACACACCAACAAAAGTAAAAGTAACATTGTATAATGACACAGACCTAACCCAACATCATTTTTTCTGTTGTCTGACCTGACTGCCAAGTAGCAGAGTTCACACTTGGAGGGGTGGGGGAATGGCAAAAACAACAAAAGTCTCCCTTAAAATGGGTGTTGAAAGACCTCTCATGGTCATTTCTTTCTCTGCAATTACAAATTATTTCTACAGTGACACCTTTTATAGTGATTGGCATTAGCAGACACCTGGCCAGCCGAAATGGAACTACTGGGATTATTTACATCCCCAAAAAGCAAAAAAAATAAAAAATGATGAATGCCAACCGGTTTTCTTACTCAATAAAACAAGAAACAGATTTCAGGTCGTTATTTCGGTCTCAAATGTGCGACCTTGAAATGCATGCTCAGTCCTTCATCTGTATAATTAGCTAGAATTTGACCGCCTGATGACCCGTACTGTAGCACATTGTACTACCAAGGGTGCAGTCTGGGTTCAAGAGCAGACCTGGGCCACTTGTGGTAGGGCTGCCACAGCTGGGGAAAATGTAGCTGCCTGCATGCCAAGGAGGTAATGCCTTCACAAGTGGACACACTGCATGCAGGTGAGATCCCTCAGACCTTGCGTGGCACCAGCTGGGTGGGCCGCAGGAGAAAAACAGGAAACAAAATCCTCTACTAAGAAGGCCACAAGTACTCATGGGCCCAACATTACAAGCATGTAGTGGGTTGCCATTATTGAGGCTGGGGCTGGAAGGTCTCCATGTGGCCTGATTAACCTGAAGTATAAAACCTGTATGAAACAAAAAATGCTATAAGTGAGACCCCATGGAAAATGAAATGTTGACTCTCACCTGGCTTGTTTCATTAAATCAGTTCTAATAAAAAGGATTTGAATTCTATCATCCACAACCCCCAGCTCCTAGTAAGTAAATCGTACTTTTTTGATATCAGACATGTACATTGGAGAGGCAGCAGTAACTCCTGGAGCAGCCTGCTGGTTCCTAGTTCTGTAGTTTTCTTATATTGAGGGTGCACAGTTGTCATACATGCTTCTTTTTTCCCCCAAGCCTTGATTTATCTCCTTCACTTCTGAAGGATGTGTGAGCCTGGCCTGCACTGTGACAGGCTGTCCTTGTGTAACTACCCCAGCCTCCTGTTCCCCCATGGCATACGCCCCCCATCCCCCATGGTGGGTTCTCTGGGAAGAGCAACTTCCCCAACAGAGTCGGGGTCCTCTGAGAAGGCAGGCACCTAGTCGGGTGTGGGGCCGGCAAGGGGCTGAATGTCACCTTGCCGGTCTGGGTTTTTCTGCCGTCTTTTTTTACCCAGTTATGAGGGTTGCTGCTATGCAGTGGAGCGCTTGTTTATGCAGATGTGCTAGCGGATTCCAATGGCTGCCCCTTCCCCAACATGTGCCTCTGCTGCACTACCACTGTGCTTCCACCAAGTGGCAGATGAAGAGTGACGGACGTAGTCCCCACCACCCCTTCCCAGGAGGAGGGGTACTGTCCATAGGACGTTGAGTCTGCCTTCAACTGGCTGATATCCAGCAACCCGAGTCTGTTTCTGAACCTGGGTCACCTGAGTAGCAAGCGGAAATGCTGCCGCTGTGCTAGCTGGTTGGGCTGTCCTTCCTTGTTGTTATTTTGCATTGCTGTATTAAGAGGTGTACACATTGTTACATGTATAACCCCTAGGTGGTGCTATGCCAAGGGCTACTACCACTTCCTGCTTGGCTAGTTGCAGGTTAAGGGCCCTAGGTTCTGATACGGGTGCCTCCACTTGGAGGTCAGGGTTGGTAGTGGTCAAGCTGACCTGGGCACAGCCCTCCGGGACACTGTAACCCCCCTTTTCTCTTTCTAGTGGCCTGAACAGTACACAATAATCACTTTTACAGTGACCTTTATTCACCAGGCAATTACCCACACTGTTTGCACTTATCACCAGGGCTGGTTCCTCTAGCTTGACCCTGGGGACCCCCTGTAAAACAAGGTTAAGTACAGCAAATAACAGTACAGTACTCTTGGCACAAACTGGAACCACAGTCAGGTTAAATGCAAACAAAGTTAAATCTGATTTATTAAGGAGACTTGAACAAGGGAGGGGCGTAATCAGGTTGATTTGCTTAAAAGCTATATTAATCAGATAGTTATGCATGCAGTTCAGAGTCCCTACACAGTCACACACTCTGGGTACCCAGGTAGGAAAACAGTGGGCTAGCCAGGAACGTTTCAGCTGGTTGGAGCCCTGTGATGGAAGAAAGCAACATAAACAACACACACTATTTGTAATCCTGAGCCGGAGGGCTCAGTTCATGAAAGAAAAGGCAACAAGACAATCAGATGACAACACTTTTAGATTTAGCTGTTGTTGCAGGGAGCTACCCTGATTTTTACTCACGATACCCAATACTGGACATAGGCAGGACGAAATCAAGACTGCAGGCTGTTGAGCTGGAGTGCCTGGAGAAGCAGGGCCCACATGAATCACCGAGGCATTGTTCCTGTTCAAGGCATTGAGCAGGGAGCTGATCCCCAGGCCGGTCTCTCGTCGATGACTTTCTCCGCGTAGCAGGTATTCTGGCTGGGCCAGTGTAGCAGGGCCCAGGCAAACGGAAATGGATACGGATTCAGTCTGTGGAGCTGGATACAGCCTCCAGCAAGCAAAACACAGTTCAGTCACACAGTGGGGAACCAAATCACGACCCACTATAAGCACACAGCACATTCACATGTAAGGAAATTCCACTGTACCAGGCAAATGGCTCTCTGGTCGCAATTACAGAGTCTCTGCACAATCCGGGAGTTCAGAGGTAGCTGGAAATCCTGACAGGCCGATCTCATTTAGCAAATCTTCGGTCTTCTTCGGGTTAAAGCCTGGTCACAATTCAGTGGCTTAATTCGCTCTCCAAGTTTGGATTCAGTCCGGAGGGGGAAAAAAAAAAAGCACACGTTCCCTCTCTGGAACAGCAGGCAGGCATGCAGGCCAAACTCAGACCTTTCCACAGTTCTCCCGCGCGAATCCACTATGGATTGCTACTCGAACTGTCTCGAGCTGTTACTTCTTCACTTCCCAACTCAGATCTAACTGAAACTGAAAGCAGTGTGGGACTTTCCCCCAAGATCCAAAAGGTTCGGTTGGCTGATCAGTCTGTCAGTCACAACAAGGGCTCCCCCTCCAGGTTATTTTAGGTGCCAGAAGCCCCAAACTACAATTCCTACAAGTTTTGGCCCCACCAAGCCCTTACAGGCAGGCTCCATTTTAGAGTTCCAAATGTACTGATTGGCCCATTCTGCAGTCCAGGACCAAGATGATGGAAACAAACAGAACTGTCCATGCTACAAAGAAGGCAGGCTAGAACAAACTGCAATATTACTACTACTCTAACAAATGATCAGCAACAAGTGTATCTTCTAACAGAGCTCCCTCTCAGATTAATTATGACTGTAATCCAGGCAGCTCTTAAAGAGACAGTACACAGAGGCTATACAGGCACTCTGTAGCAATCACATTTCAACTGCTGAAACTCAGGGCACCAGCCTGGCAGTGAGCATTTAGGCAAGCTCAAGGAAGACTTTTCGGGAACCCCCATTTGTAGGGGGGTTACACGTGGTATGCACCAAATTAATAATTTATTAACAAAAAGCCTTTGATAAAATGAAAACACTCCCAATGTTCATCTAAACACACGGGACACAGTTCTTGTCTGCTTACCAATCACTAAATGTGGCATATGCAATGGCCTGACTTAAAATATGCAGTTCATCTTTAAGTGTGATGTGGCAGGACTGTATGTCACGAGTGGCAGGGCCACAAGTGAGTTCTGAAAGTCCATTCCCCTCACTGGTGATATAGATCGCACATTTTGAGTCCGAACATTACATATTCGATTCATAGAACATCAATCTTCCATTTAATAACGTTTGTCTACTGTTTTTTGAAGTTTATTAATCATACCTCTCTCAACTGACCCACATTACCACAGATGTCCCTCATTTTGCCCCTAAGAATTGCTCTGTCCTGTATTTGTCCCACACGGAAAATGTGCTGTCTATACAGAGAAGATGCTGTAATCTCAGATATTTTTTTTTTTTTTCACCATTCACATTTTATACCCCTCGAGCCCTGGCAGGTGGCTTCAGTCCTCCACACGGGAGGACCTCTCTTCTCTCTCTCCAGTCACGCCCAACTCCCACACTGCGAACACCAGCAGTTCCCCCATGGATTATCCTCAGTGGCTTGGCCAGGAGGAGGCGCGACTAACCCTTCCCTCCTGAGATCCAGTCCAGAAGCCAGTGTCAGTCGAGAGCAGCTGCCATCATTAGCGCTAGCAGGCTAATTTTTCCTCCGTTTTCTGCTCCATCCCCTCCTTCCCTACTGGCGTCCGCGTCAGAGTATGCCTCCAACCCGTACTGCCCTCTGGCCACTGCCAGAGGCAGTGGTCAACTCATGACTATGTCAAGCTTCCTTCCACCTGAGAGGAGAGCAGTCCTCCGGATGCTCAATCCTCTCCCCACGACCCCTGGCAGCCCAGGCTCGTTCTCACACCTGGCTCACGCCCAGCTCCTCAACCCTCAGCGCCACCGGGCTGGCAGTAATCTCAGACTTTAAAGCAGATATTCATAACACTGTGTATTCATAAAACAAAATGTAACGTGCACTAGTTTCCACAGTGTTCAGAGCTTGTATATCCACGTAGGATGATGTGTCCCATATTTTGAGGGCCGTGTCCCACATTTTCCCTCAGTGTGAATGTCGGTAACAATAGGTGGAGAAATATGATGCTGCTGTTTGTATTTAATTTCAGCTGTTGGCTTCAGTGCTGCATTAGGCAGTTGTGATGTCATCAGCAGTATGAACGCTGCTAATAAGTAGTCCATTGTGATGCCATCAAATATGATGACTTACAGAAACATATGTTTGATATCTTGTTGTTGGTATTGTCATCAACCAAAGTATCACTTATATCTTGTTACTGGTATTTGTACCCTTCCTCCTGTTTTATAAATAAAATTATCTATTCTATTTTGAAGCCTTTTGAGATAATTAGGATTACACAGAGGACTTTTAATTTCGAAGAAATAGATTTCTTTCCCTAGATAATGAATTCTGCCTCTTGAGCCCTTGATACTGTATGTGTGATGGATTCCACTGTTTAACATTTAGTTTTCCTGAGCTATATTTACTTGTTTTCCAGTGGGAGCATCCAATATACTGCCCTGACAACAGCCAGTGTTTCCTTGTCCCCTCTCTGCTTGCAGCCTTCTGGGCATGCCACCGCGGCTTTGCTCCCAGAGTGGGCCTCCCTTATGGCATTCCAGTATGCAGCATGGGGTCAGGGGCTTCCAGTGATGTGCTACTCCACTGATTCTTTTTTTTTTTTTAATACCATGTTGTGTTTTACTCTCTGAACCACCACTTCTGCCTGTCTTCAGGCCGGAGTCCAGCAGCTTCAGAGCCCGTCATATGCTGCCTCCACCATCCAGGCCAATGGAAGATCCACACAGTTTAGTGCATGAGAGTACTGGGTGCTATCCTACAGGTGCCCTAGCAGACATGGAGGTTTTTTTTTGTTTTTTTTTGTTCAAGCTCCATTTCCCTAGTCCCACCCAGCCTCCCTGTAGCACTGTGCAGTATCTTCACAAAGTGATCCATCTGTGGAGGAGGCAAGCTCCCCAACCCACCCACCACAGGGGTTGCTGCTAGCAAATTAAAACATCATCCCTCCTTCTCTGGGTGCACTGCCACATGGCAGCGCCACCCCATCCAACCACCCTGCCACCTGACCCAGCACCCAGAGGCCGCTTTTGGCATGGGAGCTCAACCCACTACCCACTGGGCCTTCTCATGGCTTCTCCACAGGTTCTTTGACTCCACCCCCTTTTTTTTTTTTCTTTGTACCTTCCCACCCCTTTGCATAAGATGACCTGCAGAGTGCCTGACGGGGGTGGTAGTGGTTGGGATGTCGTGTGGTCACCCATGATGTCCTGTGTCACTTCCCGCAGCTCCAGTAAAGGAGATGCTCAAGTGACAGGATGGCTGCATTCCCCACCCTTTCCCCCGAAATCTGTTCTGCCTCTGCAGTGTATCTCTGAACTTCTGGTGTTTGGTGCAGGGTGCAAACCTCGGTCTCCCGCATGGTAGTTTGCCGTGATAACCCAGTGCCAGTACACTCATTATGTTTAATGCATGGGGAGAATGGAGTGCTGGTTTATAACAAAAGAGGGTGTATAGAGAGTCTTTTATATGTGGTTTATATTTCTCTGTCTCCTGCAGGGGGTTGTAACTGCTGCTGTTAGTCTGATCACATGCCTGTGCAAGAAAAATCCTGATGATTTTAAGACCTGTGTCTCACTAGCTGTCTCCAGGCTCAGCAGGGTAAGTTTTTCAGGCCACCACATCCCACCCTCCAACTACTGTTGTTGGGCAGCTCTTCTGTACTACTCCAGTTTCATAGGTCTTTTGTCAGGAGAAACTTATGTCTGCTCATTTTGAGTGGTTAATACATACCAGTTCTGAGTGTGCGAGTCCTGGTGATGGCTGGAGTTTGAAGCATCCCCTGGGAGGAGGTGATTAACCACCAACAGTGAATCTGCCGCCACTGCTACCATATCCATCGCAGAATGATTTCTTGGACTCTGTTTTCTTTGGGTGACCAAGGAAGTAGACAAGGGCAACTCTGTGGATCTGCTGAACTTTGACTTCAGCAAGGCTTTTGATTCAGTACTGTACAAAATGTTGCTCAAAAAGATGGAAGACCTGGGTGCGGCTAAAACTGTAGTGAACTGGGTGGGTAGTTGGCTAGAAGGGAGGCAGCAGAGGGTGGTAATCAATGGGGTTTAATCCGAGGAAAGGGAGGTTAGGAGTGGGGTTCCACAGGGATCTCTCCTGGGTTTGGTCCTCTTCAACTTGTCCATAATTGACATTGGTGAGGGACTCCAGGGCAGGCTGTGTGTCTTCGCAGGTGACACAAAACTATATGGGAGGGTGGATAGTGATGAGGGAGTAAGGGATATCCAGGGGGACCTACAAAAATTAGAGGTGTAGTCAAAGGTCTGGCAGTTAAAATTCAATGCCAAAAAGTGAAAAGTAATGCTCCTGGGGAAAAGGAGTAACAAGACTGAGTATGGGATGGGTGGGGTGAGATTTAGCATTACGGAAGAGGAGTGGGATCTAGGAGTCATCATCAGCAACTCCCTTAAACAAACGAGCCAGTGAATCAAGGCCTATAGCTAGGGTAACAGGATGCTGGGATGTATCGGGAGGGGTATCAATAGAAGAAAAGAGATATACTTCCCTTATGCAGATCCCTGATGAGGCCTCTTCTGGAGCACTGCTTCCAGTTCTGGAGCCCTCACCTCAGAAAGGAGAGGGATGGGCTGGAAACAGTGCAGCTCAGAGTAATAAAAATGATTCAGGGCCAGCAGGGCAGATCGTATGAGGAGCACCTCAAGGCACTGAACACGTACTCACTGTAGACCAGAAGGGAGAGGGGAGATATGATAGAGACGTTCCTGTTCCTTAAAGGAATGAACATGATAAACTGCAGGGAATTATTTACCCTGAATATCAACTCAAGGTCACGTGGCCACTAGTGGAAATTACAAGGAGGGAGGTTCAGGAGGGACGTGAGGAAGTACTTCTTTATTGAAAGGGTGGTAGAAGCTTGGAACAGTCTGTCGACCCGAGGTGGTGGGTGCAAACTCGGTCAGGGGATTCAAGCAGGCATGGAATAGGATGAAGGGAATATTGGTCGCCTGGGGTGACAAGACTAGGGAGGAGAATGAGGATAGGACGGGGAGGGTTAGTACCCTGGAGGAACAGTAGGTTCCAGGGATTATAGGGAATATGGGCAGACTGGATGGAATTCTGGTCTTTTTCTGCCATCATGCTTTATATTTCTATGTTCACAGTATGTTTGGTGGTAGGGTATGTTCAGGTTATACTAAGACAATGCCCAGCCCCTTTCAAGCAAGTCTGTGATTCGACTAGCCTCTGCCTTTAGGGCTGCCTAGTAAGTGTGACCATACTACCAATACATAGAGTGCACAGTGCAAGAGGGGTATAGCACAGCAAGGGTGTGAACGTGGGACATGGGACAAGGCATGGATCTGGGAGCTGGCTGGTACTGACAAGGTGCCTGAAGAGCAGGCTCTTTGCTGAACATGCCTCCTCTGGCCCTTTCCTTGGGACTGCTGAGGGGGTCTTGAGGTGATGCACTCCCTCCTATAGGCATAGGTGTACTGGTGTGACTGATGGGGCCTGTTCCAAGGGATATATGAGAGGGCTGAAATAAAAAACAAGGCTTTCACAGCATTCTGCTTGGTCAGAATGTGCAGATGTGGAAATATAAGGAACAAATAGCGAGTGAGGTGCTTATTGCTGGCAGTAGTGGTTGGTTGGGGCTGAAACTCCTATACTTCAGGCACCCCAAACATAATTCTCAACTGTCCCCATTGGGAGGGACATTCCCTTATTTTTCCACACAGAGACCCTCTATTCCACACAGAGACTCTTAGGCCTCATATTCTATACTAAGATTTAAAGTAAAAACAAAATGCAGTAATAAGTAACAGTTGGCTTTGTAAACGTTGAAGGTGATTGGAAATCATTTCTGTACTGCTAAATACCCTCCAGTTATCCTTTCTAATTCAGTCACGTGCTCTAATATGCGTTGATTTTTTAATAAATGAATCTGGTATTGAGATGCCCTCAAATCTAGTGTGTGCCCCACCTCTCCTCAGCAGCCACTTCTCTTTCTTTTCATATTTCCTAAGCACAAGTCATTCCATTCCATCAGTTACACTCTTCCATGCTGTTCATCTAAATGGGTCAGAATAGTGTAACTGATGTCATACATAGATACATAGACAGTGTCGGCAGATAAGGGCCTATGGCCCACCCAGTCTGCCCATTTGAGCTTGTAAGTTCAGTTTGTTTTCCTAGAAGTCTGTTGCCCCTTACCCCTGACCTCCAGAATTCCTTTATGTCTATCCCATGCATTCTTAAATCCCGTGATTGTTTCAGCCCCCACCACTTCCTCTGGCAGGGTGTTCCACTTGTCCACCACCCATTCTGTGAAGAAATTCTTCCTCACGTTTCCTCTGAATCGTCCTCCCTCCAACTTCATCCCATGCCCTCTAGTCCTGGAACATCTTTTTCGCTTAAAAATAGTGTTTTCCTGCACCCTGTTCCTCCCTGTAAGATACTTGTATGTCTCTATCATATCCCCTCTCTCCCTCCTCTCCTCCAGGGAGTACATGTTCAGTTCTTTCAACCTGTCTTCATAGGACTTGTGATGCAATCCATGCTCCATCTTTGTTGCCCTCCTCTGAACCTTCTCTACCATGTCTATGTCCTTACGTAGGTATGGTCTCCATAACTGTACACTGTACTCCAGGTGGGGCCTCACTAGTGTCTTGTATAGCGGAATTATGACCTCCCTTTTCCTGCTGGTGATGCCCCTGCCTATACATCCCAGCATCCTATTTGCTTTACCTGCTGCCTTGTCACACTGTTTCCCTACCTTGAGGTCATCAGAGATGATAACCCCAAGATCCCTTTCCTGCTTGGTGCATGCTATATCCTCACCCCCACAACTGATATATTGTGCCAGGGTTTTTGTGCCCCATATGCATTATCTTGCACTTCTTTGCATTGAATTTCAACTGCCAAACCCCTGACCATTCTTCAAGTTTCTGCAGGTCGCTTCTCATTCTGTCTACACCCTCTGGTGTGTCTACTCTGTTACAGAGCTTTGTGTCATCATCGAACAGGGAAATTCTGCCTCTAGGTCCCATGCATGTCACTGATAAAGATGTTGAATAGGACCGTCCCAGCACTGATCCCTGTGGTACCCCACTGGTCACTCTTCCTCTGTGGAGTGACAGTCATTTACCACCACCCTCTGTGTCCTGCCACCCAGCCAGTTACCTACCCACCACACTACTGTCCTGCCCACACCCATATTCCCCAGTTTGTGTAATAGTCTTCTATGTGGCACAGTGTCAAAGGCCTTGCTGAAGTCCAGATAGGCCATGTCCACTGCCCTCCCCTGATCCACTTCCCTAGTCACCCAGTCAAAAAATTCAACGAGGTTGGTCTGACATGACCTCCCCCTGGTGAAACCATGCTGCCTTGGGTCCTGTAGTCCATTGACAACCAGATGTTCCACCAATCTCTCCTTCAGCAGTGCTTCCATGATCTTCCCCACTACCGAGGTGAGGCTGACTGGTCTGTAGTTCCCTGCTTCCTCTTTGTTCCCACTTTTGTATAAGGGGACTACATCTGTTGTCCTCCAGTCTTTGGGTACCTCCCCTGTTTCTAGTGATAGGCTAAACAGGATAGCCAGAGGTTCAGCCACCACCTCTCTTAGTTCTTTAAGGAACCTGGGGTGCACCCCATCTGGCCCCATTGCTTTATCAACTCTTATTACTTCCAGTTCCTTCAGGACCTTTTCTCGTAAAGGGACTTGTGTCCATTTCTGCACCATTCTCACCCTTATACTCCCTTCAGACCCATTACCTCCTCTTCCTCAGTAAAGACTGAGCAGAAATACCTGTTCAATATGTCAGCTTTACTACTGTCATCCCTCACGCTCCCCATCCTCCCCCTTCAGTCTCACTATCCCTCCCTTTGTCTTTCTTTTTTCACTTATGTACCTGTAAAAGGTTTTGTCCCCTCTACCCACTGATTTTGCAATGTGCTCTTCTGTCTGAGCTTTGGCTTCCCTTACTGACCTCCCTGCCTCCCTTTGCTTCTCTTGGTACTTCTCCCTATCCCCTTCTGCCTATGTCTTTTTGTATTGCCAGTATTGACAATTTTCCAGTAGTATAAAAAGAGATGGCAGTAGCTGCTGAGGAGGAAGGGAGTCAACATACTGTAGCTACAGAATCAATAAAAAAAAAAAAAATCTGATCATCAGTTTACAAAACAGGCCAAAATGTGTAAGTAATAAGCCATGGCAGGGTGTGCATAATAGAGATTTAATGCACGGTCAGGTGACGTCTCTTGGCCAAGGAAATTTCTAGAGGTTTTTTCCTTGCCATTTTATTAGTCAGAATATAGTATGGCCAGACACCAAGGAAAGCATGGCATCTAAAGGTATGGAAAGAGTTTCTCTAACCTTTAATACACAACTTTACAAGTGTTCGGAACTACTTTGTGTAAGACACAATAATGTGTCTCCCCCCACCGTGTACAAGAACAAAGCAAGGGGGAAAACAGTAGGAAGCGCTACCATCTGGAATAGCCAGCCTGGTAAAGTTGTGGATGAAATTACTGTTCCTCTTTTTGAAGCAGGACTACAGTAGGTAGATTCCTCAGGTATGATAGCATGGCAGGTTCCACAGTATGAGTAGGGGTAGCATCCTGCCTGATAAGTGAGGCTGTGTATCCATTGTCAGATTTGCCATAGTTATTGCCGTGCAGCAGCAGAGGCAGACAAAAAGGGTCTAAAATTCCTTTCACCACCACACAATTGTTACTATCTGGGTGATGAAAGGTTGAGAGATGCAACTTTCAGGCAGATACATTTTGTTGTAGGCGAGTATTGTTCTGATGCATGCTTTACCTCTCAGCTGGCCGACTCATTTTACCTCTCTGCAGCACTCTGTACCACAGGGGCAGTATTTCCTACACTGAGATCTGAAAGTAAATCATCATAGTCAATTGCTTTGCGATCAGCAAATCTTGCAGATCCGAATGTGACCATTTACAGAGCTCTGAGCTTCTACAGTAGCTCTAAGATTTGGTGGCATAGCCCACATTTTGCCTCTTTTGTTTCCCACATTGGGAAGGGACGGTGTACTACATTTGGGCGGTTAAAGGTTGAGACATGCTTTGCAATTGATATACTTGTACAACAGGGGGCACCCACAAGTAAAAGAAGTGGCTGAAGACTGGAAGTAGCAGGGGGTGTGGGTGGTTGTATACAGTGGCAGGGTGGAGTTTTAACTGAGGAAATCCAGGGAAGTTCCCCCATCCCCATGATAGGAACCGAGAAATCCTATCCTGCAGTGTTGAAAGGAAGGTAATTTGATCGTGTTTAATGGCTTTTCTGCAGAATGTTATCACAAAGTGCTTCACAAAAGCAGAAGAGAGGAGGGTGGTGAATGTTGCTGTCATTTAGGCACATTAGGCAATTCAGACTACACAGAGAAAGATTAAAGACAGGTTATGCAGAGGGAGGATCATTGATTCATTTAGGGTCACACAGAAAGTAGTGGTTGTAGCATTTGAAATCCAGGACTTCCAATGTATTTCAAAAGTTTCACCAGGAAAGACATACTGAGCTGATAATGTCTCTTTTCCAGATGCGTCCTGGGGAGAGGGATTCACAGCTGTGTGCTCTAATTACGACCCCAAACTGTAGATCGCATCCTGCTCTGCACTTGTCGAGCCGCAACCCCCGTACAGATCCTGTAGTTGTTGGGGTGCTGGGGCTTTGTAGGAGCAGTGCTTTCACCGGGGAAAGAAGTGCTTTTAGAACTTATCGTTTTTTTTTTTAATGGGCATGTTTATCGGCAGGTATTTTTAAGATCTACATACCAGAGTGGCAAGTATTTTTCTTCTGATATACTCTCAAGTATCAGTATTTTAGTGTACCAAAATAAATGTTATTTTATTTAGTTTTTGTTGACCGGGTAAGTGCACTAGACAAATCCTGCCTATTTTCAGGCACGACCCGGGGGAGGGGGATACAGATGAATGCCAACTGACCTTGAACCAGATTAAGCTGTTGGTGGTATTTTTAGTGAATGAGGGAAATTTGGCCAGGACACCGGAAATTCCTCTACTCTTTTCGATAAGTGCCATGGGATCTTTAACATCCACCTGAACTACCACCAATCCAGGCAGATGGGACCTCGGTTTAACGTCTCATCCGAAAGACGGCACCTCAGAAGTGCAGCACCCCTCTCATGCTGCACTACAGTGTCAGTACTGGGATATTAACCCAAGTGCCAGATGTGGGAACTGAACCCACAGCCCTCTGATCTGAGCCACTGACACTGTTATGAAGAACGTTTATTTTTATTTTATGGACAACACTCGTCATCAAATCAGGAATTTGGTATTTTGACTCTGGCACTGATTGGATTCAGACCTTGGAACACTGCACTGATAGAGCACTGGCGCGCCAAGTGAAAACTCTCAATTTCTGGTTCCATAAAGAGAACTTTACAGAATGCTTTCCATAAAAAGAAAATAAATAGAGAATAATGCCTGTGCAGGTGTGTGTTGTGAGGATTTTTCACACACCTAAGGTGTGTGATAATCCGTAAACTCCCAAGAGTGAAGCTTGAGGGGTTTGTGAGATTATCACACACCAAGGGTGTGTGACAAATCCTCATGACACCCACCTTGCACAGGAATTATTTTTTATAACTGTTGCAAGGTTGGATAGAGACAAAAACTGTAAGCTATATTTGCGTGAGCGAGCGTGTCTCTGAGCAGCCGTTGTAGTCACACAAATAGTGTGCTTTCTTTAGTGCTTCAGTGAAGTGAGAGCACGAGAGGAAAAAGCCGTAATAACCCGCTATTGAGTTACTATGGAATTCAGCAGGTTATTACGGTGTTTTATCAGGAGTCGATAGCCAGTCATTATAGGGGGTCACCAGTTATTATTACAGAAAACTTTTTCTGTGTTTAAAGCAGCAGTGCATAATTGCGGTGAGTATTTTAGCCTGTACTTTGTTATTCTAGTGATTCTAGTTTAGATTGCCGTTTATCTCCTTAATTGTGTGATAGCCTTCGTTCCCCAGTTTGAGTCTGCTATAGCACTTTTTTCATTAGGTTTGAAATGATTAAAAGGAGCGTGCCTTTTGATGTAGCTGTATTCATTGATATTGGACCTGGACTTCACCAGTATTCGCAGCTGTTTTGTACACCTGGGACACATAAGGTCAGGGAGCACTGCATACTAGTTCATTTAGTCACAATAGAAGTGATTTTAAACAATTGATATGCAAAACTGCTGAGAATACTGATTAAAAAAAACTTATCCGGAATGATTAAAAGGAGTGCTCTTTTGGTAAGCGCTAGTGATTCTGGGGTGACGGGGTGGGGGGTCAGAAGGGGGCAGCCGGGGGAGGAGGAGCAAAAAGTACATATAAAAAAAATGGAGTGCTCTTTTTCTTATTTCAAATGTGAATAAAAGTACTAAAGCAGACTCAAACTGTGGAAAGAAGGGTATTGTACAAGTCAGGAGAGAAGGGGCAATGTAAAGTAGAACAGAAAAGTATAGGTCAGAATTTTCACTGCTAACATGCACTGCTGTTTTAATTTGCATTCAGGTACAGGGGTATGAATTTCATCTCTGAAAATAGGAACATTACATGCAGCTTCAGATTCATGCAGATTTTCTGTCCCCTTAAGGTGTGCCCATAAAGCTGTCTGATGTGCAATTTGTAAAAACGAAACAGAAAAACCTGTCCGTTCAGAGTTCCAGAACATTTTGCAGATAGCTGCCAAAACACAGCCAGAGTCTACTACAGTATTTCCATCAACCTCAGTGTTTTGAACTGTATAGGGATGGCCACATTTAAAGTGGATTTCTGACTTACCCGATGGCAGCTACCACTCGCATGGTGTGGTAGCTGCCCTCCGCGGGAGTCGTTGTATCCAGGTTCAAAAAGTATCTGCAGCCCATATTTCCAATATTTTCCTCATACATTTGTTTCAGCATCAGCCGCTGGATGCATTCTCAGAGCCCCAGTCCAGCTGCCACGCCCCCCCCCCGCGCTCAAGCATGTAATGACGTCTGGCCAGGGAGAGCGCGGGGGCACACCCCATTGAAATGAATAGGGCTAGTTTTTTCATTCGTTTTTAGGATCAAGAATGGCCACGAACACATTAATAAGAGACACCACTTGACTAACATGATCCGTGGCGGCTGGACTAGGGCTGTGAGAATGCATTGGGCGTCCGATGCTAAAACAAATTTACGAGGGACATATTAGGAATATGAGCTGCAGATATTTTTTCGAACCTGGCTAGAACGACTGCCACGGAGGGCAGCTACCACACAATGTGAGTAGCTCCCTATATCGGACAATCCCTTTAATGTTCAAGGGGAACTGATGAGGCCAGTCTCACAGGAGATTTGGGTTTGGAATTCCCTGATTAGGGTAGCAGGCAGCCCAGTGCATAGCAGAGGCAGTATGCTCATTCGCCGGGGAGAGAGAGCACCTTCTGTTCTGCTGTGATTGTGCTTCCTGCTCACTGACCAAAACAGCCAAATTGGTGCCTGCTGTGGAGGCAGCTGTTTGTTCTTGGGGGGGACCCTGTCGGTGTGATGGAGCCTTAAGACAGAAATGGAAAGTTGAGGACTCGGTAGAAGACCCTGCTGCTGCAGGCTGCATGGACCAGCAGGAGGTCTCTGATAGGGGCCTGATCTATAGCATATGCCCTGGCTGATTGCGGAAATGAAAGCAGAAATTTTTTTTTACAGTTAATTTACCCAGGATAGCCCAACTGAGAAGCAACATGAAGTTTTCGTGATCTGCCTTGACCCTCATTTATAGCTGGGTGGACTGAAAATGCGATGTGGTCTGGGGGGAGAAAGGGGAGGACCTTTTTCTTTTTTTACTTCAATATACTTATTGATTTTTCATCAGACATAACACGTGCGATCCATATGACAATAACAGATTACATAATGTTGAGTTGTGTCAAAAAATTACGGTCTGAATAACCAACCCCCACCCAACTATTCCTTCCCAAGATTACATACTCGTAAGTGCCAGAAGACAGGGAAATTGAGAAGAATAAATAAAAAACAGAAGAAAGAAGAATAGTGTGTTATTTTTGTACATAAATGTAAAAAGTGTCACCATTATTTAATAAGGTTGGACAT
This sequence comes from Neoceratodus forsteri, assembly GCA_016271365.2. Taxonomy (NCBI): domain Eukaryota; kingdom Metazoa; phylum Chordata; order Ceratodontiformes; family Ceratodontidae; genus Neoceratodus; species Neoceratodus forsteri. The sequence goes on along the minus strand of CM028133.1, from coordinate 34,720,142 downwards.
CCAGTCTTCAGAAGGTCCCCATCTTTTAAAGGGAGGACCTTGATTAGAAAGGTTCATAGCACTATGTGCTTTCAGGTTTCAGTTTCATTTTGGGATGTCACGATATGACAGTTTTGACAGTATGATAAACCATTACATTTAATACCGCGGTTATTGTAATGCCAAGAATATTCTGAAAGTAGTTATTTTTGTACAAAAAGGAAGTCTCATCAAACACTTGTGTCAAGGAGTGTAGTTGTGGAAGTGACGGTCATCCCTAAAAATACCACAAAAATTGGTTGAAAGGCCTGAAACTCTCACTGTACTGTGAACCATGATTATCGTGCTATGGAAAGTTGATCATGACTTCTAATACCATGCTATACCGTGATGCCATCATACCATGACATTCCTAATCTCACCATAGCTGTCTCTACCTCCCTGTGCTTTGGTCCTTCCTAATTGCAGTATACAGTTGGGTGGGATCAGAACCACATGGTAAACACGTTAAACCTGTGGAACCCTCCTGGGTGTAAATACTATGTACAGCAAGATCAGTAACAGTGATGTCTTTCCAGCTGTCCGTTGTTTAAGATTTTTACTTAGTTGGGATCAGCTGATGGTAAAGTCTTTATGGGGTGCATGTTAGTCTCTTCCAAACCTGGTGCGATGTGCACCTAGCTCAAACAGTGTTATGTAGTAACTTTACACGGGAAGTGGTGCTGCACAGCTGGCGGCAGAGTGGACTCTGGAGTCTTCACATCTCCTCTCCTTTGATTGCAGATAGTGTCCTCCGCCTCCACTGACCTGCAGGACTACACCTATTACTTTGTGCCAGCTCCATGGTTATCGGTGAAACTGCTTCGGCTACTGCAGTGTTACCCTCCTCCAGGTGAGCAAACCAGAGACATCTTTGTACAACAGGGGAGAGGAAGTTGCAGCTGTGTGTGTGTGTGTGTGTGTGTGTGTGTGTGTGTGTGTGTGTGTGTGTCTGTGGAGGAGGGAGAGGAGAGACTGGTCATTAAGTTATTCTACAGGAAGATGAGCCTAATTTAGCTGAAGAACTCTTGAGGCAGAGCAGCTGCAGTGCTGTCCTCTTGTCTTTTGTGCACTAAAGGTGCTCTCTCCATAAAGGGTTGAGGCACACTGGTGGGCAGTGAATGGATGCTTGCCCTGTGGCTCCCTGTGCTGTATCTGTCATATGGACATGAGAAGAACTTTGATCTCTAGTGTTGTGAATCTGGCACCTTTCATGAACTCCCCCAAACAACAAAATAATTCACTGTAACATATCAAACAAAATATTGTCGTACTGAACATGAGATTGGTTCTGTTATTTTGAACCATGCTCCTGTATGAATCAAAGTTGCTGCCCAGTATCAGTGCACTGATTAGTTTCCTAATAGCTTAACAGCATCACTCTTCTCAATCTGAGATAGACACCAGAATGGAAGGCCTCTCAGTGGAATTTTTTGTTAGGAAATTTTCATTACTGCTTTCTGCTCCTCACTTAAGTTTTCTCCAGATGAGCCAGATTCTCTTTCCATCTTCTCCAAACCTCTCCCATCCAAGGAACCAGTCAGACTGCTGTTCCATCCCTCCTCTGGGTCCCACTACCTCCCACCTGATAATGAGTTTATTAGTGGATATTCATACTGCAGTCTAGGAAGGTCAGGTGTGGAGGCTGTGATGGAATGTAGGGAAGCGATTGGTTATATCCCTAATGGACAGTGCTCGATGTTTACAGTAAAAGATAGCTAGGAGCCCAAAATGTCATAGCAGACAGGCCGCCCTGTTACTGATTGCTCCCCTCTGGCCTTGCTAGGTATGTTTTCCACTCCTGCAGCATCTAGGAGTGGAACCACCAATTCAGTTGCCCCTGTGTCGGGGTCTGCTGTCTCAGGACAGGGGGTCTCTGGTCCTTCTGCCTGCATGCTTGGTTCCTGAGGATGTAGCTGTTGCACATTTCGGGAAGTTTCCCCACATGGCTAATGTCTTGCTGGCAGCTAAGAAGCCCTCTACTAGACATACATATTCACTGAAGTGGAAGCGTTTAACAGTTTGATGCACTTCCTGCTCTGTGGATCCCTTTAAGTGCCCTGTTAATACTGTAATACTGTACTTGCCTACTTCCTGTCCGAAGCAGACTCCAGTCTGCAGAACTCCTTTATTAAGGTGCATTTGGCTGCCATATCAGCTTTCTATGCCCCTATTGATGGTTGCACAGTGGCAGAACTAGAAGTGTCCCATACTTTCTTGATCGGTATTTTCCATATGCTTACCTGGCTTTGTTAACTGGTTCCACCATGGGACCTTAATTTTATCCCTGAGAAGTTGACTTTGGCTCCTTTTGAGCCTGAGGCAACTTGTGATCTACTCATCCTTTCTTGGGAGGCGCTTTTTCTGGTTGCTACTACTTCAGCCAGATGGATTTCTGAGCTTCAGGCTCTAATAAGTGTCCACCCCTACAATGTTTTCCACAAAAATGTGGTGGCACTGCATATGAATCCTCGATTCAAACCCCAGGAATCCCTCACTATGCTTACTAATGCAATTAGCCTGAAGCGTTGAGCTTCCCCAGAGAGTGTGGAATGTATGCAAATTATAGAACTCAGAATGCATATTCAAATCTCTGCCTTGTGGTGGCGCTCTAGTCTGCACTCCAACATCAGATGTATTTTTCCACCTGAGGAAGCAAGTTGCCCCGAAGAGTTCTGTTCAACTAGACTGCAGTCTCCAACTTTATTTTCTGAATTTCAAGTATCTTTGCTGTTTGTGTTTAGATATTGGAGTTTAGCCTTTTTCTTTTTTGCGGCTTTCTCTGGTTCCTCAGCGGTTCCCAGGAACTGGAAAAACACCTTTATTTTACTTGGTGGTTTTCTTTTTAACCTAATTTTTGATATATTTCCCTCAGCTTTCTCATTATTTTACTTCTTTTACTTATTTTAAATTGTTTAGCGCTTCAGTTCCCGATCGCAGGAATGGAGCCATTTTTTTTCGTTTGCAGTATTTCTGATGGAGAGTTTTCTGGAAGACAAAAAAAAAAAAAAAAAAAGTTTGTCTCTTCCGTTAGCGGTTTGTTCATTTTAGGGAACCGGACTACAAAATTGCATTTTTCCTTGTTGGGAACCGTCTTTTTACAGGGTCTTTCTGTATTGGCATGTCAGACAGACTAAAAAAGAAAACGGGACCTACAGGCTTCAAAAATTGTGCAGAGTGCTACAATGTCTTGGCAGAGGCAGGCTGCCATGAGCTGTGCTTTATGTCCTGACCATTTATAAACTGATCGTCAGCTGTGCAACAGGTTTTGCCCTAAAACTGTCAAGAAAAGGGCCAAAAAGTTAAAAATCGTTATGGCTTCTCAGTCTGCCTCTGCGTCACCAAAGCACACTGATGAGGGCCCTTCCTCTCACAGTAAACAAAAGGAAAGGTCTGTTAACAACCAGTCTGATTCCCGGCTTCCTGAAAAAGGGAACTCAAGAGGAAGCGAAGCATAAGAGATCTGAGCAGGTTCCAGATTTGGTTCCTGCTAAAAGAAAACAAAAAAGAGAAACATGTCACTGACCCTCCTCATGAAGAAGGAAAGGAGCCGTCAGTGGACACTGCAAAAATGCCGTCTATGGAGGACATGCTTGAGGCTTGGTAATTTTTTCAGGCTTTTTAAGCCATGAGCTCACTAATGGGTCTGCCGGTTCCTCCTCCAGTTTCTGCCCCTGTTCCTGTTTCTGAGGAGCAGGGAGCTGTATTTTATTAGGAGGAGGAGGAAGAAGGGTTTGGTTCCCCTCCCTGTGGTCAGGAGACTTTTTCCTCCCCCCATGCCTTTGTTAGGTAAATGGTAAACACCTTCAACTTATCCACCTAGGAGGTGGAGGATAAGGACAAGGTGGTTGCTTCTACCTGTTCACAAACACCTGAAGAAAGCAACCTGTAGGTTGTTGCAGACTGCTCTTTCCATGCTGGGTATTGACAAAAAGATTGAGGAAGAACTACCAGCTGAACGGGCATGATGCTGAGTACATCTGCTCACACCCAGATCATGAAGGGGTGGTCCAGGCGGCTGCCTGTAACAAGGCTACAGTTCCTCTCGCTACCCAGCCCCGGACAAAAATTCCAGGAAGCTGGACAGTATGGGGAAGAAAGTTTATACCTTTGCCTCCCTGCTGTTGAGGCAGGCTGCCTACATGACCTATACTGCCCAGTACCTGAAAGCCCTCTGAAACTCTGTACTAGCCATGAGTGAGAAGGCCTCGAGGGGCCTGCCACAAGATTTGGCAGATACAGCCAATTCTGCTCTTGACGCTACCAAATGCCAGTTCCATATGGCGGTGGGCACCAGTGACACTGCGTCTAGGGTCATGGCCCATGCCATCTCCTTAGAGATTTGCCTGGCTAAGTACCACTACTTTGTCCTGGGACACCTGTGGCCTGCTGCAAGAAATTACCTCGCAGATGTTTTGTTATGGTAAGTTCTTATGTAACTGTACTTTCCTCCTTCCCAGTGGGGTAAGGGCCTTTAGTCAAGGGACTTCCCCACTCACAAAAAAAAAATGGGCTGTGACGACCCATTCTGGACCTCAAGTTTCTGAACCAGCACCTAAGAAAGGACAAGTTCAGAATGATCACGTTGTCCACAGTGATTCCATCCCTGCAACAGGGAAGCTGGATGGCATCTCTGGATCTCAAGGATGCGTATTTCCACATCCCAGTTAGGCTAAGCCACAAGAAATACTTAAGGTTCAGGCTACCTTCAGGTCATTATCAGTTCTCATCCCTTCCTTTCGGTCTCTCATCTGCTCCCAGAGTGTTCACAAAGTGATTAGCCGTGGTGACAGCACATCTCAGGAGGCAGGGAGTGATGGTCTTCCCTTACCTGGATGACTGGCTAGTCGCAGGGCAAGTCATACCAGCAGGTCAAAGACTCCCTCCAATTAACCCAGAGCACCTTGGAGACATTAGGATTTCTCATAAATACCCCCAAAGTTCCAGAGAGAACCAGTGTAGATGCTGGAGTTCATAGGAGCAAAGCTTGATACCCTCCAGGGCAAGGCACTCCTATCTTAAGAGAGAATGGAAAGCCTTCTAATCCTGGCAGACACCCTCGTCCTGGACCAGCCCAGGTCAGCAAGGCATTTCCTTCAGCTTCTGGGATATAGGACTTCGACCAAAGCCGTGGTTCCAGATTCGAAATGAGAGACATCCAGTAACACTTGAGGGCCCACTGGTCCCAGAGGTGACGACAAACTCTGTTACAGCCTCTGGTCTTGTGGAAAGAAAGAGACAACCTCAAGGAGGGTATGCCTTTCCAGCAAAAAAATCCTGACAGTGGTCCTGACAACAGATGCCTCCCTCCTAGGCTGGGAGCCCATCTGGGAGACTTAACAGTAAGTGTTGTGTGGTCCCCCTGGGAATCCAGAGAGCACATAAACCCCCTGGAGCTGAAGACAGTTTACCCTGCCTTCAGTCGTTTGCTCCCCAGGTAAAGGACCAGTCAGTCCAAGTCAGGGCAGACAACACCACTACCACGTATTACATCAACAAACAGGAAGGCACAAGATCATCAAAGAAATGCACAGAAGTCATGAAGATTTGGAATGTGGCTTATTCCATGGAAGTGCAACTATCAGCAGTCCCTCTTCCGAGGGAAGGACAGTGTCTTGGCAGATTTCTGCAGCAGGATCAGCAGAGGACATCATGAACGGTCTTTAAATGAGCAGGTGCTGGCCTCGGTCTTCCAGGAGATGGGGCATGCTAGAAATAGACCTGTTTGCTTCCAAGGAGAATTATCAGCTCCCACTCTTTTGTTGCAGGCCTCCAGCAATAGTCTCAGTCCCTGTGGACGCTCTTACCCTGGACTGATCAGGGATATTCCTGTATGCCGTCCCTCCATTTCCTCTATTACTGTGAGTTCTCCTGAAATTAAGGAGCCAGCCTGCAACCATGATATTTGTGGCTTCAGTCTCGGCCAGGCAGCCCTGGTATTCTGTGCCCCTGGCCCCCTCTACCAAACAGTCTGTCTGCCTCCAACATAGACACAATCTACTAACCATATATCATGGCATAGTAACCTTTCCGAAGCTCAAGTCACTATGCCTCAAGGCTTGGTTCTTGGGGAGCTAGAGTTCTGAGTTCCAATTTTCAGAGGAAGTCCTTGAGGTCCTAAGGTTTCCAGGAAGCCTGCTACAAGAAAAACATATGCTTCCAAATGGAAAAGGTTTTCTTTGTGGTGTGCTTCTAAGCAGCTCAACTCTTTACAGGCAGATCTGCCCATTCTCTTGGACTATTTGGTTCACCTTCAGACCTCGGGTCTCAGACCATCAGGCCTTAAAGTTCACCTACCAGTGATTTCTGCCTATTTCAGCAGGTCTTGAGAAAACAGTGGCTGTACACCCCATTGTCAAGAAATTCTTTAAGGGCCTATCACATCTGTATCTCCCTGTTAGGGAGACAGTCCCTCCCTGGGATTTGAACCTGGTTATAGCCAAGTTCATAGAACCCCCTTTTGAGCCCATGGCCACTGTGGATCTGAAGTATGTCACCTGGAAGTCAGTCTTCTTGGTGGGCATGACATCTTACAGTAGGGTGTGTGAGTTGTAGGCCCTCTGCACTGACCCTAACTACATGATTTTCCACAGCAACAAAGTAGTCCATTGGACCAACAGGAAATTCCTTCTTAAAGTAGTGTTAGAGTTTCATTTGAACCAGTCCATCACTCTCCCAATGTTCTTTACAGCACAGTCCAGTTCTGGTGAGCAGAAACTCCACAGTCTGGATGTTAAGAGGGCACTCAATTACTATCTGGGCCAGACTAAGGATCTCAGATCTTCCAACTCACAGCTGTTCATCACATACTGTATGGTGAAATGGGCATGGGCAGGCCAGCTTCTAAGAGGACCGTTGCCAGCTGGATAGTTTCCTGCATCCAATTCTGCTACACTAAGGCTAGCAAGCAGCCCACCACAAGGCCTTAGGGCACACTCCACTCTCCTCTAGCACTGCTGCCACAGTGGCAGCTGCAAGGAATGTTCACTTGTTAGAAATTTGTAAAGCAGCCGGCCCGGTGGCGCTGAGGGTTGAGGCGCTTGGACACCTTACCTCGCACTGTGCCAGTGACCCAGGTTTGGGAATGACCTCAGGGTCGTCAGGGTGCCAGCATTGTGGGGCAGATTGAGTGAACTGCCAGGCTGCTCTCCACCCAGGGCTGGTGGGGTGGGTTGTGCCCTCCTGTGGTTCCATCCCACCGGTGGAGGTCCAGTGGGTAAAAGTGAGTGGGCGAGGGCTGCGCGGGTGGGCGGAAGGGCTGAGCTAGCTTCTGATGCGTGCATGCTTCCACGCATGTGTACAGCCATGAGCCGGGGCCCTGGGGAACACCAGGAAAAAACTTACCAGAAAAAGCCTATAAAAATATCTATCTATCTCTCTCTCTCTCTCTCTCTCTCTATATATATATATATATATATATATATATATATATATATATATATATATATATATATATATAAAAATGTAAAGTAGCTACCTGGAAAACTGTATACACACCTTTACAGAGCCACTACTGCCTGATTGTGCAGTTCAGAAGAGATGCCAGGTTTGGCACTGCTGTCTTGCAGAACCTTTTCCCTAAATAGGTTCTGTACTCAGCCTCCCAAGGTACTGCATTGTAGTTTGCATTAGTTAAGCATAGTGAGAGATTACTGGGGTTTAAAGAAAAAACTACTTAAATATTGTTGCTTCCAAGGGATCCTTCACTGTGCTTAAATCTCCCACCCTGCCTCCCCTTCCAGAACCTGGAAAAGGTTCTACAATAATCCGAGTTTTGCTGGGTATTCATTTGCTGGAGCATTACCTGTTGTTGTTCTACACTCAGTTTTTGGTGTAATTTTGTTTTAGTCTGTCATACTTGGCCTGGGTGATCAAATTCCTTATTGTTTATTGGTTAGGTTTTCATTCTAGGTATAGGATAGAATAGACTGGTAGAGTTTTGTGACTACATTTTGTGGCTTATAGGCTTTTGAAATAGATCTGACGTTAAACCGCAGAATGCAGTGCCACCACACAGTGGAGATTTGAATTGCGTTCCAAGTTCCATAATTTACATACATTCCACTCCAGGGCAGCTCAGCCTTCCAGGCTGAATCTGCATTAGTTAAGCACAGTGAGGGATCCCTTGGAAGAAACAACATTACTATAGGCAAGTAATTTGTTGTTCTTTGCCATTCGGCGGTTTTGCCTTTGATCTGCCCAGCCGAAATATTTTCTTCTGTGGTCATTCTCCAGTCCTCATGTCTAGCAGATTAATGGCAACTTGGGAAAGTGGCATATATCTATTCCTTTGAGCTGATAACCTTTGCAATGCCACATGCACCAGTAGCCTGCTGTTCTGCCCCTTCCTCCAAATGGGTTAGCAGCTTGACTGTTTAGTGGTTACTTTTCAGTGGTTACTTGTAGTTTGCTGGGTTTGCATACTCTGTCATCTCATTTGCAAGGGGTCTTGTCTTTGTCTAACATTGTTTTACCTTGTAGCCAGAGCCCACATGTATACAGGATTGCTGCCTTCCTTCCACTCCCCATATGCCAGCTTAGTCTTGCCTGCTGGCTAGTGGGTGGCTCTTGAGACTGTGGCTTAGTAACTCAGACTACCTTTATCTGTGCCACCCTAGGTGTGTCCTCTAGCCTTCTCCTCTTTCTGTAAATTATTAGTTGGGTTTTATTTGTTTTCCTGTATGCTTTTCCATATCCCTTTGGGCAAGTTGACCACAAGCCCCAGCTTGTCCTTTCCCACTTTTTGTTTCTCTCCTGGAGAACAGAACTGAGGCTGGTGAGGGAGCCGACAACAGTTATGGGCAAGTATGTAGCACCACTTGTAGGGCATGCAGGCACTGTGACCAGTAGCCATTGTCGGTACCCTGACCAGAAGATTTGCTCCTGCTGGGTCCTAGTGCCTCCAGTCCAAACCCATAAATGGTACTTGGTGACGAATATGTGCAGGAAGATCGCCAGTTGCAGTAAATACGTAGCGTTCATCTGTCATTGAACTACTGCTTGTCAGTTCTACACCTGTTGTCCCAACTTTAGTGTATACCGTGTCCATCCAATGGATGTTGAGTCACCCCATGGAGTGGCTGACTCTGGTGGGGACAATGCCACTTCTACCTGATCTTTGGCCTTTGGCCAAAATTGCGTTTGCGTTCTCAGTGCTGATCTCAGTATTGCTACCAACATCGTCTAGTTCTGCCTTTTCATTGCCTCTCATTGAGATAGAGCCCATCGCAGGTGGGGTAAGGCTGCATTGGAAAACAGTGGTCCATAGGGCTATATGCCTGTGGCTAAGGTCAACTGATGTCGACTTTCAGGTCAGTGAAGGCTTTCTGCTTGAACTACAACTGCGTGTCAGCTCGTGCAGCTCCCGGTGTTGCTAGTGGTGTATCAATCTTCTGATGCGGGTACAGCCTCCACTGCTACAGTTACTGGTTGGGATCCTGACAGTGTAGCTGAGGCAAGAGACAGGGTTGTCCCATGCTTTGTTGGTATTGGCAGCCCCAATCAAAGGAGTGATCACTTCACCTCGTTGGCATCTGGCACGAGTTCAGAATGCATATTAACCAACTGGAGTGCCAAGCAGTATGCCTGGCACTGTCTGAATTCACTGTACTGGTCAAGGGCCAGGGTGGCTGTCCAGGTTAGAATGGACAACATGACCACCTTTTACTTGAAGAAGCAGGGTGGCATGCACTCCTTCCCAGTGTGTCAGGAGGCACTGCAGATATGGTCCCTGGCCCACTGTTTGTAGGCAGAGCTAATGATGGTCCGGATATTGGTGTGGATGAACAACTAGCTATTATACGCTCTCACTCACGAAGGGCAGGCAGTTCATGAGTGGGTGCTCCACCCACAGGGAGTATCCCATGATCTTACTTCAAGAGGGCTCTTGCAGTAGGTAATTACATATAGGACTGACGCCGGCCGGCGGCAGGACCCCACGGAAAAATTTCTAGCTAGCAGTCCCTGGCGAGGGACCGCCCCCACGTCAGGTGACCGGCATCATACGACGTCGGTATAAAGGGGCGGTCCCGGACGCCTGCCTTCCAGTTCTTTCCCGCCGTCAGCTCGTGCAGCGCCTCGTGGTTAAGTTCCTATCGCTCAGTCCTGTTACTTCGTCGGTTTTTCAGAAAAGTTTTCAGTATTTGTATTTTATAATTTCTATCGTCAGGTGAATGTTGGTATATGTCATCCCCTTCAAAAAATAAGAGTGACTCGTGCGGCGCCCAACTGCCTCACAAAGACGGTCACTCCCTCTGCCTTTTTTGTTTAGGCCCTGACCACGCGGTCGACAAGTGTCCGCACTGCCTACATTTCAACGCTGCCACCGAAACGACGCCAGCCGGCTCAAGCCCATCTCCTCAAGAAGAAGATGTCCGCGATGGAGAAGAAGTTGAAGAAACCGGCGCAGGCGACGCCTCCCTGAAGGGCACAAGCGGGACAGGAAAGGCACAGGAGAAGCCTCCTCCTCCGCGACTCCGGCGGAGTCGTGGGCAAAATGCTACCCCCTCTGGGGGATCGCCCGACGGCAGCCTCCAAGGCTTTGGAGGAGGCGTCGGCCTGCCCGTCAAGTTCGCGTTCGAGCCCGCTGGGTGCCTCCGGGCAAAAGGAGGCTCCAGCCCCCAGTACTGCTGCAGGCTTGCGGCCTACTGGTGCCGGCGCCTCTCATAAGCAGACGTCGGCTCCTCGGCGTCCGCGGGTGAAAACGCTAAAGCGCTCGACCCTTCGGGCAGCGAGCGGCAGTCCCCCTCGGACGGGCCTCTTCCTTATCTCGCCTGCCTCCGACGAGGGACCCCCGAAGTTGGACGCCGGCTCCTCTGGCGTCCACCGAGATACGGCCCCTAAGCCACACGTTGGCTCCTCTGATGTGCGCCGGGCCTCGGAGCCTACGGCAGACCCTGCTTCATCTGTCGTACCAGGTTCCCCGCAGCCTTTGTTGCTGTCAGGGGAGCCCGAGTCCCCCCTGCCCGACCCCGGGGAATTTTCTCCTCTGTCCCCGGACGAGGCTCGGGATCCTGGGCTACTGTCCGATCTTCTTCCTACAGAGCCGGATCTGACGTCGGCTCCCCTGACCCCGGCGCCGGCTCCTCCGACGCCAGTTCCGACACCGGCCCCTCCGACGCCGGCGGGGGATATTCCTCTTCCATCGGGCCCTCCACCCCACGGGCCTATCCCGGCTGATCTGCCCATGGAGTACCCGGCTGGGCCGTCTGCTCCGGCAGCTTCTCCAGTGCCTGGGTATCCACCGTCCTATCCGACGCCGGTTTTCCCAGGTCTGATATCCCTGCGCCAGTACCCGGAGCGCCCTCCGGCCGCCCGCAGTACCCGGCTCCGGTATTCCCGCAGCAGGTTACGGATACTCTCCTCGGTTTCATCCGTACGGCTATCCCCTCCTCCTCCACTGCTCCCTAGGGCGCGGTGGATCTCCAGGAGACTCTTGCCTCCTGGTGGGGGCTGAGGCAAGGCTCAGCTCACCAAGGAAGTCGAGAGCCGTCTTACGGCGGCGGTTCCCTCACCGGCTCCTGTCGCCCCAGGCGGCACCTCCCTCTCCACCTCAGATTCCCGGGCTTTGCCCTCGGGATCCAGAGAGGGGCAGGACACGCGTCCTGGGATTCCCCCTAAGGAACCCGTTCCTCCCCCTAGACGAGCTAGGGAGTCTTACTCTGCTTCAGATTCTCTTCTTCTTCTCTCTCGGACTCCTCGGAGGCCTCTGATAGGTGTTCCAAGAAAGACGACGAGCCGCGCTCTCCGTCCAAGCCCCGGGCGAGGACTCCACCGAAGTCTCCTCCGGAGGATCCTTCCTTCATGGAGTTGCTCAGGAAGATCCAGGAAGTCCATCAGTGGCATTCCTTAGAGCCAGATCCTCAACGGGTTAAACTCGCCGAACATCTGGACTTGCCCCTTACGGCTCCTACCCTAGTGCCACCCTGGATCGAGCCTCACGCCCACCTTGTTTCCACTATTTGGAAACAACCGTCGGCTTTAGCCCCACTTCCTAGGAAGTTGAACAAGCTATACCAGGCTCCGGAGGGTGTAGACTTCTTAGACTCTCATCCCCGTGCAGACTCGGTTGTGATTAGCGCCGCTCACGGCCGGTCAGCACACCCGAAACACTTGAGCTCGTCTCCCCCGGATAAGGAATCTCGCCTTCTGGATCAGTATGGAAGGAAGATCTACGCTTCTTCCACACTGGGGATCAGGGCCCTGAATTATGTAGCACATATGGGGGATTACCAGAAGGCTGTCCTTACCCAGGCGGAATCTGAGATTGACTCCTTGCCTGACTCTCAAGTCAAGCAGGAGTTAGCCGACCTAGTCCGTTCTGCTTGTTCGGCCAGTCGTCATATTCTGAGGACGACCTGATGCAGTGGACACCGCGGGGCCGGAGCTCTCTGCGTGTGCGCGTAAGTCTTCGGCGTCACGCGTCAGCTCCGTGCATCACTCGGTCTGGTCCCAGAGGTGCAGTCAGCAATTCAAGAAGCACCTTTCAGGGGTTCTGTGCTTTTCGGCGGTGATGTCAAGGACATCATCACTGACTTGCAGGAGAAGGGGACGGCCCTGAAATCTGTTGATTCAATGTACCGTCCCCATCCCCCCAGCGCCGTCCCTTTCGCAGACGCAGCTGGCCTCAAGCGAAACCTCAGGGAAGGCAGGCCACTAAACGTCAGGCCCCCACAGCTGCCAGGCCCCCGCCGCCCAAAAAAGCAACTGGTGCCCCAGCTACAGCGCTGCCTCACACCACCTGACTCCTTCCCTCTCCCACCGCCTCCGGACTCCCGGAGGAACCGGTAGGAGGGAGGTTCTCCCTCCACCTTCCGGGTTGGGAGAGGATAACATCGGATTCATGGGTGCTTCAGATCATAGCAGAGGGGCACTCCATAGAGTTTTTGCAGAAACCTCCACGTCACCCCCCTCTGAACTCCTCTTACTCAAGGGACCATCTTCCTTTGGTCAAGGAAGAAATCTCTGCTCTCCTTGCGAAGCAGGCTATAGAGCCCGTCCCCCCTCACCTCCACGGGACAGGTTACTATTCCCATTTCTTCCTCGTACCAAAGAAGACGGGAGATCTCAGATCCATTCTCGATCTCAGCTCCCTGAACCTATATATGGAATACAAGAGGTTCAGGATGCTGTCCCTTCAAACCCTCTTGCCCCTGCTTCGGCCGGGCCAATGGCTTTGTGCACTGGATATGCAGGATGCGTACCTGCACATCCCCATTCGCCCTCGCGAAAGTACCTCAGGTTTTGCGTTCCAGGACCACTACCAATTCGGGCGCTCCTTTTTGATCTTTCCTCGGCTCCCGAGGTCTTTACCAAATGCCTGGCGTGGTAGCGGCCCACCCTGCGTGCTTTGGGAGCTCAGGTTTTCCCTACCTGGACGACTGGCTCTGGCGGCCGTCAGGAGGAACTCCTGCATTTCTCTCCCTCACCCAGCAGGTTTTCACTGGCCTGAGTATTAACATCAACCATTCCAAGTCTCACCTGGATCCTTCACAGAGGCTCCAGTTCATCGGGGCAATCCTCGACACGACAATGTGCAAGGCCTTCCTGCCTCCAGACAGGGGGGCCTCCCTCCAGTCCCAGATTTCCCTCCTATCAGAACACAGGAGGATTCCGGCGAGGTCGGTGCTCCGTCTACTGGGGCTTATGGCGGCGGCCATCCCGATGGTTCCGCGCGCGCGCCTCCACATTAGAATCTCTCAGTGGACTCTCCGATATCAGTGGGATCAACGGGTAGACGACCTAGATCATCTGGTTCTGATCTCCTCGCTGATGGTAAGAGACTTGCAGTGTTGGATGGTTCGAGAGAACCTATTCCAAGGGGTCCCCTTTTTTCATCCTCCCCCCCGATCAGACTCTGACCACGGACGCTTCAGGCGAAGGTTGGGGAGCCCATCTGGGTCCTCACCGAACCCAGGGCCTATGGTCAAACTTGGAGATAGTTCTCCACATCAACGCGCTCGAGCTTCAAGCAGTGCTGTATGCTGTCCATGCCCTTCACCAATACATCCTTCCCGGACACCTAGCTGTCCAAACGGACAACATGTGCGTGGTGTGGTACATCAACAAGCAGGGAGGGACTCGGTCCTACCCGCTGTGCAGGGAAGCGATGAGGGTTTGGGAATGGGCAACTCTTCATAACCTTCACCTCACGGCGATCCATGTTCCGGGAGTTGACAGTATCCTGGCAGACAGACTAAGTCGCTCGTCGGCTCTACCACACGAGTGGGAATTGGACGAAAAAGTTCTAAAAAGCATCTTCCAGATTTGGGGGACTCCTCAGATAGACCTGTTCGCCTCCTCCCAAAACGCAAAACTTCCAATCTTTTGCTCACTCGCTCTAGAGCGAGGCGCTTTCTGGAGCGATGCTCTATCTCTAAGCTGGAAGGACAGATTCGTCTATGCTTTTCCCCCAATTCCTCTGGTCCCTCGTGTGCTGCAGAAGCTTGCTTTGGAAGGAGCGAGAGTGATTCTGATCGCTCCTTTCTGGCCCAGGCAAATCTGGTTCTCTCTTCTACAACAATACTCAGAGGTTCCTCCTCTTCCTCTTCCTCTTCCTTTATCTCCAAGATTGCTGACCCAGGATCAGGGGACCCTGGTCCATCCGGGACTCAAGTCCCTTCAACTTCATGCATGGCTCCTGCAGACCTAGCTCAATCTCGTTTTGGCGTTTCTCCTAAGGTGGCCGAGATTCTGGTGGAGGCTAGAAAACCCTCCACTAAGTCCACCTTCGCCATGAAATGGAAAAGATTTTCCATCGTGCCCAGGAACATGGAGCCCTTTCCTGTCCTGTGACCATTCTACTAAAGTACATCGTCCATCTTTTGACCTGGGTCTCAGTCACTCCTCTTTGAGTCCATATGGTGGCTATTTCAGCCTACCATGTCCTTTCACTGATAAGGCATTTGCCCAGCTGGAGTATCAAAACTTTCCTCAGAGGTCCTTCATCTCAGGCCCCCTGTCCGGACACAGCTCCCCTTGGGACTTAAACTTTGTCCTCGAGAAACTTCCTCTTCCTCTTTGAGCCTGCGGCTTCCGCGAACTTGAAGTTTTAATAGTGGGCGCTCTTCTTGGTGGCCATTACTTCTGCTCGTAGAATTTCTGAGCTCCAGGCCTGATGTGCAAATCCCTTATCTGATTTTCACAAAGAGCGAGTAGCTCTTCACAGTCTAAGTTTCTCCCGAAGGTGGTAGCAGAATCTACCTTAAATCAGTCTATTGAATTACCTGCTTTCTCGCAGTACTCCAATCAGGAGAATACCTGCTCCATACCATGGATGTTCACAGGATTCTGAAATACTACACCGATGGGGACGAAGGATCTCAGAAAGACTGATCAGTTGTTACGTCTCTTTCGCTCACAGAAGAAGGCAATGCTGTCTCTAAGCAATGCCTATCAAAATGGTTGCCCATTGCATCACTTTCTGTTATGACAAGTACAACAAAACCCTCCTGGGTCAAGTCAGAGGTCACTCCACTCGTGGAGTTGCAGCCTCTGCGGCTTGTTTCAAGAACGTGTCTGCGGCAGACATCTGTGCTGCCGCCACTTGGACTTCTGTCCATACCTTTACTAAACATTAAAGTTTGGACATTGCCTCTCGCCGTAGAGCAGGCTTTGGGTTAGCTGTCTTGCAAGGCCTCCTTTCTTGAGACCTGCTAGATTATTTATTTGCTACTTTTTGGAGTAGTTCCTCCTCCCGGTGCCTTTCATTTGTTCCAGACTGCTTGGGATTCTGTCCTATATGTAATTACCTACTGCAAGAGCCCTCTCGAAGTAAGATAGTACAGTTACGTAAGAACTTACCATAACAGTAGATCTTCGAGAGAGGCTCTTGCAGTAGGTAATACCTTCCCACCCTCCATCCTCCTAGGCTTTTTCAGCTCCTTTTCCATTGAGGGAAATATCTGCTTCTCTCTCATCCGGGCCTTCCGGCCTGTGAGGAAGAACTGGAAGGCGGGCGTCGGGACTGCCCCTTCCCGACGTCGTATGGCCATCGGTCACCCTGACGTGAAGGGTCCCTCGCCGGGGACTGCTAGCTAGAAATTTTCCGTGAGGTCCTGCTGCTGGTCAGGCGTCATCCTATATGTAATTACCTACTGCAAGAGCCTCTCTCGAAGATCTACTGTTACGGTAAGTTCTTACGTAACTGTACTTTTTCTCAGCATGGGGAACACCATCTGAGGACTTGTTTGCTTCCTGGGAAAAACAGGAAAGTGGTACAGTTCTGTGCCGGTCTCCTGCAGTAGTGCACACAACCATGAAATGTTTGCCGAGTCATGGACAGGAAGATCTCTTGTATCCCTTCCCTCTGTTTCTTCTGGTCCACAAGGTGTCCTCAAGGTCGCAAGGACGGAACATCCCTGATCCTTATTGCAATGGACTGGCCTTATCAGTTCTGGTACCTGGATCTCCTTAGGTTCAACAGCTTACCACCACTTCTGATCCCACTCTGACCAGACCTGTCACAAGGTTCATGGGGACAGTCAGGCAACCGGACCTGTAGTCCCTGCACCTGATAGCCTGGTTCCCGAGCAGATAGACTTCCAAGCCCTTGAGCTTTCTGAGGACAATATTAAGGTTCTGGAGTCATCTTGAAAAAAGTCGATTTGCAAATCGTGAGGTTGTAAATGGAAGTGGGTTCTTTTTTTTTTTTTTTTTTCCTCAATTCTTTTTCATTTCTGGTCACCGACTCATGGAGCCCTATTAGTCGACTCCCCACCTGATCCCTCCCAGCCTGAAACTCCCGAGCCTGCGATCCTCGTTCCTCTGGCCCACAAGTTACCCCCTAGTCCCCAGGGTGGGGTAACAATCAGCACATGAGGTTTCAGGGGCAAAAAAAAAGGCATCAAGGCCTGGAGTAGATGGAATTCAGACACAACCTTGGGCAGGAATTTTGCAGAAGGGTGTAGGATAACCTTGTGCTTGTGGGAAATCAGAAGTGGTGACTCCACAAAAAGAGCCCGGTTCACACACCATTCTGACCGAGGTGGTGATGACTAAAAAATATGGTTTTCCACAACAAAGGTGACAGATGGCACTTGTCCACAGGCTCAAGCATCTTGGCTGTAAGCCAAGTTAGCACTTGTGGTAAGTCCCACAATGGAAATGATTTGTGCACGAGAGGAGCCTGATTGATGGCCTGACCATCTCCTGCTGGGTGCTCCTTAAATTTAGTGATCTGCTAGGTTGTGGGGGTGGATGGAGGTAGGCAAGACCCGGGAGGACGAGTTTGGCTGTGGGAGTGGTGGCGGTGGAGCGACATTTTCCCTCTATGCATTGGGGTGCTTCCACTTTACATGAGAGTTCTGCCCTGGAGGCGCGGATGTGCAGTGATATTCAGCATGAGATGGGTGCGCTTCTGCACCAGTCCTATGGACATCTGCCATTGCCTCCGCCCCTTCCCTGGTGATCCCTACTGTTGCTCCCCCCAGTCTCCACTGGCAGTCGCTGATAGCAGGGGAGCCACAACACACTGTTTCTGAGAGAGGAGAGCAGTCCTCCGGACACTCGATCCTCTCTCCCACGGCCGACTCCTGGCAACCCGAGCTTGCTCCCGACCCCAGTTTGCTGGCGTGGTACGAGGTGTGGTGTCCAGTGCCTCAACCTTTAACGCCACCAGGCCTGCTTGGAAGTGGGTTCTTACGCCGGTGTGCAACACATGGAGTGCCTCCAGTCCTCCTGCTCGATAAAGTACACCCTCTACTACCTCTACTCCCTTTCCCAGTCTGTGCTGCAAGCTATGTCACTGAAGCTGCATGTGGCTGCCATCTCGGCATACCAGGAAGGTCAGTGTTTGGTGGCCCAGGAGAAAGTAGTCTGTCACTTCTGCAAATGGTTGGACCGTCAATCAAGTCTCCTCTGGTGAATGAATCATTTCTATTGTAGGACTTACCACAAGTGCTAACCTAGCTTACAGCCAAGACGCTTGAACCTGTGGACAAGTGCCATCTGTCACATTTGTTGTGGAAAACCATGTTTGTTTAGTCATCATCACCTTGATGAGACCGGTGCGTGAACTGGGCTCTTTCTGTGGCGTCACCTTCTTTGATTTCCTACAAGCACAAGGTTATCCTACACCTTTCTGCAAAATTCCTGCCCAAGGTTGTGTCTGAATTCCATCTACTCCAGGCCTTGATGCCAACTTTTTTTTTTTTTTTCTGAAACCTCATACTGCAGATGCTACGCATCCTTGAAGTCCGAAGATCTTTGCTATTGTATCCAGAACTTTTTGTGGTGGAATTTCATAGTGAAGCTTGCCATCTGTTTGCTACCTATGCTGAGGCTACCCAAGGCAGATGGAGTAGGTACGTTTCATCGACTCTCAATCCACCGCCTACTATTTTGCCGTATCCGATTTGCAGAATACTGAATGACCGCCTCGTTTAATTGCACGACACTTAAAACACCGACTCTGTTGCGATTTATAGACTCATGAATGTGCTAGTTGTTATTTGCTAAATTCTCTGCCTTGCAAGTAAAGTTTGCTTCTTGCTACTTGCGAATTGTTTCATGAATTCACTAACTTGACTCAAATCACAGTTGCTACTTGCTAATTGTTTCGGTGTTTTGATTGGCGGTAAATAGGAATTCGGTGAATTGACAGATTCGATTAGACGGAGTCTGTGATTGATGTGTCGGTGAGTCAAGAGTCGAACAGTAGTACTGATCCCAGGCAGACAGCCAGCCAAACAAAACCATTGTCACGCGCCTCATGTCCTGCATTGCTTTGTTTTTAGTTGGCTGGAAAGGAGCCACCTGATGGGTTAAGGGCTCATAACCTAAGACGTAACAGCTGCTTCTGTTGCTGCCAGATTCATCCCATTTGCAGAGATTTGTCAGACTGCTAGCTGCTCTAATGCTCATGTACTCCTATCCAATTTTAGCAGTGACATACACAGCCACTGAGATGCTGCTTTTAAGGGCTATTGCCCAGTCTCTCTCTGCTTAAAAACGTGGGGGGTGTACCTTGTCCCTTCCTCCTGTTGGCTGCTTGGAATCTGCCTAATTGTGGATAGTAAACTGAATCTAGGTAGTTGGAAGAACTGGTTACGTGCCAGTAACCATAGATCTTGTGAGAATCAATCTTCTCCATTGATTCCCACTAGTGGGTCTGAGCCGGAGGCACCAGGATCCAGCAGGAGCCAGAACTTTTCAGAGGGCTGGCGCCACAATAAGCAGAGTGCATGCAGGACATCGCGAGTCTGCGCACGTGGCCACTAGTTTACCTTGGTGTCAGACCACTACCGCCTTTTTCCTGCTGTTGAAGGTTTCATCTGTTATAATGTCGCTTGCCCTCTGGGAATCAGAACTTCACGTCATTACCTAGTCAGTTTTAGTGTTTAAAGCCAGAGTTTTTATTTTTGTGTCAGTTTAGTTTTTTGTCACAATTAAATAACTTAGCTTCTTTTTCGGCCCTACCAAGTGTCAACGGTTAACAACCATGGAGGCTGGTAGGGAGCCTGAAGAGACGAGCTGTTCTGGCAGCTGGGTTGTGTCCAGTCCACTCTATTCTCTGGAGAGGGGTTCTGACAATGGGCTGTCCAGTACTAGGGAGGAAAGACAGGTTTCCCATAAGTACAAAAAGAAGCTGTATTGATCCTCCACACTCCTTGCGTCTGGGTCTAGGCACCACTGGGCCTTGCCCTATTCCTCACAAGAAGGGGAAGAAACTGTACTACTCGAGGTCACCCTCTTTGAGATCTGCCATGAGACATCTGACTTCCCAGAGTCAAAGGTCTCAACATTGTCACAGACACTGGGGATTTCTAGGCCTGGGAGGCCGGTGTCTGTGGCCCAGAGCCCTCCTCTGTCTTTAAGTGAGAGTTCCATTGGGCATTTGCACCACTGGGCAGCGCTTATGGAGCAGTAGATGCAGCGTCTGGCCCAGGTGGTGCCACTAGTGGTCCTATTCCCTGACTCTTTGGGGTCACCTGGGCCAGCCTCCCAGATGGTACTGCCGGGCCCAGAAGAGTGTTTGCTTGTAGCAACAGCCTTTGTATTCTTGCTGGGAGCGGTGTCACTAACTTCTGTCCCACTTGTTTTGTTGTCTTCATCCTATCTGTGGATGGGTACAGTCATGGTGCCATTGCTGGTTACTCTGGTGTCGGCTGGATTAAAATTGGTTTCAGTGTCGCGTGCAGTGCTGGGCTCTGGCTTTTGGGGCCTGACCTGGTGAAGGGTGCTGTGTCTGACCTGGCGCCACATGGGCTGTGCCTGTACTGGGAACCCTCTCGATGTCGCCTGCAGTGTCAGTTCTGGCACAGGTCCTTAACCCCTTGGGGTTGTGGCCACAGACACAGATAATTGCCGCAGCTGCGCACTACATTGTTGGCCCTGTGACCCCACTTTCTTTCTCTCTCTCTCTCTCTCCTATCCTCCTTCCAAGGTTGGTATGAAGGCAGAGTCGGGTCCCAAACTCATTATCTCTGAAGGTGGTGATGATGACTCTTACTATAGTCAGGAGGTCTCAGACCCATTTCCTGTGTCTGTAACTCAGGAGGACACCTATCTTTCCAGGCTTTGCTCAGAAATAAACAGTTGGCATTGGATTTTGAGCCAACAGCTATTGACCGTGCTTTGTGCCTCCAGCTGGAGTTCCTCAATGTGCTTAGCATGCCAGTCCGTTTAGTTACTCCTGTCTGGCCTGCACTGAAGACCTTGTCTGATACAGTTTGGCAGAGGCATGCTTTGGTGGCAGCTATCCCCAAGCAGGTGGACAAGAAATATGCTGCTCCTAAAAATAAGCCAGTGTATTTCATTCAGCCCATAGCTGATGCTACTGCTGCTGTTCTGGCTGAGAATGATAAGGCCTTTGTGCCCAAAGAGGTCACTGTGGACCCCACTAATAGGGAATCATGCAAGATTGACACTGTAGCTGAACAAGCCTATACTTCAGCCACCCTGGGCATGAGAATAGCTTGCTACTGAGATTATTTTTCCAAATATGAGTACACTCCCTGGAGCAAGCTAAAGTGTCTGGCTGAGGCTCTGCCATTGATCACATAGGGTCAGTGGCCACATACAGTGTATAGGGCCTAGGGGAAGATTGGATGGTCCTAGTGGTCCTTGTCTGCTGACAATTTCTATGTTTCTATTCAGAGGCTAAACAAGATTGACTGTTAAAGCTGCAGTACTAGATAAAAAAAAAAAATCTGATCTTTTGAAACACTTTTGTTTCCTGTGCTCTGTTGAGCACTTACCTGGTAATCTTTTTTGTTTTCGCTGTATCATCACCACGTAATGTGCTCCATTTTTCTTTGTGTTTACCTTTCTCCCACCCATCATGTTAAGTCAGAACCCTCTGCTACCAACCATGCATGTGCATGACTCGCAGTACTACACAGGGACAGCGAGAATGTGCAGCACAGGGTCCCATGGAAGTAAACAAAAGACGTGATGTGATGTAAGGGGGGAGCTCGGCCGCAGATTAGGCAGCAGTCATATTTACTGTGGATCCACAACAATGGAAATAAATTCTAAATATCTAAAAAACTAAAGATCGCTAGAAAAAAATATTTACAGATATGGAAACCAGAACTATGGCTGCAAGCTTCCAGCCAAAAAAAACCAGAGTTTTGATAATCACTTCCTGATTATCTAGTACTGCTGCTTTAGGCAAGGTATTAAATCCAGCAGTCACCAGCTGAATGCTTCTGTAGGTGCCTTTGATGTGGCATCACACTCTGCGCCTGCAGACATTTGCATCAGACGGCATTCCGGACTGCTGGCTTCACCCAGGATGTCCAGCAACAGGTAATTCATGTCCCCTTTAATGCACTTAGCTGTTCAGACAACAGGTGGAGCAGTCTCTTCAGGTATCTAATGAAACTATTTATTTAGTTTTTGATGACGGGGTAGGTGCACTAGCCATAACAATGACTATTTTCAGGCACGACCCGGGAGGGTACAAAACAACAATTGTGGTAACAGGTTACAATATACAAGATCACAACTAATCAAACATAGGACTAAAAGAACAGGCTGGTGATTACATTACAGACAAGTTGTGGAATAAATAACAAAGCCAGGAACAAAATTAAGGTAAAGAGAGTAACATCATTTACATAAAACAACATAACAATTAGGTTTGGTCATAAGTGCTAAATATTACAAGGACATCTAGGAAGACTATAACTAGGAGATAGAGGCATTATAGTAGTTGCATACAGGATAATGTAGAAGAGTAAAGTTAAGTGAAGGAAGTGGGGATTGGAGATGGGGGTAAGCTAAGATAGGGAGAGAGAGAGAAAAGTCCCTAGGTAATAAGAAGGTAGAAAAACAGGTAGTGGAAGAAGGATGCTATGCAACAGGAGTGGTCAATATACTGAGAAGTGGCAGGAAAACATAGGGAGAGGAGACAGAGTCTAGGGTGGTTTAAAGCAGGAGCAACAGGAGGCGTCAACAAGATAGAGTAGAAGCAATTTTTTAAAGAACGCATGGGATGATGCTAGGCGAGTACTTAGGGGGAGGGAGTTCCAGAAATGGGGGGCATGACAGGCAAAAGCACTTAGAACCTTTGGATGTTCTGTATCTAGGAATGTGAACAGGGGCATTATTAGCAGAACGAAGACCATAGTTGGAAGAATTTTGTATAAATAATCCAGCCAGTGGTTTGGGAATTTGGGCTCTGATAACATTATCTATGAGTGATCCGTAAGCATAAGATCTAGCTGCTGAAGGAGAAAGCCAGCCAAGGTCAGTGTAGAGGAGGCAATGGTGTTTCAACCTCGTCGAGGAGGAGGCATAGCGATAGTTGTTGTTATAAGTAACATCCCATTTTTGAAAGCTAGATTTACAGGCAGAGGCATAGGTTGCTACACCATAGAAGAGACACGGTAGGAGTATTCCACAGGCTATTGCAAGCCTAGCAGATGGTGTGAGCACATAACTAGTCCGATAGGCAATACCAAGTTTCACATTAACTAGCTTGCAAGTCTGCTGAATATGGAGATGGAAGTTGAGAGTTGGGTCAAGGGTGATACAGAGATATTTAAACAAATTTACAACCCCAGCAGCTGAGCCTTTTGCAGTGGAAACTTTGAAATATGATTGGGAGAGTATAGTGTTGGAATCAAATAACATGGCCTGGGTCTTTCCTTCATTCAGGATAAGCTTGTTAGTCATCAGCCAGTGTTGAATGCCTTGGAGGTCATGGGAGAGTCGTGTGTTGATGTCAGTTATATTCGTTTGCACTGGTGTACAACAATATTGTCAGCATATAGCAGGGAGGTTGTGTGAGCGAGATTGGATGTGATATTGTTTATGACTATAGAAAAGAGCAGGGGGCTTTGGATGGACCCTTGTGGCACTCCCAATATTAATAGTAGCTTTGACCGAGAAAGTGGAATTAAATTTTACTGACTGCGTCCGGTCCGGTAGGTAGCTGAAGAACCACCTAACAATATTTGGTGAGAAACCTAGTGCTTTTAGGGTTGTTAGGAGGATGGGGTGGTCAACTAAGTCAAAGGCTTTAGTCATGTCAGTGAATATGGCCCCAGTGAGGAAGCCGGAGTCCATGGCCTGTAGGGTGTCAGACGTAAACTTGAGTAGTGCTGTGGTCGTACTATGACCTTTGCGGAAGCTATGCTGGGCCATTGTAAGAAGGTCATATTTCAGGAGAAAGTCAGTGGTTTGAGTGGCAACAAGTTTCTCAAGAATTTTACCAAGAACTGACAGGATGGCAGTTGGCCTGTAGTTGGATGGGTCTTTACGGTCACCTTTTATGAAAACAAAGGTGATCCTAGCTGTCTTCCAAATGTCTGGAAAATAGCTTTGGCAGAGGGAGAGAGTAAATATTTTTGCTAGAGGAGCAGCTATGTAAAGGACTGCAAGTTTTAGGAGTTTAGGTTTGAGGTCATCAGATCCGATCGCAGCAAACTCAGATATGTTATTGAGCAATCTTAAGACATCACGGTAGGAGACTGACTTGAAAAAGAATTTAGGTGCCGTGACATCAGTGGGGGAGGGGGAGTTTGATAGGACAGGGAAGGAAGAAGTGTATTGGGTTAGATCAGAGAATTGGGCATTGAAGAAATTAGCAATGGTATAGGGGTTGTTACAGTGTATGCCATTTAGTAGCACGTCATTCGGAGTAGAGGCCTGGTTAGAACCCAAGAAGGATTTATTATGAGACCAGAATTTTTTAGGGTCACCATAGGAGTTTGTTAATAATTCCTTACAATAGGAACTTTTGGCCTTTTTAATGTCCTTTTTACAGGCATTTCGTAAGGTCCTATAAGTAATTAGGTCAGTGGGTAACCCAGTTTTTCTATAAAGGAGCCAGCTTTTGTCCCGCTGACAGAGTTTGGAGAGCAAGTCAGATTTAAGCCATTGAGTCTGACGATTTTTTTAACCTGTGGGTTTTAAGGGGGCAGTGTTTATTCTGAAGCGCAAGAAAGTGAGTGAGGAAGAAGTTTAGAGCTGTTTGGACATCACTAGATTTGTAAAGAGGAGCTTAGTCAATAGCACTGATTTCAGATTGGAAAGCCAGTGGGTTTAGGTGAGAGTAGTTTCGGAAAGTAATAAAACGTGGATTGGATGAGGGTGGCCTAGAACAAATTAGATCTTGGGACAAGGTTATATCCTGATTTATCTTGCATGGAAAATGCTCAGGAGCAGATTTTCAATCCTTCATCTTCCCAGAAACAAAGGGGGGGGGGGTAAATCTACCCAACCTCCATTGGTATGCCCCTACCTATACACCTTTGAGAACCATCTGCACCTGAATAGCACCATCCCTTCAGCCGTTTTGGAAACAAATAGAATTTACATTGCATAACATCCATAACTGAGAGAGATATTTATTTGGCAACCCATCAGATTGTACACCGTTGTCTAAATTGTGCCAGTATACTGCAGAAACCTTCCATCGGTGGCTGAAAATTCTGCACTGGTTCATACCAGCCCCTTGTCGCTTCCTCCTTCAAGCTATAGCTTATGACACAATACCCACCCAATCAAATGCCCTACAAAGATGGACTAGATTGGGACTAAAATATGTATTCCAATTATTAGTCAAAACAAGGCATTCTCCCCTACTCTTATTTCACAAACCAACTACCAACTCCCTGCCAATGACCACTATAGATATTAACAGCTTCAGTCATACCTGTCTGAGCAACTAGGACACTACCATCGACTGCCAGAAAAGCTGCTGAAATTCTTTCAGATAATTACTCCTACCTTCGAGGGATTACTTGGACCGATATCATTGGGCATTTATATAAAGTGCTACAAGAAACCTCCATAGAAAACACTAGTTCTGTTTTACTCAAATGGAATTCGGAATGCAGCACCGATTACTCAGTTGACACCTGGACTAAGTTCGCTTCCCCAGCACTTTGCTTGACCTCAGCCACATACTGGCGTGAGTATTACTGAAAATGCATATCCAGGTACTTCCACACACCAGGTATAGTGGCAGAGTTTACGGGACTGCAGATGGGCTTTTATTAAAGGGATTGTGGCCACCACCCTGCAACCCACATGCACATTTTTGGGGGAATGTCCCAAAATATGAACATACTTGGATGGTCGGTCATTGTTTAAGAAATTGAGACTATTTTTCGACTGCCATGGGGAAGTAACACCATCCCTGATTCTAATGACAATCCCTCCAGAAGGAAGCAAGCTCAGACGTACCACATTAAAACTTATTTTACTATTTCAGTAGTCGCTGCAAAAAATGCAGTCATAGGGCTGGTCTGCCAGTAGAGCAGTAGTGCTACTGCTTGCAACGCTGATGGCCCAGGTTCGGGAACGAGCACAGGTAGTCGGAGGGCGGGGGGGGGAGAGGATCAAGCGTCCTTGGACTGCTCTCTGGAGCGGAAGGTGCGGTAATCGCCAGTGTCTGGGTGACCCCATGCGGCAGCTAGAGGGTCCAGCAGGTGGGACTGTATTGGGGGGGGCATGCCAGACGTTTGACGTGTCGCCCTAATGTCATTGTGTGACATGCTTCCCGGGAAACAAAATGTAGAAAATCTGAGGCTTTACCTCTGCAGGATGCCCCCACATAGCGGAACACACACTGCCGCCCAGGCTTCTGCTCCTGCGCTACCTAATAGTCTCCAGGGGGGAAGGGCCCCTGCCAGCAGCACTGCCCCTGGGGGGTAAGCCAGGGGTGTTGTGGGGTGTGAGTTCCAGGGTGGGGGTGTAGGGCAGAGCATGCCTGGACTGGTGGGATGCCAGATGTGGAGCCCAGGCGAAAAAACAAAACACAAATGTAGTCACAAGGCTGGGGCACTCATATAGGGTACCCACCCTAGCAATCTGGAGAAAAATAATGCATGAAATCTGTATTATGGACAGATGACCTACATGTTTTTAGATGGACTATCCACCTTTGAAATACAATGTGGGTGATGTTCCAGTTGGAAATGCTTCCTGATTTCGTTCCTTGAATCTTGGTAGATCCCCCCCCCTCCGCCTTTTCTCTCTCTACCCTGATGCTGCCCACTGTCTCTTCCTTCTTCTGTCTCTCTCTTTTTTCTTACTTTACAAGTTATAAATTAACTTAGCAGCTTGTATTCCTCTATGAAATTCTGCCATCCAGTAGACTTGAACTATGAGAAATGCGCCAGTAAACTTCATAAACATGTTATAAAGACTTAAAAAAACCAACAACCAAACACTGTTCTCTCATAGCTACTATATGCTGGATAATCTCAATTAAAAATGTTCTCTCTTGTTAACCATTTCTGTGTGGGGCCTACAGTATCTGTTTATATCTACAGATGTTACCTTCCTTATGATGGTGAAACCGATTGTAACTTCAGGTATATAAATTAGATTGTACTTAGTATGTACTGTTGCTTACAGATTCTCTTGTATCTGTTTTATATTGTTATTCTACTGTCTGTTGTTTTGTAATAAAAATAGATTAAAAAACAATAGAACGACTCTTAAGACCAGCTCCCTTCAACACCCAGAGAGCCAAAAGATGAGAGTCCTGCAACAGCAAGCAGTTCTTTTGTGGCAAAGGCAGCAGCCCCAGCCTCAAAAGAAGGTGCAGTGAAGGCACAAGTGCCGAAAGCACATAGTGCCAGTATCTGAAGCTCCTGCCCTGGTCCTGCCTAAGCAGCCTGAGGTAGACCTCTTCTCCTCAGTGTGGTGGCGCCTGACTCAGTTTTACCATCAGTGGGAGTTCATCGCAATGGACAAGTGTCTCTGAAATTCTGCTAGTCTGGAAAACAGGAGACAGCAGGCAGAAGATCAAGGAAGGGGACATCTCCGAGCTAAAGACCTGGTGCCAGGAAAAAGATCACCACTTTATTGGAAAATGGCAGGACTTCTGGGAACGGGAGTTCTTTAAATTTGATGGCCTGCACTTCTCAAAGGAGAGGACCCGAGTGCTAGGGCAAAAATTTGACGTTCACATTGGTCAGTTAAACTAGTGGATGGGGTGGTGGGGGTGGCACAGGCACCCCAGCACAGAAAGGGTTGCCAAATGCCCCTCACCCATCACCAACTAGTTCAGCACAAGGATGCGCCAGTCGTATTCTGACCAAACATCGCACCAAACATACTCAGACCAGGCATTTCAACAAAATCACACAACCAAAACATATTAAAAATGCAAGTGACCAAAACAGAAGGGGCTGGAAGGCAATGTGCGTCAATGCTCGTAGTCTGCAAAACAAAATCCCTGATCTCACAGCCATAATGGCAGACGAGCAATTAGACTGGGTCACTGTTACGGAAACATGATTCACTGGGAACCACTCCTGGGATGTCACCATGCCAGGGGAAGCATTATTCCATAAAGATTGCGAGGTAAAAGGGGGGGGCATTGTGTGTCCGAGATGACATATGCGCAGTAGAAATCCAGGGAAAACTCAGTACAGCAGAGGCCAGGACCTGGAGACAAAGCCCCTGTCGGGTAGGAGTCATATACAGACCCCCATACCAGGAGGCCGACAGACAAGGAGCTCTTGGAAACCATCTCGATGGCTGACTGGTGAGTTGTTGCTTGTGGGGGACTTCAGTCTGCAGGATGTGGATTGGTCCTCATACAGCATCCTTGGACCGGAGCAAAGAGTTCCTTTTTGCACTAAGGGGAGCAGGTTTGCATCAACTGGTGAACTCGCACACCAGAGACAAAGCAGTATTGGCTCTAGTGCTGACAAACAGCACAAGGATCCCAGAAGCAGAGGTGGGAGCCAATCTAGGGGTCGGTGATCACAGTTCAATCTGGTTACTGTGAACAATATGGAGGAAAACAGCCACACCAAAATCAAGGTACTAGATTTCAGGAAAGCCAACTTCCCCAAAATGAGAACTATGATTACATTCATGCTAGGAGGAATTGCAGGAGATGTAGAGTACTGCTGGAATACTCTGAAGGCTGCTTTGCATACAGTAACAACTGTATGCACTAAGCAGATCAGCAAATCCAAAAGAAGGAAAAGACCTCTCTGGTTCTTTCATGGAGTAGCATCTGAAATCAAAGAGGAAAAAAAGGCTTTTACACAGTTCAAGCAAACAAAACACGAAGCAGACATGGAAGAATACAAGAACAAATTAAAGGAGGCAGAAAAAGCTGTTAGAAGTGCAAAAGCACAGACAGAGGAGAAAACAGCACTGGGTGTTAAGGAGTGAGACAAAACCTTCTATAGATACATGAGAGGAAAAAGAAAAACTAAGGGAGGGATAGTCTTACTAGCAACCAAGGAAGGTAAGATGGCAGAGAGTAATGAAGACAAAGCAGAAGTGCTAAACGAGTTCTTTTGCTCTGTCTTCACCATAGAAGACAGTGGCAAAGGTCTCACACTGAGCAGGACAAAGGAAGATACCCAGGGAGCAGATACCAGCCCCTTCACAAGGGAGAGGTTCCTAAAAGAGCTTAATAAATTGAAAGTGGAAAAAGTCATGGGGCCAGACGGCATACACCCTAGGATATTGAAGGAGCTCCGAGAGGAACTGGCCGCACCGCTGGCTGAGCTCTTCAGCAAGTCACTAGACAGCGGGAAAATACCTCAGGACTGGAAACAGGCAACCGTTGTGCCCTTACACAAGGAGTGGAAACAGGGAAGAGGCAGGAAATTACCGTCCTGTCAGTTTGACCTCAGTTGTGGGGAAAATTATGGAATCACTACTAAAAGAGAGGATAGTGGGGTACCTAACAGATACCGGAAAAATGGACCCAAAGCAACATGACTTCACAGCAGGATGCTCTTGTCAAACCAACTTGATCGACTTCTTCGACTGGGTCACCAGAACATTAAATCAGGGGGGTGGACATTGTATACCTAGATTTCAGCAAGGCCTTTGACACCGTCCCTCACCGAAGGCTAACCAACAAGCTGGAACATACAGAAGCTGGCCAGAAGATGGTCTGCTGGATCAATAACTGGCTGAACGATAGGACCCAGACGGTGCTAGTCAATGGATTATTGTCAAGGGAGGGTAGGGTGGCTAGTGGCGTCCCACAGGGATTGGTACTGGGACCAATCCTGTTTAACGTACTTATAGCAGACATAATGAATGGACTAACGGAAGATTTGCCTGTTCGCAGATGATACAAAACTCTGCAACAGAGTGGAACGCAAGGGAAGGAGCAGACAACATGGAAGCTGACCTTAGAAGGCTAGAGGATTGGTCCAGGGACTGGCAGTTACAATTTAACGCCACAAAATGTATGGTAATGCACTTGGGAAAGAGGAACTCTGAAAAAAGTACACACTGGGAGGATATCAACTTGAGGAGACGCGAATGGAGCAAGATCTCGGCATAACATCACTGACGAACTAAAGGTAGGAAAACAGTGTGAGAAAGCAGCACAGAAAGCGGGTGGCACCCTCGGATATACAAGTAGAGGTATTTCTAGTAGAAAAAGGGAGGTTATCATGCCCCTCTACAGGTTCTTGGTGAGGCCACACTAGGAGTGTTGCGTTCAGGTCTGGAGACCTCACCTCAAGAAGGACATTGACCGTTTGGGTACTGTGCAGAGAAGGGCTACTAAGATAGTGCACTGACTGCATCACAGGTCATATGAAGCAAGACTTGGGACTGAACCTATACTCCCTTGAGCAGAGAAGAAACGGAGGGGATGTGATTGAAACATTTAAGTACGTGAGGGGATTTAACTCAGCTCAGACAGGCAATCTATTTCAACATAATACACTTTACCTAAGGAAGGCTGCAAGCCGAAGCGCAGAGGCTGGCGTGTTTTTGCTGCATCTCCTGGTGAATAGCAATTTGGTGAAACTGCATATACAATAAAATTATCTGGCAGTTTAAACCTGAGTTTTAATTATTCTTCTTATTAGCTGAGTAGCACTCAGACCACTTTCTGGAAGTGTATTCTGTGAATTTATTGGGTTGGCAACCCTTATGGTGAGCGCACCGGTCCGCTTTTTGTGCGCAGCGAGATCTGAACCTTTAAACCTATTTCAGCAGAACACTGCAGCATGCACTAGAGGGCATGATATGAGACTGATAGGAAGAAGGTTCAAAAGCAACCTCAGCAAGTACTTCTTCACAGAGAGAGTAACAGACCCATGGAACAGCCTACCCCAGGAGGTGGTAGCATCAGAGACAATCAGGGAGTTCAGACTTGCATGGGACAGACATAAAAGACAAGTTAGAATGAAGGCTTCATAGGGAAGGGGGTAGTTGGTAGGGCAGACTAGCTGGATTGCATGGCCCCCATCTGCTGATGCTTTTCTTATGTTCTTAAGTGGGTTCTCAGGATTATCCAAAAGGGGTATTCCTTGGATTTCTTAGAAATCCCCTGGATTACCTGCCCAGAAGGCAACTCCCTTTGTCAGCTCACAATTTAGAGCTTCTGCCGCAGGAGATTGCGGGCCTTCTGAGCATTAGGGCAGGGGAAAGAGTGCCAGAGTCAGAACAAAACACGGGATTCTACTCATAAAATCATAGAATTTGTCAGCAGATAAGGACTGCTTGACTCGCCTACTCTGCCCATTTTCCCCTCTGCCTACAGTATCTCCGTAGACCATACCTGATCTGCGGTTCTGCCCCCCCCATTGCTTTCCACTAAAATTCCCTTATGCCTATCCCATGCATTTTTGAATCCCATCACTGTTTCTGCACTCACCACATCAGCTGGTAGGCTGTTCCTGGAATCCACCACTCTTTCAGTGAAGAAATACTTTCTCACGTCCCTCCTGAATCTTCTACCCCCCACCCCTTCAACTTCATAGCATGACTCCTCATTTCCTCCTGTACCCTATTTACTCACTTGAGGTACTGGATTTAAAGATCTCTTATCTTAGCCTCCTGTCTCCCTCCTCTCTTCCAGGGTGTACATATTGAGTTCCTTTAGTCTCTCTCCTCATAGGGCTTTTGATACAGACCCAACACCGTTTTAGCTGCCCTCCTCTGGATTTTCTCCACTCTTGTCTATGTCCTTCCGGAGATGTGGTCTCCAGAATTGGACACAATGCTCTAGTTGGGGTCTTTTTTTTTTTTTCTTTTCAATTCTATTTCCCCTCTAGTCGTCGCTGGCTAAGGCTTCTTCGGTTGACCTACCTGTTCCCCATCTGCCCGAAATCCTCCCAGCTGTACAGTACCTTAGCCATGACACACTCGTGGAGACATCTTTCTGGAATTCATCCCCTTGAATGGTGCCGCCCTCTGCTCCTCTGCCCTTTCTTCCAGCTCTCCTATGGGTGGAGGTGACGTCTGGCGAAGTCCACAGTGGGCAGGATCCGGCGATGGAGGTGGGGGCAGGCGATGACTACCTCCCCAGCCAACGGGTGTTTTCCCTGTTCATGAGCTCCCCTAGGAGCCTGGACATGCAATGACGTCCAGTGCGACTGGGCACACTCCCACCCTTCCCGTGGACGTCTGCCGAGGCTCCTCCCCATGCACCAGCGTGATCCCCAGGCTGTCGCGCCCCCAGCCTCCCCTGGGAGCTGCTAACGTGGGGAGTCATCCACCCACCTCCCTCCCCAGGAGAGCAGTCCTCCGGATGTTCAACCTCTCCTCCCCTGCCGACCTGAGCTCGCTCCCATACTGGTCACCGGCGTGGCACGAGATGTGGCATCCTGCACCTCAACTCTCAGTGCCACTGGACCTGCTAGTTGGGATCTTAACAGGGAAGTATACAGAGGAAGCAGCACCACCTCCCTCCTTCTGGTGATACCTCTCCCTATGCACCCCAGCATCCCACTAGCCCTCCAGACTGCTTTGTCACACCGTCTTCCCGCTTTTAGGACATCAGAGATTATTACTTCCAGGTCTCTTTCCTGCTTGGTGGTCGTCAATAACACTTCCCCCATTTTGTACTCTTTCCTGGGTTTCTGTGCCCCAAGTGCATTAGTTTGCATTTTTTTCACATTGAAACCCAGCTGCCATACCCTTAACCACTCCTTGAGTTTTCTTGGTTCTCTGCCTATCTCCCCCCCCGAGTGTCCACCCTGTTGCAGATTTTGGTGTCATCCACAAAGAGGCAGACCTTCCTTCCCCTCCAGCTCATCTGCAGTGTCATCCTTAAAGACAGTAAAGAGAACCGGTCCCAGCACTGATCCCTGATGCACCCATCTGGTCACTCTCCCCTTCTCCGAGTGAACTCCATTTACTACCACTCTCTGTCACCCAGTTCCTGATCAGTTTCTCACTCAATTTACCATCTTTGGACCCACTCTTAACTACCCAGCTTTGTTAATAGTTTCCTGTGTGGAACAGTGTTGATTTTGTTACTGAAATCTAGGTAGGCTGCAGCCACCGCTCCACCCTGATCTAATTCTTTGGTGACCCAAAGAAATCTGTCCCACCCGTGAATCCATGCTGACTTGGGCCTTGTAACCCATTAGATTCAAGATATTCCACTACCATCTCCTTCAGTGGTGATTCCATTGACTTCCCTACCACTGATGTGAGGTTCACTGGCCTATAATTGCCAGCTTCTCCCTGCTACAAGTTTTTTGAAGTGGATCTACATCTACCCTCCTTAAGTCCTCTGGAACCACTCCTGTTTCCAGGAAGCTGTTAAATTCGACTGTCAAAGGTGCAGCCAGTATCTCCCTTAGCTCTGTCAGTATGCTAGGATATACCCTGTCTGATCCCATTGCTTTGTCCACTTTCAGATTAGTGAGTCCCTTTGGGTCCCTCTCCTCTGAAAAAGGACTAATGTCCATCTCCCTCCCTTCAGAGCTCCTGTTTCTTTTTTATGGCCCCTTCCCTTCTTCTTCCACTGAGAACACTGAACAAAAGTATTTGTTAAGATGTGTGTGTTTTTCTGGTCCCCCTCTGCACTGGCCCGCCACCGCCAATCCCTTTTTAACCTTACAGTCCCTCCCCTGGTCTTCCGCTTTTCACTTACATACCTAAAACAGTGTCTTGTCCCCTTTAATTTCCTCTTGGGCTCTTCTCACTTCATTTTGTTCCTTCTTTTCATTTTATTTATTTATTGAATCAATTGGATTTACAACTTTTGAGTCAGACTCATTTACAAAGGCTCCTCGTCAGAGTACAGTACATCAGTATGCATGCAGTATACAATAATATAAAAGTGGTCAAAAGAAACAGTACATGACCAGTACATACAACAAGGGGGATGAGGCCTGTACAATTGGCTAGCTGTAAATGTCCATCTAAGGAGTTTGTACATGACAGCAGACAGTTCAAGGAGATAAGGAGGGAGGTCTGAGCATTTCTGTAATGCAGGCAGTCGGGATACCGACTTTGTCAACAGTCTTTTTTTTTTTTTTTAGCATAGACAACAGTGGGTTACAGAGCACTATGGCCCAAACTTGCTCCACGTAGTAAGGGTGATACTGATGGTTTATGTGCATCTGCTGGCATCTGCATCCCAGCTCTAATTCAGCGACAGGATTGGGCATGGCTGGCCCGTGCCAGATTGCCAGGTATTGGAGGTTCTGCACAGCAACCAAGCTTAGTCGGAGCACTGGCAGTGGCGGGTGGAGAGTATGTGGTTTTTGAGGGCAATTTTGAAAGGGCTTAGTTTGGTGACAGAGGTAATGGCCGGGCGGAGTTCATTGTACCATAGTGGGGCTCTGTAGGAGAGGGACCTTTGGGCGAGTGAGGTTGCGACCCTGGGAACAGCTCATATCAGATTATTTGCCGAGCAGGTGTTTGCTGAGGCATGAGCAGAGCGGAGAGAGGCAGACACACCAAGGGGGGTTAGTCCTAGCTGAATTTTTTTGGTGAGGAGACTTGTTTGGCACCAAACTCTTTTGTCTAAAGTGAGGATGTTAGTTGGGGCATACAGGGTGCAGCTGTGGGTACACTTATCAACACCGGCGAGGAGTTTGCAGGCTTTGTTGATGGCTAAGTGGATTTTATCTAGAGCCGTGTGGTCAGCTGCTGCATATATGGTTAGTCCATAATCAACTAGAGAGAAAACTGAGGGGGCGACAGGAAGGTTAAGTGCCTCTGACGGGTAGGCAGTCTCTATGACGATACAGTATTCCTGTGCAAATATTTATGGCTGATGAAAGGTTATTGATGTGTGGGTGGAAGGAGAGGCTGGGATCAAATGTAATGCCCAAGTATTTGTAGGTATTTATTAAGATCTTGGATTACACCAGTGAGCGGATGCTCGTTTATAGGTTCCACGTCAGTTGATAAAAAAGCAGTACGGTACAACAGATGAGGCATTTATGTAGTTGGTACAGAAAGTTACAACATAGTACACATGATTTAAACAGCTGAGGCATTATACAAAGTATGCCAGCGTCTGGAAGTTAGATCACCCTGCAAAAATAGACACATAGTGGATAGCAGATGGAGATGACATAGGAGAGGACAGAGGGAGGGGGAGAGGTGTGCCTTGTATTGGGGGAGGAGTGGTGGGAGGTGCACAAGGTGGGAGGCAGGGTGGGGATCAGTGAAGTGCTGAGGTTGGGTTGCACCAACTGGGACTGTTGGTGGTGAGGCGAAAATGCTAGCAGGAGGCTGCTGATAAGAGAGGGGAGCTAGAGGTAGCAGACATAGCTATCATCAGTAATAAGGTGCTGACGAAGGTTGCGTTTGAAGGAACACTCCTTACTGCTTTCCCTGCTTCTGACTGTTTCCCCTGATGCACCTCACTCTCCTCCTCCCTTTGTATCTCCTTACATCTTCTGAATGCCACCCTTTCGGCCCCCCCTTTTGAGAACAACAGCAGTCTCATTTTCCTCTTACCTTTGCTCCCTTGTGTGATTCAGAGGTTTGTTGCTTTCACTATTCCCCCTTTTAGCTTTGCCCTTTGTTCTTCCATCCCCCTGCCAGGTCATCCCTCAGGCATTCGGTCTTCTTCATTACATCTGCCCTCCTGAAGTCCAGGACCCTGAACACTGGTCCCCAGGTGGTCTCCCACCTAGACATCTGGCACACTGTCCCTTTTAGTGAGTACCAGGTCCAGTATTGACCCATCACGAATGGGTTTGCTAACTAGCTGCCTGAGGAAGGCCCCCTGCAGGTAGTCCAAGATGTTCCTGCTTCTAGTTGAAGCTGCAGCTGGGAAACTCCAGCCTACATCCAGAAAATTGAAGTCCCCCATTAGCAGCATATCCCCCTTTTCTGCCATCTTGCCAGTGGCTTCCACCAGTACCTTATCTTAACTTCTCCTCCCCCCCTGGGCTGGAGGTCTGCAGATTACACTAGTGGAAATAGAGGCTCTGTTTTCCCCCAACTCCAGGGTAACCCATAATACATTTCCTCCCCCCAATATTCCCTCCTACTGGGTCA
The DNA here is from genome assembly GCA_016271365.2 of Neoceratodus forsteri. Lineage (NCBI taxonomy): Eukaryota > Metazoa > Chordata > Ceratodontiformes > Ceratodontidae > Neoceratodus > Neoceratodus forsteri. The sequence continues at coordinate 34,684,472 of CM028133.1, read as the reverse complement.
TAATGTCGCAGGCTTAATAGCGTCGACATGGCTAAGCGGGTACAGCGTAGGCTGTAAGCGCTAATGGTGCAATACCGAGTATACTGCTGTACGCGGTATTGCATCAGTAGCGCTTTCCCAGGCAGAGGATATGACCTCTGTTGGGAATGGGGTTCCGCCAAGCAGCTGCCATGGCTCACAGGACTGAGCCCCAACAGCAGGAACCCAAGTGCTGCGCCTGGGACCGGGTTTGATTCCCAGTCCCAGAATATTTTATTTTTTTGTGCTTTCTGCGCTCCCTGGGTGACCCCGGAGTTGAGAATCTTTAGTTTGGGGCAACCCCTTATGGGATGTGGAGGGCAGCAATCGCACTGTATTGGCAGCACGATTTTATATGAGGCATAATGTCATGTACATTATGACCCCCATACCATGTTCCCTGCATGTCTGTCACTTTTATTCTGTCCTTCACATAAAGCACCACACGCCCTCATTTTCTTCCCATCCTGTTCTTCCTGAACAGAATATAGCCTGGTATGGTCATGTCCCAGTCATGGTTTTCAGTGCACCATGACTCTGCAATTGTCACAGTATCCAGGTCAGCCTCTGCTATTATGGCCTATAGGTCCTGAATCCTATTTCATAGACTTCTTAAATTCGCACACATAGCCTTCCAGGTTTTATTTCTCCTCATTCTTCCTTTTAGCCCTCCTCCTTCCCCTATTTGTTTTTACTGCTCCCTTTTCCATTCCCTTTTATTTCTACCGCCCTGAGGTACTTGTGTCCTCAAAGGTTCTCTCTACTTCCTACTTTAGCCTGTTGGGGTGGGAGGGGGAGTAGTCACTGTCTCCCCAATTTCTTCCACCAACCTCTTTCGCTAGTTTAAGTGCTCAAAGTAACATCGAAACCGTTCACTGAGGATTGAGTTTTCCCTCCCACTTCTTCCTGGTGCCAAAGAAAACAGGGGGGAGGGGGGGAGATGAGTCCCATTCTCGGCCTCAGAAATCTGAACAAACTCATGGGTGGAGAAAAATTCAAAATTATTTCTATTTGTTTATTTTAGTTATTGAAGTGCTTAAAGTAAATTTTTTTATTTTATGTCCTCAGCTTGGGGGGGTTGTGCCTTTGGTGCCCCCCTTCCAGCCAGCCTTCATGGCTGCTGCCCCGGTCACGGCCAGAGCTCACACCTCCCTGCCACAGCCCTTCCAGGCCGCATCACAGCGGGTACTTATCCCACCACTGCGGAGACCTGGAGGGGCGGGCCCAGTAGAGAGCTAACTTGGGCACGTCCGTGGTGGTGCCGTCAGAGCAGCCTTCATGCTGCCGAGGGATTTTTTCTGTTTTCTTCCCAGTGGGGATGGGTGTGCAGTGACGCCAGCAGAGGGAACGCGCACATGTCTGCACACGCTCCTCCAGGCATCTGCCCCATCTCCACCCTCTTCTGCAGCATTGGCGCACTGCCCCCCCAGTCTCCACTAGGGGCCAGTCAAGTGGCGACCACTGATGTCCCCCCTCACTGGAGAAGGAGAGCAGTCCTTCGGACTCTGTCTTTCTCCAATCCTGCCAACTGCCGGCAGCTCCGTGCTCGTTCCCAAACATGGTCACCGGCATAGCGTGAGGTAAGGCATCCAGAGCCTCAGCCCTCATCTCCACCGGCTTGGCCATCAAAGTAACATTTAAACCATTCACTGAGGATTGTGTTTTTCCTCCCGCAACTTTCTGGTTCCAGAGACATGGGGGGTGGGGGATGAGCATCTGTCTTGACCTCAGAAATCTGAACAAACTCATGGGTGGAGAAAAATTCAAAATTATTTCTATTTATTTATTTTATTTCTTGAAACGTTTCACCAAGAAAGGCATACTGAACAACAGGTTGCTCGTCTCACAGTGCATCCTGTGGGGAAGGGATGAGGGAAATAAGTTACACAATCACAAAATAATACACAAGATACAATATACACGACAGGCAGTAGATCTGGACAAATTACAGAGTTACTGAACATAATACACTTATACAACATTATAAGGCAGTATTTAGATCAGTAAACCATGAGAGACTAAGGGAATAATAAGTGTGATTGCTTGCAAGAGCAAATACCCAAGGCGATGTATTGCAGCATTAATACAGCTATTTTCGGGAAGCAGTATAAGGTTGTAAGGAGGGGGGGGAAGGAAAGGCAGGACTAGGAGCAGGGAAACTAAGAGTAGGTACATGACCGTGGATTTGGAGGTGTCGATGGGTTAAACATAGGTACAGTTTACAGACAGGAAGTTGTGCTACCAGCGTGCTACCCTACCTGAAACCTCAGGACTAGGTGGCATCTCTTAAAATGCGAGACACATACCAACACATACTGGTGCTCCCCAGCCACCACAGATACTTTCGTTTCATTGTGCTGGGTCAACATTACCAGTTCAGAGTCCTTCCTTTTGGGCTTTCCTCAGCGCCACAAGTCTTTACAAAGTGCTCTGCAGTACTCTGAGCGCACTTGAGAATATTGGGACTTCCATGTCTTCCTGTACTTGGACGATTGGCTAATCTGGAGCCCGTTCAGACAGGAGACTGAACAGGCAGTAGCCACTGCTTCTCAGTTCCTCGCTTCCATAGGGGTCTTGCTGAACCTCAAACAATCACAGCTCTAACCCTCCCAGCAACTGTTGTTCATAGGAGCTCTTCTGGATGCAGCCTGTGATGGACTTTTTTTCCAGAAGGCAGACGAGAAGTTCTGTAGGTGGCATGTTACATCATAGAACCCAAGACTGTGCAGGCCCACTCCATGCAGCGCATGCTGAGTCTAATAACCTTCTCGGTGCCTACAGTGCCCCAGCATGCCTACATACGAGGATAGCCCAGTGGATGCTCGGTGCACAGTGGTCACAGACATCACATCCACAGACTTACCCCATAGTTCTACCACTAGTATTCAGATCACATCACAACAATCCCCCCAACCTTCCCTGGTAAAGTGTTCTTTTGATATCTGTTTCCAGCGTGCAGATCTGAGAACATGATTGGTTGGTAAGAGGAGTCCAGCTGCACATAGTCATGGGAGGCAAGTCAGAGCAGTTTCCAGGATAAGCAGGGGAGAATGCAGTAGGAGAAGGAGCTGTCCAGGATATCCATAGCTGGAATCTAAAAAAATTAATACAGTGACATGTTCACTCGGTTAGTAGGCTGCAGTGCTTAAAAAGTTTTGAATCCAGCTTCATCTCCTTCCAGTTCCACATGGCCAGCAGGAGGGAAAGGGCAGTACCTGCAGGAGCAGATTTGTCTGTATTGCAGCATCAGTTACACAGTAATTTATGGTCAGAAGGGACTATAGGTCCATCAGGTCTATCCTGCTTAATAAAGAGGGGAAAAACAAAAACGTATTAATTTATAGCGCTCTTTTATTAAAAAGAAATCTGCTGAGAGGACTCTTCTTGACTGACTTACCTTATGCTTGTTTTGCTGCTGCACCCCAAAGTTATGTTTATAGCCCCTTAACTTTCTGTAGAGGGTATAGGGAAGCCCCAGAGATGAGGTCTTAATTGGAACACTGATAAATATAATTGTGACTTGTTTTTTTCCACCTTCTTCCTCTAGAGGATGCTGCAGTAAAGGGTCGTCTGGTGGAATGTCTGGAGACCATCCTGAACAAAGCCCAGGAGCCACCCAAATCTAAGAAAGTCCAGCACTCAAATGCTAAGAACGCTATTCTCTTTGAGGCCATCAGTCTGATAATACACTACGACAGGTGAGGCACAGGTCCTAACCTTCTCACTGACTTACTCGTTATTTACCACTTACCTGGCACCACACACAGTGGTGGGTGGTCTGCCATGTCAAGATTCAGGACCAACGGAGCAGGTCTTGCGAAGATTGTTTGAAGGCACTGCACATATTCTCACTGGGAGACCAGGCAAGAGAAGGGGGGTATGATAGAGACCTCCATGTTTTGAAGGAGTAAACAAAGTGAACTGTGGGAACTATTTAGCAGAAGTACAGAGTCAAGAATTCATGGTCATGAGTGGAAACTGGGGTGAGGGGTGGGTGGGTGGAGGTAGTTTAAGAGATGAGAAAGTTCAGTTTGTGGAAAGGGTGGTGGAGTCATGGAAATCTACCAGTGTAGGTGGTGGGTGCCAAGGCTGTAAATGGGTTCAAGTATGGCGGGGGTAGAGTGAAGGGTTTGGCGGTTGCTCAGGTCAGTAACAGTAGGGAGGGGAGCATGGTGGGGGACAAGGCGGGATAAAACTCTTTATGGACAGTAGATCCTGAAGCAGGTGAGAAACTTTGGGCAGACTAGATGGACCTTTGGTCTTTGTCTGCCATAGTTGTCTTGTGTTTCTGTGTTGGTTGGGGGGTGCTGGATGGGGATGGAGCAGTTTCCTCCAGTTTTCTCCCTGGGGTGCTGGCGTGCAGTGACTCCCACTAATGCATACCAGCATCTGTCAGCAGCCCCTTCCCTTGTGGTGTGCTTGCATGTGCTAACACCTGCCCTCCCCCAAGTGGCAGTCTCACAGCAAGACACAGAGCCCCCTCTCCGATAAGAGAAGAGCTGTCCCTGGGGCACTCAGTTTTCCCTCCCCACCAGCCTCAAGCGACTGTATCTCATTACCGGACCCAGGTCGCAGGCATTGTAAGCAGTAGCCCAACTGCTGCACCTGCAAGCCGGGTGTCGTGAGATCATTTTCATAAAAAGGTGTATGTCCAGCCTGGTGGCACTGCCAGTAGTGTATGTTGTGCTTTGGACCCGACCTTTTGCTGTAGGCTTGTGCAGTTCTGCAGTTTTTGCAGAGGTGTAGCATGCCCGCTCTGTATGAGGGAGCTGGACTTCGTTCTGTGTATCTTGGAGCATTTTGTAATGACTTGGTATCATGGGTGATCGCTTGCAGCCTGCTAGGCCCCGCCTGAAAGATTGACAGTGCAAGTGTCCCGTCAGTACAGAGAGTAGGGCAGAGGGAGGATCAAGGAGGACTAGGCAGATGAACTGTCTTCTGCCACCATGCCTACAAAGTGGTCATTTTGCCTCTCAATCCTACCCCCTGGACTGCAGGATCTTGCCCAGTCCCGCTGGGAATGAGAGTATGTCTGTGGGGCATCTTCCCCTCCATGGAGCTCACCCAATGTGCAGTGCCGATGAAGAGGGGATTATATATTGGGGTGGAGCATGAAGCGATGCTGGAGAAGAGATAGTAAGGCACCTGGATAGAATAGCTAGTCATAGCTTGTGGACCAGGGAAAGCAATTTTGGCTGAGGTGTGCTAAAATGAGGATAAAAATTGAATCTGTAGTAATGTCAGATGTCACAGGTTCCATTTCCATGTGTGACTTTAGTATTCAATGTTTTCCCATAAAGCATTTATGCATGGGGGTGCTAAGGGGCTTTTATTTTGATCTCCCATGCTTTTACAACACCCGTGTTGTAGAGAGTAAAATGAGTAAGGCAAAGGATACACAGAGAAAGTATAATGTGCAGAGGAAGAGAAGCATAAGGACCTAGATAAAGGTATACAAGGGCATAAACTAAGATAAAACTATTTCAGAAGGACCAGCTCATATCAAAACGTTATGCTCTTTTGGCCTTTAGAGAGCCAAGTGGGCTACTGCAACTAAGTTGGCAAACAGAACTGCATGGCTAATTTTTGAAGGAGTCATGGAATGATTTTAGGTAGCTCATGGAATAGATCAAATCAAATTCAGTTTTATATGTTCCATAGAACTGGCTTTTTACCGTCTGCTAAACAAATTCAGCTGTAATTTAGCAAAGTTTTGTAACATATGTGGTACTGAGGTTAGTTCCCTTTTACTCATTTTATTCCATCCTGTGAATGTATTACTTTTTTTTAAACTTTTTTTTATGCTCTCCCACACCCGGGCATCCTTCCAGGGTGTACCCTTGCCGTCGGCCTCTACTCCCTTGCCTGAACCCTGCTACTGACCGGAGGAATTCCCCCAACCACCCAGGCAGATCTAGCCCCCCAGATCACCCCCTAGGGCGGGCCCTTCCTCCCTTGACGACCTTTCTAAAATTAGAGAGGTCTTATCTTGGGTGGTGGGCTGGGCGTGGAGTCCTTCGGTCGCAGGGCCGACAGTTGGGATCTGGGCGCCGTGTCCTCCGTACCCCCATCATCTCCGCGGTGTATGGCAGGGATTTTTAGCTTTTTTTGTCCTGATGCGGAGCTCAGCCGGCGAGGCAGCATAGTGCTGTAGCTCCGCCCCCAGGCATACGCCACGTCGGCGACCACCAGAGGTCGCACAGTGAGCGGACGCTTCCCTGAGCCCTCCCTGGAAGAGAGAGCAGTCCATCGGATGCTTGATCAGTTCCCTCCCCTGCCGACGACCTGGGCTTGTTCCCGAACCCGGGTCACTGGCATGGCACGAGGTGTGGCGTCCAGCGCCTCAACCCTCAGCGCTGCAAGCCTGAATGTATTACTCTTGGGAACGTATGTTATTAACTCTGATCCCGGTTCTGGACACTAACATCTTTTCTGAGTTAGAACTTTCTCTTCTTGAGATATCTACATCTCAAGACCTTCCTACAGGACCTAGGAAAAAAACATACTGGATATGGCATTAATAAATGGCAGACATTGCATCACATGGGTATGGAAGCACCACATACACACACACACACACACACAGGAATTATGGAAAAATGTGCTCCAGGGGCATGGATACAGTTCACTAGCCACACTCCGGCAGTTCCATTGAAAGTGCTGATTCGTCAGACGTCTTGAAGCTAAGCTCTTCCCGCAACCTGGGCTGTATATCTTCGACTCCATCCTGTGATGTCACATCTTTCTTTCCACTGGAAGAACAGATCACCTCCTTCAAGGCTTCCACTTAGGATTTAAAGCACCATAGGAAAACAATACTTTCAAAGTTTTAAAAACTATTCCAATGCAGTTCTTGGCCTTATGGATTCCTCTGTGTAATCAATGATAGAGCGATGTAAGCCAGACTTCAGATTTTGTGTTCGGTGCCTGCAGATTATGTTGGTCACCGACACAAGACTGTACTGCCTGGATGGGCAGCACAACATGGCAGGGTGCGGTTCCTGTCTTTTGATACTTCTGGAATCGCTTGAGGATCAGAAGTGCCCACAGCTGACCTTGGGAGCGTGATCTGAAACACCGACCTAAGGGCTGTAAGAAGGTCTTGGCGACTACTGGATCTGTCCCGTGGCTTGCGGCTTTGAGGAGGTGGCGGCCACCACTGCTGTGGGTACCTCCTTGCTCTCGGCACTGCTCCCGGCTGGGGCCAGCGTTGGAGAGTCATTCATGGAGGGATTCTGTGACTGGGCCCTTACCTCCCACCCTCACCACGTCATCACCTCTGGCATCTTCCCCGATGCTCTGTGACCATAACCCAACATTCATAGTTAGGAAAGTCCACAGAACTAAATCGGCACCCAAAACCATACAGCTACGTTCTTTCAAGTCTCTTGACCTTGAACCTGTCTTGAGTAACCTTGCCACTTCTGACTAGTCCCCCCCCCAACCTCTTTCCCCTCAGTTGATAAGGCCCTTCCCTACTTCAAATAAATATTTCTTGTAAACTGCAATGCCTTTGCCCCACTCAAACAAACCAGAGTCAGAGGTAACCACTTCCCTTGGATAACCCCTGAACTTCTGGCCTACCTCAGGGCTAGAGATTGAGCCTGGAAGTGTCATAAAGTTACCCAGCGTCCTAGTGACCTCACAAACTTCCGCATGCTCAAATGCTTGCACCAGGGAAGCAAGGTTAGCCAAGTCCGAATATTACAAATCTGCTTTCATCACCAACATAAATTCCCTTTCAGAGTTCTGGAAGGTGGTGCACACCCTATTTACCCCCTCATCTCATCCACTGCCCCTGGTACTTAAAGTAAATAGCTTACTAGTGTCCATCCCACCAGCTGTAGCTGCAGTATTTAACTCCTACTATATTTTCTGTGCCACAGAGATACTGAAATCCTTTCCTGGATAAACAATTTGCTCCTACCCATCACCCTCTACCGGTGTACCCCCTCCACCACCCTCCCACCTTCCCTTCTCTTTTGCTACTGTAACCCCAAATAATGCCGTATGTGCCCTCCTCACCATCAGCCCCTCTAAAGGTGCTTCCCCTGATGGCCTTGACCCAAAACTCCTCTCCCTCTCTGCTTCGGCCATTGCCTACCCCCCCCCCCCCCAATAATACTAAATCTCTTATTCTAGGGACATGGATATGTTGTTCAATCCACACTGTCTGGCAGGTTCCTTGCCGCTTTAAGATGGACTGGAAAGTCTTCAAGCTGGCTCCTCCCACCCACCCAGGTGGTAAAACCCTTGGCTCTGCCCCATGATGCCAGATCCTCCTTACAGCTTGGAAGCTCAGGTTCCCTCCTTAGCGCTCTTGTGTCTTTAGGTCTGGATCCTAATCCTTTAGTTTTTCCGAAATTTTTTTAAAATTTACAAGACTTAAGTCTTCTACTTCCCTCATGGCTGCGAAGGATTCAAAATCTACTCCCGGCTTCCATCGGTGCCCTTGCGGGCAGAAGATGTCTTGGACCGACCCGCACACCATGTGCATTTACTGCATGGGGCTTGCCCATGATCCGCAGGCCTGCGATCTTTGCAAGTCTTTTACGGCATCGGTTCTGGAAGACCACGCTGCCTGACTTCAACTGGGGCGCCCCGAGAAACAGTTTCCACAGTTGAAGTCGAAGGAGGCCCGTTGGGCGGTGTCCGCGGCTGCAGGTTCCGTGGAGCAGCTGGAGCAGTTAATTGCCCTCGAGGAGGAGGCGGTGGCCCAGGCCGCTTCTTCTACTTCCTTGGCGTTGGCGTTTATCCCGCTCTCCTTGAGCTCCTCCTACACTGCTTCCTTTAAGGAGCTTTGTCAGTCCCTCTCCACCAAGGGAAAAGGGCCCTCAGGGACTCACATGGGTAGGTCGAAGAAAAAGGAACTCAAGTAAGTCCCACTGTCTACGTTAATGGGAGCGGGAGAGATCTTGCTCCCGAGACATCTGCATTCAACCTGGTCGAGTTGCGGCTAAGGCCGCTGGCTTCATGGTGTCCCCGTCAGGTCAGCTGGCTGAGACACCCGTCGATGTGGTCGAGATTCTTCTTGACCCGTTGGACAGGTTGTCGACTGGAGAAGCCGATAACCCTCCTTCACCGGTACCCCCGGTGGTTACTGAGGACTTGCCTCGGCCTCCCGTGCCGAAGTCCTCGGTCAAGGACCCTGAACCGGGGGATGAGCGGGTTTCCCCCGGCCCCTCTTCAACCCACCATCGGTGACCCCGACAGTCTTGGTCCTCCTCTGTGTCGCGTAGGTTTCGCCGACATCAGCGGTCTCAGTCCCGGCATCATGGAAAGCGGCATCGCCGCTCGTCCTCATCATCCTCTTCGGAGGATAGGCCCTGGAGGGAAAGGTCCAGGTGGCTCTTCGGCCAGCCCTTCCTGCAAGCCTGCCCAGTGATGGGTTGAGGGGTGCCGGCCCCAACCTCATCACTCCTCCCTGGGTCCCCCCATGAGGGGACGGCTCAGCCACTTCCTTTCCACCTGGTCCGCTATCACCACGGATTGTTGGGTACTGGAAGTGGTTGGCATGGGTCTGCCTCTGGAATTCAAGCGGACCCCTACCTATCGAGCCGTCGCCCCTTGGAGGGGGCTACCGGTTCCGCTGCCTCTCTGTCGGCTGGTCGAGCCGACATAGCTCTGCTCCTCCAAAAAGAGGTAATCAGTAAGGTGGTGGATCCTCCTCCAAACCCAGGATTTGTGTCCAGGTACTTCCTGGTTCCAAAATGGATGTGGGACTGGTGCCTCATTCTCGATCTGCACGACCTGAACAAGTTCCTAAGGCCGGGCACCTTCAGGATGGTCACATTGGCTCAGATCACACCATCCTTGGAACTAAGCTTGTGGTTTTGCTTTCTGGATCTCCAGGACGCATTCTTTCATGTCCCAATCCGTCCGTCACATTGACGATTCTTCCACTTCAGAGCAGAGGGATCCCTTTATGAGTTCCAGGCCATGCCCTTCGGCCTTTCCCCAGCTCCCAGGGTCTTCACCAAATGCATGGCAGTCGTGACAGCATTCCTGCGGCGCCGAGGGGTCCGAGTATACCCTTACCTGGACAACTGGCTGATAGCGGCCCCCTCCAGATTGGAGGTGGAGCGTTCCCGAGATCTGGCCCTCCAGGTCTGCTCTCAAATTGGTCTCCTAATTAATGAGGCCAAATCGGAACTCGTACCATCGGAGGTGACTCAGTTCATCGAGGCAGAGCTAGACACTCTTCGAGCCAGAGCCCGGCTCTCGGCGGACAAGGCCGAGGTCCTTTCCTCCTTTGCCCAGTCATTTCTGGTTGGGCAGTTACGACCTGCCCAGGACTTCCTGCGTCTTCTGGGTCTCATGGCGGCTTGCACCAGCGTGGTCCATTGGGCCCGCTGACATATGCGTTCCCTGCAGTGGGGGCTGGCCCTCCAGTGGTCACAGCACTCCGGTCCTTTGGACCAGCCAGTAACAGTGACCCAGAAGATGTGGGGCGGCCTGCAGTGATGGCTCGTCCCAGCTCATCTGCGGGAGGGTATCCCGTTTGTCCGGCCCGAGCCGACGGTCATTCTTACGACCAGTGCCTCTTTAATGGGTTGGGGTGCCCATCTGGGGGAGCTCCGGGCCCACGGCCTCTGGTCCTCTCAGGAGTCTCGATGCCACATCTACCTGCTGGAGCTTGGTTTGACTAGCCCTCACCGTCTTTGCTCTGTTTGTACGGGATCAGGTGGTTTAGGTCCAGACGGACAACACCACAACCTGTACTATCTCAACCGGCAGGGTGGGACGCACTCCTTGCCTTTGTGCAAGGAAGCTCTCCGCATTTGGTCTCTCGTGATCAGCCTGGAGGTGGATCACCTAGCCATCCATGTGGCAGGAGCCTCGAACAGTCTGGCCAATGCCCTCAGCCGGATAGGCGCTGCATCTCACGAGTGGTCTCTCCTGCCGGAGGTAGTTCAAGACCTGTTCTCTATTGGGGCACCCCTCAGGTGGACCTGTTCGCCTCCAGGGAGAACGCGTAGCTGAGGCTGTTTCATGCCCGTCCGCCCCTCAGCAGGGCTCGCTGCAGGGGGATGCCTTCTCAAGGCCGTGGACCCTGGGCCTCTTCTACACCTTCCCTCCATTTACCTTGATCTACAAGGTGCTTCTCAAGGTGAAGAGGGACAAGGGACAGGTGATTCTGGTAGCCCCAGATTGGCCTCGCCAGTTCTGGTACCCAGATCTCCTCAGCTCCAAGCTCCTGTGGCGGCTTCCAGCCTGCCCGGACCTGATTTCAGTCAACAAGGGGAAGGTTCTCCATCTGACCTTCAATCCCTGCACCTGACGGCCTGGTTCCTGAGCGGTTAGAGTTCCAGGCCTTGGGTCTTTCCGACGAGGTCCTCAGTGTCGTTGAGGCATCCCGTAAGGAGTTGACCAGAAAATGCTATGCCTTTAAATGGAAGAGATTCTCCATTTGGTGTCAGGACAAGGGGTTGGACCCCTCTGCCTGTCCATTGGCTAGCATTTTGGACTACCTGTGGTCTCTTTCTCAGCTAGGGCTTTGGTTGACAACCCTTAAGATGCACCTAGCAGCCATCTCTGTTTACCGGGCGTGGGCCGGCAAGCAGTTGGTGGCGAGGAGAAGGTGGTCAGGCGCTTTTTCCAAGGCCTTGATCACATATCCCCTCTGGTGCGAGAACCTCCACCCCCATTGGATCTACTGCTGGTACTGGCTAAGCTCATGGGCAAGCTATTCGAACCGATGCACAGGTGTGATATTTCCCACCTGTTGTGGAAGACTGCCTTCTTGGTGGCTATAACGTCAGCCAGAAGGATGGGAGAGCTCCAGGCACTTTCCATCGAGTCTCCTTATCTGTCTTCCTTAGGGACAAGGCTGTCCTTCGCCCCCACCCGAAATTCCTTCCGAAGGTGGTGTCGGAGTTTCACCTGAATCAGGTGTTGACTCTGCCGGTGTTCTACCCCAGTCACACCTCGGAGGCTGAATATAGGCTCCATACTTTAGACCCTAGAAGAGCACTCACTTATTATAAGGAGTGGACGGCTGAAGTTTGGGGAGAGGTTCGCCAGCTGTTTGTCACCTACGCTGAAGCCGCACCTGGCAGACCTGCAGCCAAGCGGACGATAAGTAGGTGGGTCACCTCCTGCATAGATCTCTGCTATGGGTTGGTGGGCATGGAGCCTCCCAAAGGGATAAGAGCTCATTCTGCCTGCCATACCGCTGCTTCGGTGGCTGCTTCTAGGGATGTCCCTATCCAAAAAATCTCAGGGCTGCTACCTGGAAGTCAGCATGCACCTTTATTTCCCATTACCACATTGACCTAGAGTCATGCCGGGATGCTGGTTTTGGGACCTCGGTTCTCCAGTCCATATTTCCCAAGTAGGTATTGGGGGTACGCGCCTTACCTCCCTTCTCCCGGAGAACTGCTAGGAGTCTGCCAGACAGTGTGGATTGAACAACATATCCACATCCCTAGAAATACAGGTTACTCACTTATAACAGGAGTTCTAGGAGTGGTAGATGTTGTTCATCCACCGACCCTGACCTCCCGGCTTCAGCAGCCTGGCTTCCGGGCACAGATCTGGCATCCTGGGCGGAGCCGAGGGTTTTACCACCCGGGTGAGTGTGAGGAGCCAGCTTGAAGACTCGCCGGCCCATCTTAAAGTGGCAGGGAACCTGCCAGACAGTGTGGATGAACAACATATACCACTCCTAGAACTCCTGTTACAGGTGAGTAACCTGTATTTCTCTGCTGCCTCAGTTCCCTCTTCATGGAAACATGTTGTGGTCCTCCCTTTACCCAAAGGGCGTGACCCCTCATCCCCTGGCAACTGTCACCCCATTTCTCTCCTCCCTACCCTTGCCAAGCTTCAAGAACACATTGTCCTCTTCCCAACTCACCTCTTTTCTATCTGACACCTCCTTTTTCATACCTTTCCAGTCTGGTTTCAGGAAAAACCACTCAATCACCACCTCTCTCCTACAGCTCACAGACTCTATCCTAACCGGGATGGACAATGGCCAATTTACCTCTGCCATTTTTGTCGACCTGGCCAAAGCCTTCAACACCGTCTCTCACTCCCTTCTCCTCGACTCACTCCCAGCAACTGACCTATCTCCCTCCGTCACGAACTGGTTCAAGGCTTACCTTATTGGTAGAACTCAATCAGTTAAGATCTTAGACACCACTTCCCCTCCTCTCCCCTTCCCTCCCGATTAGCACTGGAGTCCCCCAGAGCTCGGTATTAAGGCCCCTCCTGTTCTCCATCTTCTTAAACGACCTTCTCTCTGTTTGCTCCCCATCCTCTGCTATACATATGTATGCCAATGATACAGTCCTGTATGCATCTGGCTCCTGTCCTGATGAGGTTACAACCAGCTTACAGCAAGACTTCGACAAGGTTCAGCTCTGGTTTACTAACCATAAACGTTTCCTCAATGCCAAGAAGACTGTCTCCATGACCTTTGGCACAAGGCAGAGACTCTCTAGGCTTCCCTTCCTACCCACTTTTCACATCCTTGAGGGGACTTTACTTGAGGACACCTCCTCCTTCAGGTACTTAGGAGTTTGGTTGGACCAACACCTAAACTTCTCTGGACATATTGACGCCATCCAGAAAAAAACTGCGCCCCAGGCTTGGCTCCCTGTTCAGGAACTGTAGTTGCATCCCTCCTACAGCTAGGCGTGAACTTGTTCAGAAAATGATACTGCCCATTTTCGACTACTGTGACGTGGTCCATGGTGCTGCCACTAAGTCCTCCCTGGCCATACTGGACACCCTCTTCAATTCCTTCTGCTGCTTTGCCCTGGATGCCACCCCCCCACCCTTGCACCCATCAATGCATTCTTTATCGTGCCTTATCCTTCCCGTCTCTTACAAATAGGAGACTCTCCCACTGTGCTAAATTCACCTCCAAGCACTGGTTGGGTGAGCTCCCTTCCTACCTCACCTCCTCCTTCATAACACCCCCCACCGCCCATTCCCATAGATCACCCGACTCCTGTACCCTGTTTGTCCCCCACAGATCCACCCAAATTGGCCAATCCGGTTACTCTCACTGTCTCCCAAAAATTTGGAATTCCCTCCCCCCATCAAATCCAGCACTCATCCTCCGCCTACTCCATCAGCTCTGCCTTCAATAATTACCTTGCAGCTAGCTGCTCCTGCCATGCCCCTCCCTAATTCCCTCCTCTAAGCCCTGGACAAACCCTACCCCTCTACCCTCACCTTCATTTTACCCTGTGCACACCCACCCCCCAAAATCTCTAGCCATCCTCCCCTTCCCACTAATTGCTCCCCCTTACTGGCCTCTCTTGATCTCTCTCAGAATATAAAGGACACCGAATGCTCTCCACGGGTCCCTCTTCTTCCCCCGAGGTGCTTGTATCTCTCATCTGCTCCCCTCTCCCACCCTCTTAAAGGGGTCTCTCTGGGACACTGCCTTATCCCCTTCTCTCTGGTCCCCCCCAGTCCCCTTGCAGGGTTGCTCGCATCCTGAAGGGGTCTCCAGGGACACGACTCTTCCCACCTCACCCCTCCCCCCCTTTCCTTTCACGTAAGCACTTGTTTACTTATTAACCCAGCACTTATTATTGTCCATTATTTCTACATGTTATGCACAACGCTGTTGTAACACTATTTGTAACACCTGCTTTACAACTGTATGTTAATGTTGATCTTGTAATTTGAATGTTTAATGTTTCATTCCAATTGTACCCCAGGTCGCACCGGGAGACAAGCGACTTGTTGCTCAGTGTACCTTCCTGGTGAAACATTTCAATAAATAAATAAATAAAATGTGCATGGCCTTCCAGAACGTGGGGGAGAGCCCTACTAATCGTGGCAAAAAACAGAAATGCCGCCAGCATCGGTTGTGGGACTGAGAGAAGCTGAGGTCTTGCCGATTCCTCAACTGCTTGACTCTGATTGAGACCTCTGTCAGTCATGGGAAAGGTCTTGAGCTCCTCAGTATCCCTGTCTGTCTTGTTGACCTCGACTCATCGTCTGGCTGTGTCTGCTACCTTTATGGTGAAAACTCAGCTCAAGCTGTCCCATATTCTGTTTTTGGGCACTGACCTCTTCGGCCCTGGAATGAAAGGACATCTCACCTGTATAGAGAAGTTGAATGCCACCCTTGACTCTGTGGCTTCGTCCTGGAAGGACCAGAAGTGAAAGCCTAAAAAAAAACTTTTCAGTACGAGACCTTTCAGCCATGACCCCCTCAGCAGCAGCTCCATCAGTGGCAGTACCAGGCCTAGCATCTGAAAACCAAGATCATCTTTGAGGATACCGCTTTCATTAGGTCACACCTATGGGACTACAGCCACCAGGCACTAGGACCATATGGAAACCTTTTGCAAGCAGTCTATCAGGGGCCGCCCACAACAGTGTCTTATGTCGACGTCCTTTGCATATATACGTGGATGGACCCTCTTCCTTCTCAGTTCTTTTCCCTCCGTCAACCATACTCGTTGGACACCACGGAGACGCCACTGCTACAGCTGACTGCTGAATCTTTAAAATTTCTTAAGTTTTATTATTTTTCTCACCCTAGTAGCTATCACTTTATTTTAAAGTGATTTGCTGTTGTCATGTATGTTAACAAAAGACTCCGCTAAACTGTTTCGTTACTGCGAGTGGTGGAAAGATCTACTGCAGTGACGATCATGATGTCTGTCTGTGCTGTCTCAGAGAGGCCTACAATGTTAAGGCCTGTGAGCTCTGCCTGAAGTTTAACCAAGCTACCTGCGAAATCATCAAAACGCCCTGCAGAACTTCCTGCTCAAGCAGGAGATAGCCAGAATGGAACAAGAGCTCTAGGCGAGGAGCTCATTCCTAAGGCTTCCAGTTCTCCAAGGCCTGAGAGAAATCTTCAGTAAGGCACAAACAACTGAGAAAGAGGGTGGAGTAAGGATAATTCCCACCCACTATGCTTCTGATCGCTGCTACACTCAGTGCTTTCTGCTACAGCATCGTCAACCACCTTGGCGGCGATGCTTTCATGTTGCTCCGACCTTCATTTCTATGAGGTCGGCTCTGGCAGTGAGTTCTGCCGGACCTGCCATGGCCTGTGAAAGCCTGTCGACATCTGGGCTGCTGTCAACCTGTTGACATCACAAACCCTGCTGCCCAGACCTCAGAACCCTTCAGGTTGGCTGGCAGTGAGCTCTGCTGGACCTTCCATGGCTGGCGATGACCGGCTGATGTCCGGGCTCTAGTCTCCCCACCATCAACATTGCAAGGCTCCTCTGCAGTGCATGCCACCATTGACCTGCAGATAGTGCTGCCCTCTTTTGTGAAGATAATACAGCGCCTTATATCTCCTTCTCCTACCCCAGGCACGACGATGGTGGGGCCTCTCAGGACAGCCCCTGCATCGATGTCCACTTTGTGGACATGCCCTACACACTCCAGGGCATCGATGTCTTTGCTTCCTTCCTTGTGGCCTCCAGGACCCATTGATGAGGATCAGAAATGTAACCATCTGCTCCTTCCACAAGTCGAGGAGGAGGGAAGATATGGATGGGAGCCCATCTGACAGGTCTGGCTCCACCATTTCCACCAGGAGTGAGGAGTCTATGCTGTATACCCAGAGGTCCCCTCCTGAAGACCCCTCCTCAATCTGTGATGAAGCAGCTCCAAACTGCAGTGTGGCTTGATGCTGAAGAGCAAGACATCACTAGGAGAAACTTGGTAGCGTTTCTGGAACTACCAGATTCTCAACCCCATGTCATTTCTCCTCTGTTGACTGCACTAGAGGATGCCTCCCTGGCCACCTGGCAGTGACCAAGCTTGATCCGTGCCATGCCCAGAAAGGCAAACAGGCTATACCAGGTCCCAACAGGAAAGCCCTTTTCTGCAGGCCAACCCGAGGCTGATTCGGTGGTGATAAAGGCAGCCTATGATAGGCCTAGGGTGTATAAACATTTCAGATCGTCACTGAGGATTTCTCTTGCATCAGGCCACACTTATGGAACTATTGCCGCCAGGCTCTAGGACCACATGAAAACTTTCTAGCCAGCAATGTAGGGACAGTCCACAATGACGACGACAGTTGACTACGTCCCTCCCATATAAATGTGGGCAGCCCCGTGCCCTCCTCAGTTCTTTTCCCACCGTCTACCATCGCACATTGGACTCCACGGAGACACCGCCACTTCAGTCGACCACCAGATCTTCATTTACTGATTTTCTTTTCTCACCCTAGTTTGTCAATCACTTAAGTGATTTTCATTTTCGATTATGTCAACTGATCCCAACAAACTCTTTAAATTCTGCCGGTGCAGCAAGAAGATACCTGATAAGGATGACCATGACGCCTGTGTCCACTGTCTTGGCGCTGACCACAGTGTTAAGGCTTGTGAGATCTGCCACAGATTCAACCAAGCTACCCGGCAGCACCATTAGGCAGCCCTAGAACCCTTCTTTTTGGAACAAAAGTTTGCCCAAATGGAAAAGGTGCTCCCAGCTAAAAGTGCCTCTGCCTTGCCAGCCCCGTCCACAGTCTGCTGGCAAACAGAAGCACCGGGAGATGGAGAAGCAGAAGGAGAAATCCTCCTCGGTGCGCTCTCTGTTGCTTTGTTCCGTGTGTTGGCCGCTGCCGGGTTGTCAGTCGCCTCCACGGTGACCCCCACTGCCGCCCACACCCTCTTCTCCACAGGGCAGGCTGTGGCAGCGCCACCCACTAGTCCTTCGGCCAATGCTGGCACTCTATCTCTGGCTTCCTGACACCCCCACCGACGTTTCAACCCCTGTTGTCCAGACCCCTTTTGGCTCAGTGGCAACAGGCAGGGAGTACCACCGGACCTGCTTTGGCTGGTGCTGGCCTCTTGACATCAGGATTTTTACATCCCCGTCGACACCTTTGACTATTTGTCAATGCCAGGGATTCTGTCTGCCCTGTCGATGCCCAGGCTTCAGCCTCCACTATCGACACCTGTTGTCGACATGCCGACACCGGGGGGGGGGTCCCTCAGCTTTCCCCACAAATGCAGCAAGCCATACCGCCAGCGCCAGGGCCTCAGCCTCTTTCCTGAATGCTGCAGGCCACACTGCCGTTACGGGGAATCCAGCCCTCCCTGTTATTGCTGCTAGGTGCTGCACTGCCACCGATTATCGTTGACATCCTGACTATGCTGTCCTCCTTCTGGCAGTTCATGCACCGCATGGCTCCTCCACTGGGCTCGTCAATGCTGGGGCCTACTAGGCCAGCTCCTGTGCCAGCACCTTCCACGGCGATGTGACTTTCATGCCCTCGGTCGTCGCCATCCTCGGGACCCTATTCAGAGCCTGTTGATGAGGATAACTACCATCTTGACCTCCTCCCTGATGAGGATGATGAGGAAGAGGGTGGTAGGAGCCCTTCCCAGTCTACTGCCACTGTTTCCTGAGGGGAGAGGATTCCACTAAATATACTCCCACATCCCCTCCTAATAACCCCTCGTTTATCTCTGATGAAACATCTACAGGTGGGTATGGGTTTGAAGCTGGGGAGCAGGATGTTACCAGGAGAAATCTAGCTAACCATCTAGAATTGCCAGATGCTTCCCCTTTGATCATTCCTCCTCTGCTGGCTGCATTTGAAGATGCCACCATGGCTGCCTGGTACAGGCCAAATATGATCCCTGTGATGCCCAGAAAGGCAGACAGATTGTACTAGGCTGTCTCTGGGAAGCCTTTTCTCGAAGGGCAGCCACAGGCAGAGTTGGTGGTGATCGACGAAGCCCGTGATAGCTCCAAGAGACCTCAGCACCTCAGTTTTCTTTATCCAGACAAGGAGCCCAGAAAACTGAATCTTAGGGGCAAGAAGGCCTTTGCTTCCTCCACACTGGCACTTGGAGTTGTCAGTTACATTGCCCATGTGGTCAAATTCCAGAACACTCTCTGGAAAAAGGCCAGAGCTACAGCTCAGACCCTTCCAGAGGGCCCACAGAGACAGGAGCTGCTTACAGACCTCCAGTCTGGGGCAGAGGTGGGTAAGCACCTTCTGAGGTTTGCCTGTGATGTTGCGGATGCCTCCATGAGGCCGACTGCAGTTGGCTTCTGCCTAAGGTGCTATCCTTGGCTGAGGGTGTTTGGATTTGCTTCTAATATGCAACAGTCCATCCTGAATGTCCCCTTCAGAGGCTACAAGCTTTTTGGGTCAGATGTGCAGGACATTCTTTCTGACTTGCAGGCCTCGGGGAGGACCTTGAGGTTGGTCCACTTGCTGTGTCATACCCAGCCAAGGAGTGGGTAGAAGGTGCCCTTTTCTCGGGCCTCCCATGGACCCAAGACAGGTACCTGACAACACAGTAAGCGCAGAGAGGCAACAGCTCTACCTACTCCTACCTCCACCACTGAAAAGGTCCCCAAAGGAGGAGGAGGAGTGGCCCCAGCTGCTGGTTCTACCTCAGCCTGACTCCCTTGCTTGACCCCCACCTTCCAGTACTGCCAGAGGTGGTGGTAGGGGGTCACTTCTCCCTTCAATTGGACAAGTGGAGGGAGATCACAACAGACAATAATAATAATAACCTTATTTATAAAATGTCTTTCAAAACCAAGGTTCTGTACAGATTAAAACACATTAAATCAAATCGCCATTGTGCACTCCCCAGATCAGCCCTCCTCCTCCTGCTCCTGTCAGGCAATGTCCACCCCAATCCCGGGCCTGGCAGCACTGGTCCTCCCCTTGAAATCTCCTGGGCTGCGCATTGCTTCTATGAACATCTGTAGCCTCCTGAAAAAACTGGACTCTCTGCACTGCTGGGTGACTCTTCATAAACCTGATGTTGTTGCCCTTGTTGAAACCTGGCTGTCTCCTCCACTCCTAACTCTCATGTCTCTCCCGGCTACACTCTCCACCGGTTGGACTGTGTCAGCAGGAGGGTGGGGCTGTGTCTTCTATTTGAAGGATTCTTGGTGGGGCTACCACTCCCCGCCTGACCTCGACCATAAGGCCCAGGCACTTACTCTAAAGCTGTCCCTCGGACCCAGCTAGAGGCCCATTATTCCTAACCGTAGCCTACATACCCCCAAGAACCAATCCCAGGCCCTGGGCCACTAATTGACTACCTCACCTCCCTACCAACTCGTCGGACCAAATCTTGGTGGGCGACTTGAATATAAACTGGCTCTGCCCCTCATCTTCCTACCACCGTGAGGCTTTCGATTCAATTGACCTAACTCAACTGGTCTCACAGCCTACTAGAAAAAACCCTGGGGGACAAGCACCCTCCTGGATGTGGTCCTCACCAACAGGCCAATCCGCATCCACAACATCCAAATCCTCCCTGACTGCCTCAGTGACCACTCCCCTGTGCTTTTCAACTGGGAAACCCCTCGGCTCTCATCCCCGGTCAAAACCACCTCTCGAAGGCGGCTTAGGCCTGGGGGACTCATAGGCCTTAAGCTTCCTTGCCACACTGATTGGTCCCTCTAGCAGGGCAACCAACATTGACTTGGCCCTGGGCTTCTTTGTAAGCACTTTCAACTTTGCCTGTGATATCTTTGCTCCCATAACTGCTAGGAGGTCCAAAGTGAAACATGCCCCTTGGATCACCCCTGCCCTTCTGTGGCAACTTAAGCAACGTGACAATCTTTGGCACCTTGCTGTTGCTACTGGCCGTTCAGCTGACAGGCAGTCCTATGCTGCTGCCCATAACCAGTGCACCTGGGCCATCCGCAGCAAAAGGCGGAATACTACCAAACCTCTCTTACCTCCTCCTGGGGAACCCCAGGTGCTTCTGGGACAACATCAAGCAACTGAATGGTCACTCCCAGTCCCCTCTCCTTCTCTTCTCAACATCAATGGTACCGTCTCCTCTGACCCTGCCCTCATTGCCTCCCACCTCAATAACTCCTTTACCGACCTTAGCTCAGTACTTCCTGGTAACTTTTTCAGTCCACCTCCTCCATCTGTACCACCACCCATTGCCCGCCTCTCTTTCCACCTGCGTCGTCATCATGCAAGAAGCTAGGCTTTACTTGCTAAAAGCCCTAAAAGGTAACACCATCAGTAATGACTCACTTGATCCCTGCCTTTTACGTCAGGTCTTGGATCAGGTCCTCTCACCTATTACATGCATTTTCAACAAATCACTCTGTCTCGGAAAATTCCCCTCTGCCTGGAAGATTGCCACAGTTACCCCTGTCCATAAAGGTGGTGACAGGACTCTTCCGGGTAACACTACAACCTATCTCAATCCTCTCCCCCTCTCCTAAGGCATTAGAGAAAATTGTGGCGTCCCAAGTCTCTGACTACCTCTGTAAGTACAATGTTCTCTGCCCTGAACAACACGGGTTCAGAGCAGGTCATAGTACCAATACAGCACTCCTGGAATTTTCCAACTTCCTCCATGCCTCCTTGGAATCTGGTGCCCTGGCTGGTGCTATATTCATTGACCTGTCTAAAGCATTCAATACTGTTTCGCATCCTCTTTTGCTCTCCACCCTCGACCTAATAGGCTTTGCCTCAGGACCTGTTTCCTGGTGCACCAGCTATCTCTCCGCCCGCTCCCAATGTGTGAAAGTCAACGGTACTCTCTCTGAAACATGCCCCATTCGCTCTGGGGTGCCGTGAGGCTCAATTCTTGGACCCTACTATTCTCAATCTTTCTTAACTCCCTACCCAGCAGTTGTAACGGTAAGATGCTTCTCTATGCTGATGATGCTGTTCTCGTTGCCTCCCACAATGACCCCATGCTGCTACGAACTCCTCCAACTAGTCTTTGACTCTGCAGCTACCTGGTTCACTGAACACCCACTTGTTATCAACCTTAAGAAAACAAAACGATGCTCTTCTCCCACCCCCAAAATAAGTACAGCAAGTTTCCTTAGCTGTCCACTCCACACCCAATCATTGACCAGGTGCAATCCTATAAATATCTTGGTATAACCTTTGACCCTGCACTTTCATTCCATGGACATATATCTGCCCTAAATTCCTGTCGCCAACTCACGGCTAGGCATTCTTTACCGGCGCAAGAAATGCCTCCCTCCTGTTGCCCTCCGCCTGGCTGTCACCTCCTCTGTCATGTCTCTCATTGACTATGGCCTTCCGGTCTATGGCTCAGCAGATCAGACTGCCCTCAACAAGGTTCATCTCACAGTAAATAAGGCCTGCAGACTTATCACTGGTGCTCCCAGACTCACTCACACATGTGAGCTGTACACCCTGGCTACCCTACTCAACCTGGAAGAGCGACTCATGTATCAGACATGCCAGCTCACCTTTAAAGCCCTGCATGGCCTATCCCCATAGGCCTATCCAACTCCATTCGCGTACTGCACCGATCCTGATCACGCCAGCTCACAAGAGCTACCCTAGTTATTCGAGAGCTAGGACCTACAAGGTCAGAGGGCATTCCCCCACCGCGGCCCCCACTGGTATAACTCCTCCTGCCAGTGTCTCAAACTCTCTAACCTTAGCTTGCTTTAAGCCCAGGCTCAGAAACTTCCTGCTTAGCTCTCGCAAATGCAACTGCCACTAGCCTAGTGTAAAGAAAAAATATATATATATATATATATATATATACTCTGTTTGACAATGCTCACTGAGCGGCTCCCCCACTTCCTTTCCCTACTTATTCCTCATCCCCTATCTCCCTCCCTTCTACCCCCACCAGCTCTCCCCTGACCATAAGTTTTGCACCTTTTGTTATCTTTTGCTCGTTGGAGATTGTACTCTATTGTAACAAAATTGTAATTGAACTGTAAGTTTTTTGTTTGTAAGTACTGTGTCCCTTGTACTACTGTTCTGATGTCCTCTTTGTGACGAGGTACCTTTGTAAATGAGCCTCTGGCTCAAAGGTTTCTAAACTGATGTTTAACTAAATAAATAAATAAATGCAACATTAACATTACATAAAATCCAGTTAAAACACATATCCAAATTAAGATTTTAAACAGCAGCATAGTATTTAATGGCTAAGATTATCAGCTAACCATCACCTGGAAACGCTAAACTGAATAAATGTGTTTTAAAGTCTGCCTTAAAACTTTGAATGGTCAGGCACTCTCTAACCCGACAAGGCAGAGAATTCCACAGGGTAGGGTCTACATATGAAAAAGACCAAGCCCCTGATGTCTTCAAATGCACCTGGGAATCTCTAGCGATCCCTTGTCTGTGGATCGAAGCGGATGGGAAGGACAGTAGTGGTGAAGAAGATCTTTCAGGTAGTCGGTTTCCTGGTCATGTAGGGCTACATAGGTTAGTAACCCAACCTTGAAGGTGATCCGCCACTGTACTGGCAGCCAGTGCAGTCCGTGAAGCACAGGCGTAATGTGGCTGGTCCTAGATGTCCCAGTCACCAGCCTGTCTGCCACATTCTGCACCAGCTGCAAGTGGCGGATATCAGCCCCAGGAAGCCCTAGGTACAGGGCATTACAGTAATCAAGGCGAGAAGTCACAAAGGTGTGGACCAAGGTAGAAAGATCATCGGGAGGAACCAGGTGCTTCCCCTGGGTGATATTCCTCAGATAAAAAAAACGAGGTCTTGACAACTGCCGACACCTGAGATTTCAGGGTCAGTTCTTTGTCAAAAATAACGCTCAAGTTACGCACCTGGTGTGAGGCAGCCAGCGGAGCATCGCCGAGCCAAAGCCCAGATAACTCTTCTGCCAAATGCCCGATGATCTGGGTCCACCACCAATACCGCAGTCTTATCTGGATTTAGTCTCAGCCAGCTGGCACTCATCCAGTCCTGAATTTCAGAAAGACAGCTGTTAAATACAGAGATTGCATCATCATGTCCGGGCACAAAGGACAGGTACAGCTGAGTATCATCTGCATAGCAGAGAAAACTCAAGCCATGCCACCTAATGTCTCCCAGCGGCAGCATGTACACTGCGAACCACATGGGTGCCAAAATGGAACCCTGTGGTACCCCACAGGATAGGGGGAGAGCATCAGAGGAATAAATCCCAGTGACCACTCTGAGTCCTACCATGGAGGAAAGATTTAAACCATCTGAGGACTGTACCCGATAGTCCACAGATGGACCACAGGTGTTCCAATAGCACACCATGATCCACAGTGTCAAATGCCGCAGAGAGATCAAGTAGAACCAAGGTGGAACGAGATCTCTTGCTATTAGGAGATCATTAAGTACCCCGACAAGAGCCGTATCTGTACTGTCTCTCTTCCTAAATCCACACTGAAGAGAATCATAGACATCGTGGATAGTAAGATGGTCGTCCAGCTGCAGCACAACCACCTTCTCAACTTGGGTCCTACAGCTGATAGAGCAAGGTCACACATTAGAACTTCTGGGGTGGTCTCCAGATCTGCCTCCAGTTCCTTCAAGCTACCCTCCAGACCACATTCCGGTGCTGCTGGAGGAAATCCACATACTGCTGCAGAAAAAGGTCATAGAACCAGTCCCCGAAGATCAGAGGAACAGAGGATTCTTTTCCCACTTCTTTCTAGTTCCCAGATCCACAGGAGATTTGTAGCCCATCCTGGACCTGAGAAATCTGAACTTTAATGTCCAGTACAGAAAGTTCAGGATGATGACACTGCAAGGCCTGCTGCCTCTACTGCACAAGGGAGACAGGATATTCTCCCTGGATATGCAGGATGCATACCTGCACATAAAGATTTATGCCCCCCCACAGGCAGTACCTCAGGTTCTTGTTTCAGGGGGAACACTACCAGTTCAGGGCATTGCCCTTTGGCTCATCTTCTGTGCCACGGGTCTTTACCAGATGCTTAGCAGTAGTGGCAGTGGGTCTCAGGAGGCAGGGATTATACATCTTCCCTTACCTGGATGAGTGGTTGCTCAAAGTTCAGTCCAAGGAGCAACTGTCTTGCCCCCTAGCACATACTAGACACCTGTTCCAAGCACTAGGGAATCACGCTCAATCTGCCCAAGTCAGTTTTGACGCCTTGTCAGTGCCTCCAGTATATAGCAGCTAAACTGGACACAGCTCAGGGCTCAGCCTTTCTGCCTCAGGACAGAGCAGAGCAGCTGATAGAATGGGCTCAGGAGCTCTACAGCAACAGGTTCATCATGGCCAGGACATTCTTGATACTGCTGGGCCTAATGGCAGCAGCTATTGTTATGGTACCCCTGGCAAGGCTGCACATGCGGATCTCTGAATGGTCATTAAGAGTCCAGTGGGATCAGTGTACCGACGATCTAGACCAGAAGGTTCTGGTAACATCGCCTGTGAAGAAGGCACTTCAGTGGTGGATGGACACCTCCAGTTTGTTCAGAGGTGTCCCCTTTCTCATCCCTCATGCCTGTCAGATCCTCACCACGGATGCTTCGGGGGGGGGAATGAGCTGGGGGGGCACACCAGGAGTCCCACCAGACCTAGGGAACATGGACCGCCGTGGAGATTTCCCTCCACATAAACATCCTGGAGATGTGGGCCATTCTTTATGGCCTACAGGCCTTCCACACCCATCTGTCCTCAGGACCTCTGCTGGTGCAGATGGATAACATCAGTGTAGTCCACTACATAAACAAGCAGGAGGGGACCCATTCATACCCCCTGTGCAGGGAAGTGATGAGAATTTGGTATTGGGCTCTAGAACACAATCTGGAGCTGACGGTAGTCCATGTTCCAGGCATCCAAAATGCCTTGGTAGGCGGGTTAAGCAGGTCACAGTCCAGAATGCTCAAGTGGGAGCTGTTGACCCTGGTAGTAGAAGACCTGTTTGACAGGGGGGTCATCCAGGGTTGTTGGACCTTTCTGCATCCCCACTCAACACAAAACGGCCACCTTTCTGCTCACTTGCTGCAGGGCCTGGGATTTTCTGGGGAAACGCATTGTCCCTCTCCTAGAAGGGGAGGTTCCTCTATGCCTTTCCTCCCTTCCCACTAATTCAGAGGGTGCTGCTCAAGCTCCAGATGGAAGAAGCAAACATGGTTCTTGTTGCTCCCTTCTGGCCTCATCAGATATGGTTTCCCTTACTGCAGCAGTTGACGGTGGAAGCCCCAGTGCCCCTGCCTCTGAGCAGAGGCTCACTGTCACAGGAGCAGAGTACCCTGGTCCATTCAGACCTCACATCCATACATCTTCATGCCTGGCTCCTGAGGACGTAGCCATGGCTAGGTTCAGGGTAACCCAAAAGGTGGCTGATGTCCTAGTGGCTGCCTGGAATCCTTCTACCAGGGCCACTTATTCCATGAAGTGGAAGCGCTTTGTTCTGTGGGCGGCTTCCTATCAGTTGGATACTTTCACTTGTCCAGTGAATCAGATCCTGGAGTATTTGCTGTTCCCCTCAGATTCTGGCCTGCAGTACTCCTCCATTAAAGTACACCTGGCTGCTATTTCAGTCTTCCATGTGCCTATTGATGGCCATATGGTGGCACAACTGTAGGTGTCATGTACATTTTTGAGAGGCATTCTTCATCCAAAGCCTCCCATCTGCAATCCAATCCCACCTTGGGACTTGAATTTTGTGTTAGAAAAACTTAGTTGGGCTCCTTTTGAGACGGCTGCAACATGTGAGCTATGCTTTCTGTCATGGAAGGCATTATTTTTAGTTGCTAACACTTCTGCTTGGAGGATTTCTGAGCTTCAGGCTCTGATGTGTGTGTGTGTCCTTATCTGTTTTTTTCACAAAGATAGGGTTTCTTTGTGTACCATCCCTGAGTTTGTGCCAAAGGTGGTGTCTGAGTTTACCCTGAATCAAACCATCTACATTCCTGTTTATTTTTCGGAGCATGCCAATCCAGGGGAAGCATTGCTCCATACTTTGGATGTACCTAGAATACTCCAGTATTATGTTCATCACACAAGGGACTGCAGGAAGTCCTTGCAGCGGTTTGTTTCTTTTGCCCCAGGGAAAGAGGGCATTCTAGTTTCTAAACAGTACTTGTCCAAATGGTTGGCCAACTGTATTATTTTCTGTCATAGGAAGTACGGTTAGGGACTTTCTGGAGTTGTGCGTGGCCACTCTATAAGGGGAATGGCCACTTCTAACTCCGAGAATTACACAATATGATTAAACTAATGCAGTCAGCCTTCAGTGTTTTACTGCTGCAGGGAGAGAGAATTTATGCAAATTATGGAACTCTCATTGGCTCATGCCAGTTTCAAACTGCTGCCCCTAGTAACTGCTGCACACTGAAGTGCTCAGATTCTTTACTCCGCCTGCCAGTTAAAATGCCTTGGAAAGCTCTCCTCAGCATACTTTTAGAACTTAATTTTGTCGATAAGTAACGCTTTTTACTTTATATATTTTAATTGCTGCCCCTAACAGGTGTAGTTTAGTTAGTTATTTGGGTTATTTTGTTGTTTTTTCAGTTCCTCATCGGTTCCGCGGAACCGCTGTTTAAGAGGTTTTTACCTCAGGGTTTATATTTCTTGTTGCTTTATTTGCTGTTCCTGGTAAGATCTGTAAAGTTTAATATTTATTTTATTTTACTATTTTTGTGGTTCCTTTTCCTGTCAGGGACCAATCGGCCTTCGGTTAGATAAATAGAATTTGATGGCAGATGAGGACCACTTGGCCCACCTAGTCTGTTCATTTCCCTACCTAACGGATAAGCTGCAGATCCAAGTTAACCAAATAGCCTACTTCCTCCTACCCCCCACTAGAATTGCCTTATGTCTGTCCCATGCATTCTTGAATTCCCCCACCGTTTTTTGACTCTACGACCTCCTCAGGAAGGCTGTTAAATGCATCTACAACCCTCTCTATGAAGAAATACTTCTGCACATTACCTCTGAACCGTTTCCCCTCTATCTTCAAATTGTGCCCCCTTGTTCTTGCACATCTCTTTTTCTGAAAGATGCTACCCTCTCGGACTTTGTTGATTCCCTTGAGGCATCTGACTGGGATTCCTGATAAATGTCCAGAAGTCCCAGCAAGAGCCAGTTCAGCTCCTGGACTTCATTGGAGCAGAGCTGGATACCTACCAATGCATATTTTTTCTCCCTCAGGACAGGGTGAGCAGTATCTTGCAGATAGCAGAATCATTCCAGGTAAACAGACCTAGGTCAGCAAAAGAGTTTCTGCACTTACTGGGCCACATGGCAGCTGCCACAGCTGTCCTTCCAGGATCCTGGTTTCAGATGAGAGACATACAGTTCCACTTGTGAACTCACTGGTCTCGGAGAAGAGATTCCCTAGCCAGATTGGTGCAGTCACAAACCCACTCCTACAGGCCCTGCAGTGGTGGATGGACAGGGGAACCTCAGGGAAGGAATTCCTTCCAAAAGGAATATCCTTCAGTGGTGCTCACAACAGATTCCTCCTTGCTAGGGTGGGGGGCACACATGCTAGATCTAACAGCCAGCGGCACATGGTCCCCTCAGGAATCACTTCTGCACATGTGCATTGGTGGTTCAGTGGTAGAATTCTCTCCTGCCACGCGGGAGGCCCGGATTCAATTCCCGGCCAATGCAAAGGAGAATTTGGGCTGGCAGTATAGCCTAGAGGTTAGAGGAACGAGATGTGAATGAGCTTGGTACATCCAGCAGACCAGACCTGAGTTTGATTCTCACAACCTCCACTTGCATACTATGTGACTCTGAGCAAGTCACTTAACCGCCCAGTGCTCCCAGGTCACCCCTGAAAACAGGCACTTGTGCCTAGTGGGCCTTACCCGGTTACCAAAGACTAAAATAAAAAAAAAAAGTTAAAAAAATTAAAATAAACCTGTTAGAGCTCAGGGCAGTGTACCTGGCTCTTCAGGCATTTGCTCCTCACTTGCAAAACAAGGTGGTACAGGTCAGAACAGACAACACTACCACCATGTACTACATCAACAAACAAGGGGGGACCAGATCCACCCCACTGTGCACAGAGGCCATGAAGGTGTGGAGTCTGGCTTACTCCCTATAGGTGTGTCTGTCTCCAGTCCACCTCCCAGGGAAGGGCAACATCTTGGCAGACTCCCTCAGCAGAATTAGCCAGGATCATCATAAATGGTCTCTGAATACTCAAGTGCTCCAGGGAGTATTTAGAAGGTGGGGCACACCAAAGATAGATCTCTTTGCCTCCACAGACAATCAGCTGCCACAGCTTTGTTCCAGGCTTCCCAGCAGGGGTACAGTCCAGTGGATGCATTAGCACTGGACTGGTCAGGCAGATTCCTGTATGTCTTCCCTCCTTTTCCCATGCTGCTCAGGACTCTGGTAATACTCGGGTCACAGCCAGCAACAAAGATCCTGGTGGCACCAGATTGGGCAAGGCATCCATGGTGTTGACTCCAGTTAACCCTGTCAGCCTTGCGCCCAAGTCACCTGCCCCAGAGGCACAACCTCCTGACATCCTCTCAGGGCAGGATCCTGTAGCCCAACCTCAGATCCATGGGACTTAAGGCTTGGCTCTTGAAGACCTAGAGTCTGCTAGCCTAAACCTTTCAGAAATGGTTTTGACTGTGCTTAGGGGAACTAGAAAGCCATCAACCAAGAAAACGTATTCCTTAAAGTGGAAAAGGTTTTCCATTTGGTGTTCAGGAAATGATATTACTCCCTCCAGGGCTAGTCTTCCTGTCGTGCTGGACTATTTGACTCACCTACATACCTTGGGCATTAGACCTTCTACACTGAAGGTCCATCTGGCTGCAGTATCTCAACTGGTAAAGACAGGTCCATGGCCTCTCACCCTGTCTTCTGGAAATTCTTCAAAGATCTCAGCCACCTTCACTGTCCTCTTATGGAGCCTGTCTTGGCTTGGAATCTCAACATTTGTATTGCCAAACTCATGGAGCCCCTCATTTGAGCCTCTGGCAACTGCAGATTTGAAGTATATTACATGGAAAACCGTTTTCCTGGTGGCCATCACTTCAGCCAGAAGAATACGTGAATTGCAGGCCCTGTGCACAGATCTGAACTACATATCCTTCAACAGGGACAAGGTTGTCCTCGAGACCAATAGGAAGTTCCTTCCTAAAGTGATCTCAGACTTTCACTTGAATCAGACCATCACTTTACCGATTTTCTTCACTAAGAATTCCAGCTCATCTGAATGGCAATTACATAGTCTGGATATCAAGAGGGCAGTAAGCCACTACCTTGACAGGACCAAGGTTCATAGGTCAGAGCATACCCAGCTATTCCTCACTTATGGGGAAGTGGGTAAGGGAAAATCTGCATCAAAACTAACCATTGCACGCTGGATAGTAACCTGCATACAGTTCTGTTACAGTAAAGTTGGTAAGCAGGCTCCCCTGGGCCTCAGGGCACATTCAACCAGGGGTACAGCTGCTTCAGTAGCAGCTGCAAGGGTATCTCACTTTTGGAAATCTACAAAGCAGCTACATGGAAAACTGTGCACACTTTTACCAAGCATTATAGCTTGGACATGCAGTCCAGAAATTGATGCCAGATTTGGTACAGCAATGCTGCAGAACCTTTTCCCAAGGTGGGTTCTGTGCCCAGTCTCCAAAGGTACTGCTGGGTAGTCTGCATTAGTTTAATCATAATGAGTGATGGAAAGAGGGCATACTGTCCAAATGGTTGACCAGCTGTATTGCTTCTTGTTATAGGAAGTACGATAAGGATCTTCCTGGGTTTGTTCATGGCCATTCAACCAGAGGCATGGCCAGTTCAGTTGCTTGCTTCAGAAATGTGACAGCTGCTTACATTTGTGCCACTGTCACTTGGAGTACTGTCCACACTTTCACTAAACACTACAGTCTGGACATTGCCTGTAGGAGAAGGGCAGACTTTGGCCTGGCTGTGCTTCAAGGCCTTCTGTGTTAGGCCTATAGACTCCAGTCACCCAGTCTTTTTTTGTCATTACTTCTGGGGACTTGTTCCATAGGTGTAGCCTGATGCAAGTGATATTCTCGATGAAGGTAGTATAGTTGCACAAGAACTTATCGTAACAGTAGATCTTCGAAAGCATCTCTTGCATCTGGCCTTGCCGTTCCATCCTCTGTCCACCGTGGACTTCTAGCGCGTCTCTCGCTCTCTCTCTCCCCCTATCTCTCTTCCTCCAGGATGGTTTACCTTGTGTTTCACTTTGCTCACTGGTGGGAACCTCTGGCTCTCCATCGGTTCCCCAAGAGGAGATCCTCTGTAGATGGTCTCCGGTGGGGGTACTGAGGAGGGTGCGGGGCTGCCCACATTTATCTGGGAGGGACGTCGGCATTGTGGGTGGCCTCTACTAGACTTCTAGCTAGAAAGTTTCCATATGGTCCTAGTGCTGGTGGCTGTAGTTCCATAGATGTGGCCTGATGCAAGAGATTCTCTTGAAAATCTACTCTTCCGTTAAGTTCTTATGTAACTGTATTTTCTCTCCTTCCAGACAAAGAGCCAAGGAAACTGGACCTCACAGGAAAGAGAACCTTTGCCTCTGTCACATTGGGCCTCAGAATAGCCAATTATCAAGCCCATATGGTCAAATACCAGAATACCCTCTGAGAAATGGCTAAAGCAGCAGCCCAGGCCCTTTCAGAGGGTCCCCAGAAACAGGAGATGCTCAAGACCCTCCAGACTAAGGCTGACATGGGTAGCATCTCTTAAGGTCTACCTACGACATTTTGGATGCCTCAGCCAGAGCAGATGTGGGTGGCATCTGCATAAGAAGGCATTCTTGGTTGAGGGTGTCAGGATTTGCTAGTGATGTCCAGCAATCTGTTCTGAATGCCCCTTTCAGAGGTTACAAGACAAGCTCTTTGGGGCAGATGTGCAGGACATCCTCTCTGACCTGCAAGCCTTGGGACGAACTCTAAGGTCAGTCCATTCCCTCTACCACACCTGACTGAGAAGTAGGCAGAGGGTGCCCTTTTGCAGGTCCACCACTAGACCTAGGTCAGGGGCCAGGCAACAGGGTAAAAGCAATGCAACTTTGCTGGCCCCAACCTCCTCCACAAGTACCCACTCCCAAAGTCCCTAGAGGTGGTATGGCTGCAGCCACCGGACCTGCTTCAGCATGACTCTTTGTTAGACTCCACCCTCCAGTAAAACACCCAGAGGTGTTGGTAGGGAGTCGCCTCTTCCTCCATCTGGAACAGTGGATAGAGATTACAACAGATGCTTGGGTCCTGCAATTAATAGAACAGGGCCCGACTCTGGAACATCTGGAGTTGCCTCCAGATCTTACTTCGAGTTGGAGCTCTTGCAGCAGGCAATAACCGTTAGGACTAAAATGCCAGGCGCCAGGACTCCACGGAAACCTTCTAGCTAGCAGTCTTCAGCAGCTGTCCCCAGCCACACCTCAGTTCTTTTCCCATCATCGACCCATTCGCATCGCTCCTTGGACGCCTTCTCATAACAGTTTCGACTGCTTTTGCACCTTCAGTGTTTTCTGTGCTTTTTTTCGACAAAAATTTCTAAATTTGTTTCCCTCCATGAGCTCTCCTTTCTGCGTTGGACAAGGTCACGCTGCCCCCGTTTGAACCAATGGCAGATTGCGAGCTATGCTTTCTGTCATGGAAAGTGTTGTTTTTAGTTGCAGTTACTTCCGCCTGAAGAATTTCAGAACTTCAGGCTGTGATGTGTAAAGAGCCCTATTTGATTTTTCATGAGGACAGGGTGTCCTTGCGTACAAATCCTAAGTTTTTACCTAAGGTGGTGTCAGAGTTTACCTTAAATCAAGACATCCACCTGCCAGTTTACTATCCTGAGCATTCTAATGGGGGGAAGCATTGTTACACACTCTTGATGTCCACAGAATGCTTCGTTACTGCTACCTGAACTGTATGGCTTCCTTTCGGAAAATGGATAAGTTGTTTGTTTGGTTTGCTCCCAAAACTTGGGGGGCACCAGTTTCCAAACAGACCCTATCTAGTGGTTGGTTAACTGCATTGTTTTTTGTTACAACACGTACCACAATCCCTTACCAGGTCCAGTTAAAAGGCCATTCTGCGGGGTTGCTACCTCCTTTGCCTCTCTTCGAAACGTCTCCGCAGCAGACATCTGTGCAGCGGCTACGTGGAGTTCTGTGTACACCTTCATCAAGCATTACAGCTTGGGAATGGCTTCCAGATGTAGGACTGGGTTTGGCCTGGCAGTCCTCCAGGGCCTTCTCTCCTGAGTCCTTTGCTGGCAGTTTTTCTGCCTCTTCCCAGACTTTCCTAGTATTTATTCATGACTTTGATAACTGGGTAGGTGCACTGAGCCAGTGGACTGTTTACAGGCATGACCCGGGCCACAAGGCACGAGGAAGAACATTACAGAGTAAAACTATTTACAAGATTACATTCGATGTACTACATAACAAGATTATACATTGGTGGGTACGAGGCAGCAGAATAAAAAACTCCAGTCAGGGGAATAATAGTGACAATAAGGCATTACAGGTAGACATAGGTACAGGGATGCCATGTCCTCAGGTAGACAAATTAAGAAATCCCCCACTTCATTAGAAGGTTCCCAGCAAGACCTACATACCCGAAAAGTAGCAGAATAGGAAACCGAAAATGACAGGCGAGTGGGTGGGGTGTTAGCGAGCGGGGCAGTTGCATCGACCTTTGTCTTGAAGCCAGGATTTGAGGTTAAGTTTGACACTTTGATGAGTGCTGGAAGTTCACAGAGAGGGGGCTGCCACAGAAAGAGCTTTCCCAACCGTATTGGTGGTGGTTCTAGGTATCTCGAGGGTCGGGGTAGTGGAGGGGAGCGAAGGTGCCTAGTCGGGATTTTAATGTTGAAGAGGGTAGAGAGAGGAGAAGTGTTACCACATCTAAGGGTGGCATCCAAGAAACAGCCAAGTGTATAGTCAAAGCGATCCTGTAAGGAGAGTCAACCAAGTGTGCGATAGAGGTCGCAGTGGTGTATGGAGTAAGGGGCCGATAGGGTAAAGTGGCAAGTGCTGTTGTAAGCTACTGATTGGGGAGCAATAATCAAAGATAAGGCGATTACTTGTGATGATAGCCAGGCAAGCCTCCTTGGTTAGGTAGGGCTTTAGAAGATAGGCTGCTCCTAGCTTCATATTAACCCTGCGGACTAAATGGTTTATGTGGTCTTTGAATGAGAGAGAAGGGTCAAACGTTACCCCTAGATATTTGAAGGAAGAGACGTTTTCAATGGCGGGGCCATCAGGGGTTGGATGAGGAGAGAAGAGTTGGCGTTCAGGGTTTTAGTAAGGAATGGTTTCGACCCAAACAACATAGCTTTGGTTTTCTTAGAATTGACCAAAAGCAGATTAGAAGAGAACCAGTTATAAGCAGCATAGTAGTTCTGAGTGATGACGGATGGGTCGCACCTGAAAATAGGCATCTGTTTTGTCTAACGTGCTTACTTGGTCAACAAAAGCTAAATAAATGAATATAACTACACAAGGGATTTGTCACTATGGAAAATGACAAGGTCATCCGCGTAGAGTAGTGAGCTGCAGGTAAAGCTGTTGGCGGGCAGGGAGTTGGCAAATAAAGAGAAGAGCAGGGGGCCCAAGATGGAGCCCTGGGGAACTCCTTTGGTGACTGGCAAGGTAGGAGAAATGATAGTACCAATGCGCACGGACTGGGAACATTCAGAGAGGTAGCTCCTAAACCAGTCGGTGGTCTCGGCTGAGCAACTGAGCAAGGATAATTTGGATAGGAGTAGGTAGTGGTTGACCATATCAAAAGCTTTAGATAGATCAACAAAGATGGCACCCGTGATACATCCAGGGTCCATGTTGGAGAGGATGTGATCGATAAAAAGGGCTAGAGCAGCTGAAGTACTGTGATGCTTACGGAAGCCATGCTGCTGGCTACATAAGAGGTTGCATTTAGCAATGTACTCAAATAGTTTTTGGTAGACAGTCCTCTAGATGTTTACTTAGGTGGTGGAAAATAGATATAGGCCAGTAGTTGTCGGAAGAGTAGAGGTCACGGTTTAAGATAGGAACTTCTGTAGTACACTTCCAGGACTCCAGGCATGGTGGAGGTAGACAGTGCAAGATTAAAAATAAAGGTGAGAGGCTTGCATATAAGAGAGGAGACAACAAGTTTCAGAAAGACAGGGGAGAGGCCGTTGGAGCCACGGCTACCCCCGTTTGGTAACGTCTTTAGCAGTGTGGATGTGACCTTTGCAGAGATGGTCGAAACGTAGAAAGGGGGGGTGAGGGGATGTCACTAGGGAAGGGATTAGAAGGCAGGGAGGAAATGCAGGGTCCCGGGGATAGAAGATGGCAGAGGAGGGCCGACAGGTTGGAGAACTTGTTAAATGCTTCGGCGTCCACCGAGGGGTCTGTCTGAGGGCCAGAAGGGGAACTCAGGTGAATGGAGGGGCTATGTGTGAGGGGATTTAATAGAGAGTTGATAGAGTCCCAACATTTTTTAGGATTGCTCAGGGTCTCTCTGTAGAGCTGATGGTAGTACTCCTGCTTTAAGGATCTGGTCATGTGCTTACATCTACTGCGCAGTTGCCTATACTCATTCCACAAGGCAGGGGAAGGGGTCAGTTTGTAGGCAGCCCACTTGCTGTCCCTGTACTTCTTTTTTTTTTTAAATTCAAGTTTATTGCATATTTTGGCACAATTATAATTTAATTTCAGAAATACTTTCAGCATTTGTATTTGCAGTGTTACACATAGCTTGTGGCAGAGGCAATTTGCACAAAGTCATATTACATCTGTTGATTTCATTTCTGTTCAACTTCCCAGATACATCAATGGCAACAACAAGTGGTCCCATCTGGACCTCCCAATGCTTTCAGCCGGGTTCCCTACCCTCATGTCTTTTCTTCCAGTCCCTTATCCTCCCCTCCCAGTGCCCCCATCCTTGGAGACAATAGCCAAGGGGTCCATTTTCTCACAAATATTTGTGATCTTAGCTTTATTCTATAAGTGACCTCCTCCATTTCTTTTATCTCACCCACAATAGTTACCCACTCCAGGTGAGTCTGAGAATGCTGCGTTAGCCACTTTTTCGTTAAAGCTTTGTGGGCCGCTGTAAGGAGGATGTTCCACATATACGTCTTATCTACTTCCCTTATTTCATCTGGTTTTACACCCAGTATCAGATGTCTGGGTCCCACGTCAGTCACCAATGAAAACAGCTGTTTTAATGTTTGGCTAATATCTGCCCAGTACTTCCCCAGTTTCGGGCATGACCATAAGACATGAAGGTAGTTTGCCACAGCTGCCCCACATTCTCTCCGGCAAGTTCCCACACAGTTCGTATCCCATTTACTCTGAGCTGCTGGTGTAAGAAAGAACCTCATTCTTACTTTCCATTCGAATTCCTTCCATAACGGGGATGATGTAGTTTTAGAGGTCTGCGTGAGAGCCTCGGCCCACTCCCTCTCCCCTATGTTCTCACCCAGCTCCAACTCCCACCTAGTTCTGATTTGAGAAGTCTTATTTCCGTTCCCCTCCCTCAAGATTTCATATATGGCTGATATTTGTCCCTTGACTTTTGTCAAATTCATTATCTCAGTCATTGTATTTTTTATTCCCCTTGCGGAATTAATTTGTTTGTGATAGGATTGTAATTTGTGTATGTAAATCCTAATCTGAAGATACCTATAGTAATTTCCCCATCTCAGGGAGAATTTTTCCTTAATCTGGCTAAACTCCCTAACTATGCCATCTTCTAGAAACTGGTCTAGGGAATAAAGCCCCAATCTCTCCCAGCGTCTGAAAGTAAGGTCCTGCTTGGCAGGGGAACCTGGGATCCCGCGAACCATCAAGAGGCCAAGCCTCCTCATCCAGCCTGTGTTTGGCCCAGATGTGTTTCAGTGCGCCCAGTGTATTTCTTACCGACATTGGCATTATTTCTCCATCTATGGTCTTTAGGCCCGGTGTTAGTGCTCGAGCCCCCAGGGGCATCCCATCTGTTAGGACCTCCTCAATTTCCCTCCAACGAGCATATTATGGTCTAGCCGACCACAGAAGGGCCCACCTCAACTGTGTGGCCAAGTAGTAGTCCTCCAGGCATGGAACATTTCTGCCCCCATACTTTCTACTTGTTTGAAGTATTGTATTTTTTATCCTAGGTTTCTTATTATTACAGATATATTTTGTAATCATCCTCTGCCAAATTTGAAATTGGTTTTTATGTATTTTGATTGGAAGACATTGAAATAGATATAAGAATTTAGGAAGAATATTCATCGACACTGTTTGTATCCTGGAGTATAATGGGAGGTTCAGGGTCTCCCATCTCTTAATATCCAGCTTTATCTGCGTTATTATCGGATCAAAGTTACAAATAAAAAGCGTTGTAAGATTTCTTTGCAATTTGCGTGCCCAGACATTTTATCTTCCCTCTGTTCCAATTTGTGTCCAGCATTTGTTTGACGTCAGGTGTGGGATTATAATGAAATTTCAAAATTTCGGTTTTATTTTTCTTCAGGGTATACCCTGAGAATTTCCCAAACTTGTCAATTATTGACCAAATTTCAGGGATGGACTTATTTGGGTTTGATATGCATAGGAGGACGTCATCCGCGTATAGGGAGATTTCGAGGTCTCCCCCAACCCCCTCACCTCTCTTGACTCCCGGATCGCCTGGGCCAAGGGTTCTATATATATATCGAAGAGGAGTGGGGACAGTGGACATCCCTGTCTGGTGCCTCTCCCCAAATTGAATCTCTTTGAGATGCCCCCATTTACCCTTACATATGCCTGTGGAGAGGCATATAGGGCCTTGAGTGCCTCCAGGAATGGCAATGGGAAGCCCATTTTTTCTATGACTAAGAATAGAAAGCTCCACTCGACCTTATCAAACGCTTTCTCAGCGTCGAGACTCATGAGGCAGGCAGGTATATGTTGTTTGTTAATGATATCAATTATGTTTATGGTTCGCCTGACGCCCTCAGCCGCCTGTCTTCCCTCTATAAAGCCAGTCTGGTCTGGGTGTATTAAAT
Organism: Neoceratodus forsteri; assembly: GCA_016271365.2. Lineage (NCBI taxonomy): Eukaryota > Metazoa > Chordata > Ceratodontiformes > Ceratodontidae > Neoceratodus > Neoceratodus forsteri. The sequence goes on along the minus strand of CM028133.1, from coordinate 34,646,816 downwards.
TTGCAAGGAAGGGCTGAAGCCTTTTTGCTATTATAGCTGTGAAGATTTTATAGTCTACGTTGAGGAGTGAGATCGGTCTATATGACCCACAGTCCTGCAAATCTTTTCCCTCCTTCGGGATCCCAGTTATGGTGGCGTAGTTCCATGAAGGGGGGGCAGCCTCTCCTTCCAGCCAGATCTGATTATAAACTGTTTTTAATATGGGGGCTATTTCTCCCAAAAATGTTTTGTATAGTTCTCCTCCAAACCCGTCTGGGCCAGGAGATTCCCTACTTTAAGATCTCCAATAACATTATCTCCTGCTGAGCAATTGGGCGCATCAGACTTTGTCTCTGGGCCTCTGTGACTCTGGAAGGTTCAGACCTTTCAAGAATTCCCGGGCAGCTCCAGGGGACGTTTCGGGTTGGGGTTGATATAGTTGCTTATAATACGTTACTAAGGCATCTGCTATTTGTTCCCATTTACTTAGGTTCTGCCCTGTACATGGGTGCCTGAGGCTGGCTACATGTGCTCTTGCGGCCTATTGTTTTAATCTGTATGCTAGTATACGGGTAGCCCTAGGGCCTCCCTCATAATGTACCTGTTTTGTATAAAGTAGGGCTCTCTCAATCTCTAATTGCATTATTCTCTGCAGTCTAGCCTTCACATCCTTTATTTGATTTTCTTTTTCTCTACTGTATTTTAGCTTCTGCTGTTCTTCCAGGTTTTTAAGTTCCTGACTTAATTGTTCTTTTTGTCTTGCTCTCTCCCGTTTTTTATACGTGGCTATCGAAATCAACCTCCCCCTAAGCATAGCCTTCACCGTATCCCATAATATTTGGGGTGTGGTATCTGGGCCTTCATTTAACTGGGTGGCTTGTTTTATTAGTTCCCTAATCTCCTCTTTCACCTTTTCATCTCTAAGCAAACTTGTGTTCAGTCTCCAATGTGTTGGTTTTTTGGGTATCTGCAGGTCCACCTCCAAGTAAATGGGATTGTGATCTGACAGGCTTCCTGTCCCCACCCACATTGATTTAATTGCCGATAGATCTCGGCCATAAGTGAGAAACATGTCCAGTCTTGAGAAAATTTTATATCGTGGGGAATAGTAAGTATAGTCTCGGGCCTGTGGGTATTTCTCCCTCCATATATCAGTAAGGCCTGTATCCCCCATGAGTCTTCTCAGGGGTTTAGAAATTCTGCTACTCGGAGCCAGTATCCGTGAGGTAGTGTCTAGTGTTCTGTCCAGGACCACGTTCCAGTCCCCCCCGCAATCACTAACCCCCTTGCTTTATCTGCCACCAGTTTAAACAAATCTGTGTAAAAGGTTATTGCTGAGCCTGGGGGCATATACACTTATCAGGGTTACCTGCAGCTCCTGTATCCGACCCACCTCCAATATATATCTAGCTCCCGCATCCACTACCACCTCCTCTTCCTTAAAAGGAGAGAGGCCGACAGCAAAACTGCAACTCCTCTCTTCTTTCCTGTATTTAAAGAGGCATAATAAACAGTTGGGAACTCCCTAGTTTTCAGCTTCTGGGCTTCTCTAGGGGACAGGTGTGTCTCTTGTAAGAGGTGAATCTCACAGTTCTGATTTTTAAGAAATTTCTGGAGCTGTTTTCTTTTGATGGGATGGTTTATACCATTAATATTACATGAGATGATCCTCGAGTTAACCATAGTCATATTGCAGGTTTTACTTCTTTATAGTTGCTCTGTGCCCTTTTCCTAGTTCTAGAACTTTTTGTTTTTATCCCCTGGGTCCCTACGATCTCTTTCAGCTTCTGTATCTGGAGTTTTTTTGTCTCTGACATATGCATACACCACACTTAATTTCTCATTGTGCCTTTCTAAAATCCTTTTAAACCTTAACATTGCGCTGGTTCTCAATGAATGACCAGCTTGAATATGTTTCACAACATCTAGTAAACTTTCTCCCTCTAGTGGAGACATCATAGCTATAACAGAATTTAACCACTGCTTTCTGTATAGACTTAATACAACTGTTAAGAACATGTATAAGTAAAACTGAAATAACATAACCATAAACAAACTTCTTTTTGTCCTCCTTTCCAGTTTGTTTTACCTCTTGTTTATAATAAACACGTTTAAAAGGATGTAAGGTCATCAGGTCGACTGCTCTGCGACTTCCTAGGTCAGTCCAGGCCCTCAAGTGAGGACCTGGTAGTCTCACATTTGTGACACTTTGCCCTTTATGTTGTTGTGGGCTAAACCCTCCTGGAGCTTTTTTCCCATGTTGTATCCCCAAGCTCCTGGATAATATTAACATCAGCAATACCGAAAGGCAGCTAGTAATCCCCATAGATTTTAATTTGAGAAAGTTCCCTGGTTTACCCCAAGCCCACATTAGTTAATTATCGGGGAGGTTTCTTCTCCCCCTCCTTCTTTGGTTTGTTAGGCATTCTCCCTTTATTTTTGTTTTTCCCCAAGTTCCCTCCCCCTCAGGTAGTCGGCAGAAGGCTGTCCCTGTACTTCTTGAGGGTCGGTAGGTCATTTGTTAACCAACGTGTGCACCTGCCTCTGACACACTGAGTAGTGGTAGGGAAGTGGCGGTCCCGGGCGGCCAGAGACACATCAGTGAATGCATAGAGGTCCCACCAGTTTATGGCCCTGATGTCCTGGAAGAGGTGGAAGGTATCGTGGGCACTGAAGTTGTGAAAAGAGCGGTACTTGGGAGGAGGCTTTAGAGGAGCAAAATGACGTGAGGGCAGGGAGTGATCACTTATGGAGTCAGATAGCATGCCAGTTTGGGCAACTCTATCTCTGCTGTTAGTAATCACCCAGTCAAGGAGTGTGCGGTTTGAGGTACGGGTGTTGAAATGGGTAGGGAGAGTGATAGTTTGCACCAGGTTATACTGATTTAGAAGGTTGGCATAATCTGGTTTGTGAGTGATGAGCCAGTTGCAGTTGTAATACCCAAGAAGGATGGTTTCTCCGGTTGGGGTGAGTGATCCAAACCCAGTTAGGCGACAGAGGCCCTCTACACCCCAATCAGGAGGGTTGTAGTGGCATCCCAGGAAAAGTTTTTTTGTTGAGCCCAGGGTAACTTCAACGATGAACCAGTCACTGGGGAGGCATTGTTAGAGCAGAGGGTAGTGGAGGCAGAGGGGTTCTCTGACAAATCTGGCGGTGCCACTTCCCTTTTTTTTGCCTGGTCGATCTTTGCGCAGGAGGGAGTACCCAGCCAATTGGAACATGGTATCAGTGTGCTGTGGCTTCAGCCAGGTCTCGGTGAGGCAGAGGATGTGGGGTTTGTAGAGGGAAACCCAGACTTCATTATCAGGGTATTTTGCAGGGAGACTGCAGACATTCATGCGGGCAATTTTTATCCCGGGGGTTTAACCCAGGTTGCTTCTATAGAGGTGATGGATTGTACAGAGCCAGGGTTGGACTCTGTCTCCTGCCAATAAGAGCAGGGAGGGTAGAAGGCAATATTGGCACAGTGGACAGGAGAAAGGGGAGAAAAAGGAGGGTAAAGTGGGAAGGAACCAAGCAGATGACACTTGAGGTTAGTTAGGAAGGTGAGAGAGAGGGAGCTAAGAGGGGTTAACTCCTACCTTGTGGGGGTTGGGGGCTGTTAACAGAGATGTGGAGGAGGTCCGATTGGTTAGGGGATAGTACAAAGGCGGAGAGGTCGACTATCAGAAGGGTGCATGTCAGAGAGGCAACCACAAGGGATAGGAATAAAGGCTTCATTGTGGCAGGTATGGCAAGTAAAAGAGGTGCAAAACAGGGTGCCTGCCCATGTTGAGATTGAGTGTAGTCCCTGTATAATGCCAGGTAGCTGATTTAAAAAAAAAAAAAATTGGGACTCCTGCAGAGTGGGTAACTCTGTCATGCTTGGGTACAAGGGGATGGCAGGTAAAAGTGCGCAGAAAAAGGTGCCTGCCCGAGTTGAGAATGAGTGTGGCCCCAGTATAATTGCAGGTAGCTTGAATTAACAAGTTAAGAGTCCCTGCCTAAATATGTAACTCAGCTGTACTTGGGGTAAGGTGCAGGAATAGAAGCAGTGGACAAAGGAGAGTTAGAGGGAGACAGCCAGTGACCAGCAAAGCAAGGATGGCAGTAGTCGAGGAAAAAAGAAATCAGACACTAACCTGAAGTAGGTTAAGCAAGCTGAGCTAGTAAGTGGTTTGGGAGTAAAGCAGAAGGCAGAGAGACTGGAGAAAGCAATCGAGGGAGCAGCAGAGGAGCAAATAGGGATAGAGACTAGGAACTGTGCCTGGCGAGTTACCAGAGTGGTCAGGTAATTGTAATTGTCATTCAGGTTATTTTTGCGAGATCACTGATTGGCTAGGTGCTCATGCGGGGTGTATTCTTACTGTAGGTAGAGCATTTAAAGAGTGGCAGGGGTCGGTGGGTGGGCCAAAAAGTCAGCAAAAACAAGCAGCAGAGAGAGAGAGAACTGCAGTCCGAACTAAAATACAAGAAAACAGCAGCAGAGAACAGAAGTCTGAAATTGGATTGGAGAATCCAGTTTGAAAATGGCACTGAGTCTTCAGTAAGAAGCTGGCTGTGCTTGGAGGTCCGTACCTTGTTTGGAGGGCGGGTTGACGTCTGGCTGCGGGGTCCAACGGAGCAGCACTCAGTGTGGGAGTGGGCCCAGTCAGGGGCTACCTGAGGAGGGAGGAAGGGGAGAAGAGATTAAAAACCAAGGTGAACAAAGGAGTGGGCCGAGATTAGGCTATGTGGGGGAGAGGAGGTTGAGCAAGAGCGCTCCAAGGGAAGAGAGCGAGAGCACAAAAAAAAAGTGGCGGGAGGGGAGACGAAAAACAGAGAAGTGGTAGTTAGTTAAAAGTTAAAGTAGGGGGGTGCAGCGGGCGGTAGGGGGTGAAACAAGAGAGCTCTGGGGAAGAAAAACTAGAGCAAGTCAGTCGCTGAAGGAGAAATGGTAGTGCAGTTGAAAGGGAATTAAAGAAAGAGCAAAAAAATTAGGGTGAGAAAACACGGTGCTAAAACGAGGGGCAGAGAGGCAGTTTTGCAAGAAGCAGAAAAATCAGCTACAGGCAGAGCATAATAGCTGGCACAGGCAGAGCGGAGAAAAAAGAAACTGGCAGTGGCTCTAAGGTTGCATCGAAGAAGATGCAATCAGATAAATGCAGTCACCAATTACAATTTGGATAGAATAAAATAAAATTCTAGAGGCAGACTAAAAATTAAACTAGCATTGGCTCTAAAATTCCGCAAAAACAAGCAGCAGAGAGAGAACTGCAGTCCGAACTAAAATACAAGAAAACAGTAGCAGAGAACAGAAGTCTGAAATTGAATAGGAGAATCCAATTTGAAAATAGCATCAAGTCTTCAGGTGGGTTAGCATTTGGCTGTGGGGTCCAACAGAGCAGCACTCTGTGTGGGAGGGGGCCTGGTCAAGGGCTGCCTTGTTTGGAGCGTGGGTTGGCATCTGGCTGTGGGGTCCAACAGAGTAGCGCTCGGTGCGGGAGGGGTCCCGGTCAGTGGCTACCTTGTTTGGAGGGCGGGTTGGCATCTGGCTGCGGGGTCCAACGGAGCAGTGCTCAGTGTGGGAAAGGGCCTAGTCAAGGGATATCTTGTTTGGAGGGCAGGTTGGCATCTGGGTGCGGGGTCCAACGGAGCAGCGCTTGGTGTTGGAGGGTGCCCGGTCAGTGGCTGCCTTGTTTGGAGGGCGGGTTGGTGTCTGGCTGCGGGGTCCAACGGAGCAGCACTCAGTTTGGGAGGGGGCCCGGTCAGTCCTTATCCTTTTATTGCTTGGGACTCCGTCTCAACTGTCATTGCCTGCTACAAGAGCTCCAACTCGAAGTAAGATGGTACAGTTACATAAGAACTTACTGTAACAATAGATCTTCAAAAAGAGCTCTTGCAGCAGGTGTTGCTTTCCCTCCGCCCTTCCCGTTTTTCCTCTCAGCTGTTAAAATTTGGCAGAGAACCTGCGTGGTTCTCCTTCCATTCTAGACTCTGGGTCTCTGGAGGTATAACTGAGGTAGGGCTGGGGACTGCCCCTTTTATACCATTGGCCAACGTTCGGTGGAGCCGATGTCAGGGGCAGTCCCCAGCTGAAGACTGCTAGCTAGAAGGTTTCCGTGGGTTCCTGGATCCTGGTGGCTTAGTGCTAATGGTTATTGCCTGCTACAAGAGCTCTTCTCGAAGATCTACTGTTATGGTAAGTTTTTACGTAACTGTACTATCTTCCTCCAATCCCGTCAACTTATCCTCCAAACCACATATCAGTGCTACTAGAGGAAGTATGTACACTTGCATGAGAGGGCCATCGAACCAGTTCCGTGGGAGCAAAGAAACAGGGAGTTCTAGTCTCATTTCTTCCTAGTCCCAAAATCCACAGGGGACTTGGGGCCTATTCTGGATCTGTGGGATCTGAACATCTGTATTCAATCTGCAAGGCCTGCTGTCCCTCCTGCAAAGAGGGTACTGGATACGCTTCCTGGACATGCAGGATGCTTAGCTTCCCGCCCCCCCCACAGGAAGTACCTCAGGTTCCTGTTTCAGGGAGACCACTACCAGTTCAAGTTATTGCCCTTTGGCTTGTCCTCTGCTCCACGGGTATTTACCAAATGCTTGGCGGTTGTGGCAGCAGCCCTCAGGAGAGAGGGACTGTACGTCTTCTCCTACCTAGACGACTGGTTGCTCAGAGCTCAGTCTCGGGAGCAGCTGTCTCACACCCTAGCATGCACCAGGCACCTGTTCAGTGCACTAAGGATTACGGTCAATCTGTCCAAGTCAGTCTTGACCCCTTGTCAGTGTATGCATTACATAGGGGCAGTACTGGACACTGCACAAGGCCTAGCCTTCCTGCCCCAGGACAGGGCAGAGTGCCTGATAGCACAGGTCCAGGTACTTTTCAACAGCAGGTATGCTACTGCCAGGACATTCCTGAGACTGCTGGGCCTGATGGCGGCAGCCATTGTCATGGTACCTCTGGCATGGCTGCACATGAGGGTCCCTCAGTGGACATCGAGTCCAGTGGGATCAATGCACTGATGATCTAGAACAGAAGGTCCTAGTAACATCTGTAAAGAAGGTGCTCCAGTGGTGTATGGAACCCAGCAACTTGCTCAAAAGGATTCCATTTCTGATCCCCTTCCCTTATTAGATCCTCACCACGGAAGCTTCGGGATGGGCAGGTGAGTGCATCTGGGGCCTCATCAGACCCAGTGTACATGGAACAGAGTGGAGAGTTCCTTCCACATCAGTGTCCTGGAGATGTGGGCTGTCCTGTATGGCCTGCAAGCCTTCCGGAACTGTCTGTCCCTGGGGTCTATGCTGGTGCTCAATCAGCATAGTGCACTACATACACAAGCAAGGGGGAACTCAATCCTTCCTCCTGTGCAGAGAAACAATGAGAGTATGTTACTGGCTCTGGAACATGGTCTAGAACTGTTGACAGTCCATGTCCCAGGTGTCCAAAGCATCCTGGCAGACAGGCTAAGCAGGTCACAGTCCAGAATGCATGAGTGGAAGCTGCTGACCTCAGTAGTAGAAGACCTGTTTGACAGGTGGATTATCCAGAGTTGGACCTTTTTGCTTCCCCACTTAATGCGAAACTGCCGCTTTTCCGCTTGCTCGCTCAAGGGCCTGGAGTTTTCTGGCAAGACGCATTGTCTCTTTCTTGGAAAGGGAGGTTCATCTATGCCTTCCCTCCCTCCCTTCCCTCTAGTTCAGAGGGTGCTGATCAAGCTCCAGATGGAAGGAGCTACTCTGATACTCATTGCTTCCTTCTGGCCTTGTCAGTGCTGATCTCCCTGACTACAGTAGTTGATAGTGGAACCTCCAGTACCTCTGCCTCTGTGCAAAGGCTTACTACCACAGAAGAAGGGCGCCCTGGTCCATCCAGCCATTAAAGGGGCACTGTTAGCTTTGCCCCTTCATTTTGCATCACAGCTGAGCAGTGTGCCTTTTGGCATACATCTATCAAATATAATCTTTAAAATGCCCTCATATCAAAATGGTTTTGCTACCTGTTTTACTCATATTTTGCCAAATTCGACATTTGCTCGGTCCGAGCTGAAAACACTCACCACCGGAAGCATCTCCATGTTCAGAATGCGCGTCAGGCACAAGATCAGCCCCGAGGTGTGATTTTTTTTTTCTCACTGTGGCACTTGTAAAATGATGTTGCCCCAGTAAGTTCTGTAATTCTGAACAGTTTGTGGTGCTTGCGAACAAAAGCCGAGCACTGGGGGTATCACAGTTGACATTTTTTAATCCAGAGCTGAAATCTCACGCATGCGCAAAAGCGTGCCATTCTTGCACATGCGCGGGATCTTGTACATGCCTCTCTTGTGCAGGCGCGGGATTTCAGCGCTGGATTAAAAATGTAAACTTTGATAACCTCACTGCTCGGATTTTGTTTGCTGCCACCATGAACTATTCAGAATTACAGAACTTACTGGGGCAACATCATTTTACAAGTCTCATGGTAAAGAAATCGCTTGGGGCTGCGGTTGTGCTCTACGGTAGTTCAAGATCAAGGAGAGATGCTCCCGTGGCGGGTGTTTTTAGCTCGGACTGAACAAATGTCGAATTTGGCAAAATATGAGCAAAACCCGAACCAAAACAGTTTTTTATATCTGTAGGGGCATTTTAAAGAATATATTCGATAGGTGTGTGCCAAACGGCACACTGCTCAGCTATGATGCAAACAAAAGGGGTATAGCTGACAGTGCTGCTTTAAGTCATTCCATCTTAATGCATGGCTCCTGAAGACAGCCACTGCTAGATTTGGGGTGTCTCAAAAGGTGGCTGATGTTCTGGTGGCTGCTAGAAAACCCTCCACCAGGGTCACTTATTCCATGAAGTGTAAGCGGTTTGCTCTGTGGGCTGCTTCCAAACACTTGGATCCCTTCACTTGCCTGGTGAATCAGATTGTGGAGTTCTTGCTGTCCTTGTCAGATGCTGGTCTGCAATACTCCTCCATCAAAGTGCACTTGGCTGCCATTTCAGCTTTCCATGTGCCTACTGATGGCCGTACAGTGGCGCAGCTAGTAGTGTCCTGTCCATTCTTGAAAGGTATTCTTCACTTGAAGCCTCCAATAGCTCGAAGGATTTTTGAGCTTCAGGCTTTTATGTGCAAGCCTTCTTATTTGATTTTCCACAAATACAGGGTGTCTTTGCATACCAATCATAAATTCTTACCAAAGCTGATGTCTGAGTTTATCCTAAATCAAACCATCCACCTGCCTCTTTGTTTTCCCAAGCATACCAATCCAGGGGAAAGCACAGCTCCACACTTTAGACGTACATAGAATACTCCGATGTTATGTTCACCATACGAAGGACTGCAGGAGGTCCTCACAACTTTTTGTTTCCTTCGCTGCTGGAAAAGAGGGCATTCCAGTTTCAAAGCAGTGTTTGTCCAAATGGCTGGCCAATGTTATTGCCTTCTGTTACAAGAAGTATGGTAAGGAAGTTCCTGGAGTTGTTTGCGGCCGTTCAACTAGAGGGATGGTCCCTTCAGTTGCCTGTTTCAGGAATGTGTCAGCTGCAGAAATTTGTGCTGCTGCCACCTGGAGTACCGTCCACACTTTCACTAGACGCTACAGTCTGGACATTGCCTTTCGAAGAAGGGCAAGCTTTGACCTAGCTATGCTTCAAAGCCTTCTTTCCTAGGCCTCTAGCCTCCAGCCACCCAGACTGTCTCCTGGTTTGTACTGCTTGTGACTTGTCCTATAGGTGTGGCCTGATGAAAGAGGTAGCTTCTTCGCTCTTGTCTCTTTCTCTCCAGGACGGAATACCTGCTGTTTCCAGCCTTGCCTCTACGGACAATTCAGCTCTCTCCTGGTTCCCTAGTGGGAGGTCCCTGAGTATGAACTCCGGCGGGCAGCTGAAGAGGGAGAGGGGCCACCCATGTTTATATACAGAGGACGTCGACGTAAGACATCGTCGTTGGCGGCCCTGGTGGCTGTAGTCCTATAGGTGTGGCCTGATGAAAAAGATTCTCTCGAAAATCTACTGTTACAGTAATTACGTAACTGTTCTTTTCCTTGGGTATACCTTAAAGTGCCAGGTTGTTCACGTTGTAATTTTTTTTCTCGTGAAATGGTGCTCAGTTTTGTATTGCTCCCTCTTCCTGGTTGCTGAGCTGTCACCACCTTTTTCCTATCACATCTCTCTCCTATGCTGCTGCAGCTGCACAGGTTTCCACTTAGGTGGCATTCCACCTTCAGGATTGCATTGTTATCATACAAAGCCTGGTATAGTTCAGGCCCTGCCATCTTTTTTTTTTTTTTTTTTAATTTTGTTTTTGTGGTTCAGCCTCCGCTCCCCCAGTCCCCCCTGCTCACCTCCCCAGGACTTACCACGAGTGATGATCCTCCTGGGCTTGCCCCCCAGGGCGGAGCCACTGAGCGGGCACTCTGATGATGGAATACTGGATCAGGTTCCTGGCAGATGCCCGTAACTGGTGTACCTCCCTGGCTTACCCCTCAGGGTGAGGCTGCGGGGTCGGGCCAGTCCCAACGGGACACTTGAGCTCAGTCGTCCACTAAATGCCATGAGTGGTTGCAGCAGGACCGGTGGAGTAGAGCGTCATTGACAGGGCCGGCAATTTTTGCTAGTTTATCCCCCTGTGGGAGGTGTGGCATGCAATGACGTAATCGTGCTAAGCATCAACGTCCAGCACGCCTTCCCACTATCCAGGCTCTGGCAGTTCCTCCCCTTGGCCTCCGCCAGAGGTCAGTCATGTGCCATATGCTTGATCCACCTTCCCCTGGAAGGGAGAGCAGTCCACTGGATGCTCAGTCCTCCTTCCCCCTCCCCGGCTGGTCTTCCAACTCCTCAGGTCCATTACCCAACCCGGTGTCGGAGTCGCAGGTGGAAATCGTACTGCTGTGCCGGCGGGCTGACTGGGCCCTGGCATGTTTTTGTAATTCTTTTCCCTCTGGTCATCGGTTTTCGGATCTCTCTGTTGCCCAGCTGATCCCACCCTCCTTGCCTTGGGAACCCCAAACCTCCAATCCACCCTTGACTCACCTCTCAGGCAACTCCCCCCTGGCTTGCTTCCCCCAGGGCTGGGCCCCCTTCAGCGCCTCAGTGCTCTCGTACATGAATCCAATGGCCTGAAGGCAGAGGTGAAGATTGGCAGACTTAAGGACCCAGGCAGGCAAGATCTGACGGCGGGCATGGTGCTGGGTCGATGGTGCCTGTCCAGGAACCAGGGCGTCTCCCTTGTTATGGTGAATGTGCCGCGATGTCCAGGAGAGGTGTGCACTCTCCGGTATCTGCTGCGTCCCACCTCCCCATGCACTGAAGACCGACAACTTAATACCTCCCAGCCACTGCTGGGAGGCATACTGTAGTCAAAGCTTTCAATAATCCCCTTCCTGGAGAAGGTGAGCTGTTGTCAGACACTCGAGCTTTCTCCTCCCTGGTCAATTTTTTGGTGTTGAACTCGCTCCCGAACTTGTGTTGCCAGTGTGGTGCGAGATGTAACGTCCAGCACCTCAACCCTCAGTACCACTGGGCTGGCTCGGCTCTCCCATCTTAAAGACCACTTGGCATTGGTATACTCCCAGCCATTCGCTCCGCTCCACTGAAGAGTTATTGCTGGCTGTTCCAAGATCAGACTTAAAATGGTCTGACGATAGAGCTTTCTCAGTGGCAGCCCCAGCAGTATGTAACTCCCTGCCTTTACATCTGAAGAGTTCTCCTTCAGTAGAGGTGTTTAAAAGGGGCCTGAAAAATTACCTATTTCACCCGGCATATGATCTGGATCCTTGAGTTATTTGATTTGCACCACTAGCTGAATTTTAATGGACAGCATTGTATGCGAGCTTATTTCTTGTTTTTAATTGATGTGAAACTCCCTGAACCTTCAGGATAGGGCGCTCTACAAATAAAACTGCCTTGCCTTTTTTTTTTGGCACCATCGCCTCTGCTGGTGATCAAGTAGTACTGGGGACCTTGGTAACTTGGTGAAGTGCAAACAGAAGTAGGTGGTTGCCCATCGAGATGGTCTCCCACTTAGCGTGGATCAGGGTGTCCCTAGCACCCTAAGAATTCATCCAGTTCCCTTTTAAATATACAAAAACTAGTAACATTTACTAGATGCTGAGGTACACTGTTCCATTTTAATGGGACTCTTACTGTGAAGCAGTGACTTTTGGTCCCTCAGTGCCATTGGATACAGGTAACACCAGACTTCTCACTTTCCTGAAGGGTACAAGTACCTGCTAGCCTGGGTCCTTAATAAGTGGTTCTACAGAGACCATAACTCTTGAAGCTCATCAGTTACAAGTAAATAGCAAAAATGTCCCCGTATGAGAGTTTTCTCCTCCTCAGAGGTCATTTTTAGTCGATCACACTGGGTTCTGATTTAACAACACTGTATTTTCATGGTGTAATACCTTTAATGAAACATCAATTTCCTGTTTTGGGACTTGCCAGTACAGTCAGTTAATGAAATATTGCAGTCTGATTTCTTTTTGTTTTGCCTAAACAAGGTTCAAAGTAGTTGGTATGAAGATCCTTTTAAAGTCAGCACTTTGACAGTGCTTTGAAAGACTTTAACTGCAGCAAGTGAAGTGCCATCCACATTAGCAGAGCGCTTCCCAACTCAGAATGCCCCCAGTGACTTGAAATTTTGCAAAGCATAATTTTTGTACATTATTTAGCCTATTCTGCACATACAGATACATACATAGCTGCATAGACACTGTCGGCAGATAAGGGCCTACGGCCCACCCAGTCTGCCCATTTCAGCTTGTAAGTTCACTTTGTTTTCCTAAGTATGTTGCCTCTTACCCCTGACCTCCAGAATTCCCTTGTGTCTATCCCATGCATTCTTAAATCCCATGATTGTTTCAGCCTCTACTACTTCCTCTGGCAGGGTGTTCCTCTTGTCCTCCACCCATACTGTGAAGAAATTCTTCCTCATGTTTCCTCTGAATCGCCATCCCTCCAACTTCATCCCATGCTCTCTAGTCCTGGAACATCTTTTTTGTTGAAAAATAGTGTATTCCTGCACTCTGTTCCTCCCTGTAAGATACTTGTATGTCTCTATCATATCCCCACTTTCCTTCCTCTCCTGCAGGGAGTACGTATTCAAGTCCTTCAGCCGGTCCTCATAGGATTTGTGATGTAGTCCATGTGCCATCTTTGTTGCCCTCCTCTGAACCTTCTCTACCCTATCTGTGTCTTTACATAGGTAGGGTCTCCGGAACTATACACTGTACTCCAGGTGGGGCCTCACTGGTGTCTTGTATAGTGGAATTATGACTTCCCTTTTCCTGCTGGTGATGCCCTTGCCTATGCATCCCAGCATCCTGTTTGCTTTACCTGCTGACTTGTCACACTGTTTCCCTACCTTGAGGTCATCAGGAATGATAATCCCAAGATCCCTTTCCTGCTTGGTGCATGCTATATCCTCACCCTCAACTGATATTTTGTTCCAGGGTTTTTGTGCCCCATGTGCATTATCTTGCACTTCTTTGCATTGAATTTCAACTGCCCAAACCCCTGACCATTCTTCAGGTTTCTGCAGGTCCTCCTCATTCTGTCTACACCTTCTGGCATGTCCACTCTGTTACAGAGCTTTGTGTCATCAGCGAATAGGGAAATTCTGCCTTCTAGATCCTGCGCAATGTCACTGATGAGGACGTTGAATAGGACTGGTCCCAGCACTGATCCCTGTGGTACCCTACTGGTCACCCTTCCCTCTGTGGAGTGACAGCTATTTACCACCACCCGCTGTGTCATGCTGCCCAGCCAGTTACCTACCCACTGCACTACTGTCCTGCCCACTCCCATATTCTCTAGTTTGTTTAATAGCCTTCTGTGTGGCACAGTGTCAGAGGCTTTGCTGAAGTCCAGATAGGCCACGTCCACTACCCTCCCCTGATCCTTCTTTCTTGTCACCCAGTCAAACAATTCAGTGAGGTTGGTCTGACATGACCTCCCCCTGGTGAAACCAGCTGCCTTGTTTCCTGTAGTCTGTTGGCAACCAGATGTTCCACCAGTCTCCCCTTCAGTAGTGCTTCCGTGATCCTCCCCACTACTGAGGTGAGGCTGACTGGTCTGTAGTTCCCCGCTTCCTCTTTGATCCTACTTTTGTAAATCTGCTGTCCTCCAGGCTTTGGGTACCTCCCTTGTTTCCAGTGATTGGCTAAATAGGATTGCCAGAGGCTCAGCCACCACCTCTCTTAGTTCTTTTAGGACCCTGGGGTGCACCCCATCTGGCCCCATTGCTTTATCAACTCTTATTCCTTCCAGTTCCTTCAGGACCCTTTCTTGTGTAAAGGGACTTGTGTCCATTTTTGCACCATTCCCACCCCTTGTACTCCCTTCAGGCCCATTGCCCTCATCTTCCTCAGTAAAGATTAAGCAGAAATACCTGTTCAGTATGTCAGCTTTACCGTCGTCATCCTCCACGCTGCCCCCATCCTCCCCCTTCAATCTCTCTATCTCTCCCTTTGCCTTTCTTTTTTCACTTAGGTACCTGTAAATGGTTTTGTCCCCTCTACCCACTGATTTTTGCAATGCGCTCTTCTGTCTGAGCTTTGGCTTCCCTTACTGACCTCCCTTTGCTTCTCCTGGTATTTCTTCCTGTCCCCTTCTGCCTACGTCTTTTTATATTGCCTGAATGCGTTTTTTTTTTTGGCTTTCACTTTCTCTGCTACCTCCTTGAAAAATCGTAATGGCCGCCTCTTCCTTTTCCCCTTGTTAACCTGCTTAACGCATAATTCTGTTGCTCTTGTAATCCTCATTTTAAATATTGCCCACTGTTCCTCAACACCTGACTTCTGCCTTATTGCTATTAATGCCTCTTTCAAGCATCTCCCCATTTTCCCAAAGTCTGCCCCCTAAAATCCAGGATACGTGTTTTTGTGTGGTTTGGTTCTGCTCCTTCTGTGATGTCAAACCACAGTGACTGGTGGTGACTGTTCCCTAGGTGCTCCCCCACTGTTACCCCCATCATACTGTCCCTGTTTGTGAGCACAGGGTCCAGTATTACCTTCTTCCGAGTTGGTTCCATGACCAGTTGCTTGAGGAAGGCACCTTGAAGGGAGTCCAGGATAAATCTGCTCCTGGTTGATGCTGCTGCTGCTGGGAGGCTCCAGTCCACTTCTGGAATATTGAGATCTCCAACCAGCACCACCTCACTGTTGTCTGCCATCGTTTGGATGGCTAGCATCAGCTCCCTATCTGTTTCTTCCTCATGGGCTGGTGGTCTGTAGACCATCCCTGTGCGGATGGCTGGCCCCATTTTCCTTTCCAGCTTAACCCACAGTATCTCTCCCCCATTTTGTTCCTCCTGGATCTCTGTGGCCTTTATGCCATCTTTCACATAAAGTGCCACTCCTCCCTTCCCACCTGCACTGTCCCTTCTGAATATGCTGTAGCCAGGTATGGCCATCTCCCAGTCGTAGTTATCATTATACCAAGTCTCTGTGATGGCCACAATGTCCAGGTTCGACTGCACCGAGACAGCCCCTAGATCCCCCATCTTGTTGCTAAGGCTCCTGGCATTGGCACACATGGCTTTCCATGATTTGAACTCTCTGGACTGTTTAGCTGTTCTACTCCAGCCCCCTCCCTGGTTGTCCTTTACCCTGGTTCTTCCTGCTGTCTGCTCTTCTTTTGAATTTTGCCACCTTTCTGCCTATCCACTTCTTGGGTGCTTATTTCCATCTTTTGCACACTGCTTTGTAGAGATAGCCACTCCTCCTGTTCACTGGTTCCACTGTTAGCTGTGAGGGGTGGGCAGTTAGATACCCTCCTTGCTTGCCTGCCACCCCCCTTAGCTAGTTTAAATGCTTGTCCATGTAGCATTTAAACTTATCATTGAGGGCTTGGATTCCCCGCCAGGATGGATGCAGGCTGTCAGGCTTAAACAAGCTTCCATCCCTCCAGGTGGGCCCCCAGTCACAAATGAATCCAAACCCTTCCTCACAGCACCAGTTATTCAATCACGAGTTAAAGTTCCTGGTGCATGCGCCCCTACACTGTCCCATGCCTCTCAGAGGTAGTACTTCCGAGAATGTGACAGAAGTAGCTAGTTGCTTGAGACCCCTTCCCAATTTCCTAAACTCTACCTGAACTTCCTTGGACTCCCCATTTGCCAGGTTATTATTACCTAGGTGGATAATGACATCCAGCTCACCCTCCCATCTTGCCTTCCCGGCGATATATTGTTCTGTATTTAGTGTCCCCTTTATTTATTATTATTATGCACATTAACATGAAAACATGATATTTGTCTGTTAGACTTCTTCTGCTTGGTCTGCCTGTCTACTTCTGACATAATCCTCTATTCCACAGCAGAGGAGTCTGATATTTAGTGTAGACAAGCAGGCAGAGCAGACTAAGTTGGAGACACGTGATCCTGTTTTCTCGTATGTGCATCTATAAAGAGTAAGAGACAAAAAAGTGTTAAATAGGAACTGAAATTTGTCTAAAGATTGTTTTTGTTTGCATGCTTATGTCATGGTAGTAGAACTGCCACTCACTATGCCGGCAAGCCAGTTTGGGGGAAACTTGAGTGAGGATCAACCGAGGCGTATGAGGATTGTGTGTCCTAGGAACTAACCTTCTCTTACAGGTGGTGAGGGATGCATCTCCTGCAGCACAGCATGCCTGATACCCCGCGGCAACTGGGTGTCACAGCAGTTGGGAGGCCCAGAAGTGGGCAGCGAGGAAGGCCTTTTCGGTGTCATTACGCCCGGATGCCGTAGGGGATAAAAGCTGGAGAGAGAACCACCTTGCCGGGCGAGATCACTAATGGCCCTTCGCAGGTGTAGCACAAGTGACTGGGCACTCCTGACTGGATTCGGGGGGGGGCACTATTTGAACATGTTTTTTCTTGTGCCAACCTGTGACGGGGTTGAATAGGACCCTGTCCCAGTTGTTATGGAGAGTTTGAATGCAGGGATCTGTTCCATTCTTTCTTTTCCTTTGTCTGTCTGGTTACGCAACCAGATTTTCTCGTGAGACCTAGGACTTGATCACCCCAGCAGTCTCGCAGTTCTCTGCCTCTCACTGTCTCTCAGTCTTCCCTTGCTGTTTGTCTTTTTTTCTCCCTTGCATGTCTGCTGGTATAAAAATATATGCAAATCATTGTGTGGAAATGTAACTGATATTGGGATCCCTTTGTTTAGAAATTATATAGCGTTACTGTTGAAATGTATATAATTATAGTTTGAGATGATTGCAAAAAGCTATTGGGAACTTGAGGGGTTAACCTGAGAGCTGTTTTTAAGCCCTTTTTCAGAAGCTGTGGAGAAGGGGCCTCAGTTCTGGGACATTGTTCAGTTCTAGGACCTATAATTTATATATTATGCCTGCTATACCCATTGCCTCCTTTTCTTACAGGTTAAATGGTTTTAATGTGCCTTGTATATATGTAAATTGTTATATATTATCATTTTATGTCATTGTACTACTGTTCATGTTATTCTTGTCTATGTAATAATACTTACACTTCTTGACCACTCAGGTCCATCTTGTAAATGAGCTACGCTCAATGATGTTCGCCTGATTAAATAAAGATTTTGACTGATTGATTGATTGATTGTGTTCTTGCTGCACCTGCGTGAAATTGACAAGAACATTGGAAATGTACAAGAACATTTTAGAAGAAAACAGGGTGCTTGTTAAGGGGGGGTTGCAAAGACTTACGAGAGAGCGAGATGAAATGTTTTGAGACAGAGATTGAAGGAAAACTCAAGATGGATCTTCTCTGTTTATTCTGCCTTTGTAAATAGTTATTCTGAACAATTTTTTTTTATGTTACTGCTAGTGCTAATAAACACTTTCTGTGAATTCTACAACTGCTCTTGGCTTTTCCTATGCTTCTGATCTGTGCCTCGTTGACACAGCCCAGTGATTCTAGGAGTGCATTTCACTGCAGCACAAGAGAAAATGGTGCAATTACACAAGTGTTTCAGATGGTGGATACTGTCTTCAGTGGCTGTCCTATAATGACATTGCTAAACTCTTCAGTGTTTGACACATTTTTGCTCTGTTTCAATGCAGTGAACCAAACTTGTTAGTACGGGCGTGTAACCAGCTGGGCCAGTTCCTGCAGCACCGTGAGACCAACCTGCGCTATCTTGCGCTAGAGAGCATGTGCACACTTGCCAGTTCTGAATTCTCCCACGAAGCAGTGAAGACGCACATAGAAACTGTCATCAATGCTCTGAAGGTGAGGGGGAGAACTTGTTACAATTTTAATAGGACTGGGATCCGTTGTATTTATTTATTTAATTATATTTAAAATATATACTGGCCTACCCTCATTCAGATGGTGCACCTGCTCCCTAGGGTTACAGGAGCAGCAGTGGTTACATCAGTAATAACTGCTATAATGGGGAGAGCAAGTTAATCTGTATTTATCTGTGTGTGTATGTGTATATATATATGTATATATACATACACACACACAGCTTTATTCAGCATATGAGCAAAATGCTTAATTTACGAATCTGGAATCAGGATTGCACAGATCATATGCAGTGAACAGGAACATTACAACTCAGTACGAGTCTGTATGTGTTTTAATATTGAGGGGCTGTTACACTGGCTCAGGTAGTATAATCATATTTATTGTCATGGGTATGCCTTCGCCTCATCACTCACGAGTGGCAAAGCCATGAGTGAGTTATGAGCATAAGATGTATGAGTGAAAATAAATAAGATTATACAGCCAGAGCCAGTGTAATAGTTATAAAACACAAACATGTGATTTTTAATTGGTTTAAGAGGGGATCACATGCATACATTAACATAACAAGTTCTAACAGGAATGTAATGGATGATGTACGTATGTCATCAAGAGTAGATAACATCATGATGATGTGGGATGTGGAAATAACATGTTGGTATCCACACTTAAGCATCATCGTGTTGTTAACATACTAGCAAGTTCACATACATATCTGCTGAGAACAACAGGGGGCCACTAGTATTATCTCGCCCCCCTGTTCCTCCAGTTTGAACGCTCTCTGCATGAGAGGGATTTGAGAAAATGCATACAGAAATAGATTTTGTCATAGCAGTCTGAATGCATCTTGACAGAAAATGCCATATTCTTGATTTCTGGAGCAGAGTCGAGGCAGTTTGGTGTTGAGTGGGGGTTCATGTCTGGGATGCCCCACTTGCTGAATAGCGATCTCACAACGTCTAGAACTAGTGACCACCTTGAGGACTGGCCTTTGTTGAGCTGAGCTCATCTTCCAGAGTATTCTGGACCCTAGTAGATAGATTGCTTTGAGCAGGGTCTCCTGTTCCAGGCAGCATTCCCACAGTCTCACTGCCTTTCTGCAGAGAGGGTAGGAGTGTGATTCTCCTTGCTTGTTGATTTAATACATGACAGACTTTTTGTCTGTCTGGAGGAGAAGTGTCTTTCATAGAAACATAGAAGATGATGGCAGTAGGAGATCATAGATCCTTCAAGTCTGCCCAAGGGTTACCAAGACCTTCTGTGGGTCCCGTGACCTAGCCCCCCCCTACCGAGTTCCTGTACCATTGGCACCTAGTTGAGCTCTTGCCCTGTCCCAGCCTCTCTTGAAAGCCACCACTGTCTTGGTATCCACCACCTTGGCAGGCAGTCTATTCCATTGCTCAGTGACTCTTTCTGTGGGTACCGGGTTAAGATAGTGCGGATAAAACCATGCATGAAATATAGCACTGCAAGAAGTGCTAATGGCTCTACAGCGACAGGGGTTTTACAGCATGCAGTGGTAACTGCTACCCCGTCGCTGTAGGTTGCCAGCAGGGAAGGTGAAGGATGTCGTCAGGGCAGTGCCTGGCCAAGCTTCTCCTGTGGTGGAGCGGCTAGAGCACCTGCCTCCGGTGGTGTCGGGGACCTGGGGCTTCGGTTCAGTTCTCTCCAGGTTCCACTCTCCTGTGGCATTTTTGGGCCTGAAAAACCAAAATTCTTGTGACCAGAGTTTTTTTTTTTTACCCTAACGTTCATAACCCCCAGGGTTGATTGTAACTAGTCCCGGGGTGCAGCCCCACAAAACTAAGTTGTTGCTGTGGTGTGCGCTGGGCAGCATATTATATCGATGTTATTTTGCCACACACTGCGGTGCATGGTTTTGCCCGTGACATTATGACCCTGTGCCCTTTCTGTGAAGTAATATTTCCTTAGACACCCTTTTTTCATTATGTATTTGTGTTTTTTTTCCCTGTTTTCACCCGTCCCCATTTGCGCACGCAGAAGAAGGCCATTTGATCTATCAAGCCTGCTCATATTGCAGGGTCTACAGCTTGAGCTAATGTCCCTGCCCTCCCTCCCCACTCCTGCCATCTTCCCTACTCATCTTCCCTACCCATGATCCTTACCTTCCTCCTATGCCTATCCCAGCCTCTCTTAAAGCTGCCCAATGTCTTCAATGAGATGACCACTTCCGGCAGCACATTCCAAGTATCCACCACCCTCTCTGTCAAGAAGTGCTTCCTGACCTCTCTCCTAAACCTCCCACCCTCCAGCTTAAGACTGTGCCCCCTCGTGTTATGGTTGCCACTCAGTTTAAAGAGACTCTCCTTATCAACCTTATTTATCATTTTCAAGTACTTGAAGGTCCCAATCCTGTCCCCTCTCTCTCTCTCCTGTCTTCCAGTGAGTACATGTTCAGTGCCCTCAATCTCTCCTCACATGACTTACCCTGCTGACCAGCTATCATCTTTATAGCCCTCCTCTGGACCTTCTCCAGCAGGTTAATGTCATTTTTGAGGTGTGGGCACCAGTACTGAACTCCATACTCTAGATGCAGTCTTACCAGTGACCTGTACAAGGGCAGTATAACCTCTTCTCTCCTACTACTGATCCCTCTAGCTATGCATCCCAGCATCTTGTTTGCCTTTGCTGCTGCCTTTTTGCACTGCATGGAGTGCTTCAGGTCACTAGTGATCATCACTCCCAGGTTCTTCTCCTCCTCTGATGCAGATACTCGGATTTCACCCAGGTAGTATTCTGTCCTGAGATTCTTGGCTCCAGTATGCATAACTTTGTATTTCTTGGCATTGAAGCCAAGCTGCCAGATCTTGGACCACCTCCCCAGCTTTTCCAGATCTTTTTGTAGGTCATGTATCCCTTCAGCTGTGTCCACTCTCCCACAGAGCTTGCTGTCATCCGTGAATAGGCACATTTTGCCCTTAGTGCCATCCCCAATGTCATTGATGAAGACTTGAACAACACCGGCCCCAGCACCGAGCCCTGTGGGGCCCCACTGGTTACCTCTCTGGTGCCAGATAACTCTCCCCTACAACCACCCTCTGGGTTCTGTCTCTCAGCCACTTTTCTGTCCATCTGGCCATCTTCTCCCCAACTCCAAGATCCACCAACTTCCTGATCAACCTTTTGTGGTGCACAGAGTCAAAGGCCTTGCTGATCTTTATCCTCCGTTTGTCCTGGTGGCTTGTATACGACCCCAAAGAAGATCTTTTTTCCCCGAGTTGGAGTGTTAACTAGTTGGTTGAATAGGCAGTCTTGTAAGGCTTCAACCACCCTCTGACTTCTTGAGGATCTAGCCAAGGGGATACCCAAGTCAGTGTCAGGCATGTTCAGGTTGCCCCCCATCACTGTGCCACCTTTTGAGTCACTTCCTTGATTTCTTCTAGAAGTACCTCATCTTTATCCTCAGTTTGTCCTGGTGGCCTGTACATGACCCCGAAGAAGATATTTTTCCTGATGTCGAGCTAAGTTGTAACCACAGGGATTCTACCCTCTTTTTCGCTAATGTTGAATGTCGTGTTCTCACTCCTCTTTGACATAAAGAGCTACTCCCCCGCTTCCCTTCCTGTCCTTTCTATAGGCGAAGAGCCTGGGATCGAGAGATCCCAATCTGCCGGTTGCCCATGTTTCTGTTATTGCCACCGAGCTCAGTTGAGCAGATGGGTGACCTACAAACTATTGTTTGTAGGTCACCCATCTTATTTCCTAGGCTTCTTGCATTCAAGCATACGTCTTTTCAGGTGTCAGCAGGAGCACTTTTGTTTTCTTTTTTGTGGTTTCAGCTGCTTCTTATTTGTTGCTTGGTTCCCTTTATGCCCCCCTTCCGAACTCTTTTGTACTGTAAATTTGGTTGCAGCTTGAGGGAGAGTATTCCATGTTTCTTGGGGAGTGTTGGCTAAGTTTCTGTCTTCCATGCTGTGTCCAATAGGTTTCCTAGCCTCAAACTCCCCCATGCCTAGTTTAAATGTCCCACAGAGACATTGAATATCTGTTCGAGCACACTCACTCCTTCCTTGGTCAGGTGAAGTTCATCGAATTTAAAGAACTTCTTCTCCCAGAAGTTCCTCCAGGATCCAGTGAAATTGTACCTTTTTTTCTGGCACCATCCATGTAACCATGTGTTGAATTCTTCATTTTTTGTGTTGTTGATTCTGTTGGTATGTGCGCCTTTGCCCCATGCCGGTAGGATCTCAGAAAAAGCCAGTGAGGACGGGGAGATGAGGACTAAAGTCCACT
The DNA here is from genome assembly GCA_016271365.2 of Neoceratodus forsteri. Taxonomy (NCBI): domain Eukaryota; kingdom Metazoa; phylum Chordata; order Ceratodontiformes; family Ceratodontidae; genus Neoceratodus; species Neoceratodus forsteri. Next base: position 34,624,411 of record CM028133.1, on the reverse strand, counting down.
AGGGCTTTCCGACTATACAGAACTGCCCTCTTCTCCAGCATACTGATATGGAGATGAGTCTCTGGTCCCAGATACCTTGTGTCTGAAGGCCCTGGCGGTGGGCTGCCTACCTCAGCAAGGCGGTATCTGTGGTAAGAACAACCTCTCGGCTCCAGTGGGGAGAAGGGGGGAAGCCCTGGAGGAGGTTGTCCTCCAATGACCATCACATTGGAGATTTCACCAGGAGTTTGATCCCCTGAATGAGATATTTTTTTTTGGGGGGGGGATGTTGCCTGTGACCAGTGTGCACTGGGCATCCACTGGGTTGTCCTCATGTGTAGCTGCACCAGAGGCACTGTGAACACTGAGAAGGATATTAGGCCCAGCATGAATTGTAAGGAGTGGGCTTACATAGTCTTTGTGTTCCATGATGTAGCATACCATCTGCATGATTGCTTATAGTCTACTTTCAGGAAGAAAGGCCTGAGCCCAGATCGTGTCTAAAACATCTCCAATGAATAGTAACTCCTGGAAGGCTTTCAGCTGAGAGTTTGAGGGTTCAGCAGAGCTCCCGTGGATGTTAGGAATTGAGGGGCATTGGCCACTGCCTGCTCTGTCTCCTGTTTGGACAGGCTTGAGATTAGCCAGTTGTCCAGATACGGGAAGACTTGGAGTCCTAGCTTTCTGAGGTGAGTCATGAGCACTGCAGAGCGCTTTGTAAAGACTCTGAGCACCGAGTAAAGCCCAAAGAGTAGAACTCTGAACTCGTAGTTTTGCCCCAGCACACAAGACCAAAGGTATTGTGGTGGCTGAGATGCACTAGTATGTGCTGGTACGCATCCTGCATATCTTTCAGGTAGGGTAGCGGAGAGCCCAGAGAAATCATTTTGAAATTTTCCTGATTCATATGTTCTTGACCTCATATTTCAGGGGTCGAGAATATTGCACATGCCTGCTGATTTCGTCTGTGCCAGGAAGTAGTGGGAGTAGAACCCTGTGTTCCATTATGACTCTGGCACTATTTCTCCTGCCCTGTTTTTCAGAAGGCCTGCAATCTCCTGTGCTAGAAGCTCTGACATTTTATTTATTTATGTAGTTTTTGTTAACCAGGTAGGGTGCACTAGACAAGCATTTGCCTATTTTCAGGCACAACCTGGCCATAACATGTGAGCAGACAGATGTATTTGCCTTCTGGAGAGGATAGTCTGGAGGGGTTTCTGACCATTCCTGGGAGCACCCCTCTTAGATAATCTAAAGGACCCACTCGTCCATGGAGATGGATTCCCCCGATGGTAAAAATGGATCAGACCCCCCCCCCCCAACTAGGGAAGAGAGGTCTGTCTCGGGCAGCTGAAGTGGGATCAGGGATGGAGCTTCAGATAGTGGCACTGAATACTTTTGGCACCTGTGCCTTTGGCTGCACCTTCTTTAGGGGTTGAGGAGGCTGGGCTTTGTTGTTGTGGGCTCCCCTGCCACAAAAGTATTTCTTGTCCGCCTGTTTGGGGACAGTGCCACAGTAGTGGGCCTCCTCCAAGCCACCGCGGGGGGTGTCTCAAGGGCTGGCGGGATGGGTGGAATGAAGCAGATCAGGATATGAGGCACATTCAAAAACTCCAGTTGGAGGCAGATAGCCTGGTCTATGTCTGCTTCTTTGAAAGTCATTGTGGAATGCATATTTCTAGGGACATGGATATGTTGTTCAATCCACACTTCTTGGCAGGTACCTTGCCACTTTAAATGTTGCCGGAAGGTCTTCAAGCTAGCTCTTCCCACTCACCCGGGTGGTAAAACCCTCGGCTCCGCCCCATGACGCCAGATCTTCCTTACCACTTGGAAGCTCAGGTTCCCTCCTTAACGCTCTGTGTCTAGACTGGATCCTAACTCTTCGGTTCACCCGAAAATAATTTTACAGTTTTCCAGACTTCGGTCTACTTCTTCCTTTGCAGCTGCGATGGACAATTCGACTCTCGGTTTTCGGCGGTGCTCATGCAGGCAGATGATGTCCAGGACCGATCCACACTCCACGTGCATCTACTGCCTCGGGCTTGACCACGACCCGCAGGCCTACAAGTTGTGCAGGTCTTTTTCGCCTAACGTCCTTGAAGACCGTGCTGCCCAGCTCCAATGTGAGCGCCTTGAGAAACGTTATCTGCCAGTGAAGTCCAAGGAGGCCCGTTGGGCGGTGTCCGCGGCGGCTGGCTCAGCTGAGCAACTCGAGTAGATGATCGCCCTCGTGTAGGAGGTGGCCCAGGCTGCATCTTTATCTTCCTCGGTCACGGCATTTATCCCGCTCTCCTTGGGATCCTCCTACACAGCTTCTTTTAAGGAGCTTTGCCAGTCCCTCTTCACGAAGGGTGAGGGGCCATCGGGACACTCTTCTCGGTCAAAAAAGGAGGACTCGATGGGTAAGTCCCACCGTCGACGTTCGTGGGAGCTGGAGAGGTCCCCTTCCCCGGAAAGTCGACACTCTACTTTGGTCGAGGTTGCGGCTAAGGCCGCTGGCTTCAAGGTGTCCCTGTCAGGTCAGCCGTCCGAGACACCCGTCGACGCGGTCGAGATTTTTCTTGACCCGTCGGACGGGCTGTCAACTGGTGAAGCCGAAAACTCGTCACCAGTTCCCCTGGTGGAAACCGAGGACTTGCCTGCGCCTCCTGTGCTCGAGTCCCCGGTCAAGGCTCCCGAGCCAAGGGAGGAGCGGGTTTCCCCCGCTCCCTCCCAGACCCACCCTCGGAAACACCAAGGGTCTCGGTCTTGGACCTCGTCCCGGTCCAGCTGATCCCGCTGACACCGGCGGTCTCGGTCTCAGCACCGCTCATCCTCGTCTTCCTCCTTGGAAGAGGAGAGGCTTCGGCGCAAATTGTGTTGACGCTATGAGGACTTAATGTGGCAGCAGATCCTTCTGTCCGGGAATAAGCCGACGCCGTTGCCTTCCCCGGTCATTAAGTGGCTGTCACCCGAAAGGCCGAAACAACCCCTTGCGGTAGTTGAGGTGCCCAAGCCTGGGCCGGTTGTTCGGCCAAAACCAGCTGACCCACCAATTGTGGTGGAACCTCCGCCTCCACAACCGAAATCGGGGGCTCTGACCAAGGATTCTCGGTCGGGTCAGGGTCTGCCCCACTGGTTGTCAGTCACCCTCACTCCCGACCGTCCTCAGCAGGTGGAAGTGGCTCAGGCCCTAGGCAGCTCTGCGCAGACTCCTCGGAGTCTGATGACGACTCCTCCCTATTTTCCAGGCCCCTTGACCTGGTGTCCTCTAGGGGGCAGTCGGTGGATGAGAGCCCATCATCGTTCATGGGTCTGCTTTGGCTCATCTCAGAGTCCACTGGGATGCAGCTTGAGCCCGTATCCAAGCAGGCCAAGTATCCCCTCATGGAGATACTGGACCGAGGGGATTCTTCCACGGAGGCCTTTCCGGTGGCTGAAGCCATTGTTGGCCCAGCCTTGGAGCTTTGGCAACGGCCAGCTTCCTGTCCTGCACCCTCGGCCAGGATGGCCAGGAAGTATGCGGTCCCTACCGACTCTTTGTCTGGTTTCTCGGAACACCCCTCTGCGGAGGGGTTGGTCATCGATAGCGTGTTCCGGCAACGCTGGGGATGTGGACAAGCCCCCTGACAAGGAGTCCAAAAAGCTGGACTATGCCGGGTGCAAGGTATACACTGCGTCCTCCCTCTGCCTCCGTCAGGCCACTTTGGCCGTACTGATGATGCACTTCTTCCACGCCGTCATGGGCTCCCTGGATGAGGTGATCCCTCATCTCCCGGCTGATCTACAGACTACAATCAAGCAGGTGCGGGATCAGGGAAGGACAGTGGCGAAACAGCAGCTCCAAACGGCTCTTGATATCGGAGACTCCTGTGCCCGGTCAGTAGAGGCCGCAGTGGCCATGCGCCACAGAGCCTGGCTGAGGATATCCACCTTTACGGTGGATACCCAGCACAAGTTGGCAGACGTCCCCTTCTTGGGGACTGACCTGTTCGGCCCTGGAGTGGAAGGTCACCTCCAGAGGATCGAAAAGTCCAATGCCACCTTGGACTCAGTCACCTCTGCTCAGAAGGACAAAGGCCGTTGACAGCAACATAAGTCCTTTCGCCCTTCTGCCCTGCGGCACGTCCAGCCCAGCAACACCAGCATCAGGGCCAGCAGGCTCGCACTTGGCACCCCAAAGCCAAGCCTGCAGCTTCCTCTAACAGGAAGCCGGGAGGAAAAGGCCCAGGAGGTCCCTTGGACGGTCCTTCCTCCACGCCTGCCCAGTGACAGGTTGAGGGGTGTTGCCCCCAACCTCGTCGCTTCCCCCTGTGGGGGGACGGCTCTGCCGCTTCCTTTCTGCCTGGTCCGCTATATCCACAGACTGTTGGGTGCTGGAGGTGGTAGGAAAGGGTCTGCCTCTGGAGTTTGAGCAGGCCCCGCCCTTCCGAGCCGTCACCCCACAGGGGGGCTACGGGGTCCGCAGCCTCTGTGTCGGCCCGTTGAGCCAACATTGCCCTGTTCCTCCAAAAGGTGGTGATCAGGAAGGTGGCGGACCCTCCACCAGACTCAGGATTTATGTCCAGGTACTTCCTGGTCCCGTAACGGACGGGGGGGGGGGCTGGTGCCCCATTCTAGACCTGCACAACCTGAACAGGTTCCTAAGGTCTCGAACCTTCAGGATGATCGCTCTGGCTCAGATCATTCCATCCTTGGAACGAGGCGTGTGGTTCTGTTCTCTGGACCTCCAGGACGCGTTCTTTCACGTCCCAATCTGTCCGTCCCACCAGCGATTCCTCCGCTTCAGAGCAGAGGGGTCCCTCTATGAGTTCTGGGCCATGCCCTTTGGCCTTTCTCTAGCCCCCAGGGTCTTCACCAAATGCATGGCAGTGGTGACAGCATTCCTGCGGCTCCAAAGGGTCCGGGTGTACCCCTACTTGGACGACTGGCTGATTGCGGCCTCCTCCAGAATGGAGGTGGAGCGGTCCAGGGATCTGGCCCTCCAGGTTTGCTCTCAGGTTGGCCTCCTTATCAACGAGGCCAAGTCAGAACTAGTGCCAAAGCAGGTGATCCAATTCATCGGGGCAGAGCTCGACTCTCTGTGAGCCAGAGCATGGCCCCCGGCGGACAGGGCCGAGGTTCTTTCCTCCTATGCCCAATCATTTCAGGTTGGGCATTTGCACCCTGCCCGGGACTTTCTGGGCCTCATGGCGGCCTGCACCAGCGTGGTCCATTGGGCCCATTGGCACATGCGTCCCCTACAATGGCGACTGGCCAGCCAATGGTCACAGTGCTCCGGTCCTTTGGATCAGCCAGTGACAGTGACCCAAGAGATGTGAAACGCTCTCCAGTGGTGGATCGTTCCAGCTCATCTGCAGGAGGGCATCCCATTTGTCCGCCTTGAGCCGATGGTCTCTCTGTCGACCGATGCCTCTCTGATGGGGTGGGGTGCCCATCTTGGGGAGCACAGAACACATGGACTCTGGTCCCCTTGGGAGTCCCGATGCCACATCAACCTGCTGGAGCTTCGAGCGGTTCGTCTAGCCCTCACTGCCTTCGCTCCGTTTGTACAGGGTCAAGTGGTCCAGGTCCAGACGGACAAAACCACGACCATGTACTACCTAAACCGCCAGGGCGGGACGAGCTCCATGCCCCTGTGCAGGGAAGCTCTCCGCATTTGGTCCCTCGTGCACAGCCTGGAGGCGGATCTCCTTGCCATCCATGTGGCAGGAGCCTCCAATATGCTGGACGATGCCCTTAGCCGGATAGGAGCTGCGTCCCACAAGAGGTCTCTCCTGCCAGAGGTAGTACAAGATCTGTTCTCCCACTGGGGCATGCCTCAGGTGGACCTGTTTGCCTCCAGGGAGAATGCGAAGCTGAGGCTGTTTCATGCCCGGCCCCCTCAGCAGGGCTCGCTGCAGGGGGATGCCTTCTCGAGGCCGTGGACCCCGGGCCTCTTCTTCGCCTTTCCCCCATTCCCTTGATTCACAAAGGTGCTTCTCAAAGAGGAGGAGGGACAAGTGAGTGATTCTGGTAGCCCCAGACTGGCCCGCCAGTTCTAGGTATCAGATCTCCTCAGTCACGGCTCCAGGCTCGAGGTGGCTTCCAGCCCGCCCGGACCTGATCTCAGTCAATCAGGGGAAGGTATTCCATCCGGACCTTCAATCCCTGCACCTGACAGCCTGGTTCTTGAGCGGCTAGAGTTCCAGGCCTTGGGTCTTTCCGACAAGGTCCTCAACGTTGTTGATGCTTCCCGTAAGGAGTCAACCAGAAAATGCTATGCCTTTAAATGGAAGAGATTCTCCATTTGGTGTCAGGGCAAGGGCCTGGACCCTTCCTCCTGCTTCTTGGCAAGCATTCTGGACTACCTGTGGTCCCTTTCTCAGCTTGGGCTTCGGTCGACGACCCTTAAGGTGCACCTGGCAGCCATCTCTGCTTACGGGGCACAGGCCGGGAGCAGTCGGTGGCACAGGAGAAGGTGGTCGGGCGCTTTTTTAAAGGCCTTGATCAAATTTCCCCTTCGGTGCGAGAACCTCCACCTCCATGGGATCTACTGCTGGTACTGGCTAAGCTCATGGGCAAGCCATTCGAACCGATGCACAGGTGTGACATCTCTCACCTGTCGTGGAAGACCGCCTTCTTGGTGGCGATCACGTCAGCCCAAAGGATGGGCGAGCTCCAGGTGCTTTTCTCGACTCTCCCTATCTGGTCTTCCACAGGGACAAGGTTGTCCTGCGCCCCCACCCGAAATTCCTTCCGAAGGTGGTGTCAGAGTTTCACCTTAACCAGGTGTTGACTCTGCCGGAGTTCTACCCCAGTCACACTTCGGAGGCCGAATGTAGGCTCCATATTTTGGACCCTAGAGGAGCGCGCTCGTATTATAAGGAGCGAACGGCTGAAGTTCGGGGAGAGGTTCGCCAGCTGTTTGTCACCTACGCTGAAACCGCACCTGGCAGACCTGCAGCCAAGCGGACGATAGGCAGGTAGGCCACCTCCTGCATAGATCTCTGCTATAGGTTGGCGGGCATGGAGCCTCCCAAAGGGATAAGAGCTCATTCTACCCACCATACCACTGCTTCGGTGGCTGCTTCCAGGGACATCCCTATCCAGGAAATCTGCAGGGCTGCTACCTGGAAGTCAGCACACACCTTCATTACCCATTCCCACATCGACCTTGAGTCACGCCGGGATGCTGGTTTTGGGACCTTGGTTCTCTAGTCCTTGTTCCCTAAATAGAGGGTGTGTGCCTTGCCTCTCTCCTCCCGGAGAACTGCTAGGAGTCTGCCATGAAGTGTGGATTGAACAACATATCCATGTCCCTAGAAATACAGGTTACTCACCTGTAACAAGAGTTCTAAGAATGGTATATGTTGTTCATCCACACAACCCACCCGACCTCCCCGGCTTCGACGCACACTTGGCTTCCAGCGGGCTAGATGTGGTGTCATGGGGTGGAGCCGAGAGTTTTATCACCCGGGTGGGTGGGAGGAGCCAGCTTGAAGACCTTCCGGCAAGATTTAAAGCAGCAAGGAACCTGCCATGAAGTGTGGATGAACAACATATACCATTCCTAGAACTTCTGTTACAGGTGAGTAACCTGTATTTTTTAACCAAGGTGGTGTCAGAAGCTACACTGAACCATCAGTAGAGCTTCCAGTTTACTTTTTGTCCCTTTTGAACAGAGGTGAGGCACTCCTGCACACCACGGACGTCAATCTCATTCTTCGATGCTACACACACTGAACCAAGGATTTCCGTAGCTGCGATCAGCCTTTTTTTGCCCCCAGGTCAAAGGGCAAAGCGGTTTCAAAGCAGTGCCTTTCCAAATGGTTAGGCAACTGTATTCGGTATTGTTACCAAAAGTACGAAAAACCTCTGCCGGGTCCCATCAGAGGTCATTCTACTAGGGGCATGGTTGCTTCCACTGCTTTTTTGTGGAGCGTCTCGGTGGCTGATAACTGCACCACAGCTACTTGGAGTTCTCTCCACACTTTTACTAAACACTACAGTCTGTACATTGCTTCTAGGCGGAGGGCTGGCTTCGGCCTAGCTGTCTTGCAGGGCCTTCTGTTCTAGGCTGGGTCCATTCTGGTTCCCAGTTTCCATTGGAGTTATTTTCTCCTCCTCCCTTGTTTCTCTCGGTTTCTCTTTGGAGGGACTGCTTGGGACTCTGTCCTATATGTAATGACCTACTGAAGGAACCTTCTCAAAGTAAGATAGTACAGTTACATAGGAACTTACCGTAACAGTAGATCTTCAAGAGAGTTTCCTTCATTAGATCATATTTTTCCCTCCCTCCTTCCCCTCATTTTTTTTCTTAAACAGGCACTCCAAATCCTGTTCGCTCCTGCTGTCAGGCCTCTTCCTGGCTCCGGTGGGAGAACTGGGGGGTGGGTGTGGGGACCGCCCATTATATACGGCCACACTGGCATCGGTCACGTGACGTTGGGTAGACGGTTCCCCGTCAGGGATTGCTAGAAAAGTCTGCCATGCGGCCCAACGCCAGGTGGCGCCAGTCCTATATGTAATGACCTACTGAAGGAACCTCTCTCGAAGATCTACTGCTAAGGTGAGTTCCTACGTAACTGTACATCTTACGTCGTGAGGGCTCTTGCAGTAGGTATTCACAGATAGGACTAAACCGCCAGGCGTCAGGACCCCACGGAAAAACTTCTACCTAGCAGTCTCTGGCGGGGGACCGTCCCCACATCAGGTGACCGGCGTCAGACGACGTCCGTGTAAAGGGGCAGTCCCCCACGCCCACCTTCCAGTTCTTTCCCGCCGTTGGCTCGTGAAAGTTCCTTGTGGTAGAACAGCGCTCATCAGCACCTTTTGTTGGCCTAAAGTTTCAACTTTTTGGCTAATTATTTCGATTTTATAGATTTTTTCCAAAACCATCTACTGTGTATGTCATCCCCATTGCCCTCCGAATCGCATAAAAACAAGTGCGACTCGTGTGGTTCATAGCTTCCTCACAAGGACAGGCACTCTTTGTGCCTTTTCTGCCTAGGTCCGGACCACCGCGTGGAGGACTGTCAGCACTGCCAGAAATTCAGCTCAGCTACCCGCAAACAAAGGCAGCAGTCCCTGGAAGCCCATCTCCTGAAAAAGAAAATAGCATCCATGGAGAAGGAACTGAAAGAACTTTGGCAGGCGTCAACCTCCCCAGAAGGCCATAAAAAGGAACGTGAGAAGGAGAAACACCGGGACCAGGATTCTTCATCCACAGCAGCCGCAACTTTGGCTGGAGTTGCGGCCCTCTGGGTATCTGCCCGTCTGGGGGATTACTCCTCGACGGCCGTCTTGGTAGGTTACCAAGAAGGCGTCGCGCTTCAATCAAGCTCTTGTTGGCCCTCTGGAACCTCTGGGGTAAAGGAGGCTTCTGCTCCCACCAAGGCCACCTCTCCATCATGGCCTTCCGGTCCGAGTGGGTCCGGTCAGTCGAGGCCAAGGCTCAGCTCAACAGGGAGGTCGAGAGTCATCTTCCGACGCCGGATCCCCTACGTCGGAGACCGGAGACCCATCCCCCTTTACCTGATGCCAGAGAAGAGCCATCTGGCTCCCGGGGCAGGGAGGACATGCAGCCCCGGGTTGTCCCCAGAGGGGTCATTCCTCCTTCTCCTAGGGAGGAGTCTTCTATTTCAGGGACATCAGTCTCATATTCCGACTCGGATCACTCTGAACCTGGAGATGAGCCTCATACTCCAGAAAACCCAGGGCCGAGGGACCCTCCAAAGTCCCTTCTGGAGGATCCTTCTTTTCTGGAGCTCTTGAGAAAGATCCAGGAGACATGTCAGTGGCAATTGGTGGAGCCAGACCCACAGCGTAAGAAGCTCACTGCAGATCTGGATCTGCTTGGGACCGCTCCCACACTGATTCCACCCTGGATAGAGCCTCACGCGAATTTTGTCTCCACTATTTGGAAGCAACCATCCATGCTAGCCCCCCTTCGAGGAAGGCAGATAGGCTATATCAGGATCCCGAGGGTAAAGACTTCCTCAGTCTCCACACCATGGCGGACTCGGTTGTGATCAGTGCCGCCCATGGCCGATCCGCCAATCCAAAGCACCTGAGCTCGACTCCACGTGACAAAGAATCCTGACTTCTGGATCAGTACTGGAAGAAGATTTACTCATCTCCGACCCTAGGCATCAGGGCCCTCAACTATGTCGGCCACATGGGGGACTTCCAGAAGTCCGTTCTTAGCCAGGTAGAATCCACGCTGGACTTCCTTCCTGATTCACAGACCAAACAGGAACTGGGAGACCTGTTCCGATCCGCTCGTTCAGCCTGTAGGCACATGCTCCGTGCCACCTACGATGCGGCAGACACAGCTGGCAGAAGCTTGTCTTTCACCATAGGCTTGCGGCGTCATGCCTGGCTCTGCTCAGGATTGGTCTCTGAAGTGCAGACTGCCATACAGGATGCTCCCTTGAGGGGTTCGGTGTTGTTCGGGGGTGATGTCAAGGACATGATAACCGAACTGCAGGAGAAGGGCACTGCACTTAAGTCAGTCCAGACTTTGTACAGGCCCCCTATATGGCAACGACGTCCTTTTCGTCGTCAAAACTGACAAAAAACAAAACCTAACCAAGGAAAGTGCGCCAACAAACGTTGGGCCCCTCCAGCAGCCAAGACTCCCCCCAGCAAAAAACCTGCGGGAGCCTCTGCTGCTGTGCTGCCCTTCACCTCCTGACTCCCTGCCTTTCTCTCTCTCTGCCTCTAGGTATTCCAGAGGAACCGGATGGGGGGAGATTCTCCTTCCATCTACCGGGTTGGGAGAGGATAACATCAAACGCTTGGATGCTCCAGCTAATATCTGCTGGGCACTCAATAGAGTTTCTACAAAACCTCCTCAAAAACCCCCTCCTCAGTCGTCTTACTCCCCGCAATATCTTCCTCTGGTTCTAGAAGAAATCCTATCCCTTCTATCGCAGACGGCGATAGAACCCGTCCCCACTCATCTTTGGGGGACGGGTTACTATTCCCATTTCTTTCTAGTTCCAAAAAAGACTGGAGACTTGAGGTCTATCCTAGACCTCAGCTCCCTGAACATGTTTGTGGAGTACAGACGCTTCAGAATGCTCTCCTTGCAGAGTCTTCTCCCCTTTCTTCGGCTGGACAGTGGCTATGTGCTCTGGATGTGCAGGATGCATACCTGCATGTATCCCCATATGTCCTTCCCACTGCAAATACCTCCGATTTTGCTTTCAGGGGGACCACTACCAGTTCAAGGCCCTTCCATTTGGTCTTTCCTTGCCCCCCCCCCCCGAGTATTTACCAAATGCCTGTGTGTGTGGTAGCAGCCCACCTGCATCCTCAGGGTGTGCAGGTCTTCCCATACCTAGACGATGGGCTCCTGGCAGCCCCTTCCAGGGAGGAACTCCTTTACTCCCTTTCCCTTACCCTGTAGGTTTTTACCAGCCTGGGAATTACCATCAACCAGGCCAAGTCCCACCTGGTCCCTTGCCAACACCTCCAGTTTATAGAGGTGATACTGGACACGACCCTAAACAAATCCTTTTTGCCTCCGGGCAGGGTCGAGACCCTTCATATTCAGGTTTGTCTCCTGTCTGGTCGCAGACGGGTTGGAGCCAGGTCAGTCCTCTGTCTTCTCGGGCTTATGGCGGCTACAATTCTAACAGTTCCGTTCGCTCAGCTCCATATAAGGATCTCTTAGTGGATGCTTTGGTCGCAATGGGACGAAACTCTAGATGAACTAGACCAAGAGGTGCTAGTGTCGGGTCCCATGATCATGATCTTGCACTGGTGGATGGTTCAGGAGAAACTGTGTCTGGGAGTTCCATTTTGCATCGCCCCTCCATCCCAAACACTGACAACAGATGCATCAGGGGAGGGCTGGCGTGCCCACCTAGGGTCTCACAGGACTCGGCGCAGCTGGTCCCTTTTCGATCAGAAACTGCACATAAACGTGCTCGAACTGAGAGCAGTCCTATATACCCTACAGGCTCTTCTTCCTGGTCATCTTCTGATCCAGTCAGACAATGTATGTAGTCTGGTACCTCAATAAACTGGGAGGAACACGTTCCTACCCCTTGTGCTGGGAGGCGATGAGAGTCTGGTATTGGGCAGCTCAGCACAACCTTCACCTGACTGCAGTTCACGTTCCGGGGCTGGAAAATACCTTGGCAGACAGGCTCAGTCGCTCCCCAGCCAGGGCTCACGAATGTGAGTTAGACCAGCAAGTCGTAAATGACATTTTGTGGCAGTGGGGGACACCTCAGGTGGATTTTTTTTGCCTTCCCCCAAAACACCAAACTTCCTGCCTTTTGCTCACTCGCTCCAGGGCTAGACATTTTCTGGCGGGACGCTCTGTCTTTCTGCTGGAGGGACAGATTCGTTTATGCCTTCCCTCCCATTCCCTTGACTCCGAGAGTCATGAACAAACTCAGAACAGAAGGGGCTCGAATGATTCTCATCGCCCCCTTCTGGTCCAGGCAAGTTTGGTTCTCTCTTCGACAACTCTTTTCCGAGGAACCTCCTTTTCCTCTGTCACAGCAATCGTTGACCAAGGATCAGGGGACCCTAATTCACTCAGGCCTTGAATACCTTCATCTGCATGTGTGGCTCCTTCAGCCGTAGCTAAGGCATGCTTCGGAGTTTCTCCGTTCATAGCTGATATTTTGGTGGAGACAAGAAAACCTTCCACCAGGTCCACCTGCGCCATGAAGTGGAAACGGTTTTCCACCTGGGCAAGCTCTAAAGACTTGGAGCCTTTCTCGTGCCCAGCTAACAAAGTCCTGGATTACACACGTCACCTCTTCGACTTGGGTCTCAGCCATTCTTCTTTGAAAGTCCATATGGCAGCTATCTCAGCCTACCACATTCCCTTTGGAGACCGGTCTTTTGCCCAACTGGAAGTCTCTAAGACCTTCCTTAAAGGGGTTCTCCACCTGAGACCCCCCCATCCGCAATTCCGTCCCTCCATGAGACTTGAATTTTATCCTGGAAAAGCTCACACTGCCCCCTTTCGAACTGGCAGCGGATGCAGAATTGAAGGTCCTTTCCTGGAAGACTCTCTTCCTAGTGGCCATTACCACTGCTCGACGTATTTCCAAGCTCCAAGCCTTGATGTGTAAAATACTGTATTTGATTTTCCAAAATGAACTGGTGACCATGCACACCAGTCCTAAGTTTCTTCCTAAGGTGGTGGCTGAGTCTGTGCTGAACCAATCCATTGAGTTACCAGCTTTCTTTACGCAACACTCCAATCATGGAGAGTACCTCTTATATACTCTGGATGTTCACAGAATCCTGAGATACTGTACCAATCGGACTAAGGATCTCAGGAAAACTGATCAGCTTTTCGTTTCGCTCACAAACGGGAAGACCGTAGTGTTTCCAAGCAATGCCTGTCTAAGTGGTTGGCAAATGTTATCACTTTCTGTTGCAAGTACAACAAGACTCTCCCGGGTCAGGTCAGAGGTTACTGCACTAGAGCAGTAGCTGCCTCTGTGGCTTGTTTCAAGAATGTGTCAGCGTCGGATATCTGCGCAGCCGCGCAACTTGGACATCTTTCCATACCTTCACGAAACACTACAGTTTGGACATTGCCTCTCGCCATAGAGCAGGCTTCAGATTGGCTGTTCTGCAGGATCTCCTTTCATGAGACCTCTCCAGCCTGACATTTATGTTGTGGATGACAATCCTCCTCCTGAGTTTTCTTCTTTGTTCCAGACTGCTTGGTATTCAGTCCTATCTATGAATACCTACTGCAAGAGCCCTTTCGAAGTAAGATAGTACAGTTACGTAAGAACTTACCATTACAGTAGATCTTCGAGAGAGAGGCTCTTGCAGTAGGAATTACCTGCTTCCCTCGTCCCCTAGGTTTCTTCTCTTTTCTTCCATGGAAGCTTATCCTCTTGCCTGTTTAGGCCTTTGGTGGGAAAAGAACTGGAAGGTGGGCGTGGGGACCACCCTGTTAGGACGTCTGACACGGTCACCTGGCGTGGGGTTGTCCCCTTCAAAACCTGTCAGCTAGAAGTTTTTCCATGGGGTCCTGATGCCTGGCGGCTTAGTCCTATCTGTGAATACCTACTGCAAGAGCCTCTCTCGAAGATCTGCTGTTACAGTAAGTTCTTACTTAACTGTACTTTTCTGCAGTCTGGGCTAAAGCACACAGATTCATCTGCCACTACAGCATTGAGATGCTGAATTATCGTGATGCTGCTTTTGGTGCCTCAGTCCTCTAGCCTCTGTTTGCCAAGTAGGGGTGTGCGCCTTGCTTCCTTCTCTCGGAGGACTGTTGGGGGTCTGCCAGAATGTGGATAGTGAACAGTATCCATAGTGTTAGAAATATAGGTTACTCACCTGTAGCCATAGTTCTAAGAGTAGTGTACAGTTCACATCCAGACAACCCAGCCAGCCTCCACTGGCAGGTGACACAGATCCCTGCTTCCAGCGTGCGAAGTCTGACACCGAGGGGGCAGAGCAAGAGGACCAACACCACTGATGGTGGGAGCTGCTAAGCTTGAAGATATCCAGTGACTCAGCTGTATCCAACAGAACTGCCAGAGTGTGGATGCAAAAGATATACCACTGTTACAACTACAGTTACAGGTGAGTAATCTATATTTACAGGACTTTTAATCTGGTGTCTGAACACTGGTAGAAAGGGAGAAGTTTTTTAGACCAAGAGATAGATTTTTATGCAGAATAAAACTTTAGCTAGTTATGAATTTCAGGTGTTGTTTTTTTTTTTCTGTTAACAAGTTATATTAAAGATTGCCAGACTACCAGTGCGAACCCTTGTCTAATTCCATGAATCAGTAGAACATGTTACATATGCACTAATTATACAATAGGTTGCACAGTAAACATATTGCATTGTGTTTTCTTTTCTGATGCTTAGACTGAAAGAGACGTTAGTGTGCGCCAAAGAGCCGCAGACCTGCTGTACGCCATGTGTGATCGTACGAATGCCAAGCAGATAGTCGCAGAGATGTTAAGTTACCTGGAAACTGCGGACTACTCCATCCGGGAGGAAATCGTGAGTTTATTTTAAATCATCTGTTTATTTTTATTCCCTTCGTGACTGAGTTTTTGGGCTTGCTTTCAGCTCTGCACCCCCTGTCTGTCTGCTTTTGGACTGGGCTGCGTCTAGCTGGCATTCTTCCAGGTCCTGGCCTGACTTTCCAGACCACACCTACCATAACTCCCCACCTCTACCCATGGCAGTGTTACCTTTTTTCCTGCTGGGTTGTGTCATAGAAACATACAATTTGTTGGCAGAAAAATTGCTTGGCTCACTCAGTCTGCCCAGGTGGTCCCTTCCTGGTCTGTTTCTGCAGACCCTAGCTGGTCTCCAGTAACCCTCCCTCCTTTCTTCCTGCCTAATTACTAATATTCCTGGGTTCTGTGTCATAACGATGACTGCCATTATGGCGAAGTCACATCGCCAAAAATCAGTTTCAGCAATGTGACTCCCCGGCGCACAACAAAACGATGCCAGGGACTTACAGTTATAACATTTTATGCGGTGGGCTGTGCCACCCGCACCTCTCCTACTTAAGGATTCTCAGCTCCCGGGGGGGGTGGTGCAAAACATTAAAAAAAGAAAATTCGGGCCAGGCACAACAAAAACGTAAGCTGCAAACCCACCCACCAAGGCACCACCCCTCAAAGCTCTTCCATCCTTCGCTGAGCGCGCTCACCTCCACTCCCCTTTGTGTGCGTATGTGTAGCGACATCTTGTTGCTATGTGCGCGAACCCACCCCATCCAGTCACCCTATCTCATCGATGGCCCTCATGACGTGCCGTGATTGAGTCGCCGTTTTGCTGTTCGCTCATGTGCAGTTGCGCATGTCATGAGCTACCATGTTCCTCTGTGTCAGTCTACTACATGATTAAAGCCTGCTACTCTTTTCACCTCCACCACTTCTGCTGGCAGTCTGTCCACGTGTCTACCAGCCTTTCAGTGAAGCAGTACTTCCTCACATCCCTTTTAACTCCCCCTTCAGCTTCATCGCATGCCCCCTAATCGTGGTACTCCTTCTCGTTTGAGAGGCTCCTCCTGCACCCGGGATGATCCCTGTGAGGTATTTCTCGCCCCTATCATGTCTCCTCGCACTGTCCTCTCTTTCAGGGTGTACATGTTAAGATCCCTCAGTCTCTCCTCATAGGGCTTTTGGTGCAACCCTTGCACCATTTTAGTTGCCCTCCTTTGCACTGCCTCCCCCTGTCTGTCCTTTCTGAGGCGCAGCCTCCAAAACTGGACACAGTATTCCAGATGGGGTCTCACTAATGAGCAGTAGTTTGGCAACACCACCCTCCTTCCTCCTGCTTCCCTGTCTTTAAGGAACTGTACCATTTCAGTACCATAGTAAACATAATTATACCGCTTTGCATCAGAATAGAGGAAAAAACACATGTTGCAGGTGAGACCTTTTACTGGACTAACAACATCGTCTTTGAGACTAACTTTCAAGAGTTAAACTTCCCTTGGCACATCAGTGGCCACTGACGTCTCAAAAATAATTTGGTTAATCCAATAAATGGTATCACCTACAACATTTTTGTTGTTTTTTTTTCTTCTGTGTCATAGACTGGACTAACATGACTGCCACATTTTTCCATCAGAATAGACCAAACTCTCTTGCTCTTCTCCCATTAAAGTACTAATGCTGAAGTCACACCTTCACTTAGATCCGCATTTTGTTACACAATGTCTTCTGCAGAAATATGTGGTTGAGAGGGAGGGTAGAAAGGATAAAAACTAAGTGCAGTAGTTTTGTTAGTAACATGCATCTCAGCACCTACTTCTCAAAAGAAGTAGAGCAAAACCCAGTTCAGCACCATCATTCCTGCTATCTCATGAACTTGATCTTACACTTACAGTTACTGCAGCTTGCTCATGGTAACAGTGAGTAAGTGGCTTTGGTTGGATTTGAACCTGAACTTGATAGTTCCCAAGCCTGTGATCTACTTGCTAGACCCCAGTACCACCCCCACTGGCAGTCTGTTCCAGGTGTCCATCACTCTTTCAGTAAAGTAGTACTCATCACATCCCTCTTAAACATAACCCCCTTCCAGCTTCATCACATGCCGTCTGTCCTGGTGCTGTTTCTCCTTTGAAAGAAACTCCCAGCTTGTACCTTGTTCACCCTATGAGGTACATGTAGGTCTTTATCATGTCCCGTCTCGCTCTTCTCTCTTGTAGGATGTACATGTTTAGATCCCTCAGTCTCTCCTTGTAGGGCATTTGATGCCACCGCTGCACCATCAGGCTTGCAACTGTACATTGTTCAGTTACTCTCTGTACCACTGCTTATTATGCTATGTATGTTTCCCTTAGGACTTGTGTCTGTACAGCTTGTAATTTGCTACTCTTATTCCGTTGTAAATTATTTTAACTGTTTGATTCTGTGCCATTGTTTGTGGTCCAGGTCGTGCCTGAAAGCGGTCCTTGGATCAGCGCACTCACCCAGTGTCATCAAGGCACAGTCAGGAATCATAGGATGACCAGGAGCAGTTGTAAAATTCGCAATGAATGTTTTATTTTTCCTAATAACAGCAAAACAAAAAATGAAAATTTGTTCAGTATAACTATTTACAAAGGCAGAATAAATGGAGAAAACAAAGTCCTTATGAGTGTTTCTTCTCAATTTCAAATCTCAGTCTCCCTCTCTCTGTAACAAAAGCATTGCTGCTGTTTTTTATGTCTTTGGGAACTTGTTAAGGAGACGTGTTGTTTTTTTTTCACATAATGTTCTTGTCAGTTTCCAGGTTCTTGCAGGTACAGCAAAAAGAACATAATGACCCAGAACTGACCTCTTGTTGCTAATTCTGCAGAGAGTTTTCAAACCAGCATCTCAGGTTAACCCCTTGAGTTCCAGTTTTTGCAATCATTCAACAGTATAACTATATACTTATTTATTTTGTTTATTTTTATTTATCAAGTCTAGGATTACAAATACCTTTGAGCCAAGGCTCTTTTACAAAGGTTCCATGTCAGAGAAATACAAATTATGGGGAACATCAAGACAGACATTACAACAATGTGGACATTGCAAACAGATTACAGATTAATACAATTCAAGGGTATCATTGTAAGCAAGGCAGCCAGCGGCATCTGTCAGAGAAAACAGACAAGAGATAAGAAGTGCCAGAGTCATAGGGAGAGGGAAGAAGGAATGTAGGTAGGGTGGGGAGAGGGTAAAAAGTGCAGCATTGGGTATACCAAGATGTGAGGGTAGAATCCAGTGAGGACGGGAGGGGGGACCACTAGAGCAGGCAGGGAAATGGAGAAACGAGATTAAGTTGGGCAGTTACAGGAGCTGTTGCTAGTGAGACAGTCCCAGAGCCTAGTTTTAAACATACCAATTGTCGGGGCAGAGGAGATGGTGGGGCTGAGGCCATTGAACCAGAGTGGCACTCGATAAGCAAAAGAACATTGTCCCTGTGAAGTGTGACATGGGGGACTTTCAGTAGCTGTAGCGTGGATCTCTGAAGGCACCGTTTGTTGGTTCAGTGTTGTAACAGAGTTGAGACCCCAGAAGGTGCAAAGCCAAGGTAGATTTTTTTTCACCATGGAGCAGGTGAGAAACTTTATGCGGTTTGATAGTTGGAGCCAGTCGGTCTGGGTGTACAGGTCACATGTGGGTAAGACCGTGAGCACCAGTGATGAGACGACATGCCTTATTTAAGGCAGTTGAGAGGCGTCTAAGGGTTGTGGTTGTGGCCGAGCCATAAGTGATGATACCATATACAGACCATATACATAAATGATGAAACCATATACAGTTTCAAACCAAAGGGATCCGGATTTCACATACAGTTTTACACAGAGATTCACATACATTTTTTATAACCACAAATACGCAAGGGGAAGAAAAGACAGAACAGCAAGGGAAGGCAGAGAGATGGCGCGAGGCAGAGAACTGTGAAACTGTTGGGAGTCATCAGTTCCTAGGTCTCACAAGAAAATTTGGTTGCGCAACCAGACAGGCAAGAGACAAAAAAAGAGAGGATAGAACAGACCTTTGTGTTCAAACTTTCTGCATAACAAATGGGGCAGGGCTTTATTCAATCTTGTCACATACCCCCCTCTTTAAGAGGGAACCTGTTTAAAAAAAAAAAAAAAAAACACACACACAAAAAAAAAAACAGGTTTCCAAAACTTTCTTTTAATTCTTCTTTAACATCAGCTTATAACCTTTACTGTTCAGTGCATATGCAGCATAGCATACAGAGAAGTTTCAACTCACATTTTTTCAGCCTTCGGAATTCTCAATTCCTGATCTGTATCTTGACAGCATTAACATTATCTTTCCCAGATTTGGGCATCACTTTAAATTCGAATGGCTGTAGTGCCAGGTACCACCGTGTGATTCTAGAATTTGTATCCTTCATTTGGTTAAGCCAACAGAGAGAACTGTGATCTGTTACAAGTACAAAATCGTCTCCTAGTAAGTAAAACTTAATGGAATGCATGGCCCACTTTGCTGCAAGGCATTCCTTTTCAATGGTGGAGTACCTTTTCTCTCTGTCGTGCAATGTCCTACTTATGTATAGAATAGGATGTTCTTTCCCATCTATATGCTGACTCAAGACTGCACCTAGGCCTACTTCTGATGCATCAGTCTAACAAAAACTGTTTTTCAGAGTCTGGCCTTCTTAAAACAGGGGCTAAACATAATGCGGCCTTAATAGCCAGAAAAGCCTTGTGACATTCTGGGGTCCATTTCACATTATTCAGGAACCGTTTCTTTGTGAGTTCAGTGAGGGGAGTAGCTAACTCAGCAAAGCTGGGACCAAATCTCCGATAATAACAAGCCGACCCTAAAAATGACCTGATGTGTTTCTTGGTTTTGGAGATAGGGCTGTTAGCTACGACTTCTGTCTTGGAAACCTCTGGCTTGACTTCTCCATTTCCCCAAACATAGCCCAAATATCTGGTTTCCTGCATGCCCAATGCACACTTGGTAGGATTAATTGTCAGACCTGCCTTTTTGATTGATTGGATAACTGCTCATAGGTGTTCCAGGTGTCTTTTCCAGTCCAGACTGTACACCACGACATCATCCAGGTACGCAACACAATAACTAGTGTGAGGGCATAAAATTACTTTCATGTACTGCTGGAATGTAGCGGGTGCACCATGTAAACCAAACAGCATGGTGGTGAACTGATAGAATCCCACAGGAGTGGCAAATGCAGTTTTGTCTCTGGATTCTTTAGCTAGGGGGATTTACCAGTAACCCTTGGTGAGATTGAGGGTACTGATATACTTGGCACTTCCCAGTCTGTCCACCAAATCATCTATTCTGGCCATAGCATAATTGTCAAATTCTGACACTTGATTAAGCTTCCTAAAATAAAGGCAGATTCTTACACCCCCTTCTTTTTTGTTTTCAATCACCACTGGTGATGACCAAGCACTTCTTGACACTTCTGTGATACCCAGTTCTTTCATTTTTTGTTATTTCCTTAACCACGTCAGCGCTTAACTGCTCCTGTAATTTGTATGTCTTTTGTTTAATAGGGCGAGCATTCCTTGTCTCTATTACGTGCTCCACCCCTTTTGCTCGGCCTGGTACTGTGGTAAAAGTACTGTTGTATGTCTTTAGCAAGTTACGAATTTCTGCAGTTTGTTCGGAGGTTAAGGAAACCTTCACCTTTACAGCATCAGCAGTTACAGTTTGTTCTAGTCTGTCATAAGCTACATCAACATCTTCTAGCAAAACAGCTTTTGGTGTTTTTTCAACCCATTTCTTGAGGAGGTTAGCATGATATATCTTAGTAGGATTTCTCCTATCAGGGGTCTCAACCTCATAGTTAACTGTGCCATTACTTCTAAGCACTTTATAAGGCCCTTGCCACTTTATTAACAGTTTATTTTCTGTAGTGGGCAACAGTAGCAAGATCTGTTCACCTGGCTGAAAAACTTTTTCAGGATCGTGGCTATGTGGTTCATCCACACTATTTGGCATTGTCCCTTTCTCTTTAAGACTTGCTGAAAGGTCTTCAAGCTGGCTCCTCCCACCCACCCGGGTGGTATAACCCTCGGCTGTGCCCCATGATGCCAGATCTTCCTTTCCACTGGAAGATTCAGGTTGCCTCCTCTTTGCTCTTGCTTTTGTAAGCCCTGGCTTCTAAACTTTCGGTTATTCCGAAACTTCGGCTCGTTCAAGCACCCAACTGCGAAATTTGCTTTTCGATCATGGAAGATAAATCTTCACCCAGATTTTGCCGTTGTCGTCGCCAAAAATGTTACACGCATCCTCATACCGCATCGTCTGTACAGGTGTCGGCCGCGACACCAGACTTGTGAGATGTCGCTTTTCATCCGAATATCTCGCGTGATCATCTCACATGCTTTAAATTAGGCAGGCCAGCGAAATTCTCTGGTGAAATTCAGAGGCCTGGTGGGAATGTCGGCTGCGGTATCTGCCGAACAGTTGGAGCAGATGCAGGCCTTTGAAGAAGAAGAGGGGCGCAGAATCCTCTTCTTGGTTGATTTTTGTTCCATAACTTGGGCTCTTTGTTTTGGGCTCCTTCTGGGAGCTGTCTCTGTCCGCCCACTAGGGCAAGGGTCTGGGCTCTCACTCCTCCTGGTCCGTGGCCCGGAAAAAGGAACCAAAAGCTTCTTCGTCTTAACGAAGACGCTCTTGGGATCGTGAGCAATCTCAGTCCCAGGAGCTGGCAATTTCGACTTTGGTCGAAACTGCTTCTTCGCTCGCTGGCTTCTCGGCTCTGCCAATAGATCAGTTGACTAAGAAACCGGTCAATGAGGTTGAGATCATCTTCAGTCCCATCGACCTGTTGTCGCCCAATGAGGCCGAAAACTCATTGACCAGGACCCGGGTCATGCCTCTCGCTGACGAGGAGACCCAGCCAGCTGGGAATCCTGCCGAGGAAACTGTCCCTGATTCCGGGAAGTCACTGGTTCCCCAGGTGTCTCCCAAGTGACCGAATCAGCCAGTCCGATCAAGGTCGAGATCTCGGACTCCCTCAAGCGCTCTAAATATAGGCGAAACCATTGGTTGTCCTCATCCTCCTCGGACAAGGAGAGGCTTCGGTGGAAACTCCGTCGACGCTATGAGGACTTAATGTGGCAACTGCTGATTCAAACAACATGAAGTCTTGCTGTATTCTGACATATGCAGTGATCTCCAACCTTTGAACTGCCCCGGAGAACAAAGAGTTAACTTTCCATGCAAGGCATGGAACGCTGAGCTCGAGCTCGGTTGAAGCCTCTGTCTGCTGTTGTTTGAACCCCAACCGTCAGATTCTTTACTCCGCCTCACTGAACAGTCGCTCCGGAGATTTCTCCTTCGCTCGGTTCAAAAAAGTCGGTT
Source organism: Neoceratodus forsteri (assembly GCA_016271365.2). Classification (NCBI taxonomy): domain Eukaryota; kingdom Metazoa; phylum Chordata; order Ceratodontiformes; family Ceratodontidae; genus Neoceratodus; species Neoceratodus forsteri. The sequence goes on along the minus strand of CM028133.1, from coordinate 34,602,148 downwards.
AAAGTGTCGTTTTTGCTCGGTTTCAACAGAATTTCTGCTTCTAACCTGTCGGTTTAAGTCTCTGTCTGTGGTACCGTGAGTACTAGATAGGTTTTCTATATTAGTTTTCTGTGTGGAACTTGTAGACATTGGATCAGTTCGGTTTGAACCGATCAGGTTTGTGTAAAAAACCTTTGTCTTTATTAGAGTGTGGTAAACGGTCCGTATCGGTTCTAAAAAAAAAAAACTGATTTCATTACGTTTTTTCCAAGACCCGTAACACGGTCAGGAACCAATAGGGGTGTCTTGCCTGGCGGATTGCCGAAAAAAGGGTAAGTTGTGGTTAGGATTGGCCATGTCTGAGAAACCCAAGAAAAAAACCGGGCCCACTGGGTTTCAACACTGTAGTGTTAGTGGGGAAGCCTTTGCTAAGGCTGACCCCCACACCACCTGTGTTTATTGTCTGGGGTTTGAACACCTCAGTTCAGACTGCCAAATTTGTAAAAGTTTTCCCAAAGCTACCCTGGATAAGAGATTAGGTAGACTGAGGGAAAAGGAGGCCGAGAAGTCCGCTGACCTGGATGGCCAGCCCGGTTCGGTTACGACCGAACCAGAAGGATTGCCCTCTGACCAGGGCGAAACTTCTTCAGGCAAAAGGAGAACCGATTCTGAGGAGTTTGTTCCGGTTAAAAGGAAAAGAAGGGATAAATCATCCGGTTTGGATCCACAAATTCTTTCTCCGACCGCCGATGAGATAGCCAAAGCAATAAGGATAGTTCAGTCGCTAACTCCGGTTCTGGCTGAACCGGCACCATCGGTCAGGGGCTCGGTTCGGTCGGTTCCCCCGGTTTCAGATTATACTTTAGAAGAATTTTATGAACCGGAGGAGAGTATGAAGATAATGATGATGATGGTGATTATGAAAGTCTGGATGTGCCTATTGACCCAGACATCTCCCCAGACAGACCTTCAGGTGTTTCTCCTCCTAGGCTTTCTGAGTCCCCTTCCCACTTTATGTTTTACAAAAAAGTGGCTGAAACCCTCCAGCTTCCTATGGAAGAAGCAGTAGAGGATCAGGAGGAGCCTGATTTTGTTGAGATGATGGACATCCCAGAGTCCAGGAGACTGTCTAGTCCCCTCCATAAGTCTTTTGGGAAACAGACATTTAAAATTCTAAGAACTTCTAATTCTAGGGACATGGATATGTTGTTCATCCACACTCATTGGCAGGTATCCTTGCCGCTTTAAATCTTGCCGGAAGGTCTTCAAGCTTGCTCCTCCCACCCACCACCGGGTGGTATAACTCGGCTCCGCCCCATGGCCAGATCTTCCTTACGGCTGAGCTCAGGTTCCTCCATAACGCTCTGCGTTTGAGACTGTTCCTATTTCTCCGTTTGCGATTTAAAATAAATTTTGCGAAAAAGACTTCAGTCTTCTATCCCTGTGACTGCGATGGACCATCGACTCCGGTTGGAGATGCCCATGCGGACGAAGATGTCTCAGACGGATCCACACTCCACGTGTGTCTACTGCCTAGGCCTTGAGCCGACCCGCGGGCTTGCGACCTGTGCTCATCTTTCTCGAGCCTCGTCCTCGAAGACCGTGCTGCCCGATTGCAACTGGGCGTCCGCGAGCGTTTCCCTCGGTGAAGTCCAAGGAGGCCCGGTTGGCGGTGTCCATGGCCGAGCTTCGGATCAGCTCGGCGGATGGTGGCCCTCGAAGGCGCGCGGAGCGGCTATCTTCCTCGGCAGCGGCATTTATCCCGCTCTCTGGGCTCTTCTTACACGGCTTCTTTTAAGGAGCTTTGTCTGTCCCTCTCCACTAAAGGAGAAGGGCCTGCGTTCTGCTGGACCTTATTCGGTCAAAAGAGGACAGGGTAAGTCCCTCCGTCGGCGCTCTTGGGGGCGGGAAGGTCCCTCTCCCGGCCGTCGACCGTCGGCTTGATCGACCGCTCGGCCTGACCACTGGCCTCACGGTGTCCCGTCAGGTCAGTTGACCGAGACTCCCCGATGAAGTCGAGATTTTCTCGACCCATTGAAAGGCTGTCGCCTTTAGCAGCCGAGATTCCCTCTCCCGGTTCCCCGGGAGAGTTGAGATCCCGTGGGCTCGCCTGTGCCTCGGTTCCGGAGCCCTCGGATGGACCTTCCGAGCGAAGGAGTGCGGTTCGGCCGACACCTCCCGCACCGACCTCGGAAATTCCGGGATCTCGGTCTCGGTCTCGGACCTCTCAGCGGTCAGCCGTTCCCACCGTCATAAGCGGTCTCGGTCTCGACACCCGCGATAAGCGGCGTCGCCCGCTCGACTCGTCCTCCTCCTCGGATGAGGAAGCCGGCGTAAATTACGTCGGCGATGCGAGACCTTATGTTACAACAACTCCTCCTGGCGGGAATAAGCCGACTCCGGCGCCTTCGACCATTAAAGTAACTGTCACCGGGCAAGCCGACACAACCCCTCGACTTGCCGAGGCCTATACCCAGGCGGTTGTTGGCCAAAACCAGCTGCTCCACGATTCGGTGGAACCTCCGCCTCCACAGCCACCAATTGGGGCTCCGACCAAGAGATTCTCGGTCGGCTAAGGGTTTACCCATCGGCTGTCAGTTACCCTCACTCCGACCGACCTCGGCAGGTGAAGGTGGCTCAGGCCAGAGGCAGCTCTTCGAGGACTCTTCGAGTCCGAAGATGATTCCTCCTTCTTCTCAAGCGACTGGACTTGGAGTCTTCAGGAGTCAGTCAATGGGCGATAGCCCGTCGTCCTTCCTAGGACTACCTCGGCTCATCTCGAGTCCACGGGATGGAGCTCGAACCCGTTCCAAAGCGGACAGGTATCCCTCACGGAGATTCTGGACCGAGGATTCTCCGACGGAGGCCTTTCCGGTGGCAGGCCATAGTGGGTCGGCACTGGAGCTTTGGCAGCGCCCTGCTTCCTGCCCTGCGCCTTGGCCAGGATGGCCAGGAAGATGCAGGTCCCTACCGGTTCCTTGTCCGGTTTTGGAACACCCCTCTGCTGAGGGTTGGTTACCGACAGCGTTTTCGCGGCGCCCGGCAATGCCAGGGATGTGGACAAACCTCCTGACAAAGGTCCAAGAAATTGGACTATGTCGAGGCGAAAAGTCTCAGCTGCGTCCTCTCTCGCCCGTCAGGCCAGTTAGGCCGTCCTCATGGCACATTTTCTCATGCCCTGTTGGGCTCCCTGGATGAGGTCATCCTCATCTTCCGCCCGATCTGCAGACTACGGTTAAGCAGGTGCGGGACCAGGAGAGAGCAGTGGCCAAACAGCAGCTCAGACTGCTTTGGATATGGGGACTCATGTGCCAGATCGGTGGCGGCCACGGTGGCTATCGTCGGCGGGCTTGGCTGAGGATATCCACCTTTACCTGGATACCCAGCACAAGTTGGCGGATGTTCCCTTTTGGGGACTGACCTCTTGACCCTGGGGTGGAAGGTCACCTGCAGAGGATCGAGAAGTCCAATGCTGCCTTGGACTCGGTCTCTTCCGCTCAGAAGGACAAGGCCGCAAACCACAGCCTAAGCCCTTTCGTCCTTCTGTGCCCCAGCGCGCCCGGCCAACAACGTCAGGGGCCAGCAGGCTCGGCCTTGGCATCCCAAACCCAAGCCGCAGGCTTCCTCTAACAGGAGGCAGGGAGGAAAAGGCCCAGGAGGTCCCTCGGCCGGTCCCTCCTCCAAGCCTGCCCAGTGACGGGCTGAGGGGTGTCGCCCCCATTCCGTCACCTTACCCCTGGGTCCCCCCGTGGGGGGGCGGCTCCGGCACTTCCGTTCCGCCTGGTCCGCTGTTTCCACGGACAGGTGGGTCTTGAGAGGTGGTGGGAAGAGGCCTGCCTCTGGAATTCGAGCAGGCACCACCCTTCAGGCAGCGTCGCCCCTCGAGCGCGGAGATCCCCAGCCTCACTGGCGCTCGTCGAGCCGAGCCGCTCTCCTCCTCCAGAAGGGGTGATAAGAAGGTGGTGGACCCTCCTTCAGACCCAGGGTTCGTGTCCAGGTACTTCCTGGTTCCGAAACGGACGGGGGGGCTGGCACCCCATTCTCGACCTACATGACCTAAACAAGTTCCTAAGGTCTCGAACCTTCAGGATGGTCACTCTGGCTCAGATAATACCATCCTTGGCAGCGGCGTGTGTTCTGCTCTCTGGACTTGCAGGGAACGTTTTTCCGTCCTATCCGTCCGTCTCACCAGAGATTCCTCGCTTCGGCGGAAGGATCCCTCTTGAGTTCAAGCCATGCCCTTGACTTGTCTCCAGCTCAGGGTCTTCACCAAATGCATGGCAGTGGTGATAGCATTCCTCTTGACGCCGAGGGGTCGGGTGTACCCTTACCTGGACGACTGGCTGATAGCTCCCTCAGGAAGGAGGCGGGTGGTCAGAAGATCTGGCCCTCCAGGTCTGCTCTCAACAGGCCTCCTTATCAGGCCAAGTCGAGTTCGAGCGAAGCAGGTGATTCTATTCATCCGAGGCAGCTCGACTCTCTTGAGCCAGGCGCGGCTCCGCGGACAGGCGAGGTTCTTTCCTCCTTTGCCCGATCATTTCTGGTTGTGAGCAATTGCGCCCTGCCGGGACTTCCTCGCCTCCTGGGTCTCATGACGGCCTGCACCAGCGTGGTCCGTTGGGCCCGCTGGAACATGTCCCCTTCAGTGAGGACTGGCCAGCCAGTGGTCCAGCAGTGCGATCCTTTGGACCAGCTTGTGTCGGTGACACAGGGGATGTGGCACTCTCAGTGGTGGACCGTTCAGATCATTTGCAGGAGGGCATCCGTTCGTCCGCCCGAGCCAGGTCTCTCATCGACGATGCCTCTCTGATGGGTTGGGGTGCCCATCTGGGGACACACGGGCTCATGGCCTCTGGTCCCAGGAGTCGATGCCACATCAACCTGCTGGAGCTCCGGCGGTCGCCTAGCTCTCACCGCCTTTGCTCCGTTCCTCCGGGGTCAAGTGGTCCAGTCAGGCCGGACAATACCACGACCATGTACTATCTAAACCGCCAGGCGGGGCCAGCGCTCCATGCTATGCAAAGAGCTCTCCGCATTTAGTCGCTAATGCGCAGCCTGGGCGGATCTCCTAGCCATTCACGTGGCAGGGCCTCCAACACCCTGGCGATGCCCTGAGCCGGATAGGGGCTGCATCCCCAGTGGTCTCTCCTGCGGAGTAGTACAGCATCTGTTCTCACATTGGGGCACACCTCAAGTGGACCTGTTTGCCTCCAGGAGGAAACGACGAGCTGAGTCTCTTCCATGCCCGCCCCCCTCAGCAGGGGCTCGCTGCAGAGGATGCCTTCTCGGCGGGACCCGGGCCTCTTTACGCCTTCCCCATTTCCTTGATCCACAAGGTGCTTCTCAAAGGCGAGGACGGACAAGGCGCGGGTGATTCTGATAGCCCAGACTGGCCTCGCCAGTTCTGGTACCAGATCTCCTCAGTCTCAGCTCCAGGATTCATGGCAGCTTCAGCTCGCCCGGACCTGCTCTCAGTCAATCAGGGAAGGTGTTCCATCCGGACCTTCAATCCCTGCACCCTGGCCTGGTTCCTGGCTAGGTTCCAGGCCTTGGGTCTTTCCGGCCGAGGTCCTCAATGTAGTTGAGGTGTCCCGTGAGAGTCGACCAGAAAATGCTATGCCTTCAAATGGAAAAGGTTTTCCATTTGGTGTCAGAACAGAGGCTTGGACCCTTCCTCCTGTTCCTTGCAAGCATCTTGGACTATTTATGGTCCTTTCTAGTCAGGGCTTAGGTCGGCGACCTAAGGGTGCACCTGCAGCCATCTCTGCTTACGAGGCGTGGGCGGGAAGCAGTCGGTGGCGAGGAGAGGTGGTCTGGCGTTTTTCAAAGGCCTTGATCACATTCCCCTCAGTACGGGAACCCCCACCTCCGTGGGATCTACTGCTGGTACTGGCAAAGCTCATGGGCAAGCCATTCGAACCTATGCACAGGTGTGCTCTCTCTCACCTGTCGTGGAAGACCGCCTTCTTGGTGGCTATCCGTCAGCCAGAAGGATGGAGAGCTCCAGGCGCTTTCCATTGAGTCTCCTTACCTGGTCTTCCACAGGGACAAGGTTGTCCTCGCCCCCACCTGAAATTCCTTCGAAGGTGGTGCCGAGTTTCACCTTAACCAGGTGTTGACTCTGCGGTGTTCTACCCCAATCACACCTCGAGGCCGAATATAGGCTCCATACTCTGGACCCTAGAGGCGCTCGCTTATTATAAGGGCTGCCGGCTGAAAGTCGGGAGAGGTTCGCCAGCTGTTTCTCACCTCGCTGAAGCCGCATCTGGCAGACCTGCACCAAGCGGACGATAAGCAGGTGGGTAACCTCCTGCATAGATCTCTGCTATAAGTTGGCGGGCATGGAGCCTCCCAGAGGATAGAGCTCATTCTACCGCCATACTGCTGCAGCAGTGGCTGCTTCCAGGGGCGTCCCTATCCAGGAAATCTGCAGGGCTGCTACCTGGAAGTCAGCAAACACCTTCATTACCCATTACCACATCGACCTTGAGTCACGCCGGGATGCTGGTTTTGGGGCCTCGGTTCTCAGTCTCTCTTTCCCAAGTAAGTATTGGGGTGTCGTCTTGCCTCCCTCCTCCCGGAGAACTGCTAGGAGTCTGCCAATGAGTGTGGATGAACAACATATCCATGTCCCTAGAAACAGGTTACTCACCTGTAACAGGAGTTCTAGGAATGGTATGTTGTTCATCCTACATTCCGACCTCCCGGCTTGACGCACAACCCTGAGCTTCCAGCGGGCAGATCTGGCGTCATGGGCGGAGCCGAGTTATACCACCGGGTGGGTGGGAGGAGCAAGCTTGAAGACCTTCGGCAAGATTTAAAGCGGCAAGGATACCTGCCAATGAGTGTGGATGAACAACATATACCATTCCTAGAACTCCTGTTACAGGTGAGTAACCTGTATTCCATACCTCCTGTGGACAGAAGAATGGACAAGAGGTATACTCTTTCAGAGCTCGAATCACGAGGTTCTTTCCCAGCAATGCAGCCATGTTGGGGTAGTGCCGGCTGCTGCCTGTGATAAGGCAAATATTCCCTTGGCTTCACACCCCCCAGATAAGGACTCCAGGAGGATTGATGCCATGGCAAAAAAACAGTACATGGCAGCATCTTTGGGACTCAGGCAGGCTAACTATATGGCCTACACAACTAGATACCAGAAGTCCAGGTGGGACACTGTGATGGCTCTAGCTAAACAGGTCCCTGACCAGCTTGCCAAGGAGCTGGAGCACGTGGCTGCGGATGGATTGAGGCATCCAAGGTGCAATTTCATGCTGCTGTGGACTTCAATGATGTTTCATCTAGAGTCATGGCTACATCTGTGGCCCTTCGGAGGATGACTTGACTCAGATGTACTAGCCTGTCATAGGATACCCAGGCTAAGGCCATGGATTTTCCTGTTATTAGTAATTCTCTGTTTGGGGAGCAGACAGAGAACTGCATGAAAAAGATGGACCAGTACAGAACCACCTACAGGAGTGCTCAGGCCAAGGAAAGGCAAGCCACTCCTCAGAGGCAGCATTCCAGGGGCAGGGGCAGGCCCTTTCATAGGCCTTTTTACCAAGCCCAGGCCTCCTCTTCTGCTTTTGCTCAGAGGGGGTTCTTTAGAGGGAGAGGCAGATGGGGTATGAGCAGGCCTGCTTCTGCCCCTCAGCCTAAAGCCCCTGCCAAACAGACACCCTGATGGGTCTGCCCGGGCCGATTTTCCACTACCGGTAAGGGGCAGGCTGGCTTACTTTGTCCAGGACTGGAAGTCTTTAACATAGAAACTTAGACTTTGACGGCAGATAAGGACCGCTTGGCCCATCTACTTTGCCCATTTCCCTACCTACAGCATTGGCCGCAGATCCTAGTTAACCAACAGCCTGTTTCTTCCTACCCCCCACAAGAATTGCCTTATGTCTGTCCCATGCATTCTTGAATTCTCCACAGTTTTAGACCCTACAACCTCCTCAGGAAGGCTGTTCCATGCATCCACTACCCTCTCTGTGAAATAAAACTTCCTCCATTACCCTGAACAGCCCCTTCTATCTTTAAATTGTGTCCCTTGTTCTTGCATGTCTCTCTTTCTGAAAGATGCTACCCTCTTGGACTTTGTTGATTCCACTGAGGTACTTAAAAGTTTCTATCATGTCCCCTCTCCCTTCTTTCTTCAAGGGTATACATATTAAGCTCTTTAGTCTATCCTCCCTCGGCTTCTCTTGCAGACCCTGCACCATTTTAGTTGCCGCCCTCTGGACTGCCTCTATCCTGTCTGTCCTTGCGGAGATGGGGTCTCAGAACTGGGCTGCTACTCCAGATGGAGGTCTCACCAACTGTCTGCACGAGGGATAACAACTTCCTGTTTTCTGCTGCTGGTGCCTCTCCTATGCATCCCAATACCCCCAGCCCTCCCTACTGCCTTCTCACATTGCTTGCTAACCTTAAGGTCATCTGATATGATTACCCCCAGGTCCCTTTCCTTTTTTGTTGTTGTTACTACCTCCCCCCCATTGTGTATTCTTCCCCTGGGTTCTTGTTTCCCAGGTGCATTATTTTGCACTTCTTTGCATTGAATCCTAGCTGCCATACTTCTGACCATTCCTCCAACCTTGCCAAGTCCCTTCTCATCCTTTCCATGCCTCCTTGTGTATCAACCCTGTTGCAGATCTTTGTGTCATCTGCAAAGAGGCATACTTTTCTTCCAGTCCCTCTGCAATGTCACTTATAGAAGACATTAAAAAGGACTGGACCCAATACTGAACCCTGCGGTAGCCCACTAGTAACCCCTCTTTCTTCAGAGTGGACTCCATTTACAATTACCTTCTGTGTCCTGTTGTCCAGTCAATGTTTTACCCAGGCTTCCACCCTGGGACCCACTCCCAGGCTGGTTAATTTGACTATTAATCTTTTGTGTGGGACTGTGTCAAATGCCTTGCTAAAGTCTAGGTAGGCCACGTCCACAGCCCCTCTCTGGTCTACTACTTTGGTCGCCCAGTCAAAGAAATCTATTAGCTGACATGACCTTCCCGCTGTGAACCCATGCTGCCTTGGGTCCTGTGTCCCACTGGCCTCTAGGTACTCAACTATTCTTTCCTTCAGAAGTGACTCCATCACTTTCCCTACTACTGAGGTCAAACTGACAGGTCTGTAGTTTCCTGCCTCTGTCTTGGTCCCACTTTTGTGAAGGGGAATCACATCCGCCTTCCTCGAGTCCTCGGGTACCACACCATCCTTCCATGATTTATTAAAAAGAGTAGCCATTGGTTTCACTAGTTCCCCCCTTAATTCTTTTAGAATTCTGGGGTGAATTCCATCAGGCCCCATTGCTTTGTCCACCTTCAGTTTTAGGAGTTCTTGCAGAACCCTTTCTTCTGTGAAAGGACTGGGATCACAGAAGGATCACTGGGGGTCCCCTGTCAACAGTGCGTCTGTTAATTGGATTAGGCACTTCCCCCTCCTCTTTTGTGAATACTGAGCAGAAATATCCGTTCAGTATCCCTGCTTTTTCATTGTCTCCCTCTGCCCACCCACCGTTCATTTTATTCAGCCTCACTATCCCTCCCTTTGTCTTTCTACGCTCGCTGATGTACCTATAAAAGGTTTTATCCCCCTTCTTAACCGAGTTGGCTATCTTTTCCTCAGTTTGGGCCTTTGCTATTCGAACTTCCCTCCCTGCTTCCTTCTGCCTTAACTGGTACAAATGGGTCCTGGAAGTAGTAAGCCAGGGACTGGTTCTCCGCTTCAAAAAATTTCCCAAGATGAGAACCAGATCCTTTCCACCTGCAAATCCTTCAGAGGCCCTTGCCCTAGAGGCAGAGGTTTCTTCCCTCTTGGCTCTCGGAGCCATAGAAAGGGTTCCTACCCTACACAGGGGCAAAGGATTGTACTCCAGGTACTTCCTAACCCCCAAAATAACAGGAGAATGGCGGCCCATCCCTGATCTGAGATATCTAAACAAGCACCTTTTAAAGCCAAAATTCAAAATGGTGACTCTGGGAATAATTCTGCCCTCTCTAAGGCCAGGGGACTGGCTAGCCTCCCTGGACTTCAAGGATGCCTATTTTCACATTCCCATAAGGTGCTGCCACAGAAAGTACCTCAGGTTCGAGTTGCCCTCAGGCCACTATCAATTCAGAGCAATGCCCTTTGGTCTAACATCAGCCCCAAGGGTGTTCACAAAGTGCCTGGCAGTAGTGGTTGCTTTCCTAAGTAGGAAAAAGTTCTCCATTTTTCCATACCTGGACGACTGGCTCATAGTGGGTCAGTCTCCAGACCAAGTCAAGTCACATCTTCAGATAACTCGGCAACTGCTCACTTCTTTAGGATTCCTTCTAAACCTTCCAAAGTCAGTTCTGGAGCCTGTACAGCTCCTCACCTTTATAGGGGTGGAGCTGGATACAGTAAGAGCAAAGGCCTTCCTTCCCCTGGACAGGGCAAGGACACTAATAGAACTAGCCTCTTCTTTCACTCTTCAGGTGTCTCGACCAGCAAGGCACTTCTTGCAGCTCTTGGGCCACATGGCAGCCTCTACAGCAGTGGTCCAGGGGGCAAGATTTCAGATGAGGAACATTCAGTTCCACTTGAGAACCTTCTGGTCCCAGAAAAAGGATTCCCTGACCAAACTAGTCCCAGTGACTCGAACCCTGATCCAGGCTTTGCAGTGGTGGCAGGATCAGGCCAATTTAAGGCAAGGAGTTCCTTTTGTCACTCAGCCTCATTCTCTAATCCACACCACAGACGCCTCCCTGTTGGGCTGGGGAGCCCACTTGGGGGATCTTACCACCCAAGGGCTGTGGTCACCTCAAGAATCTCTACTTCACATCAATCTCGTGGAACTCAGAGCAGTGTTTCTGTCACTACAAGCTTTTTCCAAGTCTGTTCAGAACAAAGTAGTCTTCTTCTTCTGTCCGGGCAGAAGCCGACCTCGGTTTCTACACCAGCCAAACCTGTCCTGGTTCGGCTAGAATTGGTCCCTCCGCTGATTGTGGTGGAGCCACCACCTAAACAGCCTTCGGGAGGGGCTTTTACAAAGGATTCTTGGTCAACTCTGGGACTTCCATGTAGGTTGTCGGTCACCGTTACGCCAGATCGCCCCAGGCATATTGAAGGGGACCTTGGTGGTCGACCGATTTATCTGGATTCCTCAGATACGGATGCTACCTACCTTCAGTCTCACCCGCTGGATGATGAGTCTGTCGACGGAGGAGGGCCCTTCATCGTTTATGAGGATTCTCTGCCGAATCTACGGGGATGCCCCTGGAGCCTGTCCAGAAGAAAGTGGAGTACCCACTTATGGACATCCTAAAAAGAGGGGATACACCCACGAAAGCCTTTCCGGTGGACGAGTCTATTGTTGGCCCGACCTTGAAGCTTTGGCAGCATCCTGCCTCCTGCTCAGTGCCGTCTGCCTGGATGGCCCGCAAGTATGTGGTGCCCATCGGGTCACTTGCGGGGTTCATAGAACACCCCTTGGCCGAGGGGTTGGTGATCGCCTGTGTGTTCAGACGCGCAGGCAGCTCTGCTGACACTGATAGACCTCCAGAAAAGGAGTCCAAAAAGCTGGACCACACTGCCCAGAAGGTTTATGCACCCTCCTCTCTAGGCCTCAGTCAGGCAAGCTCGGCCGTAGTCATGGCACACATCTCTCACGCCCTGTTGGGCTTCCTAGATGAAGTCCTCCCACATCTCCCTGCAGACCAAGATCAAACCGGTCCAAGACCAGGGCCGAGCCATTGCCAAGCAGCTACTTCAGACGGCCTTGGATCTCAGGGACTCCTGTGCCAGGTCGGTGGCAGCTGCGGTCGCCATGCGTCGTAGGGCTTGGCTGAGACTTTCCACTTTTACGGCAGATAGCCAGCACAAACTCACTAATGTTCCTTTCTTGGGTACCGATCTCTTCGGCCCAGGTGTGGATGGTCACCTTCAGCGAATCGAGCAGTTCAGAGCCACCTTGGACTCCACTACTTCTGCACAGAGAGATACCTCTAGTTCTAAGAAACAGAAGAAAAAGCCTTTTCGGCACCATGCTCCTGCGGCCAGGCAGCCCTCCTTTCAGGGTGGGCAACAACAGCAGACACAGTCTTGCTGCTCTCAGCCCAAGTCAGGGCCTCCTGCGGCCCGAAAACCAGAAGGTCGGGGTTCAGGCGGGTCTGGACCCTCTTCCTCCATGCCTGCTCAGTGATGGGATACTGGTTGCCACCCCTACCCCCGTCATGCCAGTTCTGGGTTCTCCCATTGGGAGTCGGTTCTGCCACTTTCTTTCCGCCTGGTCCACTGTAACCACGGACAAGTGGGAAGTGGTCGGCCAGGGTCTGCCTGTGGAATTCAAGCAGTACCCTCCCAGCCGAGCCCGCACCCCACGGGAGGAGAATCAGCCCACACTCACTCGGCTCTGCGAGACGACATAGCCCAGCTCCTCTTCAAGGAGGCAATGGTTCGAGTGGCAGCTCCTCCAGTCAACCCAGGGTTTGTTTCCAGGTACTTCCTGGTCCCGAAGTGGACGGGGTGGCTGGCGCCCCATTCTAGATCTGCATGACCTGAATCAGTATCTCAGGTCACGGAAATTCAAGATGGTAACTCCATCCCAGATCATACCATCCCTGGAGCAAAATATGTGGTTCTGCTCACTGGATCTCCAGGATGCATTCTTTCACGTCCCAATCTGTCCGTCCCACCAGCGATTCCTCCACTTCAGAGCAGAGGGAACCCTGTACGAGTTCTGAGCCATGCCATTTGGCTGGTCATCGGCCCCACGGGTCTTCACCAAATGCATTGCAGTGGCAGCAGTCCATCTCAGGCGTTGAGGGGTCAGAGTGTACCCTAACCTCGACGATTGGCTCTTGGCAGGTTCCACCCAGCAAGAGGTTTAGAGATCCAGGGACCTGGCCCTCCAGACCTGCTCTCAACTTGGCCTCCTGATCATCGAGGTCAAGTTGGAGCTCGTGCCTTCTCAGATGATATGCTTCATCAGGGCAGAGCTCGACTCTTGCTGAGCCAGAGCACGGCTCCCAGCGGGCAGGGCGGAAGTTCTCTCCTCCTTTGCCTAATCATTTCTGGTTGGGCACTTGCGCCCTGACCAGGACTTTCAGCGCCTTCTGGGCTACATGGCGGCCTGCACCACCGTGGTTTGTTGGGCCCCGTGGCAAATGCGCCCCCTGCAATGGGAGCTGGCCGCCCAGTGGACTGAGCGCCTAGGTAATTTCAACTAGCTGATCACTGTAACCCGGAAGATGTGGGACACTCTCCAGTGGTGGACCATCCTAGACTGGTTGCAGGAAGGGATCCCGTTTATCCAAGCCGACAGTTGTCCTCACGACCGATGCGCCTCTCATGGGCTGGGGAGCCCACATGGGGAAGAACAGGGCCCATGGGTTCTGGACCCCCAAGGAATCCCGATGCCATATCAACCTGTTGGAGCTCAGTGCGGTCAGACTGGCGTTATCAGCATTTGCTCAGCAGCTTCGGGGTCAAGAGGTTCAAGTCCAGACAGACAATACTATGAACATGTACTACCTCAACAAGCAGAGCGGCACACACTCCTGGCTGTTATGCAGGGAAGCACTCCACATCTGGACACTCGTGAGCCGACTGGAGGTGGATCTCCTAGCCAACCATGTGGCAGGAGTCTCAAATCAACTGGCGGATGCTGTCAGCCGCATAGGCGAGACATCCCATGAGTGTCTCCATCCAGAGGTAGCTTCCAGACTGTTCTTCCACTGGGGCAAACTAATGGTGGACCTGTTTACCTCCAGGGAGAACACCAAGCTGAGGCTGTTTCATGCCCACCCCCTCAGCAGGGATCGCTGCAGGGGGATGCCTTCTCGAGGCTGTGGACCCTAGGCCTCTTCTTCGCCTTCCCTCCACTTCCCTTGATCCACAAGGTGCTTCTCAAGGTGAGAAGGGACAAAGCGCAGGTGATCCTGGTAGCCCCAGACTGGCCCTGCAAGTTCTGGTATCCAGATCTCCTCAGCCTCAGCAACAGGCTCCCGAGACGTCTTCCAGCACACCAGGACCTATTGGTCAGTCAGGGGACGGTATTCCATCTGGATCTTCAGGTCCCTGCACCTGGCAGCCTGGTACCTGAGTGGCTAGAGTTCCAGGCTGTGGGTCTCTTTGAGGATGTACTCTCAGTAGTGGAAGCATCCAGGAAGGAGTCGCCAGAAAGTGCTGCGCCTTCAGATGGAAAAGGTTTTCCATTTGGTGCCAGGGCAAGGGCCTGTACCCTCTGTCCTGTGGCGAGCATTGTAAACTACCTTTGGTCTTTGTCCAAAGGAGGTCTTCAGTCTTTGACCCTTAAGGTGCACCTGGCAGCCATCTCTGCTTACTGGACACGGGCCGGTCAGCAGACTGCACAGGAGAAGGTGGTCAGGCGCTTTTTCCAAGGCCTCGATCACATATCCCCTCCGGTGCATGAGACTCTACCTCTGTGGAATTTACTGCTGGTTTTGGTAAAGCTCATGGGCAAGCCATTCGAACCAATGCACAAGTGTGAGATGTCACACTTGTCGTGAAAGATGGCCTTCCTGGTGGCTGTCATGTCAGCTAGAAGGATTGGGGAGCTCCAGGCGCTCTCGGTGGAGTCTCCTTACCTGGTCTTCCACAGGGACAAGGTTGTCCTGCGCCCCCAACCGAAATTCCTCCTGAAGGTGGTGGTTTCAGAGTGTCACCTTAATCAGGTGTTGACTTTGCCTGTGTTCTACCCGAACTACACCTTGGATGCAGAGTACAGGCTCCATAGTCTGGACCTGAGTCGTGCTCTCTCCTATTATAAGGAGAGGACGGCGGAAGTTCGGGAAAAGGTTCACCAGCTGTTTGTCACCTACACTGAATCCGCACCTGGCAGGCCTGCAGCAAAGTGGACGATTGGCAGATGGATTACATCATGCATAGATCTTATCTGTGTCAATCTTCACCATTCATCACAGATGGGTACTGGCCGGAGATCAGGACCCCGCGGGAGCCTTTTTTTTATTTTTTATTTTTTCAAAAAGGATAGGCGGAGTCGATGCAGCATCGGCTGCCCTCCGAACCGGCGTACTACATGGCGCTCGAGGATTAGCTGTTAAGCTGTGTCGACTCCGCCTGCCTACCAGTTCTTCGTCTCCCGCCGTCGAGGTCGCCTCATGGGAAGCCAGCTGAAGAAATTTTCAAACTTTTAGGCCTTAACCTTTTGTTGTCGACAGTCCGTCGGTTCCTGCTAGTTCTAGTCTGCCCTACTCGACGTCGCTGGTAAGATCTTTCCATTTATTTTACAGTACAAGTGACGTCGAGTCTGTTTTTGGTGTTTTTTTTTCGTAGGTCTTGTCGCGGTTGGAGGGCAGTTACGTCTAAGGTGGGGCGGCCCGCCATGCGTCGGTGCCCATCATGCCGCAAAGTACTCCGTTACCGACCAGCATGACCGGTGTCTCTCGTGTTCTTGGCCCGCTTCACGACATGGACTCGTCGGCGACGATGCTTCTCCATGGACCGCCGGCGTCCTCGAACAGCAGCATTTAAAGTAGAAGCGAGCTCCGCCCGACTTTCGGGGCAGGATTACTTTCTCGTCGGGCCAAGCCACGCCTCTCGGCCTTTCCTCCGGGGAACCCTCCGGTTCTCCTGCAGACTGAGGAGGGAGGGAGCCGCCTCTTGTAGCCCAGCCTTGGCTGAAGCTTCTTCCGGGCGCGCAGGAGGCCCGCCCCACTTCCTCCCGGGAGCGGGCGGGTGGCGCTTATGCAGTCACCTCCTTCGGGGTGAAGGCTCCCCGTCGCCTTCATGTCCGGAAGGCCTGGTCCACGCCGTCTCGACGCCGTTGCTCAGTGCCGCTGGGCCTTCGGTCGCTGTCATGTGCCAGGCCCTGTCGGCGCTGATGGCGGGCCCCCCATCTCTCGATGTCAGGCCTTGTCGGGCGCCATTCGCTGTGCCGAGCACTGCTTGCGCCGTGACCTGGATTCGGGCGCGTCAGCCATGGCACCGAGGTTGACAGCGCCTGGGCCTTCAGAGTCGTCTGCAGCCGCTCGCACTGGTGTTTCAAAAAGGCCAAGGCGCCGAGGGGTCTGGCGGTGCTCATGTTCGGCACCGAGTCCGCCTCGGGAGTCGCGGGCGCTGTTTCGTCTCAGTGCCGCCACTGGGCCGACGGCCTGGTGGTGTCATCGCACCGAGGCTGTTTCTGGGGCTTCTCTCGGCGCCTGCCTCTGTTCCTGTTTCTGCCCCTGGTGCCAGTGGACTTGACGGTGCCACAGCTGGCCCTAGTTCAGGACCTTTGGCCCGTGCTGCCCTGCCACCTTCTGCCAGCGCCGCTAGCGGGGCTGTGGAGGGTGCAGGTGCCACCTTGGCCACTGCTTTGACTTCTGGGCCCTTTGGGAAGGTCGTCTTCCCTCGCCCTCCTACTGTTTGGCTTAGGGCCTCAGACTCTACCTCTTCAGAGTCAGAGTCAGGCTCGGAGTCGAACGGGCAGTCACACCCTTCGAGGTTGTCTGCAGAGGAGGACGAGCCGGTGGTCTCCACGACGGGTCTCAGTCAGCCCCCTAGTGAGGTGCGTCTGGTTCCCCCACGAGGTTAGGGTCAGTGGTACTGACTAGCAGGCTGTGATGCGTGCCACCATTGCCATGCAGCCTGGCCTTTGGGGGGTTCCTTGACCCCTCGGCGGTGGTACCCCCTCCGGTGGTGTGTCTCGATCGCCCACTTCTGGGGCCTGTCGAAGCCCACGGGAGGGGAGGGTGCTGCTCCCTGGGTCTCCCCTTGGGGCAGCCCAGGTTGCCAGCTTCCTAGGCTGGCCCTTTGAGACTAGGACCCTCTCAGACTCGAGGGTGGGGTCGTGGCGTCGGCCTTTCTCTGGGACCCACCCGGCCCTGGGCCGAAGCCAAGTGTGGACTTCGCCCTTCCCCTTCTGGTTCCTTAAGGGGTCCCATTCTTGGAGGCAGGGACCGTCCTTCTGGATCTATATGGCCCGGTCGCCTCACTTGGGGGAATCTTTTGGGCGCAGCCTAGGCAGTACCAGCGTGGTTGTACAGCTATCGACTGCGAGTCTTCCAGGCCGCTCCGGGGGTCCTTAGTCCCTCCCTAGCCCTGGCAGAGGTCAGCCGACTTCCTCTCTCGGCTCTGCCCTCCCTCTGCCGCCTTCTCCAGCGTTCCCAGGTATTCTTGGTCTGCGGCCCTCTCACCTGGGAACAGTTGAGAGCGGTGGCTGCTCGGTTCCCTGCCTACGTTAGGGCCATGGACAGCCAGGTTTTTCAACCTTCCCCCGAGCAGCCCCTCTCGGAACGCATGGTGACCTCCAGCTCCTCATCCCCCTTTTCAGGGGGAGAGGAACCGTCTGTACATATCTCTCTTGCCGCTGATCTCTCCGAGTATCAGCGTTTCCTCGTGAGGATGATGGAGGACCTTCACCTCTCTCCCCTGCCCATGAGCAATCCTGAGTGGCGCCACGCCTTTCTGGGGCGATTCCGGTCTGGCCACCCTTGTGGTGCCGCCTCTGGCCTGCTCCTCTCGGGAGGTGTCCAGCATTTCTGGCAGAGGCCCTTCTCCGGAGTTCCTGCTCCTAGGGACCTCAGCCAGAGGTATTGCACTCCCCGGAGTCTCCAGGTTCTATGCCTCATCCGCAGTCCGACTGATGCACCTGACACTCTCTGACGGCCGCCCACCGTGACCGGCCCCCAGATCAGGACTCTTGGATTTTGATTTCTGGGAGGAGGACTTTCATCTGCACGGTTACTTCTCTCCATCTCTGCTCATCAGGCCCACTATGCGCCTACAACAGGTTCTTGTGGTCAGCGCTAGGTCAGATCCAGCCGCCTTGCCTGACTCTGAGCAAACCAGGCAAGCCATCGCACTCTCTGCACGTGGCCTGGGCTAGCAAGGCACCAAGCAAGGGCATCTTCACGGCCAATGAGGGTAACTCACCAGGGTCGTGGGACAGCGATCTGCACCAGAGATCGCGTAGCTTCGCCTTTCCCGTTGTCACCTCTGGCCCGGTGAGGGTGATTTGCTCGGCTCACAAGGGAACCTATCTCTTTTCCTGTAAGGCGAGACTGCGTTTGTCAGGGCAACTTTCTTCCCCTTCCGGGGGGACCCCGTCTCATTCTCCTCACTCTCGGGCCTCTCCAGGCCCAGAAGGTTCCCTCCCCCACCCTTAGTGTGTCACCCACTGAGGGCTCAGGGACCCTGTCCCTTAGGGTACATTGAATCAACCCCCTTCGGGGGGGGGGGGCTGGGTACTCACCATCATGGCCAGATGGTGAAGATTGGCACAGATAGATATAGAAATACGACCTACATAATTATGATCTTTCTGTGTATCTTCACCATTCATCTCAATCCGCCCACCATCCCCTGGGGCCTCAGTCTCTGGGTCCGCTTCCCTCTGTGCCTCCCTCTCTTTAGAGCAGGGTAAAAGTAGGCACACACAGGTGTAAATTTTTCCTTAAAGGGTACAGCTTGTGGCGCCTTCACTGCATATCTCCACCCCAACAGGGTGGGAGTTGGTGGTTGCCCTCCTCCTGTTATCCAACTGTTTCAAAAAAAAAAAAGAATTCCCTTCTTTTCACCAAATATCTTTACAGAGAGAGTACTAATCCCTGTACCCTGTCCTTCTCCAGTATAGCCAAGACTGCTTTTGGGGTATTGCCACATATTCTGTGCCTTGAATTTTAGCAAGCAAGCTCTGCTACTCCTTGCAGTTCTTATACAGTCTGGTGACGGACAAGGGTCCTGGATCCTTGTTACCTCTCACTCTCTCCTAAATTTTCTCCCCTCCCTTTCCTCCCTTCTTCCGCTTCCAGAGATTGGGGCCCCTACCCAATCCCCTTAGTCTCATCTCTTCTATGCTGTCCTCTCAGTCGTTATTTCTCCTTTTAGTTCAGTTTTTCTCTTCCTTTTTCTGTCCCTTGGACTCTTTTGTCCCACCCTCCATCCCTTCTTCTTACCTCTCCGGCGACTCAGAACTGGTAGGCAGGCGGACTTGACACAGCTTAACGGCTAATCCTCGAGCACCACGTGAAATCGTGGCCTGAGGCGAGCGCCCGATGCTGCGTCGACTCCGCTTATCCTTTTGGAAAAAAAAAAAGGCTCCCGTGGGGTCCTGATCTCCGGCCAGTACCCATCTGTGATGAATGGTGAAGATGCACAGAAAGATCATAATTACGGTAGGTACGTAATTTCTATATCTCTGCTATAGGTTGGTGGGTAGGGAGCCTTCTGTAGGGCTAAAGACTCATTCCACCTGCCATACCGCTGTGTCGGTGGCTGCTTCCAGGGAATCCCTATCCAGGAAATCTGCAGGGCTGTTTCCTGGAAGACAGCAAACACCTTCATCACCCATTACCACATCCGCCTTGGGTCACGCTGGGACTAGTTTTGGGGCCTCAGTTTTCCAGTCTCTGTTCCCTAAGTAGGGGGTGTGCGCCTTGCCTCCCTTCTCTCGGAGAACTGCTAGGACTCTGCCAACAAGTGTGGATAAGAACAACATATCCACGATCCTAGAAAAACAGGTTACTCATCTGTAACAGTAGATCTTACTTCGAGAGGGCTCTTGCAGTAGGTATTCACAGATAAGCATCAGGACCCCACGGAAAAACTTCTACCTGGCAGTCTCTGGCGGGGGACCGCCCCCACATCAGATGACCGGTGTCAGATGACGTCCGTGTAAAGGGGCAGTCCCCCATGCCTGCCTTCCAGTTCTTTCCCGCTGTCGGCTTGTGAAAGTTCCTCGCGGTAGAACAGCGCTCATCAGCACCTTTCATCGGCATAAAGTTTCGACTTTTCAGCTAATTATTTTGATTTTGTAGATTTTTTCCAAAACCATCTGCTGGGTATGTCGTCCCTGACGCCCTCCGAATCGCATAAAAACAAGTGCGACCCGTGTGGTTCACAGCTTCCACACAAGGATGAGCACTCCTTGTGCCTATTCTACCTAGGCCTGGACCACCATGTGGAGGACTGTCAGCACTGCCAAAAATTCAACTCCACTACCTGCAGACGAAGGCAGCAGTCCCTAGAAGCCCATCTCCTGAAATAGAAAATGGCATCCATGGAGAAGGAGTTGAAAAAACTTCGGCAGGCGTCAACCTCCCCAGAAGGCCATTAAAAGAAACCTGAGAAGGAGAAGCAGTGGGGCCGGGATTCTTCGTCCACAGCAGCCGCGACTTCGGCTGGAGTCGTGGTGGCTACCAAGAAGGCGTTGCTCCTCCCGTCTGGCTTGCGCTCAGGCCCCTCAGGAATCTCCAAGGTAAAGGAGGCTTCCACTCCCGCCAAGGCCGCTCCTCCATCACGGCCTTCTGGTCTGAGCGGGTCCAGTGCACGGACAGGGCTGATAAGCTGCTCACTGCCTCAGGTGAACACCCAGTCCGCCACCCTTTCGCCAAGGCCGCCCCTCCTTCACGGCCTTCCACTGACAGAGAGTCCGATAAGTCAGATGCTGGCTCACTTGACGTCCACCCGGACGCTGTTGATAAGTCTGCCGTCAGCCCCTCCGACGACCGCCCAGCAGATCTGCCTGCGTCAGACCCAGTCGTCACGCTTGACGCCCCAGGTTCCCCGCAGCGGATAGACCCGTTGCCCTCTGAGGTCCCCGCATCCCCTCTGGCTCCCCCCCGGGGATTCTGATCCTCTTTCCCCAGTCGAGACCGAGGACCTAGGGACGCTGCCATCAGAGGTGCCCCCCCCCATGCCAGACCCGATGCCAGTCTCCAGCATACCTCTGCCTGATGAAAAGGACCTGCTCTTCCGCCAGGACTGTCAGATCCTCCAGGAGGTCTCCCCACGCTGGGCCCGACACCCTCCGAACCAATGATCCCACCGTCTGGTCTGCCAGCAGGGCCTACACCAGGACCTTCTGCTCCGTCAGAGCCCCTAGTGCCAGGGTACCCGACACCGCAGTATCCGACACTGCAGTACCCGATGCCTCAGTGCCTGTGCCAGGTTTTCCGCCGTCGGGTTACTGATACTCCTATTATGGGTACCACAACTACCCGTACCCGAGCCCCCCTACTCCTCCTCCGCCGCTGCCACCTCCGTATCTCTTTGACCTGGGTCTCAACCATTCTTCTTTGAAGGTCCACATGGCAGCAATTTCAGCCTACCATGTTTCTTTTGGAGACCGGACTTTCGCTCAGTTGGAAGTCTCTAAGACTTTCCTCAAAGGGGTTCTCCATTTGAGACACCCCCCATCCGCATTCCTGCTCCATCTTGGGATCTGAATTTTGTTCTCAAGAAGCTTACTCTGCCTCCTTTCGAACCGGCAGCCTCAGCAGACTTGAAGTTCCTCTCTTGGAAGACTCTCTTCCTAGTGGCCATTACTTCAGCTTGGCGAATTTCCAAGCTTCAGGCCCTGATGTGCAAAATCCCATGTTTGATTCACAAGAAATGTGTGGCTCTGCGCACCAACCCTAAGTTTCTTCCTAAGGTGGTAGCGGAATCACGCTGAATCAATCCATTGAGCTACCTGCTTTCTTTACGCAGCACTCCAATCAAGAGGAGTACCTCTTGCATACTTTGGTTGTTCATAGAATTTTGAGATACTATACTACTAGGGCTAAGGATCTCAGGAAATCGGATCAACTTTTTGTCTCTTTTGCTCACAGAAGAGAGGGCAGTGCAGTTTCCAGGCAATGCCTATCTAAATGTTTGGCTCATTGTATCACCTTCTGTTATGACAAGTACCACAAGACCCTGCCGGGTCAAGTCAGAGGTCACTCCACCAGAGTGGTAGCCGCCTCTGCAGCGTGTTTCAAGAATGTGTCAGCGGAAGACATCTGCATAGCTGCGACTTGGACTTCTGTCCATACCTTTACGAAACACTACAGTTTGGATATTGCCTGTCGCTGTAGAACAGGCTTCAGGTTGGCTGTACTCCAAGGTCTTCTTTCATAAGACCCTTTCAGCCGGAGGTTCCATTTGTTGGATAGTTTTCCTCCTCCGGTGGTTTTCCTTTTTCCAGACTGCTTGGGATTCAGTCCTATATGTATTACCTACTGCAAGAGCCCTCTCAGTAAGATGGTGATTAATGAAACTTACCGTAACAGTAGATCTTCAAGAGAGGCTCTTGCAGTAGGTAATGCCTTCCCACCCTCCATCCCCCCTTAGCTTTTCAGCTCCTTTTCCAGGAAAGGAAATATTCACTTCTCTATTGTTTTGCCTTTTTTGGCCTTTGGCGGGAAAGAACTGGAAGGCAGGCGTGGGGGACCGCCCCTTTATACTGACGTTGCATGAGGTCAGTCATCTGACGTGGGGGCAGTCCCCCGCCAGAGACTGCTAGCTAGAAATTTTTCCATGGGGTCCTGACGCCTGCTGGGTCAGTCCTATATGTAATTACCTACTGCAAGAGCCTCTCTCGAAGATCTACTATTATGGTAAGTTCTTACGTAACTGTACTTTCCTTGTTGCTCGGGAGACCCTGCCTAGCTCCCGGTGGACTTTCTAATAGTTATTAAAAGAAGCACCCTGTTTTAGATATATATAGAACATGCACACCAGAGTGATCTTTGTTGTTGTTTCTTTTGGGGAAGCAAGAATCTGACAGTCGTTAGTGTTTTTGTTTTGTTTTTTTCCCCCTTCTTTCTCTCTCTTTCTGTTTGTTTTTCAGAGAGCCTGGGACTTTGAGTGTTGGAAGCACCATGTTGCCATTTACGGAGTAATGACAGATTTTGCGGTCGGGCCAAAGTAGCACTTTAATTCACTACTGGAAATGTTATTAGGTTTTTTTTCCAAGGTGGAGTTAAATTGTTGGACTACTACTTTAAATAGTACTGAGGCAGGAGGAGCCAAGAGTTTCAGGAGACGTAATGGTTTGTGGACCGTGGGAACCGAGGCGACCAACACTAACAAAAGACTCATATGGGGGCCTGACAGGTGAGGCAAGTGTAAGTAGTTACGGCGGGGAGTACTTTAGAACAGTGTTGAGCCTCCCAGGTGGGTATTTCCCACTCTTTGAAGAGTTCCTGAATTTTATTTGGAAATCACGGTCAAAAAGCTGAGCCAGCCTGGCTATTTGGCATGCGCTTATGCATATCTAGGGATATTCATATGCATAACTGGGTGGTCAGTGTAACGGCTCCGCATTTCAGCCGTGATCTGAAAAACCTCTAGCCATCATTTTTGATTTCCACTTTCCCCAGTACAGTATTTTTTTTAATCTTAATTTTTTTTATCTCTTATCATGAGCATGACGGTAGATCATAGTACATACAGCACACAGACCATAAAAACAAATAGACTTCACCACTGAGAAATTATTCTCTGAAATACAGTATAAGTATGCATGTGCCATTTAGTGGTACAGTATTCAGGGGAAACTGTATAATATTACTATATTGAGTCCTGTTAGATGCAGTTTATGGTAGTCCATGAGCCGCATGGCAATAATCAATTGAAAAAGGATTGTCCAGCAATTCCAGTCCAAATAGTCCAGCAATCCCATTAAAGGGATCAAATGGTACCATGTCTAATGCTAGATGAAATATCCCAATTAGGTATATGCAGCATAGGGTTTTACAACTTCTATTAGAGAAGCTTACAACATAATAAGTTGCCTCTCATAGTCCCTTTACCTAAAAAGTTACAGAACTACGACTTAATTTTATATTGAACAGCAACCCGTCGCAGTGAACAGATCAACAATGAAAAATAAGAGGACAGTTTACGTACATGACCCAAACACTATATAAACTTAGGGTTTGCTCTCCCTTCACAGTAGAACAAAGCAAAATAACCATTGGGGAGCAGAGACATGCTGGCTACTATTTTAGTTAGAAAGACCATACTTGGCAATGATTTTTAGTCCCAGAATCTTTTGAAAAAATGAGGTAGAGGTTAGAATCTCCTCTTCATCTTCTGAGTCGTCTGCTTGAGTCCGCCACTCCATAACTCTACGATCAGCCCATTTACCTGCTTCAGCGGGGTCAGAAAAGATGTATGTTTTACTCTGGAAAGCAGTCCAGAGGCGGGCAGGGGAAATCATGGTGTGCGGTACCTCAAGCTCCTGAAGCTGCCAATTGACTCCATTGAAACGTTTCCTACGCTGCTTTGTGGCATAGCTAATATCGGGGAAGAAATATATTTGCACATTATCCTGGAACATAGGAGCAGCGCGCCTTGTGTATTTCAGAATTTTGTCTCGTTCTCCCACTCCCGAAGTGAGCAGCATAAGCGTGTGAGACTCTTCCAGATTTGCGGCCCGACCACGCGGGGTAATTCTGTAGGACTTTTGGATCTCCCACGTTTCCTTGGCCCCTTCAGGAAACAATTTCTCCAAAAGCCACTCTCTGACAAACATTAAAGGATTGTCTCCCTCTGTTCCTTTGGGTAAATCAACAATCCAAATATTGGCAGCCCTGGACTGGTTCTCAAGCATCTCAAGTCATGCTCGGAGATGTTGGTTTTCCTTCACCATCAGTGCTGTAGCTCCTGTGGAGGCATCTGCTTGCTTTTTAACCTCTTTCATGTCCCCTTTTAAACCATCAGCAGCATTCTCTAATAGCATGACTCTGCCATTGAAATCATCAACTTTAGAATTCAAAGCTGTCACTGATTGTATCAACTTCTGTAATTTATGTCCCAACGTGTCTATAGTTTCTCCACAACCTGATGCCTCTCCGGGCTGCGTGGTGTTCTCCAGGCGCAAGGCCCCAACCTTTCCTTTTTCCACTGCCTCCGGTCTGTCTCTCCTTCTTAGGATTACTCATTTTGGCTATTTTGGGGTCAATCTGTCCAATTGACCAGTCAGAATTTAGAAATAAAGCCTCTAAAATGTAGATTAGGGCTAATGAAAGGCAGGCTCACAGAGAGCTCTCAAACTGCTGCATGTTACTCGGCTCCACAGCAACCCGCCCCCACAGTGTTTTTTGTTTGTTTGTTTTTATACTTACTTTACAGAGGAAGTATGCAGCATGACACCACATAAAGAATATCTTACATTCAGATTTGAAGAAGTGCATCATATATTGTCGCTTTAGCATTAATTACAATGATGATAATAGGCCTCTCTAGGGCCAATTCTGTTTTTACAAATAGCACAA
Source organism: Neoceratodus forsteri (assembly GCA_016271365.2). Lineage (NCBI taxonomy): Eukaryota > Metazoa > Chordata > Ceratodontiformes > Ceratodontidae > Neoceratodus > Neoceratodus forsteri. Next base: position 34,577,201 of record CM028133.1, on the reverse strand, counting down.
AAGAAGGAAACTACCTCCTAGGGTCAAGTCTGGGTAACCTTAACCCAATAATAAGAAAACTATTCCCGACTTCAGTTTCTAACTTGTTATCTCAGGGACAGGCCTTTTAGCCTAAGAAGTGGCTACTCAGGTTTTTGTACTTATTCTGATCCATAAGCCCTCTTAAGATATTGTTTCTGGTACCTCTGCTTTTTGGAAGTTAATCTTGTTGCAAATCCCAGCTGGACCATCTAGCTACAAATGCTTCACTTCTATTTTGGAGTTGAAATGTTAATTCTTCCATTTTCTGAATATTTAATATAAGGTCTCTCTATTTCTTCAAGGTAGGTGGAAAGCCACTTACGTGTTATGGTTTTGTTATAGGCCGTGGTACAGATGTACTACAGATATAGTGAGAAAGTACCTCTGATCCCCATCATAGGCAGGCCAAATACCAAATGACAGAGGGAAAAGGATTCTTCTATCTGAAACAATTTTCTTAGCTGTGCTTGAACCTGCCTCCGAAAGTCATCCAATAAAGGGCAAAAATAAAATATATGAGCCAGAGTAGCTCTCTGTTCCCCACGTAGTTTCCAAGAAGCTGGGGACACAGCTGGGTCCCATTTCGTCACCCTATCAGGGGTAAAAAAAAAAAACCAGACTTCTACCCTCCAAGAGAATTCCTGCCATAATGGGGAGGAAGTCGCTTTGGCGGAGTTGCCCCAGATCCTAGTCCAGTCTAAAGGTGAGAGGTGGATTTCCCCTTCTCCTTCCCATTTTGTGACAGTATACTGGCTTGTATTAGCTTCATGCGCATTTAAGAACTGGTATAACTTGGTAATAGTTGGTTTGGAGGCAGTTAGAGACAGGAGGTCCTCAAGGATTATATGACCAGTGGGATCTGTGGGGTTTTGCACCATAATCCTTAATTTTCTTTGGATATATGTAGATATCTGCAAATACTGCCACTTGTCTGGCTTGGCCCATCCAAACTTTTGGGTACGTTCCTCAAAAGGGAACAAAAGTGTCCCCTCATGGTCTGCTTAGGGTATCTAAATCCCTTCACCACCTGGCGTCTGTACCAAGGATCCATACCACCAGGTGTAAAACCTGGGGCATGTATCAACCAGCAGTACTGCCAAATATCCTTTCTAACATTAGGGTATTTACAAAACATGTCCCGAGCTATTAGGATAGTCTGTATTGCTCTATAATCTTTTACTGTTGGGTGTCTCTGTGTAGATGGCTGGTAGAGACAGAAGGATGGTGCATCTTCCTGTAGAAGAGTGGTCTCTATGTCTTGCCAGTGTGTCCATGTAGGAGTGTGTGTCCAAAGGAGTGCATACGTCTCCTGGGCGGCAAGCCAGTATTCCAATATATCTGGTACTGCCTGTCCACCTACTTTCTTTCTTGCTATTAAAAGAGTTCAACGTAGTTTAGGTTTCTGGTTAGCCCAGACAAACCTGAATAACTTCCTTTGAAGGTCGTTAAACCATTTTTGAGATAAGGCAACAGGGACACATTGGAACAAGTATAAAGTCCTAGGTAATATATTCATTTTTACTGTTTGGATTCTGGCGTACATAGGAAAAGGGAGTCGTAACCATTTTTTAATGTCTATTTCTATTTGTGTTACAATTGGTTTATAATTATCTAGGTATAAATAGTTAATGTCGGCCCTTAAAGTGACTCCTAGATACTTGAGATTATACAGATCCCATATCATCTTATATTTTATCTGTAAGGCTAGAGGGGGTGTAATTTATTTTTAAAATCTGTCTTTGTAGTATTACGTGTGTACCCTGACATTAAAGAATATTCCTTTATAATGTCCATTACTCTGGGCAGGGAAGTGGCTGGGGAAGTCCGATATAAAAGGACATCATCCGCATAGAGTGCAGTTTTATGGGTAATCCCTGATAGTTGTACACCCTTTATATTCTGGTCTGTTGTAATCCTTTGGGCCAGGGGATCAGTGTACAAGGAAAACAACAATGGGAACAGAGGGCACCCCTGCTGTGTGCCACGCCCCAAGGTAATCCCTTTAGAGACCATTCCATTAGTTCGGATATATGCTTGTGGGTCTGTATATAACCTGGCTATTATAGCTATAAAGTTTTTTGAGAACCCAAACCCAGCGAGTATCTCATATAGAAATTTCCAATTTACTTGGTCAAATTTTTTCCTCATCTAGGCTGAGTACTGAAGCTCCCTCTTTAGTCTTAGTCAGATTATCTGTAATATGTATTGTTCTACGGGTATTATCCGCAGCTTGTCTATTAGGGATAAATCCTGTCTGATCTCTGTGGATCAGATTTGGTATGATGGATTGAAGTAGTCTGGCTAATATGGATGTAAACAATTTGTAATTGGCATTCAGGACTGAGATTGGTCTGTAGGATGAGCAGACTGTTGTCTTTGCTGGGCTTGGGTACTATGGATATAACCGCCTGCCTCCAGGAAGGGGCAAGACAGTTCCCTTCCTAAACATCTCCTGATAGGCCAGTCTCAGTAATGGGATAACCGTCTGGCAAAATTTCTTGTAGAACTCCGTAGGGAGTCCGTCATTACCAGGGGATTTGCAGGTCTTTCCCTCTGCTATTGCTCTGCTGATTTCTTCCACAGTGATGGGGCAAAAAGCTGGGAGTTCGAAGTCTGAGCCATCTGTGGTAGTCTTAGACCGCTCAAGAGAGTTTGGGTTTTCCCTGGATCTGGATCTGTTCGTGGAGCATAGAGCCGCTGATAATACTCCATAAAGGTTTCTGATATTTTGGATAAGGTAGTAGCTTTTTGCTTGGTATGGGGATGAATAATATGGGTAATCTGAACTTGGGCTCACCTGGCCCCAAGTCTAATGGCCAGTAGCCCCAGGGACCAGGGCTCCCCTCATAATATTTTTGCTTCAAAAAATGTAGTTGTTTTTTTTTTACCCTTGGGTCCAACGAGTTATTTAATTGTATTTTCAGGGTTTTAAATAATTGATTAGCAGTTTTTTCCTGGGACAATACTAACTGTACAGAAAGTATTTATATAGGTTTTCTAGAACTGTTATGTTTGTTAAACACAATGAGGCAAGTGCTATGCATTTTTACAATGTTTTAGCACTTTTATGAGCAAAACACTAATCAATTTTTTGAGTTAAATAAAACCCTGATTTTCAATTTCTTAAGTTCCTTACTCCTCTCCCTATCCAGCCTAATTTTTTGTTCTTCTAGGATTTTTATTTGTATTTGCCATTGTTTCTGTTGCTCTGCTCTTTGTCTTTTTCTGGCCGTAGCAGTTGCAATTGGCTTGTCTCGGACCACTGCTTTAATTTAATCTGAGCTGGCAGTATAGCCTAGAGGTTAGAGGAATGAGGTGTGAACGAGCTTGGTACATCCAGCAGACCAGACCTTGGTTTGATTCTCACAACCTCCACTTGCATACTGTGTGACTCTGAGCAAGTCACTTAACCACCCAGTGCTTCCAGGTCGCCCCTGAAAACAGGCAGTTGTGCCTAGTGGGCCTTACCCGGTTACCAAAGACTAAAATAAAAAAAAAAAAAAAAAAAATTGTGTCCCATAAAATCCCCTTACTTACTCTACAAGCTTCGTTCTCCTGCATAGTCTGAGTCATTCGCTGTGAGATCTGATCCAGGACCTCAGGATCATTAAGAAGTGACAGGTTTAATCTCCAAAAAGTGGACCGTTGTGGCATGGATAGGTCAGTTGTCAGGGTTAGGGGGGAATGATCTGATAATCCGAGAGTACCTATCTCACATCCTTGTGCCCATCCCAGGGAGTCCCTGGACAGGAAAAAATAGTTTAGAGTATATTTGATAAGTAGCGGAATAATGGGTAAAGCTCTTTCTCTGACCTTCTAAAAAAGTCCAGGCACCCTGTAGTCCTAACCTTGTTAAAAGTTCCTGTAGAATTATGTCTAGTCGGGAGGAGTTGGGAGAGCTTGTCTCCTTTTCAAGAGCCACGGCCTTCATTTGCGCTTGTGGCTGTGTGGGGCTGCAACTTCTGTCCTGTGGGAGCACTCGATATCGGGAGCCATCCAACGTTGTTTGCATCTTATTGGTCTGATTTTTTGATGCTTTATGTTCTCCTCTCTCTTTTGGTGGCATTTTGGAGTGTTGTACTGCTTGATTGTCTGGAGAAAGAGGTTTTTATTAGTTAGCCTGTGGAGGAGCGCGGTCCTTAAGCTTTAGCCCATACCGTGGCGGAATTGGAAGTCCCCAGTACAGTATTAATGTCTGTTTTAAAAAAGACGTGTTTCGCTGAATGGGATCATGGGTGGTTGCACACGAACTGCTACGGCAGTTGGCGGTTTGCGGTTTTGTCAGGGAAAAGAAGATGACGGTTTGGAGGTTTTCCTTGCGGGGGTCGTACTGAATTTCTGAGATGCAGCTGGCTGGCACCTTTTCCCGTGGGTTATGCCAGGATTTACCATGGGTAAAATGTGCCAGTCAGCCAATCAGATTAAAAATGTATCAGACCTCATTGTATAATTTAATTTTCTAGGATCATGGATATGTTGTTCTATTCACACTTTCTGGCATATCTGCCTTCTGCTTTAAGAGTGTTGGAATGTCTTAATGCTGGCTCCTCCCACCCACCCGGGTGATAGAACCCTTGACTCCGCCCCATGGCGCCAGATCTTCCTTTCTGCTGGAAGGTTCAGGTTCCCTCCTTAGCGCTCCCATGTGTAGTAGGCCCTGGCTTTAGAATCTTTGGATTAGCTTCCAAAACTAACTTTAAAACTCATTCGAGTTTTTGTCTTCGTCCTCTTCCCTTGCTACCGCGATGGAAGACAAATCGGTTCTTGGATTTTGCTGGTACCCCTGTGGGCAGAAGATGTCTCGCACTGTCCCTCGCGCCGCGTGTGTTTACTGCCTGGGACGCAACCACAATCCCCAGGCCTGCGATCTCTGTCAGTTCTTTTCTCCATTGGTGCTTGAAAACTGTGCTGCCTGACTTCAGCTGGGGTGCCCTGAAAAACGTTACCCGCCAGTCAAATCAAAGGATGCTCGTTTGGTGGCCTCCACGGCCGGGGGGTCCGCCAAGCAGCTGGAACAACTCGAGGCCTTAGAGGAGGAGGCGGCCCAGGCCGCGGCTAGTCAATCTTCGGCTTCGACCTTCATTCTGCTCCAACTGGTCTCTTTATATTCGGTTTCCTTCAAGGAGTTGTGCCAGTCTCTCTCGACTAAGGGAGAAGGCTCTTTTGTGTCGCGCGTTTCGCGCTCTCGCAAGAAGTTGAAGAAGGAAAAATCTCTACATCGGCGCTCTTGGGACCGGGAGCAGTCTCGCTTCCATGATGCTTCTCTGTCGACTTCAGTCAAAGTCGCGGCTGAGGCCACTAGTTTCACTGTGCCCCCGTCAGACCAGTCGGCCGAGATGTCCGTCGATGCAGCCAACATTTTTCTCGAGCCGATCGGCGAGTTGTCACCTGATCCAGCTGATGACTTTGTTTTTCAATAACTGGTGCTTCCGATGTCCTCGGATGGGTCGGCTCAGCCAACTAGGTTGGACCTGCCCGTTAAGGAACCTGGCCAGGAGGAACTTCAGGTTTCCCCGACTCCTTCAGAAGTCCCCCATCGGCTCCATCGACAGTCAAGGACTCTGTCTCGATCCTCCACCTTGGCGCCGGAAAAGTCTCGCCGTCATCAGTGATCTCGATCCCTACACCATGGTAAGCGGCCGCGCCACTACTCATCTTTGTCCTCCTCAGGTGAGGAGAGGCTTCAGCGCAAGTTGCGTCGGCACAACGAAGATTTGATGTGCCAACAGTTAGTCTTGTCCGGGTCAAAGCCAATTCCAACTTCTACCCCAGCCATCAAGTAGCTGTTGCCCGAGCAGCCAACATCAGCTACTGCCACCATCATCTCTGTGTGGGTGCCGGCTCAGGCCCAGCCGGCTCAGCCGAAGCTTGCTACTCCATCAATCCTGGTGGAGCCACCACCCGAGCAACTGACATTGGGGGCTCTGACCAAGCTTTCTCGGTCAGCTCAGGGTTTGCCCCATTTGTTGTCGGTCACTCTCACTTCCGACCTCCAATGTGGGTTGAGGGTGACTCTGGTAGCCGCCAGCTCTGTGTGGACTCCTCGCTTCACTCCTTTCCCAGCGACGTGAAGTCGACTGGGGGTCTTTCTGTCGATGAGGATCCTACCTCATTTATTGGTATTCTCCGACTCATTTCCGAGTCCATGGAAATGGAGCTCGAGCCTGTCCAGAAATGGGCCAGATACCCCCTTACAGAGATTCTGGACAAAGGGGGGATAGTCCTACGGAGGCCTTTCCTGTGGCCAAGGCCATTGTAGGCCCAGCCTTGGATCCGTGGCAGCGTCCCACATCGTGCCCTGCACCCTCTTCCCGGATGGCCTGCAAGTACGCAGTCCCTACTGGGTCCCTTTCGGGATTTTCGGAGTACTCCTCAGCCAAGAGGTTGGTGGCAGACTCCGTCTTTCGGTGCTCAGGCAATCAAGGGGACATCGCTAGATCCTCGGACACGGAATCCAAGAAATTGGATCATGCTGGTTAAAAGGTTTATGCAGCTTCCTGTCTTGGCGTTCGTCAGGCCAGTTTGACTGTGCTGATGACACACTTCTCCCACACCCTCTTGGGCTCCCTGGATGAGGTGATTTCTCACCTACTGGCAGACCTCCAGACCACGATTAAGCAGGTCCGGGACCAGGGGAGGGCTGTGGCAAAGCAGCAACTCCAGGCTGCTTTAGATATCTGTGACTCTTGTGCTTGCTCAGTGGTGTCCGCAGTGGCCATGCGCCGCAGGGCTTGTTTGCGCGTCTCTACCTTCACGGCTCATACCCAGCACAAGCTGGCGGATGTCCCCTTCTTGGGCACCTACTTGTTCGAGCCCGGCATGGAGGGCCACCTCCAGCGCATTACGTCCAGTGCCACCCTGGATTCTGTGACATCCGCCCAGAGGGATAAGGGCTCTGAGCGCCAGAACCGCAAACCCTTTCGCCCTTCTACTTCTGAGGCTAGACCAGACCAGCAACAACAGCAGCTGGGCCAGCAGGCACAATCTTGGTGACCACTGGCCAAATCAGTGGCCTCTTTGGTCATGAAGCCCGGAGGGAAAGGCCCCGGCGGCCCCTCAGTCGGGTCCTCTCTAAGCCTCCTCTGTGACGGGTTGGGGGGGTGCCACCCTCCAATCTGTCACACCTCCCCCTCAGCCACTTCCTTTCCGCCTGGTCCATTATCACCACGGACCATTGGGTTCTGGAAGTGGTCGATCGAGGCCTGCCTCTGGAATTAGAGCAGGCCCCTCCATGTCGAGCCCGCGGGGGGATCTGGCGTCCACAGCCACTCAGTCGGCTTTCCGAGATGACATAGCACAGCTCCTTCTGGGGGAGGTGGTGTGCAGAGTAGCGGTCCCTCCTTCAGACCCAGGGTTCGTTTCCAGTTACTTCCTGGTCCCAAAACAGACGGGGGGCTGGCGCCCCATTCTCTATCTGCATGACCTGAACAAGTTCCTCAGGTCTTGCACCTTCTGGATGGTAACTCTAGCTCAGATCATACCATCCCTGGAGCAAGGCATGTGGTTCTGCTCCCTAGATCTTGAGGACGTGTTCTTTTATGTCCCGATCCGTTCGTCCCACCAACAGTTCCTCCACTTTCGAGCTGGGGGAACCCTCTACGAGTTCCAAGTCATGCCCTTCGGCCTGTCATCAACCCCCAGGGTCTTCACCAAATGCACTGCAGTGGTGGCGGCTTTCCTGAGGCGCTGAGGGGTTCGGGTGTACCCTTACCTGGACGACTGGCTGCTAGCAGATCCCTCCAGGCAGGAGGTGGAGCGATCCAGGGATCTGGCCCTCCAGACTTGCTTCGACCTTGGCCAAGTCGGAACTTGTGCCCTCACAGGTGATTCAGTTCATCGGGGCAGAGCTCAACTCCTGCTGAGCCAGAGCTCAGCTCCCGGCAGGCAGGGCGGAGGTTCTCCCCTCCTTTGCTCAATCATTTCTAGTTGGGCAATTGCACCCTGCCCAGGACTTCCTGCACCTTCTGGGCTACATGGTGGCCTGCACCAGCGTGGTCTGATTGTCCCGCTGGCATATGCGTTCCCCTGCAGTGGGAACTGGCCAGCCGGTGGTCTCAGCTCTCAGGTCACTTCGACCAGCTGGTCACTGTGACCCAGAGGATGTGGTCGTACAGCCTCCAGTGATGCTCATCCCAGCTCATCTGCAGGAAGGTATCTCATTTGTCCGCCCTGAGGCGACAGTCATCCTGATGACCAATGCCTCTCTGATGGGTTGGGGTGCCCATCTGGTGGAGCACAGAGCCCATAGTCTGTGGTCCCCTCAGGAGTCCTGAAGATGCAGCAACCTGCTGGAGCTCCGAGGGGGCCAGCTAGCCCTGACCACATTTGCACTGTTCATTCGGGGTCAAGTGATCCAGATGGACAATAGCACGACCATGTACTGTCTCAACAAGCAGGAAGGGATGCGCTACTTGCCTCTGTGCAAGGAAGCTCTCCACGTTTGGACCCTCATGCTCAGGTTGGGGGCAGATCTTCTAGCCATTCATGTGGCAGCAGCCTCAAATCTGTTGGCCGATGCTCTCAGCTGCATGGGCGAGGCATCTCATGAGTGGTCCCTCCACCCAGAGATAGTATAGGATCTGTTCTCCCATTGGGGCACCCTTCAGGTGGACCTGTTCACCTCCAGGGAGAGCAAGAAACTGAGGCTGTCCCATGCCCGCCCCCCTCAGCAGGGCTCGCTGCAGGGGGGTGCCTTCTTGAGGCTGTGGACCCCAGGCCTCTTCTGTGCCTTCCCTCCACTTCCCTTGATTCACAAGGTGCTCATCAAGGTCAGGAGGGACAAGGCCCTGGTAATCCTGGTAGCTCCAGACTGGCCACGCCAGTTCTGGTATCCACATCTCCTCAGCTTCAGCTCCAGGCTGCCGAGGCGTCTTCCAGCACGCCCAGACCTGCTCTCCATCAATCAGGGGAAGGTTCTCCATGCCTCTTCCAGCAGGGACATAGGTCGAAGACCCTTAAGGTGCACATGGCAGCTATCTCCGCTTACCGGGTGCGGGCTGGTCAGCAGTCAGTGGCTCAGGAGAAAGTGGTCTGGTGCTTTTTCAAGGGCCTAGACCACATATCACCTCTGGTGCGTGAACCTTCACCTTCGTGGGATCTACTGCTGGTTTTGGAAAAGCTCATGGGCAAGCCATTCGAACCTATACACAAGTGCGATATCTCGCATTTGTTGTGGAAGACCTCCTTCTTGGTGGCTATCATGTCATTCAGGAGGACTGGAGAGTTACAGGCACTCTCCATAGTCTCCTTACCTGGCCTTCCACAGGGACAAGGTTATCCTGCGCCCCCACCCGAAATTCCTTCCAAAGGCGGTGTCGGAGTTTCACATCAACCAGGTAATTACTCTGATGGTGTTTTACCCCAGCTACACTTCAGGGGCCAAGTACAGGCTCCATACTTTGGACCTGAGATGAACACTTGCCTACTATAAAGAGCATGCGGCGGATGTTCGGGGAGAGGTTTGCCAGCTGTTTGTCATGTACACTGAAGCCGCACCTGGCCGACCTGCAGCCAAGTGGACGATTGTCAGGTGGATCACTTCCTGCATTGATCTATGATATAGGTTGGTGGGTAGGGAGCCTCCCTAGGGCTTAGGGCTGACTCCACCCGCCTTAGCGCTGTGTCGGTGGCTGCTTCTAGGGACGTCCTTATCCAGGAAATCTGCAGGGCTGCTACCTGGAAGTCAGCACACACCTTCATTTCCCATTACCACATCGACTTTGAGTCACGCCAGGATGCTGGTTTTGGGACCTCAGTTCTTGTTCCCTAAGTAGGGGGTGTGCGCCTTGCCTCCCTCCTCCCGGAGAACTGCTAGGAGTCTGCCAGAAAGTGTGGATAGAACAACATATCCACGATCCTAGAAAAACAGGTTACTCACCTGTAACAGTAGTCTTGCCAGTGGGCTCTTGCAGTAGGTAATTACATATAGGACTGGCGCCGTCGAGCGCTTGGGACCCATGGAAAAATTTCTAGCTAGCAGTCCCTGGCGAGGGACTGCCCCCACCTCAGGTGACCGGCGTCAGGAGACGTTGGTATAAAGGGGCCGTCCCTGATGCCCGTCTTCCAGTTCTTTCCCGCTGTTAGCTGGTGCAGCGCCTCATGGAAAAGTTTGTGCTTCATCAGCCCTATCTTCGTCGTTGTTTTACCGAAAATTATTGCTTTTTTGATTAACGTCAGTACAGTCGTCGGTGTATGTCATCCCCTACACCCTCCAAGCACAAGAATAAGTGCGATTCATGCGGCGCCCAACTAGACGGCCACCTGTGCCTATTCTGCATAGGCCCCTATCACCCGGTCGAGAAGTGCCAGCACTGCCTCAGTTTCAACGCGGCTACCCGGAAAAGGCGGCAGCAATCCCTGGAAGCCCACATTCTAAAGAAGAAAATGAGTTCAATGGAGAAGGAGCTCAGAAAACTGAAGCAGGCGTCCACTTCCCCCGAAGACCATCAGAAGAAGGAGGAGAAGGAGAGGCACCGGGACAAGAGCTCCTCCACCGCGTCTCCTTCGAGAGTTGCTGGGATGCAGGTAACATCCCCTCTGGGGGACCGCTCCTCGACAGCCGCCTTGGAGGTTTCCGAGGGGACGTCGGCCCGCCTGTCTGGCACGCGCCTGGGCCTTGTGGGCGCCTCCGGGCTGTTGGAGGCCTCCGCCCCGGTTTGGCCACAGGCTTGCGGCCTACCACTGTGGGCGACTTCGGTAAGCCGGGCGTCAGCTCCTCCGACGTCTGCCCGGAGAGGGCCGGTGAGACGTCCGACCCTTCGAGGGGGCGGCGCGCGGCCTCCACTCCACCGGACCAGGCCGATCCCTCTACTCTACCTGCCTCCAGTGGTGGCTCTCATAAGTCGGATGCCGGCTCCTCCAGTCCTCCAGCGCCGCTGGGAGCTCGCCCTTAAGCCACACGTCGGCTCGTCCGACGTCCGGCTGGTGAAGGAACCGACGATGGACCCTCCCATGTCCATCGTGACCGTCTCGCAGCCTCGCTGCCGCCTGGGAACCAGGGTCTCCCCAACCGACCCGGGATTTTCTCCTCCATCTCCGGGCGAAGCTGGGGATCTTCCTCCTCCGTCGATCCTTCCACCACCTGGTGCGCCGGACCTGACATCAGCTCCCCGGATGCCGGCTCCGACGCCGGCCCCTCCAGCATTGGTACCTCCGATGCCAGGGCCTCTAACGTCGGCCCTGACGCCGGAATTACCGACTCTGGGAGACATCTCGCTCCTGTCGGGCCCTCCGGGCCTTCCACTGTGGACCTGCCCGTGAGGCCACTGGCCGGGCCATCTGCTCCGGCAGCCCCCCGGCTCCCTGGTACCCTCCGTCCTATCCGACGCCGGCATACCTGGGACCACAGTATCTGGCGCAACAGTACCCGATGCCGGGCTTCCCGTGCCGGGCTACCCGCAGCCGGGTTTTGGATACGCTCCATACGGTTACAACCCATATCCTTATACCCCACCTCCTCCTCCTCCTCCTCCGCCACTGCCCTTGCGACTGCCGGTGAACCTGCAGGAGACTCTGGCCTCGTGGTGGGCTGAGGCCAAGGCTCAGCTCACCAAAGAGGTCGAAAGCCATCTTCTGGCGATGGTGCCATCCCAGGTTCCCGTACATCCAGTGACGCTCCCTTGCCACCTCCAGATTCCAGGGTTCTTCCATCTGGATCCAGAGAAGGGCAGGACACGATTCCTCTGGGACTTCCCAAGGGGTCCGTTCCTCCCCCGGGTCGGGAAAGGGAGTCCTTTTCCTCTTCATCCTCCTCTTCACCCTCGGGCTCCTCAGATTCTTCCGATGGTTGCTCCGAGAGAGACGATGAGCCACGCTCTCCATCGAAGGCCAGGCCAAGGACTCCTCTGAAGTCTCCTCCGGAGGATCCTTCTTTTACGGAGTTGCGTAGGAAAATCCAGGAGGTTCATCAGTGGCACTCCCTGGAACCAGATCCTCAGTGTCTGAAACTCGCTGAACATCTGGATCTGCCCGTGACAGCTCCTATCTTGGTGCCACCCTGGATAGAGCCTCACGCCAACCTCGTTGCCACAATATGGAAACAGCCGTTGGCTCTAGCCCCACTTCCTAGGAAGTCAAACAGGCTATATCAGGCTCCAGAGCGTGTTGATTTTCTGGATTCTCACCCTCGTGCCGACTCGGTTGTGATTAGCGCTGCTCACGGCCAGTCGGCAAACCCCAAACATCTTAGCTCGTCACCACCTGCTAAGGAATTGCGCCTTCTGGACCAGTATGGGAGAAAGATTTATGCTTCCTCCACGCTGGGGATCAGGGCCCTAAACTATGTCAGCCATATGGGGGACTGCCAGAAGGCCATTCTGACTCAGGTGGAAGCCAAACTGGACTCCTTGCCTGACTCTCAAGTCAAGCAGGAGTTGGCTGATCTTGTCCGCTCTGCTCATTTGGCCAGTCACCACATGCTTCGTGCGACATACAATGCAGTGGACACTGCTGGACGGAGCTCAGCTTTCACCATGGGCCTACGGCGTCATGCTTGGTTCCGCATGTCAGAATTGGTCCCGGAGATGCAATCCGCTATCCAGGAAGCACCCTTCCAGGAGTCGGTGCTTTTTGGGGGTGATGTCAAGGACATTGTCACCGATTTGCAAGAGAAGGGGATGGCACTGAAATCAGTTGATTCCATGTACCGTCCCCATCAGCAGCAGCGCTGTCCCTTTTGCAGATGGAATCGGCCAAAGGCAAAACCACAGGGAAGGCGGGCCACAAAACGCTGGGCCCCCACAGCTGATAAGCCCCCCCGCCCAGAAAAGCAGCGAGTGCTTCAGCTGTGGCGCTGCTGCACACCACGTGACTCCTTTCCTCTCCCACTGCCTCCGGACTCCCGGAGGAACCGGTAGGAGGAGGTTTTCCCTCCACCTTCCGGGATGGGAGAGGATAACCACAGATTCTTGGGTGCTCCAGCTCATAGCAGAGGGGCACTCGATAGTTTCTTCAGAAACTACTCCGCCACCCCCCTCTGAAGTAGTCGTATTCACGGGAACATCATCTTTTGGTCCAGGAGGAAATTTCGGCTCTCCTGCTGAAGCAAGCTATAGAGCCCGTCCCCCTTCATCTGCGAGGGACGGGTTATTATTCCCATTTCTTCCTGGTCCCAAAGAAGACTGGAGATCTCAGATCAGTTTTGGATCTCAGTTCCCTGAATCTTTTCGTAGAATACAAAAGTTTCAGGATGCTCTGTCTGCAGAGCCTTCTGCCCCTCCTTTGACCGGGTCAGTGGCTGTGTGCTCTGGATATGCAGGATGCTTATCTGCACATTCCCATTCGCCCTTCTCATCGCAAATACCTTCATTTTGCGTTTCAGGGGGACCACTACCAGTTCAAGGTGCTCCTGTTTGGTCTATCCTCGGCCCCCCCGAGTGTTTACCAAATGCCTGGCAGTGGTGGCGGCCCACCTGCGTACCAGGGGATTGCAGGTTTTCCCCTACCTGGACGATTGACTCCTGGCGACCACGTCCAGGGAGGAACTCCTGCGTTGCTTCTCCCTTACCCAGCAGGTTTTTGCCTGCCTGGGTATTACCATCAACCATTCCAATTCTCATCTGGTCCCATCCCAGAGACTATAATTTATTGGGGCAATTCTCGATACGACCACGGGCAAGGCCTTCCTGCCTCCGGACAGGGCGCCCACCCTCCAGACCCAAATAAGTCTGCTGTCCGACCGCAGGACGGTCTCTGCGAGGTCGGTCTTTCGCCTTCTCTGGCTCATGGAGGCTGCTATATCGACCTTTCCTTGCACTCGCCTCCACATGAGGATTCCTCAGTGGACTATGCTTTCAATGGGATCAGCTAGTGGACGATCTAGATCACCCAGTTATGGTCTCCTCGACGATGCTTCGAGACTTGCAGTGGTGGATGTTTCGAGAGAACCTGTTTCGGGGAGTTCCTTTCCTTCGTCCTCCCCCCTCCCAGACTCTGACCACAGATGCCTCAGGCGAAGGTTGGGGAGCCCCTCTAGGCCTTCATCGGACCCAGGGCTCCTGGTCTAAGCTAGAACAAGCTCTCCACTTCAGTGTGCTCGAGCTTCGGGCAGTGTTGTATGCTCTCCAAGCCCTTCACCAATACCTCTTTCCTGGCCACCTTGCCGTCCAGATGGACAACATGTGCGTAGTGTGGTACATCAACAAACAGGGAGGGACTCGGTCCTACCCTCTTTGCAGGGAGGCAGTGAAGATTTGGGATTGGGCAACCCAACACAACCTTCGCCTCACGGCAATTCACATTCCAGGAGTCGACAACATCCTGGCAGACAAGCTAAGTCGCTCTTCTGCTCTGACTCACGAGTGGGAACTGGACCAAGGGGTTCTAGACAATATCTTCCGACTTTGGGGAACACCACAGGTCAACCTGTTCGCATCCCCTCTAAACGCAAAACTTCCTGTCTTGTGCTCGCTCGTTCCAGAGCGAGGCGCTTTTTGGAGTGACGCTCTGTCTCTAGACTGGAAGGACAGATTCGTCTATGCCTTTCCCCCAATTCCACTTATCCCACGAGTCTTGCAGAAACTAGCTTCGGAAGGAGCACGAATGATTCTGATCGGTCCTTTCTGGCCCAGGCAAGTTTGGTTCTCTCTTCTATAACAGTATTCAGAGGATCCTCCTCTTCCTCTTTCTCTTTCTCGAGGTTTACTGACCCAGGATCAGGGGACCCTGGTCCATCCAGGCCTCAAATCCCTTCAACTGCATGCATGGCTCCTGCAGACTTAGCCCAATCCCGTTTTGGAGTGTCTTCCAAAGTGGCGGAGATTCTGGTGGAGGCCAGAAAACTCTCCACCAGATCTACCTATGCCATGAAGTGGAAAAGATTCACTATCTGGGCTGCTTCCAAGAACGTGGAACACTTCTCCTTCAGCGGGGCTTCTGCTGGAGTATCTACATCATCTGTTTGACCTGGGTCTCAGTCATTCTTCTCTGAAGGTACACATGGCGGCCATCTCGGCCTATCATATTCCCTTCGCAGACAAAGCTTTCACTCAATTGGAGGTCTCTAAGACCTTTCTCCGAGGGGTCCTCCACCTGAGGCCCCCCATCCGCACACCTGCTCCCCCTTGGGACTTGATCTTTGTTCTCGAGAAACTTACTCTCCCTCCCTCCCTTCGAACCTGCAGCTTCTGAGGATTTGAAATTCCTTTCATGGAAGACTCTCTTCCTGGTGGCCGTTACTTCAGCTTGGAGAATTTCCGAGCTCCAGGCCCTGATGTGCAAAATCCCATACTTGATTTTTCACAAGGAACGAGTTGCTCTTCGCACGAATCCTAAGTTTCTCCCTAAAGTAGTAGCTGAGTCTACTTTGAATCAGTCCATAGAGTTGCTTGACTTTTTTACGCAGTACTTTAATCATGGGGAGTATTTACTCGATACTATGGATGTGCACCAGATTCTGAGTTACTACACCAACAAGACAAAGGATCTCAGAAAGACTGACCAATTGTTCATTTCTTTTTCTCATAAAAGGGAAGGCAATGCTGTTTCCAAGCAATGCCTGTCTTAAGTGGTGGGTTCATTGCATCACTTTCTGTTATGACAAATATAACAAGACCCTACCGGGACAAGTAAGAGGCCATTCCACCAGATCAGTAGCTGCCTCAGCGGCTTGTTTCAAAAATGTGTCTGTGACAGACATCTCTGCTGCCGCCACCTGGACTTCTGTCCATACCTTTACTAAACACTACAGTTTGGATGTTGCCTCTCGCCGTAGAGCAGGCTTTGGACTGGCTGTTCTGCAAGGCCTAGTGTCTTGAGGCTTGCACAGCTAGAACTTCTTTTTGGAGTAGTTTTCCTCCTCCCGGTGCCTGTCTTTGTTCCAGACTGCTTGGGATTCAGTCCTATATGTAATTACCTACTGCAAGATCCCTCTCGAAGTAAGATAGTGCAGTTGCGCAAGAACTTACCATAACAGTAGATCTTCAAGAGGGGCTCTTGCAGTAGGTAATACCTTCCCGCCCTCCATCCCCCTAGGCTTTTTCAGTTCCTTTTCCAGTGAGGGAAATCTCCGCTCTTCTCTCGTCTGGCCTTTTCCGGACTGTGGCGGAAAGAACTGGAAAGCGGGCGTCAGGAACAACCCTTTATGCCGATGTCTCGGCGCGGTCACCTGATGGGGGTCCTTGCCAGGGACTGCTAGCTAGAAATTTTTCCGTGGGGTCCTGCCGCCTGCTGGCGTCAGTCCTATATATAATTACCTACTACAAGAACTTCTCTCGAAGATCTACTGTTATGGTAAGTTCTTACGTAACTGTACTTTCTAGGAGTGGTATATGATGTTCATCCACACTGACTCACCTGACCTCCCCGGCTTTGACGCACACCTCTGTTTCCAGCGGGCAAGATCTGGCATCATGGGGAGGAGCCAAGGATTTTACCACCCGAGTGAGTGGGAGGAGCCAGCTTGAAGACATTCCAGCACGCTTAAAGCGGAAGGCAGATATACCAAAAAGTGTGGATGAACAACATGTACCACTCCTAGTACTACTGTTACAGATGAATAACCTGATTTTTCATTCCACTACTGCCTCTAACTTACTGTGTGACCTTGAGCAAATCACTTAACCTCAGTATAAAGTGTAGCTTCTCTGTAATCCCCCTCTGATCTATCCCTCCTCTGTGTGAATATCCTTTGTGCTTAATAGCAACATTTCCTCTTTTCCCTCTCCTAGACATGAAAGCACTATGGGATGCAGGTTGTAAGAAGGACACTATATAAAACAAAACCCCTTTCCTTTCCTCTCGTTTACATACAAGGGGCATTGATGGCACACTGAAAAAGAGACGGGGTCATTATACAGATGGCTGACAGGACCATTGACAGCACAGAGCAGACCTTGCAGTGTGACTCACATGATGCTGTTAGTTCTCCTGGTCAGCAAGCAATTGTGTGTGTGTGGGGGGGGGTGCGTTGGAGCGGGGATCACTAGTATGATAGACATGTAACTTAAAGATGGGGTGAGGTGGACATTGGCAGACACCAGGTATTTGTACCTCAGGGTGACGGAGGTGGGTATGCCACTTGACATGGGTGATGGGATGGGACCATGGGAAGCCAGGAGTTGCAGATAAGTGTGGTGGGGGGAGGGTCACTGAAGGCATTGGACTGCATAAATAAAATAAGAGGTATGAGTGAGAGAATTGCTGGACTCCAAGAACTGCTTAGACCAAAGGGAAGTGTGGGTAGCACCAGCTGGGGTGTGCAAATCCCTAATGCCTCAGATAAGTAAATTTCCTTGAAGGACAAGTACAAAAACATAACTGATTTTATTGTAATGAAATAGAGAGGCAAGTTCAAATTCAGCTACAGTTGTGGTTGGACAAATTCTAAAAGTTTTAATTTGAACTGCCCCCCTGACCACCAGGGCAGCTGTGGGCCAAATGGCTGAGTGCTTATCACCACAAATGCAATGTTACAGTTCAGCATTACAACATGCACGAGGCAGATTGCAGTGCTATGTTGCTTCAGAGTTGCATGTGCACACTGGGCCTGCGGACTTTTGCATGGGCAACATTTGCATCATTCTGCTTTCTCGGGAGGAGTCCTCCCTGTGATGTGAGCATGCAAATCTGTGCACACAAACCACACATTTAAGACCATCTGTCACTGAGATTCAGAATGACACTTTGAGGAGGTGGGATTAATCATAGGAGTGGGTTTACTGACATCCACGCCTGGGGCAGGGGTTGGAATCACGAGGTGAAGCCGAGTGATTTCAACCACCCAGGCGTGGAATAATGCTCAGTAAACCCATACCCTGGAGTGGGTTAATCCTTTTGTAACATGAGCAATGTTTTGTTAGAGTTTTGCCTAAAGAAACAGTGAAATAAAGCCATGTGACCATGCAATGGTGGGTATATCAGACAATCCACGGGCAGGTGACCTGTTTGGACGAATCAGAAGACAGTATTTTAGGAACCCATGTTACAATTCTTGTTAGTTGGGACATGTGTATATATTCTTCTGAAAAGTTTTTGCTACTTGTGCAGTATTTAGAGTCTGTTTCTCGTTAGGTCCTGTGCAGTAGTACATCCCTTTGAAATGTTTTTGCCCCTTTCACTGCTTTCAGGTGCTGAAGGTAGCTGTCTTGGCCGAGAAGTATGCGGTGGATTATAGCTGGTACGTGGACACTATCCTGAATCTGATTCGGATTGCGGGGGATTATGTCAGTGAGGAGGTCTGGTACCGAGTGATCCAGATAGTCATCAATCGGGATGATGTCCAGGGATACGCTGCAAAGACTGTGTTCGAGGTAATAAAGGCCTTCACAATATCCGTGTCACGGTAGTATTACTAAGATGTCCAGCTGCCATGTAGCACCCTAACTAGCTTAGATATGCCATAATACTCCATAAGAGGATAGAAAAAGTGAACGAATAAGACTCTGTCTGTTTCCTGTTCCTCATGCCTTGAACCCTACCAACTTTGTGATGCCTTTTTGTGTGTGTGTCTTTTTTTTTCCTCAATCAGGCACTCCAGGCTCCTGCTTGTCATGAGAACATGGTGAAAGTGGGTGGCTACATTCTAGGAGAATTTGGGAATCTCATTGCTGGAGATCCACGATCTAGGTAAGGTTCCTGGATTAGTGATGGTGCTACTGATAGACTTGATGATCAGTCTTGATTGCTGAAAGGGTGCTGTACCAGACTGGGGAAAAGGTTGGATTTGAGAGTGTCCTGTTGGTGTAGAAAACACCACAAGAAAAAAGTGAAGTATGCTGGGCAGAATAAGGAGCAGCCTAAAGTTAGGATTTCGCTTGACACAGTACGTTATTCTGAAGGTCCGAAGAACACTAATATTGACAGCAAGGTGGCAGCACAAGGGACTAGCATCCAAGTGCTGTGCAAATCAGGCTGGCACACCATAAATTTTGTAGCTTGGTCTAAACCTAGGATCTCATTTCTGTAACCTTAGTGCCTATTTACAGACCCCTGTCAGAGGTGTGTGCCCTCATGTAAAAGGGAACTTCATGATTAGGGCAATAATATGGTGGGATAATGTACTACATTTTTGAAAAAGGTCCTCTGGCTTTTTTGGAGGGTGCGGGGGGGGGGAGACAAGGAGACTGGGACTGGGTATAGGTTCTTTTTGCATCGGATGCCCTTCCCCCCGATCTTCAACATGGATCTTATAGCTGACATGAAATGCACATCCCCTGCTGGTCAATAGAAGAGCTGCGTTCATGTCAGTTGCATCTCTGGAGCTGTCATGAATGCAGCTCTTTTGTTGACCAGCAGGGGATGTTCCAGTTTTGGGTGGACCACATCCCGCTTACCTCCCCTCCCCAGTTGCCATACACCGCTCCTTCATTATGTACCTAGCCACGTACTGGCCTAAGGGTAAAGGGAATACAGCACTGAGCAGAGTGGCCTGTCTTTGTGCATCTGTAATGAGCACTCTGCTTTTGTTTGGCGTGGTAACAAAGTAGCAAACCAGATAATTTGTTTTTTAGGAAGCTGTACAGTTAGGTTTCCCACAGCTAGGCTAAAGGGCTTTCATTCTTTTTTTTTCCTTTATTATATTTTTAAATGATTATTCCGGTGCTCATAGCAAGCACAAGATCAGTGTTCCTATTGATGTCTTTTATTCTCGGGTGTAGTGTAAAGACTGAAGATCTTCTGTGAGGACATCTCCCTCCTTTGAACCACACTCATGAACATAGATGCCTCAGTGTCAGGACCGTTCAGAAACTTTTGCCTTGCAGTGGTCGCCCACGATGATGTTTATCAACTGTGTCTTTCTAGCACGATGGTCCCATACATCTTCAGTTCTTTCCTTTTCTGCTCTGGACTCCACATCAGAGCAAAGGAACACCTTCCTTGGATCCTGCACTTCATTGCTGTTTTGTGATTACTTTGTTGTCGGTTTTCTTTGACACAGTTTGAGGCTTGTACGTTGCACTGCCTTGTGATATGTGAGTGCTTCAAGCCCTTCCTTTCTGCTACAACTCCTGTTGCGGTTTTGCTGTCTGCTTTCCTGCTGACGCTGGCTGTATGCTGTTGTTGGTCTCCCCACCAATTATTGTTCTCCCATCCATGGTTCCATGTTGGTCTCCTGCCGATGAATGCTGTTGGTCTCCCATCCCTG
Source organism: Neoceratodus forsteri (assembly GCA_016271365.2). Classification (NCBI taxonomy): domain Eukaryota; kingdom Metazoa; phylum Chordata; order Ceratodontiformes; family Ceratodontidae; genus Neoceratodus; species Neoceratodus forsteri. Next base: position 34,557,100 of record CM028133.1, on the reverse strand, counting down.
GTTCTTCTTGGTCTCTCTCCTTTGGGTCTCTGGTGTTGGTCTTCCCACCATCTGCCCATTGGGCCTCTGCTGGTCCGGTCTCTTCCTGAGGATTCCACCGCTTTGATGATATGGGTGAGTTTGGCCATCCTACTGGCCTGTCATGATTCCAAACATCCTGTGGGACACCAGGGTTCAATCTACCAAGAATCAGTCTTCACCATTGATTACCACGTATGGATCTGGGTAGGAGGCACTAGGATTCTGCAGGAGCAAGAATTTGTCAGGGTTCTGGCCACAGCTACTGGGCATGACACCTGTGCACACACCCCTTTCCCCGTGAGAACCATGCGTTGAGATGGGGTTGCTCGATCCCCACCTTCTGATGCATGCCTTGCACACGTGCATCCAAGCACAGGTCAGTAGGCTTTTCCCGTGGGCCTCTTCCTAGGACCTCTGGTCCCGTTGAAGTACAGAGTTCTCCTTGACCTCATTGCTCTGAGGTGTTGGAGACTCCAGTAGATGGATCAGATGGACAGTCAACTCCTTCTGAGTGGTTGACTACAAACCCTCCAGAGTCTGCCTGTTCTAAGTAGCAGACGTCCCCGGTGGCAAGGCCACAACTATGTGCTCGGTCTACACTGGTAGACACCTCAGTGTCCTCTGGCATCGCTCATGACATGGTGGGTGACACGGAGGATGATGATGATGGGCCACCTCCTTACACTGTTCACTATGTGAGGAGAGAGAGCAGCACCAAGGCTGTTGTTGGCAGTGTTGCCAGTTTGGATGTTGTCACTCTCCATGGTGTCGCTAGTGACATTAAGGGAGATGATGACTCCAGACACGGTGACGACCGTGGTGTTGGTCCTGAGTCCAGTTCCAGGCAAGGTGATGATTACAGTGTCATCCTGAAGGACTCTGGTGCAACACTGAGGAGAGTGGTGACTCGGGGCTTGATGCTGAAGTTGGCACCAGGCACTGTGTCAAGAGTAGTTTCGGCCATGGTGACCGGGATGACACTGTTGGTGATTGTGAGCCAGGTGTTGGAAGTGGCACAGACTCTGGGTCAGATGGCAATCTGGAGCTGGAGTTTTCTTTGAGACCCTGGATGTCACTGCCACTGGTGAGGACTCCTACACAGTTCAGCAGCCCAGGACAAGGTCCCAGAGACCTGGAGTCTCAAGCCCTTCTAGAGGGCCTTGTCGATTTGTGGAAAGGATGTCCTCATTGATAGGCCCTGAGGGTCTCTAACCTAGAACAGTACCAGCTGTGGTTTGGTACCTTAGGTGATTCGTGCAGGGAGTCAGACAGGGCCCAGTCCAGGCCCTTCTCTCCGGTATCGTCTCTGCCTGGCGGCGGTGTCTCGTCTCCATCAACATCTTCTGGTGAGGACAACGAATCATCTGTCTACCTCCCTTCTGTTGCTGAGTACACCCTGTACCAGTGATTCCTGGTGGAGATGATCCAGGAGCTTGACCTTGAAGCCCATACAAGCTACGATCCAGTAGCCCTGCCATTGGGACTTCTTGGAATTCCCAAGATCATCACTGTAGTCATTCCTTCTTGGCCTAGAGCTATGGAAGAGGCATCTAAGGCAGTGTGAAGGCATCCCCTCTCCAATCCAGCCATCCCCAGGGACCTCCTCACACATTGCACACCCACAGGGACTGCAGGTGACGTACTTCACCCTTCCTCGGGGCTTGAAGTACTGCAGACCTTGTCAGGGCCACAGTGCTTTGCATATGACTAACCTCCAGAGGCAGATTCTGCTGAGATGAATGATCATGGGAGGAAGACTTTTTCCTTTGCACATGCCCTGATGTGCATCTCAGCACATCAGGCACATATGGTGACCTATAACTGTTGCCTGTGTTTGCAGCTACACAGTCTGTTAGCTACATTGCCACCAAGTGAGACAGTCAGACAGACCATTGAACTTTTTTATCTGGGGTCTGGAGGTAGCATGGCACCAGTCGAGGGCATCTTACGACACCAGCGAGGTGGCCTCCAGACTGGTAGGAACTGTAGTATGCATTAGTCAGACGCCATGGCTTTGCCTCTCCCGACTTGCACCTTTGGCCTTGTGCACAGTGCTTAACCCGCACTTCCATGGGGCTCATTTCTTCTCCCCTAGGGTCATGTAGGAACTGTCTGGGAACCCTCCTGCTCCTGTGCCACCGGAGCCCCTACCTGGCCCTGACATCTCCGGTCTCATCAGCCCTGTAAGGAGCCCAAGCCCTCAGGTGTTCTCCCTGGGTTGAGGGTATCGGTTACCATCTGGGTGAGCCAGCAACTCCCTCAGATAAGAAGGGAAGCTTGGTTCAGATCCATAAGTGGGAATCAATGGTGATTCTTGGACGATATAAAAGTTACATATTTACCGTAACTGTTTGGTCTTGTAGAATATCTTTACCATTGATTACCACATCCACCCACCATTCCCTGCTGTAGCAGAGCCAGGACCTCTGGGCAACTCACCCTGCTAGTGCTGGACAGCACCATCTGGTGCCTTGAAATCTCTCCAGTTGTACTCTCTGTGGAATAGCTGTTTTAAAAAAGAAAACATAAAGGATTTGGGCCTATTGCTTTGTTCCTACTCCCACCAAAAAAAAAAAAGAAAACCCTTCAAAATTAAGGTGAGGGTTCCTTTCTGGGGCCGTCATATCAACCAAAGAGGAAAAAAAAAGTGAGAGAAGGCAGCTTCCTTCCTGCTTTTTCTTTCTTGTCCTTCCCCCTTGCCCAAAGTAAATGCCTTTCCTGGGTATATCCCTATTAGTTGCTAAATGCACTTTGTGCCTCTATCCAGTCTTAACTCCACATGGCAGTTGCACTGTCTGTGGAAGAGTGCTGTGAACTGGATTGGATCAAGAGCACTAGATCTTACATAGGGTACATCCCAATTGTTGCAGGAGAAGCAGGTTCTTTTTTCAGATTTTTGTTTTCTTGTGGCAATGCCAGACTATCCCTTTGGTTGGTATGCACTTCTTATGCAAGCTGGGCTGTTACCCCTCTACCCCAAAGGAGTGCCTGGGGAGATGAGCGTATCTGTACTCCTTTGGACTGTTTGGCCTTATAGCTCCACATGCTCCTGAGATTCCTTTATTTTTACCCTGATGGGAAAAGGGAGAACATATTTTAACTGGCTGTTCAGGCAGCCTTTCCTCAAGTAGGCTGGGGTTTATTTTTTACAGGAGTCTGTGTGCTTCATTCCTGTTTTGGTACATTGTGCCATCTCAATTGTAAGGGGTGCAATTCTGGGCATCTCCTCTTTTTTTCTGCCAGAGCCACATGCTTCAGGGCTGCAGCTTTTAAGATCACTCTCCATCACCTGTCTGGCTAGTGGCGTGAGGCTGTGGTTCCATACCCAACCACCCCTTTAGGGCACCTGGTATGCCGTTTTTTCCTTTATTCAGAGGTTGGTAGTCTGGTTTTATTTAGTTGATTATATATATATTCACTATATCCTTTTCCTATTGCTTTGGGCTGGAAAAAATCTTAATGGAAAGGGAACCTCTGGATCCTCCCTAGGCATAAAAGAAACTCAAATGAGGGAGTAGTCAGGTCCCATATAGGCCATATGACAAGTCAAGGAATTCACAGGAACAGATGACCACTCACTAAATGATTCAAGTATTAAAAAAATGTTTTCTTTTTATTGTGTGCACTACAGAAAGCACCCTAACCCACCAGTATTTCGGGGTGTCCATGTACCCCTGCCCCAGGGTGGGGAGCGTTTGTAATGGTTAAACTACATGCACACACTTCAGTTCATTCCTTTGTGATGCCCCTGCTTCATCTCCTCTTATTTTCTTTATTAGTTTGCCGTCTTCATCAAGATAAGTTTTTTGCTCCTTTCTGGCTCCTTCTCAGTGGTGTAGAGCCAGCATGAATTGAAGTGTGTGCATGGAGTTTATCCATTAGAAACGCTCTCCACTGTGAGGAAGGGGTACATGGACATCTCGAAATGTTGTTGGGTTAGGGTGCTTTCTGTGGTGCACACAATAAAAATAAAATATTTTTTAAAACTTTTGTCATTTTGGTGAGTGGTTCTGTGTTCCTGAAAATTCCTTGACTAGAAATATTCTTAGCCCTCTTATTTTTTCTCCACTTTGTTCCTCTCTTGGCGAACAGAACTGAGGTTATTGAAGGAGCTGGCAGTGGTTATTGGCTGGCACGTGGCACCACGTGGGGGATGCGTAGGCACCGTGCCCAGTAGCCCTGGCCGGCCCCCTGGCAAAAGCTTTGCTCCCGAGGGGTCCTAGTGCCTCTGGCCCAGGACCCATACGTGGTAGGAAATGGTGAAGGTATTCTAAAAGATCAACAGTTACAGTAAGTACGTAATTTTCATTTCCTGGCATTGCAAGCCATCCTCCAGTTACCATGGAGCTTGTGGCTCCCTTCAGATCTTGCAGGAATCAGTCTTCACTAGGGAATCATGTTTATGTGTTCTGAGACAGAGGCGCTAGGACCCCGCGGAAACCATAACTTTTCAGGAGGGTCGGCACCAAGGCAGGCTGCGCACATGTGCGGCGCTGCGAGGGGGAGTTCATGGCACAGGCGTACCTTGGCACCAGCCCTCAGCCGCCTCAGTTACTGTATTCCCCCGCTGTCGAGTTCGCTTAAATTTTGACATGGCTTTCCTGCTGGGAATCAGAACTTCATGTCTGTTCTTGACTGTGTTCAGTTCTATTAGTTTTAGTGTTTAAGCTTAGGTTTTATTGTTTTTGTATCAAGTTTAAAAAAAAAAAAAAAAAGAATTTCTGCGGTTTCTCTCACCCTGCTGAGTCAGAGATCGACAACCCTGGATGGTGATGGTAGGGAGCCTCCTCAGGCAAGCTGCTCTGGCAGCGGGACCATTTCCGGTCCATCTCCCCTTTTGGGGGAGGTTCTGACGACGGGTGGTCCTGTGTTCGGAAGGGAGAACAGCCTTCCCGTAAATACAAAATGAAGTGGGTTCATTTCTGATCTTGGTCAGGGTCATGGTGCCACTTGGCCTCGAGTTATTCCTCTTCCTGTAGGAAGGGGAAGAAACAAAACTGTTTGAAGTCGCCCTCTGCGAGGTCTTCGGTGTCCCGGAGCAGAAGTCGTTCACCAGCACCGTCAATGTCGCTGATGGCTTCTGCTCATTGGAGGTAGAGGTCTGAGGCTGGGAGTCCCTCCCTGTCTTCCTGCTGGGGCTCTGGTGGGCAGTTCTGCCACTGGGCAGCTCTTAAGGAGCAGTTGGTACAGCATGTGGCTTGTTTGTTTCTGCCCATGGAGCTGGGGCCGCGAGGAGGGCCTTCTGCAGGAAGGTAGTGAGAGTGTGGAAGTGGCGTCTGGATCAGGGGACCTGATCCAGGCAATGTATCTGCCAGGAGTACAGAATGCTCTAGCAGATGAGCTAAGCCGAACAGAGGCCAATCCTTAAAAGTGGTCACTAGCTCCAAACATTGTGAGATTGCTGTTCGAGTAGGGAACACCAGATAAAGACCTTTTTGCGTCCCTAGTCAATGCCAAACTGCCTTGATTCTGCTCCAGAAATCCAGGACATGGTGTTTTTTGTCAGGATGCTTTCATACTGAAGTGACAGAATCTCTTCCTGTATGTATTTCTTCCAGCCCTTCTAGTACAGAAGGTATTGTTCAAACTGGAGACACACAGGGGCAGGATTATTCTCATCGCACCCTACTGCCCTCGACAGATATGATTTCCTCTCTTGAACATTCTGTTAGTCAACACACTGAGGACCCTACCTCTCAGGATGGACCTACTGACTCAGGGCCCTCTGGTCCATCCTATCCTGCACTCCCTTCATCTTCAGGCCTGGCTCCTGAAGAAATAAAAGTGAGCACATACAAGGTGTCTCAGAGTCTCTGAGACACTGTTGGTGGTCCATAAGCCTTCTCACCAGAAAGACATACACAGTCAAGTAGAAAAGGTTTTCAGTCTGCTGCTCCAAATCCCTCATCAACCCCTTTTGGTGCCCACCTGACAAGGTTTTGGAGTGTTTTGGGACCTTTCTAATGCTGGTCTGTAGCACTCCACAGTCAGGGTCCATTTGTGTGCTGTTTCATAGAAACATAGAATTTGACGGCAGACAAGGACCGCTTGGCCCACCCAGTCTGCCCATTTTCCTACCTAACAGATAAGCTGCAGATCCTAGTTAACCAACAGCTTACTTCCTCCTACCCTCCACTACAACTGCCTTATGTCTGTCCCAAGCATTCTTAAATTCCCCCCACTGTTCTTGACTCCACAACCTCCTCAGGGAGGCTGTTCCATGCATCCACAACCCTCTCTGTGAAAAAATACTTCCTCACATTACCTCTGAGCTGTCCCCCCTTTATCTTGAAATTGTGCCCCCTTGTTCTTGCACATCTCTTTTTCTGAAATATGCTAACCTCTTGGACTTTTGATTCCCTTGAGGTACTTGAAAGTTTCTATCATGTCCCCCTCTCTCCCTTCTTTCCTCAAGGGTATACATATTAAGCTCCTTTAGTCTTTCTACGTATGTCTGCTGGTGCAGACCCTGCACCATTTTGGTTGCCCTCCTCTGGACAGCCTCCACTCTGTCTATGTCTTTGTGGAGATGGGGTCTCCAGAACTGCACACAGTATTCCAGATGGGGTCTCACCAACTGTCTGTACAAAGGGATAACGACTTCTGTTCTAGGAGTGTGGATATATTGTTCATCCACACTCTCTGACATGTCCCTTTCCCTTTTAAATCTTGCCGGAAATCTTCAAGCTGGCTCCTCCCACCCCCCTGGGTGATATATACCTCGGCTCCGCCCCATGACGCCAGATCTTCCTTTCCGCTGGAAGATGCGGGTTACCTCGTGCTACTTTTCAAGTACCGTAGGCCCTGGAGTCTCATCGACAGTTTTCACTGCATTTGCTGTCTTTAAAACTGGTAAGAGTTTACGACTCTGATCCGAACGCTTTAGACATGGAGGACAAGTCATCCTCCGGGTTTCGCTGGTGTCCTTGCGGACAAAAAATGTATCGCACCGATCCCCACCTCTCGTGCGTTTACTGCTTAGGCGCCGTGCACGACACCTCTGCTTGCACCATGTGTCTGGCCTTCCCTCTCAATGTCCTGGATGACTGCAAGGCACGCCTTCAGCTAGGGAGACCGGAGCTTCACAATCCACCGGTGAAATCGAAGGAGGCCAGGTGGGCAGTTTCTGCAGCCGCGGGATCTGCCAAGCAGCTCGAACAGATGGCAGCTTTCGAGGAGGAAGCTGCCCAAGCTTCGGCCAGCCGAAGCTTTTTCGTGCCGCTCAACCTGGGCTCCACCTTTACTGGGTCCTTTCGGGAGCTGTGCCAGTCTGAACTCTCACTCCTCCCGCTCCACGAAAAAGGACAAGGACCCCAAATCATCTTCTTCTAGTCGAAGAAGACGTTCTTGGGACCGAGAGAGGTCCAATTCACAGGATCAGGCGGTCTCGGCCTCGGTCGAGATCGCTTCCTCGGCTGCCGGCTTCTCAGACCTTCCGTCAGGCCAAGGCACTGAAGCCGAGAATACGGCAGAACCGGCCGAGATTTCTCTCGACCCGATTGAGCTGTTGTCGCCGACTCCTTGGAGTGGGCACCCATCCTTTCCTTCCCCGACGAGGAGACCCGTCCTTCGGGCATCCCGATCGAGGGACAAGAGCCAGAACCTCGGTTTTCACCGGATCCGGCTTCTCCCGATCGACAGAGCCGACACCGTCGGTCTCGATCGAGGAGTAGGACCCCGTCGGTTGAAAAACCGAAAAAGGGTCATAAACACTCCTGGAAGAGGCGCCGCCACTGTTCCTCATCCTCCTCGGACGAGGAGAGACTTAGACGGAAACTCCGTCGACGTTATGAGGACCTCATGTGGCAGCAGCTAATTTTGACCGGTCAAAAGCCGTCTACTCTGGCTGCACCAGCCATTACTTGGCCCCAGCCTCTTCGGCCGACACCGACCCCTCCAGTACTGAGGACTCTGGTTCTCCCTCTGGTGGGACCGGCACATATTCCTGCTCGGCCTATTCCGGTCTCCCCACCAATTTTGGTGGAACCACCGCCCAAGCAGCCTCGGGGAGGGACTCCCTCGAAGGAGGATTGGACAGATACAGGCTTGCCCCGTCGTCTGTCCATCACTGTCGTTCCTGATCACCCTAGGTGTATTGAAGAGGACGTGGGCGGGAGACCCTTGTATCCCGACTCCTCGGACGCGGATACCACTGGCCTTCACTCACACCCTGACGATGAGCTGTCAGTGACAGGCCTGCAGGAAGGACCTTCCTCCTTCGACTCATCTCTGAGTCCACGGGTATGCCTTTATAGCCCATCCAAAAGAAGGCGGACTATCCTCTCACGGATATACTTAAGAGGGGGGGATACCCCGACGGAGGCCTTCCCAGTGGCCGAAGCCATTGTTGGCCTGGCACTTGAACTACGGCAGCGCCCTGCCTCCTGCCCAGCTCCGTCTGCCCGCATGGCTCGCAAGTACACCGTACCTATGGGGTCCTTAGCGGGTTTCACTGAGTATCCCTCGGCCGAGAGCCTTGTGACTGCCTCAGTGTTTTGGCGCACGGGTAGCTCTGCGGATACTGACCACCCTCCGGACAAGGAGTCCAAAAATATGGACCACTCTGCCTGGAAGGTATATGCGGCCTCATCCCTGGGCCTTCATCAGGCCAGCTGGGCAGTGATCATGGCACACTTCTCTCACGCCCTATTGGGGTCGCTTGATGAAGTCCTCCCTCATCTCCCAGCAGACATGCAGACCACGGTCAAGCAGGTCCTTGACCAGGGCCGTGCTGTTGCAAAACAGCAGCTCCAGATGGCCTTGGACATTGGAGATTCCTATGCCCGTTCACTAGCTGCCGCAGTGGCCACTCGCCGCAGGGCCTGGCTGAGATTATCCTTCTTTCCAGCAGATACTCAGCACAAGCTAGCTGACGTGCTCTTACTTGGCACCGACCTCTTCGGTCCAGGAGTGGCAGGTCATCTCCAGCGCATTGAGCAGTCTAATGCCACCTTAGATGCCACCTCTGCTAAGGGTTCTTCGGGCAAGAACCAGCAGAACCGCAAGAAGAAGCCTTTTCAGCACTCTTCCCCTGTGGTTAGGCAGCCCTCCTTCCAAGGAGGTCAGCAGCAGCAACAGCAGGCTCAAGCTTGGCACCCTAGGCCCAAGCAGGGTCCCCAACAGCCCCACATAGGAGGCCGAGGTGCTGGTCCAGGAGCCTCCTCCTCCTCCTCCTCTAAGCCTGCACAGTGATGGGTCGGGGGTGGCCACCCCTACACCCGTTACGCCAGCTCTGGGTCCTCCCGCGGGGGGCCGGCTCTGCCACTTTCTTTCCGCCTGGTCCAGTATCACTTCGGACAGGTGGGTTCTGGAAGTGGTCGGTCAGGGACTGCCTCTAGAGTTCGAGCAGTACCCTCCCAGCTGAGCCCATGCCCCACGGGAGGAAAGGATCTCAGTTGGCGCTCACTTGGCCCTTCGGGAAAACATTGCTCAGCTCCTCTGCAAAGAGGTGGTAGCTCCAGTGCCGGATCCTCCTACAGACCCAGGCTTTGTGTCCAGGTACTTCCTGGTGCCCAAGCAGACGGGGGCTTGGCGCCCCATCCTAGATTTCCACGACGTGAATCAATATCTCAGGTCTCGCACCTTCCAGATGGTAACTCTGAACCAGATCATACCATCTCTGGAGTGAAACATGTGGTTCTGTTCACTGGATCTACAGGACGTGTTCTTTGACATCCCAATCCGTCCGTCCCACCAGCGGTTCCTCCACTTCAGGGTTGAAGGGACCCTGTACGAGTTCCGAGCCATGCTGTTCGGCCTGTCATCGGCCCCTCTGGTCTTCACCAAATACATTGCAGTGGTGGCAGCCCATCTACGGCGTCAAGGGGTTCGGATATACCCCTACTTCGATGATTGGCTCCTGGCGGGTTCCCCCCTACAGGAGGTGAAGAGGTCCAGGGACCTGACCCTCCGAACTTCTTCTCATCTAGGCCTCCTGATCAACGAGGCCAAATCAGAACTCGTGCCCTCTCAGGGGATAGACATTATCGGGGCAGAGCTCGACTCTCGTCAAGCCAGAGCTCGACTTCCGGCGGACAGGGCGGAGGTTCTTTCCTCCTTTGCCCAATCATTTCTGGTTGGGCACTTGCGCCCTGCCCGGGACTTCCTGCGCCTTCTGGGTTGCATGGCGGCGTCCACCTTAGTGGTCCATTGGGCCAGATTGCACATGCGCCCCCTCCAGTGGGAGCTGGCCACTCAGTGGTCTCAGCATCAGGGTCTCTTCGACCAGCCGGTCACTGTCACCCATAGGATGTGGGACGCTGTCCAGTGGTGGACCGTCCCAAGTCATCTGTGGGAAGGGATCCCATTTGTCCACCCCGAGCCGACAGTCGTTCTCACGACTGATGACTCTCTCATGGGCTGGGGAGCCCACATGGGGGACCATAGAGCCCATGGGTTCTGGACCCTCGAGGAGTCCCGTTGCCACATCAACCTGTTGGAGCTCAGAGCAGTCAGACTGGCACTGTCAGCTTTCACACCTCAGCTCCGGGGTCAAGTGGTTCAAGTCCAGACGGACAATACCACGACCATGTACTACCTCAACAAACAGGGTGGCACGCACTCCCGTCTGCTATGCAAGGAGGCGCTCCGGATCTGGACCTTCATCAGCCGGGTGGAGGCGGATCTCCTTGCCATCCATGTGGCAGGAGCCTCGAACCAACTGGCGGATGCTCTCAGCCACATAGGCTAGACATTCCTTGAGTGGTCTCTCCATCCAGAGGTAGCTTACAGTCTGTTCTTCCGTTGGGGCAAACCATTGGTGGACCTGTTTGCCTCCAGGGAGAACACCAAACTGAGGCTGTACCATGCCCACCCCCCTCAGCAGGGCTTACTGCAAGGGGATGCCTTCTCAACGACATGGACCCCAGGCCTCCTCTACGCCTTCCCTCCATTTCCCTTGATCCACAAGGTGTTACTCAAGGTGTGGAGGGACAAGGCGAAGGTGATCCTGGTAGCCCCAGATTGGCCCCACCAGTTCTGGTATCCAGATCTCCTCCGCCTCAGCTGCAGGGCCCCGGAGCGGCTTTGTACATGCCCAGACCTGATATCATTGAACCAGGGAAGGTATTCCATCTGAACCTTCAATCCCTGCACCTCACAGCCTGGTACCTGAGCGGCTAGAGTTCCAGGCTCTGGGTCTTTCCGAGGATGTCTACACTGTGGTGGAGGCATCTCGTAAGGAATCGACCAGGAAATGTTATGCCTTCAGATGGAAAAGGTTTTCCATTTGGTGTCAGGGTAAGAGTCTGGACCCCTTATCCTGCTCTGTGGATAACATTTTAGACTACCTTTGGTCTCTCTCCAGAGGGTGTCTTCGGTCATTGACCCTTAGGGTGCACCTGGCAGCCATCTCTGCTTACCGGGTGCAGGCTGGTCAGTCGACGCTGGCACAGGAGACAGTGGTTGGGCATTTTTTCAAAGGCCTGGATCACATATCCCCTCCAGTGCGTGAACCTCCACCTCCGTGGAATCTTCTGGTACTGGCAAAGCTCATGGGCAAGCCATTCGAACCCATGCACAAGTGTGAGCTCTCACACTTGTCATGGAAGACTGCCTTCCTGGTGGCTATCACATCAGCCAGAAGGACAGGGGAGCTCCAGGCACTCTCGGTGGACTCCCCTTATCTGGTCTTTCACAGGGACAAAGTTGTCCTGCACCCCACCCAAAATTCCTTCCGAAGGTGGTGTCAGAGTTTCACCTTAACCAGATGTTGACTCTGCCGGTATATTACCCTAACTACACCTCGGACGCCAAGTACAGGCTCCATACCCTGGACCTTAGATGTGCTCTCTCCTACTACAAGGAGAGGACAGCGGAAATTCGGGGCGAGGTTTGCCAGCTGTTTGTCACCTATGCTGAAGCCACTTCTGGCAGACCTGCAGCCAAACGGACTATCGCAAGATGGATCACATCACGCATAGGTCTGTGTTATGAGTTGGCAGGCAAGGAGCCTCCCAGAGGGTTAAGAGCTCATTCTACCCACCATACTGCTACATTGGTGGCTGCTTCCAAGGACATCCCTATCCACGAAATCTGTCGGGCTGCTACCTGGAGGTCAGCAAACACCTTTATTTCCCACTACCACATCGACCTTGAGTCACGCTGAGATGCTGGTTTTGGGGCCTCGGTTCTCCAGTCTCTGTTTCCTAAATAGGGGGTGTACGCCTTGCCTCCCTCCTCCCAGAGAACTGCTTGGAGTCTGCCAGAGTGTGGATGAACAACATATCCACGCTCCTAGAAGAACAGGTTACTCACCTGTAACAGTAGTTCTAGGAGTGGTATATGTTGTTCAACCACATGCACCCACCCAACCTCCCTGGCTATAGACGCACAACCTTGCTGCCAGCGGGCTAAGATCTGGCGTCATGGGGCAGAGCCGAGGTATATACACCACCTGGGGCCAGCTTGAAGACTTCCGGCAAGATTTAAAGGGGAAAAGGACATGCCAGAGAGTGTGGATGAACAACATATCCACGATCCTAGAACTACTGTTACAGGTGAGTAACCTGTTCTTTTCTACTATTGATGCCTCTCTCTATGCACCCCAGTAGCCCCCCAGCCTTTCTTACTGCCTTCTCACATTGCTTGCCCACCTTTAGGTCATCTGATATAATTAACCCCAGGTCCCGTTCCAGTTTTACTGTTGTCAGTATCTCACCCCCCATTGTGTACTCTTCCCCTGGGTTTTTGTTTCTCAGGCGCATTACTACTCACTCTTGCATTGAATCTGAGCTGCCATACTTTGACCATTCTTCCAACCTTGCCAGTCTCTTCTTATCCTTTCCACTCCATCTTGTGTATCAACCTGTTGCAGATCTTTGTGTTGTCTGCAAAGAGACATACTTTTCCTTCCAGTTCCTCTGCAATGTCACTTATAAAGACATTAAAAAGTACTGGTCCCAGTACTGAACCCTGCGGTACCCCGCTAGTAACCCTCCTTTCTTCACTGTGGACTCCATTTACTACTACCCTTTGCATCCTGTTGTCTAGCCAGTTTTTTATCCAGGCTTCCACCTTGGGACCCACTCCAAGGCTGGCTAACTTGTGTATTAATATTTTGTGTTGGACTGTATCAGATGCCTTGCTAAAATCTAGGTAGGCCATGACCACAGTCCCTCCCTGGTCTACTACTTTGGTCACCCAGTCAAAGAAATCTATTAGATTCGTCTGACACAACCTCCCCATTGTGAATCCATGCTGCCTTGGGTCCTGTGCCCCATTGGCCTCTAGGTACTCAACTGTTCTTTCCTTCAGAAGTGATTCCATCATTTTCCCTACCACTGAGGTCAAACTAACTGGTCTGTAGTTTCCTGCCTCTGTCCTGCTCCCACTTTTGTAAAGAGGAATCACATCCACCCTCCTCCAGTCCTCAGGTACCACCCCATCCTCCCATGATTTGTTAAAGAGAGTAGTCAGCTGTGTCACTAGTTCTACCCTTAGTTCTTTTAGAATTCTTGAGTGAATCCCATCAGGTCCATTGCTTTGTTCACCTTCGGTTTTATTAGTTCTTTCAGAACCCTTTCTTCGTAAATGGACTGGTATCGACCCCCGTCTTCAGAGTGTTTCTCTTGTTTGGTTTAGGTACCTTCCCCTCCTCTTTCTTTGTGAGTACTGAGCAAAAATATTTGTTCAGTATCCCTGCTTTTTCACTGTCACCCTCTGCCCACATTCCCTTCCCTTTATTAAGCCTCAGTATCCCTGCTTTGGTCTTTCTTCGCTCCTTAATGTACCTATAAAAGGTCTTATCCCCTTCTTAACAGAGTTGGCTGTCCTTTCTCGGTTTGGGCCTTTGCTATTCTGACTGCCTTCCCTGCCTCTTTCTGCTTTAACTGATAAAGTTCTCTGTCCTGCTCCTTCTGTGTTTCCTTATATTTCCTGAATGCTATCCTTTTCTCCTTAACCTTCCTGCCACTCTGTTGAGAACCATAGCTTTTTTCCTTCGTTGTGTTTTGTTGATTTGCTTTACACAAAGGCTTGTTGCCTCTGTGATGGCTGTTTTGATTACTCCCATTGTTCCTCCACCCCTCCTTCTTGCCTGTTTGCTAGTGCTTTTCTGAGGCACTCTCTCATTTTCCCAAAGTCAGCCCTCCTAAAGTCCAATACTCTTGCTTTTGTATGGCTTGATTGTATGGCTGTGTTTATCATGAACCTCACTGTTTGGTGGTCGCTTGTTCCCAGATGGCTACCCACTTCTAAATCTGAGATTCTTTCTCCGTCCCCATTTGGGAGTACCAGGTCTAAGATTGCTCCCTCCCAAGTGGGTTCCAATACTTGCTGTCTGAGGCATGCCCCTTGTATGGCATCAAGAATGACCCTGCTCTTGGATGTGCCTTCAGCAAAGGTGCTCCAGTTAACATCTGGCATATTCAGGTCCCCCATCAACAATATCTCCACTTTTTCTGCCATTCTAAGGATGCCTTCTATCATTTCCTTGTTCATTCTCTCCCCCTGAGATGGGGGTCTGTATACAACCCCCATGCGGATTGTGGTGCCATTTCCTGTCTCCAGGGTGACCCAGAGTGCCTCATCTACTCCCCTGTTTACTCTTTAATTCTGTTGCTTTGATTCCTTCCTTTACATGAGAGCTACTACTCCTCTTCCTCTTTACCCTCCCTGTCCCTCCTGTAGATTGTGTATCCTGGTATGTTGACATCCCAGTCATGGTTCTCTGTGTACCATGTTTCTGTGACTGCCACAATATCCAGGCAACCCTCTTCCATCAAGGCCACTAGTTCAGGGAGCTTGTTACACAGACTACAGGCATTGGTACTCATCACCCTCCACTTTTTGATGGCCTTACCCCTTTTAGCTCCATCTCTGTCCTTACTGTCTTTGACTTTTTTTACATTTACCTCTGTCCTGCTCCCTAATGACTTCTCTACCTTGGTGTTTACCTCACCAATTGCCGTGTTATGTGTGTGTGGGGGGGTGGGATTTCCCTGCTTCTTTTCAGTGCCTCCCCCTTGGCTAGTTTAAATGCTTGCCAATGAAGCATTTAAACCTCTCACCTAGGGTCCTGGTTCCCCCCCCCGGACAGATGCAGACCATCCCTCCAGGTGGCCAGCCAGTCCCCACTGAAGCCAAAACCCTGAGCTCCACACCAGTTTTTCAACCATTCATTGAATTCCCTGGTGAGGAGTACCCTAGCATCACCCTTGCCATAGACAGGCAGCACCTCCGAGAAGGTTACCGTATGCGCTACTTGTCTAAGGCCCCTCCCCAACTCTACAAACTCTTCTTGCACTGCTCTGATCCCATTCCTAGCCAGGTCATTTGTCCCTAGGTGGACAATGACATCCAGCTCCCTCCCTCGTGCAGCTGCTCCCATGATCCTGAGGATTCGCTTTCCTGTCCTCCAAGCCGTGGTGCCAGGCAGGCACCTTACCTCCCTCTCCCCTTCCCCCTACTTCTACCCCCCTAATGATTGAGTCCCCCACTAGGAGTTATTTCCTTCCCCTGTGAGGTCCCATACCACCCTCATGTGGGTCTCTTTTGTGAAGGTTCCCAGCATCCTTCTTGGTCTCCACTGCAGGTGCCTCCATAGAGGAACCACTATCCACCAGAAGAGTGTGTGAATTTTGGAGAGGTACAGCTGGAGGGATGCAACTCTGTTCCACCACCCTCTCCCTCCCTGAGCCCACCCTGGTCCAGCCTCTCCTCTTTCTTGGCAACCTCTGAGGTAGTGGCATTGACCCTGGTGATCCCTGGATGGGGGAGGAGGGTTCATGAATCCTTGAAAAGTCAGCCTGGAGATGGGCAACCTCCTTTCTCAGACCAGAGAGGTGTCTGTAAATAGGGCAGCGTTGCAGCCTCCAGAATGTCTCCTGGAACACTGCCGCCCCACAGCCATTGCACTGCACTACTCCTATCATGTCTTATTTTGTGTCCCCTCTCCTGTTTCTCTGTATGCTTACTCTCTCCTCTCCTTACAACTCTCACCCTTCCTGTTCTAGGACAGCAACTTCCTATATTCTTCAGTAGCCTCCTTCTTCCTTGCTCAGTGTCAGACCACCAGCAGCTGGGGGGGGGGGAGCGAGCTATTTTTTTCCTTTAGGGTTGACAAAACTAAAGTTTTTTTCCATGAACCTTCCCTTCGTACTGCCAAACAGGAAGTTCCTGTTGTCAGTCAAATCCAGTGGCTATAAAAGTAGAACTGGCTTAGGGTGGGTTTGTTTCAGCATACCACAAGCCCATTGGTACTCTCTACATTGCTCAGCGGTCTCTTTTTAAGAGGCTCGTTAAGGGCATCCTAAACACCAGGCCTCCGGTCAGGAAACCTGTAGTTGCCTGGGATATCAACCTTATGTTGGACGTGTTCACCTGTAAGCCTTTCAAGCCCATGACAACTTGCAAGCTGAAGTATTTAACTTGGAAAACGGCTTTTGTAGTAGCCATTGCCTTTGCCTGCAGAGTTTCTGTAATTTGTGGTTTGGTAATAGATTCTCCATATACTGTTTTCCACAGAGACAAGGTAGATCTCTACACGCACCCCAAGTTCTTATCCAGGGTGGTGTTGGAGTTTCACTTAAATCAGCTTCCTATGCTGCCTACTTACATTGCTGACCTCCAGAATGAAGGGGAGCACATTCTTCATTCTGTGGATGTCAGGAAAGCCCTGAAGTTCTATCTAGACAGAACAAATGACTTCAGGCAGTCTAAACAGCTTTGTCTCCTTTGATCCTATTTGCATGCCTGTTACAGTCAAATGCATTTCTGCTTAAGTTGTCAGTTTCCTTTGTCACTGCTGTGCTATGTCGCAGATCAAGCTGGAAGGCCAGGTACGTGCTCTCTCCACATCTCTAGCAGGTATTTACTCTGCTCCTGTTGGTGATATTTGCAGAGCTGAATTTGGAGCATGGTGCACACCTTTGTCAAGCAGTGTACCCTGGATGCTCATGCCAGCCAGCACGCCTCCTTTGGCAGGGTTGTCCTGAATGGGCTTCTATCCTGGGGGAGCCTTGGCTCCTACCACCATAGTCTGGGGGAATTTTTGTCTGAGCTTGGTACTTAGACCCATTAGTGTGAATCAGTGGTGAAGATTAATTAATGGAAGATATGTAAATTACATACTCGACGTAATTCTTGATCTTCTAGGAATGTCCTCATCATTGATTCACACACCTGCCTGCCATCCCCAGGATCTTCAGTGTGTTTGTTGGCCTTCACCCCTTGTTCTTGGTTTGGGCTGTGAAGACACTGTGTTACTGGTTTGTTGAAGTGCATAAGTGTTAGGTTATGCTGCACCTCCTTGATGAAAAAGGTACTGAGGCGTTTGAGGACTGGTGCCGAGGTAAGCCTGTGCCACGAGCTCTCCTTGTGGCACTGTGCATGCAGGCAACTTTCCTTGGTGCCAGCCCTTCTAAAATGTTCTGGCTCCCATGGAGTCTTAGCACCTCGAGCTCAGAACCGCTCAGTGTGAATCAGTGGTGAAGATATTATATTTCTAGAAGATCAAGAAGTACATCGAGTGTGTAATTTTCATTTCTGAAGCCTCATTTTGCCTCATCGACGTCCTTGCTGCTTGGGTCAGCATCACCCTGGTCGGCGCTTGGCTGTGCTTCATATATGACATTCCTGCTCTGTGTGCAGTCCTACGTTTTGTGATGTGGCTGCTTCATGTTTCTATCGTCAGGTTTTCCCATTGCCATCACTTTGTTCATTAGTTGGTTTTGCCTCTTGTCGTCCTTCGTGTTGCTTGTCGGGGTCTCTGTTCCTCAGCAGAGCTTGTTTTTGTTTATTCTTGCTGTATTCACTGTTGTCTGTGGTACTTGTCACCTGCCTTTGGCCTGCCAATGATCCTGTTTTCTGCACTGCCTTCCTGTTTGTGCAGTAGCTTTGTTGCATCGTAGTCAGTGTGTATTATTGACGGCTGCCTTGGTTGTTGCATGGCTCTGCCTTGTTGACGTTCATGTATTTCTGTAGTCCTCTAGTACTCTGTCATGTCTAGGTTGGTGGTTCCACCATTACTGCATGTGGTGTTCGTATATTGGCTTTGCCTCATCAATGTTTTCTTGCCTGTCAGGTAGGTCTTGTATATCTTATATGGAACCTATTTTTTTGTTGCTGCTTCTGGCAGTGGCTAGGTTTCATCCTGTGCCTTCCTAGTTTCTGTGTGCAGGCTTGTGTTCACCAGCTGGCTGATTTGCACCTTTGTCGCCATGATTACTCTCTGCTCGTTTTTTTGCTTCGGTTCTGTGATAACAGATGGACCAGACACCGAACTTCTGGTTCAACACATGATCTCTGTGATGTTTATTCAAAATAAAGGAAATTAGCTTCAATATTGTCATATTCCTTCTTTAGTACATCAGTTTGCAGCAACGGACTATGTATGTCCTTTCTCTGCACTTAGCCAGCACCTACTGACACTGATCTCTGATCTAAACATTTTTAGTGAAAACCCTTCATCCTTATGTGGTCCTTGTTTACTTGGGTAGTCGGGGCTCAAAAAGGAAAAAACAAAACAAGCGATAGACAAAGAACCTCAATGCAGAATCACTGAAAAAAGGGTTACCCCAAAGGGCATTGGCAACAAATCAAGTTTCAGAGAACTACAACACCATATATACTGCCATAATGCAAAGCATCATGGGATATATGCAAATCACCATGACATTTCAGACTTGTTCAGTTTACAGCAATTTACTTGCATTTT
Organism: Neoceratodus forsteri; assembly: GCA_016271365.2. NCBI lineage: Eukaryota > Metazoa > Chordata > Ceratodontiformes > Ceratodontidae > Neoceratodus > Neoceratodus forsteri. Next base: position 34,538,424 of record CM028133.1, on the reverse strand, counting down.
AAATAGCACAACTAACTTAATTTCTGTAATAGTCACCTAGTGCCTTTTACCATTTTCAAAAACACCTAGTGCCATGGTATTTTCAACATTTACAGGTTTCATAAACATAAGGTATATACATCAAAGTATTGCATGACACAGTGCTATTACATACTAAATCCAACAATGGTAAACACAACCTGTTTTACATACGTTTGGAGGTCACCACAATAACTTCCCTGTACGAGGACCTGAGAGGGGAAAAGGAAAATTAAAAAGGACACTATAGCATAGTCAAGGAAAGGGAAGGGGATGTCCATAGGTGGCCAACGTTATGGACTAGAAATTTTAGGATAGTTTAGGATAAGAAATAGAAGAAACTGTTGCAGCAGATTTAAGAAAAGGTCTGTCCTCAAGAGTGGCAGGAGCTCCCTGTCACAGGTTCGCCTAGTAGACGGTCTGGCTCTGTGGTGACTGTTGACTCAGTGTGTGCAGTTGAATGTCTCCTTTTGGTGTTCGACTGTATTTGTCATTTGGCCCCATCTGGTTGTCCTAATTGTTTGGGCGATTCTTTGCTGCTTCTCTTCTCATCAGCATTCCCACCGTCATGTCATGCTGCAGTGATTGCAGTCTTATTCTTTGGCTCCGATGTCTTGATCTGGTTGTAAGCTTTCAGTGCCCCTGTGCTTTGGCCTTTGTTCACAGGGTTTCATACCCTTTGGCTGTTGCCTTGTCATCGATGTTCCTGGTGTCGCTTGCTGCTGGCTGTCTCCATGCTGACCTTTGTTGCTGTGCCAGGCCATGGCTGGGTCATCACCTGGTTTTCCTGGTTGCTGCTCAGGCTTACTAGTTTAAAGTCTGGACATTTGGTCTGCCTAGTTAAGGGCCTTATTTGCCCCTTTTCTCTGACCTTCCTCCATTCCACTTTCATGCGTTACTGCTTTGGAATCATTCCATAAGTGTGGATGAATGGATAGAGATGTCCTTGAAGAATATAGTATAATTACCAGTAACAGTAGTATTTGAATGAATTTCCTCCATTGAGCCAGAGCTTACCCTCCCACCTTCCCCCTTGTTACTGGGTGGCATAGTTTGGGTTTGGGATGTGTCTGTTTATACACGAGTCATCCTGTTTGTCTTTTACCTTGTACTGGATTTATTGCTATTGCTGCCTTTCTCCACTCCCAGTTATTGGCCCTCAATGAGCTTTTTTCTGTTCTTATCATTGGTCTAGTACAATGTTGTTTGCGTCTGTGGTGGATGGAATGGACAGAGGACTTAGAGGGCTACCTGTATTATACAAGCACTGACGATACGAATCATTTTGGGGGGGCTGCTGCTAGGCAAGTTTCCAAGTGGGCCTGACGTTGATAGTGTCTGTGTTCCATAGATGAGCCTCTATGGAGAAGATTCTCTCGAAGATCTGCTGTTACTGGCAAGTAGCTGTTCTTTTCTTCTACAAGAAACTCTATAAAACTTGTGCATCATCTCTGCAAGGAATATAGTGCTAAAATGCTGTCTCTCATTGTGCTGTCCTTGAGTCTCTCACCATTCCAACAGTAGATCTTTAGTTTTTGCTGCCGTTCTAAAGATTTATTGTTTTATAAAGTTTAATTGGTTATTTTTTATTTGCTCTCTCTCTTCTGATCTGTTTTAGCCTGAAGTAGTTATTTTTTCGACTTGACATGGATTGCAGTGGTTCCAGGAACTATGGCCTAGTCCTCAAAAGATGGCTGTACTCACAGTAACTGTGGTAGAATTTGTGGTTTAGTTTTACAGGTTCCCTGTTCCATTTTGTGTATTTAAAAAAAAAAAATTGGGGTGGGGACTTTCCTTACCTTTTGTGGGCACTTTAAGCTGCTCTTTTGTACTGTGGTCAAGTGTTAATTGTCTTAGAATAACCGTGGTCAATGATAGTGCTTCTGCCTGTTTTACAACACTAAGCTGTTTTTGGCTCACGAGTATGGCCATATATGTAACTGGTCAGCTCACAACAACTGTGATCGGTGTAAAATTACCGTCTTTCAGCAACTGAGATCAGAAACTTTACTGCAGTGCCTTTTTCTGATCTTATGTACAAGTCAGAATAAGAACAAAAGTCAAAAAAATGTACTGAGCCCATGGGTTTTCAGAAGTGTGGCCACTCTTAGCTTTAGGCTTTTATTCCTGTGTTTGCTATGCTGACTTTGAATTATTTGTAACTGGTCTTTCTGCAACCCCTTCTCTGTGCCGCACCTGGAAACGAGCATTGGCTCAGTGTGCCTTTCCCGGTTATTAACTTTTAAATAAAGTAAATAATAAATGAGGCAAATAAAATAAATAAATAAGAAAGAAAGAGGCATTCAGCATGCTTACAGGTGTTTAGGAATAGAACACAGTGAGACTGTGACCTGTGCAAAGTGTCTTGTCTTATGGCACAGAGGAAGATGCTAAAAGGTAATAATTGTCAGCGCCAGCTTCTTTATCTCCAAAGACTGCTCAATTATCTTCAATAATGTCACTGATTCAGTTTCCCCCAAGGACCAGTCTAAAGCAGAGTGTGCAAAGAAGCCCATAAAAGAGCTTAAATCTATGGCTGAAGAACACCCAGATAAAAAAAGGCTTAACTCATTTGCTCCTGGTGGCCATTTTGGGTTGGTTCCAGCAGTGGATGGTTCCGACGCCATACGGCGTCTGTTGGAACAGATCAATAGTCAGGCACAGGATTCATCCTCACACACTAGCCTTAAAACATTTGGAGCCTAAAAAGAAAAGGCAAGTGAGTCCCATCACCCAGCCTGGTGACAGTGTTCAGATGCCCTCCATGGTGTGGCAGTTCTTCCAAATCGGAAACTCTGTTGCACCTGTTACTTCTGAAGTCAAAGGTGATTAGGCAATAGGTTCACTCCCATGTCTTCTAGAGGCTTTTTCCTCTTATTCCTCTGTGTTTTCTATTAGCACAGCAGAAATTATTAGATTCCATTTTCACAGCAAGGATATTAAAGTCGCTGAATCAGATTGAAGCATGTTGTGGCTAACTTCTACAAAAAAAGATATCATCCTAATCTGTGACACTTTTAAAAAGATCAGTCAAAATATTTTTACAACTGCCTGCACCCACATCAAAGATATATAGTACCAGGGACTGGTTCTGAATGTCTGTACCAGCACCCTATTCCTGAAGGGTTAATGCAGGCTGTTGCATGTGGAAAATGCAAAGACAACCTTCTAGGGGTGTGGATATGGTTCAGTTACCACACTCTGGCAGTTCTGCTGGAATGATGTTACTGACTGTAATGTCTTTAAGCTCCTCCCACCACCCGGGTGGTATATCTCCTGACTCTGCACTGTGATGTCAGATCTTTCTTTCCGCTAGAAGAACAAGTCCCTTCCTTCACTCTCCAGCTTAGGATTTTCTGCGCCATAGGCGAACCTTCTTTTTGCTAAGTTTGATTTCTAGGGACTTGGATATGGTGTACTATCCACACTTCTGGCAGATTCCTTTCCCTTTAAATTTCTGAATGGAAGGTCCTCAAGCTGGCTCCTCCCACCCGGGTGGTAACTCCTTCAGAACTGCCCCATGACATCAGATCTTCCTTTCTGCTGGAAGAAGGTTCTCTCCTTATCGCTCTGCATTGAGTAGGCCCTTTCCTTTCAAAAACCAAAATCCACTACGTTATCAGGTGTGTTTTTTCAAATTAGTTTGAAACTCTTTACTCCTGGTATAGACGATTTGAAGTTGGCGTAGAGTTTTAAAAGATGCAACTGTGGGGAGAAGATGTCCCAGACAGACCCATACACCTCGTGCGTCTACTGCCTGGGCCATGAACACGATCCCCAGGCTTGTGGCCTTTGTCACATTTTGAATCCGAATACCTTGGGGGTCCGGCACGCTCATCGTCTTCTTGGGCACCCAGATGAGATGGGACCTCCTGTTCACTCCAAGGAACCCCATGAGGCGGTCTCTGCGACTGGGGTCCATGGAACGACTTGGGCGGCCTTGAGGCGATGGCTCAGGCAGCTGAGCATGCCACTTCAGCTTTTATGCTGCTTTCCTTTGGCGCCACCTGTATGGGGGCATTTCAGGATTTGTGCCAGTCCTTTCCCAAAAAGTGCACAAAATCCTCTAAATCTTTAAAAAAAAAAAAAAAAAAAAAAGAATAAAAAATAGTCCCATTGACTATTGTGAGATCGCAAGCGCTCTTGGGCCTTAAATTCCCTCGCTTCCTTGGAGGTTTCAGTTATGCTATTCTTCCTTTTCTTCCTCTTCAGGTGAGGAGAGGCTGCAACTCAAGATGTGCCTGTACTATGAAGAACGTATGTGGCAACAGCTTATGCTGTCTGGGGTTAAGCCGATTCTGGCCTCCACCCCAGCTCTTCCATTGTTGCTTCCACCAAGGCCCCAGCCTGCTTCGGCCTGCCCACCCATCAAGATGGAGTCTCCCCCTGAGCAACCACAAGAATGTTCCCCCACCCCCAAGGATGCTCGTACCGTTTCTGGGCTTCCTCATCGGCTGCTGGTCACTGTTACTCCCTATAGACCCCGTAGAGTCGGTGGGAATTCAGGAAGTCGACTGCTTTTCGGCAAATCCTCGGAATCTGAGGACTCCTTCCTGCATTCTCGTCCCTTGGACATGGAATCAGTGGAGGATTTGTCTACAGAGCGTGGTCCCACTTCTTTTGGGGGCTTGCTCCATCTAATTTCAAAATCTACCAGGATTCAGATGGAGCCCTTCCAAAAACGGGCCAAGTATCCATTGACTGAAATTCTTGACTGAGATGACTCCCTGGGGGTTGCCTTCTTGGTCCCCAAGGCCATTCTTGGCCCTGCTGTGGAGCTTTGGTAGCACCCTGCCTTCTGCCCAGCACCATCTGCTCGTAAGGCCCAAACGTATGCGGTCCCTCAGGTTCCCTGTGTGGTTTCACCGAACATCCCTCGGATGAGAGATTCGTTGCTGTCTTGATTTTTTGGTGTACAGGCAATGTCGAGGACGTGGATAAACCTGCTGACAAAGAATCCAAGAAATCGTATCACATTGCCAAAAAGGTCTATGTGGCCTCTTCTCTTGGCCTTCGGCAGGCACGTTAAGCCCTTTTGATGGCACATTTCGCTCATGCCTTACTCGGCACGCACAATGAGATGCTTCCTCAACTGCTGGCTGACTTACAGACCAATGGTCACTGTCAGACCAGGGCCAGCAGTGGCTAAACAGAAGCTCCAAATGGCCATGGCCATCAGCGATTCCTGTGCCTGGTCTGTGGCTGCTGTAATGCCACAAATTACAGAGCTTGGTCATGGATTTCACCTACATGACACCCTGCACGTTGATAATGTCCCTCCTGAGCACCAACTTGTTCAGGTCGGGTGGAAGGACAAACTCACTAGAATTGAGAAATCGTCCACACCACCTTGGACTCTGTTACCTCCTCCCAGAGGGATCCCGAGGGCTCCAAACTTCAGAGGAAGAAGCCCTTTCGGCCTCTCTCTGGCCCTGCAGCCAAGCTGTACCAGCCCCCAGCTGAGTAGCAGGCTCAGGCTTGACGCCCTCGACTGAAGTTGGTTGCTTTGGTTGTCTGCCAACCAGGTGGTCGAGGCCCTGCTGCATGCTCAGACAGTCCCTCCTCCGCCTCCAAGCCTGCCCTATGATGTGCTGGGGGGGGCCCTCCCCCATGCCCATCCCCATCCTGTCTCCCCTGGATCCTCACATGGAGGCCGACTCCGCCACTTTCTTTCCGCCTGGTCCTCTGTCACCAAGGACAGGCGGTTCCTAGAAGTGGTCTGTCTCTGGATTTCAGGGTTTACCCTCTGAACTGAGCCCACACCACACGGGAGGACATGGTGAACGCCGACGTGCTGTCAGCCCTTCGGGAAGACATCGACCAGGTCCTCTGGAAGGAGGTAGTGGCTCAAGTCCTAGACCCTCCAGTAAGCCCAGGGTTTGTGTCCAGATATTTTCTGGTTCCAATGTGGATGGCGGGCTGGTGCCCCATCTTAGATCTGCACGACTTGAACAAAAATTCCTTCGGTTGCACACCTTCAGTATGGTCACTCTGTCTCAGATAATTCCGTCCCTGGAGCAGAACATGTAGTTCTGCCCTCTGGATCTTTGGGATGTGTTCTTTCACCTTCAAGTCTTTCCCACAGCCAGTTTCTTAGTTCAGAGTGGAAGGGAATCTCTTAAGAGTTCCAGGCCATGCCCTTTGGCCACTCCTTGGCTCCCAGGGTCTTCACCAAGTGCATTGCAGTGGTGGCAGCCTACCTGAGACATTAAGGGGTCTGGGTATATCCCTGCCTGGATGGCTGGTAGATAGCGGATCCCTCCAGGGATGAGTTTTTTTTGTTTTTTTTTAATTGTTTAACAAGGAGAGAGACACTAAGCTGAAAGCTTCTTTACAGGTGCGACCTGGGAGCACACAGTATGCAAGGGGGGCTCTGGGATTCAAACCCAGGTCTCCAGATTTGCAGCTCAGAGCCTTAAACTACTGCGCTATACTGCCTCCCTGCAAAGTGACCCCTGCGCCAAGACCATTAATAGGTGAGCTCCCACTGCAGAAAGTGCATTCTCCACTGGGTCAAACGGACCACACTGGTGAATGCTCTCACAAATTCCAGGAAGCACAGAAAATCCTGAGGTGGTGTCCTCCAAGGACGTGGCCCTCCAGACATGGTTGTCCCTTGGCCTTCTGGTGAAAGAGGCTAAGTCGGAGCTCGTACCTTTGCAGGTGATACATTTCATCGGGGTGGAGCTCGACTCTTAAAGAGCCAGAGCTCAACTCCCGGTGGTCTTGACTTAGGTTCTCTCCTCTTTGCCTGATCATTTTGGGTTGGACAGTTACACCCTGCTGGGGATTTCCTGTGCTTCCTGGAATTTTTGATGGCATTCAACAGTGTGGTCTGGTTGACCCGGTGGAGAATGCACTTTCTGCAGTGGGAGCTCACCTGTTAATGGTCTCGGCGCAGGGGTCACTTCGACCAGCTGATGTGGGATGCCCCCAGTAGTGGTTAGTCCCAAAACATCTGCAGGAAGGAATCCCCTTTGTCTGCCCGGAGCTGATAGTCACCATCATGACTGATGTCTCTTTGATAGGCTGGGGTGCCTACCTGGGGGAGCACAGCGTTCATAGACTCTGGACCCCCAAGGAGTCCCAATGCCATATCAACCTGCTGGAGTGTCAGGCAGTTTGGCTTGCGCTGACAGCCTTGGCTCCACATCTTCGGGGTCAGGTCATTCAGGTCCAGATGGACAGCACCATAACCATGTACTACCTCAATAAACAGGGCAGGATACACTCCCTTCCTCTGTGCAGGGAGGCTGTCTGCATCTGGACCCTTGTACTCAGCCTGAATGCTGATCTCCTAGCCATCCATGTGGCCAGCATATCCAGTCAGCAGGTGGACACCCTCAGTCGGGTGGGTGAGATGTCTCACGAGTGGCCTCTCCATGAGGAGGTAGTACAGAGTTTGTTCTTCCACTGGAACACCCCTCTGGTGGATCTGATTGCCTTCAGGGAGAATGCAAAGCTGAGGCTGTATTGTGCACCCCCCCCAGCAGAGAATGCTACAGATGGATGCCTTCCCAAGGCTCTGGGCCTCATGCATGCCTTCCCTCCTTTTCTGCTGATCCACAAAGTGCTGCTCAAAGCCAGGAGGGACAAGGCACAGATGATCCTGGTGGCTCCAGACTGGTTCTGCCATTTCTGGTACCCTGATCTCCTCAGCTGCAGGCTCCCATGATCTCTTCCTCTCTGCCCGGACCTGCTCTCATGCAGTCAGGGGAAGGTATTCCATCTGGACCTTAAATCCCTGCACCTGGCAGCCTAGTTCCTGAGTGGCTAGAGTTCTAAGCGTTGGGTCTCTTCAACGATGTCCTCACTGTGGTCCAGGCTCCTCAGGAGTCGGCCTGAAAATGCTATACCTTCAAATGGAAGAGGTCTCCATTTGGTGCCAGGGCAAGGGGCTTAACCCTTTATCTTGCCCATTGGCTAGCATTCTCAATTACCTTTGGTCCCTCTCCCAGCCATTGGTCGATGACCCTTAAGGTGCACCTGGCAACCATCTCTGCATACCAGTCGCGGGCTGGTATGCCATTGGTGGTGCAGGAAAAGGTGGTCTGGTGCTTTTTTAAAGGCCTTGACCACATTTCCCCTCCAGCGCATGAACCACCACCACCTTGGGACTTGTAGCTGATGTTGGCAGAGCTCATGGGCAACCATTCGAACTGATGCCCAGGTGTGACATCTTTCACTTGATGTGGAAGATTGACTTCTTGGTGGCTGTCGCCTCTGCCAGAAGGATTAGTGAGCTCCAAGTACTCTCGGTGGAGTCTCCTTATCTTGGTCTTCCATAGGGACAAGGTTGTACTTTGGCCCAACCCAACGTTCCTCCTAAATGCAGTCTCGGAATTTAACCTTAACCAGGTGACGAATCTTCCAGTGTGTTTCACCAGCCACACCTCGGTAGCCAAGCACAGGCTTCATACTCTGGACCTGAGGTGAGCAGTTGCCTATTATAAGGTGCACACTACTGGAGTACAGGGAGGGGTTCGCCAGCTATTTGTCACCTACGCTGAAGCTGCACCTGGCAGACCCGCAGCAAAGCGGACAGTTGGCAGGTGGATTGTATCCTGCATTGACCTGTGCTATAGGTTGGCTGGTAGTGAGCCTCCCATAGGGCTAAAGGCTCATTCCGCCACACATACCACTGTCTTAGTGGCTGCTACCAAGGATATCCCTATCCAGGAGATCTGCAGGGCTGCTGCCTGGAAGTCGGCACACACCTTCGTTTATCGTTTACCACTACCACATCATCCCTGAGTCATGCTGGGATGCTGGTTTTGGAGCCTCTGTTCTCCAGTCTCTGTTCCCTAATTAGGGGGTCTGCACCTTGACTCTGCCTCCCTGGAGAACTGTTAGGAGTCTTCCAGAAGTGTGGATAGTACACCCTACTTAAGTCCCTTGAAAAACAGGTTACTCACTTGTAACAGTAGATCTTCCATGGAGTGGTCTCTTGCAGTAGATAATACTTTTGGATATCCAGCAGAGGTCGTTGTGGTGCACGGCAGCTCTTCTAGCACTCTTTTCCAGGGACCCACCCACACATGACATCAGCTTCCTGTTTCCTATATAAGTGTGGGCAGTCCCTGCTAGCCTCGGTTCCTTTTTTTGCCGTTTTCAGCTCACAGGCAGCAACTAGGACAACTTCTGAAAACAGCAGTCATCGATGAGAAACAACGTTGAAGATTCTACGAACAAGGGGGCTCACCCAACAAGAGCGCCCCCATCTACTGATCTATATTTCTGGACTAACATAGAGCAGGAAGTACCCCTCCTCACCCTCTATACCTCCTTTACTCATAGACAGCCACCATACCATTGTCGATGCATCTATAGTCTCATTGACAGCCACCATACCGTCGACGATGCATCTATACTTTCATTGATGGCCCATAACAGTCATCCTCCTCATAGACAGCTACTACCATCAACGGTGCATCTGTGTTCTCATTAATGGCCATACCAGTCAGTGTTCTCATCGATGGTTACCACCATCGACGATGCATCTATAATTTGATTGACTGTCCATAACTGTCAACATCCTCATCGATGGCTACCACTGTCGACGATGTATCTGTATTCTCATTGACAGCCATAACTGTCCATGTTCTCATCAACGACTACCACCATCGTCTATGCATCTGTATTCTCATTGACGGCCATAACCGTCAGTGTTCTTATCAATGGCTACCCTACCATCCAGCCATCTGGCAAGCCACACCTTTGTCTCTGGCATCACGCATATACAGACTCAAGACAGTAGTCACAGCTAGACAACTGCTATGCCTTCTGGGTCACATGGCCACTGCCATCCCTACGGTAGCACTCATCTATCTTCATATGAGACCTATTCAGTGAACCCTTCAGAATCAGTGGTCTCAGAACAAGAATAATTTGAAGGCAAGATCAGAGTCACTCCCTCTCTGATGTCACATTTGACTTCATGGTCAATTGAAACCAATCTAGGACAAGGAATGCCTTTTCTAGAAGCGTGAATATGTTGTTCATCCACACTCTTTGGCATGTCCCTTTCCACTTTAGATCCAACCGGAAGTCTTCAAGCTGGCTCCTCCCACCCACCCGGGTGGTATATACCTTGGCTCCGCCCCATGATGCCAGATCTTCCTTTCCGCTGGAAGATTCTGGTTGCCTCCCTCATGCTCTAGCATTTCGTAGACTCTGGCTCTCAAACCTTTGGTTTTGCCGAAAATTCGCATTAACGATCGCAAGTTTGCAGCTTCGATAATGGAAGATAAATTTTCCTCTGGATTTCGTCTGTGCCCATGCAGCCAGAAGATGTCGCGTACCGATCCTCACACTGCATGCGTGTATTGCCTCGGCATCGGCCATGACACCTCATCGTGCAGTATCTGCTTGGCCTTTCATTCCATTGTTCTCGACGACCGTCTTGCATGCCTGAAACTGGGGAGGCCGGAGAAGAGGAATCCTCCAGTGAAATCCAAGGAGGCCTGGTGGGCAGTTTCCACGGCTGTGGGCTCTGCTGAGCAGTTGGAATGCATGGAAGCATTCGAGGAGCAGGCGGCTCATGCCGCGGAGTCTTCTCGGAGCTTTTTCGTTCCACTCAACCTGGGCTTCACCTTCTCAGGTTCCTTCAGGGAGTTGTGCCAGTCTCTCCCTACCAAGGGGGAGGTGCCTGCGGCCCGCACTCCTCTTGATCCCGTAAGCGGGAAAAGGATCTGTGTGAGTCTTCATCTCGATGAAGATGGTCCTGGGACCAGGAGTGGTCTCAGTCCCAGGAGCATGCGGTCTCGAATTCGGTCGAGATCGCTTCCTTGTCCGCAGGCTTCTTGGACTTGCCATCCAGCCAGCCGACTGAGGGTTTGGTTGATGACGTAGAAATCGTCCTCAACCCTCTTGACCCTTTGTCGCTGACTCTGGTCAAAGACTCCTTAGAGAGGACTCCAGTCCTTGTCTTTCCCGGTGAGACCCAGCCTGCTGGAGTCCCTGTCAAGGAAACTGTACCGGACTCTGGGAAGTCACCTGCCCCGCCGGTGTCTCCTGACCAACCAAGTCAGCCTGCCCGATCTTGATCAAGGTCTAGGACCCCCTCAACCGACAGGCCCAGGAAGAGCAGAGCCATAAACGCTCTAAGAAGAGGCATCTCCACTGGTCGTCCTCATCCTCCTCGGATGAGGAGAGGCTCTGACAGAAACTCTGGCGCAGTGAGGACCTCATGTGGCAGCAGTTAATTCTGTCTGGGCACAAGCTTACCTTAGCTTTCACTCTGGCCATTACTTGGCTTTCGCCTCCTAGGCTGAATCCAACTCTTTCAGAGCCGATCACATCGGTTCCCCAGCCCATGGAGCCGACAAGACCCCCTGTTCGGCCCAAAACGGTCTCTCCACCAATTGTGGTGGAACCACCGCCCAAGCAGCCTGTGGGAGGGGCACTTTCCAAGGAAGATAGACCGGACTCCGGGCTCCCCCAGCGATTGTCGGTCACGGTCACCGTCACCCCAGACCGCCCCCAGTGAGTTGAGGTTGACATGGGTGGTAGGCTGTTGTATCCGGATTCCTTGGATTCGGACGTCACCGGTCTACATTCACATCCAGGGGATGATGAATCGACCGCTGGCCTAGAGATGGAGGAAGGTCCCTCGTCCTTTCAAAGGATCCTCCGCCTCATCTCTTAGTCTACAGGAATACCCCTGGAGCCAATCCAGAAAAAGGCGGAGTACCCTCTTAAGGATATCCTTAAGAGAGGAGATGCACAGACGGAGGCCTTTCCTGTGGCTGAGGCCATTGTTGGGCTGGCCCTAGAACTTTGGCAGCGTCCCGCCTCTTGTCCAGCTCTGTCTGCCCGCATGGCATGCAAATACGCGGTGCCGATGCAGTCCCTAGCGGGGTTCACAGAGCACCCTTCGGCTGAGAGCCTGGTGACCACCTCTGTGTTCAGGCGTACTGGCAGTTCTGCCAACACTGACCGACCTCCTGATAGAGAGTCCAAGCTTCTGGACCAATCAGCCAGGAAGGTCTGTGCGGCTTCCTCCTTGGGCCTTCGTCAGGCAAGTTCGGCCGTCATCATGGCACACTTCTCTCACGCCCTTCTGGGGTCGCTGGACAGAGTCCTCCCACATCTCCCCACGGACATGCAGACCACGGTCAAGCAGGTCCAGGATCAGGGCCGAGCTGTTGCCAAACTGCAGCTCCAGACGGCCCTGGAACTTGAGGACGCGTGTGCACGTTCGATGGCTGCCGCAGTTGCCTCTTGTCGCAAGGCTTGGCTGAGGCTCTCCTCCTTCCCGGCAGATACCCAGCACAAATTAGCTGACATGCCCTTCCTTGGGACAGACTTGTTCGGCCCGGGAGTGGCCGGTCACCTTCGGAGCATTGAGCAGCCCAGTGCTACCTTGGACGCTACCTCTGCCAAGAGTTCTTCGGGCACGAACCAGCAGAGGAAAAATAAAAAGCCTTTTTGGCATTCTGCCCCTGTGACTCAGCAGTCTTCCTTTCAAGGCGGACAGCAGCACCAGCAACAACAGCAGGCTCAAACCTGGTGCCCTCGGCCCAAGCAGGGTCCCCAGTAGGCCCGTAAAGGAGGCTGAGGTTCAGGTCCTGGATCCTCCTCTAAGTCTGCTCAGTAACAGGGTGTGGGGGCTGCCAGCCCCGCTCCTGTCACGCCAGCTCTGGGTCTTCCTGTAGGAGGCCGGTTCCGCCACTTTCTTTCCACCTGGTCTGTTATCACCACGGACGGGTGGGTTCTGGAAGTGGTCGGTCAGGGACTGCCTTTGGAATTCGAGCAGTACCCTCCAAGCCGAGTCCGCACCCCTCAGGAGGAATGAGTATCTGCTCAGACCCAGTCGGCTCTCGGAGATGACATTGCTTAGCTGCTCCTCAAGGAGGCAGTAGATTCTGTGGCGGATCCTCCAGCAGACCCAGGCTTTGTCTCCAGGTACTTCCTGGTGCCCAAGCGGATGGGGGGCTAATTCCCCATTCTAGATCTGCACAATCTGAATCAATATCTCAGGTCATGCACCTTTCAGATGGTCAGTCTGTCCCAGATCATACCATCCTTGGAAGGAAACGTGTGGTTCTGTTTAATGGATCTGCAGGACACGTTCTATCACTTCCCAATCTGTCCATGCCATCAGCGGTTCCTCCGCTTCAGGGTCAAAGGGACCCTTTATGAGTTCCGAGCCATGCGGTTTGGCCTGTCATCGTCCCCTCGGGTCTTCACCAAATGCATTGCAGTGGAGGCGGCCCATCTTGGGTGGGGTGGGGGGGGTCAGGATTTATCCTTACATTGATGATTGGCTCCTAGCAGCATCCACCCGACAGGAGGTGGAGAGGTCCAGGGATCTGGCCCGACAGACCTGCTTCCAACTTTGCCTCCGGATCAACAAGGCCAAGTCAGAACTTGTGCCGTCTCAGGTGATGTGCTTCATTAGGGCAGAGCTTGACTCTTGTCAAGCCAGAGCTCGGCTCCCGGTGGACAGGGCGGAGATTCTTTCCTCCTTTGCCCAATCATTTCTGGTTGGGCACTTGCGCCCTGCCCGGGACTTTTTGCGCCTTCTGAGTTACATGGCGGCATGCACCTTGGTGGTGTGTTGGGCCTGGTTGCACATGCGCCCCCCTCCAGTGGGAGCTGGCCGCCCAGTGGACCCAGCGCCTCGGTCATTTCGACCAGCTGGTCACTGTAACCCAGAAGATGAAGGACACTCTCCGATGGTGGACTGCCCCAGACCGGTTGCAGGAAGGAATCCTGTTTGTCCACCCCGAGCTGATGGTAATCCTCATGACTGATGCCTCTCTCATGGGCTGGGGAGCCCACATGGGGGACGAAAGAGCCCACGGACTCTGGACCCACGAGGAGCTCAGAGCACTCCGACTGGCACTGTCAGCTTTCACTCCTCAGCTCCGGGGTCAAGTGGTTCAGATGGACAATACCACGACCATGTACTGCCTCAGCAAACAGGGCGGCATGCACTCCCATGTGCTGTGCAAGGAGGCGCTCCACATCTGGGCCCTCGTGAGCTGGTTGGAGGCAGATCTCCTAACCATCCATGTGGCAGCAGCCTCGAACCATCTAGCAGATGTTCTCAGCTGCTTAGGCCAGACATCCCATGAGTGGTCACTCCATCCAGAGGTAGCTTACAGCCTGTTCTCCCATTGGGGCAAACCGATGGTGGTCCTGTTTGCCTCCAGGGAAAACACCAAGCTGAGACTGTTTCATGCCCATCACCCTCAGCAGGGCTCGCTGCAGTGGGATGCCTTCTCAAAGCTGTGGACCCCAGGCCTCCTCTACGCCTGTCCTCCATTTCCCTTGATCCACAAGGTGCTCCTCGAGGTGAGGAGGGACAAGACGAAGGTGATCCTGGTAGCCCCAGACTGGCCTCGCTAGTTCTGGTATCCAGACCTCCGCAACCTCAGCTGCAGGCACCCGGAGCGGCTTTGCACACACATGGACCTGATATCACTCAATCAGGGGAAGGTATTCCATCCGTACCTTCAAACCCTGCACCTCACAGCCTGATACCTGAGTGGCTAGAGTTCCAGGCTTTGGGTCTTTCAGAAGATGTCTACACCGTGGTGGAGGCATCCAGAAAGGAATAGACCAGGAAATGTTATGCCTTCAAATGGAAAAGGTTTTCCATTTGGTATCAGGGTAAGGGCCTTGTCCCCTTATCCTGTTTAGTGGCTAACATTCTTAACTACCTTTGGTTCATAGGTAGTTTACAAACTCGGTAGGCAGTGGTGCCTTTTATGAGCTCGCCACCACTTATTGGTGGAAGAAATCTTTGTGGTAACCCATATGTAAATCTAGTCTATTTTTAAAAAGGGGGTCTCCGGTCATCGACCATTAGGGTGTACCTAGCAGTCATCTCTGCTTACCGGGCGCGGGCCGGTCTGCCGACGGTGGTGCGAGAGACAGTGGTCGGCGCTTTTTCAAAGGCCTGGATCACATATCCTCTCCGCTGCGTGAACCTCTGCCTCTCTGGGATCTACTGCTGGTACTGGCAAAGCTCATGGGCAAGCCATTTGAACCAGTGCACAAGTATGCCTTGTCACACTTGTGGAAGATGGCCTTTCTGGTGGCTATCTCGTCTGCCAGAAGGACAGGGGAGCTCCAGGTGCTTTCAGTGGACTCCCCTTATCTTGGTCTTCTACAGGGATAAGGTTGCTGTACGTCCCCACACAAAATTCCTTCTGAAGGTGGTGTCAGAGGTTCACCTTAACTAGGTGTTAACTTTGCTGGTATACTACCCTAATTACACCTCGGAGGCTGAGTACAGGCTCCATACTCTGGACCTGAGACATGCTCTCTCCTACTATAAGGCGAGGACGGCAGAAATTCGGGAAGAGGTTCGCCAGCTGTTTGTCACCTACGCTGAAGCCATTTCTGGCAGACCTGCAGCAAAACAGACCATTGTAAGGTGGATTACATCATGCACAGGTCTGTGCTACGAGTTGGCAGGGCAGGGAGCCTCCCAGAGGGATAAGAGCTCATTCTACCAGCCATACTGCTGCATCAGTGGCTGTTTCCAGGGACATCCCTATCCAGGAACTCTGCCGGGCTACTACCTGGAAGACAGCAAACACCTTCATTACCCACGACCACCTCGACCTTGAGTCACGTCGGGATGCTGGTTTTGGGGCCTCAGTTCTCCAGTTTTTGTTCCCTAAATAGGGTGTGTGCGCTTTGCCTCCCTCCTCCTGGAGAACTGCTAGGAGTTTGCCAATAAGTGTGGATGAACAACATATCCACGTCCCTAGAAAAACAAGTCACTCAGCTGTAACAGTAGTTCTAGGAGTGGTATATAGTGTTCATCCACACAGACCCACTGAACCTCCCCAGCTGCAGTGCACAAACGTGGCTTCCAGTGGACTAAGATCTGGCGTCATGGGGCGAAGCCGAGGGTTATACCACTCAGGTGGGTGGGAGGAGCCAGCTTGAAGACCTTCCAGCGATCCTTAAAGGAGAAAGAGACATGCTAGCAAGTGTGGATGAACAACATATACCACTCCTCGCACTATTGTTACAGGTGAATAATCTGTTTATTTTTCTGCTATCCTAAGGATGCCTTCTATCATTTCCTTGTCCCTTTCCTTCCCCTGAGACGGGGGTCTATATACAGCACCTGTGCGGATTGTGGTGCCGTTTCCTGTCTCCAGGGTGACCCACAGTGCCTCCTCTCATCCCCGTTTTCCCTTTAGTTCTGTTGCTTTGATCCCTTCCCTTACGTAGAGAGCTGCTCCTCCTCTTCTACCCTCCCTGTCCCTCCCGTAGACTGTGTAACCTGGTATGTTGACATTCTAGTCATGGTTCTCCCTGTACCATGTTACTGTGACTGCCACGATATCCAGGCGTCCCTCTTCCATCAAAGCCACTAGTTCAGGGAGCTTGTTACCCAGACTACGGGCATTGGTAGTCGTTGCCCTTCTATTTTTGATGGCCTTATCCCTTTACCCCATCCCTGTCCGTACTGCCTTTGCCTGTTTCTCCATTTACCCCTGCCCTTCTCCCTATTGATTTCTCTATTTTGATGTTCACCTCACTAACTACGATGTTTTTCTTTGGGGGGGCTGTGACTTCCATGCTCCTTTTCAGTGCCCCCTCCCCCCGCCGGCTAGATTAAATGATTGCCAATGAAGCATTTAAACCTGTCACCTAGGATCCTGGTTGCTCTCTTGGATAGATGCAGACCATCGCGCCAGTATAGGTCTGTGGAGCCCCGTTCCCAATGAAGCCAAAACCCTGAGCTCTGCACCAATTTTTCAACCATTCATTGAATCCCATGGTGTGGAGCACCCTAGCCTCACCCATGCCATAGCTAGGCAGCACCTCTCAGCAGGTTACCATGTGTGCTACTTGTCTAAGGCCCCTCCCCAACTCCTCAGACTCCTCCTGCACTGCTCTGGTTCCATTCTCAGTCAGGTCACTTGTCCTTAGGTGGACAGTGACGTCCAGCTCCCTCCCCCGTGCAGCTGCTCCCATGATCCTGATGATTCGTTCCCTGTCCCTTCAAGCCATGGTGCCAGGCAGGCACCTACCTCCCTCTCCCCTCCCTCCCTCAGTTCTACACCCCCAACAGTTGAGTCCCCTACCAGAAGTTGTTTCCTTCCCCTGTAGGGTCCGATGTCTCCCTCCTGTGGTCTCCTTCGTGGAGGTTCCCAGCATCCTCCTTGGTTTCCACTGTGGGTGTGTCCATAGCGGAACCACGCTCTGCCAGAACGGCATACGAATTGTAGAGAGATACAGTTGGAGGGATGCACCTCTGTTCCTCCACCCTCCCTGAGTCCACCGTGGTCCAACCACTCCTCTTTCTTGGCAAACTCTGAGGCAGTGGCGTTGCCCCTGGTGGTCCCTGGGTGGGAGAGGAGGTCCCCTGAATCGTGGTCAACTCAGCCTGGAGACAAGCAACCTCCTTCCTGAGCCGAGAGAGGTGTCTGCAGATGGGACAACACTGCATCCTCCAGAACATCTCCCAGAAGACTGCCGCTCCACAGCCACTGCACTGCCCCACACCACTCCCATCATGTCTTATTTGTGGCCCCTCGACTGTTGTTTTGTATGCTTACTCTTTCCTCTCTTCATTTACTTTTTTGTTTTTGTTTTTTCTCCTTGCTTTCCTACTGCCTCTGTGCCTTTACAGCTCCTGCCATTCCTGTTCTGGGACAGGAAGTTCCTATATTTATTTTTATTTATTGAAATGTTTCACCATGAAGGCACACTGAGCAACAAGTCGCTCGTCTCCCAGTGCGACCTGGGGAGGGAGAAGGGGAACAACTGGAATGAAACATTCAACATTCAAGTTACAAGATCAACATTAACATACAGTTGTAAGGCAGGTGTTAGTGTTACAACACTGTTGAGCATAACATGTAGAAAGAGTGAACAAAAATAAGTGCCAGCTTAATAAGTAAACAAGTGCTTACATGAAGGGAAAGGGGACAGATAGGAAAGAGTCGTGCCCCTTGAGACCCCTTCAGGATCTGAGGAACCCTGCAAGGGGGACTGGGGGGGACCAGAGAGAATGGGTTAAGGCGGTGTCCCAGAGAGACCCTAGAAGATGGTGGAAGTATTCCTCTAGCGCTTTCGAAAGAGAGGAAATGTTGGAGATTAGGCGATAGTTTGAGTGTGAGGCTCTATGTCCACTCTTGTGAACAGGTGTCACCACTGCTGCTTTCCATACAGTAGTTGTGGGAACTGACCAAGGCAGAGGGGATGGGTTTAGAATCTTGGTGAGGGGTGTCAAGACAGCATCCAGGGTGAAGCAAAGCAGTTTCAAATCAAGAGAGTCAGAGCTGAATCTAGATTTCCCAAGTGCCTGCAGTAGGTACTTTTTTGCTTCATTAGGAGTAATACAAAGTCACTTATATTTTTATAACCACAGATATGCAAGGGGTGGGGGGAGACAGAAACAGCAAGTAAAGGTAGAGAGAGGCAGAGAATCACGAGACTGTCAGTGATCAGATCCTAGGTTTCACGAGAACATTTGGTTGCGCAACCAGACAGACAAGAGACAGAAAAGGAGAAGATGGAACAGATCCTTGCATGTAACTCTTTCTGCATAACAACTGGGGCAGGGCCTTATTCAACCCTGTCACACTGGGTACAACCCAGACCTAGGCTTTTCTCCCAGAAAGTAGACTAGTAAGAAATCCTGCAGATGGCATACCACATCACAGAATGCAAAACTGTACCTGCCCACTCCATGCAATGCATGCTGTGTCTAATAACTTCATAAGTGTTTACAGTGCACCTGGCATGTCTGCCCTAGAGGACGACCCAGTGGATGCTCAGTGCACAATATTCACAAGTATCACATCTTCAAGTCTACCCCCTCCAGGTGACCAGACCACTGGTAAGGTCCCTGATGTGGTGGTTAGTGAAGGAAAACCTCCTTCAGGGCTTACACTGCTCCAGTGGGGAGAAGTGTAGGTGTTTCTAGGGACATGGATATGTTGTTCATCCACACTTATTGGCAGGTTCCTTGCCGCTTTAAATCTTGCCGGAAGGTCTTCAAGCTGGCTCCTCCCACCCACCCGGGTGGTAAAACTCTCGGCTCCGCCCCATGACGCCAGATCTTCCTTACCGCTTGGAAGCTCAGGTTCCCTCCTTAACGCATTGCGATTAAGACTGGTTCCTAATTCTTTGAAAAGTTTGAAATTAAAAGTTTTGCTAAAGGCTTGGTCTTCTTCTCCTCGTGGCTCACGATGGACAAATCGACTCCGGTTTCGGAGGTGCCCTTGCGAGCAGAAGATGTCTAGGGACGGATCCGCACTCCACGCGCGCCTACTGCCTGGGCCTTGAGCACGACCCACAGGCCTGCGACTTGTGCTCTTCCTTTCGGCCTACGCCCTGAAGACCATGCTGCCCGATTACAACTGGGGCGCCCGAGAAAGAATTCCACGGTGAAATCTAAAGAGGTCCGATCATGTGTCCGCGCGGCGGGCTCGGGCGGATCAGCTCGAGCAGATGATCGCCCTCGAAGAGGAGGCGGCGCGGGCCGCTTCTACCTCGGCTGCGGCATTTGTCCCGCTCTCTCTCGGTGCCTCGTACTCGGCTTCTTTTAAGGAGCTTTGTCTGACCCTCTTGACCAAAGGTGAGGGTCCAACTTCTTCGGGACCTTTTTCCAGGTCCAAAAAGAGCAAAAGTAAGTCTCTCCGTCGACGCTCTTGGGAGCGGGAAAGATCCCCCTTCCCTCGTCGACAGTCGACTTCGGTCGACCCCTCAGCTTCGGTCACTGGCTTCACGGTGTCCCCGTCAGGCCAGTTGACCGAGACTCCTGTCGACGTGGTCGAGATTTTTCTCGACCCGTTAGACGGGTTGTCGGCTGGAGAAGCTGAGAATCCCCTCTCCCCGGTTCCCCTGGTGGGAGTTGAGGATCCCGTCGGCTCGTCTGTGCCTCCGGTTCCGGAGCCTTCGGTGGGATTGTCCGAGCCGAGGGGAGTGCCGATTTCCGACACTTCTCCTCACCTTCCTCGGCCTAGTCGAGAGACTCGGTCTCGGTCTCGGACATCCTCGCAGTCCAACCGATCCCGCCGCCTTAGGCGGTCTTGGTCTCGGCACCGCGGCAAGCGGCGCCACGCTCTTCCTCTTCCTCGGACGAGGGGAGGCTTCGGCGCAAGTTGTGTCGGAGGTACGAGGAACTTATGTGGCAACAGCTTCTTTTGACCGGGAATAAGCCGACCCAGTCGTCTTTCCCGGCCATTAAGTGGCTGTCACCGGAGCAGCCGAAACAACCCCTCATTGTAGTCGAGGAGCCTGTTCTCAGGCCGGTTGTTCGGCCAATTCCAGCTGCCCCACCGATTCTGGTGGAACCTCCGCCTCCACAGCCATTAGTTGGGGCTCCGACCAAAAATTCTCGGTCGGCTTTGGGTTTGTCCCATAGGCTGTCTGTCACCCTCACTCCCGATAAACCTCGGCAGGTGGAGGGTGGCTCAGGCCGAGGCAGCTCTTTGAGGACTCTTCTGAGTCCGATGATGGTTCCTCCCTCTTCTCCAAGCGCATGGACTTGGAGTCCTCGGGAGGGCAGTCAATGGACGATAGCCCTTCGTCCTTCTTAGGGTTGCTTCGACTCATCTCGGAGTCCACCGGGATGAAGCTCGAACCCGTTTCTAAACGGGCCAGGTATCCCCTCACGGAGATTCTGGACCGAGGGGATTCTCCTACGGAGGCCTTTCCGGTGGCCGAGGCCATAGTGGGTCCGGCCTTGGAACTTTGGCAGCGTCCTGCTTCCTGCCCTGCGCCTTCGGCCAGGTTGGCCAGGAAGTATGCGGTCCCTACCGGTTCCCTGTCCAGTTTTTCGGAACACCCCTCGGCCGAGGGGTTGGTTACCGACAGCGTTTTCCGGCGTGCCAGGAACGCCAGGGATGTGGACAAACCTCCCGACAAGGAATCCAAGAAATTGGATTATGCCGGGCGAAAAGTCTATGCTGCGTCCTCTCTCGGCCTTCGTCAGGCCAGTTCAGCCGTCCTCATGGCACATTTTTCTCACGCCCTGTTGGGCTCCCTGGATGAGGTTGTCCTCATCTTCCGCAGAGATCTGCAGACTACGGCCAGGCAGGTGCGAGGACCAGGGCAGTGGCTAAACAGCAGCTCCAGACTGCGTTAGACATCGGGACTCATGTGCCAGGTCTGTGGTGGCCGTGAGGCTATGCGTCGCGGGCTTGGCTGAGGATATCCACCTTTACCTCGGATACCCAGCACAAGTTGGCGGATGTTTCCTTTTTGGGGACTGACCTCTTCGGCCCTGGGGTGGAAGGTCACCTGCAGAGGATCGAGAAGTCCAATGCTACCTTGGACTCGGTCTCTTCCGCGCAGAAGGACAAAGGCCGCAAGCCACAGCCTAAGCTCTTTCGTCTCTTCTGCGCTCACAGCGCACCCGGCCCAGCAACGCCAGGCCAGCAGGCTCGACTTGGTATCCCAAGCCTAGCTGCCGGGCTTCCTCCAACAGGAAGCAGGGAGGTAAGGCCCAGGAGGTCCTCGGCCGGTCCCTCCTCCAAGCCTGCCCAGTGACGGGCTGAGGGGTGTCGCCCCATCCATGTCACCTCACCCTGGTTCCCCCTGTGGGGACGGCTCAGACACTTCCTTTCCGCCTGGTCCGCTGTTACCACGGACAGGTGGGTACTGGGGTGGTGGGAAAGGTACTGGGGTGGTGGAAAAGGCTACCTCTGAATTCGAGCAGGCTCCGCCTCAGAGCCGCCGCACTGGGGCCTCGGGTCCGCAGCCTCACTGGCTGCTCGCCGAGCCGACATCTCTCCTCCTCAAAGGAGGTGATCACGGAGGTAGAGGACCCCCTTCAGACCAGGGTTCGTGTCCAGGTATTTCCTGGTTCGAAGCGGACGGGGGCTGGCGCCCATTCTCGACCTACCGACCTGAACAAGTTCCTAAGGTCTCGAACCTTCAGGATGGTCACTCTGGCACAGATAATACCATCTCTGGAACACGGCGTGTGGTTCTGCTCTGGACCTGCAGGACCGTTCTTTCACGTCCCTATCCGTCCGTCACATCGAGATTCCTCCGCCTCAGCGGAGGGATCCTCTTCGAGTTCCGAGCCATGCCCTTCGCTTATCTCCAGCTCCCAGGGTCTTCACCAAATGCATGGCAGTGGTGACAGCATTCCTGCGGCGCCGAGGGGTCCGGGTGTACCCTTACCTGGACGATTGGCTGATAGCAGCCCCCTCCAGACAGGAGGTGGAGCGGTCCAGAGATCTGGCCCTCCAGGTTTGCTCTCAAGTCGGCCTTCTCATCAACGAGGCCAAGTTGGAACTCGAGCCAAAGCAGGTGATCCTGTTCATCGGGGCAGAGCTCGACTCTCTTCGAGCCAGAGCACGGCTCCCAGCGGACAGGGCCGAGGTTCTTACCTCCTTTGCCCAATCATTTCTGGTTGGGCAATCGCGCCCTGCCCGGGACATCCTGCGCCTTCTGGGTCTCATGGCGGCCTGTACCAGCGTGGTCCGTTGGGCCGCTGGCACATGCGCCCCCTTCAGTGGGGACTGGCCAGCCAGTGGTCACAACGCTGCGATCCTTTGGACCAGCTAGTGATAGTGACCCAGGAGATGTGGAACGCTCTCCAGTGGTGGACCGTTCCATTCCATTTGCAGGAGGGCATCCCATTTGTCCACCCCGAGCTGACGGTCTCTCTATCGACCGATGCCTCTCTGATGGGTTGGGGTGCCCATCTGGGGGAACACAGAGTGCACGGCCTCTGGTCCCCGAGGGAGTCCCGATGCCACATCAACCTGCTGGAGCTCCGAGCGGTCTGCCTAGCTCTCACTGCCTTTGCTCCGTTTCTCCGGGGTCAAGTGGTCCGAGTCCAGACGGACAATACCACGACCATGTACTACCTGAACCGCCAGGGCGGGACGCTGCCCATGCTTCTATGCAAGGAAGCTCTCCGCATTTGGTCACTCGTGCGCAGCCTGGAGGCGGATCTCCTAGTCATTCATGTGGCAGAAGCCTCCAACACCCTGGCCGATGCCCTAAGCCGGATAGCGGCTGCATCCCACGAGTGGTCTCTACTGCCGGAGGTAGTACAAGATCTGTTCTCCCACTGGGGCACACCTCAGGTGGACCTGTTTGCCTCAGGAGAAGCAGGTGAGGCTGTTTCATGCCCGCCCCCCTCAGCAGGGCTCGCTGCAGGGGGATGCCTTCTCGAGGCTGTGGACCCCGGGCCTCTTCTACGCCTTTCCCCCATTTCCCTTGATTCACAAGGTGCTTCTCAAAGCAAGGAGGGACAAGGCGCAGGTGATCCTGATAGCCCCAGACTGGCCCTGCCAGTTCTGGTACCCAGATCTCCTCAGCCTCAGCTCCAGGCTCCCGAGGCAGCTTCCAGCTCGCCCGGACCTGCTTTCAGTCAATCAGGGGAAGGTGTTCCATCCGGACCTTCAATCCCTGCACCTGACGGCCTGGTTCCTGAGCGGTTAGAGTTCCAGGCCTTGGGTCTTTCCGACGAGGTCCTCAATGTGGTTGAGGCATCCCGTAAGGAGTCGACCAGAAAATGCTACGCCTTCAAATGGAAGAGATTCTCCATTTGGTGTCAGGGCAAGGGCCTGGACCCTTCCTCCTGTTCTGTGGCAAGCATTTTGGACTATTTATGGTCCCTTTCTAGTCAAGGGCTTAGGTCGATGACCCTAAAGGTGCACCTGGCAGCCATCTCTGCTTACCGGGCGCGGGCCGGGAAGCAGTCGGTGGCGCAGGAAAAGGTGGTCGGGCGCTTTTTCAAAGGCCTTGATCACATTTCCCCTCCGGTGTGAGAACCTCCACCTCCGTGGGATCTACTGCTGGTACTGGCAAGCTCATGGGCAAGCCATTGAACCAATGCACAGGTGTGAACTCTCTCTCACCTGTCGTGGAAGACCGCCTTCTTGGTGGCTATCACATCAGCCAGAAGGATGGGAGAGCTCCAGGCGCTCATATGAGTCTCCTTACCTGGTCTTCCACAGGGACAAGGTTGTCCTCTGCCCCCTCGAAATTCCTTCCGAAGGTGGTGTGAGTTTCACCTTAACCAGGTGCTGACTCTGCGTGTTCTACCCCAATCACACCTCGGGAGGCGAATATAGGCTCCATACTCTGGACCCTAGAAGCGCTCGCTTATTATAAGGAGGCATGCAGCTGAAATTCGGGAGAGGTTAGCCAGCTGTTTGTCACCTACGCTGAAGCCGCATCCTGGCAGACCTGCAGCCAAGCGGCGATAGGTAGGTGGGTCACCTCCTGCATAGATCGCTGCTATAAGTTGGCGGGCATGGAGCCTCCCAGAGGATAAGAGCTCATTCTACCCGTCATACTGCTGCATCGGTGGCTGCTTCCAGGGACGTCCCTATCCAGGAAATCTGCAGGGCTGCTACCTGGAAGTCAGCACACACCTTTATTACCCATTACCACATCAACCTTGAGTCACGCCGGGATGCTGGTTTTGGGGCCTCGGTTCTCAGTCCTTATTTCCCAAGTAAGTATTGGGGTGTCGCCTTGCCTCCTCCCGGAGGCAGCTAGGAGTCTGCCAATAAGTGTGGATGAACAACATATCCATGTCCCTAGAAATACAGGTTACTCACCTGTAACAGGAGTTCTAGGAATGGTATATGTTGTTCATCCACACGACCCACCCGACCTCCCCGGCTTGACGCACAACCTGAGCTTCCAGCGGGCCAGATCTGGCATCATGGGGCGGAGCCGAGAGTTTTACCACCCGGGTGGGTGGGAGGAGCCAGCTTGAAGACCTTCCGGCAAGATTTAAAGCAGCAAGGAACCTGCCAATAAGTGTGGATGAACAACATATACCATTCCTAGAACTCCTGTTACAGGTGAGTAACCTGTATTTTTTTACCACAGATGCCTCCCTTTTGTGGGGCTCACTGCCAG
Organism: Neoceratodus forsteri; assembly: GCA_016271365.2. NCBI lineage: Eukaryota > Metazoa > Chordata > Ceratodontiformes > Ceratodontidae > Neoceratodus > Neoceratodus forsteri. The sequence continues at coordinate 34,513,584 of CM028133.1, read as the reverse complement.
GGCCTTCAGACACGAGGTGTCTTGCTCCTGTTAGAGGCTCGTCTCCACATCAGTGTACTGGAGATGCAAGCAGTTTTGTACAGTCCGAAAGCCTTGGTGAACCTGGTTCCCAAAACCATCCTCCTCCTCCAGACAGACAAGAAGTCTGCCTTGTATTATGTCAGCAGACAAGGAGGAGCTCTCTTATCCTTTCTGCATGGAGGCAGTTAAAATGTGGGAATAGTGCCCGGAGCAGGGGATCCTGCTCCAGGCAGTCTGTCTGCTAGGAGCACAGAATGCTGTGGCACACAACCTTAGTTGAATAAAGGTCAATCCTCCCACGTGGTCACTAGCTCCAGACATCGTGAGATCGCTATTTGACGAGTGGTGTACCCGAGAAGTGGACCTTTTTCCTTTCCCACTTATCACCACACTGCCTCGATTCTGCTGCAGAAATTGAGAACATGGCATTTTCTGCCAAGATACATTGACTGCCATGGAAAAAATCTGTTTGTTTATGCATTTCTTTCAGTCCCTCTCATCCAGAGAGTGTTACTCAAGCTGGAAGCACAATGGGGCAGGATGATACTAATGGCCCCCTGCTGGCCTTGACAGATATGGTTTCTTCCATTAAGCAAATTTTCAGTCAGTGAACTGAGGACTCTGCCACTCTGGGTGACTTACGCCGGGTCAGCTGCTCCATCCCAACCTGTGCTGCATTCACCTTCAGGCTTGGCCCTGAAGAGATAGAAGTGAACATGTGCAAGGTATGTCAGAAGGTCTCCAAAATACTTGTGGCTGCATCTAAGCCTTCCATCACGAAGACATACATAGCTAAGTGGAAAATATTTTTCATCTTGTGCTCCAAGAACCGTATGATCCCTTTCCAGTGTTTGCCTGACCAGGTTCTGGAGGGTTCCACCACTGCAGTTTGACAGAAAACTGGTCAACCACAGGTACTGTGACAGGCGTAATGCCAACAGTCGGCAGACCGCTGTCACAGAAATGAGTCTTTTTCTGTGGGAGGCTTTGCTCCCCACACCGCCACATATTATTTATAATCAACTCAAAGTCTGAGTTGATTTGGGGAGGGAGTACAAGGCCTGGAGAAGCAGTGGCAGTGTCCCAGTTTCTCACTGCAATGTACTTTAGCTGTAAATGTTTCGCTGCGGCGTTGGTACTCTATTCTGGAGTACTTACTGGACCTTTCTGATGTAGGCCTGCAGTGTCCCACAGTAGAGGTCCACCTTTGTGCTTTTTTGTACGTACCACAAGCCTGTTGGTACCCTCTACCTGGCACAACTGATACAGTTTAAAAGGATCCTCAAAGGCCTTTTACACACAAGGCCTCCTATCAGGAAGCTGGTGGCCCCCTGGGATATTAATCTTATGTTAGATATGCTCACTTGCTAGCCCTTTGAGCCTGTTGCGAAATGTGACCTGAAGTTCTTCACTTGGAAAGCAGCATTTCTGGTCTTTATCACATATGCATGCAGACTGCGTGAAAGCCATGCTTTGGTCACAGATCTTCCCTTGTCAATCTTCACCATTCATTACTTCCTGGGTGTAAGCCGGAGCAGCACCGATCACGGGAGTTTTTTTTTTTAAAGCTTTGGCTAACGGCCGCCCACAGTGGCGTCATGCGCGGCGGCGTTAGTGGCGACCGACTCCTCCTCCAACTCAGTTCTGTTTCTCCGCCCGTCGAAGCAGCACCTGTTTGTATGGGAAGCGTCAATTTAAGTGCGTAGTGTACCGACTCCTGTTTTTCACGTCACACTCGGCGCCCGATCGATAAGACTGTTCTTTTTCTATCTTCGGCGCGGGTGTGTTTCCACTGTGTTTAGCCTTGTTATTTTGGCGTTATGTCGGTTCGGGAGCTAAGCGCTTTTTCAAGCGGGCGCGCCCCTATCACGTCCGGTGCTCCTGTGGCGGCATTTCTCCGTCTCGGACCGGCATGCGTTTGCAACCGTTGCCTGGGACCAACCATGATGTGGATTCGTTATAGCGCCCTGTTTCTCGATGGACCGTCGTGTCCTCGAAGTCCAGCCAGCGTTTAAGCTCGGCAAAGCCCTGCCGACCTTCGGGGGACGACGTCGCTCTCGGGATTCTCGGGCAAGGTCGTTAGGCCCTTCCCCCGGGTCCCCTCCCGGGCCTATACGGTCCGAGGAGGAGGGTCTCCTTGTCTTTTCTTGCCGAGGAGGCCCCTTCTCCGGTGTTGGAGGCGTCGTAGTCCCTCCGGGGCAGCGCCGACACACACCGGCAGTCACCTCCCGGAGGTGCAGGCTCCCCGATGTTGAGGCCCTCGACTTTCGGGCCCTGGCTCGGGTGGACCTGGCGCCGCCTTTTACGGCGTTTGGTCAGCACCGTTAGCAGTGCCGGTGATCAATCTGGCGCCCGTTTTTCAGATCGGCGCCGGTGATCAGAAGCGTGCGCTTTGGATCGGCATACGGTTCAGCGGCTGCGGTGATCGCTGGCGGTGCCGTTGGCGGTGCAGCTTTGAGGCTCAGCCCGTTACATGATACCGATGGACATGGCGGCGCCGTCGGCCAGTGCCGATTACGCCTCTCAGCGCCCGGCCCGGTGCAGTGGGCCTAGTCCATCCTCCAGGCGGTGCTGGGCCTGCCCGGTAGCGTGGGGGTTGGAGTTGGGCCTGGCTGCTGCCCGGTGGGGAGCGAGCAGCGTCAGCCCTTGGTACCGGGGCGTTCAGTGGCACCATGGCCTCAGGGACCCTGGGGTGGCCAGCATTGAGGTCCAGCTGGTCTGGAGTCCTCCTCGGAGAGGCGATGGCTTCGGGCGTGGACCCATCCTGGCACCCCCACTCTTCGAGGTCTGGGTCCCCTGTAGCTAGAGGTACCAGGCGGCGCGGCAGGCCCCTCCCTCTGTCCCCTTCCGTCGTCTCCTGAGGGTTCCCGGCTGGGGTGGCAAGGGAGCCCGGGGGGCAGGCGTGGGGAGTGAGGGAGCTCCCCTCTCTGGAGGGCCAGTGACAGCTACCCCCAGGGTGCTGTTGCCCCCTCTAGGGACAGGGGGCGCTGTGGTCGAGGAGGAGGGCCCTCTCAGAGTCCGAGGGGTTGAGGGGCAGGGGGTCTGCCACTCGGTCTTCTTTGGCCACCTCAGGGGGTGGCCAGGAGCAGAGTGCAGAACCCCCCCTCCTTCCAGGGTTCTAGGGTGCCCTCCGGCGCGTTAAGTCGGACTGCCCTTCTGGATCCATGCAGTCCCGGCGTCGTCACGGGGGAGGTTCTCCCCCTGGGCTCTTCCAGGCTCCGCTTCCCCAGAGTTCCGTCCTGCGGCCTGGTCTGTTGTCCGGGATCCCTCCTACTAGGGCTCCGTTCCCCGGATTCCAGAGCCCTCGCAGAGAGCAGTTGCCTCCTCGGAGGTGCCCCTCTCCCATCTCTCTGCCTTCACCACTCCCGCTCCCAGGCCATGTCGGTCCTACGGGTCCGTTATCCTGGGAGCAGTTCAGGGGTTCTGCGGCGGCCTTCCCCTCATATGTTAGATACATTCATGAGCGGGTCTTTCGACTCTCCCCCACCGCCGCAGGAATCCTCTGGACATTCCAGCTCCCCATCATCCTCGTCTCCCTCCTCTGAGGGAGAGGAACCCCCTGCTCATCTTTCCTCCGATGCTGATTTCACAGAATATCAGCGTTTCCTCTCGAGGATGGTGAGAGATCTTCGGATTTCCTATGTTCGGAGAGACAATACCGAACGGGAGACGCGAGAATTCCTTGGTGAATTCAGTGCCCAGCATTTGGTGGTACCTTCCTGGCCTATCCCCTTCCAGGAGGCGTCTATCCGGTCCTGGCAGTCCCCAGCCGCTTCTTCTCCAGCCCCGGCTGACTGTCAGCATAGGTATTGTGCCCCCTCAGAGTCTCTAGGTTCCCTTCCCAACCCGGCCTCTGGTTTGGTCTACCTAGATACTCCTTCGAGGCAGCTGCCTGGCGTACGACAGCCACGGATCCGGACTCTCTCAGTTTGACCGTTGGGGAGAAGAGTGTTCTCTTCTTCTCGTGCGAGTGCCTGTATTGCATCTCATCAGGCTCACCACGCTGCCTACAACCGGCATTTGTGGTCGATGATGTCCCAGCTGTTGGCATCAATGCCTGACACGGAGCAAACCAGACAAGCCGTTGCCCTCTCCGCGGTAGGCCTGGAGCTGGCAAGACACCAAGCAAGGGCATCTTACGACGCCAATGAGGTGGCTTCCAGGCTTGCGGGGACAGCGATCTGCATCAGGCGGACGGCATGGCTTCGTCTCTCTAGGTTGTCACCCTGGCCCGGCGTAGGGTGATTCGCTTCACCTTCCGGGGGAACCGTCTTTTCTCCTCTAGAACTAGGAGACTTTTACAGGGGCTCCCTCCGTCTCCTCATCCTCGGGAGGCACCTCCTAGCTCTTCTTCCACTTAGGCTTTCTGAATAAGCCAGGGTCTTCTCCTTCTGTTTCTCACCAGCAGAAGGCTGGGGGTCTTGTTCCCTCAGGGTATGGCGGGGGGGGGGAGAGGAGCTTGGTACTCACCCAGGAAGTAATGAATGGTGAAGATTGACAAGGGAAGATATGAAAATTATGTACCTACCGTAATTCTTGATCTTCTCTTGTATCTTCACCATTCATTACTTACACCCGCCCACCATCCCCTCAGTGGCCTCTTCCTGTGGCTTCTCCACCTCCCGTCTCCTTCCTCTCTCTGCAAAAAAATATAAAATTAAAAAAAAAAAAAAATAATAAAAAGTAGGAAGAATTGCTCCAATTTTTCCAAAAAAAAAAAAGTCTATATCTTGGGGGTCCTTATTTCTTCCAGAAAAATTATTTACTCTAAGATTCTTGGGCCATCTCGTGGAATTGCATTGGCGATCAAACTGCACAACTATCTCTTGCCATCCCTCGGGCAAGATACTTCTGGGGTTTTAGCCTGGCTCTGGCTATTCAGTTTGATCCTGCAATCCATTAGCTTCAACTGTTACGCCCTAGAATCGCCCCCCCCTTCTCTAATTCTTGCCCTGCAGAGCAGAGGAACGGGCACGACTATTTTTTTTCTAAAAAAAAAAAAAAAAGGGGGAAAGCTGAGGGAACTCTCTTCGACTGCCATAGGCATTCTTTACATTTGAGGTCATGCTCCTAAGCCTGCAAGTGATTATCTGTAAAAAAAAAAAAAAAAGGAAGATGCAAGGGCAGACAAAGCCCTTCTCGTGAGTTTTTGATGATTGGTTTTTCCTTTCAAGTGTCCTCCTGGACAGTTTTACAGACAAGCAGTGCTGACCATGACCAATCCTAGCCAGTCTAAGCCTCTGGCCTGCCTTGGCGAGTCCGACTGAGTCCCACTCTATACCTATAAACGCCTGAAAGGCTTAGATTTTCCATTTCTAAACCCCTGAGCAGCGCTCTCATGCTGCCTGGGTTTTATCCTCCCCTCCTCGGGTGTCCTCCAGTTAAAGCCTTCCCATGACAGGGCAGTAGGGATCAAGAACAATGGCATGTTGAAGATGAGGACTATGCCCTCCTGAGTCTGTCTAGTGGGTTCGGTGAACCTTCTCTTCAGCTCTATCTCCGGGGATTCTTGCTTCCCTGTTAGTCGAGCCTTGAGCTGTAAGCTAACTATGCTCGTTGGGCATTCTGGTCCCTTCAACATCCCATCTCTCTCTCTTCTCTTCTTCTTCTTCTTCTTTCTCATTACCTTCCTTCTCTCTCCTCCTAGAGTCGCCCAGGTAAGGAGGCCCTGCAGTCCCTAGGTTAGGGATACTCTTATCTCCTCTGTCCTTCCTCCATCGGCTTATTCCTTTTTCAGTTCATTCTTCCTTACTTTGCTATCCCTTGGCTATCTTGCCTCGCTATCTCTATTTCTCTGCTTTCACTTTTGCCTCTCCGGCTCACAGAACTGAGTTGGAGGAGGAGTCGGTCGCTACAGCGGCCCGCCGCCTCATGACGTCACTCTCGAGGGCGGGCTGAAGCCAAAGCTTTTAAAAAAAAAAAAAAAAAAAGCTTCTGTGACGGGTGCGCGCCTGCTTACACCCAGTAAGTAATGACTGGTGAAGATACAAGAGAAGATCAAGAATTACGGTAGGTACGTAATTTTCATATCTTCCATATACCATTTTCCATGGGGATAAGGTAGTACTCCGTACACACCTCAAGTTTCTAGGTATCAGAGTTCCATCTTAATCAGGCTCTAGTCCTGCCTACCTACTTTACCAACTTCCAGAATAAGGGAAAAGAGGACTCTCCACTCACTGGATGTTAAGAGGTTCCTTAGGTTTTATCTGGACAGAACCAAGAACTTAAGACAATCCAAACAACTCTTTGTCTTCATCGATCCTAATCTGGAGGGACAGACTGTTTCAGTCAAGTGTATTTCTGCCTGGATTGTGAATTGCCCTTGCCACTTATATGACATGGCTTAGGTTAAATTGGAGTGCAGTATACATGCCCACGCCACGAGAGTGGTTGCCACGTCCCTGGCTGAAATATGCTTGTGCCTAGTGGAGAAATTTTCAGAGCTGCAACTTGCAGCTCAGGGCACACTTTTGCCAAGCACTGTGCCCTGGATATCCATGCCATGCAGCATGCCACCACTGGCGGGACACTCCTAAATGGATTACTATCCTGAGTGAGCCCTGAGCTCCAGCCTTCCTCATCCAGGGGACTTTCCTTGAGTTTGGTACTCTGACCCAATACTGGGAATCAGTGATGAAGATTAATTCTCGGAAGACATTAAAATTACATACTTACTGTAATTTTTGAGCTTCCAGAATATCTTCACCATTGATTCACACACCCACCCACCATCCCCCAGGCTCCCTCCAGTATTGTTGTTTTGGTCTTAACCCCTTTATACTTGGTTTGGGGTGTGAAGACACTTTACTAGATTTGATGGCCCTTCTTATATGGGCCACCAGGGCTATCTTGTGCCCTTCGTTAAAGGAAAACTCCAAGTTAAAATCAGAAAAAGATATGTAGTAGTCTTTTTTTTCTATGTTCTAACCAGTTCCCAGCATTTTCTTTTCCTCTGGCTGTGAGAGATGGTTTTTTTCTAACTTTCCCTAACTGTTTTATTGCCCTTGGAGGTTGCCATTCTGGTTTCTTTTATGGCCTCTAGTCTTCCCAGAGTGCCCTTTGGTGTGATGTCTAATTGCCCCTGCAGTAAGCCAGTGTCTTGTTACAGAGTTTGTCACAGCTCAGCCACAGAGAAAATACTCCTTCCAGAGAAGACAAACTGCTAGATTTTGGGTGAGTGTAATCATTATTATTTTTTGATATCAGTACCTTGTCCTGCTATGCTCTGCTGTGCGAGTGTGTGTGTGAATCATGTCACTGTTTACTCTATTCCTCTGTCACTTTGTTTTTGCACCAGTACTAAGTAGCAAAAATTGAACATCACCTTATAGGTTGTAACATAGCAGGGCAAGGTACTAATATCAAAAAATAATAATGATTGCACTCACCCAAAATGTAGCAATGTGACTTCTTCTCTGAAAGAAGTATTATCTTTGTGGCTGAGCTGTGATAGACCCTGCTAAATCTAGGGGCATAGCTACATCACTGTCACATGAACCAGGGCACATCGTAGGAGAAAGAAAGCCAATAAACCTATTTGTGATGGAGATCCCCAGGGGTCGTAAAACTACATACAGCTAGCAGGCTAATTTAGGAAAAACTCTTAATAGCAGACAGAGGGAAGGACACACTAGGACTTAACATGCATATCAAAACACTCTACGTAACATATGTTTTTGCACATTTTGGGTGGACTTCTCCTTTAAATGTATGGGTTGTTAGGTAATGTTGGCCACCTACTTGGTAAAAAAGGTACTGAGGTGGTTGGGGGCTGGTGCCATTGTATTCCAGTGGTAGTGTGCACACTGTGCTTACTGCATCATCAGCTGTCTGAAAAGTTCTGGCACCCGCTGGGTCCTAGCACCTCCAGCTCGGCCCCAGTACTGTGAAGCAGTGGGGAAGATATTCTGGAAGATCAAGAATTATGGTAGGTAAGTTATTTTGATTTCCAGTTTTGCCTCTTACTAGAAATCAGTTTCTGGTGGATGCTTGCCAGGAGGCATTTCTAGAGCAGTTAATTCAGGGCACAAGGGAGGAGGCCCTGCTGGATCTGGTGCTCACCAGTAGTGAGAAGATTCAGAACGTAACAGTCCTGGAACCACTTGGTTCCAATGACCACAGGGTAGTACTGTTGGCGGTCCAGGTGGAGACAGGCAAAGGGGCCAAAAGAATAGGGGTTTGGGACTTTAAAATAGGGGACTTAGGCAAAATGAGTGACAGATTGGAGAATAGCGTGAGGAACTTAGTGAAGGTATGGGGCGCAGAAGAAAAGGTGGACAGCATTTATAAAGGCACTGATAGAAGCATTAGATAGCTCCATTCCAAAGGTATTCAAGGGTAAAAGGGCAAATTGTAGTTCACAGCAGATATAAAGGAACCAAAAGGAGGGCATTTTCCACATATAATAGTAATCAAAGGGAGGAAGACGGAGTGAAGTATCTGGAAGCAACAACAGAAACCACCAGGAATGTGAGGGAGGCCAAAATGCTGAGGGAGCTCTAGAGAAAATCAGGGTCAAAGGGTATTGTGAGATTTAAGAGCAATGACGGGTGGAAGGAGGGGAATAAGGGGAAGGCAGAGATACAGAACAATTATTTTTGTTCAGTGTTTAGTAAGGAGAAGGATGGAGCACTACCAGACTGCGGAGCTAGGAAGGCAGGGATCAAAGACCCTCAGGCAAAGGTCCAGATAGTGAAGAATGAATTTTGGAAAAGCTAGCAGGGTGGAAAGTACATAAATGAGTGGAACCTGACAGCTTACACCTGAGGATGCTAAGGAAGGTAGCAAGGGTTATAACAGTGCCGTTAGCAGACATTATCAATAGCATGCTAGCCACAGGAGTGGTCCCTAGGTTCTGGAGGATGGCAGTTGTGGTTCCACTACACAACAGTGGGAAGAAGGATGAACCAGGGAGCTATAGAGCAGTCAGCCTGACGTTTGTAATGGGGAGGATCATGGAGTAGCTACTGAGGGAGGACCTGGTTAACTTCCTAGAAAGGAACGGGCTACAAGACCCTAGACAGCATGGGCTCACAAGGGGAAGGTCTTGTCAGATGAGTCTGGTCAATTTTATCAACTGGAGTAACACAGCACTAGACAAGGGGTAGGCAAATGATATAGTAGTATATCGTGACTTCAGCAAGGCCTTTGACTGAGTTTCCCACAGCAGACTGGTCAGAAAGATTAGTGACCTTGGGGTAGAGGAAAAGATGTCAAATTAGGTAGACAGTTGTCTGAGGGGTAGGACACAGAGGATGGTAGTTAATGGGGGAGTTTTCAGAGGTGAGGGAAGTGGCCAACCAGATACCTCAGGGGTCGGCACTAGGACCAGTCCTCTTCAGTATTTTCATCTGTGACACAGGTGACGGTATCAAGGGTATGATCTTCCTCTTTGCAGATGACACAAAGATCTGTGCAACAATAGACATGGAGAAGGGAACTAAGCGAGGATCTTGGCAGGTTGGAGAGCTGGTCCAGGATTTGGCACATGAAGTTAAACACTAAAAAATGTTAAGTAATGCACATTTGGAAAAGAAACCCAAGGGTACAGTATGAAAAGGGAGGGATAGCGCTCAGCAAGAAAAGGATTTAGGGGTGATGATATCGGAGACCCTAAAAATGTGTGCATACTATAACAGAGCAGTGAGCAAAATAAACAGAATGTTGAGATGCATGGGGATGGGGAATAAGCAGTAGGAGGTGGGAAATGATCCTACTACTGTACAGGTCACTGTTGCTACTGCATCTAGAATACTGTGCAAGTTGCCAGAGCCCACACCTGAGGAAATATTACAAGAAGGCAGAGGCAGCACATTGCAGGGCAACTAAGGTGGCACACGACCTATGGGATTTGACATACGAGGAGAATTTGCTGGACTTAAACATCTACACTCTGGAGAACAGGAGCGACATGGTTGAGACATACAAGTACATGCATGGGATAAATGGAGTAGATGCCAAGGAATTCTTCTCCTTGAGTTCAGGCACAGGGACAAGAGGGAATTCATTAAAGTTGACGGGGGAAGGGGGATTCAGAAAGGGCACCCAGAAGCGCTTATTCATGGAAAGGGTGGTGAATAAGTGGAATAAGCCACCAGAAGAAGTTGAACAGACCAAGTCAGTCAGTAGCTTCAAGCAGGGATGGGGCAGGCAGGCTGGTGGGTGGGTGGGTTTAATTAGAAAAAGGGGGGACAGTAAAAAAAAAAAAAAGAATTGCTACTAGGGCAAGTTAGGGAGGGTGGGCCAAGAACCTTTTTTCTGCAGCCAATGTCTATATATCAATGTGGGTCTTCATCAGGGGGCCTGCGGACCCACTGTCAAGTTGAAGGTGGATCATTTCTGGGCATACTGCAACTTTTCCCCTATCTAGCACTGTCCCCACATATGGTGCGGTGTCACAAGGGCACCCAGCGTATAAACAGTCTATATCAAGGTTGATAGTATCTACCATATGTTGCTGCTCTACCTAAGGGAACATATCCCTAGAGTGCATCAAAGCACAAAAAGAAATGTGCCTCTGGCAGAAATTTGGTAAGCTGCTACATGGCATGCAGTACATACATTCACATCCCTTTATGCCTGGATGCACAAGCAAGAGAGGATGATAGCTTTGGGATTTCTGCAGTTCAGAACCTATCCTTAATTAAATCATAAAACCATTCGGCCAAGAGTACTGCTTGGAGTCTGCTCAAGTTTTACGAGTCTGTTCTAATAATTCTTGTAATAAAAAAAAAAATTGCCATAGTAACAGCTTTTCTTCTGAAGGGTTAGAACAGCTGTAAAACAACCCTTCCCTTCCTCCATTTCCAAGATAAGTTAATTAGGTTGTTCTGCATTAGTTATTATTTATAGCTTGCGTTTTTAATGATTGCTGTTAACTTGTTCTGCGTATTTAGAAGCCAGTTTTCTAATTTGGTGTTTGTTGCTGTAACTGACATATCTTTTTGAAATTAGGTCTTGGGTCTCCTGGCTTCTTGTGCTCATAGGTTTGAAATGCTGGGAGGCTCGAGACCAGCATAGTGAAAGAGAGTATATTTAAAAAAGATTCTACAAGGTTAGGAACCACTGTGAAGAAGACTTTGGGACCCCTATAAGTGAGGAACGTTGGAGCAGCATTCTGCGTTTAGTGTGGGAGGATGTTTAGTGTGCAACCACATAGAAAAACTTAGAAAGGAGATTGAGGGTCTGCAGGAGGAACTAAGACAGGCAAGGCAGATTGGGGGTGGGTTTAGCCCAATACTGGAGGGAGGAAGAAGGGGAGATGAGGGAGGGCGATTTAAGCCAACAGTGGTGAGGAGAGGGTCAGAAGAAGGGAAGCAGAGACAAAGGGGCCCAGGCCAGGAAGAACAATTGCCAGGAAACCAGGTCAGGAGACAAAAGACAAATGGAAGGAGGAGATAGGGACTTGTGAGGGGAGGTGAAGAAGTGGCAAAAGTCACGGAGTGGAAAGGAGAGAACAGGTTACTATGAAGAGAGAGGGAGCGGGCATTTGTGAAGGGCCTTCAGAAAATAGTTGTGCACTGCTAGAGAGGAAGAAGGTGGAGGAGGGAAATGATGAAATTAGAGGAGTAATTGATAAATGCCTGGACCAAACTGGAGCGGGGGGAAGTTCTGCTGGGAGAATTACAACGGGTTAAAGGGGAAATAATGTGCAGGAGGAAGAAGAGGAGCTGGAAATGAGAGGAGATGAATGGAAGCAAGCAGGGAGTAAGAAGGGTGGAATCTTAGTTCTGGGGACTCAATACTAAGAGGAGTTAGGTGGGTAGCAAGGGGAGAAGCATAGTCACATTTGGTGGAAGCCATGCCAGGATGGCAGCAGAAAGGGTGGGACAGTCTGTTCTGAAATCGCTAGAAGGGGTAGGGACAAGCCTCATTTAATTATATATCTTGGGACAAACGACCTGCCTGACAAGACAGTAGATACAGTCCAGAGGAGGTTTGAGGAACTAGCACAATTATGGAGGGGCAGGAAGATCAGTAACTTTTTCAGAGATACTTCCTGTGCCAAAGGCAAGCACAACAAGAAAGCTGAGAATAGAGGAATTTAACGGATGGCTAAGAACCTGGTGTTGTGCTAAAGGGTATGGGCTGTTGGGGGGTGGGGAGAGACCTGGGAGGACAGTAGCCTCTATGCCAAGGACAGACTACACTTGAGTGAGGAGGGAAAGAAAGTGTTGAAACAGAGGATGGAGAAGTACATAGAGGAAGTTGGGAATTTAAACTAGGAGTGGGGGGTGGCAGTTGGGGAAGAGATATGCAGAGACCACAGGTTGGGAAACCATATGAGCTACCCCCATAACAGGGACAAAGGACAAATGGCAAGTACTGTCGGTGATGCTAGGAAAGGAGGGCAGGATGGGGGGGGGGGGAGGTGGAAGGTGGTTACCCTTAATGCTAGCAGCCTTGGGAGGAAAACTGCAGAGTTACAGGTTCTCATGGCAGAGGGAGAGGTGGACATTGCAGTCATCACGGAAACATGGGCCACCCAATACAATGACTGGGACCTGTCTGTACCAGGCTACAGATTATTTCTTGGGGACAGAGTGATTGGAAAAGGAGGGGGGGTGGCACTATATGTGAAGGAAGGACTGAAGTGTGTAAGGGAGGAAGGGGAGGAGGGTAGTATGGAGTCACTTTGGATGCAAATCCAGGATTCCAAGAATAGGATTCTTAGAATGGGAGTGGTGTACAGGCCACCATCTCAGGCGGAGGAGTTAGACAGGGAACTAGCGGGACAGATCAGGAGGACCTGCGAGACGGGTAGTGTGGTAATTGTGAGGGACTTCAACATGCCAGGAGTGGACTGGAGCACCCCAACAACCAGGAACAGAAGGGAGCAGGTACTGCTGGATGCCTTCCAGGACAGCTTCCTGCTGCAAATGGTCAGTGAACCAACCAGGTTAGGGAACACCCTTTGACCTTGTGCTGGCAAATGGGACTTGTGAGAGAACTTACAGTGGAGGAACCGCTGTCAGGAGTGACCACCGCTCAGTATGGCTCACATTGGATATGGGCAAGGAAGGAGTGGAATCTGGCACAATAGTGCTGGACTTCAGGAGGGCCGACTTTGGGAGGATGGGGAAGTGGTAAAAGGGTACCTGGCCAGAATTCAGTCTAGTATGGACACTAACCAGGGTGGGAGCTCAATGCTGGGGGATAGTGGAGGCAACCAAACCTGCTGCAAAGCCCAGAGCAAGATGGCTAGGGCTAATAAACCGATCTGGTTGAGCAAGGAGGTCATGGAAAGGTAAGGAGGAAAAGAGCTGCCTTTAGGAAGTACAAGAAAACAGGGAGGGGGGAGGACAGGGAGGAGTACTTGACAGAATCGAAGGAGTTGACAAGGGCAGTAAGGGGAGCCAAAACATCTACGGAACTCAGGCCGGCACAGGGCATTAAGAACGGGGAGAAGGACTTCTTTAAGTACATCAGGGAGAAAAGGAGCTGTAAGGACCACATAGTAATGATTAGGAAGGAGGTGGTTTGGGTGGAAGCAGGGTGCGATAAGGCAGAAGCACTAAATGAGTACTTCTGCTCAGTATTTACTAAAGAGAAGGGGGGGTGACATCCAAGGTGGGAGAAATGGCAGAAGCAGGGGGAAGTGGTGACAGATGGGGAAATCATGGAGAGCAGAGTTCAAGAGGGTTTGAAGGCACTGAGGGTGGACAAGGCGCCAGGCCCAGATGGCATCCACCCCAGGGTACTGAAGGAGCTGGCAGAGGTCCTTGCAGGACCTTTGGCAGACCTATTTAATGCCTCACTACATTCGGGGTGTGTACCTCAGGACTGGAGGATGGCTCATGTGGTGCCCCTCCACAAGAGTGGCCCCAAGGATGAACCGGGAAACTACAGACCAGTGAGCCACACATCCATCGTGGGTAAGCTAATGGAGACTATCCTGAAGGAGAGGCTGGTGGCCCTCCTAGAGGCCAAAGGACTACAGGACAGCAGACAGCATGGCTTCATACGTGGCAGATCCTGCCAAACGAACCTGGTAGAGTTCTATGACTGGGTAACTAGGCAGCTGGACAGGGGCCATGCAGTGGATGTCCTGTATCTGGACTTCAGTAAGGCATTCGACTCAGTGCCACATGGAAGGCTGGGAAGGAAGTTAGTGGGCACAGGGGCGGGTGCAAAGCTGGTGAGATGGATAGGAAACTGGCTGCAGGGAAGGCAACAGAGGGTGGTGGTGGGTGGGGAGCTCTCACACCCAAGGGCAGTGACGAGCAGTGTTCCACAGGGCTCAGTGTTGGAACCAGTGTTGTTTGGGATATTCATTGCAGACATATCATGGGACATCAAGAGCAAGATCAGTCTGTTTGCTGATGATACCAAGGTAGGAGCGGTGGTGGATGACCTAGGGGGACGGCAGGGGTTGCAGGATGATCTGGCAAAGCTTGAAACCTGGTCAGACACCTGGCAACTGGGCTTTAATGCCAAAAAGTGCAAGGTGCTGCATTTTGGTATGAAGAACCCAAGGAAGAGTTACCAGCTAGGGGGAGTGCAGCTAGCCCAGACAGAGGAGGAGAAGGATCTGGGTGTGCTCATTACATGGTCAATGAACAACTCAGCACAATGTAGGAAGGCAGCTGCAAAGGCCAACAAAATGCTGGGTTGTATTGCAAGGGGTATATCCTCGAGGAGGGAGGAGGTGATTCTGCCACTGTATAGGTCATTATTTAGACCACCCCTGGAGTACTGCGTGCAGTACTGGCATCCGTATCTGAAGAGGGACATTAAGTTACTGGAGGGGGTGCAGCACAGAGCGACAAAGATGATCAAGGGACTGGGGGACTTCTCATATGAGAGGAGGTTGAAGGAGTTGAACATGTACTCACTGGAGGAGAGGAGAGACAGGGTGACATGATTGAAACCTTTAAATACATGAACGGAATAAACAAGACGGGTACAGAGGGGCTGTTCAAAGTAAAGGAGGGGAGGACCACCACGGGCCATGATATGAGACTGGAGCGAGGAAGGTTCAGGAGGGAGATGAGGAGACACTTTTTTACAGAGAGGGTGGTGGCTGGGTGGAATGCGTTACCTGCTGAAGTGGTATGCAGTAGAACAGTGGACTGCTTCAAACGAGGATGGGACAGGACAAGGGGGAGGGTTAGTGAAGGGGAAGGGTGGAAGAGAGGGGCAGCTGCAGAATAAGGGGTGCTAGCTGCACATTTGAGCAGACTTGATAGACCTCTAGGCATTTATCTGCTGGCAAATTTTGTATGTTCATATATGGCCTCCTTCTGTGTAACAGACATAAAGAATATAAGTATCTACAGACTGTACCCCCCCCCCCCGACAAAGTGTTTTCCATGGCTTTGGGTACCTATATGCATTATTTCTGAGAATGTACAGTGCTAAAACCCTTTGGGCCCAGGTTGCTCAAGAACTGACCAGAATGCGGGGAGGCGGATTCCTTGTATGCCACTTCCCCTGCCATTTGCAGTGGAGGACATGGTGAGGAGGGGTGGGAGCTATAGCCAAGGTGGGTGAAAGTGTTAATGGCGTGGGGTCGCCAGTGAATACAGAATAGTTGGGTATCATGCCCCCCTAAAACCAGACTCCATTGGAAAAGCTAATTTTACAGTCCGTGGCATTGGAGCGCTTAACTTATGCCCTGAAAGGGTGAGACAAGCTTTTCCTCAGAAGTTGGGGGAGGTATTTTGATTCCCCATCACCTGCTGAGGCCATGATCTTACAAGAAGGGCTGATCTAATGTGACTAGATGCTGGGAAAAGGCAAGGAAGGCAGTGATGAGATAAACTGGCAGCACACCCCAGTGTAATTGTAATGTATGTATCTGTATGTATTCTGATGTCCTACTATATCCCAGATATGACTGTGATTATAGAATGAACTGATATTTTGCCCTGTTTGTTGTCAAAGTTTAAGACGCAGTGTATTGTATGTTTGTAATGTTTGATCTTCATCAGGGGTATCACAGTCTTCGGGTCACACCATAGCATTCCTGATGACTGAGATCCCCTCGAAGATCTACTGCTATGGTAAGTTCTTACATAACTGCTCTTTTTCATAAAACTCAAATGTATACCAAAAAAAAAAGAGAAGATTCTAGCCGGCCCGCCAACACAGTGGTAGCACTACCACTCGTGACGCCTGTGACCAGGGTTTGGGAACAAGCCCGGGAAGCTGGAGGGCTGGCCGGGGGGGAAAAGGCTTGAGTGTCCCAGGGACTACTCGCTCTTCTCCGGAGGAGGGGGACCAGCTCGGTGCTTGGCTGATCTCGGTGGAGACCCGAGGCACGGCAAGCCCAGCCAGTAGTAGAGGGGGCTGTGTGGTGGACAGTGCTTTGCGCCTTGACTTCAGGATGCACACCACAGGCAGAAGAAAAGCAAAAAATGGCCGGAGGCACCTCCGGTAGACAGAGCGCCCGCCCCGATCCCCAGTGCCTCCTGACTGCCTCCAAACTGGCATCCCGACGAAACAAGAAGTAAGGGGTGTTAGGACCCCACCTTGACCCTACCTGGGGGTAGATACAAGGCTCCGTGGGGGATGGAGCCGGAAGGTAAGGCAGGAGACGGGAATGTACAAGGCACTGCGATTCCAAGAGTGGAGTGCTGCGGGGTGTAAAAAGAAACTATAAACAAAAAATTCTAAGTTCAGGGGCACCCTACTCCTTGCAGAGTTGATGCACAAATTCTACTGGCTGTTCTAATCCTTTAGAAGAACAGTTGTTACACTGTGGTGAGTAACTTTTCATTGTGTGCTCATACAGGATGGTTCTTCTCCTTTCAGCCCCCTGGTGCAGTTCAATCTGCTGCACTCGAAGTTCCACCTGTGCAGTGTGTCGACCAGAGCCCTACTCCTCTCCACCTACATCAAGTTCATCAACCTGTTTCCAGAGACCAAGCCCACTATCCAGGAGGTGCTGAGGTCTGACAGTCAGATCCGCAATGCTGATGTGGAGCTGCAGCAGAGAGCTGTTGAGTACCTCAAACTCAGCTCCATTGCCAGCACTGATGTTCTGGTAAGTGTCGCCAGAGGGTGGGGTTGGGGAGGCAGTGAAGGTGGGGGGACCTCTGTTCATGATGTATATACTTGTACATATACAGTATTTAGAACTGGATTATTGTGACAGGGCCTTGACTTGTACCCAGTTTTATAGCAGCAGGGACAGGAGCAGATGCACAGAATTAGAATTAGAGTGGGAGCAGGGGAAGCACTCTTCCCTTCAGTGCCTTTGCTGTGCAGTGATGCCACCCCCAACCCCAACCGATCGTCCTTTCTGTACATGTAGGGTGACACTTGCTGCTACTGGCTGTGTTGAAAAATGACTTGATATGCTACAGTGCACACAGAGTGTAGCCTGTAGTGCTTTTCAACCCAGGACATGGAAGGGAGAGAATTTTGCTGTTGGGAGGGGGGGACTGGAAGTTTTTTTTTCTGACCCTGTGGATACAGTTCACTACCCACACTGGCATTTCTGCTGGAGACATGTAAGTCACCAGACATCATCCAGCTAAGCTCCTCCCACCAGCTGTGGCCCTGCAGTGTTATATCTTCTTCCCCACTGGAAGGGGTAGGTCTCCTTTGCAGCTCTGTGTGTGTGTAGAAGGAATTCACATTGAAGTGCTTTTTCTTTGTTGAACATCAGCTTTAGGTAATGTCTTCTGGTTTTGCTTTCTTGTCAGTCCCCGAGAATGGAATGGCAGAAACCTGGCTTTAAGCACTGCATGGGCTGCATCCAGACAATGTTGGACATGGACAACTATGACATGTGTGTCTGCGGTGTGGGAGTACACCACAGCGTTTGATAGTGTCTTTGCTGTTTGGCCATGTTGCTGTCATCTCTGGAAGAACGGAAGGCTCATCTACTTCTCAGTTGGGCCTGAGTATCGCAAACCACCCTCAGTGGAGGCTGGGTTGGCCGCTCCGCTTGGCTCTACAGAAGAGGCGGCTATGGTGGGCTTGGTCTCTGCACTGGGCCCGGTGTTGGTGTGCCCTTCATGGATGATTTGTGTAAAATGTGAACTACAGAGGAGAGTCCACCCTACCACAAACAGCACAAGAAGTGCCGTAGTCGATAGTGCAACCAGGAACTATCTCGCTGTTCTTGTTCCCTTGATTCCCCTGACCACTTGGCCCTGGTCGAGCTCCCATTGGTCGAGGTTCCTATGGTAACCCTGACAGACCCCTTCACTTCAGCTTCGGTCAGCCAGCTGGTTGACATTTTTCTCAAGACGGCCGACCAACTGTTGGAAGAGATCAGCGAGGAGTTGTTGATCTCACGGACCCTGGTTCTCCCAGTCCTCATGTAGGAGGACTCAACTCGGTTGGTGGCCCCAGCCAAGCAGACTTGGGAGGTGCCTATCTTGGTGATCGTGCCAGTGGGTGAGGCCCCTGGTGAGCCAGCCACCTCAGCACATGATCTACACAGGTCCTCTGATGGGCATGCACCATTGGCGGTTGAGGTGCCAGTCACAGTTCTGCTCTCATTTAATCAGCAGGCATCAGTTTGGATGTTCGTTGGACTCCTTGTCCTTCAGGGAGGTTGCCATAGACACTGTCTTTGCAAGTACGAAGGCTTGCAATAGCAGCAACGGTCCGGGGGGGGGCTCTACTGCTGGGAGCAGCAGTCTCTTGGCCTTCTTAGCTTGTTCTCTGTCGTTTGAGCCAACAGACCATGGTGTCTGCTTCTCCTCCACTGGAGGTGAAGCTCACTTCACTGCAGCCATGGTTCAGAGGCCCCACCAAGTCCTGTCCAGCTACCAGCTTGCAGGGCTACTTGTCCGTTGAAGTCACCCAGGGCGATGTTCGAAAAGACATTGGATTGGGAGGATGAGTCTTCGATGACCTCAAGCAGAACTCAGCTTTTTGACTGAGACTCCTTGGACAGTTGATTGGCCTCGTTGAGCTTGACTTCCTCTGGAACGTTGCTCCAACTGACGTCTAATTCCATGGATGGCCCTCTGGAGCTGGTTCAAAAACGGGCTAAATACCTGTTCACCAAAATCCTAGAGGACAGATTCCACGGTGGTCACCTTTCTGATGGCTGAGGCTATCTTGGTACTGGTTCTTGAGCTTTGACAGCATCTAGCCCATCGCCCCCACGCAGATTGTTCACAACTGCGTGGTCACCATGGGTACCTTTTCGGGGTTTTTGGACTTCCACTCTGCAGAGGCCTGTTTTTCAACTGTACCTTTTGGAAGCTGAAAGTGCAAGGAAACATGGATAAGCTGCCCAATAAAGAATCCAGGAAATGGGATTATGCAGCCAAGAAGGTCTACGCAACCTCTTCATTGGTGTTAGGCCAGTTATGTCGTTGTGATGGCTAACTGTGGCCACTTCCTGTTCGGGATGGTTGGGAACCTCTTCCCTTTGCTCCATGCTGACAATTAGACCATTCCCCAACAAATCCGGGATCATGGGTGCATGCTGGCTAAACACCAGCTCTGATTCCCACACCCAATCTGTGGCTACAGCAGTGTCTATGCACTGTAGGGCCTGGACACTTGACAGAAGCTGGTCAGTGCCCTATTTTGGGGCACCAACCTCTTTGGCACTGGAGTAGAGGGGCATCTTATCGGCATTGAGAAGTCCAATGTCACCTTTGACTCTATGGCTTTATCCCAGAAAGACCATAAGTCACTGAAGTCTAAGAAAAAAACTTTCAGCTCCAGGGCTTTCAGGCATAGCAGACTCAGCAGCAGCCCCAGCTGGGGCAGTTTTAGTGCTGGTGTTAAAAGCAGAAGTTTGGCACTGGCAGCCATGGCCGGAAAAGAGCAGGGTGCGGGTGCTTTCAATGCTCAGCCTGCCAGAGCCCCTTCCAGGGCTTCTAAGTGACAGGTTTTGGGATGCCATTCCCTCTCCCATCCAGTCCCTGTCCCAGCTCCTGGTTGGGGGTCAGCTGTTTCACTTCTTTCCATAGTGGTCTGCTATTACTTTGGACAAGTATGGCAACATTATGTGGAACATCAGCTTATCTTTCTGGAGCAAGATTCTGTTTAATTATAAAATGCGTAGTGCTTTGTGTAGCGCTCCACATTGTCAATTGGTAGTAATTACAGATGAGTATTGTGCACCCCTGCTAGGGGAAGTGGCACAGCCCAAAGGCTGACTCAGCCTTAAAATGTTAGGCACATGAGGAGTCTGGACAGCAGCAACTCTCCAGCCTTAGCTGTGCCATCAAAGGGGAAACATCTGTCAGACTTCTCTGAAGAAAAAAATCAGCTTTTAGGCCTTGGGGCTGCAATTCTGTCCACAGGTTGGGACTACCTGATGAACAGGGAGCACCCCTAAATTAAAATCGTGCCTGCTAAGCTGCAGCTTTCAAATTGGTTAACCTGCTGTCCTCATTTTTCACTGCCTGTGCTTGGAATGGGGGCCAAGTTCGCCACACTGTTTCAAGGTGTGTATTAAGGTGCCTCGGATAAGTGCCTGTTTATTCTTTAGGGTTTTTTAGTCAGGGTCACTCTTGGGGGCTCCCCTGCATCGCTGGGCATCGGTTTCTCTCCCCTCCCTCAGTGTTTTCTTGCCTGTCAGGTGTTTTGTGCTTTTTTTTGTGGAGACATTTTCCTTGTGCTTTGGCTCTCTGCCTTCTGGGACTCTTGCCCTTTAAGTCCCTTTAGCTCAATCAAGGAAGGACAGTTTTCTACTGGAAGAGCTGTTAAGTCTCAGACTGCTCCCAGAGTCTTTTCAGCGGGCAGTCAGACTGTTTTTTCCGCCCTTCAGGCAGTTTTGGCGGTTTTCAGGGCTCCATTGAGCTGCATAGCTTTTCTGCCATTTCCTGCATCTCTGATTCCATTGGGCGTAAGCGGTTTTCTCCAACAGCTTTTCGCCAGCCTGAGAACACCATTCGCATGCCTGTGTAGTGCGTGCATCCCCTCTGGCATGCCGACTTTACGCACACGCATGTCCCGAGAGAGCACGTGCCTGCACTTTCACAGTGCTAGACATGGTAGCTTTGCCTCTGCAGTGAGTTTTTCCTTCTCAGTAAGTTTTAGGGACTGAGAGACGTCCTTTTTCAGGCTCCGCTCCTTTTTCTCACAGTCGGAGGTTGGGATTGTGCAGTGATTTTCTGTTCTCTATTTTGGGGCATGAGCTTCAGTTTTTCAACCTTGGGCAGCTGCTGGGCAACTTTATTGGCACCATGGCTTATCGGAGACCTCTCATTCTAAAAAGATGTAAGACCTTTAAAAGGATAATGCTACCCTCTCCTATGGGTTCCTATTGCCCTCATTGCGTTTCTCAGGTTAATATGTCGCTTATGGACCCCCAAGCTGGGGGAGTGGGAGTGCACCTGGTGTACCAGCTGGCAGTGGCAAAGCAGAATTGTGTAACTCTTTCTTGTTGCCCATAGGAGAGCTTTTGGGCCATGATGTTCCACAGGACATCCCATCAGAGACGCAGTGCCCCAAACTGGGCCCCTCAGGTCAGGAGACCCACACAGGCACCAACAGGTGTGTCACAGCAGGACAGAGCTGCAGATATGGATATGCAGGCAGACCCCAACCCTGACCATCTAGAGAGTCGGGATGAGGATATCTGGGATCTTTGGGAAAATCCTGACCATAAGAAAATACTTGAGGAGCGGGAAGAAGAGAAGTGGATGAAGCTGAAGAGAAGGATTCCTGTCCCTCCCCTGTTTGATACCAAGTCTTTGTCCTATCTGATAACTGAGGCGTGTTGGCCCTTACAGCTCAAGGAGGTGCAGTTCATGGAGGCCATGGATGTCAATAGTGTCCTATCTGCATCCTTCTCTGCTCCAAAGTGTTTTCCGAGCTTTATTCACTGTGGCCAAATTATTGAACAGGAATGGGCAGGTGCGGACCAAAAAAAAATATCTGCCAAAACCCTAACACACAGTATTTTCTTTTTTTGGAGGAAAATATTCACAAGTGGCAAACCCCTCCTCTAGCAGATAAGGCGGTTAATAATTATGTTAGGCATACCAGTGTTCTTGTTGAACGGTCCTTGGCCTTAACAGATTCGCAGAACAAGCGAGTGGATGCTGCATGCAGAAGAGCCTTCGCCTCCAACAACTCAAACTTGTGCACCTCCTATGCCTCCTTTATTGTTGCCAGAGCCTTAAACTTGTGGGTTACAGCCCTGGGCGGCTTTGTTCCCTTGGATTCGGAGGGGGCAAGCATTTTGCAGTTGATATCCATGGCCTCCACCTTCTTAGGGGATGCCACGGTGGAAAACATACGCATGTCTTCCCACTCCACCTATCGCATTGTGTCAGCTATGCAAGGTGTGTGGCTCAGACATTGGGTGGCTGATCAGGCTTCGAAGACCAAGCTGTTTAATCTGCCCTTTGAGGGAGGTTTGTTGTTTGGTTCTGGCCTGGATGATATTTTGAAGGATATCCAGGATAAAAGGGGCCACCTTCCAGTGTTAAAGTAAAAGGCCATATCAACCCTGTAAGGTCAAGGAGGCGGCTGACAGAGGCAGTTCCGAGGGGGGGTTCGTTCCTTTCGGAACTTCAGTAACAAGAGGAGTAAAGGAACTTATTCTGGTTACAAGAGCAAAAGTAGCAAGGGGGCCCTTGCCTGATGATGCAACAGAGGCCCAGGGTGAAAAGCAGACACCTCACAGTGAGGGTACGTGGGCCCATCTCCGTCTCCTTTCCCTTGGTGGAAGACTGCACAATTTTTACACAAGATGGGCCCAGATAACATCAGAAGTTTGGGTTTTGAAAATTATGGCTTTAGGTCATGCAGTAGAATTTTCAAAAATTCCCTCAAAGGGGTACCATCTGCTGTCCTCGGTTCCGAAGACCCCATGAAGACACAAGCGGTGTCAGAGACCCTGGACCACCACACTCAAATTGAGGAGGATTTTGCTGGTTCCTTCCAGCGTGCAAGGCCCGGGATTTTACTCGATCTGTTTTGTAGTTCCCAGAAAGTCAGGCGGTTTCAATCCCTTTCTGGATCTGAAACACCTAAACAGGTTTGTGCGCACACGACCTGCAAGGTGGAGTCCCTGCATTCGATCATCCAGGCTGCTGTCCAGCAGGGGGATTTCCTAGTTTTCACTGATCTGAGGGATGCATTATCTCCACGTCCCCATCCATCAGTCTCATCAGAGATTCTTCAAGTTCATGGTCCTGGTACAGCACTTACAGTATAGGGCGCTTCCTTTTGCGCTGGAACAGCCCCCAGGTTTTTCCCAAAGGTGCTTGTAGTCCTGCTGGCTCAACTCTGTCAGTAGGGACATCATGTCTATCCCTACCTGGACGATCTGCTCATTCGAGCACCGTCTGCGCCATTGGCAAAGATGTCTGTGACCAGGACTCTGGAGGTGTTGGAGTCCCATGGCTGGGTGGTGAATCAGGAGAAAAGCTCTCTTGAACTGTCTCAGACCAGGGAACACCTGGGAGCAGTGTGCAAGATGGACCAAGGGAAGATCTTCCTTTCGTCAGCCAGGAAGGAAACCCTGTTGAGAGAGGTTCAGTGGCTGAGGAGCCAGCTTCATCTCACCGCTTGCTGTGAATTCTGGGCCTCATGACGATGGTGATAGAACTAGTCCCATGGGCTCGCCTTCACATGTGGCCCTACAGATGGCGTTACTGGCAGCCTGGGATCTGACCTCAGAGGATTATCAGGCCAGGATCCCCATCTCACTACACCTGCGACAGTCTGAGTTGGTGAGTAAGTTTGGAGAATCTGAGCAAAGGATCCACCTTGGAAGTCCCCCTCCAGAGTTGATTCTGACATCTGATGCCAGCCTGTCAGGTTGGGGGGCAGTCCTGGACCACATTCCCATTCAGAGGACTTGGTCAGCGCAGGAACACCACCTACATATAAATGTTCTGGAGATGAGGGTGGTCCTCTATAATTTACTTGCTGCGCTGTGTGTATATAAATATGCCCCCCCCCCCCAAAAAAAACAGCTCCATATTAGAATGTTGCTTGCTGTTACACAGTTTTAACAGGTTCGAATTTGATGTTAACCAAGGATGCCTCTTTTGTTGCAGGTGAGTGCTAAATCTGCATGTAGTCCTTTTGCTTTGCAATAAGTCTGTTTTCTTTCAAATTGCTTCAATTTTGCAAGACCTTCCAGGGCATAGACTTTGGGAAGGTGAGCGTCGATCACTCACTTGTCCATCATCTGACAAGGTAGGCTACTGTTTACTAAAGGAATATTGCATGACAGGGTGTTTATTGTGCTGGGATAACGTCACGCCTTGAGTGGTTGGGCATGAGGCCGCAGGTAGAGTGCGTCCAACACCTGAGAAGTGCCGTTATCCCAGCATGACACATGCCCTGGAGTGCATTGTTCTTATTATACAATGGCTCGTGTGGTAAAAAAAAAATTTAGATGAAAAGATACATTCAAAAGTATATTTTTTGTGGTTTTTTTTTTTTAAAGGAGTAGGTATACTTTTTTAAAAATAGTGCTCATTTACTATTTTGGCCAGTAGGTTGAGCTGCCCTTAATGTGGCTCTGCACTCCCCCACACTGACTTTTTTGTGTATTGTTTTTCCCTGTATTTTTCAGTTTGAAATGTTCAGTGTATAATGTTGCTTCTCTCTCGTCCTCTCCTTCACTGTTTCTGGCAGTCTGTCAAAGCAAGACATTGTCCCCCCATGCTCTCACAATCCTGCTGTGTAGCCTAAAAGTTTGAGAGACGAAATGCCTTTGCCCCCACCTGCCCGCCCTTGTCTTCTCCCAGTAGAGCTTTTACTGTTACCAGGAGAAAGGATTGAAGACAGAAGACGGTGAATGTGTAAGCAAGTGAAGCGCGGGGTTGCTCACACGTTTATTTAATGTGCCAGCAAAGACTGAAAGGAGAGCAGGAGGAACTTCTGTGAAGCCGATCCTAGCGATGGCTTTTAGGTTTCCGAGCAGTAAGGAGGGGCAGACCGCAAGCTGATTGGTGACAGGAGTGAGTGCGATTTTGTGTTATCACCATCCCTCGTGACTGGTCAGTCTCTTGCCAGCCCACTCTGACAGTGGACCATGTTGCATTTTTCAAAAGTCTGTCAAGCAGCGTGGTGTAACGACCTCTGAGTTGATCGAGGACTGGAGCAAGTGCAGATCTGTGGTGAGAAAGCCAATTTGAGTTATGGCTTTTTTTCACTTTATTTTACATTTTAAAGTTGTGAATTGTGTGTGTGGGGGAGAGTAGGTAGAGGACAGTGATGATTGGCTGAAATGGTGAAGGCAGGAATTGGGGGAATATACTCAGCCGAGTGTGGTCTGTAAGCACGGGAGGGCAGTGGTATGACTCAGTTCACAAATGCGGCTTTCTGGTTGCTTCAGCATCGGATGGGTATTGATTTTTGTTCCTGTAATTGGGTCACATGTGTTCTGGAACTAGATCCGTGATGTTATGCTGGGATAACATTACGGGTCCAGCCCCAGACGGACCAATCACAGTCCAGCATTCTTTCTTGCCATTGTATAATATGTTTTATTCTGGCTGGAGTTTTATCTGTGTAGACAGCTAACTGTGTGCTTTTCATGTCAAGTTGACTGGTTTGGTTTTTATTTCCATATTTAGAGGCACTGCAAGGACAGTAGTGACTGGAGAGTTGCTGCTGTCCGGAATCCTCATGTGCCCAACATTCTAAGGCTGATTCAGCCTTTGGGCTGTGCCATTTCCCCTTGTTAGGGGTGCACAATACCCATCTGTAATTACTACCCATTGACAATGTTGGAGCTGACAGAAAAGGAAATTACATTAAGTATGAAGAAATGTCTTCTTTGTAATGCAGAGCATTTGAGAGGCATAAACATATGGATTCCAAGTGACTTTGTACAGATCACGCAGTGAGGTCCTAAGTGAACTGGGATTTAAACTAGCAGGATGCCATTTTGTTACTCTGCCTGTGCGCCACAAGCTGTTATGCTTAATTCTTACTCTGTGGACTTAAGGCTATCACTGCAGTGTGATACTCTCGTGTGCTGCCCAGTTTGAGGTCAACCATGACCACTGTGTGATTAGATTTGACATCTGTAGATTCAAGGGAGGGGTGAAACAACTGCACAACCTGAACTTCAGCAGGCATGACATAGGCAAGATGAGGGCAGTCTTTCTAGATTGTCTCCTCCATGAAGCCACTCTTCAGTCTTGGTGCTGGAGGTGCTAGGACCCCAATGGAGCCTAAACCTTTGGAGCTGAAGATGCCAATGAGTGGGGCCGGTGTATGCATAGTCTTGCACTCACTGCCTTATAAGTAGGAATGTTAGTTCCAACTGTTTCAGTCCCCACCTATAGAGTGCTCAACTCTGTGTTAATGGGACTTGTAATACTCTGTCTCTTCGTTACTGTCCTGCCATTCTGTTTTGCAAAATCCCGTGGTCAGACCATTATACTTTCTATATCGAATAGCTCACAGCCCTTACTGCCAGGCCATGACGGAGCCTTTGCTCAATGATTATTTCCCGAATAAAAACTTGATCTTGCTTCGAGAGGGTTCCTGCAGTAGGTCATAACATGTAGGACTAGCACCACCTGGCATCAGGATCCAACGGCAGACTCTTCCAGCAATGCCCGATGAGGGACTGCCCTCTGGACATCATGTGTCGACATCAGCATAACCCTATATAGTGGGCAATCCCCACACCCACCCTTCAGTTCTTTCCCGACGTCGCCTTGTGCATCTTCCCTCGGTAGACTTACTCAGCGATGCGGTAGTTTAGAACAGTTTTCTCAAAATTTTATTTTCTTCTCATTGTTAGCGGTTCTACGTTGTCTCCGACATCAGTGAACAAGTGCGAATCCTGTGGCACCCAGATTCCGCATAAAAATGGGCATAAGCAGTGCGTCATTTGCCTAGGCCCAGACCATCCTGTGGCCACTTGCCCAGACTGCCAACCTTTCAATCAGGCCACCTGGAAACAGAGGCAGCAGGCTTTGAAGGTCCATCTTTTGAAGACTCGTTTAGCCTCCCTCGAAAAACAGATGGAAAAAAAAATCAGGGATTCCTCTTCCCTTCTTCTGCTTCCCTGTCCAAACATAAGAAGGAAAAGCACAGTGAGCGGGAACATCAGGCCGAGGGTTCCAGGGAGACATCTAGGCCGGCTTCCAGTAAGTCCTTTCCCCCGCCGCCTGCTGTCAGTGTTATCCAGGCCGCATCCGGGGACTCTTCAGGAACCTCGCTGCTCCCCGTCATGTCAAATAAATCGGCCTCCGGCTCCTCTGGGGACCGATCTTCTTCTTCTGCCGCTAAGTCGCTCCCCAGCTCCTCTGGGGACCGCACGGCTGCCGATAAGTCTGCTTCCCGCTCCTCGGGGTCCCGCATGGTGGGTGCCGCTAAGTCAGGAGGGGGTTCTTCCCCTTCTCGCCCGGCCCCAATGTCCGAGAAGTTGATCCCTACTGGGGATCACATGGATGCAGCTCTCCTGTTGGGGCCTCACGTTAGCCCCCCCCCCCGACGTCCAGAAGAGCCCGAGGAAGACCGCCCCTTCTCCACTGCGGGTAGCTTCTGGTTCACTTCTTGCTACCCCTGGTGGTGACGCCGCTGGTCTCCTGGATGTTGAGCACACTCCAGGATCAAATCCACGCTCCCCTTCGGGGCTCTCTGGGCAAAAGGTCCCTCCTTCTCCTATGGAGCTTCCCAGAAGGTGCCTCCTGTACCCGTTTCTGGGAGCCCTTCCCAGCTGGTTGTTCTGGCACTGGACCGTCCTCCCTCGTCAGAGCCAGATCTTGCTATCCCGACGCCGGCCCCTCCAACGTCTGTCCCCTCGTCTGGACCCGTCCATCTGCCTCTGCCTGTTATGTCGGCAGAACCGGATCCATCATCAGACACCCTGCGACGGGTCCCGCCAGCTTACCCGGCGCCAGATCCGCTTCTGATACCGGCTCCACTGGTCCCGTCGACAGGGATCCTGACGTTGGTGATCCCTTTGCTGGACCAGCTGCCCATCTTTATGACGCCTGGCCCAATATGGGTTCTTCCGACGTCGGCTCCTCTGACATTGGGGGTATTTTCGAGACCCCACTATGTCCCTCATTACCCTTCAGGGTATCCGCGGGAGCATATCTTGGCTCGTCCTCTGCCATATTGGCAGTATCCGGGACAGTTTTACCCAGGATACAACCCGTTCCCTGGCTGTGGCTCCGAATATCGCAGGTACCATTGCCCTCCTTCCCATGCGTGTCCATCTTACCCTCCACTGCCTCTGCCTCCACCTCCCCAGCCAGGTGTCAGGGCAGTCGTCCATTCCTGGTGGAAAGAGGCGCGAGCTGAGCTGGTGACAGATCTGGAGAGTAGGCTTCCCCAACCTCCCCCCCTCTCCTAGGTCCTCCTCCCTGTGGACTCCCATTCTGACACGGTCCATGTCCGGGGGCAGTGAGTCTCAAAATATAACCCTTCCAGATTTTGAACCGGGGACAATCCGGATTCAGGGGCAGGCTCTTCGGGGGAATCATTGGATGATGAAACCCAGGTCCCTGTAGGAAAGGATTCTCCCAAATCTCCACCTGAAGATCCTTCTTTCTGGACCTCCTGAGGTCCATCCAAAAATACTATGAGTGGGAGTCTGAGGAACAGGATCCAATGAGGCAAAGGCTCGCCAAGCTTTTGAACCTTGAGTCTCTGTCCCCCATGCCAGTTCCTCCCTGGATTGGACCTCACCAAGACCTCACCATGACTGTCTGACAACTGCCCACTCCATCCCGACTGTCCCCAAGAGAGCGGACAAGACTTACCGGGCGCCTTGGGAAGCACCTTGTTTGGTGGCACCCCCCAAGGCGGACTCTGTTGTCATCTCAGATGCTCAGGACTGCTCAAATGTCCCTAAGCACATGAGCACTTCTCCTCCAGACAAAGAGTCGAAACAGTTGGACCAGTTTGGATGGAAAGTTTTCTCGTCAGCTACGTGCGCATTGAGGTCCCTAAATTACATAGCCCACATGGTGTCCCACTAAAAAGCCACCCTTGCCAGGCTAGAGGAACGAATCCGATCTATGCCAGATTCGGAACTCAAGCAGGAGCTTGCCTGGGATGTGCGTCAATCTAAAATCTCTTGTAGGCACGCTCTTCAGGCCACCTACGACTCTGTCGGCTCGGTGGCTCGATTCTCAGTGACCGCTGTCTCCCTTCAGCAGCACGCCTGGCTCTGCATTTCAGGCCTCGCCAACGAGGTCCAGTCGGCAATTTAGGATGCCCCCCTTCAGGGGTTCAGTGCTCTTTGGTGGGGACACCAAGGACATTATCACAGACCTCCAAGAACGTGGCCAAGCTCTTAGGTCTGTGAGGTCTTTGTACTGATTGGACAACCAACCTCAGCAGCCCTTTCGAAGATGGACTTGGAGGCAGCGGAATCGTCGTACCCAATTTCGCCAGGGTAAACGTAAGGCCTCAGGTCCAGTGTCAACCCCGCCCCGCCTCCAAAACCCAGCGTTGGTCTGGGGGACCTTCCCCAGCACGTCCCACAACCTCCTGACTCCCTTGCCCCACCCACTCCTCCAGCAAGGGGCAAGGAGCTGGTGGGGGGGAGGTTTGCTCACCGCGTGCAGGAGTGGCGAAGCATCACCTCCAACAGATGGGTCTTGCAATTAGTGTCAGAAGGATACACTTTGGAGTTCCTGGAGCCTCCTCCTCAAAGGTCTGTCTACTCTGCAGACCAGGTTCTTCTAGTAAGGGAGGAAGTTCAGGCTCTCTTGTTAAAAGAGGCAATAGAGCCGGTCCCTCTTCGGCACAGAGGGCAGGGGGTTTACTCTCATTTTTTCATGGTTCCAAAATAGACAGGTGACCTAAGACCCATCCTCGACCTCAGCAGGTTGAATTTGTTAGTCGAGTACAAAAAGTTCAGGATGCTATACCTCCAGACCCTCCTACCTCTGTTGCAGGAGAATCACTGGTTGTGTGTCCTGGACATGCATGATGCTTACCTGCATATCCCAATGTTCCCAGATCACCGCCACTTCCTGAGGTTTGTCTTCCAGGGGGAGCACTTTCAGTTCAAGGCTTTATCCTTTGACCTTTCCTTGGCACCAAGGGTTTTTATCTAGTGCCTAGCGGTGGTGGCTGCGGCCCTGCGACAAGGCATAGCAGTTTTCCCTTAACTGGACAACTGGCTGATCTCAGCTTCATCCAGAGAATCCCTTTTGGAGGCCATGTCATTTACCCTGGACCTGTTTTCCAGACTGGTGATTTCAGTCAATGTCCCCAAGTCATCTTTGACTCCTTCGCAATGGCTTCAGTTCATTGGAGCTATTCTGGATATGGTCCAGGGTAGAGCTTTTCTCCCTCTGGATCGGAGGGACACTCGAATCGATCAGGCCACCCTTGTGGCCTATTCCAGATACCTACCGGCCAGGGAGGTTCTTCAACTTGTTGGCCTGATGGCGACCTCGATCTCTACGGTTCCCCTGGCGAGGCTTCACATGAGAATCTCTCAGTGGTCCTTGACGGTTCAGTGGGATCAACTCCAGGATTCTTTGGACCAATTGGTCCTCATCTCCTCTGCACTCCAGAGGGATCTCCTTTGGTGGAGAGATCCTACGAACCTTTCCTTGGGTCTTCTCTTTTGAGGCCCAGCCCCTCTCGGAATCCTGACCATGGATGCCTCCAGTCTAGGTTGGGGGGCTCATTTGGGGGACCATCAGACCCAGGGACGTTGGTCCCAGTCAGAGATATCTCTGCACATCAACATTTTGGAGATGAGGGTGGTCTTGTATGCACTTCAGGCATTTCAGACCATTCTCCTCAAGGGAGCATTGCTCATCCAGATGGACAATACCTCTCTAGTCTAGTATCTCAACAAGCAGGGAGGCACTCGCTCCTACCCTCTTTGCAGGGAAGCAATGAGAATGTAGAACTGGGTGACTCAAAATCACCTGTTTCTCCAGGCCACACATGTTCCAGAAGTGGAAAACATCCTGGCAGACAATCTAAGCAGATCGGCCACTCTCACTCACGAATGGGAACTAGATCAGGATGTGGCAGAAACACTGTTCCAGAGATGGGGGAGTCTGGAACTCGATCTATTCGCCTCCCCATCCAACGCAAAGCTTCCCAGCTTTTGCTCGCTCATTCCAGAGCATGGTGCTTTTTGGCACGACGCGTTGTCTTTCTCCTGGACAGGGAGATACTTATACGCCTTCCCCCCAATTCCCATTCTTCAGAGGGTACTCATCAAACTTCAGGCAGAGGGAGCATGGATGATTCTTATTGCTCCTCTGTGGCCCAGGCAAATCTGGTTCCCTATTCGTCTTCAGTTGTCCAGGGAACCCCCAGTTCAGCTTCCATTATCTCACAGCCTGTTAACACAGGACAAGGGTCGGCTGGTGCACTCAGGGCTCAGGACCCTGCATCTTCATGCTTGGCTCCCACAGACATAGTGGTTTCCTGCTTTTGGGTTTCTTCGAGAGTTGCTCAAGTTCTCGTGGAGGCCAGGAAACCTTCCATGAGATCCACTTATGCCATGAAGTGGAAACACTTTTCTATTTGGACGGCCTCCAAGGGTTGGGACCCCTTTACTTGTTCAACCCTGCAGTTAATGGAGTACCTGCTTCATCTTTCATATTCTGGGCTTTCTTACTGCTCCTTAAAAGTTCATCTATCAGCTATTTCGTCTTACCACGTGCTGGTGGATGGAAAACCTGTGGCCCAATTGGAGGTCTCGAAAACATTTCTGAAAGGGATCCTCCATCTGAAACCCCCCCATCCACAGCACTACACCACCTTGGGATTTTAATTTTGTGCTGGAGAAGCTCACTCTCCACCCTTCTGAACCAGCTACGAGTTGCTATATGTGCAACCTTTCTTGGAAAGCCCTGTTTTTGGTTGCTATTACTTCTGCTCGAAAGATTTTCGAGCTTCAGGCTCTTGTTTGTAAGGAGCCGTACCTTATTTTCCATAAGGACCGGGCGGTCCTCTGCACTCATCCTCTATTCCTTCCTAAGGTGGTATTGGAGATCACTCTGAACCAGTCAGTTGAGCTTCCAGTGCATTACCCGGCCCCAACTAATAGAGGTGAGGCTATGTTGCACACGTTGGACAGCTTTCGAACTAAAGAGTCGCTCAAAGACTACCAGCTCTTTGTTTCTTTTGCCCCCAAATCTTTGGGGAAAGCCGTATCCAAGCAGTGCCTTTCTAAGTGGCTAGTCAACTGCATTCACTTCTGTCATCTGAAATATAAAAAGCCCTTGCCGGGGTCTGTCTGGGCTCATTCCACTTGGGGCGTGGCTGCTTCTGCAGCCTTTCTCCTTAACATTTCTGCAGCGGAGATCTGTGCAGCAGCAATCCGGAGTTCCATCCATACCTTTACCAAGCATTACAGTCTGAACATTACCTCTCGGCAAAGAGTGGGGTTTGGCCTAGCTGTTCTGCAAGGCCTTCTGTCCTAGACTGGTTCCCTCTGGGCTTTATTTTGTTCCTCCTTCCGGGTTTCCCTCGGCCTCTATTTGGAGGGAGTGCTTGGGACTCTGTCCTACGCGTTATGACCTACATGCAGGAACCCTCTCGCAGTAAGATAGTACAGTTACGTAAGAACTTACCGTAACAGTAGATCTTTGAGAGAGGTTCCTGCAGTAGGTCATGTTTTTCTCTCCCTCCTTCCCCCCAATTTTTTGTCTTTTGGGTCTTCAGACCAGCTTCCTCTCCTCCAGGCTCCGGCGGGAGAACTGGAGGGTGGGCGAGGGGACCGCCCACTACATAGGGTCACGCTGACATCGTCACATGACATCCGGAGGGCGGTCTGCCGTCGGGCATTGCTGGAAAAGTCTGCCATTTGATCCTGACGTCAGATGGTGCTAGTCCTACATGTTATGACCTACTGCAGGAACCTCTCGGAAGATCTATTGTTATGGTAAGTTCTTATGTAACTGTACTTTTTAACTACTACAACTGATCAAGCACACAGAAAAATTGACTAAAAAGGGATGAAACCTGTGAAAAAATATGAGGCCTGCTCCTTTTTGGACACTTGACCAGTGTTCATTGCCGCTCTTATCCTCTGCTATATTCTGAAAGGGATGACCTGTCACCACAGCAGATTCTGTCTGTTTCAGACACTGAGCTCTGTGCCACAACCTATGATTCGATCACTTACACTGGCAAATATTTCTTTTGTGTGACCAAAATCTCAGAGCCTCTTGGCACTGCATTTCTACTGCCAATCTCTATGCCATCCTCCATACCATCTTCTGCCACCTGCTCAGATGTTCCTGGTGCAGGACCTGCAGTTTGAAGAAATCCCATATTGGCCTTGCTGTGTAGTGCCATGAGTGTCAAGACTGGTACCATGCTCTGTGCCACATACTGTGCTATGCTTGGTGCAGCCCCCGGTGCTGTAATACACCAGTTTTACTACTGTGCGTTACTGCTTTTCAAGACACTGCTGTAATGTGCCTAAAAAACTTGGGTAATCCAGGAAGACCTGCATGTAATAAATAAATAAATAAATAAATAAGTCTCAGCTTGTTAAAGGTGATTTTCGCATCTTTTTCCTTGCAGAGTCATGACTTACCATTTCTGGTAGGTCAAGTTGTCGAGAGCCTGGTTCTGCAAGTTTAAAACTGTTATGTTTGGGGGCGCTGCTGAGCAGCTTTATGGAAGCAGTACATTCTTTGAGCTCCCTGAAAATATTAATTAAAATATATATTTGAAGTAGAATTCTCGCATAATACGGTGTATCAGTGGTGTATGAAGATCCCCTGTATCGAATTATGGGGAACTGTCACCTTGTCTTCTAATTTCTTTGCTCTGAAAAAAGCATAGCAGCAAAGGGAGAAACGGCCTGCGTCAGCTAGTGCAGCCGCGGCATCGAGTGATTTGCCTCAGGATGGAGCGTCCCTGCTTACTATTCAGGCTTTGCTCAACCAGCTGGTTAAATCGGTGCAGGACATTGATAGGAAGTTGGACACCTTAACGCCTCATGTATCAGTGTTGGAACCCAGGATGGATTTATGTGAATCTACAGCCCAGAGGGTGGAGGTTTCTGTACGCAAGGCCTGCGATACGAACATACGAAGAAGCCAGCAGCAGAAGAAGGCCATTTGGTCTATCAAGTCTGCTCGATGCAACTACAAAGCTTATTAGACAGAACTCTTTGCTACGCCAGAGTTTGGAGGTAGTTGAGAACCAGGCCCAGGAGCGAAATCTCAGGGTGTTGGGGCTGTCTGAATCGGCCAAGGGGGATGACTGCCTCACTTTTGTTCACTCGTTCCTTCTGCCTTTATTGGGCTTATCCAAGGAAGATCCCCAATCTTGATTGAAAAGGCATACCTTATTACACCAAAACGGGCCTTGGGGGACTTGGTAACTCCTAGAACCTTGCTCATTGTGTGCACAGGTATTGGAGACCGGGACAGGATATTGACCCCAGCAAGATGGCGTCTGTCACTCAGATGTGGTGAGGACACCTTACAAATTTTCCCTGATTTGTCCCACAGTACCTGGCAGAGGCGACGGACTTTTGATGGTGTTCAGAGTCGCCTCAGGCGTCTGAAGTTGCAGCACCAGCTGCTGATCCCGGCATGGCTGAGATTAACGTGGCAGGGCAAGGCGTATCAATTTAATGAGCCAAAGGACGCAGAGAAGGTGCTTCAGCATATTGAGCAGGATTTGGAGGGAGACAGAGAAGAGTATGCCTCCTCGGACGATGAGCACAGTTAGTCTGGGACTTTTATGGGACTGTAAGTTTAGTTATGGGCTGGGGTTTGGCACAAGAGGTGGCGGCAGTTAAGGTATGTTTTCTTGCTTTACTGCTGTTATCCTGTCTGTACATGCCACACCTGATAGAGTGATGGACTTGACAAGTCTATGGGTATGGTTTGTGTCCCTTCCAGCTTCCATTTTTTGTAGGCTCGACCAGGCTGTGCAATTTTTAGTGGACTTTATACCCTCTTTGCCCTGCGGGTTTAGGAGGCAGTGGTGTGAGCTCCTGATGGACAGTTCATGAACATTTATCTTTCATATAAAGATATTATATATGGTTTTGCCACTGTATTTGTTATTTTGGAAAGTGGGAATTTCATGTTTAATGTTTTTCCTAATATTTCCTGTGGGATTGTATGTTCCCTCTATGTCTTTGATGGGGGAATTGTTTTGGCCTCGTTACTGGGGTCTGTTGGATATATTTCCACATACGATATACTGGGAAATATGGTTCCTCTGTTAGTCTTCCTTAGCTCTATGCTCTGGGGGTACTTCTTTTTCATGCCAGTGGGTTTCTTCCCCCATGTTGTAACGAATGGGGAGGTGCTTTTCAGATGTGTGTACTTAGGCTTAATGCTTACTATATTTCTTTTGTCTACCTCCTGTGGTATTTAACTTTGTAAGTTCAGGCTTGCAAAAAGTTAATAAAGATATAATGCAAAAAAAAAAAAATCAAAAAAACTCATGTTCGGCCTCTGTCTCTGTGGAAGGGATCATAGTTTAGCCCCGACAAGGCGGCCAGCCAATCCCTTCCACTTCCTGATTCATGAACACGCCCCATGCTGTGACGTCCAGCAAGGGAGAGCATGGGGGTGAGCGCCATTGAAATGAATGGGGCAGATTTTTCTTAACTTTTTAATACGATACGATGATGACTTGGCTACAGTATTTATAAGGGCCACCAGACATGCTTGGACTTTGGCTTCCTGGTCAGTGAGGCCAAGTTGGAACTCGTACCCTCGCAGATGATTCACTTCATCAGGCAGAACTCCACTCTCGCCGAGCCCAAGCCTGGCTCCCAGCAAATGGGGCGGAGGAGCTTTCGTCTGTTTCCCAATCCATTCAGGTTGGGCAGTTGTGCCCTGCCAGAGACTTCCTGCTCCTCATGGGCTACATGGCAGCTTGCCCCAGAGTGGTCTGTTGGGCCTGCTGGAGGATGTGCCCCCTGCAGTGGGCGCGGGCCTGTCAATAGTCTTAGCGTCAGGGCCACCTCGACCAGGCAGTCACAGTGACCCAGCAGATGTGGGATGCCATCAAGTGGTGGTTAGACCCATTCATCCTCCCAGAGCTGACGGTCATGCTCACAACCAACGCCTCCCTGATGGGCTGGGGTGTCCACCTGGGGGAACTCAGGGTCCATGGCCTCTGGTCCCTCGAGGAGTTCCGATGTCACATCAACCTGCAGGAGCTTCGGGCTGTTCGCCTGGCCCTGACAGCCTTTGCTCCACATCTCCAGGATCAGGTCGTCCTGGTCCAGAAGGACATGATGACCGTGTACTACCTCAACAAGCAGTGCGAGATGCATTCCCTGCCTTTCTGCAGGGAAGCTCTCTGCATGTGGACCCTCGAACTCTGCTTCAAGGCTGATCTAATGGCCATTCATGTGGCTGGAGTGACCAATCAGCAGGCAGACACCCTCAGCCATGTGGGCGAGGCATCTCACAAGTGAGCTCTTCACCAGGAGGTAGTTGACTGTCTGTTCTCCCAGTGGGGCACCGCTCCAGTGGACTTGTTTGCCTCCTGGGAGAATGCCAGGCTGAGGTTGTTTTGTGCCCACCCCCATTAGTGGGGAATGCTGCAGGGGGATGCCTTTGTGAGGCCCTGGATCCTGAGCTTTCTCTATTCCTTAACTCCCTTTCCTCTGATCTGCAGGGTCCTGATCAAAGTTTGGAGGGAGAAGGCTTGGATGATTATGGTGGCTTCTGACTGGCCATGCCAGTTCTTGTACCCCAGTCTCCTCAGCAGCAGACCGCTGTGGCGTGTGCCACTTTGCCTGGACCTGCTCGCGTGCTCTCGGTGGAAGGCCCTCCACCTGGACCTTCAATCCATGCACCTGACAGCCTGGTTCCTGAGCAGCTAGAGTTCCAGGCTCTGGGTCTCTCCGAGAAGATCCTCCATATCGTGGAGACCTCTTGGAAGGAGTTGACTCATCGATGCTATGCCTTTAAATGGAAGAGATTCTCTGTTTAGTGCCAGGGCAAGGAGCTTGATCCCCTGTCCTGTGGCTTGCATCCTCGATTACCTGTGGTTCCTATCTCAGTTGGGCCTTCAATCGATGACCCTCAGGGTGCACCCGGCAGGCATCTCTGCATACTGGGCATGGGCTGGTATGCTGACGGTGGTGCAGAAGAAGGTGGTTGGGTGTTTCTTAAAGGGCCTTGACCAAATTTCCCCTCCAGTGCATGAACCACCATTGCTTTGGGACCTCTTGCAGGTGTTGGCAATGCTCATGGACAAGCCATTCAAACCAGTGCACAGGTATGAGATGTCACACCTGTCATGGAAGACCGCCTTCTTGGTAGTCATCACATCCACCGGAAGAATCAGTGAGCTGCAGCTACTCTCAGTGAAGTCTCCTTCCCTGGTCTTCCACAGGGACAAGGTTGTCCTTTGCCCCAACTCGAAGTTCCTTCCGAAGGTTGTCTTGGAGTTTCACCTTAACCAGGTGATCAATCTCCCAGTGTACTTCACCATCCACACCTCGGAGGCTGAGCACAGGCTCCATACTCTGGACCTGAAGCGAGCACTTGCCTACTATAAAGGAGCGCATGGCTGGAGTTCGAGGAGAGGTTCACCAGC
Organism: Neoceratodus forsteri; assembly: GCA_016271365.2. Taxonomy (NCBI): domain Eukaryota; kingdom Metazoa; phylum Chordata; order Ceratodontiformes; family Ceratodontidae; genus Neoceratodus; species Neoceratodus forsteri. Next base: position 34,476,183 of record CM028133.1, on the reverse strand, counting down.
TGTTTGTCACATATGCTGAAGCCGTACCTGCAGACCAGTAGCTAAGCAGACAGTTGGCAGGTGCATTGTATCCTGCATCGACCTCTGCTATTGGTTGGCTGGTTGGGAGCCTCCTGTAGGGCTTAGGGCTCCTTCCACCAGATACCTCGTTGCCTCAGTGGCTGCTTCCAGGGACGTTCCTGTCCAGGAGATGTGCAGGGCTGCTACATGGAAGTCAGCACACATCATCTTCTCCCATTACCACATCGACCTTGAGTCACGCCGGGATGCTGGTTTTGGGTCCTCAGTTCTCCAGTCTCTCTTCCCTAAATAGTGAGTTTGCATCTTGCCTCCTCCTCCCATTAGAACTGCTAGGAGTCTGCCAGAAGTGTGGATAAGTGCACCATATCCACGCCCCCTAGAAAAACAAGATCTTACTGGACTTCAGGTCTTCACCATTTGTTCATACTGCTGGGTTACAAGTCAGAGGTGCTGGGACCCTGCAGGAGCCAGAAATCTTCAGGATGGCTGGTGTTGTTAGGACCGTGCATGCACAGCACCATGAGGCTGGCTCGTGCCTGTGTAGGCTACCTCAGTGTCAACCCTCCAACCACCTCATTTCCTTTTTTCCCCTGACGTTGAGTGCACTTCAATGATGACATCGCTTGCCTGCCAGGAGTCAGATCTTCACATCTGTATGACAACCGCATTTACTTTCATTCAGTTTTTATCTGATTTATTGTTTTCCGTATGAAAAAAAACGATATTTTATTATTTTACCTCTCAGCTCTACCGATCGAAGGAGTCTACCATGGATGGAAGTGGTGGTGTTAGGGACTCTCCATTGGAAGGCTGCTCTGGCAGCAGGGCTTTTTCTGGTCCACTGCCCTCTTCGAAGGAGGGGTCCGACCATGGGCAGTCTAGTGTTCAGGAGGGAGGACAGTCTTCCCTATAAACACAAAAAGAAGCGGGCCTGTTCTCAGTCTAGGTTGTGGACCCAGTACCCCTTTGCCTTGAATTCTTCCTGTCGGAAGGGGAAGAAGTGGTACCGCTCAAGGTCACCCTCTGGTATGTCTACCAAGAGATCTTTGGTGGTAGGCCATCTCCGGCTCCATCCGGTTCCCCGACAGCTTCTGCTCGTGATAGCTATGATTCTCAACACCGGAGCCCTTCCATGTTCTCTTGTGGGGTTTCCAGTGGGTAGTTTCATCACTGGGCTGCCCTTGTGGAGCAATGGGTATAGCATCTGTCTCTCTTGCCTCTTCCCACGGATCTGGTATTGGGGCCTTCTGGCTTAGGCACCTCGGAACCGCAGTTGGGTCCTTCGGGTCAGGTTGAGCGTTCAGAACCGACAGTGGAATTTCCTCCCATGCTGGGGCCCGTGCCACCAACGCCGGTTCTACATGCCTTCCCCCATTGTTTTGTTTCCTTGCAGGAATTGGCACAGGTACCATCCCCTTCTCTGTCTCTCTCTTCTAGGTCTGGGTTGGGTCTTGGAGTGGCTCTGTCGCGGTCAGTGCTGGCTTCCCATGGGTCCGTGCGGGGTGCAGTGCAGGCTCCATGGTGCTTGGGCCGGCACTGGTTCTGGTATCTCCTGATTTTCCACTTCCCAGACCAGGTCTCAGCCTGTTAGGGATCAGCCTCTGACACCACCCCACCGAGGGGGACATGGAGCCAGGATGAGCCTGATCCCAACCTTATAATTCCTGAAAAAGGTGACGAAAACTCTTTCTACAGCCTGGATGGTAAGCTCTTGGTCCTACATGAAAATCCAGTGGAGGATCTCTTGTTCCAGTCTTTACCTAGGAATATGAGGGCAACCTTAGCTCTTCAGATTTCTTCTGTGGACCCAGGTAGACTTTTGTGCCTCGAGTGGCTTCATGTCCCGAATATTCCAGTGAACCTTATGCCACCTTTTCCCCACCCTTTGAGACTTTGTCTGAAGATGTGCGGGTGATGCCTACTCTTATTTCTTTTATCTGCAAGTCCATAAATAGGAAATATGTGCCTCCCAAGGAGAAGACCCATTTTAGCCTTGCAGCCCATCACAGATGCGCTGGTTGTCCTTGCTGAGAATGACAAAGCTGTTCTACCCCAAGAAGTATCGGCACGTCTTAGCAATAAATAATCTCATAAGCTAGATACCATGGGAGAAAGGGCTTTCACAGACACTACTCTGGGCATGCGTATTGCCAGCCATAAAAAAACACTTCTCCCAATACAAATATGCCCTTTGGACTTCCCTTAAATCTCTAGCGGAAGATCTCTGACACTGAATTTGAGATTTTGCAGACTGTTACCCAGGAAATAGAATGCAATAGCCATCAACTGAAAGCTTCCATGGACTCATATGACATAACGTCTAGGGTGGCCACTGCTGGAATCAATATTAGAAGACATGCAAAAGAACCCCAGAGCAAATGCCCTGAGGCATGGGTTATCCCAGAGGATATTGGCCTTTCAGCCAAATTTTAAAGAAAATACAATTGCACATACAGTACCTCAGTAATGCAAAGCACCGTGGAAAACATGCAAATCCCCATGAGAGAATTTGGACTGGCTCAACCTTAAGCAGAATTGCATGGTGCCTGAAGGCCTCACAGTACAATCAGCAAAGGCTAAGAACAGGAGACACATCCATGTGTTTCATCCTCATTTGGACTCATCCGTGTGCCATATCTGTGTCATAGCCCAGGGAGCAAGAACCAGCCACCCCTTAAGTGGGATGTTATTTTGTTTGGGCCATGGGGACCCCAAAATAGATTTTTTTTTTTATACTTGTTTATTGAGTTGATAAAGTAGTGGTGGCATTACATCCAGGTAAGCATAAAAGACAGACCAATTATATAACCAGACAGTAACTGCACATTACAAAATCAATACTCTGTTCATACAGCATATAACCTTTTCTCAAGGCTGTCAGGTAATAAAACTCTAAGTAAAAACTAACCTAATAACTAAAACTAAGAAATTAAAAAAACAAGCCAGATCTCCCAATCATATTCAATTAATTACTATTATCTTTCTATAAGGAGGAGCTTAAACTCTATTACATATATAATACATTCTTGTGTGACAGGAGTGTTTATACAGGGATCTCAGCAATTGCATAACACAAGAGGAGAAGGCAACACACATATCTATATAAGTAAATGTCTGTATTTGTGATAACCCTATTATACAGTGCTATGCAAGGGGGGAGGGTTCTCATATGAAAAGGGGTAAATCATCTCACATTTTCCTTATACATTTCCCATCTGGTCCATTTATTCATAAACTGTTCTGTTCTGTGGTTTATCCTATGTGTGATTCTCTCCATAGTTTGGATTTTTTCTATAAGATCTACCCATTCTGAAAGAGTTAGCACATCTGTTTGCAGCCAGTGTTTTGTGATCCCCTTGAGGGAAGCAATCATCATTATAGCCCACAAGTATTGCCCTTCCTTCCCCTGGACCCCCTGCGGCATAATGCCCAGCACAATATGTTCTGGACCTATTTGTCTTTCCACCCCAAATATAATTTTTAAAGGCTGTTTTATTTTATACCAGTAGTCTTTTATCAAGGGGCAGGACCACAGGATATGTAATTGGTCAGCTTGAAGATCTCCACATCCCCTCCAGCATTCTCCTTGTGTCAGTATCCCCCTTCTGGCTTTTCTAAGAGGAGTCAGGAAATATCTCGGCTTAATTTTCCAGGCAAATTCTTGCCACATCGGTGAGGATGTTACCTTCCAACTATTTAGATATATCTTTTGCCATATGGCATCATGAAATTCGGTTCCTACTTCTTGACTCCATCTTTCCTGACAAGCCTGTAGTGTATGTGCCCGATCTGCTATCAGGTTCCAAATACAATTCTGTGATAGCCGCCTTACCACTATCTGAACTCCATATTGTTTCATATACCTCTGGGTAGGGCCTAGGATCTTCTAACAGCTTTGTATTTTTGCTTAGAGTATTAATCCTGTCCTTTATTTGATGATAATATATTACATCTACTGGTTTCCACCCATATTTTTTGACCAAGTTCTCAAAGGGTAGCAGAGTATTTGCTTCAACTGCCATGGTGCTTGTACCCCTTTATCTGCTTGTCTCTGGAACCAGGCATGTATAGTAGCAGGTTGGAAGTTCTTATCCTTTGTCCACCAAATTTATTTCCATCTGTATCTAGCTGTATAGCCTCTTCTGCTGCCCACCTGCCAGGCATGTAATGTAGTTTGTACTGTAGTCAGGAGCTCCTTATATGGACATCTTTTTTCTATTTGTGTGAACATGAGCTGCGTGAGTATATTATTTAAGTTATACTGTAATTCTGTCTGCTGCCAGTGGGCCTTGTATTGTTTATGAGCCCACAAAAGTGCTATTTTCATATCTGCAGCTAGCCAATAGTTCTGTAAGTTTGGGCAAGCCCTGCCACCTTCCCTCTTAGCTAGATATAATGTTTTGCACAAAATTAAGGGGTATCGCCCTGCTCGGGGACCCCAAAATAGAGAAGGAAAAGAACTACAAAAGAACCCCAGAACAGGCACCATGCAATTCTGCTTAAAGTTGAGCCAGCCCAAATTCTCTCCTGGAGATTTGCATGTTTCCCACGGTGCTTTGCATTATTGGGGTATGTGCAATTGTGTTTTCTTTAGAAGACATTCCTGGCTTAGGACATCGGGGTTTTCCTCTGATGCCCAACAGCAGGTAATGAATGTCCCCTTTAATGGTACATATCTGTTTGGCCAACAGGTAGAACAAGCCCTGAGGCCTCTCAGAAGACCAGGACTGCCATTAAAACAGCCAGGCCAACTTCTTCAACTCCTCAGAGAGGCAGGAACAGTCAGTTTGTTTGTAACAGGCAGCCCTTTCAAGGAAGAGGCAGAGGAGCCCCTAACAAGCACCAGTCTCCTCAGCCGCAAGCACCCAGTGCCACCCGCTGAAAGTGTGGCCCCGGTCTCACCTCAGCTGCCCGAGGTGGACTTTTCTGTGGCAGTGGGAGGTTGTTTGTCTCTGTTTTAAAACCAGTGGACGTCTGTCACTACAGACAAGTGGGTATTCAGGATTGCTCGTGAAGGGTACTCGCTCAGCTTTGCAGAGATTCCTCCAGACCTTCAACCCAAGCGACAGCAGAATCTGTCAACCGTTCAGTCAGACCTTCTCACTTTGGAGATACTGGGCCTTCTCAAAAACATGGCAGTAGAAGTAGATCTTACTTTGAAAGGGTTCCTGCAGTACATCATTACATGTAGGACAGCACCACCTGGCATCAGGACCACACGGCAAACTTTTCCAGCAATGCCTGGCGGGGGACCGCCCACCTGATGTCACGTGACTGACGTCAGTGTGACCCTATATAGTGGACGGTTCCCACTTCCACCTTCCAGTTCTTTCCCGTTGTCGTCCTGCTCATGGTACCTCGCGGTAAACTGCCCAGTCAATCGCCGTTAATTTTGTTCTTCAACAGAGTCTTACTGTGTTTTCTCTGTTTTTTCTTCATCTATGTCTTTTCCACTACTGAAGAAGAAGTTTTGAAGACTGCAGGGCTCAGATTCTTCACAAAGATGGCCACTGAAAGTGCCTTCTTTGCCTAGACTCAGACCATAACACTGTGACTTGCCCAGACTGCCAGCCCTTCAACCAGGCCACTCGCAAGAGAAGGCAGCAAGCTCTGGAGGCCCAACTCTTGAAGTCGCGGATGGCCTTGCTCAAGAAGGAGATGGAGTGCCTTAGGGAGTCCACCTCTTCACCTTCCCCCAAAAAGGAGGAGGAGAAACACCGGGAGTGGGAGCGCCACAAGAATGGATCTCAGGCCAACACCAGTAGGACTTTGACCAGCAAGGCCCCTCCCCTGCTGCCTCCAGTAGTAGTAGTCCAGGCTGCATCCGGGGATACTTCAGGACCATCCACTGCGTTGCTCCCGATTTCGGCTGGTAAGTCGACCGCTGGCTCCTCCAACAGTCGCCCAGCAGCCTCTGGTAAGTCTGTCCCCGGCCCCTCTGGAGACTACTCGGCTACCAATAAGTCAACTCCCCGGCCCTTGGGGTCTCGCCCGGTTTCTGCCAATAAGACTGAAGGGGGTTCTTCCCTCTCCCGCCTGGCTTCATCGTCAGATAAGATGGTCACCTCTGGCACCCACTTGGACGCTGCTCGCCCATCAGTGGCCTCTGCCGATTCACCCAACATCCGGTCGAGCCCATTGAAGACTAACAGTCTTCCCTCTTCCCCTCCTTCCCTGGTGGCTCCGGCTTCGCTCCAGGCCACCCTGGGGCGGGAAGAGAGAGATGAACAGCTGGACTTCTCCAATACTTCGGCTTCCTTTCATCATTCCCCTGAAAGGGTCTTGGAGTTGGACGTTCCTCTGCCATCTGTCCCTATGATGGAGGCTCCTCAAGGTTCCCTGAAGCGGATTCCTGTGGCTCCACTGCCTACTCTGGCACCAGATGCAGCTCCTCCGTCGGAGCCCTTGGGTTGCAGCCCATCGCTGGACCCTCCGATGTCCAGACCTATTCTCATGCCAGATCCCGACGCCTGTCTCTAGATCAGACCCAGTTCTGCTATCAGAGCCCCTTCGTCCGGCCCTGTTTCCGACGCCGGGCCCAGTGGCACCGGTTCCGACGTTGGTGGTTCCAACGACTGTTACTCCTACACCTGCCCTGCTTGCTATTTACATGACGGCGGGCTTACGCTGGTCCGCCCCCCTGATGTCAGGGTGCCCGACGTTTAGGCATTTTCCGAGACCCTTCAATGTCCTGGGCTACCCCTCGGGGTTTCCTTTGGACCTTCCCCCAGCAGGTCCCCATCAGGATTGGCTTATTCCTGCCCCCCGGGACATCATTATCTGGGTTATTCCCTGTATCAAGGGTACCCCTCTCACCCTTACTCAAGAATCCATGGGTATCACTACCCTCCTACCCATGTTCCTGCTCCTCCTCTTCTCCCCCCCAACCTCCTCCTCCACCTGCTCCTCAGGCTCCGCCGCAGGATTTTAAGACTCTTATTCAGTCTTGGTGGAAGGAGACTAGGACGGAGCTGGTCACAAACCTGGAGAGCCGTCTCTCAGCACCAGCACATTCTCCTCCCAGGTTTTCACCCCTGTGAGCTCGGTCCGTTCCACTGTTCATGTTCTGGGGACCACCGCCCACGAAGTTGGCCTTCCGGATTTCAAAACTCCAGATGACCAGGACAAACTGGATTCGGGGAGGATACCTCGGAGGACTCTTACGACCATCAGTCTCCGGGTCCCTAAGGGAAGGCCTCTCCCAAGTCCCCCAAGGACCCTTCCTTTTCGGACCTGTTGATGTCTATCCAGGAGTTTTATAGTTGGGAGACAGAGGAACAGGATCCCATGTAGAAGAGACTCGCCGAGCACCTCGACCTCAAGTCCTTCTCCTGATCCCAGTTCCTCCCTGGATAGGACCACATGACGACCTCACCACCATGATTTGGCAACTGCCCCATTCCATCCAGCGGTCCCCAAAAGGCAGACTGGATCTACCAGGTGCCCCTGTTTTGAACTACTTTTAAAGGGACTCCGTTGTCATTACTCACTAATGATCGCTCAGTGGCCCCAGGCACATGAGCACATCTTTTCCAGACAAGGAGTCCAGGCAGCTTGACCAGTACAGGAAAAGGTTTATTCCTCTGCTACGTGTGCGCTGTGCTTCCTTAACTACGTAGCCCATTTGGTGTCTGTTTAGAAAGTGACCTTAGCCAAGCTGGAGGCTCAAGGCCCAGTCCACTAAGTCTTCGGACCTCAAGGAGGAGCTTTCAAGGACCTTCGCCTGTCAAATTTTTTCTTGTAGGCATGCCCTAGCGCGCCACCTACGACTGAGTCGACTCGGAGACTAGTACCCCTCGGCTGACTGCCGCCCTGCTGCGGCTTGCGGCTATGCCCGCTTTCTGGGTCAGACCATATCCAGACTGCGATATTCAGGGATGCCCCTTTGGGGCTCTGCGCTTTTTGTGGGAGACACCAAAGACATTATCACTGGCTTTCAGAACAGAGATCAGGCCTTCAGGTCTGTCCGGTCCATGTACTTATCGAGCATGCAGAGACCACAGCCCTTTCGGAAACTGACCAGGAGGCAGGGTAGACAAGCCCAAAATCACCACCAGGGCAAGAGAAAGACCACGGGCACTTCCTTCTCTTCCCATCCTGCCTCCGAGATTCAGAGACGATCAGGGGGCCCTCCCCCTGCCTGTCCGGCCACCTCCTGACTCCCAACCCTCTCCCCCTCTTCAGCATTAGAGCGAGGAACCGGTGGTGGTGGTGGGGGGTTCACTCCATGCACAGGAATGGCAGGGCATAACCTCCGATGCTTGGGTCCTGTAACTCGTGTCCCACGGACACACCCCGGAGTTTCTGGAAACCTCTCTGGAGTCTCCACCAGGCCACTCATCTTACTCCCCTATAATGGAGGAAGTTCAGGCTCTGTTGCAAAAAACGGCCATAGAGCCGGTCCCTCTTCATCAAAGAGGACGGGGGGTTTAATCCCATTGCTTTCTGGTTCCTAAAAGATGGGCGACTTCAGACCCATACTTGACCTCAACAGACTCAACCTGTACATCGAATGCAAGAGATTCAGAATGTTGACTCTCCAGGGCCTCCTGCCTCTTCTTCAGAAGACTCACTGGTTATGTGCACTGGATATGCAGGATGCTTACTTGCATATCCCAGTGTTTCCCAGTCACCGCCGCTTCCTGTGCTTTGTTTTCCATGGGGAGCACTTCCAGTTTTGGGCCCTCCCCTTTGGTCTTTCCTCTGCACCCAGGGTTTTTACCAAGTGCCTAGCGGTGGTGGCATCAAGGCATTGCAGTTTTCCCCTACCTGGACGACTGGCTGATTTCAGCCTCATCCAGTGACAACCTTCTGGAGGCTCTCTCGCTCACCTTGGACCTGTTTTCTCATTTGGGGATAACCGTCCGTATCCTCAAATCCACTCTGATCCCCTCTTGGAGGCTCCAGTTTATTGGAGCAGTGCTGGGTATGGTCCACGGTAAGGCCTTCCTTCCCCCGGACGGGAGGAAGCCCTTCTTGATAACGTGTCTGAGTACCTGCTAGATCTTTCAGATGCAGAACTGCAATACTGATTTGTAAAGGTGCACCTCTATGCACTTTCTGCCTATCATGAGCCAGTCCAGAGCATGTTCCTGGCCCAATTACCACTGTTAAAAAGACTCCTCAAAGGCATTCTTCATACAAGGCCCCTAGTTAGGAAGCCGGTTGCCCCCTGGAATATTAATCTCATGTTGGATATTCTTACTCATAAAACTGTTGAGCCTCTAGCCACATGTGATCTGAAGTTCCTGACCTGGATGGCTGCTTTTCTGGTAACAGTCACTTCTGCTCGCAGGGTCTCGGAAATACATGCCTTGGTCACAGGCCCTCCATGTACCATCTTTTATAAAGACAAGGTGGTCCCCTGTACTCACCCTAAGTTCCTGCCCAAAGTAGTTTTGGATTTCCACCTCAACCAGCCTTTGGTTCTTCCCACTTATTTCTCTAACTTTCAGAATGAAGGGGGATGCACCCTTCATTCCCTGGATGTTAAGAGCGCTCCGGTTCTACATCAAAAGAACAGAGGATATCTATAAGGTCAAGCAGCTCCGTGTGTCCTTCAACATGGCCCAGCTGAGTCAGCCTGTGTCCATCAAATGCATCTCTGCTTGGATAGTAACATGCCTTCACCATTGTTACTCTATGGCCAAGTTGGAGGGCCAAGTGCACGCCCACTCTACCAGAGCTGTTGCTGTATCTTTGGCGTGGATCCACTCTGTTCCCATTGATGACATTTGCAAAGTGGCTACTTGGAGCTCAGTGCATACTTTCATAAAGCACTACACTTTGGATGTCCATGCCAGACAGCATGCTTCCTTTAACAGGACAATCCTTAATGGACTTCTGTCCTGAGTGAACTCCGTCTTCTGCCGCCCTGCTCGGGGGATTTGGTTTTAGCTCGGTACTCTAACCCAGCAGTATGAATAAATGGTGAAGACCTGAAGTCCAGGAAGATATGAAAATGACGTACTCACCACAATTCTTGATCTTTTTGGACAGGTCTTTACCATTTATTCATACACTCACCCACCATCCCCCAAACTCATTCAGTCTGTTCCTGGTCTTCACTCCCTCGTTTGGTTTGGGCTGTGAAGACATTGTTTAAATTAACCCTTATATGGGTCAGTTGGGCTATCTTATGCCCTTGTTAGGTTATGTGTTTCTTAGGTTATAATATGCTGCACCTCCCATTAAAAAAAGGTACTGAGGCGGTAGGAGGGTTGACACTGAGGTAGCCTACACAGGTGCGAGCCAGCCTCATAATGCTGCACATGCATCATCCTACTTTGACGCCGGCCCTCCTGAAAATTTTTGCTCCCACAGGGTCCCAATGCCTCCAGCTTGTAACCCAGCAGTATGAATAAATAGTGAAAACCTATCCAAGAAGACCAAGAATTACAGTGAGTATGTAATTTTCATTTACACCCCGTAACTGAATTTGTAGGTATAGTATATGGTATACATCCACATGGCCCACCTGACCTCCCCTGGCAAGTGGCACATCGGTCTTGCTTCTAGCAGGTCATACCTGACGCCACGGAGTGGTACCGAGCAGGATACCACCCAGGTGGGTAGGGGGGAGCCAGCTTAAAGGCCTTCCGGTAAGTCTTTAAAGGGAAAGAAATTCTGCCAGTAGCATGGATGTACACTATATAACACTCCTAGAACTACAGTTACAGTTGAGTAACTTGTTTTTTTCCTCCTCTGTTCCCCCTGCTGGAACTAAGTGGCTTATGGTCTCCAGTGGGAAACTGAAGAGAGCGCAGGGGCTGCCCAGTCTTATAGGATAGGCTGACATCAGCCCCCGGTAGACTATAAAAGTTTCCATGTGGTCCTAGTGCCTGGCGGCTATAGTTCCATAGATGTGGCCTACTGCAAGAGATGCCCTGTACTTTTCCATGAAACCCTTATTACAAGGGCACTGAGTTTTTATGAGAAGTGAACTAACAAGTGCATAGGTTAGTTGTTAGGTTCATGTTGCTCACCTCCTTAGCCCCCCCCCCAAAACAAATATTAAAGCAGGTGTGGGCTGGTGCTGCTGTATCCCAGCAGGTGCATGTGCAGCTTTCTCGCACCACCAGCCTACCAGAAACGGTCTGGCTCCTGCAGAGTCCTAGCGTCTCCAGCACAGACCCATTAGTGGTAATCTGTTGAGTAGATATTCAGGAAGATCAAATGTTATGGTAATCTGTTGAGTTGGTGTAACCCCCTTGCAAATGGGAGTTCCTAAAGGCTTCCCAGGAGCTTGTTTAAATGCTCCCTGCCAGGCTGGTGTCCTGCATTTTAGCGGTTTAATTGTGATCGCCAGGAGCGCTATCAAGGCCCCCGTGCCTGTCTTTTTAAGGGCTGCCTAACTCGCAGTCGTGATTAATTTGGGAAGGGGTTTGAGTGTTACCCTGCTCGAGTCCCACCCAGGCTGCCGGATAATTGCTCCGTTTCTGCCACCGTTAAATTGTGCAGAGGGAGCTCCCCCGAGAGATGTAATTGCCTGCTGGGAATAACTTAGGGTGATAAATAAAAATGTAGTTGTTCTAACCTGTTTTTCCTTTGCAGCAAAGACTGTTCTGAACCCCCTCCATTTTGGTCCAGGACTGCTGAATTGGACCAATCAGTACCTGGGGACCCTACAGAGTCGGCTGACCAGTAGAGGAACTGCTTGTATTTTGGGAAAGGTATTATGGGCTATGGCTGTGTTGCACCACTGAGAGCAGGAGCAGTTGATTGCTTCAGGTGCCGCTAGCCAATGGCGGGTAGCACCCGACCTGAAGGGAGAGCCCCTTGCTGTTGGGGGCAGATGCGTAGTGGCTGAGGAGAAGGAAGGAGCTGTGTGCTTCTGCGCTGGTGGAGTGTTCGCGTGGGAAGCGTGTGAAGGCCTGAGGCGGCCGTTGTTGCCGTTGAGCGAGTCGGACTAAATCCGCCGGCGTGCGGTCGGAGGAGGCTGGTGCCAGCCCAGCTACCCACCAGGCTCGACCTGTTGGAGGATTGGAGAATCTGCTGAATCGCTTCGGTCCTCGAAAGTTGAATCTCCGTTGCAGCACCTTAGCCGGCTGAAAGGTCGGGTGAGCCTTGGGAAGCTGCGGCCTGGTGTGGTACCCTCTGGGTTGCCATATAAATGTGTGAGGAGGCTGGTGAAACTCAGGCTCAGCCCTGCCAGTGGTGCAGAAACCGTTGCTTGCTGGAGTCGTGAGTACTGAATCAGGGTAGCTCCCTGCTAAGTTGCAACCGTGGTCTCAAGCTGTCTTATTATACTGCTGACTGCCTAGCTGAATTCTCTTTCCATTCTGACCTTTTCAGGATTGTAAAGTCTGTCTGTGTCAGGGCCCCAACCAGCTGCCACGGTGGACTAGCCATTAGGGCTTGGGTACCCAGGGACAATAAATATTAGGTTCAGGCCTGTGCACAGAGCCCCTAGGTAGTTAGGTATAGTGATAAGCCAATTAACTTGATTTCCCCTCTGTCCTGGTTACTTCTCCTTGAATAAATCAGATTGTTCTGCAACTACACCCTGGCTACTGTGTGCATTGCTGGTGAACTGCTGAATAGTGACTGTGATAAAACTGTACCTTACTTTACAGGGGGCCCCCGGAGTGAGTGGAGAGATACTAGCAGGGTAAGTGAACTGAGGAAAAGCATTGTGGATACCAGTGTAGCCACTAGTGGGACGAAAGGGGGGTTGCAGTAACCCAGAGGGCTGTGACCGAGGCACTCTCGACGGTACTAGCCCTGACCTCTGGGTGGAGGCACCCGTCAACGGATCTGGGCCCCTTACCCTGTCTCAGAGGAGGCAGACAGGGGTAGTAACCCTAAGGATAGCGCCCCCTGGGGGTTACATTGATATTCAGGAAGATCAAATGTTACGGTAATCTTTTGAGTTGATATTCAGGAAGATCAAATGTTACGGTAATCTTTTGAGTTGATATTCAGGAAGATCAAATGTTACGGTAATCTGTTGAGTTGATATTCAGGAAGATCAAATGTTACGGTAATCTGTTGAGTTGATATTCAGGAAGATCAAATGTTACGGTAAGTACGTAACCATTTCTGTTGAATTAAGGACCTTTTACAGTTATGGCTGTCATTTTTAGTGAACAGTCTGAGGAAAGATGCTCTGCTCCCTGGGAGGGCATGGGCTGCCTGGCATTCATGCTACCACTGCCAACGAATTAAGGCGTGGAGTTTGCATTGGCTCTGAAGATAGTAGGAATGTCACAATAAGATATGATAACAATGTACGATGATGTATCACTATAATTTCCATTGCCAATAATTTATCATTGTAAAAAACAATGTCATAACTATCGTGCAGCATGATAAACTGTGAAAGACCGTGATAATCCATCTTCACTTTCTCTTCTGTGCTACTCCTGCAGTGTATTCTTCGCTGTGAGTGACCGAAATTCTCAGTCTTCCTCTGGTCCAACTGTCACTATCAAAAATAAAGAAATGAAACTAGAAATGCTGCTAATTATTGTGCTACTCAGTATAGCATGATATTTACACAGTTACCACAATACTCAAAATGTGATATTGTGATGTCCCTAGAAGTTAGTTACTCTCCTACCCTCCTAGCCAGAAGGGTGCATCAACAGCAGCTTTGTTTACCTGATTAAGAGATGAGGAAAAATTGGGGATTAAAAAATAGTAGATTTTTCTGGGACTTCCACACTCAGAGATGAATTCACTCCAGCGTGTGTTTATCCAGAGTGGAGGGAAGGAGGATGATAAACTCTTGAACCTGTATCCACTGGCTTTGTGAAGGTCTGATTTTGGTGGTGTGTCTATGTCTTACTCAGGCCACAGTACTAGAAGAGATGCCACCATTCCCAGAAAGAGAGTCTTCAATCCTGGCCAAGCTGAAGAAAAAAAAGGGACCTGGCGCTGGTTCCGAGTTGGAAGAAGGCAAGAAAGAACAAAACGCTGAAGTTAATGGAGGGGTGGAGCCAATTACCAGCACTGCGGTATGAAAGCTTATTCTGTCATGGTGTAGTATTTTAAATGTATGTCCTTGGTCTCAACAGCTTTGCAACTGTTCTGCTGCTGTTAAGATGAACCCTCAGCCTGCAGTGCTGTGCTCCTGCTGTACTAGTCTGAGCTTTGCCCGTGGTGTGCTGCTTTAAAATAGAGCCCTCAGCCAGCAGAGCTGTACCCTCTGTGCTAGTCTAAAGCTGAGCTGTTAGCCTGCAGAGCTGTGCTCCTATTGTGCGATTCTAAAGCTGACCTTCAGCCAGTAGAGCTCTGCTCCTGTTGTGGTACTGTATAGCTGGGCTGTCAGCCTGCAGAGCTGTGCTCCTGGTGTATTATTCTAAAACTGAGCCCTCAGCCTGCAGAGCTGTGTTCCTGGTGTATTATTCTAAAACTGTGCCCTCAGGCTGCAGAGCTGTGCTCCTGGTGTATTATTCTAAAACTGAGCCCTCAGCCTGCAGAGCTGTGTTCCTGGTGTATTATTCTAAAACTGTGACTTCAGCCTGCAGAGCTGTGCTCCTGGTGTATTATTCTAAAACTGAGCCCTCAGCCTACAGAGCTGTGCTTCTGGTATATTATTGTAAAACTGAGCCCTCAGCCTGCAGAGCTGTGTTCCTGGTGTATTATTCTAAAACTGTGCCTTCAGCCTGCAGAGCTGTGCTCCTGGTGTATTATTCTAAAACTGAGCCCTTAGCCTGCAGAGCTGTGCTCCTGGTGTATTATTCTAAAACTGAGCCCTCAGCCTGCAGAGCTGTGCTCCTGGTTATATTATTGTAAAACTGAGCCCTCAGCCTGCAGAGCTGTGCTGGTGTATTATTGTAAAACTGAGCCCTTAGCCTGCAGAGCTGTGTTCCTGGTGTATTATTCTAAAACTGTGCCCTCAGGCTGCAGAGCTGTGTTCCTGGTGTATTATTCTAAAACTGTGCCTTCAGCCTGCAGAGCTGTGTTCCTGGTGTATTATTCTAAAACTGAGCCTGCAGCTTGCAGAGCTGTGCTCCTGGTGTATTATTCTAAAACTGTGCCCTCAGGCTGCAGAGCTGTGCTGGTGTATTATTCTAAAACTGAGCCCTCGGACTGCAGAGCTGTGTTCCTGGTGTATTATTCTAAAACTGTGCCCTCAGGCTGCAGAGCTGTGCTCCTGGTGTATTATTCTAAAACTGTGCCTTCAGCCTGCAGAGCTATGCTCCTAGGTATGCTGTTCTTTTTTTTTTTTTTTACTTTCCCTAGGTCTGCCCCAAGATTTACCATTACCTTCCTTGTTTTTGGCCAGGTCGGCGTAAGCGTGGACCCAGCATCATTCCGCTCGAGATCGTCAGATTTTTTGCCTTTGGGTTTCTCCTGGTCCCAACCCCCTGAGGGTACCGACGCAGAAGATTTATTTCCAGACAGGCGGCATGCTTACACACGTCTCTGTCAAGTGTCCGCAGTGCCCTCCCTCCCCCGGCTCCCCATAGGGAGTTATTTTACGCCTCACCACCCATGCTTTCACCAGCAGCAACACGTGTGCATTGCTGCCCTGTAGCCTGCCTCCCCTTGGAGGAGAAGGTCATTCGTTGGGACGCTCAATCCCCTGCCTCCCCTTGGAGGAGGAGGAGAGCATTCGTGGGGACACTCAGTCCTACCACCCCCAGTTGACCATCGGTCACCAGAGTCTGTTCCAGAACCTGGGTCGCCGACGTAGCACAAGGTGTGGTGCCCAGTGCCTCAACTCTCCACGCCACCGGGCTGGCCCCTGGTGTGCTATTCTAAAACTGAGCCCTCGGGCCCTTAGAGCTTTACTCTTGGTGTAGTATTGTAAAGCTGAGCTCTCAGCCTCAAGAGCTGTACTCCAGGTGTACTGTTCTGAAGTTGAGCACTCAGCCTGCAGAACTGTTTTCCTGGTGTTCAGTTCTTAAACTGAGCCCTCAGCCTGCAGAGCTGTGCTCTTGGTGTGCTATTCTAAGGTTGAGCCCTTAGTCTGTGGAGCTGTGCTTCTGGTGTGAAATTCTAAAACTGAGCCCTCAGCCTGCAGAGCTGTGCTAGGTGTGCTGTTCTAAGGTTGAGCCCTCAGCCTACAGTGCTTTGCTTCTTGTGGGCTAGAGCATAGCCCTCAGCCTGCGGAACTGTGCTTCTGGTGTGCTGTTCTGAAGTGGAATCCTCAGGTTGTGTAGCTGTGCTTCTGCTATGCAATTCTAAAGCTGAGCTCTCTGCTTACTTAGCTGTGTTCAGTGTGTTTTTGTTTTTTTTATCTACACTTTTTTACTCCCTGCATGTCTCAGGCACTTGTCTCCCTTATGAGCTCCCAAAGCACACCCAGCACTCCAGTACCTCTCC
Source organism: Neoceratodus forsteri (assembly GCA_016271365.2). Lineage (NCBI taxonomy): Eukaryota > Metazoa > Chordata > Ceratodontiformes > Ceratodontidae > Neoceratodus > Neoceratodus forsteri. The sequence goes on along the minus strand of CM028133.1, from coordinate 34,459,887 downwards.
CTCAACAGCTAGTTCCATCCTCTGTGGAGCCTTGCTTTACCCACCAGATGTAGTCGGGGGATTTACCCCCAACTGTGGCCTTCCATCACGCGGCACAGTAGAGGTGCAGAGCCAGGATTTACTGGGGTCCATCATCCTGGGTGCCAGGGCCATTTTCACCCCTCCCCCCATGTCCTTTTCTCGAGACGCAGACAGTGAGGATGCCATGCGTGAACATGCATACAGAGTGTGCTGCTGCATGGCATCAGTCAGCGTCTCCCCTCACCAGGTTGTTCCAGTCGACAGCCCCACCCATGGTCACCCAGGTGGCACTGTTACAGCAGCAATGCTCTGACTCCCTCCCCAGAGAATGAGAGAAGCCCTGGGGATGCTACGTCCTTCTCCCAGGACTCTGGCTTTTTCTCAAACATGGGTCTTTGGCATTGTGAGCAGTAGCCCTACTGCTATACTGACAGTACTGACAGGCCGGCTACCCGTTGAGCTATTCTAAGCCTGAGCCTTCAGCGTGCAGAGCTGTGCTCCTGATAAGCTATTCTAAAGCTTAGCTCTCGGCCTGCAGAACTGTGCACCTGGTGCGCTATTCTAAGTTTGAACCCCTAAGCCTGCAGATCTGCACAGATGCCGCACTATTCTTTTTTTTTTTTATTATAGCTTTTTGACCCACGTTACCTCACCTCTCCTGCTTGGCGACAGGGTTATACTGGTTTGCAGTTTTCTCCCGTAAACCCAGGGCCCCAGCACCGCAGTCGTGCATGCGGCGATGGGCGCGCGCACACCCGTGGTGCTGGCTCAGCCCTTCCGCCCTTCCTGGCAGCGCCGAGCTCGCGTGAGCAGACTGCCATCCGTCCTCTACCTTGTGGCAGCCAAAGCCAGGGAAACTCCAGATTCCTCCTGGGGAGGAGAGCTGCCTTAGCAGCTCAATCCTGCTCCACGTCTCCCCCCCCCCCCGGCTGACCCCCAGCAACCCAGGCTCATTCCTGAACCTGGGTCGCCGGCGTGGCACAAGGTGTGGCGTCGCGTGCTTCAATCCTCCGTGCCACCGAGCCAGCTGTGGTGCACTATTAGTATAGCTGAACCCTCAGCCTGTGGAGCTTTGCTTCTGGTATGCTATTCTAAAACTGAGCCTACAGCCTGCAGTGCTGTTCTCCCAGTATATTGTTTTGTAGTTGAGCCGTTAGCCTGCAGTACTGTTCTCCTGGTTAGCTGTTCTAAAGCGTAGCCCTTAGCCTGCAGAACTGTGCTGCTTTTGTGCTATTCTTTTTATTTATTTTTTTTTAATATAGATTCTTATCCTCGACCACAGATCATAGTTATCCCTATACAAGCCAGTGACGTTGCAGCTCTCAGCACTGGTCCCAGTAGGACCTCTTCTAGTGGAGCAGGGCCTTCGAGGATTGAGCTTCATTCTGCCATGCTTGGATGTTTTTACCCATTTTGTTTTTTTTTCCAGTTGTTTAACCAGGTGAGACACACTAAGCTGAAAGCTTTTTTACAGGTACAACGTGGGAGCACAGGGAAGTTAAGTGACTTGCTCAGGGTCACACAGTATATGCAAGTGGGGGCTGAGGGATTCAAACCCAGGTCTCCAGATTTGCAGCTCAGAGCCTTAAACCACTGCACTATACTGCCTCCCTCCTCCCGTACTGCCCACCTCCCACAGCAGCAGCGCACCAGCTTACTGTTTGCCTCGTGAGCGCGCAGTTCTCCTGACTGAGACAGGAGGTGTCACTGCTGGTGTGCTGTTCTAATGCTGAGTGCTCCACCTGCAGAACTGAAAATGAAAACTACCTCACTGGGACTTTCTCTGTATTGCTTTGTTTCCCCCTGCACTGCCAGTATCTAACATGTGTATTTGCTGTGCATGTAGAAATGCAACACATGCTATGAAGATCTGTTGATAAATGTAATAGTTGTTTTATTCTTTTCTGAGTGATATTCCTGTGTACTCTCAAGTTGTGGACAAGGAGATATAAACTGAGAACAGTGGCAATCCAGCCTCTCACCAGATTATGGAACAACGATTCAGGGACAAGTGCTTGTCCAAGTATGCAAAGTATACAGAGAAAAATAAATTACTCTGTTTTATTTCAGTCAACCCCCTCGCCCTCAGCTGACCTCCTTGGCTTAAGGTCAGCACCTGTAGCACCTGTGACAAGCTCTGCTCCCCCAGTACTGGAAACCTTCTGGTGGATGTTTTCTCCGATAATGTTTCTGCAGTGACGAATTTGACACCTGGGGCTGAAGAGAATTTCTTGAGGTAAGGTCCCGCTGTTGTGCAGTGAGACTCTTAGATGAACAAAGAGTGCATGCATGCCTGCTAACTGATGCTACGATCTGATGTCTCTCATTTCCATTCCACAAATCAGAAGAGTGCTGCGCCATGTCCATCTGTATCTGCCATCCTGATTCCTTCTAAGATTTTTTTTCCCCATTCTCTGTGCACATGGTGTATTATTGACTTAAGTAACCCATGTCATTAGGGTGTGGGTAAGGGTTTATGTTCCCTTTCGGGTGGCTTTTTCATTTTCCCTTTAGATTCCTCACAAATCATTTGACAATATGGGGTTAGTTCTGGCAGGGATATAAACAGAAGGTATTACAAGGCCCCCCACCCGTGCTTTTACATGTCTGACCTGCTTAGTGCAGTCTCTGCAAGGGAAGCTGTATTCACAAGGTGGTTTGCGGTGCCATACAGATGTTTAATCACACACAAGGCATTCCTTCCCTTACAACCATTTGCCAACCCTTCTCACTTGGGAAAGGATCCCCATGGGTGACTGTTTACAGTTAATAATCCATCATGCTTCCTTCAGGAGAGACCCACTAGACTGACACCGGAAATATATGAAAAATCTTCTTTGCCACATCAGGGAGTGTACTAAGCACAGACATTGGTTACAGTTGATAATGCACCCCGATTCTTTCAGGGTGGGACTCCTAAGCTAACACTGGATAAAGCTGGTGACTAGCCCGGCCTCCCTCAGTGAGTGATAACCCAATGCAGGCAATGGGTTAAGGTTGATAAGCTGCTGTGACCTTTCAGGGAGGGCTCTCAGGTCCCCCAGTACAGACACTGGTTGTAGCTGATAAACCGCACTGCCTCTTCCTGGAGGGATTTGCAGCACAAACGTTTATAATTGATAAACCACAGACTGCCTGCTCAGGGAGGCATCACCACTATGGACACTCATTACAGGTGGTAACCACAGTGCCCCTTCAGGGAGGGATGTGCAGTACAGACACATGATGTGGTTGATAAACCACTCTCTCCATTTAGGGAGGGTTAAGCAGTATACACACTGGTTATAGTTGATAAATAACACTGCACTTTTAGGTAAGGATATACAGTACAGACACTGATTATAGCAGATAAACCACACTGCCCCTTCAGGGAGGGATAAGACAAGATAAACGTATTTGTTAGGCACCGTTTCCCTCAGGCTCAGGGCTCCATACAGACAGTAAAACAGTAAGGAATTACCTATGTTATCATAAATATAAATATACTACAGACTCCGTAAATAAAGAAAACTGACTAGTTCAGTGGAAGGCCTGTTGAAATAGAAAACATTTTAAAGCATCCTTAAAGGCCTCTGGGGGTGGCAAGGAATCCCAGAGGAGGGAAACAGCCACCAAAGATGCTCTGTCCCTGGACAACTCCATCCTTAACTGGGCGACAGCCAGAAAGCCCACTTTGGAGGAGCAGAGAGGGCAGCAGAAGTGTGGGGAGATAGGAGGTCTCTTGAGCTAATCAGGACCCAAATCATGCATGGCCTTGTAAATTAACAAGCCAGTCTTGAAAGTGGTGTGCCACCAAATCTGCAGCCAGTGCAGGTCACGCAGCACTGGGGTTATGTGTTTCCTATGAGTTGTACTGGTATTTAGCCGTGCCGCTAGGTTCCAGGCCAGCTGTAGGCAGCACATCAGATTTCCAGATAACCTAAGGCGTTACAGTAATCCATCCTGGATGTGACAAACGCATGTACTGTTGTCACCAGGTCCCCTGGTGCAAGATATGGCTTGAGGGGGGACATGTTTCACAGGAGAAAAAAGCCACTATGAATGACAGCCGACACCTGAAATTCCGGTGTCAGCTTGCAGTCCATAGTGACCCTCCGAGTTTTGTTCACAGCTCCAGGTGTGATGCCATGTAGAGATGGAAGCAGGGCAATCCACGGGAGCCTTGTTTGACAATCATCAGTTCAGTCTTCCGTGAGTTTACTCTCATCCAGTTGGATAAGCAGTATAGAGAATCGCACTGTCCCTTTATGGAGGGATGAGCAGTACAGACACTGGTTATTGCTGATAATCTACACTGCCCCATTCAGGTATAGATACTCAGTAGACACACTAGTTATAGTAAATAAACCACACTGCTCCTTCTGGGAAGGATGAGCAGTACAGACACTGATTATAGTTGATAAATCACAATGCCCACTCGAGGCTCTCCATTACGGACACTGGTTAAAGCTGCTAATTGGCCCTGCCTTCCTTGGGAGGGCTACCCTCAGTTGACACTGGACAGAGCTGGTAATTAGTCCTCCCCCATTAAGGAACAATCCCCAGTACACACTGTTTAGAGCTGGTAATTCACTTTGCCACCTCAAGAAGGGATCCCTATGGCCAGCACATTCGTTTGTTTGCTGTAAAACTGATGCATGGATTGGAAGTGTCAGTGGGGCTGTTGGTACCTGAACTCTCTTTTGAATATGCATTGTCTTAGTACTGAACCTTCCAGACCCTTTTATTCTTTTGTCTCCACTCATTATAAAACCCCATGCTTGATATCCTGGGACACAACGCAGTATTGTTTAAAGCTGTTAATCCAAGGTCTTTTGAAATCGTTTTCTGCTGTCTCTTTGCATGTGGGGTGCATTCAGTCTTTCTGTCTCCGTTTTTGAATTTTTGTTTTATGTTTTGTTTTGTGATTGGTTGTCCTCTTTTGTCTTTCACTTTATGCTTGCCTGTCATTGGATGGTGCAGTGATTTGGAGCCGCCCTCTGAGAGTTCTGCGTCTCTATTGGTGGAGTCAGCCCTGGCTGCAGAGTAAGGGCTGATACTGTAACTTGTTAAGATGCTGTATTCTATAGTTTTTGTTTTATGGATAATTGTATTTTTTTCTCCTTCCTGAGCCCCATTTCCTTCTATAAAAATAAATGTCTAGGTGTGAGTTAATTGGCAGATAATTCTGTCAAATTGAGATCATTGTGCTAAAATAAGTTAAAAACAAAATAAGGATTATGCATTCCAGAGCATGCATTCTTCTTCGGGGTTGGTGGGCAGTGATTCCCACAGCATTACTGCCACCTAGGTGACTATAGGTGGCAGTGCAACTGAGGGGTGCTTAGTGGAAGGCTGAGTGGGGACCACAGTCATGGAGCATAGTGTTCCTGTCTGTGAAAGATTAGGAAGTGCATGGAGGAAAAAGGAGGTTCATAAACAGATGACTCGCTACGTCCGCTGTGGCTGCTTGTCACCTGTCATGAGAGCCATGTCCACGTCCACCCTCATTAGATTCTATTCCTGCCCGGTAGGTTCAAGGACCAGACAGCTCCCATCTCAGGGTGAGGTGAGGGTGGAGGACAAAACTCGATGGGGACCCTTCAGATGGCGAGAGTCTAGCTGGGACAGGAAAAAAAACAACTTTTAGGTGTCCACAAATATTGGCGATAAAGACATTTGGGGAGGATAGTGTGGAGGGAAAATAGAACTGTGATGGAAATAAGAGAAATGATAACTTAGTGATTTGGCAGTGTGTTATGGAGCCTTTTACCCAGGCCTGTTACCCTGCCTGGCTCGGTAGTAGTGGAAAGTCAGTATCATCTGGTGTCTGTGTAAAGTCCCATGTGAAGTGAGCTGTAGTGGTCTCAGTCCAGTTCATAATGGACGTTTTTCATACCATAACACCCCCCCCCCCCCAAAACAAAAACAGTTGGCACCATTATGCAGTCTCACAAAAAGGCTGAGAACCAAATGGGCATAAAGCTACCTCTCATTCCAAAGCAGGAGTGTGTGGCTCATTGGCGGGGCAGTGTAGGGAAACCGGACTCCTCTGATCCTGTACCTGCTAGGAGGATAAATAGAGACTGTCAGTCTTCAGTATCATTATTAGAGTAGAAAAAGTATTTGGTTGACCCAGTGGTGTGGCATTACATTTTCCCCATCCAGCTTGTGTAGGAATGACACTGGTGTTAGCTGTGACAGCAGCCACCCATCCTCCCTGCCAGGAAGAGTGCAGCGTGACGACCCCATGGGGGGTAGGAGGAACAGATGAAAGAATATAAAAACACAATAAAAAAAATAATTATAATTAGGATAACTTTTGTGTGTCATTCCATGATGACACTAAGATTAGCCTTAACTGCTAGGTGATTACATACTCCATCTAGGGAGACTGACTTACAAAGTTGTAACATAATTAAAGTTTGATTGATTGACATCACTATAGAGTGCTGCCTCCCTATCTGCCACTTAAAGGTACAGACCAGTTTTTGTGTCTCGGCTGAAAGGAGGAAACCTCAGTTGCTGTTGGCTTGTGTCGAGTCAAATTTAATTAATTTTACTGGATCTTCTTAGAGAAGGTGCTGTCATCCCCATTGCCTCAGTTCCCTTTTTCCCGTCCTTTAACGTGCCCACCTCGTCAAGAAATGTGACTAAGACCTCTGTACTTTTCTTCTTTCTTTTTAATTTTCTTTTGCATCATCGCGTTATCACTTCTGGACCATGTTGGGGATCACGATATCCTGGAGCCTTGCGCCTGTGTAAAAAGATTGTGGTCATCCAACCACATTTGCGTTGGGTGGACTAACAGAGTGCTGTGCACATCTAGCCACCCAGCCTCCATGACAAATAAAAGTTAGAGTTCTTTCTGCCTTAACTGGCCATTTCCTGACTTTGTTTCCATAAAAAAGAGTGATCTGTCAGTTTTCATATTCAAACTCTAATGTGGAATAAGCCCGAACCACCAGTCATCAAGGTGGACTTCTCTGTTTGGTCCTGTCAGTGAACTGCCTGTAGTGGCTTCTCTTGTTCAGCAGGCATTGCCAAAATTGGCTTCTTCCAAATAGTGTTTCCACCTAGCAAACTCACAGGTGATTAGAGGGGAACATGCAGTTGGATTGCCACACACCTCCCAAACATTTAACTCAAAATATAGCAAGCTCTACTCTTTTTTAATTTACAGAGTTCAAACCACATTCCACCTAAGGGATGCTTCTGTTATATGACTAGTACTGGGAGGAAATCTTGATTTCATGGAAATGTTGTGAAATTTCACAAATTTTGTGAAATATTCTGAAATTCTAACTTTGGCGAAATCCAAGTCCTCCAAATTGTTCTGCAAATTTTTGCCCCATTCTGCAGAACTGCCTGGCTGAATTGCGAAGTGATACACATGAGCTGCGGAATGGCAATTCCTGTAGAATTAATGCATCATTCCTCAATACATGTAGTTATTCCACAGTTCTATAGATAAGAGTGATCAGTTCTGTGGAATTAAGTTCCGTGGTTCAAGACATCAGTATGCAATATATACAGTAATTCTGCCGTTCTAAGTCGGAATTTCACAAAAATTGCCAAGTGCATTCTGAAATTTTGCAGATGCAAAATTACGACTTTCCCGGTAATTCCACAGGTGAAATTTTATCGCACAGCAGAAGGTACAGCATACATCAGAGTCCAGACATGCCCCCCCCCCATGTTAAATCTTTAAAAAGTTCTACTTCATTCTGCCTAAATTGGCTATGTCCTTATTCTGTCTCCATAAAAAATGGAATTTTCATATCAGAGCTCTAATGTCAATAAAGCCAAACCACCAAATGCCAAGATGGACTCCATCGGTTCAGTCCTATCTACCAATGAGCTGTCTGTGGCTTCTGTGCATAGACTGCCTGGGACTAGTTAGTTTTGGAGCAAGGAGCTTGGAGCCTTTGATGAAAAATTGATGGTCTTTGATGTGGGTCTATTTTAGTGCCATTTGTAGTGGGCAGTAATTTGTCCACTGCGTTGCTGTCTTCCACTCTTCTGGGAATATTTATGTGGTGTTCCGCTGTGAGAGATCTCGCAGTGATTCTTTATCTGAAATGGATAAAATGTTGAACAGTGTCCACATCCTTTTCTGGTAATTATGCTAAATCATCTTGGGGGATATTTCTGTCATCAGGTCACACCTAAGGAACTTAGCCGCTTGGCACTATGATCCCTCAGAAGCTTTTCTGCAGCAGTCTGCTAGGGTCTTACCATGATACATCACTCATCCTATAAAAGCACGGGAGGCTTGTTCCCTCCTCAGTTTTTTCCCACCGTTGACCATTCGTGCTCAGTTTGACTCATTTTTACTTAGAAATGAGGGCAGTTCTGTATGCCTTCCAGAACCATCTCTCTTCGTGTCCTCTGTTGGTGCAGTCTGACTATCTCAGTGTGGTCTATTACATCAGCAGCAAGCAAAGGGGGACCCATTCCTGCCCTCTTTGCTGGGAAGCAATGAGGGTCTGGTACTGGGCTCTAGATCATGGTCCAGAACTGTCAGCCGTCCATGTGCCAGGCGCCCAAAGCACCTTGGCGGCCAGCCTCAGCCGGTCACAGTCCAAAGTGCATGAGTGAGAACTGCTGACCTTGGTTGCAGAAGACCTGTCTGACAGGTAAGGTCGTCCAGAGTTAGACCTTTTTGCGTCCCCACTGAAGGCAAAACTGCTACGGTTCTGCTCGCTAAATCCAGGGCCTGGAGTTTTCTGGTGAGCCACATTGTCCCTCTCTTGGAAAAGGTTACTTTACGCATTCCCTCCCCTCTGATTCAGGGGGGTTCTCATCAAGCTACAGATGGAGGGTGCCACCCTAATTCTGTTGGCCCTGTTTTGGCAGAGGCAGCTGTGGTTTCCATTACTGCAACAATTGGCTGTAGAACCTCCAGTTCCCCTGCCCCACTGCAGGGACCTGTTGACACAGGCACATGAGACGCTAGTCCATCCAGATCTTGCATCCCTCCACCTGCATGCATGGCTCCTGAGGACATAGCCATTGCATGGTACGGGTGTCCCAGAGGGTGGCTGATGCCCTGGTGGCTGCCAGAAAACCTTCCACCAGGGCCAGTTACTCTTATTAAGTGGAAGTAGTTTGCTGTCTGGGCCACTTCTCACCACCTGGACCCTTTCACCTGTCCGTTGAACCAGGTTTTTGAGTATCTCCTAACCTTGTTCGATGCCAGTCTCAAATACTCCTTCCTTAAAGTGCACCTGTCTGCCATATCAGATTTTCATGTGCCCATTGATGGCTGTACAGTGGCACAGTTGGATGTGACCTGTACTTTTCTGAGAGGCATTGTCCACTTGAAGCCTCCCATCTGTAACCCGGTTCCAGCTTGGGACCTCAATTTTGTTTTGGAGAAGCTGACCCTGCCTCCTTTTTTAAGCCAGCCAAGTCTTGCAAGCTACACTTTCTGTTGTGGAAAGCATTTATTTTAGTTGCCATTACTTCTGCTTGAAGAATTTCAGAGCTATAGGCTCTCATATATGAGTAGCCTTATTTGATTTTCCACAAAGACAGGGTCTTGTTACATACTTATCCTAAGTTTCTTCCGAAGGTGGTGTCTGAGTTAAGCCTCAGTCATTCCTTCCACCTGCCTGTTTATTATCCAGAGCATGCCAATCCAGGGAAGCATTGCTCTGTACTTTAGATGTGCATACAATTTTGCATTACTATACACTGTACCAAGGACTGCAGGAAGTCCAAACAGTTATTTGTTTATCTCGCCCCCCCCGGTAGATAGGGTGCTCCAGTTTAAAAACAGTGCTTGTCCAAATGGTTGGCCAACTGTAATGTTTTTTTGTTAACAGGAAGTACGGTAAGGAACTTCCTGGAGTTGTTAAGGGCCATTCCACCAGGGGCATGACCACTTCAGTTGCCTGTTTAAGAGGTGTGGCTGCAGCCGAGATTTGTGCTGATGCCACTTGAAGTACTGTCCACACTTTCACCAAGCAGTGCAGTCTGGACATTGCCATCTCGAAGGTTTAAGAGCAGGCTTTGGCCTTGCTCTGCTTCAGGGTCTTCTTTCTTGGGCCTCTGGCCTCCTGCCACCCAGACGGTCCTTGCTATCAGCATTGCTTGGGACTCGTTCCTTAGATGTCACCTGATGGCAGAAATATCCCTGAAGAAAATAGAACAGTTACATAAGAACTTACCGTAACCGTAGGTCTTCAAGGGAATCTCTGTCAACAGGTCACGCCATCCGTCTCTCCTTCCATCCCCCTTTCTCTCTCTCTCGTCTGTCCTGTTGCTCCAGCCTTTCTGCTAGCTGGGCACCTTCTCTTTCTCCTCTGTTCCCTAGTGGTATGCCTGTCTTTCATGGCCTCTGGTAGGGAAAAAACTGAGGAGGGAGTGGGGCCGCCCATGCTTTTATAGGATGAGTGATGTCTGAGCTTGACATTGGCATGGGAGGTCCCTGCTGCGGAGAAGCTTCCGTGGGATCCTAGTGCCTGGCTGCTAAATTCCTTAAGTGTGACCTGATAACAGAGATTCCCTGGAAGATCTGCTGTTACACTAAGTTCTTGCGTAACTGTCCTTTTCTGTTCCAGGTATTGTCACGGTACCATTTTCTTTTTTTGGGTGATTCTAGCATAGTTGCTGACTGCGGCATCCATGACCATGGTGCTGTCTTCTGCCCTTTCCATCCGTGGCACTGTCCTTCACACCGTTTGGGATGGTGAACTCGGTACTGCTGACCACTTTTGCTGCCGTGGCACTGAAAGAGGCATGGTTCGATGGTCATAGCACAAGTTTTGTTTGTATTTTAGCCTTCCTGGTTGTATGATGTAATTAACCAGCAGTTATTACTACTGCTCAGTGGCACTGGAACAATTTTTATAGTGGGGGTGCTGAAAGCCATTGAACAAAACTGCATAGAAAACCATAGGGAATTGTACTTCAAGCAAGGGGGTGCTGCCGTATCCCCAGCACCGCTAGTTCAGCACCTATGCTAATGCTAGTGACAATGTTGAAATCATCAGAAAAAGAATTTAAGTCCTTTTTTCATGAGCACCCAAGTTAAATACCTAAGAAAACAAGGACTATAAAGATACAGTAGTTGGTGGCTGAAACTGTAGTTTGCAGTTGAAAGCCATTAAGCAAAATTCTTCATGTAGAGATTAAAAAGAACTGGCAAGAGTTTTTTTTATGGCATAAGTTTTGCAGAGGAGAGGGGTTAAGGGGAGAGTCCAGAAGCTGTACCCCTCACCCTGCTGAGATGAGGGGAGTATTTTTAAAGAGTTTCCACCTAAAAGTGAGTTGAACCACAGAGCAGACCCATTAGGCAGGTGCAGCATTATCAGTATACATAGAGAGTTTGATCCTTTGATGGAAGACGTAATTAAAAAAAGGTTATTAAGCCGACCCAGTGGAGGAGGCGGTATCTTCACGCCCCAAAATGTTGGCAACCCAGGTTCAGGCACGAGCGAGGGTCGCTCGTTGGGCTGGCAGGGTGAGGGAGCATGGAGCGCCTGATGGTAGCCCTCCTTCCTTGGGGGGGACATCAGTTTGCGCTGTAGGAAGTGCCACCTGGTGGAGGCTGGGTGGCTGTGCAGTGGGAATGCACATGAGGCGGGACAGGAGCGTGGCCTGCTCGCTCACACATCCCAACGCTTTAGTACAGAGGGAGAAAAATGGAGGAAAAGATGTTGGGCTGCCCTTAGTCGACCCCCGCTGTCACATGACCAACAGTGGTGGCCACCCACCGACACAGTTCTGAGCAAATGGTAGATAACCAGTAAGTTGGTGACGAGGTTAGGTGGGTAGGGCAGACTAGAGGGGAGAAAATACTGATTTTAAAAAAAAGTTACTAGGAAAGGTTTCATAAAGCTCATGTTATACCAGTTGTATACTGAAACTGTTTACAAGCTGTGAACAGTTGGCAGAAGCCATTAGGCATGCTGAGATTAATTGGGAGGTTAAAGGAAAGGTTGTGTAAACCATTTTCTTTAAAACTAAATTCTGTAGGCTTGAACGTTGAATGCTGCTATTGTATCCTCCTAATTTAATTTGGATGGTAAAGTTAAAATAAACTCCGCTCTGTCCTACTGCGATAACGTGCTTGGCTTCAGTACAGAGGGTATTACCTAGCCATTCCACTGCATCATGGGACTTAATGATGTGTTAGTACTGAAGATGCTGTAGTTATGCTTCCTCACTGCAGTGTCTGCTTTGTTCTTGTCCCATGTTGGCTACCAAACGTGATAGAGAGTGCTGATTGTCCAATAATCAAACTTCTCCATTGATTCCCACTTGTGGATCTTGGCCAGAGGCACTAGGAACCCGAAGGAGTAAAGCATTTGCTAAGGAGCCAGCCACGGCTACTGGACATGGTGCTCATGTGCCGCCCACCCCCACCCCGAGGTGCTGCAAGCCAACCAGTCCCCGTTGCCGGCTCTGTCACTAACCTAAGATCTTGCTTTGAGGAAAGTTCTTGCAGCAGGACACACTGATAGGACTAAACAGTCAGGCACCCGGAAAACTTCTAGCTAGCAATCTACCACGGGGGACTGCCCTCCACCGTCAGTTAGCTGACGTCACCCTATCCTATAAAGGCGGGCTATCCCCCATACCTACATCACTTCTTTTCCTGTTGTCGACCTGCGTACGTGAGACCTTAGCAGACGCCGCAGCTACTGTCGACCGCCGTTACCCGCGCTTGCTGCGCTTTTTTATTTTTCGTTCTTCTAAGTTTGAAACATCAATTTTTCGGTGTTTTCCTGGACAAGTTTGTCTTCTCCACCAGTCTCATCTTTCCGACCACTTCTCTAAATGTGCCTGTAGCAAACAGATCCCTGAAAAGAATGTCCACTCTGCATGTCTCATCTGCCTATGCCCCAGCCACAGCACAGAAGCCTGCCAGTTTTGCCGAAAATTCAACCAGGCCACTCAGAAATGTCATCTAAAAACTCTGCAGAGCCACTTTTTGAAGCAGAAGTTGGTCACGATGGAGAAGGAACTGCAAGCTAGGAGCTCCTCTGCCTCGCTGACACAGTCCTCTGGGGCCTCTTCATCTTTTCACAAGGAGAAATCCAGGAAGCACAAGCACCAGGAAAAACACCAAGACTGGGCCTAATCAGCTTCCTGTTTGTGGTCGCCCCACAAGCCATCTAACGCAATGGCGGTCTTCTCCCTGCAGGGGGCTGGCCCTTCCAGCCCCGCCAGTCCTTTCTTCCTCTGGGCTCCAGGTGGCTCTGCTGCCTGCCCCTATTGCTATCTTGGGTGATAGCCCTTTGGGGCTGTGGACTTTGTCTCTTGCTCCCCACCCCTGACGCTCAGGCCCATATCTTCCACAGGCTCTCAGCCAGGTGGCTTGGCCAGTGTTGGTTCTTCGAGCGTCAGTTCCATAACCATCACCCCCCCCCCCAGCCACGGCACTACATTCGTCAGATCTTACTTCGAGAAACAGCTCTTGCAGCAGGTTACACCATTAGGACTGAAGCGGCAGGCGCCAGGACCCCACGGAATTCTTCTATCTAGCTAGATACTTCAGCAGGGATCGCTCGACGCCGGTCCCGCTTCAAGAGGCTTAGTACATAAGGGGCGGTCCCGGCCAGATTCCCCAGTTCTTTCCCGCCGGCCGACTTGTATGTCTCGACCCTCCGGCTCGTTTCTAGCACGCGATGCTTGGTTAAGTTCTTCCTTTGGGAAAAGTTCGTTTTTTTCCGCTCGTTTGCTGTCTGATGTCCTCTCCAACCTCTGTTGAAGGCCATCCTTCAGGCGCCTGTGGGAAGCAACCCGCTTATGATCCGGTATTCGCCCATGTGCCCGTGCCTGGGCCCAGACCACGACACCCGGTCCTGCTCATTTTGCCAGGGGTTCAACAGCCGGACCCGGATCCGTCGCCAGAAGGCCCTTCAGGCATTCCTGCTCGAAGAAAAAATCAGGGCCATGGACGCAGCCTCCAAGGGGGAATCCTCACAGAAGGCCCGGAGACACCCCGAGAAGCACAGGGAGAGGGTTAGATCCAAGTCCCCTAGGGCCTCTGACTCCCGTAGCTCTGGCTCCCGGTCTGACCGCTCTCCTTCCCAGGCCCGTTCTCAGCCTCCCCCAGCGGTGAAGACCCCTTCGGGCTCCTTTTCTGTCTCACAGGCCAAGACCTCCAGGCCTTCTCATCTTCCTCTTCTAAGCCCTTGGCTAGGTCGGGACCGTCCATCACCACCATAAGTCTGGTTCCCCGCCTGCTCGAACCCGACGTCAGATCTGCCTCCTGCCTCCTCCTCCCAGAGGAAGACCAAAGAGCTTACCTCCCTGAAGAAGTCGCTGGACCCGCGCCGCCCGTCCGATGCCGGCCCTACACCATAGGTCCCAGGAACCGTTGACCGCCAGACGCCTGTCACGTCAGGCCACGCCTTCTCGGTCAGCCGGGGACCCATGTCCGCACTGCATCTATTATTGAGAAGAGGACCCCGACGCCTCACAGACGCCGGTCAGGAGACGACATGGAGGAGGAGCTGACCCAGCCTGAGGACCAGATGGGCGAACCCGGTCCTGTCGCACCCCCCAAGGAGCCCTCTCCGGAACCCGAGACCCCTGGGGAGCCGACGCCGGAACCCGACGACCAGCCATCGGCGCCCGGTCTGTCGTCAGGCCTCTCCATATCTGAGGTCAAGGACTTGTTCACTTACTGGTGGGACACCATAAAAAGGGATGTGGTTCCCACCCCTCCTCCTCTTCCTCCTCCACCTGTGACCCCACCGGCCCCCTACTCCATCCGGGGCGGCAGGCCGAGTACCTTCCCCCCAGGAGCCGGCGGATCCTCCTAGGGGGAGACCAGACAAAAGGAGACCTCCGTCCAGATCTTCTTCAGGGTCACCCAGCCCTAAGAGACCCAGAAGACGCCGCCCTTCGCCTTCCGATTGAGGACACGGATCGGAATTCTCTGAAGGATCCAGATCCCCCTCTCCGATCCACATCCCTTCTCCCGACCCACGTGAACTTCCTAGATCTCCTCCGGATGACCCATCATTCTCAGAGATCATGAGGCATATCCAAGAGAACATGGGCTGGGATGCGGAAGAATTAGAACCCGAGAGACTACGTCTCGCCAGGTATCTTCGGCAGAAAGATCCTAAGCCTTTGGTGGTACCACCCTTGGTGGACACTTTCGTGGACGTCACCAAGGCAGCATGGAAGCGTCCGCACTCACTCCCGGTGATGCCGAAGAAAGCTGACCGCCTGTACAAGGCCCCTAGGGAGGACCAGTATCTGGCTTCACATCCTCTGGCTGACTCTCTGGTCATCACAGCCTCTCATGACCGGTCCCAGAGACCGCAACATTTGAGCACCCTGCCACCGGACCCGGAGTCCAAACAGCTGGACGCTGTGGGCAGGCGCACTTATGCTTCCACTACTTGCGCCATCTGATCCCTGAACTACTTAACCCACATGGTACAGTTCCAAAATGCCTTGTGGGAGCAGGGACTGGACCTGGCGGACAAATTGCCAGACGGTGAGCAGAAGGAGGAGATGTTGCAACTCCTCCGTACGGGTTCGGACGTGGGAACCCAGGTGCTGCGAGCCGCGTACGATTCTGCGGACTCCTCAGCCAGAGCGGCAGCTTCGGGCGTATGCCTCCGGAGACACTCATGGCTCTGTGTCTCCGGATTCACCCCGGACATCCTGGATGCCTCTTTTGACGGAGAAGTTCTTTTTGGTGAATCCTCTGAGAAGGTCCTCACCAAGCTCCAAGAGACCGGGAAGGCGGTGAGGTCGGTCCAGGCAATGTACCGACCCAGGCTTAGTTCCTTTTGTAGGAACCAAAGCCGTTTTCGGGGCCGGACGCAGAGACAGCAGTCCCGCACCAGACCACAACAGAGGGGCTCCATTTCTTACAGTGTCCAGGGAAAGTTGCCCGCGGGCCGAAGTCAGCGCCCAGCTAAGCCGGCTCAGCCCGCGGGCCCCTCTGCCGCCACAGCATGACTCCTTCCTGGCCCCCGCCCCTCAGGATCAATGGGACATCAAGGTCGGGGGTCGCATTGCGGACTACCTGCCAGGGTGGCAGTCCATAACCACCGAGAGGTGGGTCCTTCAGTTGGTCGAAAGAGGCCACTTTATAGAATTCGCAGACAAGCCATCCTCGAGGCCTCCTCTGCTCTACCGTTACTCGGGTCAGCACAAACTGCTTATCAGGCAAGAAATACTCACGCTCCTGCAGAAGGGAGCGGTGGAGTATGTTCCAGAGAACCAGATAGGATCCGGATACTATTCCCACTTCTTTCTGTTCCAAAGAAAACAGGGGACCTCTGTCCAATCTTGGACCTCAGTGACCTAAATACATCGGTCACCTACAAATGATTTCGCATGATGACCCTTCAGGGTCTCATTCCCATGCTAAGGCAGGACACCTTCTTAGAGTTCCTAGACATGCAGGACGCCTACCTGCATATCCCTGTGGCTCAAGCGCACAGGAGGTTCCTGTGGTTCGAGTTTCTCGGCCACCATTTTCAGTTCCGAGCTCTTCTGTTCGGACTGTCATCAGCCCCCAGGGTCTTTACCAAGTGTATGGCAGTCGTGGCAGAGTCTTTAAGGAGACAGGGCCACTATGTGTTCCCGTACTTGGACGATTGGCTTCTCATGGCCGCCTCCAGAGAGGCGTTGTTGCTGGCTATCCTGAGCACCCAGGCTCTGTTCCAGTCTCTGGGTATCCTCATCAATTACGAGAAGTCTCTCCTCGTACCGTCACAGAAGCTGCAGTTCATAGGCGCAGTTCTGGACACTGTCCAAGGGAAAGCATTTCTTCCCGACGAAAGAGCGGAATGCATCAGATCCCTCATCGGGGACCTCTCGGCGAAGAAGACTGCTCCTGCCAGGCTGGTCCTTCATTTGCTCGGACACATGGCTGCGGCCATTCCAACCGTCCCTTTGGCAAGGCTCCACATGCGGGTAACTCAGTGGATGCTCAAGGTGCAGTGGGACCAAAGGCAAGACCACATGCAGCAGCCGGTCAGAATCACGAATGCCGTGATTCGAGACTGCCATTGGTGGCTAGACCCAGGAACCCTCTCTGCGGGTGTTCCGTTCACAGCGCTGTCCCCGGAGGTAATTCTTTCCACAGACGCCTCAGGGCTGGGGCGGGGAGCACACCTGAACGGGGTGAGGTCCCAGGGAACGTGGACCCTTCAAGAAGCTCATGTCCACATCAACATTTTGGAGATGAGGGCGGTCCTTTACGCCCTGCAGGCCTTTCAGTCAGAGATCCCGCCGCATACTCTCATGCTTCAAACAGACAACACGGCGGTGATGTATTACCTCAACAAACAAGGAGGCGCACACTCTTACCCCCTTTGCAGGGAAGCGATGAGAGTGTGGGATTGGGTAATCCGACACGGCGTGAGCCTGATTGCAGTTCACGTTCCCGGAGTGGACAACACAATCGCAGACGGCCTGAGTCGTTCCCAGGCCAAGGTCCACGAGTGGGAACTTCTTCAAGGGGTAGCAGAGGATCTGTTTCTTCGATGGGGCACTCCAGAACTGGACTTATTCGCTTCACCATCCAACGCAAAACTGCCCAATTTTTGCTCGCTAGATCCAGGGCCTGGTGTTTTCTGGCAAGACGCGTTGTCCCTCTCCTGGGCGGACAGATTCCTCTACGCCTTCCCTCCCTTCGATCCAGAGAGTTCTTCTCAAACTGCGCAGGGAGCATGCAACAATGATCCTGGTAGCCCCTATTCTAGCCCAGACAGATCTGGTTCCCCTTGCTAACGAGCTGTCCCGGGAACCTCCAATCCGTGCCTTTCAGCTCCCATCTCTTGTCTCAGGAGGAAGGTTCTCTAGTCCACCGGACTTACGCTCACTGAACCTGCATGCATGGCTCCTAGAGACATAGCCATTTTGCGACACGGGTCGCGCAAGAGTGGCGGAAGTCCTTTCCGAGGCCAGAAAGCCGGCAACGCATGCGACGTATGCCATGAAATGGTGCCGCTTTTGCTTGTGGTTGCAAGCACGCGGCCTTTCCCCTCTAGGATGTCCGGTGAAAGTGGTGCTGGAATACCTGCTTTCCCTATTCCATTCGGGTCTCGCTTACTCCTCTATTAAGGTGCACCTCTGCGCGATTTCTGCTTACCGCTTCCCAGTGGGACAGCGCACAGTGGCACAGCTTGATGCCTCTCGAGATTCCTGAGAGGGGTGTTACACCTTAGGCCACCCATTAAGGATCCGGTTCCTCCATGGGACTTACTCTTTGTCCTGGAACAACTCACACTCCCCCCCCTTTGAACCTGCCGTGGATTGCGAGCTGAGTTTTCTGTCGTGGAAAATGTTATTTTTGGTTGCTGTCACATCAGCAAGGAGAGTTTCCGAGCTTCACGCTCTCATGTGTAAAGAGCCTTATTTAATTTTCCACCAGGACAGGGTATCTCTGAGGACAAATCCTAAGTTTTTGCCTAAGTTGGTCTCTGCCCTCAATCTCAACCAGGACATCGATTTACCTGTATATTTTCCCAAATATTCCAATAGAGGAGAGGCATTACTTCACACCCTGGATGTTCACCGCTGTCTAAGGTATTACCTGAACAGAACTAAACAGCTTCGCAAGTCGGAGCAACTATTCGTTTCCTTTGCTGAGAGGATGCTGGGCCAACCAGTCTCAAAGCAGTCTCTTTCTCGCTGGCTTGTCCAGTGTATCTCATTTTGCTACAACAGCAAACAGAAGCACCTCCCGGGTACAGTCCGGGGCCATTCGACAAGGGGGGTGGCTACCTCGTTTGCAGCACTTCGTAATGTCTCCACCTCTGCCATTTGTGCCGCAGCTATGTGGAGCTCTGTGCACACATTCATTAGGCACTATAGCCTGGATATTGCATCACGGCAGAGAGCCGGTTTCAGTCTGGCCGTGCTACAGGGTCTCCCGTCCTAGAGTCAGGACTTGTTTAAGATCTTTCCTAGTTTCCTCCTCCCAGAATGCTTACAGGCGCTATTGCTTGGAAATCAGTCCTAATGGTGTAACCTGCTGCAAGAGCTGTTTCTTGAAGTAAGATAGTACAGTTACGTAAGAACTTACCGTAACAGTAGATCTTCGAGAACAGCTCTTGCAGCAGGTACCTTCCCACCCGCCATTCCCCCTTGGAGGAGGCATGGCCTACCGAGCCTTGGGCAGGGGCTTTTACGCCCTTTGTCTTTTGATGACGGTTCCTCAGTCTCCCATTCTGATGTCATTCCTATGGCCGAGTCTCCTCAAGGGAGAACTGGGGAATCTGGCAGGACCGCCCCTTATGTACTGGCGCCTGACGTTGGGGGCGGGACCGACGGGGGGCGGTCTCCGCTGAAGATAGCTAGCTAGAAGAATTCCGTGGGGTCCTGACGCCTTCCGGCTTCAGTCCTAATGGTGTAACCTGCTGCAAGAGCTGTTCTCGAAGATCTACTGTTACGGTAAGTTCTTACGTAACTGTACTTTCCCACTACAGGGGCCGACATCAGTCCTTCCAGACAACACCCACAGCAGGCTACCGACACCTCCTCCTTTCCAGCATCACCTCTGCCTTTGCCTCAGGGGTCTCCATCCCCTCAGGCACCTGCTTCTCTGGCTTGGCCAGCACCAATGGATCCTTCCCTCGGTCATGCTAGGCTAACGCCTTCTGGCCGCCACCAGTACTGCCGCAGCCTATGGGTCCAACTCCGTCATTGTCCCTGCCACAACCTATGCCACAGCTGATGCCTTTTGTACAGATGCCTGATCCTCAGCCAGCGCTGGATGGCCCTGTGCCTGGGTACCTACACCGGCTCCTTTGCCATTGTATCCTTGCCCCCAGTGGATTATAACACCCTCTTCTTGGCATGGTGGTCCTTCATCCAGAGGTAGACTCCCCCGGCCCACAAAGACCACCTCTGGCATCTCCCCTCCATCCTTCCTGGGTCCCCCAGCCCCAGAATCCAGACAGGGCTGGGCCGATTGACCCCTGCACATTGGTGTCCTCCAGGGCTCAACCTGACATCAGCTCACGCTCTCACAGGGACAAGCGACGGCCTTTGACGCCAGTTCCAGTTAGTCTTCTGAGGATGAATCCAATCCTTTGTGGTCTTCCTCTTCACCTGGGGAGTCTTCAGATGGGAACAACTATATCAAGGAGGTACCAAGACCCCCCGATCCAACCTTTGTGGATGTCATGCACCACATCCAGTTCATTATGGGCTGGGAGATGGAGGAGCAGCACCTGGAGGGACGTTGCTTAGTCATTTATCTCCAGCAACAGGATGCCCTCCCCGTGGTCCTGCCCCCTTTGATTGACTTCTATGGGGATGTCACTAGGGCAGCATGGAATCACTATCGATCATCCCTCCTCTGCCTAAGAAGGCAAACTGTCTTTACCATTCCCCGGCTGGCAAGTCATGCCACCTTAAGGCGGATTCTGTGGTGATTAATGTGGCGCATGCCTGTACTAAGCAGCCCAAGCACCTTAGTACCCTTTCCCTGGACCCGGGAGATCAGGCAGTTGGATCACCTGGGCAAATGTGTTTGCCTCTACTACCCTGGCTGTCTGGGCCTTGAATTATCTGGCCCACATGGTCCAATATCAAAATTTTCTTTGGGACCAAGCGAGGGATCTGGTGCAGACCTTGCCTAAGCACCCCCACTAAGACACATGTCGCCCAACTCATGAAATGGGAGGGTCCAGAGAAGGGCAACCAGAATGACAAATGGGATGGAAGCCCCGTGAGGATAGGTTGGAGGAGCTCAACATGTACTCCCTGGAGGACAGAAGGGACAGGGAAGACATGATAGAGAATTTTAAATATCTAAAAGGCATAAATAGGGGAAATACAGAGATACAGACCACATGTTCAGGCTGGAAAGGGAGGGGGTCACTGGGGGGGCACAGCATGAAACTGGAGGGGGTAGATACAAGAGGGAGCTAAGGAGAAACTATTTCATGGAGAGAGTGGTGGAGAAGTGGAATAGCCTACCACAAGAGCTGGTCTAACATAAGACAGTGGACGCCTTCAAAATAGGATGGGACAGAGCCAGGGGTAAAATAAGTACAAGAGGGGACCCATCTAGGAGAGGAAGTGAGGGGGGAATCTGTGGTATAAACCACAAGCTGAACAATCGAGCAGACATGATAGACTGACAAGGCCTTTATCTGCTGGCTTCTTTCATATGTTGGAATGTAATTGAGCTTGAACATTGGCAGTCGCATCCTGTGAGCTGCTTATGATGCTGTGGACGCCTCCTGGCCTGTGGCAGCTGCTGGGATCTGTCTCAAGCGCCATTCTTGGCTCCGGGTACTCGGCTTTGCCTCAGACATACAGGCCAGCATTTTGGGTGCCCCTTCCACGGTTTGGTCCTTTTCAGAGGGGATGTCCAGAGTATAATTTCCACTCTGCAGGCGTCAGGGCAGGCCCTCAAGTTGGTCCATTTGTTCTATCACACTCGGCCTAGAGCAGGCCAGCATCAGTCTTTTTGCAGGTCCTCCCGTAGGCAATCTCAGAACCAGCCTACCAAAGGTCAGCACAAGCATAAAGTCACAGCCGCCCCTGCTGCTGCCGCTGCCAGAGATCCCAGGCCCCCCCCCCCGCATTGGGTCCAAGGGAGGTGGTCGGTTCCCCCTCCACCCCAGGGGTGACCATGGACAACTGGGTGCTTCAGATCCTAGAGCACATCATATTCTGGAGTTTCTAGAATGGCCTCCAGAAAATCCACCTGCAAACTCCACTTCTCCTCCTGCCCATCTGTCTCTGGTTTGAGAGGAAATTAAGGCTGTTCTTCAGAAAAGAGCCATAGAGCCCATCCCTCAGGCTCGGTGGGCAACAGGGTTTTACTCCTACTTCTTCCCCAAAAAGATGGGGGATCTTCGGCCCATCCTGTACCTGAGCCATCTGAATCTGTACATAGAGTACAAGTGCTTCCAGATTGTCACTCTCCAGGGGCTGTTATCCCATTTGCACTAGGGGGACTGACTCTGCTCTCTGGATATACAGGATATTTACTTGCACATCCAAATCTTTCCTGCCCATCGTCGCTTCCTCCACTTTCAGGGAGCCTATTTCCATTTTCAGGCCCTCCCTTTTGGCCTTTCCTTGGCTCCCCGGGTGTTTACCAAATGCTTGACAGTAGTGGTGGCAGCATTGAGCAGGCAGGGCTTCTATGTGTTCCCCTACCTGGATAATTTGTTGCTAGCCTCCCCCTCTAGGGATCGTCTGGTTCAGACTCTGGAATACACTTTCCGCCTCTTTCAGGCTTGGGGGTCACTGTCAATCTACCGAAGTCCTGCCTCTCCCCTTGCCAGCGCCGTCAATACATTGGGGCTGTCCTGGACACCAGACAGGGCAAGGCCTTTCTGCCCAAGGACAGGGCAGAGCGACTGATGGAGCAAGCTCATCTGGTTTCCTCTAGCTGACAGGTCCCCACCAGAGTGTTTCTACGCATTCTGAGCCACATGGCAGCAGCTTTTGCGATGGTTCCCCTGGCCTGCCTGCATATACAGGGACCTTGAGGGTCCAGTGGGACCAACGCACGGACGACCTGGACCAGCTGGTTCAGAGGGTTCTGTCGTGGTGGCTGGATCCAGCCAACCTTCTTTGGGGGTCTTTTCATTTCTCAACCCTCCTGCAGATTCTCACGACACACATCCAGGCTGGGATGTAATTGCTCATTAATCACAGATCCAGGGTGCCTGGACAGACATAGAGCAGGGTCTCCATATAAGCATCCTGGGGATGTGGGCGATCCTTCATGCTCTGCAAGCCTTTCAGACTCATCTCATCCCCAGTCCGTTGCTGGTGCAGACGGACAACATGTGTGTGTTGTATTACATCAGCAAGCGTTGGGAGCTCATTCATACACCCTGTGTTAGGTGATGAGAGTCTGGTATTGGACCATTGAGCACGGTCTGGAGCTCTCAGCTGTACATGTTCCAGGCATTCAGAACATCTTGGCTGACAGCCTCAGCTGCTCCAGGTTGCGGGCTCACAAGTGGGAGCTTCCAACCTCGGTGGTAGAATATCTCTTCGACAGGTGGGGGTGTCCGGAGTTGGACCTCTTTGCGTCCCCACTCAATACAAAACTGCCGCCTTCTAGAGACATGGATATGTTGTTCAATCCACACTTACTGGCAGGTTCCTTGCCGCTTTAAATCTTGCCAGAAGGTCTTCAAGCTGGCTTCTCCCACCCACCCACCCGGTGGTAAAACTCTCAGCTTTGCTCCATGACGCCAGATCTTCCTTACTGCTTGGAAGCTCAGGTTCCCTCCTTTGCGCTCTGTGTTTTAGGCCTGGATCCAAACTTTTCGGTTAACCCGAAACTAATTTTAAAATTTACGAGACTTCGGTCTTTATCTTCCTTCACGACTGCGATGGACAAATCGACTCCCGGATTTCGTCGGTGCCCCTGTGGGCAGAAGATGTCCTGGACCAATCCGCACTCCACGTGTGTTTACTGCCTTGGGCTTGAGCTCGATTCGCAGGCCTGTGACTTTGCAAGTCCTTCTTGGCCACGGTCTTAGAGGATCGCGCTTCCAGATTGCAACTTGGGCGCCCCAAGAAACGTTATCCTCCAGTCAAGTTGAAGGAGGCTCGTTGGGTGGTGTCTGCGGCTGCGGGCTCGGCTGAACAGCTCGAACAGATGGTCGCCCTCGAGGAGGAAGCGGCCCAGGCCGCATCATCATCATCATCTTCGGTCGCGGCATTTATCCCGCTCTCTTTGGGCTCCTCCTACACGGCTTTGTTCAAGGAGCTTTGTCAATCCCTCACCACCAAGGGTGAGGGGCCTTTGGGACATTCCTCTCGGTCCAAAAAGAAGGACTCCAAGGGTAAGTCCCACCGTCGATGTTCGTGGGAGCGGGAGAGGTCTCCTTCCCCGGATAGTCGACACTTGACTTCGGTCGAGGTTGCGGCTAAGGCCGCTGGCTTCACGGTGTCCCCATCAGGTTTGCTGGCTGAGACACCCGTCGACGCAGTCGAGATTTTTCTCAACCCATCAGACGGGCTGTCGACTGGAGAAGCCGACAACCCTTCTTCACTGGTTCGCCCTGTGGAAACAGAGGACTTGCCTGTGCCTCCTGTGCCGGAGTCCCCGGTTAAGGTCCTGAACCGAGGGAGGAGCGGGTTTCCCCTGCCCCTCCAGACCCACCCTCAGAAATACCAAAGGTCTCGGTCTCGGACCTCTTCCAGGTCCAGCCGATCCCACCAACATCGGCGGTCTCTGTCTCGGCACCGTGGAAAGCGGCGGCGCCGCTCATTCTCGTCGGAGGATAGGCTTCAGCGCAAATTGCGTCGGAGCCACGAGGATCTAATGTGGTAGCAGCTCCTTTTGACAGACAATAAGCCGACTCCATCGCCTTCCCCGGCCATTAAGTGGCTGTCATCGGAGCGGCTGAAACAACCCCTCGTTGTAGTCGAGGAGCCGAAGCTGGCACCGGTTGTTCATCCGAAACCGGCTGCGCCACCTATTGTGGTGGAACCCCCGCCTCCACAACCTAAAACTGGGGCCCCGACCAAGGATTCTCGGTTGGGTCAGGGCTTGCCCCATCGGTTGTCGGTCACCCTCACTCCCGATCAACCTCAGCAGGTGGAGGGTGGCTCAGGTGCTCGGCAGCTGTTTGCAGACTCCTCGGAGTCTGATGATGACTCCTCCTTGTTCTGTAGGCCGCTTGACCAGGAGTCCACCGGGGGTCAGTCGATGGACGAAAGCCCATCCTCGTTCCTTGGAATGCTTCGGCTCATCTCAGAGTCCACTGGGATGAAGCTCGGACCCGTTTCAAAACGCCAAGTATCCCCTCACGGAGATACTTGACCAAGGGGATTCCCACACGGAGGCCTTCCTGGTGGCCGAAGCCATTGTTGACCCGGCCCTGGAGCTATGGCAGCGGCCAGCTTCTTGTCCAGCACCTTCATCCAGGATGGCTCGAAAGTACGCTGTTCCCACTGGTTCACTCTCCAGTTTCTTGGAGCACCCCTCCGCAGAGGGGCTAGTGACTGACAGTGTTTTCCGGCGTTCCGGGAACGCTCTGGATGTGTACAAGCCACCCGATAAGGAGTCCCAAGAAACTGGACTACTCCGGGTGGAAAATCTATGCTGCTTCCTCCCTAGGCCTTCGTCAGGCCAACTCGGCCGTTCTGATGGCACACTTTTCACACACCCTTTCGGACTCTCTGGATGAGGTGATTCCTCATCTCCTGGCTGACCTTCAGACGACAATCAAGCAGGTGTGGGATCAGGGAAGGGCGGTGGCCAAACAGCAGCTCCAAATGTCCTTGGAAATCACTGACTTGTGTGCCCGGTCAGTACGGCCGCAGTGGCCATGCGCCGCAGAGCTTGGCTGCAGATCTCCGCTTTTACAGCGGATACCCAGCACAAGCTGGCAGACGTTCCCTTCTTGGGTACCGACTTGTTCGGTCCCAGGGTGGAGGGTCATCTGCAAAGGATTGAGAAGTCTTACACCACCTTGGACTCTGTCATGTCTGCCCAGAAGGACAAAGGCCACCAGCAGCAGCGTAAGCCCTTTCGGCCTTCAGCCCCTGCGGCACATCCGGCCCAGCAACACCAGCATCAGGGCCAGCAGGCTCACACTTGGCATCCCAAAGCCAAGCCTGCTGCTTCCTCCAGCAGGAAGCTGTGAGGGAAAGGTCCAGAAGGCTCCTCGACCGGTCCTTCCTCCAAGCCTGCCCAGTGACGGGTTGAGGGGTGTCGCCTCCAACCTTGTCACTCCTCCCTGGGTTCCCCCCCTGTGGGGATGGTTCCGCCACTTCCTTTCCACCTAGTCCTATATCACCACGGACTGCTGGGTGCTGGAAGTGGAGGGAAAAGGTCTGCCTCTGGAATTCGAGCAGTCCCCACCCTATCGAGCTGTCGCCCCACGGGGGGCTACGGGGTCCGCAGCCTCTGTCAGCTCGTCGAGACGACATTGCCCTGCTCCTCCAGAAGGAGGTGATCAGGGAGGTGGCGGATCCTCCTTCAGACCCAGGGTTTGTGTCCAGGTACTTCCTCGCCCCAAAACAGACGGGGACTGGTGCCCCATTTACGACCTTCTCAACCTGAACAAGTTCCTAAGGTCTCGAACCTTCAGGATGGTCACTCTGGCTTAGATCATTCCATTCTTGGAACGAGGCGTGTGGTTCTGTTCTCTGGACCTCCAGGACGCGTTCTTTCACGTCCCAATCCGTCCGTCCCAGCAGCGATTCCTCCGCTTCAGAGTGGAGGGATCCCTTTACGAGTTCCGGGCCATGCCCTTCGGCCTGTCTCCAGCTCCCAGGGTCTTCACCAAATGCATGGCAGTGGTGACAGCATTCCTGCGGCGCCGAAGGGTCCGGGTGTACCCTTACCTGGACAACTGGCTGATTGCAGCCCCTCCAGACTGGAGGTGGAGCGGTCCAGGATCTGGCCTCCAGGTCTGTTTCTCAGATTGGCCTCCTCATCAACGAGGCCAAATCGGAACTCGTGCCAACGCAGGTGATTCACTTCATCAGGGGAGAGCTCGACTCTCTACGAGCCAGAGCACGGCTCCCGGAGGACAGGGCCGAGGTTCTTTCCTCCTTTGCCCAATCATTTCTGGTTGGGCAGTTGTGCCCTGCCTGGGACTTCCTGCGCCTCCTGGGCCTCATGGCGGCCTACACCAGAGTGGTCCATTGGGCCCGCTGGCACATGCGTCCCCTGCAATGGGGCTGGCCCGCCAATGGTCACAGCGCTCTGGTCCTCTGGACCAGCCAGTTATAGTGACCCAGGAGATGGGGAACGCTCTGCAGTGGTGGATCGTTCCAGCTCATCTGTAGGAGGGTATCCGGTTTGTCCGCCCAGAGCTGATGGTCACTCTAATGACTGACGCCTCTATGATGGGTTGGGGTGCCCATCTGGGGGAGCTCAGAGCGCATGGCTTCTGGTCCCCTCAGGAGTCTCGATGCCGCATCAGCCTGCTGGAGCTTCGCGCGGTCTGACTAGCCCTCACCGCCTTCACTCCGTTTGTACAGGGTCAAGTGGTTCAGGTCCAGACGGACAACACCACGACCATGTACTACCTAAACCGCCAGGGCGGGACGCGCTCCTTGCCTTTGTGCAAGGAAGCTCTCCACACTTGGTCTCTCATGAGCAGACTGGAGGCGGATCTCTTAGCCATCCATGTGGCAGGAGCCTCCAACACTCTGGCCGATGCCCTAAGCCGGATAGGTGCTGCATCTCACGAGTGGTCTCTCCTGCCGGAGGTAGTACAAGATCTGTTCTCCCACTGGGGCACACCCCAGGTGGACCTGTTTGCCTCCAGGGAGAATGCGAAGCTGAGGCTGTTTCATGCCCGCCCCCCTCAGCAGGGCTTGCTGCAGGGGGATGCCTTCTCGAGGCCGTGGAGTCCTGGCCTCTTCTACATCTTTCCCCCATTTCTCTTGATCCACAAGGTTCTCCTCAAGGCGAGGAGGGACAATGCGCAGGTGATTCTGGTAGCCCCAGACTGGCCCCGCCAGTTCTGGTATCCAGATCTCCTCGGCCTTGGCTCCAGGCTCCCGAGGCGGTTCCCAGCCCGCCTGGACCTGATCTCAGTCAGCAAGGGGAAGGTACTCCACCCAGACCTTCATTCCCTGCACTTGACGGCCTGGTTCCTGAGCGGCTAGAGTTCCAGGCCTTGGGTCTTTCTGACAAGGTCCTCAGCGTTGTTGAGGCATCCCGTAAGGAGTCGACCAGGAAATGCTATGCCTTCAAATGGAAGAGACTCTCCATTTGGTGTCAGGATAAGGGGTTGGACCCTTCCTCCTGTTCCTTGGCTAACATTCTGGACTACCTGTGGTCCCTTTCTCAGATAGGGCTTCGGTCGACGACCCTTAAGGTGCACCTGGCAGCCATCTCTGCTTACCCAGTGCGGGCCGGGAAGCAGTCGGTGGCGCAGGAGTAGGTGGTCGGGCGCTTTTTCAAAGGTCTTGTTCACATATCCCCTCTGGTGCAAGAACCTCCACCTCCTTGGGATCTACTGCTGGTACTGGCTAAGCTTATGGGCAAGCCCTTCAAACCTATGCACAGGTGTGATCTCTCACCTGTCGTGGAAGACTGCCTTCTTGGTGGCTATCACGTCATCCAGAAGGATGGGAGAGCTCCAGGCGCTTTCCATCGAGACTCCTTATCTGGTCTTCCACAGGGACAAGGTTGTACTGTGCCCCCAACCGAATTTCCTTCCGAAGGTGGTGTCGGAGTTTCACCTTAACCAGGTGTTGACTTTGCCGGTGTTCTACCCCAATCACACCTCGGAGGCCGAATATAGGCTCCATACTTTGGACCCTAGAAGAGTGCTCTCTTATTACAAGGAGCAGACAGCTGAAGTTCGGGGACAGGTTCGCCAGCTGTTTGTCACCTATGCTGAAGCCGCACCTGGCAGACCTGCAGCCAAGTGGACGATAGGCAGGTGGGTCACCTCGTGTGTAGATCTCTGCTACAGGTTGGTGGGCATGGAGCCTCCCAGAGGGATAAGAGCTCATTCTGCCCGCCATACCGCTGCATCGGTGGCTGCTTCCAGGGACGTCCCTATCCAGGAAATCTGCAGGGCTGCTACCTGGAAGTCAGCACACACCTTCATTACCCACTACCACATCGACCTTGAGTCACGCTGGGATGCTGGTTTTGGGACCTCGGTTCTCCAGTCCTTATTTCCCAAGTAGGGGGTGTGCGCCTTGCCTCCCTCCTCCCGGAGAACTGCTGGGAGTCTGCCAGTAAGTGTGGATTGAACAACATATCCATGTCCCTAGAAATACAGGTTACTCACCTGTAACAGGAGTTCTAGGAATGGTATATGTTGTTCATCCACACAACCCACCCGACCTCCCCGGCTTCGACTCGCAACCTGGCTTCCAGCGGGCTAGATCTGGCGTCATGGGGCAGAGCCGAGAGTTTTACCACCCGGGTGGGTGGGAGGAGCCAGCTTGAAGACCTTCCGGCAAGATTTAAAGCGGCAAGGAACCTGCCAGTAAGAGTGGATGAACAACATATACCATTCCTAGAACTCCTGTTACAGGTGAGTAACCTGTATTTTCTGTTCGCTTTATCCCAGGCCTGGAGTTTTCTGACGAGATGCATTGTTCCTGTCTTGGAAGGGGAGATTTCTGTACGCCTTTCCTCCCTTCCTTCTCCTGCAGAGGGTTCTGCTCAAGCTTCAGTTGGAAGGGCAGAAATGATTCTTGTAGCCCCCTCTTTGGCCATGTCAGATTTGTTTCCCCTTGCTGCAGCAGCAGGCGGTGGAACTTTCGGTGGATTTGCTCCTCTGCACCAGTTTGCCTTCCCAGGACCAGAGCAACCTGGTCCATCTGGACCTAAAATCCCTGCATCTCCATGCTCCTGCGGACCTAGCTGATCTTACATGTGTCAGTCTTCACCATTCATCACCTTTGGGTATATGGCAGGAGGTCATGACCCCGCGGGAGCTTTTTTTTTTTTTTTTTTTGGATGAGCGGAGTCAATGCATTGACGTGCCGCCTCAGGCAGAGACGACTGAGTGGTGCTCGTGGGTTGGCCGTCATGTGCTGTCGGCTCCGCCCTCCTGCCAGTTCTTCATGTCCCGCCATCGAGGTCACCTCGGGGGAAGCTTGAGGAGTTTGAGGCCTACCTGCTTCATAGTTCAAATCCGTTATTTTCAATTTAGGTGTCATAGTTCGTCGGTTCATCCTGACGGTTCTGTTTGCCATACTCGACGTCACCTGGTAAGAGGGGGTCGCTGCCTCTGCAGCTTGTTTCAAGAATGTGTCAGTGGCTGACATTTGTGCAGCTGCCACTTGGACTTCTGTCCATACCTTTACGAAACATTACAGTTTGGACATTGCCTCTCGCCATAGAGCAGGCTTCGGGCTGGCTGTTTTGCAAGGCGTCCTTTCCTAAGGCCTTCACAACCAGAGGGTCTACTTCTGAGTAGCTTTCCTCCTCCTCCCATTTGCTTCTCCTTGTTCCAAACTGCTTGGGACTCGGTGCTGTATGATAATTACCTACTGCATGAGCCCTCTCGAAGATGTACTGTTACGGTAAGTTCTTACGTAACTGTACTTTCAAACAACATGAAGTCTTGCTGTATTTTGACAATTGCAGTGAGGTCCAACCTTCGAACTGCCCCGGAGATGAGAGTTAACTTTCCATGCCAGGCATGGAACGCTGAGCTCAAGCTTGGTTGAGACTCTGTCTGTTGCTGTTTGAACTCAAACCGTCAGATTCTTTACTCCGCCTCACTGAACAGTCGCTCCGGAGATTTCTCCTTTGCTCGGTTCAATTTGTCGGTTAAAGTACCATTTTTCTCGGTTTTCAACCGAATTTAAACCGCAACCTATCAGTTCAGTCTCTGTCTGTGGTATTCGTGAGTACTAGATAGGTTTATATTGTTTTTCTATTCTGTGTGGAACTTGTAAGCGTTTCATCGGTTCGAACCGATCGGGTTGTTTAAAAATCTTTACTTCTACTTTTAGAGTGTGGTTACCAGTTCTTATCGGTTCTAAAAACAACGGATTTTATTACGTTTTTTTCCACGACCCGTAACACGGTCAGGAACCGATGAGGGTGTCTTGCCTGGTGGATTGCCATTAAAAGGGTAAGTTTTGTTGGGACTGGCACCATGTCTGAGGAACCCAAAAGAAAAAACGGGCCCACTGGGTTTCAACACTGTAGTGTGTGTGGGGAAGTCTTTGCTAAGGCTGACCCCCACACCACCTGTGTTTATTGTCTGGGGTTTGACCACCTCGATTCAGACTGCCAGATTTGTAAAAATTTTCCTGCAGCTACCCTAGAAGAGAGTTGGTAGACTCAGGGAAAGGGAGGCCAAAAAGTCCACTGACCCAGATGGCCAGCCCGGTTCGGTTCAAACTGAACCAGAAGGAGTGCCCTCTGACCAGGGCGAAACTTCTTCGGGCAAAAGGAGAACCGATTCAGTGATTCGGTTAAGAGAACAAGAAGGGATAAATCAGCGGTGTGGATCCAAAGTTTCTTCTCCAACCGCTGATGAAATAGCCAAAGCGATAAAAATTGTTCAGTCGCTATCCCCGGTTCCGACTGAACTGGCACCATCAGGAAGGCGCTCGGTTCTGCCGGTTCCACCGGTTCCGGATTGTGATTTGGAGGAATTTTATGAACCGGAGGAGGAGGAAGGAGTATGAGGAAAGTGAATGTGATTATGAAAGTCTGGATGTGCCCATTGACCTGGACATCTCCCCAGACAGACCTTCAGGAGTGTCTCCTCCTAGGCTTTCTGAGTCCCCCTTCCATTTCATGTTTTACAAGAAAGTGGCCGAAACCCTTCGGCTTCCTGTGGATGACCAGGAGGAGCCTGACTATGTGGAAATGATGGCTATCCCAGAGTCCAGGAGGCTGTCTATTCCCCTACACAAGTCTTTTGGGAAACAGACATTTAAGATTTTAAAGATTCTTAATTCTATACCTCCTGTGGATAAAAGAATGGACAAGAGGTATACTCTGTCAGGCTCAGATACAGAGTTCCTTACCCAGCAATGCAGCCATGTTGGGGTAGTGCAGGCTGCAGCCTGTGATAAGGCTAATATACCCTTGGCTTCACACCCCCCAGATAAGGACTCCAGGAGGACTGATGCCATGGCAAAGAAACAGTACATGGCAGCATCCTTGGGACTCAGACAGGCCAGTTATATGGCCTGTGCAGCTAGATATCAGAAATCTAGATGGGACACTGTCATGGCTTTAGCTAAACAGGTCCCTGGCCAACTTGCCAAGGAGCTGGAGCAGGTGGCTGCTGATGGTATTGAGGCATCCAAGGTGCAATTCCATGCTGCAGTGGACTCCAGTGATGTTTCATCTAGAGTCATGGCTATATCTGTGGCCCTTCGTAGGATGGCTTGGCTCAGATGTACTAGCCTGTCCCAGGATACCCAGACTAAGGCCATGGATTTTCCTGTTGTGGGTAATTCTCTGTTTGGGGAGCAAACAGAGAACTACATGAAGAAGATGGATGAATACAGGACCACCTATAGGAGTGCTCAGGCCAAGGAAAGGCAAGCCCTCCTCAGAGACAGCATCCAGGGCAGGGACAGGCCTTTTCATAGGCCTTTCTACCAAGCCCAGGCCTCCTCCTCTTCTGCTTATGCTCAGAGGGGGTTCTTTAGAGGGAGAGGCAGAAGGGGTACAAGCAGGCCTGCTTCCACCCCTCAGCCTAAACCCCCTGCCAAACAGGCATCCTGATGGGTTTGCCAGGGCCGATTCTCCACCACCTGTAGGGGGCAGGCTGGCTTACTTTGTCCAGGACTGGAGGCCTTTAACATCAGACAAATGGGTCCTGGAAGTAGTAAGTCAGGGACTCGTTCTCAGCTTCAAAATATTTTCAAAGATAAGAACCAGATCCTTTCCACCTGAAAATCCTTCCGAGGCACTTGCCCTAGAGGCAGAGGTCTCCTCCCTCTTGGCTCTCAGAGCTGTAGAAAGGGTTCCACCCCTACACAAAGGGAAAGGATTGTACTCCAGGTACTTCCTCACCCCCAAAAAGATAGGAGAATGGCGGCCCATCCTGGATCTCAGATATTTAAACAAGCACCTTTTAAAGCCAAAGTTCAAAATGGTGACTCTGGGAGTAATTCTACCCTCTCTAAGGCCAGGGGACTGGCTAGTCTCCCTGGACCTCAAGGATGCCTATTTCCATATTCTCATCAGAAGCTCCCATCGAAAATACCTCAGGTTCGAGCTGCCCTCAGGCCATTACCAATTCAGAGCAATGCCTTTCGGCTAACCTTTGCTCCAAAGGTGTTCTAAAATGCCTGGCAGTAGTCATTGCTTTCCTAAGAAGGAAAAGGATTTCCATCTTCCGTACCTGGACGACTGGCTCATTAGTAGGCCAGTCCCCAGACCAAAGTCGAGTCACACCTGCAGATAACTCAGCAACTGCTCACTTCTCTAGGTTTCCTTCTGAATCTGTCAGTCAGTTCTAGAGCCTGTTCAGCTCCTCACCTTCATAGGCGCGGAGCTAGATACAGAAAAGGCAAGAGCCTTCCTTCCCCTGGACAGGGCAAGGACCCTTATCGCACTGGCCTCTTCATTCAACCTACAGGTGTCTCGACCAGCAAGGCATTTTTCTGCAGCTCCTGGGGCACATGGCTGCTTCTACAGCAGTGGTTCAGGGAGCAAGATTTCAGATGAGGGACATTCAGTTCCACTTGAGAGCCTTTTGGTCTCAGAAAAAGGACCCTCTGACCAAACTGATCCCAGTGACTCGAACCCTGATCCAGGCTTTGCAGTGGTGGCAGGATCAGGACAATCTAAGACAGGGAGTTCCTTTTGTCACTCAGTCTCACTCTTTAATCCTTACTACAGATGCCTCCCTCTTGGGGTGGGGGGCCCACTTGGGAGACCTGACCACCCAGGGGTTGTGGTCTCCTCAGGAATCTCTGCTTCACATCAATCTTTTGGAACTCAGAGCAGTGTGTCTAGCACTTCAAACTTTTTCCAAGTCTGTTCAGAACAAAGTAGTTCAGATCAGGACAGACAATACCACCACAGTGTGGTATATCAACAAGCAAGGGGGCACTCGGTTCACGGCCTTGTGCACAGAGGCAATGAAGTTGTGGTCTCTGGCCTATTCCCTGAACACCTCCCTTACAGCAGTACACCTCCCAGGCAAGGACAATGTCCTGGCAGATGCCCTGAGCAGGATATCTCAGGGCCGTCACGAGTGGTCACTGGATCCCCTGGTTTTGGAGGTAATCTTCTCCAGATGGGGCACCCCAAAGATAGATCTTTTTGCAGCCCCAGACAATAACCAACTTCCCCTCTTTTGCTGCAGGCCCCCAGTGTTGGGCTCAGTCCCCCTGGATGCTCTGGTTCTCAATTGGGAAGGGAAGTTCCTGTATGCTTTTCCCCCCTTCCCTCTCCTGTTCAAGGTGCTAGTCAAAATCAGGTCTCAACCCTGCAGAGTGATTCTGATTGTTCCAGACTGGGCCAGACAGCCCTGGTACCCTCTCCTGTTGTCCTTAGCAGTCCACCTTCCCTTGTCTCTTCCCAGGAATTACAACCTGTTAGCCTGTGCTCAGGGGAGGGTTTAGTACCCGAATCTCAAATCTCTCAATCTCAGGCCTGGCTCTTGAAGAGTTAGAGTTTGCTGATTTACACCTCTCTCAAGG
This sequence comes from Neoceratodus forsteri, assembly GCA_016271365.2. NCBI lineage: Eukaryota > Metazoa > Chordata > Ceratodontiformes > Ceratodontidae > Neoceratodus > Neoceratodus forsteri. Next base: position 34,425,852 of record CM028133.1, on the reverse strand, counting down.
TGTTATGGATATCCTAAAGGCTTCTAGGAAGCCTTCCACCAGAACCACTTATAATTCCAAATGGAAAAGATTCTCCATATGGTGCTCTGGGAAGCATATTTCCCCAGAGTCTGCTGGCCTGCCCACAGTCCTTGACTACATGGTTCATCTAAATAGCTTGGGACTTAGACCAGCTACACTAAGGGTGCATCTGGCAGCTGTCTCTCCTTTTCTTTCAGCAGGTAAGCCTTCTTCTCTTTCAGCTCACCCTGTATTCTCCAAGTTTTTCAAGGGATTGCTTCATACCAATCCGCCATTCAGGGACCCTGCCCCTGCTTGGGACCTTAATGTTTGCATTGCTCAACTTATGTAACCCCCTTTTGAGCCTTTGTCCTCAGCAGAGCTCAAGTACTTGACTTGGAAAACTGTTTTCTTGGTGGCACTCACTTCTGCAGGCGCAAGCATGTTTGTTACAAGCCCTGTCAGTGGAGCCTGATTTTATCTCTTTCCATAGAGATAAGGTGGTCCTCAGGACTAACAGGAAGTTTTACCTAGGTGGTTTCAGACTTCCACCTTAACCAATCTGTGTCTCTTCCTGTGTTCTTCACTGACCATTCCTCCTCTGGTGAGAGGAGGTTGCACAGTTTGGATGTAAAAAGAGCCCTTAGCTACTACATAGAGCATACCAAGGGTCACAGGTTTGACTCCCTCCAACTGTTCCTCACTTATGGTGAGGTTGGTAAAGGAAAACCTGCCACTAAAAGATTTATTGACAGGTGGATTGTCTCTTGCATTCAATTTTGCTATGAAAAACTAGGTAGGATTCCACCCTCAGGCCTGAGGGCTCACTCTACCAGAGGTACAGCTGCTTTTCTGGCTGCTGCCAGGGATATTCCTGTCTTAGAGATATGTCAAGCAGCTACCTGGAAAACAGTTCACACTTTTACCGAGCATTATTCTCTGGATATCCAGGCTAGGAGTGATGCTCGGTTTGGCACAGCAGTGCTTCAGAGCCTATTTCCTAAGTAGGTTCTGTCCCTCCTCCATGGAGGTACTGCTTGGTAGTCTGCAATTGTCAAAATACAGCAAGACTTCATGTTGTTTGAAGAAAAAAATTACTCACCTTAGTAATGTTGTTTCTTCTAATGGAGTCTTGCTGTATTCTGACCTCCCTCCTGCCTTCCCCTCTCAGAACCTTTGTTTTTGGGATGTGGGTGGGCAGTAGCAGTGTTGGCACTCAGGAGGTGACCCACCTTTTTTTATTATCACCCTCTTTGCTTTGGGTGAGTGGGTGTTGTGTTTATTTTATTTGTGGGGTTTCCTGACTTGAGTCTTTGTTTTGGGACCAAAAAATCTGTTTATTATATTAGTAGCCAGTTGGCTAGTGTAGGGTTACAGCTTCCACACAGGACACTCAGTGAGTTTAGCTCATAAAGATCTGACGGTTTGAGTTCAAATAGCAACAGACAGAGTCTCAACCGAGCTCGAGCTCAGCGTTCCATGCCTGGCATGGAAAGTTAACTCTTTCATCTCCAGGGCAGTTCGAAGGTTGGACCTCACTGCAATTGTCAGAATACAGCAAGACTCCATTAGAAGAAATAACATAACTAAGGTGAGTAATTTTTTCTTCCCTTCAGGGGTTCAGTGCTGTTCGGGGGTGATGTCAAGGACATCATAACCGAACTGCCGGAGAAGGGCACTGCACTTAAGTCAGTCCAGACTTTGTACAGGCCCCCTCAAGGGCTGCGACGTCCTTTTCATCGCCAAAACCGACAAAAACCAAAACCTAACCAAGGAAAGCATGCCAACAAACGTCGGAGCCCTCCAGCAACCAAGACTCCCCCCAGCAAAAAAACAGTGGGAGCCTCGGCTGCTGCGCTGCCCTCCACGTCCTGACTCCCTCCCTCTACCTCTGCCTCTGGCCATTCCAGAGGAACCAGTTTGGGGGGGGGGAGATTCCCCTTCCATCTACCGGTTTGGGAGAGGATAACATCAGACCCTTGGGTGCTCCAGCTAATATCTTCCGGGCACTTGATAGAGTTTCTACAAAAACCTCCTCTTCAGTCGTCTTACTCCCCGCAACATCTTCCTCTGGTTCTAGAAGAAATCCTATCCCTTCTATTGAAGGCGGCAATGGAACCCGTCCCCACTCATCTTTGGGGGACGGGTTACTATTTCCATTTCTTTCTAGTTCCAAAAAAGACAGGAGACTTGAGGCCTATCCTAGACCTCAGCTCCCTGAACATGTTCGTGAAGTACAAACGCGTCAGAATGCTCTCCTTGCAGAGTCTTCTTCCCTTACTTGTGCCGGGACAGTGGCTATGCGCTCTGGATATGCAGGATGCATACCTACATATCCCCATATGCCCTTCCCACCACAGATACCTCCAATTTTGCTTTCAGGGGGACCACTACCAGTTCAAGACCCTCCCATTTGGTCTTTTCTCAGCCCCCGAGTATTTACCAAATGCCTGTCAGTGATAGTGGCCCACCTGCCTACTCGGGGTGTGCAGGTCTTCCCATACCTGGACGATTGGCTCCTGGTGGCCCCTTCCAGGGAGGAACTCCTGCACTCCCTTTCCCTTACCTTACAGGTTTTTACCAGCCTAGGTATTACCATCAACCAGACCAAGTCCCACCTAGTCCCTTGCCAATGCCTCCAATTTATAGGGGCTATACTGGACACAGCCCTAGGCAAAGCCCTTTTGCCTCCGGACATGGTCGAGACCCTTCAAATTCAGGCTCGTCTCCTGTCCGTTCGCAGATGGGTCGGAGTCAGGTCAGTCCTCCGTCTTCTTGGACATATGGCGGCTGCCATTCCGACAGTTCCGTCTGCTTGGCTTCATATGAGGATCTCTCAATGGACGCTTCGGTCGCAATGGGACCAATCTCTAGATGAACTAGACCAAGAGGTGCTAGTGTCAGATCCCATGATCAGGGACTTGCAATGGTGAATGGTTCAGGAGAACCGGTGTCTGGGAGTTCCGTTTTGCATCGCCCCTCCATCCCAAACGCTGACAACAGATGCATCGGGGAGGGCTGGGGTGCCCACCTAGGGTTTCACACTACTCAGGGCAGCTGGTCCCTTTTCGAGCAGAAACTGCATATAAACGTGCTCGAACTGAGAGCAGTCCTTTATGTCCTACAGGCTCTTCTTCCCTTCATTCTACCGGTCATCTTCTGATCCAATCAGACAACATGTGTGTAGTCTGGTACCTCAACAAACAGGGAGGAACACGTTACTATCCCCGTGCCGGGAGGTGATGAGAGTCTGGTATTGGGCAGCTCAGCCCAACGTTCACCTGACCGCAGTTCAAGTTACGGGGGTGGAAAATACCTTGGCAGACAAGCTCAGTCGCTTCTCAGCCAGGGCTCACGAATGGGAGTTAGACCAACAAGCCGTAAATGACATTTTTCGGCAGTGGGGGACGCCTCAGGTGGTTCTTTTCACCTCCCCCCAAAACGCCAAACTTCTCACCTTTTGCTCTCTCGCGCCAGGGCGAGACGTTTTCTGGCAGGACGCTCTGTCTCTCTGCTGGAGGGACAGATTCATTGATTCCTTCCCTTGATTCTAAGAGTCTTGAACAAACTCTGAACAGAAGGGGCTTGAATGATTCTCATCGCCCCCTTCTGGCCCAGGTAAGTTTCATTCTCTTTTCTGCAACAGTTTTCCGAGGAGCCTCCCCTTCCTCTGTCACAGCAATTGTTGACCCAGGATCAGGGAACCCTAGTTCACCTAGGCCTCAAATCCCTTCATCTCCATGCGTGACTCCTTCAGACGTAGCTAAGGCACGCTTCAGAGTTTCTCCGTTAGTAGCGGACATTTTGGTGGAGGCAAGAAAACCTTCCACCAGTTCCACCTACGCCATGAAGTGGAAATGGTTTTCCATCTGGGTGAGCTCTAAAGACTTGGAGCCTTTGTAGTGCCCAGCTAGCAAAGTCCTGGATTACGTGCGCCACCTCTTTGACCTGGGTCTCCTCCATTCTTCTCTGAAAGTCCATATGGCAGCTATCTCAGCCTACTACATTCCCTTCGGAGACCGGTCTTTTGCCCAACTGGAAGTCTCTAAGAAATTCCTTAAAGGGGTACTCCACCTGAGACCCCCCATCCGCAATCCTGCCCCTCCATGACACTTGAATTTTATCCTGGAAAAGCTCACACTGCCCCCCCCCCCCTTCAAAACGGCAGCGGAAGCAGACTTAAAGTTCCTTTCCAGGAAGACTCTCTTCCCAGTGGCCATTACCACTGCTCGACGTATTTCTGAGCTCCAAGCCTTGATGTGTAAAATCCCATATTTGATTTTCCACAAGGAATGGGTGGCCATGTGCACCAATCCTAAATTTCTTCCTAACGTGGTAGCTGAGTCTACGCTGAATCAATCCATTGAGTTACCAGCTTTCTTTACGCAACACTCCAGTAATGGGGAGTACCTCTAACATACTCTGAATGTTCACAGAATCCTGAGATACTACACCAATCAGACTAAGGATCTCAGGAAAACTGATCAGCTTTTTGTTTCTTTTGCTCACAAACAGGAAGGCAATGTTGTGTCCAAGCAATGCCTGTCTAAGTGGTTGGCAAATTGTATCACTTTCTGTTACGACAAGTACAACAAGACCCTCCCGGGTCAGGTCAGAGGTCACTCCACTAGAGGAGTAGCTGCCTCTGCGGCTTGTTTCAAGAATGTGTCAGCGGCAGATATCTGTGCAGCCACAACTTGGACGTCTGTCCATGCCTTCATGAAACACTACAGTCTGGACATTGTATCTCGCCATAGAGCAGGCTTCAGGTTGGCTGGTCTGCAGGGTCTCCTTTCATCAGACCTGTCCAGCCTTGAGATTTATGTTGTGGATGACAATCCTCCTCCCAAGTTTTCTTCTTTGTTCCAGACTGCTTGGGACTCGGTCCTGTCTGTGAATACCTACTGCAAGAGCCCTCTCAAAGTAAGATAGTACAGTTACGTAAGAACTTACCATAACAGTGGATCTTCGAGAGAGGCTCTTGCAGTAGGTATTACCTTCTCGCCCTCCGTCCGCCTAGGTTTGTTCTCTTTTTCTTCCATGGGGGCATATCCTCTTCTCTCTCGTCTTGCCTCTTTAGGCCTTTGGCGGAAAAGATCTGGAAGGCGGGCGTGGGGAATCTCCCCTGAGAGTGCTAGCTAGAAGTTTTTCTGTGGGGTAAGTTCTTACGTAACTGTACTTTCAGAGTCCTGCCCTTTGGGCTATCCTCGACACGACAAGTCTTTACAAAGTGCTTCGCAGTACTCACAGCGCATCTCAGAAAACTAGGAATTCAAGTGTTCCCGTACTTAGACGATTGGCTCCAAGCGAGCTCCTCCAAACAAGGGACACAGGAAGCGGTTTCCACAGCTTCCAAGTTGCTCACATCCATGGGAGTTCTCCTGAACCTGGAAAAATCACAGCTTCAACCCTCCCAACAACTTCTCTTCAGAGGAGCTCTTCTGGACACCTCCAGGGCAAGAGCCTTCCTCCCTGAAGACAGAAGAAATTACATTCTCCAGATGGCTCACTTCATCAGGGAGAACAAATCGGTTTGAGCCCTCTCGATGCAGCGGATGCAGGGTCTGATGTCATCCTCTATTCACGGTGCCCCTGGCCCGCTTGCACATGAGAATGACACAATGGATGCTCCCCACTCAGCGGTCTCCGACCACGCATGTGCAATCCTTCCACATTAAGGTGATGGAGCCTCTGACAAGATCACTCACCTGGTGGACTCAGGAGGACAACCTTCCACAAGGTTTTCCCTTTGCCCCACTGGAAACACAGATCACCATCACCACAGATGCATCTCTGACTGGTTGGGGAGCTCACTGTCAGGATCTCCGCACCCAGGGTCTGTGGAATCAGGACAAGTCCGTTACACATAAATGTCCTGTACACTATCCGAGCCCTGAAGGATGTTCTCTGTCACAAGGTAATTCTCCTTCAGATGGAGAACAAGGCAGTGATGTATTACATCAACAAACTGGGTGGTGCACCCTCTTGCCCTCTCTGTAGGGAAACCATGAGAGTGTGGGAACGGTGTCTTGAGCACGAAGCCCTGATCCAGGCAGTCTACCTGCCAGGAATCCAGAAAGATCTGGCGGATCACCTCAGCAGAACGGAGGCAGATCCACACGAATGGTCTCTCAACTCAAATGTACAATCGCTATTCGAAGAGTGGGGCACTCCGGATCTGGACCTTTTTGTGTCCCCACTCAATGCAAAACTGCCTGTATTTTGCTCCAGAAATCCAGAACCTAGCACTTTCTGCCAGGATGCATTCAGACTGCGGTGGACAAGGAGCTTCTGCACGCATCCCCCAAATTCAGAGAGTTCTGCTCAAGTTGGAGACACAATGGGGCAGCATGATTCTCATCACCCCATACTGGCCTCATCAGATTTGGTTTCCATTGATCAGCAGATGATCGGAAGTTCCACCGAGACAACTTCCACATCAAACAGACCTCCTGTCCCAGGGTCCGGTGGTCCATCCCAACCTGCAGGCCCTTCATCTCCATGCTTGGCTCTTGAGAAGATAGAAGTGAGCAGATTTAACATCTCTTGGAGAATCTCATTTGGTATGCTAAGTCCTCCTTGGACTCCCTTTTCTTGCTCACCAAGCAAGGTGTTGGGAGTACCTTCTAGACTTGTCAGACGCAAGACTGCAGTACTCGACGATGAAGGTCCATCTTTGTGCGATTTCTGCTTAGCATGAGCCTATCCACAGCATGTTGGTGGCTCAGCTACCCTTGGATAAGAGATTCCTTTAAGGTGCCCTACACAGTAGACCACCAGTCAGAAGACCGGTGACCACTTGGGATATCAACCTTGTGCTAGACATGCTCAACCGTAAGCCATTTGAGCCAGTAGCAACCTGCAAGTTGAAGTTTGTGGCCTGGAAGACTGCCTTCCTTGTGGACATTACTTCCACTCGCAGAGTCTCTGAAATACATGCCCTGGTCACAGACCACCCGTACACAGTATTTCACAAGGACAAGGTGGTGCTTCGAACTCACCCTAAATTCTTTCCCAAAGTGGTCTCGGAATGCCACCTGAACTGGCCCTTGGTCCTTCCAACCTACTTTGCAAATTTTCAGAATGAAGGTGATGTAAAAAGGACTTTGCGATTCTGCATCAACAGAACAAAAGAGATTCACAAATCCAAGCAACTCTTTGTCTCATTCAGCATGACGTGGCTGGGTCAGCCAGTGGCCATCATACACATTTCGGCATGGCTGGTAGCGTGTCTCCGCCAGTGCTATTCAATGGCGCAGGTCATGCTGGAAGGCAGGGTGTACGCCCACTCTACCAGAGTGATCATGGCATCTCTGGCAGAGATTCAAAACGTGCGCATTGCAGACATGTGCAGTGTGGCCACTTGGAGCTCTGTGCATACTTTTGTGAAGCACTGTGCCCTGGATGTCCATGGCAGACAGCATCCTTCTTTTGGCAGGACAATCCTTCATGGACTTCTGTCCTGAGTGAGCTCCTATCTCCTGCCGCCCTTCTCGGGGGATTATTTTGGCTCGGTATTCTGCCATTAGTATGAATGAGTAGTGGAGACTTTATGTCCAGGAAGATATGGAAATGATGTACCCACCATAATTCTTGATCTTCTTGGATGAAGTCTTCACCTCTCATTCACATGCCCACCCACCATCCCCCGAGCTCACTCAGCCTGTTTTTGGTCTTCACTCCCTCGTTGGCTGGGCTGTGAAGACATTGTTGAGTTGACCCTTCTTACACGGGTCACACGGACTATCTTATATCCGGAATAGGTTAGTTTATGCTGCACCTCCTCAGTAAAAAAGGGACTGAGGTGGTTGGAGGGTCGATGCCGAGATAGCCTATATGGCGCTAGCCAGCCTTGTGGCACCACGCATGCATGGTCCTACCTCGGCGCCGGCCCTCCTGAAGATTTTTGGCTCCCGCTGAGTCCTAGTGCCTCCGGCGTAGTCCCAGTAATGTGAACGAGTGGTGGAGACTTCCACTAAGAAGATCAAGAATTACGGTAGGTATGTAATTTCCATTTATGGTAAGTTCTTATGTAACTGTACTTTCTGTTCTTCCCACTGTCAGGTGCACGCTGTGGGAGCACAGTGCCTCTGTTTGCCTCATCACCATTTATTTCAACTGCGAATTCCTTTTATTTGTGGTGTCACCTGTCCCTTTTATTTTATCAGGTTGCTGAAGTCTGATTTAAAAAAAAAAAAAAAAAACACAACAAAGGGTAAGAACTGTGTACAGGGTGGGGACCACAGTCCAGACATCCCTGTGTCTCTCTCAACTGGACCTTTCTTAGGGGACCTGTGGGTTCCTGCACCTCTGAGCACAACCCCTTTTTGGTCATGATAAAAAAAGGGGCCAAGTTGTTAACGAATATCCTGCAGCTGCCCATTATGTGTAGTTGCCCCTGTGGCAAATTGATGGCTGTTCTGTACAGGCATCAGACCTGTATGGCCTGTCTTGGACTGAAGCTCAATATGGATGCATGCAATGCCTGCTTCTACATAGATCGCTGTACCCTGGAGAACTGCGCATTGAGATGGGGTCGTATGATCCCCACCTTTGGAGGCACACCTCGCACGGGTGCGTCCAAGACCAGGTCTCTAGGCCATTCTCCTGGGCCTCTTTCTGGGACACTGTTAGTAGTGTCAAGAGAGGGAGGGACTGGCACAGAGGCTGTTGCATAGTTGCAGTTTTGATGCTGTCTCTGTCCATGGTGTCACTAGTGACATTCAGGAGTGTAAAGACACAGGACATGGTGACAGAGGCGGCGATGACAGCCATGGTGCTGGTCCTGGGTCTGGCTCCAGATGAGGTACTGACAACTTTGTCATTCCCAACGCTGGTGTCATTTACTACCCAAAAGAGAGAGATGGGTACGGGCACAATGTGCCATTTCCTTCCCTGACACCGTGAATGGTGTCAGGGACGTTTGGACTGTGGTCTCCTACCCTTTGTTTTGTATTTTAGTAGCAATAAACTTTTTTCACACCTGTGGAAATTATGGATTACCTTTGATTCTTTGACTGGTTCTGTGTGCATTTTCACCGTGTGAGTGCGGCCCTGCTGTTCGTTGTGTGTGGACCATGGCAAACCCCAGTAGCAGCACCCTGGCCCTGCACCCTCTGAGCGCAACCCCTTCTTGGCCATGATGCAAAAGGGGCCAAGTTGTTGAAAGTCCTGCAGCTGCCCATTATGTGTCATTGCCCCGTGTCAAAGTCAGCACTCGACATGGTGTCGCGGTCATTGCTGGCCATGGTGACAGGGATGACCCTATCTCTGAGGCTGCCGCTGATCCTGAGCCTAGTGCTGGAGGTGGCACCAACTCTGGGTCGGAATGGCAGCCCTGAAATTGATTTTTCTTTTTTTTTTGAGCCGTTGCACGTTACCAGCACCGGTATGGACCGAGCTAATCCTGTGGAACGTGTACGGCTCCGCTCTCCTCACCTGGGGTTTCCCCCATGAGCACTGATCAGATCACTCCTTGGATGTAGCAGGACACCCTTTGGGTGACTCTCCTAGGACCTGCTCTCTGGTGAGGCCCCCTACATAGTTCCACAGCCCAGGAAGAAAACCCAGAGACCTGGAGTCTCAACCCCTTCTATAGGGTCCTCATCGATTCCTGGAAAAGATTTCCTGTTAATAGACCCTGCGGGGCCTTTAATGTGTGAGCAACACTGGTGTGCGTTGGTACCTTAGCTGATTGGTGACAACAAATCAGCCATCTGCCTCCCTTCTGCTGTGGAGTACCTCAGCACCAGCCATTCCTGGTGAAAATAATCCTAGAGCTTGATCTCGGAAGACAATTCAAGCCGCGATCCAGTAGTCTGCCATTGGATGATCTTGGAATTATAAAATCACAAAAATCAGTTGGTCTCTGCCTCCGTGAATTAGTACCATGGAAGAGTTTATTATTTTTCTCCGCATAAGCAAATGTTCATTGTATTCCTGAATGTATATGTTTGTCTTCTGCCTTTGATAATTTTAAGCTAACAAGTTGAGGTGAGTACTAGTATTTTGGAACCAAATTGATTCCTTCTTCAGAGTTAGGCAGTCTGTAAACATATAGAAAAAGTATATTAGCATTGTAGCATAAGGTACTGTATAACTTAAATGTGATTACACCTAGCAACTAGGTATTTTCCCCATTAATTAATTTAATTTAGTGTTTGTTATTTATTGAGGTGGAACTGTGTCCATATAAATCATATGACCCGTTTAAGGCTTGCTGTAAAAATGCACTATTCATATTGCTGTGGAAAAAGTAACTATGTCAAATACATTTTTAAACATAGGTGAGCCAGTTCAGTTCATATACAAGAAGTTGCTTACAAACTTTCTGCAATTAATGTTGATTGCTTTTTGAATATTATGATGTTTCCTGTGTCAATCTTCAAAAGTCATCACTGGTGGGTGTAAGCTGGAACGCAGCACCCCGCGGGAGCTTTTTTTTTTTTTCCTTGTTGGGGAGGAGCCAGCACCATTGATGCTGCCCACGAGGCCCACACACTTCGCGGTGCCGCCCACGAGGCCGACACACTGCGTGGCGCTCGTGGGTTAGCCAGAGGTGGCTGTTGGCTCCTCCTCCTCCACCTCAGTTCTGCTTCTCCCGCCGTCGAGACAGCACCTTGCCTGCAGCAACTGAAAAGATTCTGAAGTTAACTGCATCATTGCGGACTGGTTTCAGTGTAACACCACACCTCCTCGGAGCCACATTTGACGACGCCTAGTAAAATATTCACCTCAGTTCTGCCATCCAGTACTCGGAGCCATTAGTGAAGATCCGGTAAAATCTTTCCTTTTCCTTAACAGCGTCGAGTCTTTACTGTTCTTTATTTAAGTTACCATTTGCATTTTACCAGATTTGGGGACAAGAAGCGTTCTTCGAAAGTGGACTGGCCTTCTATGCGTCTGTGTCCCTGCAGCCAGCAAATTTCTGTGACGGACTGGCATGATGTCTGCCTTACCTGCCTTGGACCCTAACACGACATGGATCTCTGCAACACCTGCTTCTTGATGGACCGCCGTGTGCTTGAGTACTGCGCATTAAAAGTCGGCAGGGTCCCACCAACTTTTGGGGGGCAGCATCGCTCTCGGCGATCCAAGTGTAGGTCTCTTCGCCCTTTCTCTGGGCTCTGGATCTCCTCCTGTCCAGAGCCAGATGATAGGGAGGCCGATCTGGACTGGCGACCTAGCTTCTTGGAGTCATTGGGGTCTCCAGTGACCAGGACCATTGTGCCCCCCCAGGTGCCCACCCTGCGGCTCCAGTGACTGCGACCAGTGCCGACCCCATGCCAGCGGCGGTGCCGGGGTGGTGGCACAGGTCAGTGGCCCTGGTGCTAGGGATGTGGTGGTCCGGGTGTTAGGGGAGGGGTCAGCTGCCGTCCCTGGTGCTGCCCCCCCCCCATGCTAGGACCGGAACCCCTTCCCTGCAGCTCTCCTCAGGGAGACTGCGGAGTTGGGGGATCCTATGGCACAGGGTTTGAGGAACTCTTCCTCTGAGTCAGTGGGGTTGAGGGGATGGGGCGAGGGGCTGTGGCACTTCTCTGCAGTCCTTTGGGGCTCAGGGAGGAGCCGCAGCACTGAACCCAAGATCTTACTTCGAGAGGGTACCTGTAGTAAGTCTTCACATATAGGACTGCGCCCCCTGGCGTCAGGTCCGAATGGCAAACTTGTAGATGGCAATAATCAGTGGGGACCGCCCCTGACGTCGGGCTTCATGACATCAGCCCGGCTATAAAAGAGGTGGTCCCGCGCCCGCTCTCCAGTTCTTTCCCGCCGTCGCTTCAGTAAGTTCGGCACTTGATAGAACAGCGATCATACGTCTGCCATTTTGTTGAAGTTTTCTTCACCTCATAACTATTTTTTCTCTAATCGTTTCGCTCATATTTGATGTCTTCTAGACAGAAGAAGAAGTGCTCGAAGTGCGGCGCTCAAATCCCGCACGGGGATGACCATTCCCGCTGCCTCCTCGCCTTGGTCCCAAGCACAACTCCCAAGAGTGCTCCATCTGCCAGGCCTTCAACCAGGCGACCCGAACCAGGCATAAGCGGACCCTCGAGGTCCATCTCCTGACCCGACGACTGGCATCGATGGAAAAGGAGCTCCAGGAACTGCGGGATAGGTCGTCGCCGGGCCCAAAAAAGAAGAAAAGCAAGGAGAAGCACCGGGACCGGAGTCCGTCACCACGCGGGAGGTCTTCTGAAACTGTGAGTACTTCAACCAGTGTCCCATCTGCTTCTTTAGGCTGGGCACCTTCTCCCCCTCCTGCCGAGGTGAGCTGGCTGCCGGGGGTAGCCTCTCTGGAGGTCTCTGTCAAGTCGCACTGCCTAGCCGATAAGACATCCTCGATCCCATCGAAGGGCGCACGGCTCCTGCCGATCAGACTAGCAGCAGTCTCCGGACTTCCACTAGCCCGGCATGGTCCGATCAGTCTGACGACGGCTCCTCCATCACCCGCCCGGAGCTTTCCACTCTCCCGTCCTCCAGATTTAGATCTGTTTGCGTCCCCACTCAACGCAAAACTACCCAACTTTTGCTCACTCGTTCCCGGGCATGGTGCTTTTTGGCAAGACTCACTGTCTCTCTCTTGGACAGGGAGGTTTCTTTACACCTTTCCTCTCATTCAGAAGGTTCTGGTGAAACTTCAGCAAGAGGGAGCTCATATGATTCTTATCACTCCTCTCTGGCCACGCCAGATTTGGTACCTTCTTTTACAGCAACTGGCACTGGAACCTCCGGTCCCCCTGTCATTCTCCCACGACCTTCTGACTCAGGAGCAGGGCGCCCGTGGTGCACCCGAGCCTTGAGTCTCTCCACCTTCATGCGTGGCACCTGTGGACATAGCGGTTTCCTGCTATGGTGTCTCCTCGCAGGTTGCACGCATCTTAGTAGAGGCCAGAAAACCCTCTACTAGATCCACTTATGCCATGAAGTGGAAAAGATTTTCGATCTGGGCCCTAGCAAGGAGCTGGGATCCCTTTTCTTGCTCGGCAGCCCAGGTGTTGGAGTACCTTCCACATTTATCTGAGACAGGCCTTAGCTACTTCTCCAATAAGGTCCATCTCTCTGTGGTGTCAGCCTACCACCTCCCGGTGGAGGGCAAAACCTTGGGTCAGTTGGAGGTTGCCAAAACCTTTCTGAAAGGCATCCTTCACTTGAAACTTCCAATCTGGAATCCCTGTCCCCCAGGACCTGAATTTCATGCTCGAGAAACTGACTTTACCCCCGTTTGAACCAGCTTCTTCTTGCGACTTAACGCTTCCTCTCTTGGAAGACTTTATTTTTAGTCGCAGTCACTTCTGCCAGAAGGGTCTCTCAGCTCCAGGCTTTTGTTTGTAAAGAACCCTATTTAATTTTTCATAGAGACAGAGTAGTCCTTCGGACTAACCCTTCCTTTCTCCCCAAAGTGGTATCAGAAACCGCTCTGAATCAGAGCATGGAATTACCAGTATACTATCCCCAGCATTCCAACAGTGGGGTATTACCTTCTGCGCACCCTAGATGTGCACCGGATTCTGAGGTACTACACTACCCAGACTAAAGAGGTTTGTAAATCTAACCAACTCTTTTTTAGCCTTTGCTCCCCAGTGCCAGGGCAAGGCTATTTCCAAACAAACCATCTCTAGATGGTTAGCCAACTGCATTCATTTTTCTTACATGAAATTTGGGAAGTCCGTTCCGGGGGCAGTCAAAGGCCACTCCACCCGCAGCGTGGCTATCTCTACTGCCTTTTTTAGGAATGTGTCCACTGCAGAGATTTGTGCATTGGCCACGTGGTCGTCTGGTCACACTTTCACTGAGCATTACAATCTGGACATTGCCTCTAGGCGCAGAACAGGCTTTGGTCGTGCAGTTCTGCAAGGCCTCCTGTCATGATTCCCTATGGCGACTTCTCCTCCTCCCAGATGCACCTCAACATAAGTTATTTTGGGGACTGCTTGGTATTCAGTCCTATATGTGAAGACCTACTACAGGAGCCCCCTCGAAATAAGATATTGCAGTTACGTAAGAACTTACCATAACAGTAGATCTTCGAGAGAGGTTCCTGCAGTAGGTCTAGTTTCCCACCCACCTTCCCCCAGCTCCTGGATGTTTTTTCCTTTAGTTTCCATCCTGCCTAGTCCTTGGGTCTAGAGGGGAAGCGGGGTCCTAGGAGTTTTTTTACTCCTTGCTTTTATTTACCTTTCTTTAGGTCTCCAGTGGAAAAGAACTGGAGAGGGGGCGCGGGACCGTATCTTTTATAGCTGGGCTGACGTCATGATGCCCGACGTCGGGGTCGATCCCCACTGATGACTGCTATCTACAAGTTTGCCGTTCGGACCTGACCCCAGGGGGCGCAGCCCTGTATGTGAAGACCTACTGCAGGAGCCTCTCTCGAAGATCTACTGTTACGGTAAGTTCTTGCGTAACTGCAATTTTGTAGGGATGTGGACATGTAAGCAATAATATCCAACAAGGTTGGCGGTATTGGGAAATACCGGGCCACCCAGGGGCGTTATGAGGCTTGACGTCGCAGGCGGAGGGTCTTATAGCCCCTGGAAGGTCCGTTATATCCCAAAACGCCCACCCTGAGGGTATTATTGCGCTTAGAAAATGGGCACCATGAAAAAAAAATGTTTAATCAAAAAATGTTCTTTCAAAACTAGTTCAAAATGAGTTTTGTAATAAAACAGTTCCTCCGCCTGTATTTTTCATGGTCACACACACACACACACACACACACACGCTGAGTACCGACGTGCTAGCCTAGTGCTACTTTCTATTGTAACAGCCATTTTTTTAAGGGGGAAAATTAAACACTGTGTGTCGGGGGGGGTGAATGAAAATTAAGTTGTTGATAGATTTATTTAGTGTTGGTTCAGCAGTGGCAGTTGCTGTGTGTGTGAGCAGAAGATGAGAGCAAGCGGGATACTGAAAGCGGCACTGGTGATCAGCTGGTAAAACTGATTTATTTTATTTTCTTTCAGCGCTACGACTTTGTGGAGAAAAATAAGCCAAACATTTATCCCCAACCCACCACCTCTTCCTCCAGTGGCAATACAAGTTGGTTGTTTTTCTTTTTTGTTTTTTTTTAACCGGAACGGCAGATGTTACCACGGATGTTGGAAACAGCAGAACGAGAGGGTGTGAGAGCAGTCGGTAGACTGAGCAGGATAAATAAGAGCTGTTCCTTTTTTTTTTTTTTTAATCCAGTTCTTTTAAATCTGTGACCAGGAACTGATGCAGTTCCCATCGGGGGCAACAGAGAGAAAATGTTTATGCCGTATGTAATTTGAGTGGGATCAGGAGACTGCGCGAGGTCAGGGAGGCAGCTGTTCAATTCAGTCTGTAGGTGAGATCAAAACCGTGATTCTACAATGAGAAATTATTTTTTTAATGACCTGCCACTCAACTCACTGTGGGATTTTAAGGCCCAAATTTATTTTAGCTGCTTGTGTGTGAACTTTAAGCTTAGACTTAATTCTGTGACTCGAAAGCTCTTTCAAGGGAGTCGGAGAGAGATCGGCAGACAGTTTAGGGCTCCATTAGCGAAGCAACCAACATGGCGGCAGTTGCCTTTTCAGAGTTCTACTGGCCCATTTGTATTAGAACTAAATGAGGCAACAGAGACTGGGACTAGTTTTTTCCCAGTCTCTACTGTCTCATACCCAACCAGCTGATTGGTGAGTTTAGCCAGTCAGAATTAAGAATGAACTCTGCTCATTTTCTAAGTTGCTCTTAGCCACACTTCTTGGCACGTCCTTTCCCTTTAAATATCTTGCCAGAAGGTCTAAAAGTTGGCTCCTCCCACCCACCCAGGTGGTATATCCCTCGGCTCTGCCCCTTGATGCCAGATCTTCTTTTCCGCTGGAAGATTTAGGTTCCCTCCTTACCGTTCTCGCGTTGAGTAGGCCCTGGTGCTTAAATCTTTGGCTTACTTACCAAAACTTAAACTCATTAAGAGTTTCAGCGCATTGTTTTTCAATTGCGACCGCGATGGAGGACAAGTCCTCGCCCGGGTTTCGCCGGTGCCCCTATGGGCAGAAGATGTCTCGCACTGACCTGCACGCCACGTGTGCATTCTGTTTAATGGGCCACAGTCACTATACCCAGGCCAGCGACTTTTCTTGCTCATTCTAGCCAAATGTGTTGGACAATCACCTCGCACGATTACAGCTCTGCTGACTGGAGAAACTGAACCCGCCGGTCAAATCTAAAGAGGCCTGTTGGGCAGTCTCCGTGACTGTGGGGTCGGCTGAACAACTCTAGCAAATGAAGGCTTTCGAGGAGGCAGCTCGGGACGCCAATCAGTCGTCTTCAGCATCGGTTTCGTACCGCTCAAACTGGGCTCCACCTTTACAGGCTCCTTCAAGGAGCTGTGCCAGTTTTTCCTGACCAAGGGGGAGGGCCCGTCTGCTTTGCACAGCTCTTATTCCCATACAAAGGATTCCAAGGAGTCAAGAGAAAAGGAGAAGTCTCGTTGATGTCATTCTTGGGATTGAGAGAGGTCTCGTTACCAGGAATCTCCAGTTTCGACTTCGGTCTAAATTGCGGCCTCAGCCACTGGCTTCACGGGGCACCTATCAGGCCAGCCAGCTAAGACATGGGACGACCACCTGGTCGAAAATATTATCGACCCGTTGTCACTGGATGAGGCTGACAATTACTTGTTCAGGACTCCAGTCATGACTGGACCTACCGAGGAGGAAACCCAGCCTGCTGGGAACCTCCTCACAGTCCCTGACCCTGACATGGAGGAGCTGTGGGTCTCCCTGGCTCCTTCTGAGCACTTCCCCCGACTGTCGAGGTCTAAGTCTCAGTCAGGCTCCACCGATAGGTTGAGGAGAACTCACAAACACCACTCTGAGCGTTCCAAGAAGCGGCACCTTTGCTGTTCATCCTCATCCTCCTCGGAACGGGAGAGGCTTAGGCACAAGTTGCATCGATGCTACGAGAATCTTATGTGGCAACAGTTGGTGTTGGCCGGTCTGAAGTCGACCCCAGCTTCCACACCAGCCATCACATGACTGTTGCCTTCTAGGCCAACGCAGATTCCTCCGGAGTCTGCCGACATGGTCCCTCCACCTGCAGAGAGTTGAAGGCCCTCCCAGCTCGGCTGAAACCGGACTCTCCACTGATTGTGGTGGAGGCACCACCTAAACAGCCTTCCTGTGGGGCTCCTGCCAAGGAGTCTTAGCCCACTAAGGGCCTCCCGGATAGGCTATCTGTCACCCTTACTCTCGACCGTGGCGGGTTGAAAGTGACTCAGGTGGTCAGCCGATCTGTCCAGACTCCTCGGAGTCTGAGGACTCCTCTTTGCACTCTCGTCCGTTCAGCGAGGTTTCGCTGGAGGTCTCTCGCTGGGGGTCTCTCGACAGAGGAAGGTCCCACGTCCTTCATGGGCATTCTCTGTCTCATCTCCAAATCCACGGGGATGCCCTTGGAACCTGTTCAGAAATGGGCTTGGTATCCCTGACAGACATTCTGACAAAATTGGATTCTCCGACAGAGGCCTTCCCAATGGCCAAAGACATGGTTGACCCGGTCCTGGAGCTTTGGCAACACTCTGCCTCTTGCCCCGTGCCATCAGCCCAGAGGACCCGCAAGTA
Source organism: Neoceratodus forsteri (assembly GCA_016271365.2). Lineage (NCBI taxonomy): Eukaryota > Metazoa > Chordata > Ceratodontiformes > Ceratodontidae > Neoceratodus > Neoceratodus forsteri. Next base: position 34,408,270 of record CM028133.1, on the reverse strand, counting down.
TGCGGTTCCCATCGACTCCCATTCTGGGTTCACAGAGCGCCCCTCAGCTGAGGGGTTGTCACCGAATCTGTCTTTCAGTGCTCTGGCAATTCAGGAGACACTGATAGGCAGACCTCTGGACAAAGAATCCAGAAAACTGAACCACTTTGCCAGAAAAGTCTATGCTGCCTTTTCGCTTGGTCTCCATCAGGCGAGCTCGACTGTCATCATGGCACACTTCTCCCATGCTCTAGATGAGGTGCTTCCTCATCTCCTCATGGACCTTCAGACTACAGTCAAGCAGGTCCGGGATCAGGGTCGGGCTGTGACAAAACAGCAACTCCAGAGGGCTCTGGACGTTGGGGATTCCTGTGCCCGTTCGGTGGTGGCCGCAGTCGCCATGCATCACAGGGCCTCGACCTTCACGGTGGACACCCAGCACAAACTGGCAGACATTCCTTTCCTGGACACCGACTTGTTCGGTCCAGGAGTTGATGGTCACCTTCAGTGCATTGAGAAGTCCATTGCCACCTTGGACTCCGTTGGCTCCACCTAGAAGGAATCTCAGGGTTCCAAAAACCAGCAGTGTAAGCCCTTTCAGCCTTATGCCCCTGTGGACAAGCAGCCCCAGTACCAGTTGGGGCAGCAGCAGGCTCAAGCTTGGCGCGCTCGGCCCAAGTCAGGGGCTTCAGTGACCCGTAAGCCCAGAGGGAAAGGTCCCGGCAGTAACCACCCCCATGCCCATCACGCCCACTCTGGGTCCTCCCGTGGGGCAGGCTCCACCACTTCCTTTCCGCCTGGTTCACTGTTGCAACGGACAGGTGGGTCTTGGAAGTGGTTGGCCAGTGGCTGCTTCAGGAATTCGAGCAGTACCCACCTTGCCGAGCCCATACCCCATGGGTCTCTCCGAGACAACATCACCCAACTCCTCCGCATGGAGGTAGTGGTTAGAGTCGCAGAACCCCCTGTCAACCCAGGGTTTGTTTCCAGGTACTTCCTGGTCCTAAAATGGATGGGGGTAGATCTGCATGACCTAAACCAATTTCTTAGGTCTCGCATCTTCAGGATGGTAACTCTATCTCAGATCATACCATCTTTCGAGCAGAACATGTGCTTCTGCTCCCTGGATCTGCAGGACGTGTTTTTCCCCGTTCTGATCTGTCCGACACACCGAAGGTTCCTCCACTTCAGGGCAGAGGGAACCCTATACGAGTTTCATGCCATGTCATTCAACCTGTCATTGGCCCCCAGGGTTTTCACCAAATGCATTGCAGTGGTGGCAGCCCATCTTCGGTGTCGAGGGGTCAGCGTATACCCCTGTCTGGACAATTGGCTTATAGCGGGTCCTTCAAGACTGGAGATGGAGAGGTCCAGGGATCTGGCCCTCCAGACCTGCATCAACCTTGGCCTCCTAGTCAACAAGGTCAAGTCGGAACTTGTGCCTTCACAGGTGAACTGCTTCATCAGGGCAGAGATCGACTCTTGGCGAACCAGAGCCAGGCTCCTGGCAGACAGGGCAGAGGGTCTCTCCTCCTTTGCTCGATCAATTCTGGTTGGGCACTTGCACCCTGCCCAGGACTTCCTGCGCCTTCTGGGTTACATGGTGGCCTGCACCTCTGTGATCCGATGGGCCCGGTGGCATATGTGCCCCTTTCAGTGGGAGCTGGCTAGCCAGTGTACTCAGCAACTAGGTAATTTCAGCCAGCTGATCACTGTGACCCAGAAGATGTGGGACGCTATCAAATGGTGGACCGTCCTAGAGCATCTGCAGAAGGGGATCCCGTTTGTCCACCCCGAGCCGACGGTCGTCGTGATGACCGACACCTCTCTCACGGGTTGGGGTGTTCACATGGGGGACCACAGAGTCCATACGCTCTGGACCCCCTAGGAGTCCTGATGCCATATCAACCTGCTGGAGCTCTGAGCAGTTCGGCTGGTGCTGACTGCATTTGCTTCGTTCCTTTGGGGTCAAGTGGTTCAGGTCCAGATGGACACCACGACCATGTACTATCTCAACAAACAGGGTAGCATGCACTCCCGGCCTCTGTGCAGGAAAACTCTCTGCATCTGGACCCTTGTGAGCCGACTGGAGGTGGGTCTCCTAGCCATTCATGTGGCAGGAGCTTCAGCCATGTGGGTGAGGCGTCCCACAAGTGGTCTGTCCAACCAGAGGTAGTACACAGCCTGTTCTGCCAGTGGGGCACCCCCCCCAGGTGGACCTGTTCGCCTCCAGGGAGAACACAATGCTGAGGCTGTTTTGTGGGGCCGCCCCCTCAGCATTGCTTGCTGCATGGGGATGCCTTTTCAAGGCTGTGGACCCCAGGACTCTTTTATGCCTTCCCTCCAATTCCCTTGATCCACAAGGTGCTTCTCAAGGTCAGGAGGGACAAGGCTCACGTGATCCTGGTGGCTCCGGACTGGCCCTGCCAGTTCTGGTACCCTGTTCTCCTCAGCCTCAGTATCAGGCTGCCGAGGTGTCTTCCAACATGCCTGGACCTGCTGTCAGTCAGTCCTCCACCCGAACCTTCAGTCCCTGCACTTGACAGCTTGGTTCCTGAGCGGCTAGAGTTCCAGGCTTTGGGTCTCTCCGAAGATGTCCTCACTGTAGTTGAGGCATCTAGGAAGGAATCGACCAGGAAGTGCTATGCCTTCAAGTGGAAGAGATTCTCCATGTGGTGTCAGGAAAAGGGCCTGGACCCTTTGTCCTGTCTGGTGGTTAGCATTCTCAGTAACCTTTGGTCTCTCTCCAAAGGGGGTGTTCTGTCCATGACCCTTAAGGTGCACCTGACAGCCATCTTTGCTTACTGGACGTGGGCCGGTCAGCAGACGTTGGCACAGGATAAGGTGGTCTGGCGTTTCTTCAAAGGCCTCGACCATATTTCCCTCCGGTGCATGAACCACCACCACCATGGAATCTACTGCTGGTACTGGCAAAGCTCATGGGCAAGCCATTCGAACCGATGCACAGGAGTGAGATGTCACACCTGTTGTGGAAGACTGCCTTCCTAGTGGCTATCACGTCAGCCAGAAGGATTGGGGAGCTCCAGGCACTCTCTGTTGAGTCTCCCTATCTGATCTTCCACAGGGACAAGGTTGTCCTGAGCCCCATCCCGGAGTTCCTTCTAAAGGTTGTGTCGGAGTTTCACCTGAACCAGGTGATGACTCTGCTGGTGTATTACCCCAGTCACACCTCAGAGGCCGAGTACAGGCACCATACTTTAGACCTGAGACGAGCGTTCTCTTCTTATAAAGAGTATACGGCTGAAGTGAAGCCACATCTGGCAGACCTGCAGCCAAGCGGATGCTTGACAGATGGATTACATCTTGCATTGATCTCTGCTATAGGTTGGCAGGTAGGGAGCCTCCGTAGGGCTAAGGGCTCATACTGCTGCATTGGTGGCTGCTTCTGGGGACGTCCCTATACAGGATATCTGCAGGGCTGCTACCTTGGAAGTCGGCAAACACCTTCATTTCCCATTACCACATCGACCTTGAGTCACGCCGGGATGCTAGTTTTGGAGCCTCAGTTCTCCAATCTGTATTTCCTAAGTAGGGGGTGTGCGCTAACCTCCCTCCTCCTGAAGAACTGCTAGGAGTCTGCCAACAAGGGTGGATAAGAACAACATATCTGTATCCCTTGAAACAAAGATTACTCACCTGTAACAGTAGATCTTCCATGGAGTGGTCTCGCAGCAGGTAGTACACTTGGGTCATCGCCAGAGGTCGCTGTGGCGCACAGCAGCTCTTCTAGCGGTCTTTTCCAGGAACCGACCACACATAACATCAGCTTTGTGTTTCCTGTATATGTGTGTGTGGGCGGTCCTTGGTATCCTCAGTTCATTTTCCCGCTGTCTTCAACTCGCACACAGCAGCTAGAGCAACTTCAGAACGGCAGTCATCGACGAGAATTTGAGCAACCACATGAATGTCCAAAGAATCTTCAAGCAAGATGGTGCTTTTTCATTCCTGCCATTGTGGTAGAAAAATCTACCACTTCAACAACCACACTACTTGTGTATGGTGTCTGGGACCCACACACAACAATAGTTCCTGCATTCATTGTCAGGATTTCAACCAAGCAACCTGTCGTTGATGGTTACTTGAAATCAAACAACATTTAATGGAGCAGACATTGTCTCTCTTGGAGAATCAGGGGACTCGTCCCAAGAGTCCCCCCCCCACCACACTGATTCTCATCGACGGCACAAAAAGGAAGAGGAGAAGCCCTCCTCACGCTCCGGGCCTAAGCGCTCGTCGATGGCCACGTCACAGGTGCCCCACCGTCGATGGCGCATTCTCAGCCTACCTCTTCCTCGACGGGGGATGTACCCTCTCAGTAACAACACTTTTTGCGCGCTGACAACAGTTTACAATGAGCCCTTTGTGGGTTCTGTCGTTGGGGGCTCTTCTCCCGTCGAGAGGACCGTCATTTCCACAGCATAGCTCTCTTTCTCCAGCAGCTCTGTCGACAACGAGCTGCATTCCACGGGGAAAACCTACTGCTTTTGCTATGCTTACTGCCCCTCCACCCTCACAGGTGGGTACCTATAAGGACCAGGTCGATGGGGACCCTGGTCTTTATCATCCAGGGGCAAGACCTGCTCAGGCTACGCGTCCAATCCCCTTTATCCTCCCTTTGGTTTCCCAGAAGCCCACCCCCCAACCCTCCTCCTACTCAAAAAGAACTGGACGTTTCTACTGTAGTACAGCACGTCTTGCATGCCATGCGGCATTCTCAGCCCTCCGATCCAGGAGAGCCGAGCCATCCATCCCATTCACCCACACCTCCGCCTAAACGGTTTCACGGTGACAGGGACCCTCTCCCACCCTGGTCCCCTCCCGTTATATGGAGGATTACTTGTCAGACGAGCCTGACTTCCCGGCAGATTTTACCAGTGATCTAGAGGACGAGGAATTCCAGGAGTTGGATTTCTAGCCCCACACTCCTTTATTGTATCTCTCCTCACTAGAAGAGGACTTGCCCAGTCATACAGCTGCCTCTCCTCCAGATGACCCTTCTTTCCATGAAATGATGGTCGAAATTCAAAAGGTCATGGGATTCTCCACTACCGAACACGACAAACAACGTAAGGATATGGCAGACTACTTGGAGTTACCCGAGCAGCCAGTCTTAGCGGTACCCCCACTAATCCAGACCTACCAGAATGCTCTGTTTGCAGCCTTGCACCAGCCTTTTTCTGTCATGGCTGTTCCCTGTAAGGCAGATTGCATTATACCAGGCTCCTCTGGATCACCCTTTTCTACCCACTATTCCTGAAGCAGATTCAGTGGTGATTGCTGCCGATCATGATTGCACTAAATGACCAAAGCACGTGAGTTCTTTACTTCCAGGTAAAGAATCCCGCAGGATAGACTATCTGGGGGAAAAAGGTATTTCAGTCCGGTACCGTGAATCTCAGAATCCTGAATTCTATGGGACACATGATCAAATACCAGCGTACACTCTGGTCATCTGCCATTAAATTAGCCAACATACTCCTTCCTTCACAGGAAAGGGAACAGTTACTGGCTACAGTAGCCACTGGCAACTCCATTTCCTGTCACCTACTCTGGTCGGGCTATGATGCAGTTGACACCTCAGCCCGTATGTCGGCAACAGGCATTGCCTTCCGTCGCCATGCTTGGCTTCGCGTCTCTGGGTTCACACCTGATGAACAGCACAGAGTAGTTAACGCCCTCTTTAATGGGTCCAGACTATTTGGGCCAGGTACCCAAACATTGATTGATGATCTCCAAGCTTCAGGCAGAACTCTACGCACAGTCCATGGCATGTACCATACTTCAAAACTATATACCATACGAAAAACATATTTATTTAATTTTGCCTTCCCTAATGACTAATGTGTTTTAACTTCCTGTTTTAATGTTATATTTTGTAATTGATTTTATGTGCAGCGTCTTGGTTTTTAAAAGGCGCTATAAAAATAAAGTTTGATTTGATTTGATTCACAGCCATCATACTGTTCCTAATCCTCTTTTTATACCAAAAGAGGTGGAAAATACAGAGGCTCTAATAGAGGCGGTTTCAGAGGTCATTCCCGACCTACCAGAGCCAGTGCCTCTGCCGCCAAGGGCTCCTGCTCCCATCCTCCAGGTGGGGCAGGTCAGCTCGACTCCCAGTGACCTACTGGGGCCCTGTCCATGCTTCCTTGACCAGGCCTCGGAAGCTGTGGGTGGTTGTTTTACCCTCCATCTTGGGGGCCTAGAAAATGATCACATCAGACGAATGGGTACTCCAGATAATTCAGGCGGGTCACACTCTGGAATTCCTGTCCAGACCTCCCTTTTACCCACCCTGTTCGGTCTCATTACCCACCCGACCATATTCCTATTCTCCAGGAGGAATTACAGGCTCTTCTAACCAAGAAGGCCGTTTACTCAGTAACCCCTACAGAACACCAGAAGGAGTTCTACTCTCACTTCTTCCTGGTACCCAAGCGAACTGGAGATCTCAGACCAATACTGGACCTCAAACAACTGAATCTGTACATTCAGTACAAAAGGTTCCGCATGATCACCCTAAACCCTATCATGACAATACTAGAACAAGGGGATTGGCTATGTGCCCTGGATATGAAGGACGCCTACCTTCACATCTCTATCCATCCTGCCTACCACAGGTTCCTTCATTTTCACCTGTTGGGTTAGCACTACCATTTTCGGGCATTCCCATTTGGCCTTCCTCTGCCCCATGAGTATTCACCAAATGCCTAGCAGTAGCTGTACAAGGAAACGGGCACTTTGTCTTCCCATACCTGGATAATTGGCTCATAAAAGTAGAGTCCAAAACAGCCCTGCTCTCTTCCCTAGAAGCAACCTCAACTCTGTTACAAGCTTTAGGGATTACTGTCAATTGGCCGAAGTCCAATCCAACCCCAGCACAGTCGCTCCAACATATAGGAGCGGTCCTCGACACTGTCTCCACTATGGCTTACCTCCTGGCCAACAGACAGGACATGCTTCTATCTCTGGCATTGCACATACAAGCCCAGAAAATTGTCACAGCCAGACGCATGCTGTCTCTCCTAGGTCACATGGCTGCTACCATCCCTACGGTTGCTTTCACCCATCTTCAGATGAGATCAGTCCAGTGTGTTCTCCAGAACCAGTGGTCTCAAAGGACAGGAACTTTCGAAGACAAAATCAGAGTCACTCCCTTGTTGCGTTCTACTCTGGTGTGGTGGACGCTCCAAGCCAACTTTTGTCAAAGCATGCCCTTCCAGTCCACCCCGTCCCTGCGGACGTTGACCACAGATGCATCCCTGGAAGGGTGGGGTGCGCACCTGGATCCTTGCAGGACACAAGGCAAGTGGACCACTTCTATCCCTCATCCTCACATCAGTCTGCTGAAGTTGAGGTCGGTTCACTTAGCCCTCCAGGCTTTTCATCCTCACCTGTCTCCGGGACAGTTGCTGATTCATTCAGACACCACCATAGTAGTATTTTACCTCAACAAACAAGGAGGCACCAAATCCCGTACTTTATGCAGGGAGACAATTGCAGTCTGGCAAGAAGCCATTCGGCAACACCTCACACTAACAGCCTTCCATCTACCAGGATGTTACAACATTCTGGCCGACTTTCTCAGTTGCCAGTCATCCACACATGAATGGACACTTCATTATGAAATACTCAAGAAAATCTTTCATCTGTGGGGGAACCCGCAGCTGGACCTGTTTGCCTCCCTGGTCAACCGCCGCCTCCCCAGATACTGTTCCATTATCCCGAGCAAAAAGGGGCGGTCTATAAATGCCCTGTCCCAAATGTGGACAGGACTCTTTTTATATGCTTTCCCCCATCCCCCTCTTGCAACGGACTCTACTGAAACTACAACTCGAACCTGCCACCATGATTCTCATAGCCCCTCTATGGCTTAGGCAGGTGTGGTTTCCCCTACTTCAGCAGTTTTCGATAGAGGAACCCGTTCCGTTGCCAGTCAGACCAGATCTCTTGACTCCGAATCAAGGGACTCTTCTACATCCCAGCCTGAAGGCACTACACCTTCACGCTTGGCTCCTGAGGACACTTTCATAGCACGTCTACAAGTGTCCTCTTCTGTTGCCCATATATTGCTGGCATCAAGTAAGCCAGCAACCAGTGCCAAATGGAAACACTTTTCCATGTGGGCTGCTTCCCAATCACTGGATCCCTACTCTTGTCCATTGATGAAAGTCTTAGATTACCGAGACAGGATTAAGCTATTCCTCCATCAAAGTCCACTTGACCTTCATTTTCCACGAACCTCTGGATGGTAGATTACTGTATCAACATCGTCTAGCCAAAATGTTTCTAAGAGGAACGTTACTTCTAGGAGCATGGATATGTTGTTCATCCACACTCTTTGGCATGTCCCTTTCCCCTTTAAATCTGGCCGGAAGTCTTCAAGCTGGCTCCTCCCACCCACCTGGGTGGTAAATACCTCGGCTCTGCCCCATGACACCAGATCTTCCTTTCCACTGGAAGATTCAGGTTCCCTCATGCTACTTCTGCAGTATCGTAGGCCCTAGATACTAATTGACAGTTTTCACTGCAGTTGCGTTCTTTGAAACTCATTCGAGTTTACGATTCCAATCCAAGCGCATCGGACATGGAGGACAAGTCGTTCCCCGGGTTTCGCCGGTGTCCCTGCAGACAGAAAATGTCGTGCACCGATCCCCACCTCTCATGTGTTTATTGTTTGGGTGTTGTGCAAGACACCTCTTTGTGTACCATCTGCTTGGCCTTCCATCCCAACGTTATGGACGTCCGCAAGGCGTGCCTTAAGCTGGGGAGAGCGGAGCTTTGCAGTCCTCCGGTGAAATCGAAGGAGGCAAGGTGGGTGATTTCTGCGGCCGCAGGATCCACTGAGCAGCTCGACCAGATGGCGGCAATTGAAGAAGAAGCTGCCCAAGCTTCGGCCAGCTGAGGCTTTTTCATGCCGCTAAACCTTGGCTCTACCTTCACAGGATCCTTTCAGGAGCTGTGCCAGTCTCTCACCACCAGGACTGAGGCGCCCTCAGGCATGCAGTCCTCTCACCCGAGAAGATGGGACAAGGACCCTAAGTCTTCTTCTTGGAGAAGACATTCCTGGGACCGAGAGAGATCTGAATCCCAGGACCTTGCGGTCTTGGTCTCAGTCGAGATCACTTCCTCAGCCGCCGGCTTTTCGGACCGTCTGTCAAGCCAAGGCACCGAGGTCGAGGAAACAGCCGAACTGGCCGAGATATCTGTCGACCCGATCGAGCCGTTATTCGCGACCCGGTCGGCGACTCTTTGGAGGACTCCTATCCTTTCCTTCCCTGGCGAGAGACCCAGCCTCGGGTATCCTGATCGAGGACAGGGCGGAACCTCGGTTTCAGATCCAGCCTCCCGATCAAACAAGCCGACCCCGCGGTCTCGATCGAGACGGGACCCCTTCGGCTCGACAAACCCAAAAAGGTCACAAACACTCGGGAGAGGCGCCGCCACCGATCCTCATCCTCTCGGACGAGGAGAGACTTCACGGAAGCTCCATCGGCATTATGAGGACCTTATGTGGCACACTAACTTCTGACCGGTCATAAGCTGCCCGCCGGCTACACCGCCATTACTTGACTCCAGCCTCTAGGCCGACACCGACCCTCCGAACCGAAGATTCCGTTCTTCTCCGGACGGCACCACATTCCTGTTTGGCCTGTTCCAGTCTCCCCACTAATTTTGGTGGAGCCACCGCCTAAGCAGCCTCAGGGAGGGTCTCCCTCAAAAGAGGACCAGACAGATATGGGCCTGCCCCGTTGTCTGTCCATCACTGTTGTCCCCGATCGCCCTTGGCATATTGAAGGGGACATAGGCGGGAGACCCTTATATCCCAACTCTTCGGACTCGGATACCACTGGTCTACACTCACACCCCGATGATGAGTTGTCAGTGACAGGCTTGGAGGAAGGTCCTTCCTCTTTCCAGAGCATCCTCCGCCTTATTTCAGAGTCAACCGGTATGCCCTTGGAGCCTATCCAAAAGAAGGCGGAATATCCTCTCACGGATATCCTTAAGAGGGGGGGATACCCTGACTGAGGCCTTCCCAGTGGCTGAAGCCATTGTTGGCCCAGCCCTTGAGCTATGGCAGCACCCTGCCTCTTGCCCGGTTCCATCTGCCCGCATGGCTCGCAAGTACACTGTACCCATGGCGTCCTTGACGGGTTTCACAGAGCATCCCTCAGCCAAGAGCCTTGTGACTGCCTCTGTGTTTAGACACACGGGTAGCTCAGCGGATACTGACCGCCCTCTGGACAAGGAGTCAAAGAACATGGACCATTCTGCCCGGAAGGTGTATGCGGCCTAATCCTTGGGCCTTCGTCAGACCAGCTCGGCAGTGATCATGGCACACTTCTCTCACGCCGTCCTGGGGTCGCTAGATGAAGTCCTCCCTCATCTCCCAGTGGACATGCAGACCACGGTTAAGCAGGTCCATGACCAGGGCAATGCTGTTGCAAAACAGCCGCTCCAAACAGCATTGGATATTGAAGATTCCTGTGCCCGCTCACTAGCAGCCGCAGTGGCCACTCGCCACAGGGCCTGGCTGAGGTTATCCTCTTTCCCGGCGGATACTCAGCACAAGTTAGCTGACTTGCCCTTCCTTTGCACCGATCTCTTTGGTCTGGGAGTGGCAGGTCACCTTTAGCGCATAGAGCAGTCCAGTGCCACCTTGGATGCCGCTTCTGCAAATGGTTCTTCGGGCAAGAACCAGCAGAAGCGCAAGAAGAAGCCTTTTCAGCACTCTTCTCCTGCGGTTAGACAGCCCTCCTTCCAGGGAGGTCAGCAGCACCAGCAGCAACAGCAGGCTCAAGCTTGGCGCCCCAGGCCCAAGTAGGGTCCCCAACAGCCCCGCAAAGGAGGTCGAGGTGCCGGTCCAGCAGCCTTCTCCTCTTCTAAGCCTGCTCAGTGACTGGTCAGGGGTGGCCACCCCTACACCCGTCATGCCAGTTCTGGGTCCTCCCTTGGGGGTCCGGCTACGCCATTTTCTTTCCACCCGGTCCGGTATCACTTCAGACAGGTGGTTCCTAGAAGTGGACGGTCAGGGACTGCCTCTAGAATTCAAGCAGTACCCTCCCTGCCGAGCCCGTGCCCCTTGGGAGGAAAGGATCTCAGTTTGCACTCAGTCGGCCCTTCGGGACGACATTGCTCAGCTCCTCCACAAGGAGGCGGTAGCTCCAGTGCCGGATCCTCCTACAGACCCATGCTTCGTGTCCAGGTACTTCCTGGTGCCCAAGCGGATGGGGGGTTGGTGCCCCATCCTAGATCTCCACGACCTGAATCAATATCTCAGGTCTCGCACCTTCCGGATGGTAACTGTGAATCAGATCATACCATCTCTGGAGTGAAACATGTGGTTCTGTTCACTGGATCTACAGGACGTGTTTTTCCACATCTCAATCCGTCCATCCCACCAGCGGTTCCTCCGCTTCAGGGTGGAAGGGACCCTGTATGAGTTCCAAGCCATGCCGTTCGGCCTGTCATCAGCTCCTCGGGCCTTCACCAAGTGCATCGCAGTGGTGGCGGCCCATCTACGGTGTCAAGGGGTTTGGATATACCCCTACCTCGATGATTGGCTCTTGGCGGGTTCCTCCCTGCAGGAGGTGGAGAGGTCCAGGGACCTAGCCCTCCAAACCTGTTCCCAATTAGGCCTCCTGATCAACGAGGCCAAGTCGGAACTCGTGCCGTCTCAGGTGATGGGCTTTATCGGGGCAGAGCTCGACTCTCGTCAAGCCAGAGCTCGGCTCCTGGCGGACAGGGTGGAGGTTCTTTCATCCTTTGCCCAATCATTTCTGGTTGGGCACTTGCGCCCTGCCCGGGACTTCCTGTGCCTTCTGGGTTACATGGCGGCATGCACTTCAGTGGTCCATTGGGCCAGATTGCACATGTGCCCCCTCCAGTGGGAGCTGGCTGCTCACTGGACTCAGCGTCAGGGTCATTTCGACCAGCTGGTCACTGTCACCCAGATGATGTGGGACACTCTCCAGTGGTGGACCGTCCCAGGTCGTCTGCAGGAAGGGATCCCGTTTGTCCGCCCCAAGCCGATGGTCATTCTCACAACCGATGCCTCTCTCATGGGCTGGGGAGCCCACATGGGGGACAACAGAGCCCACGGGTTCTGGACCCCTGAGGAGTCCCGATGCCACATCAACCTGCTGGAGCTCAGAGCGGTCAGACTGGCACTGTCAGCTTTTGCTCCTCAGCTCCAGGGTCAAGTGGTTCAAGTCCACACGGACAATACCACGACCATGTACTACCTCAACAAACAGGGCAGCACGCACTCTTGTCTGCTATGAAAGGAGGTGCTCCAGATCTGGACCCTCGTCAGCCAGTTGGAGACGGATCTCCTTGCCTTCCATGTGGCAGGAGTCTCAAACCAACAGGCGGATACTCTCAGCCGCATAGGCCAGACATCCCACGAGTGGTCTTTCCATCCAGAGGCAGCTTACAATCTGTTCTCCCGTTGGGGCAAACCATTGGTGGACTTGTTTGCCTCCAGGGAGAACGCCAAGCTGAGGCTGTACCATGCCCACCCCCCTCAGCAGGGCTCGCTGCAGGGGGATACCTTCTCGAGGCCGTGGACCCCAGGCCTCCTCTACGCCTTCCCTCCATTTCCCTTGATCTACAAGGTGTTACTCAAGGTGAGGAGGGACAAGGCGATGGGGATCCTGGTAGCCCCAGATTGGCCCCACCAGTTCTGGTATCCAGATCTCCTCAGCCTCAGCTGCAGGGCCCCGGAGCAGCTTTGTACACGCCCGGACCTGATATCATTGAACCAGGGGAAGGTATTCCATCTGGACCTTCAGTCCCTGCACCTCATAGCCTGGTACCTGAGCGGCTAGAGTTCCAGGTTCTGGGTCTTTCGGAGGTTGTCTACACAGTTGTGCAGGCATCTCATAAGGAATCAACCAGGAAATGTTATGCCTTCAAATGGAAAAGGTTTTCCATTTGGTGTCAGGGTAAGAGTCTGGACCCCTTATCCTGCTCTGTGGCTAACATTTTAAACTACCTTTGGTCTCTGTCCAAAGGGGGTCTACGGTCATCGACCCTTAGGGTGCACCTGGCAGCCATTTCCGCTCACCGGGCGCGGGCCGGTCAGTCGACATTGGCGCAGGAGACAGTGGTTGGGCGCTTTTTCAAAGGCCTGGATCACATATCCCCTCCGGGGTGTGAACCTCCACCTCCGTGGGATCTTTTGCTGGTTTTGGCAAAGCTCATGGGCAAGCCATTCGAACCCTTGCGCAAGTGTGAGCTCTCACACTTGTCATGGAAGACTGCCTTCCTGGTGGCTATCATGTCAGCCAGAAGGACAGGGGAGCTCCAGGCGCTTTTGGTGGACTCCCCTTATCTGGTCTTTCACAGGGACAAAGTTGTCCTGCGCCCCCACCCGTAATTCCTTCCGAAGGTGCTGTCAGAGTTTCACCTTAACCAGGTGTTGACTCTGACGGTATATTACCCTAACTACACCACGGATGCCGAGTACAGGCTCCGTACCCTGGACCTTAGACGTGCTCTCTCCTACTACAAGGAGAGGACGTCAGAAATTCGGGGAGAGGTTCGCCAGGTGTTTGTCACTTACGCTGAAGCCGCTTCTGGCAGACCTGCAGCCAAATGGACCATTGCAAAATGGATTACATCATGCATAGGTCTGTGCTATGAGTTGGTGGGCAAGGATCCTCCCAGAGAGATAAGAGCTCATTCTACCCGCCATACTGCTGCATCGGTGGCTGCTTCCAGGGACATCCCTATCTAGGAAATCTGTCGGGCTGCTACCTGGAAGTCCGCAAACACCTTCATTACCCATTACCACATCGACCTTGAGTCACGTTGGGATGCTGATTTTGGGGCCTCGGTTCTCCAATCTCTGTTTCCTAAGTAGGGGGTGTGCGCCTTGCCTCCCTCCTCCCGGAGAACTGCTAGGAGTCTGCCAAAGATTGTGGATGAACAACATATCTACGTTCCTAGAAAAACAGGTTACTCACCTGTAACAGTAGTTCTAGGAGTGGTATATGTTGTTCATCCACACGCACCCACCCAACCTCCCCGGCTTTAGGCACACCACCTTGCTTCCAGTGGGCTAAGATCTGGCGTCATGGGGTGGAGCTGAGTTATTTACCACCCAGGTGGGTGGGGGGGAGCCAGCTTGAAGACTTCCTGCCAGATTTAAAGGGGAAACGGACATGCCAAAGAGTGTGGATGAACAACATATACCACTCCTAGAACTACTTTTACAGGTGAGTAACCTGTTTGTATTAAGCCACCTATCAGACAGACCCACTCCTCCGTGGGATTTCAGTTTCCTAATAGAGAAATTACCTCTTGAGCCCTTTGAACCGGCGGCCACTTGTGACCAGTTTTCTTTCATGGAAAATGCTGTTCTTAGTGGCTGTCACTTCAGCTCGACGTACTGAATTTCCAAGTGCCATGCCCTCATGTGTAGAGAACCTTACTTGATTTTTCACAAAGATAGGGTGGCACTTTATACCACCCCCTTCCTTCCTACCTAAAGTAGTGTCTGAACACACCTTAAACCAGTCTTTGGAGTTACTGGTATATTATCCTGAACACTCCAGTCGAGGTGAACACCTCTTACATACCCTAGATGTCCATCGTATATTACGATGCTATACTAATCGAACTAAAATGATTAGAAAAATATCTCAACTCTTTGTCACCTTCGCCTCAAGTAGGGAGGGTCTCCCAATTACTAAATGTACTCTCTCCAATTGGCTAGCACACTGCATAACATTCTGTTATTCAGAATACAGGCCATTACCTGGACCTGTCCAAGCCCATTCTACCAGAGCTATGGCCACTACTGCGGCCTGCTTTAAAGGGGCCTCTATCATGAATATCTACAGTGCAGCTACCTGGTCCATAATTTACACTTTTACGAAGCATTACAACTTCGATATTGCTTCATGCCATAGGACAGCCTTTGGCCGAGCTGTCCTACAAAGCCTCCTGTCATAATGACCACCTTTTCTGGGTTTACTGCTTGGGATTCATCCCAAGTGTATTATCTGCTGCAAGAGACCACTCCATGGAAGATAGTACAGTTACGTAAAATCTTACCGTAACAGTAGATCATGCTCTTGCAGCAGGTACGATCCCACCCTCCATCCCCCTCCTTCTCTAAGAGAACAAATTCTGGTCCAGTGACTTATAGGTTGGGATACCTGTGGTACCCTGGCTTCCCCTCAGTCCTCGATTAGTGAGCTAAATCCAGTGGGGGGAACTGAGGATACCAGGGACTGGCCACACTTATATAGGAAACAGGAAGCTGATGTCATGTGTGGGCAGCCCTGGAAAAGACTGCTAGAAGAGCTGCCGAGTGCCACAGCGACCTCTGGCAATGATCCAAGTGTACTACCTGCTCCAAGAGACACTCCTCAAAGATCTACTGTTATGGTAAGATTTTACGTAACTGTACTTTCTAGGAGTGGTATATGTTGTTCATCCACACTGACTCACCCGGCCTCCCAGGCTTCAGTGCACAACCACTGCTCCAGGGGGCAAGATTTGGCGTCAAGGGGCAGAGCCGAGGGATGTACCAGGGTGGGTGGGAGGAGCCAGCTTTTAGACTTTCTGGCAAGATATTTAAAGGGAAAGGACATGCCAAGATGTGTGCATGAACAACATGTACCACTCCTAGAACTACTGTTACAGGTGAGTAACCCGTGTTTTCTCCCTCGTCGTCTTTGAGGGAGTCCTCGTTGGGTGGGGCTGTTGTCCACCCTTCTGGATTCATGTGGCCCCGGCCCCCTCATAGGGATGCTTCCCCTACAGAGCTTAGTCTGGACCGTTTCAAGTTGCTTCACAGGCCGGTGACAGAGCAGACTTACGGATCCCCTGTTCTTCCAGGATCTCCTGTTAGGTCTTTTAGTCCTGGCAGAGGCACTACTCTTGCTGTGGTAAGGTCTTCCCCCTTGGCTCTGCATCCAGCCCCTCTTCTCCCAGTCTGTCAGTCCTTCAGGACCTCTGACCTGGGAACAGTTCAGATCTGAGGCTGCAGATTTCCCCCATTACATTAGGGCCATGGAGGAGCAGTTCCTTTGCCTGTCTCCCCCTCTGCAGCCGGAGTCTGAATCGTCCAGTTCCTCAGCCTCCTCATCTTCCTCCATCAAGGAAGAGGAGACCTCCGTCCATCTGTCCTCTGCCACTGATCAAACACAGTAGCAGCACTTCCTTACGAGGCTGATCTGAAACCTGAATATCTCTTGTGTGGCTCGCCGCAATACTGAGTGTACGATGCACGCCTTCTTGGGGGAATACAGTGCGGACCACTTGGTGGTCCTGTCCTGGCCTGTCCCTTTCCAGGAGGTGTCGTACAGCGCTTGGCAGTTTCTTTCCGTCCCAGCTCCAGACCCTTTGAACTGCCAGTGTCGGTACTGTGCACCCTAGAGGTCTCCAGGTACACTGCCACATCCCCCCTATGGGACTGACTCGACTGGACACCCCTACTGGGCATAGAAGCCCGGTCCACAACCGGCCACCGGATCCGAACTCTGCAGAGTCCGACTGCCTGGGGCGGAGAGTCTTCTCGGCACAGATGCTTGTGTGTGTTGCTTCACATCAGGCACACCACCCTGCCTATAACAGGCACCTGTGGGTGAAGCTGGGCCAGGCACTGGCATTACTGCCTGATTCAGAGGCTACCAGGCAGGCCATAGCCCACTCCATGATAGCCCTGGAGCTGGCGAGGCACCAGTCAAGGGCATCTTATGACACTAGTGAAGTCGCTTCACGGCTTTTGGGGACAGCCCTCTGCATTAGGCGGATGGCGTGGCTTTGTCTGTCCCGGTTATCACCCCTGGCCTGGCGTAGGGTGATGGCCTCTACGTTCCAGGGGACCCGCCTTTTCTCCCGCAGGACAAGACAGGAACTGCAGGGGCGCCTTCCTTCCCCCAGGGAACAGGGGACCCGCCTCACCCTGATCAGTCCCAGGCCTAGCTGGCCCATGTGAGGGTCTCTCCTCTTCCTGTGTTTTCCCACTGGGGCTGAGGAGCATTAGTCCTCAGGGTAGTGCTGAACCTTCTCTCGGGAGTCTCAGTATTATTTCATCAGTGATGAATGGTGAAGATTAACACTGGGAAGATATGAAAATTACGTACCTACTGTAATTCTTGATCTTCCTGTATATCTTCACCATTCATCACTGAATCCCACCCACCTTCCCCTCAGAAGGCCTCAGTCCCTGAGCAATGCCTCCTCCCTGCTCGGCATCCTTCTCGGGGATCCAGTTGGGTCTCTCACTGTACCTTTAAGGCCCCTTCTTATCCTAGGAGGTGGCAGAGAGGACTCTTAAGAGGAGGGCTGGTAGGGCCTCTCAATCAAAACTGAGATGGGGAACTCCTGGCAGGCCCCTCTCCCTTGTCCTGGGTAGGACCTCCGGGGTTGGTCCACTCTATCGGGGTGTGCCAACTCTTTTTTGGGTCCCCTGGGATGGGGGGATGGGACTGGCAGGGACTCTCATTCCTTTCCTTCCCCTGTCGCCTTTACTTTTCTACTTCCTCAGTCTCATGGCCAACCTTATGGGTTCTCCCTTTTGGAAAATGGTAACCGGTGGGAGGAGTGAGAAATCCTTACCAGGGGTGGATTTTCTGCCCAGTAGGGAGTTGGAGGAAGGTGGGAGGGACCTTCTCCACAGCTGCTAAGTCTATCCCTGGAAGGGGATTATAAGACCGGGTTGCAGATCCTGCAGCCTACCTGCCTGTCTGCCTCTAGAGACACTTTCCTGGTCACTCAGGGCTCTGAGTCTCTCAAGACGTTTGGTTGGGTCCCTCCTTTCCTTCTCTCCTTCCTCCCATCTTTTCTCTCTCTCTTTCTTCTTCTTCCTTTCCTGTCCGTATGGCCGCCCAGGG
Source organism: Neoceratodus forsteri (assembly GCA_016271365.2). NCBI lineage: Eukaryota > Metazoa > Chordata > Ceratodontiformes > Ceratodontidae > Neoceratodus > Neoceratodus forsteri. The sequence goes on along the minus strand of CM028133.1, from coordinate 34,390,415 downwards.
ACTGGGGCCTTTCGGCCCCTCTCAGATCCTCCTCTGTCCTCTGATCGGCCTATTCCTTTTTCAGTTTATATCTTTCCTTATGCTGTCCCTCGGGCTTCCTTGACCTGCCCTCGGTTTTTTCTCTGTCCCTCTTGTTTTTCCGGTCTCTCCAGTGAGCAGAACTGAGGTGGAGGAGGAGCCATCATCCGTTTCTGGTCAACCTGTGAGTGCCACACAGTGCATCGGCCTTGTGGGCAGTGCCACTGGCTCCTCCCCCCAACAAAAAAATAAATAAAAATAAGCTGCCGTGGGGTGCTGCACTCCGGTTTACACCCACCAGTGATGAATGGTGAAGCTACACAGGAAGATCAAGAATTACGGTAGGTACATAGTTTTAATTTCTCTCTCCAAATATGATGTACTGACGTGTATATGGGGTACCTTATGCTACGAATTCATACACTCTTTCCTTATATGTACAGATTGCCTAACAGTGAAGAAGGAACTAGTTTGGTTCCAAAACGTTAGTATTTACCTCAACAAGCTCATTAAATTAAAATTATCAAAGGGCAGAACACAAATATAGATACATGTTTAGGGATACAGTGAACGTTTGGTTATGTGGAGAAAAATAAATTCTTCAATGGTGTCGATTCATAAGACCAACTGATTTTTGGGATTTTACTGTTTATAGCTGTTATGGTTTGACTCTCCCGGCACCTCAGAGAAATTCCATAATAAGCTTTGAAGGGACCGGGGAATTTGGATTTGGTAGTAGACTTCTTGGAATTCCCAACTTTTGCACTGTAGTCATTCCACCTTGGTCTAGGGCCATGGAAGAGGCATATTGCACATTGTAGAGGCATCCACTCTTAAATCCAGCTATCCCAGGGACCTCTCTGTTCTGTATTGTGCACCCACAGGTGAAGTACTTCACCTCTCCTTGGGGCTTGAAGTACTGTAAACCCTGTTGGAGCCACAGTGCCTCATGTGTGACCGACCCTCAGAGGCTTATTCTACTCGGATGCTCTTGGGGAGGAAGGCTTTTTCCTCGACACATGCCCTAATGTGCATCTCTCCACATATAGTGAGCTATAACTGTCATCTGTGGTTGCAGCTGCATAGCCTGTTGGCTACATTGCCACCAAGCAAGACAGGCAGGCCATTGTTCTTTCTATCTGGGGTCCCGGTCGTACATGAAAATGAGCATTTCTAGGGACATGGATATGGTGTACTGTCCACACTTCTGGCAGTATCCTTTCCCTTTAAATCTCCTGCCAAAAAGTTTTCAAGCTGGCTCCTCCTACCTACCAGAGTGGTAACTCCCTTGGCACCACCCCGTGATGTCAGATCTTCCTTTCTGCTGGAAGAAGGTTCCCTCCTTACCACTCTCGCGCTGAGTAGGCCCTTTGCTTTCTAAAACCCTTCGCTTTGTGATTTTTTTGTCTTCCGCCGGTTCCTTCACCTCATCCATTATGGACGAAGCAAAGTCAGCACTGGGATTCAAACGGACCCACACACCATGTGCATCTACTGCTTAGGCCACGAGCATGATCCTCAGGCATGCGGCCTGCATCGCACCTTGTATCCTAATACCTTGGAAGACCAGCACTCTCTACTTCTTCTGGGGAGCAATGACGAATGGGACCCTTCTGTTAAACCCAAAGATGCCCGTCGGACGGTCTCCATGGCTGCTGGGTCCATTGAACAGCTTGCAGCATTTGAAGAAGTTGCGGCTCAGGCTGCAGAGCATACTCTTTCAGATGTGGCCTTTTTGCCACCTTCCTTTAGGTGCCTCCTTTTCAGGGGCATTTAGAGATTTTTGCCAGGCCCTTCCCACCTTTGGGCAGGGACCATCCTCTGGCACGAAACCTAAATCTAAAAAAGAGACTAAAAAGAAGTCTCACTGTCAATAATGGGTTTGCGAGCACTCTTTTGCCTCTGATTCACACGCTTCTATGGCGGTTTCAACTATAGTTGTTCCTTCAGCCCAGGCTGCTGGCTCCACAGTCTCCCCATTGGGCCAGTTGATCGAGACGCTGGTTGACCAGCCTGTCAAGATTTTTCTCGAGCTGGTGAACCTGTTGTCACCAGGTGAGACAGACACCTCCCTCTCTAGGACTCTGGTCCTGTCTCTTACCTCCCAAGGAGGATCGGACCAGCCTACTGATCTGCTCCCTCCTCCTCAGCATCTGCTGGACCTGAGGGATCCTCGGCTTTCGTCAGCTTCCTTCGAAACCCGCCTTCAGCGGCCCCGACGGTTGAGGTTGCAGTCCCGAGTCAAGCAGCCCACATCTGCATCGGTGTTCCCACTCTCAACATTGTGGCAAGCGGTGTTGCCGCTATTCCACCACGAGATGCGTCTGCACTATGAAGAGCTTATGTGGCACTAGCTCATGTTCACTGGGGTTAAGCTGATCCTGGCCACCACCCCTCCAGCTATCACATGGCTTCTGCCACAGAGGTCCCAGCCTACCCCAGCTCAGCCAGAAATGGCTCGGCCTCCCTGGCCTCTCCACCTATCTTGGTGGAGCCACCACTGAAACAGACAAAGGAGGGCCCTCCTAAGGATGCCTACACTGCTTCGGGGCTTCCTCATCAGCAGTCAGTCACCGTGACTCCTGATAGGCCCCAGAAGGTCAGCGGGGACTCTGCCAGTTGACCTTTATTTGATGAATTGTCTGAATCTGTGTGCTCCTCCCTGCTTTCTTGTCTGGTGGATGCCGAGTTGGCAGAGGATTTGTTGGCGGAGCATGACCCCACCTCTTTCTTGCCTTCTCTGACTTATCTCTGAGTCATCGGGTTTTCCGATGGTACCCGTCCAGAAGTGGGTTAGGTACCCGCTTACTGAGATCCTCGACTGTGGTGATTCCCCTTGGGAAGCCTTCCCGGTCGATGAGGCCATTCTTGGCCCCACTTTGGAGCTTTGGCAGCATCCGGCCTCTTGCCCTGTGCTTTCGGCCCAGATGGCCTGCAGGTATGCAGTCCCTACCGGTTCCCTGTCGAGATTCACAGAGCACCCCTCGGCTGAAGGTCTGGTGGCCAACTCTTGTGTTCTGACATACTGGCAATGTCAGGGACATGGATAAGCCTCCAGACAAGGAGAATTTGGATCACATGGCCAAAAAGGTCTGTGCTTCCTCCTGTCTCGGCCTTTGGCAGGTGAGTTTGGCCCTTTTGATGGCCCACTTTGCTCATACCCTTTAAGGCATGCTCAATGAGATGCTTTCCCATCTCCCAGCTGACTTACAGACTACAGTCAAGCAGGCCCAGGATCAGGGCAGAGCTGTGGCTAAGCAGCAGCTCCAGACAGCCGTGGACATAGGCTACTCTTGTGCTTGGTCCGTGGTGGCTGTGGTTGCCATGCACCGCAGGGCTTGGGTGAGGATCTTGACCTTTACGACGGATACCCAGCACAAATTGGCAGATGTTCCTTTCTTCCAATCAACCAAACTTTATTTCTAGAATGCTATTCCAGCATAGATCATAGCATTTTACACAGTATAATCAGTACTTTTAAAAACACAAAACCAAATTTCTAAAACCTAGTAGGAATTTAAGTATCAGTATATGCCAACTCAAATAAGTTTTCAAGGCAGAATTAAAGGCCTCAACGGATGGACATTCCCATATTCGACGAGGTTGAGAATTCCACAGGGTCAGAGCAGCAGAAGCAAATGACCTAGCTCCCGATGTTGTCAAACAGACCCTGGGAATCTCCAGCAATCCCTCGTTGGTGGAGTGGAGAGAGCGAAGGAGGGTGGTAGGGACAAAGGAGCTCTTGCAGGTACCCCAGTCCCTGTCCATGTAGGGCTTTATAGGTCAGTAATCCGATCTTGAAGGTGATCCTCCATCGCACCGGCAGCCAATGCAAAATGCAGAGCACAGGAGTGACATGGTCAGATCTACGTAAACCTGTCAACAATCTTGCAGCCGCGGTTTGCACCAACTGCAGGTGGCGGAGGTCCATCTCTCTCTCCCCCCCCCCCCGGTAGCCCTAGGTGTAGGGCATTGCAGTAATCAAGGCGCGAGGTCACCAAGGCGTGGACCAACGTTGGAAGGTCATCAGGTGGTACCAGTGCTTTATCCGGGTGACATTCCTCAGATGATAAAAAGAGGACTTGACAATGCCTGACACCTGAGTCTTAAGTGTCAGTACGTTATCAAGCATGATGCCCAGATTTCGCACCCGGTCAGAGGTCCTCAGCTGGTTACCCCCCAGCCAAAGTCCAGAAGGCTGCCCAGCCAATAATCCCTCCACCCGGCGACCTGTGTCCACAACCAAAACCTCTTGGGCACCGACCTGTTTGGGCTGGGGGTTGAGGGTTACCTCACTCGCATTGAGAAGTCCAGTGCCACCTTGGACTCAGTGACCTCCACCCAGAGGGATCCCAAGGGCTCAAAGGCTCAGAAGAAGAATCCCTTTCAGCCCCCCTGCAGCCAAGCCGTCCTAACCCCCAGCTGGGCAGCAGGACCAGGCTTGGCATCCCTGGATAAAGTCCGTTGCTTTGGTCATCTGGAAGCCAAGAGGTCGAGGTCCCAGTGGTTCTTCAGCCGGTCCCTCCTCCATCTCCAAGCCTGCCCAGTGAAGGGATGAGGGGTGCCTCCCTCATGCCCGTACTGATACCCTTGGGTCCTCCCATGGGGGGACAGGTCCGCCTCTTCCTTTCCACCTTATCCACTGTTACCATGGACAGGTGGGTTTTCGAGGTGGTAGATCAGGGTCTGCCTCTAGAGTTTGAGGCTTACCTGCCTTGCCGAGCCTGTGCCCTGCAGGAGGATATGGTGTCTGCTGACATTCTATCTGTCCTTCGGGAAGACATTGCCCAGCTCCTCCAGAAGGAGGTATTGGCTTCTGTCTTGGACCCTCCAGCACATCCAGGATTTGTCCCCAGGCACTCCCTGGTGCCAACAAATGGGGGGGCTAGGGCCCAATCTTAGATCTGCACGACCTGAACAGATTTCTTCGGCCACGTGCTTTCAGAATGGTCTCTGTGTCGTCGAGGCATAGGTCAGGAAACATAGAAAAACCAGAAGCAGTTTCAAAATTTGCAAATAACATTTTATTTTTCTCAATAGTAGCAAAATAAAAAAAATTCAGTATAACTATTTACAAAGGCAGTACAAACAGAAAACTAAGTCCTCCTTCTGAGGAAGTTTACAGAATGTTCTTGTCAGTTTCATTCCTTGCAGGTGCAACAAAACAGTATGTGGTGTCCCAGAACTGACCTCTTGTTAACAGCTCTGCAAAGGGCTTAAAAACTGCATCTCAGGTTAACCCCTTGTGTTCCAAATGGCTTTTTGCAGTCATTTCAACAGTATAACTATACACATTTCAGACAAAGGATCCCAGTATCACATACAGTTTTGCAGAGATTCACATATGTTTTTTTATAACTGCAGACATGCAAGCGGGAAGAAAAGACAAAACAGCAAGTGAAGGTAGAGAGATAGCGAGAGGCGGGGAATTGCGAAACCGTCAGAGTGATGAGTTCCTAGGTCTCAGAAGAAAATTTGGTTGCACAACCAGACAGAGAAGAGACCGAAAAGGAAAGGATAGAACAGATCCTTGCGATTAAACTCTTTCTGCGTAACAAATGGGACAGGGCCTTATCCAACCCTGTCACACTCAGATTATACTATCTCTGGAGCAGAATATATGGTTCTGCTGTCTGGATCTTAAGGGCGCGTTCCAATCCATCCGTCTCACGGCCGGTTTCTCCAGGTTCGAGCAGAGGGGATTCTATACGAGTTCAAGGCCATGCCCTTTGGCCTCTCCTTGGCTTCCAGGGTCTTCACCAAATACATTGCAGTGATGGCAGCCTACCTGAGGCACTGAGGGGTCTGGGTATAACCCTACCTGGACAACTGGCTCATAGCAGGTCCCTCCAGGGAGGAGGTGGAGCAGTGCAGGGGTCTGGCCCTCCAGACCTGCCTGTCCCTTGGCCCTGGTCAGCAAGGCCAAGTCAGAACTCAAACCCTTGCAGGTGATTCATTTCATCAAGGCGCAGCTCGACCCTTGCAGGGCCAGGGCTTGGCTTTCGGTGGACCGAACGGAGGTGCTCGCCTCATTTGCCTGATCATTCTGGGTTGGGCAGTTGCGCCCTGCTCTGGACTTCCTGTGCCTTCTGGGATACATGGCAGCATGCACCAGTGTGGTCCATTGGGCCCGGTGGAGAGTACGTTCTCTGCAGTGGGAGCTTGCCTGCCAGTGGTCTCCATGCAAGGGCCACTTTGACCAGGTGTTCACTGTGACCCAGCTGATTTGGGATGCACTCCAGTGGTGGTTAGTACCAGAACATCTGCAGGAAGGGATCCCTTTTGTCCACGCAGAGCAAGCCATCATCCTGACGACCGATGCCTCCTTGATGGGCTGGGGTGCCCACCAGAGGGACCACAGAGTTCATGGACTCTGAACCCCCGAGGAGTCCCGATGCCATATCAACCTGCTGGAGCTTCGGGCAGTTCTGCTGGCGCTGACAGCTTTTGCTCCGCATGTTCAGAGTCGGGTCATTCAGGTCCAGACTGACAACACCATGACCATGTAATACCTCAACAAACAGGGTGGGACACACCTCTTCATCTGTGCAGGGAAGCTCTCCTCGTCTGGACCTTCGTGCTCAGCCTGGACACTGATCTCCTGGCCATCCATGTCGCCAGCATCTCCAACCAGCTGGCAGACGCCCTCAGCCATGTGGGCAAGGCATCTCGCGAGTGGCCTCTCCATCCGGCGGTAGTACACAGTCTGTTCTCCCAAAGGGGCACCTCTCTGGTGAATCTGTTCACCTCCAGGGAGAATGCAAAGCCGAGGCTGTATGGTGCTCGTCCCCCTCAGCAGGGAACGCTGCAGGGGGATGCCTTCTCGAGGCTGTTGACCTCTGGCCTTGTCTATACTTTTCCTCCATTTCCCTTGATCCACAAAGTGTTTGCTAAAGGCTAGGAGGGACAAGGCACAGATGATCTTGGTGGCTTTAGACTGGCCTCGCCAGTTTTAGTACCCCAATCTCCTCAGCCTAAGCAGCAAGCTTCCGGGGCGTCTTCTTCTACGCACAGACTTACTCTCTTACAATCAGGGGAAGGTATTCCATCCAGACTGTCAATCCCTGCACCTTACAGCCTGGTTCCTGAGCAGCTAGAGTTCCAGGCTTTGGGTCTCTCGAAAGATGTCCTCATTGTGGTTGAGGCTTCTCGGAAGGAGTCGACCCGAAAATGCTGTGCCTTCAAATGGAACAGATTCTCCATTTGGTGCCAGGGCAAGGGGTTTGACCCCTTATCTTGTCCAGTGGCTAGCATTCTCGACTACCTCTGGTCCCTTTCTCAGTCGGGCCTCCGGTTGACGATCCTCAGGGTGCACCGGGCTGCTGTCTCTGCTTACCAGACGTGAACTGGTATGCAGTCGGTGGCACAGGAGAAGGTTGTCTGGTGTTTTTTCAAAGGCCTTGACCACATTTGCCCTCAGATGCGTGAACCACCACCACCTTGGGACTTGTTGCTGGTGTTTGCAAAGCTTATGAGCATGCCATTTAAACCAAAACACAGGTGTGACATGTCTCACCTGTTGTGGAAGACTGCCTTCCTGGTGGCTGTCACAATCAGATGGATCAGCGAACTCCAGGCGCTGTCGGTGGAATCTCCTTATCTGGTCTTCCAGAGGGACGAAGTTGTTCTTCACCCCAACTCAGAAATTCCTCCTGAAGGTTGTGTCGGATTTTCACCTTAACCAGGTGATTAATCTCCTGATGTACTTCACCAACCACACCTCGGAGGCTGAGCACAGACTCCAGACATTGGACCTGCGATGAGTACACAGCTGCAGTTCGGGGAGAGGTTCTCCAGCTATTTGTCATGTACGCTGAAGCTGCAGCCTGCAGACCGGCAGCTAAGCGGATGATTGGCAGGTGGATTGTGTCCTGCATCGACCTCTGCTATAGGTTGGCTGGTAAGGAGCCTCCAGTAGGGCTAAGGGCTCATTCCACGCGTCATACCGCTGCGTCGGTGGCTGTTTCCAGGGATGTCTATATCCAGGAAATCTGCATGGCTGCTACCTGGAAGTCAGCACATACCTTAATTTCCCATTACTGTACCACATCGACCTTGAGTCACGCCGGGATGCTGGTTTTGAGGCCTCAGTTCTCAAATCTCTGTTCCATAAATAGGGGGTGTGTGCCTTGCCCACTCCTCCCAGAGAACTGCTAGGAGTCTGCCAACAAGTGTGGATAGAACAACATATCCACATCCCTAGAAAAACAGGTTACTCACCTGTAGCAGTAGTTCTAGGAGTGGTATATGTTGTTCATCTACACTGACCCACCCAACCTCCCCGGCTTCGACGCACACCTCTGCTGCCAGTGGGCCAGATCTGGCGTCATGGGGCAGAGCCGAGGGTTTTACCACCCAGGTGGGTGGGAGGAGCCAGCTTGAAGACATTTCGGTGACCCTTAAAGGGAAAGGCAATCTGCCAACAAGTGTGGATGAACATATACTACTCCTAGAACTACTGTTACAGGTGAGTAACCTGTTTTTACTCAACTGTAACAATAGATCTTACTTCGAGAGGGTTCCTTCAGTAGGTCATCACATATAGGACTGGCGCCATCTGGCGTCGGGGCGCACGGCAGACTTTTCTAGCAATACCTGACAGGGGACCGCCCAGCCGATGTCACATGACTGACATCAGCGTGACTGCATATAGTGAGCTGTCCCTACGCCCGCCCTCCAGTTCTTTCCCACTGTCGCCTCATGTCAGTTGCATTGCAGACTTCCATATAGCGATTGTCATGAAAGTGTCTTGCATCGGATTTTCCTTCGCTAAGATTTCCTTTTTTCTATTGTGCTCATTGATATCTTCGCCCAAAAAGTGCTCATCCTGTGGCATGCAGATCCCGCACAAGGATGGTCATTTCAAGTGCGTCCTCTGTCTAGGCCCAGACCACCCTGTCTCTTCCTGTCTGGAGTGCCAGACTTTTAACCAGGCCACTAAGAAAAGGAGACAGCAGGCTTTGGAAGCTCTTCTCTTGAAAGCCCGCCTGGCTTCTCTAGAGAAAAAGATGGATCGTTTGAGAGAGTCCTCAGCAGATAAATCTTCTCCATCGACGAAACATAAGAAGTTTTGGGAGCAGGAGCGCTCCGCGGACGACACGCGGCCCTCGACTAGCAGGGCCCAGCCGCCTCCCAGGAAATTGGAAGGTAAGTCTGGTAAGGCCGTAGTGGGTCAGTCGATGGTTGGCTCCTCCAATGACCGCACCGCGCCAGCCGATAAGTCGGCCCCCTGCTCCTCCGGGGACTGCGCGACAGCTGGTAAGCTGGCTACCCAGCCTGTGGGACCTGCCTGGCACCCGTCGATAAGTCGACCAGGGGCTCCTTCCCCACCCGCCCGACGCCCATCCCGAACGGCCGCTCAGGTGTGGTTCCCCTGACGGGCCCTAACGGCACCTCACCCATTGTCCGGCGGAACCAGCGGGTACATCTGGCTAAGAAAGCGGAGAACCCCCGACATTGTCAATTCTGAGGTCTACTCCATGCTCTCCCTTGGGGTCAGGAAAGGAGGCTTTGGCGGAGGCCCTCCTCGGGCGGGATCCCAGTAAGGCTGTCCCGGCCAAAGATCCCGCCAGTGGACCCGGCGAACCCTGTTCCTACGCCGGATGTCCCGACTACTGTTCCTCAGCCGGGACCCAGCGTTCAGCCTCAGCCGTTGCCTCTGACGCTGGACGTCCAGATGACGGTTCCTCAGCCAGGACCTATCGGCCTCAGCCATTGGCCCCGATGCCAGATCTGGTTCTGCCATCAGGGCCCCTTCGTCTGGTTCCGACACCGACCCCTCCGACACCGGACCCGTTCCCGGCGCCGGATCAGGTGGTGCCGGTTCTGACATCGGTTCCCCTGACGTGGGCTGTCCCGACGCTGGACCCCCAGCCTATTTATAAGATGGTGGGTCTGATGTGGGTACCCCTGCCGCCAGACCTGACGATGGGGATCTATTCTAGAGCCCAAACTGTCCCCCATTACCCGTTGAGTTTCCCTGGGGACCACTACCCGTCTGGCCCCCCTCCGGACTAGAGCCACTACGGACAGTTCTACCCTGGGTACAATCTCTACTCTCATTACCAGGGATTCCAGAGTTATCACTACCCACCCCCCTCCGGTGATACAGTCTCTTCTGCCTCCTCAGCCCCAACCTCCTCCACCACCCCCTCCACCTCCTCCAGTCACACCGAACTTCAAGACACTGATTCAGTCTTGGTGGCAGGGAGCTTGGTCAGAGTTGATGTCGGACCTGGAGATGAGACTTCCTCTCCCACGGTCTCCGAGGTCCCCATCCCTGAGTAGCGCTTCTGTGGCTACGGTGCACGTCTCAGGGAAGGCTCATCAGGATGTCGCATTTCCGGATATCCATCACCGTCCTGACAAAGGAGCAGATGACTACGATGATGAGCGGGCCGACGATTCTGCAGAGGGTGTCTTGGAGGAGCCTGAGGGCCCATCAGGCAAGGTTTCCCAGAAATCCCCACCAGAGAACCCTGCCTTTTCGGACCTTCTGAGGTCTGTAAAGGATTTCTTTGACTGGGAGTCAGAGGATCAGGACCCTATGAGACAGAGACTCGTAGAACATCTGGATTTAGAGTCTCTGTCTCCGGTCCCCATTCCTCCATGGATTGGACCTCATCAGGACCTCTACCATCTGGCAGATGCCTCATTCCCTCTGGGCTGTTCCCAAAAGGGCAGACAGACTTTACGGGGCGCCTAAGGATGCCCCATTCTTGAAAACGCATCCTAAGGCTGACTCTTTTGTCATTTCTGCTGCTCATGACCGCTCTGCTGCACCCAAGCGCATGAGCACCTCTCCTCAGGACAGAATCGAGGCAGATGGACCAGTTCGAGAGAAAGATTTATGCTTTGCCACAGATTCTTGTTAAAGGATAGACAGGTTAATGCAATTCAAGATTTTACATAACATTTATTATTCTCCGCAAAAGCTGGCTAGGCTAGGTATCGTGTCCTCTCATCTTTGTACAAGATGCCAATTGTTTCGCGGGGACCTCTTTCATATTTTCTGGAGCGGTTCTAAAGTTGTTCCTCTTTGGACTGCTATTAAACAAAAAGCAGACCCTCTTTTAGGTCTGGCTGATCTGTTCACACCTGAAATATGTCTCCTAGGAGACTTTTCCAGTATCTCAGTGGTGAGCAGAAAATATTACATGGCATTAATATCATTATCTGTTAAAAAGGTAGTCCTTAGGCATTGGAAAGATTCTGAAGATTTAACATATGTTGAATGGCTCCAGGAATTTCTTGCTAACCTTAGAACAGAGAGGATTATAGCAAGCCTTCATAATGAAGTAAAGAAATTCAACAGGGTATGGGGTCCCATACAAACCCTGTACTCTCTAAATGTAAAGAATTGAGGATTCCATGCCAGGAGGTATAGATCTGGTTGCACGATGCTGTGTCGGGATTTTAGGGAGGGTTGGGGGCAGGGAGCGGGTTTGGGGGTGGAGGGAGGGAGTTTGGGTTGGGTGAGATCCAATCATTTGTATATTATTTGATACGTTTGTATTAAAATATATATGTTATGATTGGTTCTCTGTATTGAAACTTCCAATAAAGATTAAATGGAGAAAAAAAAAAAGATTTATGCTTCATCCACATGCGCTCTCCGGTCTCTTAATTATGTGGCCTATCTGGTGTCTCACCAGAAAGCTACATTCATTGGGGCAGTATTGGATATGGTCCATTGCAGAGCCTTCCTCCCTCCAGACAGGGTAGAGACACTGATCAATCAAGCTTCCCGAGCGGCTTCTTCCAGGACCATTCCCGCTCGGGAGATCTTCGCCTTCTCAGCCTGATAGTGGCCTCCATCACCACTGTTCCCCTCGAGAGGCTCCACATGAGAGTCACTTAGTGGTCCTTGCGTGTGCAGTGGTATCAACTCCTGGACGACCTGGACCAGCCGGTACTGGTGGTCTCAGCAGTTCAGAAGGAATTGCTATGGTGGAGGGATCCCTGCAATCTTCCTTTGGGTCTTCACTTCCGGAATCCTGTTCCCTTAGCACCCCTAACCATGGATGCCTCGAACATGGCATGGGGAGCACATCAAGGGGAGCACCAAGCCTAAGGACTATGATCCAGCTTGGAGACTACGTTACATATCAATGTTCTGGAGATGACGGCTGTCCTGTACACCCTACAGGCCTTCCAGATCCTCCTTCCCAAGGGATCACTGCTGGTCCAAATGGACAACATGTCAGTAGTTTGGTACCTCAACAAACAAGGAGGAACCTGCACGTACCCCTTGTGTAGGGAGGCGATGCGGGTGTGGAACTGGGTGGTCCAGCACAAACTGGCCCTAGTGGCTGTGAACGTAGCGGGCATTCTAAATGTCCTGGCGGACAGTCTCTGCAGATCTCGAACCCTAGCTCACGAGTGGGAATTACATCAGGAAGTGGCGGAATCCATCTTCCTACGTTGGGGGTATCTGAAAATCGACCTTTTTGCCTCCAAATTCAACGCAAAACTTCCCAGTTTTTGCTTGCTCATTCCAGGACATGGTACTTTCTGGCACAAAGCGCTGTCTCTCTCTTGGACAGAGAAATTATTGTACGCCTTCCCTCCATTTCCAGTTCTCCAGAGGGTCCTCCTCAAACTTCAAGCAGAGAAGGCAAGGATGATTCTCATCGCTCCTCTCTGGCCGAGACAGATTTGGTTCCCGCTGCTGCAACAGCTTTCCAGGGAACCACCGTTTCCACTTCCGGTGACCCACGGCCTCCTGACTCAGGACCAAGGTTGACTGCTACATCCGGGGCTCAGGACTCTGCACCTTCATGCATGGCTCCTGCAGACATAGCGATCTCTCACTTTGGGGTCTTCTCCCGGGTTGCTCAAGTTCTCATTGAGGCCAGAAAACCCTCTACTCGTTCCACTTATGCCATGAAGTGGAAACAGTTTTCCATCTGGGTGACCGCTAAGGGTTGGGACCCTTTTTCATGTTCTGCCCCTCAAGTCATGGAATACCTCCTTCATCTGTCAGACTCTGGTCTTTCATATTCGTCATTGAAGGTCCACCTTTCGGTTATTTTGGCGTACCACGAGCTGGTGGATGGTACACCCGTGGCTCAGTTGGAAGTCTCTAAAACCTTTCTGAAAGGGATTCTCCATCTGCATCTCCCCCATCCGCAGCCCAACTCCTCCTTGGGATTTGAATTTCGTGTTGGAAAAACTCACCCTTCCTCCTTTTGAGCCGGGTATGAGCTGTGATTTGCGCATCCTTTCCTGGAAGGCATTGCTCTTGGTTGCCATCATGTCAGCCTGGAGGATTTCGGAGCTTCACGCTCTGGTTTGTAAGGAGCCCTATCTATTTTCCATAGGAACCGGTCAGTCCTCAGAACGAATCTGAAGTTTCTTCCCAAGGTGGTGTCAGAAGCCACGCTGGACCAATCAGAGCTTCCTGTATACTATCCGTCCCCCTCTAATAGAGGTGAGGCAGTCCTCCATACCATGGACGTACATTGGATTCTCCGGTGCTACACTCACCAGACTAAAGAATTCTGTAGCTGTGATCAGCTTTTTGTCTCCTTTGCCCCCAGATCAAAGGGCAAACTGGTTTCTAAGCAGGGCCTTTCCAAATGGTTAGGCAACTGCATTAGGTATTGTTACCAGAAGTATGAAAAACCTCTGCCGGGTTCCATCAGAGGTCATTCTATTAAGGGCATGGCTGCTTTCGCTGCCTTTTTGCGAAATGTCTCTGATGCTGATATCTGTGCCGCAGCCATTTTGGAGTTCTGTCCATACCTTTACCAAACACTACAGTCTGGACATTGCTTCTAGGCGGAGGACTGGTTTCGACCTAGCTGTGTTACAGGGCCTTCTGTCCTAGGCTGACTCCATTCTGGATTCCAGTTTTTTCTGTTGGAGTTATTTCTCCTCCTCCCTAGTTTCTCTCCGTCTCTCTTTGGAGGGACTGCTTGGGACTCTGTCCTATATGTGATGACCTACTGAAGGAACCCTCTTGAAGTAAGATAGTACAGTTACGTAAGAACTTGCCGTAAACAGTAGATCTTTGAGAGAGGTTCCTTCAGTAGGTCATATTTTTCCCTCCCTCCTTCCCCTCATTTTGTGTTTTACAGGGACTCCAAATCCTGCTTGCTCCTGCTGTCAGGCCTCTTCCTGGCTCCGGTGGGAGAACTGGAGGGCAGGCGTGGGGGATCGCCCACTATATGCAGTCACGCTGACGTCAGTCACATGACGTTGGGTGGGCGGTCCCCCATCAGGTATTGATAGAAAAGTCTGCCGTGTGGCCTGACGTCAGGTGGCACCAGTCCTATATGTGATGACCTACTGAAGGAACCTCTCTCGAAGATCTACTGTTACGGTGAGTTCCTATGTAACTGTACTATCTTCCACAGAGTGGTCTCTTGCAGTAGATAATACTTTTGTGTATCCAGCAGAGGTCGCTGTGGTGCACGGCAGCTCTTCTAGCAGTTTTTCACCAGGGACCGCCCACACATGACATCAGCTTCCTGTGTTCTGTATAAGTGTGGGCGGTCTCTGGTATCCTCAGTTCATTTTCCCATCTTCAGCTCGCACAGCAGCTAGTGCAACTTCTGTGTAGCAGTCATCGACGAGAAACTTGGAACTAGACGAATGTCTATTGATTCTTCTACTAAACAAGATTTATTTTGTTCCTGTCGTTGCGTTAGGAAGATATACTGCTTTGACAATCATACACTTTCTGTAAGGTGTCTGGGACCCACACACAACACCAATTCCTACAGCTTATGTCAGGACTTTAATCGGGCAACTCATCGACGGCGTTTGCTTGAAATTCAGCGACTTTTGATGGAGCAGAAAATGTCTCTCTTGGAGAACCAGGGGGCTCGTACCAGGCTCCCTCTCTAGTGGTTCCCATTCTAGGCAGAAAAAGGAGAAGTAGAAACCCTCCTCACACTCCCTGCCTCGACGTCTGTCAACGGCCACCATTTCTTGTGTCCCTCCATTGACAGGACGTCCTTTAAGTGCTTCCTTGTCCACGGGGGCTCATACCCTGTCATCGAAGGCGCTCTTCAGCACTTTGAATGCAGTCCAACTAGCGACTGCTTCGTTGATGGAGGCTTATACCCTCTCGTCAGCGACGCTTTCCAGCGCTTTACATGCAGCAAAATACACTGCTGCTCTGTCGATGGGGGCTCCTGTCCCGTTGACGGCATCTGACAGTTTAAGTGGAAATAACTCCTTTTCCCCTGCGGGTTCATCGACAAGACCCCACATTCCTCAGGGGAAGCCCACAGCTTATGCTTTATTGACTGCCCCTCCGCCTTCTGAGGTGGCTTCTTATAGGGGTCAGGCGGACAGAGATCGGGACCCTGGTCTTTACTACCCAGTGGTAAGACCTGCTCAGGCTACCCATCCATTCCCTCCATCACCCCTCAGGTTTCCCAACATGCCCCCTTCTCCCCAGGAAGGGACTTCACCAGTGTAGTCTGACGCGTCTTGCATGCCATGTGGCATTCTCAGCCTTCTGAAGGGCTGGGTGATCTCATATGATATCCTCTCCCTCCTCCACCTAAAAGATTCCACAGTGACCAGGATAACATACCACCCTGGTCTCCGCCTCCTTTTACAGAGGACTATTTGTCAGATGACCAAGAATTGCCACCTGACTTCACCGGTGATCTTGAGGATGAAGAGTTTCAAGATTTGGATTTCCCTAATCCGGAATCCCCCATTCAGAAATCTCTTCACTGGATAAGGATCTGCCTTTGCCTGTGGCAGCCTCTCCCCCAGATGACCTTTCTTTTAGTGAAATGATGGCTCACATTCAAAAAGTCATGGGATTCTCCACTATGGAACATGACAAGCAACATAAGGATATGGCAGAATACCTTGAGTTACCTCAGGAGCCTATTTTAGTGGTCCCCCACTAATACCAACTTATCAGAATGCCATGCTGGCTGCTTGGCATCAACCTTCAGCTATTACAGTTGTTTCCCGCAAAGCGGAACATTTGTATCAGGCACCTCTGGACCACCCCTTTCTGTCTAGTATTCCAAAGGCAGATTCTGTGGTCATTACTGCCACTCATGACCATACCAAAAAACCCAAGCACATGAGCTCCTTACCTCCTGATAAGGAATCCCTTCAAATTGACTATCTGGGGAAAAAGGTCTTTTCCTCAGGTGCTATGAATATCAGAATTTTGAACTATATGGGTCGTATTAAATATCAGCGGACCCTGGAGTCCTCTGCCATTGAGCTTCTCAATAAACTCCCACCCTCACAGGAAAGGGATAAATTATTGGCCACAGACACAACTAGTAATTCAATTTCCCGTCAGGATATGATACGGTTGATACCTCAGTCCGACTATCAGCCACTGGTATCACTCTGCATCGCCATGCTTGTCTTTGTGTTTCAGGCTTTGCACCTGATACACAACATAAAGTAGCTAATGCTCCCTTTAATGGGTCCAAGCTGTTCGGGCCAGGTACTCAAACTTTACTGGATGACTTACAGACTTACAGAAGTGAGGCAGTATAGCGCAATGGTCTAAGGCTCTGAGCTGCAAATTTGGTGACATCCAGCAGACCTGACCTGGGTTTGAATCCCACAACTTCCACTTGCATACTGTGTGACCCTGAGCAAGTCAATTAACCTCCTTGTGCTCCCAGGTCGCTCCTGTGAAAAAGCTTTCAGCTTAGTGTGCTATACCTGGTAAAACAACTAAAAAAAAAAAAAATAGAACTCTCCATATGGTTCATGGCATGTATCATACTCCAGCTACAACCTACCGTACTCAACACACCTCTTACTCCAAAAGAGGTGGCCAATACAGAGGTAGTAACAAAAGTGGCTTCAGAGGTTGTGCTCAATCCAACAGAGGCAACACCTCTACCACCCAAGGCGCCCGCTCCCGCCCTTCAGGTGGGGCTGTGCAGCCTGCCTCCCAGTGACCCACTAGGACCAGGCCTCGGAGGCTGTGGGGGGTCGTTTTGCCCTCCATCTGGAGGCCTGGCAAATGATCACTTCCGACAGATGGGTACTTCAGATTACATAGGGTCATACACTGGAGTTTCTCTCCACCCCACGCCCTTGCCCTCCACACAAGATTCATTATCCTCCAGAGCATATACCCATCCTACAGGAGGAATTGACGGCCATTTTGTCCAAACAGGCCATTGTACCGGTGCCCCTTCTGGAACATCAAACGGGATTTTACTCCCACTTTTTGGTGCCCAAACGTACGGGAGACCTCAGACCAATTTTGGATCTCAGACAAATGAATCTTTACATTCAGTACAAACATTTCCGCTTGATCACCCTACCTGCCATCAAGCCGATTCTGAAACAAGGTGATTGGTTTGTGCCCAATACATGAAGGATGTCTACTTACATATCCCCATCCACCCTGCCCACCACAAAGTTTTACACTTCCACCTACTGGCTCAAAATTACCAGTTTCGAACACTCCCTTTCGGCCTTTCATCAGCCCCCAGAGTGTTCACCAAGTGCCTAGTGGTGGTGGCAGCAGCCTTGCGAAGAGAAGGGCACTTCATCTTTCCATATCTAGACGATTGGCTAATAAAAGCAGACTCCAGAGTAGCTGTGCTTGCCTCCCTAGACGCTACCTTGAAAATATTCACAGATCTGGGAATCACAGTAAGTTGACCAAAGTCCAGTCCAAACCCAACACAGTCTCCCCAGTACATTGGAGCTGTTCTAGATACAGTTACAGCCAGGGCTTACCTCCCGCCTGCCCAGCAGGATACGCTCATAGCTCTGGCATTACATATGCAGACTCAGAAGATAGTCATACCAAGACAGATGGTGCGCCTTCTGGGTCACATGTCCGCTGTCATCCCTGTGGTAGCCTTTGCCTGTCTCCACATGAGACCTGTCCAGTGGACCCTCCAGAACCAGTGGTCCCAAAAAAACAGGACAGTTCGAAGACAAAATCAAGGTCACTCCCTCTCTGAAGTCGTCCTTGACATGGACAATCAGAATCAATCTGAATCAGGAAATGCCTTTCCGGTCCCCCCTCCCATACAAACGTTGACCACAGATGTTTCCCTGCTATACTGAGGAGCGTACTTAGGTTCTTATCAGACCCAAGGCCATGGCCCGCTTCTCCCCATCTGTTTCATATCAGTCTCCTAGAGATGAGAGCGGGCCGTCTAGCCCTTCAGGCATTTCGGCCCTACCTTGAACTAGTATCGTTACTGATCGAATCAGACAACACTGCAGTAGCGTTCTACCTCAACAAGCAAGGGGGTACGAAGTCTCATGCCCTATGCAGAGGGACCCTTGTGGTTTGGCAGGAAGCCATACAACAGCACCTGATGCTAACAGCTGTCCACCTACTGGGACATTGCAACCAGTTAGCCAACCAGCTGAGTCACCAATCCACAACTCACGAATAGACACTTCACGGTCAAGTGCTTCAAGAAATCTTCAGCTTATGGGGCACTTCCACGGACGGATCTGTTTGCCTCCCCAGAGAATTACCTTCTGCCCAGATATTTTTCCATTATCCTGAACAAAAAGGGATGATCTATAGATGCCCTGTCCCAACCCTGGACAGGTCTCCTCTTATATGCTTTCCCTCCCATCCCTCTTCTGCCACAGACTCTACTGAAGCTATAGTTAGAACTGACCATGATGATTCTCATAGCCCCACCGTGGCCTCGCCAGTCGTGGTTTCCCCTACTCCTGCAGCTGTCAGTACCGGATCCCATCCCGTTGCTTATCAGACCAGACCTCTTGACTCAGTGTCACGGGTCTCTACTTCACCCCAACCTGAAGGCTCTTCACCGTCACGGTTGGCTCCTGAGGACGCTTTCATAACTCGTTTACAAGTGTCCTCTCCTGTTGCCAGTATCCTCTTGGCTTCCTGTAAGCCAGCAACAAGAGCAACATACAATTCCAAATGGAAACGCTTTTCCATATGGTCTGCCTCTCTATCTTTGGACCCTTACCTGGTCCACTGATGAAGGTTCTGGACTGTCTGAGTCCGGGTCTAAGTTATTCTTCCATTAAAGTCCACTTGGCTGCCATCTCCACTTTCCATGAGCCTCTGGATGGCAGGTTGCTGTACCAACGTCATCCAGCTAAGATGTTTTTGAAAGGAATGTTACATTTTAAACCTGCTATTAGAAGACCCACTCCTCTGTGGGATCTCAATTTTATGATAGAAAAATTGACCCTTGAGCCTTTTGAGTCAGCTGCCACTTGTGATCTCCCGTTTTCTTTCAGGAAAACCCTATTCTTAGTGGCTATCACTTCTGCTCGACGTATTTCCGAGTTTCATGCCCTCATGTGTAGGGAACCTTATTTGATTTTCCACAACGAATGGGTGGTCCTTTGTACCAACTCTTCCTTCCTTTCTTCCTAAAGTAGTCTCCAAATATACTTTTAAATTAGTCCTTGGAGCTTCTGGTCTACTATCCAGACTACTCCAATCAGGGTGAACATCTCCTACATACTTTAGATGTCCACCGTATATTACACTACTATACTAATCGGACACAATCGGTTAGAAAGACGTCTCAACTGTTCGTCTCTTTTGCTCCGGGCCGTGAGGGCCTCCAGTTTGTGACACGTACTCTTTCATCCTGGTTGGCACATTGTATTACATTTTGTTACAAAAAATACAACAAGCCTTTACCTGGACCTGTCCAAGCCCACTCCACTAGAGCTATGGCAACCACTGCAGCTTGCTTTAAGGGAGCCTTCATTTCGGATATCTGCAATGCAGCTACCTGGTCCACAATCCATACATTCACAAGGCACTACAATCTGGATATTGCCTCACGACGTAGGACAGCCTTCCGCCATGCAGTCCTGCAAGGTCTCTTATCATAACTGTCCTCCCATATGGGCATTACTGCTTGGTATTCATCCCAAAAGTATTACCTACTCCAAGAGACCACTCCGTGGAAGATAGTACAGTTACGTAAAAACTTACCGTAATAGTAGATCTTTGAGGAGTGTCTCTTGCAGTAGGTTTGTTCCCACTCTCCATCCCCGTCCTTCTCTAAGAGAGCAAGTTCTGGTCCAGTGACTAGGGTTGGGACTCCTTTGGTACCTCGGCTTCCCCTCGGTCGTTGCTTTGCGAGCTGAATCCGGTGGGGGAACTAAGGATACCGAGGACCGCCCACACTTATATAGGAAACAGGAAGCTGATGTCATGTGTGGGTGGTCCCTGGTGAAAAACTGCTAGAAGAGCTGCTGTGCTGCACAGCGACTTTTGCTGAATACCCAAAAGTATTACCGACTACAAGAGACACTCCTCAAAGATCTACTGTTACAGTAATTTTTTACGTAACTGTACTTTCTAGTAGCTGTATATGGCATAACTCCACTCTTCTGGCAGTATCCTTTCCCTTTAAATCTCCTGCCAGAAAGTTTTCAAATTGGCTCCTCCCACCCACCCGGGTCAAACTTCCTTGGCACTGCCCCATGACGCCAGATCTTGATTGCTGGAGGCAAGACCAGTGTGACACTTCCTAGGAGAGGTCGGGTGGGTCACTGTGGATGTACACCACATACCACTCCTAGAACTACTGTTACAGGTGAGTAACCTGTTTATATTTGTCTAGTGTGCTTACCTGGTAAAAAAAAAAAAAAAAATCGAAGGCATGTTGTAACACCAATGAAGTGGCCTTCAGACTGGTAGTTATCGCAGTCTTCATTAAGCGGACAGCGTGGCTTCACCTCTTCTGACTGGCACATTTGGCCTGGCATAAAGTGCTTAACTTCCAGGGGGCTCATTCGTTCTCCTCTAGGGTCAGGAGGGAGCTGTTGGGGAACCCTCCTGCTCCTGTGCCACAGGAGTCCCCACTGGCTCTGACCAGTCTCTGGTTTCGCCAGACCTGTAAGGAGCCCCTTCCCTCTGGTGTTCTCCTCCATGCAGAGGGCATAGTGATGTCTGTTACCCTCAAGATGAGACAGCTCCTCCCTCAGATGGGAAAGGAAGCTTGGTACTCAGACCCTTAAATAGGAATCGATAGTGAAGACTGATTCTTCTTTGATGATATGAAAGTCAGGTACTTAACATAACTGTTGATCTTCCTGAATAACTTCACCATGGATTACGACACCTGCCCACCTTCTCCCGCTCTCTCAGAGCCAGGGCCTCTGGGCAACTCACCCTGTTAGTGTTGGCCGGCATCATCTAGTGCCACGGAATTTCCCCAGTTGTACTCCCTATGGAGTAGTTGTTTAAAAATGAAAGTTTTGGAACCCATTGCTGGTTTCCCACTCCCATAAAAAAAAAAAAAAAAAAGACTCAAAAATTGGGGTGAGGGTTCCGTTTTAGGGCCCTGGTACCAACTAAAAAAAAATTAGTTTGAGAATGTAGCTGCCTTCCTCCTTTTTCTTTCTTGTCTTCCTTCTCCCTGCCTAGTGTGTGTCCCCTTACTGGGGTATATCTCTGTTAGTTGCTAAATGCACTTTCTGCCTCAGGGCACTATCCAGTCTAACTTTACTTGGCAGTTATGTATTAACTGCGTTCCCCATTGATATTGTTGGAGCTAAAAGAAGTGGAAATTATGGTAAGTATGAAGGAATTTCTCCTTTCTTCTTGCTGTGCCAGATGATCTTTGAGTGGTATGCCCTTTTTTGCTTTTTTCAGTTAAACATTTTTATTTAGAGATTGCATTGGCATATACAAATAATTACATAGAAAGGGTTTTAATTGCATGCAGTAGTTACAATCATTTGATTGTATATTTCATCTCATGTTAAATATTTTATCCTGATTTAGTTACAGTAAAAGATTCTTATATAGATACGGCAGCTACAGTAAACCAATTAAAAAAAGGTGTCTCTTCGCCACTCTGCTGCCCTGCATATGTAAAGCCCCTTCGATTTATATCTGTATTCAAAAACATTTTCAAAATATAGAGTGTGTAGAAATAGTTTGCTCCATTGTTTTATTGGAAAAGGTTTTTGAATGCTTGTTTCTTTCCAGTATTTTAAAATGATCCTTGTAGTCGACGTCATAGCTATGACTATTAGTGACGTTTCCTTTTTTGAGAGAAGAGATCATCCTTGTGTGTCTAAAATTAAAAAAGGGTGAAGGAGTAGGAGAGCAGCACCCCTTTCCAGAATCCTATTTAAAATTTTATGTGTTTTTCCACCAGTGCTGTATTAAAGGACAGTACCAAAAAGAATGAGAAAAATCTGCATCCATGTAGTCACAATGCCAACAGTTTGCAGTGTCTGTCATACCCATTTTAAAACAGTCGTGCAGGTGTAGAATATGTTCTATTTAGTATCTTCTGATCTTCATCGATGGTATCTCAGTCATCAGGTCACACACATGGATCTTCACTGCCAGGGAAATTGGATCCACACAGAAGATGTTCAGCACTACCACTGGGGCCGCCCATGCCGACGTCACTCATCAACATCACCAACCCTGTAAATGCATGAGCGACACCGTTCCCTCCTCAGTTCTTTCCTGCAATCGACTCTATTCACTTGGGTCTCCACGGAAGCTGTGACACAGTTTCATGTCATTTTCTGCCCTTTTTCAAGGGATTCTTTTACCATCATTTTTGTCGAGAGTTACTTCTAACCTCTCTTTTTCAACTGGCTGCGGAAAGAAGATTTCTTCTCCAGATGTGAGCTCTGCCAGTGAATTCATCTAACTACCCTCAGGTGACCACGAAGGCTCACAAATTATTGTTGGAGCACCGCTGCAGGGGTCCTTGGTGATCTCTTCCCCTTAGTCAGGAGGGGATCTGTTGAGCTCCCAGGCCGCTAAGTTCCAAGTCTGGGCCTCGGGGTAAGCATCATGAAGAAGACCAACATCGGGACCACCCTCCCCGGTGGCATTCCGTTACCTAACGGCCTCCTCCTCCTCTTATTCTTCCTCCTGCGGTTCATTGTCAACTTCGGCTGCAGTGACACCCATCGCTGTCCAGGCCTCTGCTACTACCAGACCCATACCAATAGTGCTGCCGTCCGCCCCTCAGGGTGGCCATTCGTCAACAATTCTGGTAGTCTGCCTCCTCCTCATTAATGCTTGGTTCATCGACAGTAGCTGTGCCCCATTGCGGCCTGCTGATTCTCCAGGCCCTGGGTCTTGGGATTGTTGGGTCCTCACAGCCTGACGGTTGGGTCATTGTGCCTAGTGCCTTTGACCCCACCTCATTGATGCTGGATCATTGACCATCCTCCTGTCAAGGCCTGATGATTCTCCAGGTCCTTGGGCTTCAGGAAGGCCAGTCTTCCTTTGGGTCATCAACCTCCACTTCAGTGACAGTCCGATTCCCCCACCATGGCCTGCTGATTTCCAGGCCCTGGGTCTTTGCCTTGCCGGGTCCCCATGGCCCAACAGATGGGATGTTGTGCCTTGTGTCCTCGGCCCCGCTTCAACTCCAGATTTGTCGACAACAGTCCTCCTGTTGAGACCTGATGTTTTTCCAAGTCCTCTGGCTTTAAGACAGCAAGTTGTCGACCTTAGGGTCATCGGCCTCCATTTCGTTGATGCTTGTCTCATCGATGATGGCTCCTGCCATGGCCTGCTGCTTATCCAGGCCCTGGGTCTTGGACTTGTTGGATCCTCCAGGCCCAACAGATGGTTTGTTGTGCCCTATGCCGCAACCCTTGTCTCGTCGACGACAGATTTGTTGACAGCAGTCCTCCCCTCGAGGCCTGATGTTTCTCAATGTCCTCGGGCTTGCTGGTGGTCAACCCTCGGGTCGTCTGCCCCCACTTCGACGACATCGGGTTTGTCAATGGCAGCCCTTCCATCGCAGCGTGATGTTTCTCCAGGTTCTTGGGCTTTGGGGGCTCCCCGGGCCTGATGGTCGGGTCGACTCGCCTCGCCTGGTGCCGTAGGCTCCTATTTTATCGATGCATTCACCTATGGTCGTCAACTTCCTTAAAAATTCTGACCAAGTCCACTAGGTTCTTGGTCCACTTGCTCGGCGCTCATATGCCCAGGTCCTCTGCGTCGTCGATGGCCACATTGTCATCTGTTCGGCCTCTGTGGGTTGTTCCCTGTGTGTTATCAATCCGTCACTCGTCGGACCTTGAACTAGAGCAGGTTGGCTTCGAGGAGGAGTGCTATCCCGACCTCTCTTTGCCTGAGGAGGAGGGAGAAGAGGAAGTCACTGCTTCCTCAGTGGGTGAGGATTCTGTTAGACCTACTTCCAGGTCTCCTCCAGAGGACCCTTCTTGCTTCATCCTTGTAGAGCACCTGTCAGCAGCCATTGACTTCCGTATAAAGACAGCTGCTGCCTGGCATAGACCTGTCATGGTCCCGGCCATGCCCCGCATGGCTGATAGGTTCTAGTGTGCCCCCAGGGCCTTCCAATCTATGCTACCCAACCTGAGACCAAGTCTGTGCTCGGCTCATGACCGGTCAAGGAGGCCTTAGCACCTCAGTTCCATGCCTCCCCTACTTTGGGGACGATGATTGCCAACTATCTTTCTCACATAGTGTCAGAATACAGTCATGCAGAAGGATGAGACGACTGCCCAGGCCCTTCCTGAGGGTTCCCTGATCAAGAGATTCTTAAGTGCCTGCAGAGTGCAGAGGACATTAGCAAGTACTTCTTTAGGCCCTTTTAAGATATTTCTGATACTGGCACCAGGACTGCTGCCATAGGCATTTGCCTTCATAAGCACTTCTGGCTGAGGGTCTCAGGCTTTTCAGCCAGTGTCCAGTGACAGGTGCTTAATGCATCTTTTGAGGGCTTGAAGCTGTTCGGGCCTGATGTTTAGGATATCACCAGTGAATTACAGGCATCTGGCAGGCTTTCAAGTCTGTCTATTCACTCCTATGTAGCCCAAGAGCAGGCAGCACCCTTTCCCTCGCAAGGTGTCCCATAAATCCGGAGCAGCCGCCTGTCCCCGGGGTAAGGCCTCCTCCTCTGGCACAGCAGCAGTGCTCCCTGAAGGTGCCGGATCAGCCTCAGCGGCTGGATCCATCCCTGTTTGTTTCCTTGTTGGTCCCACCCTCTTGCTGTCGTCAGCCAAGAGGTGGTGGTCGGAGGTCAGTTCTCCCCCCATCTCAGTTAAAGGAGAACCATCACTTAAAATGCCTTGTTTCTTCAGATTATAGAAAGGGGGTCACACTCTGGATCTTGTGTAGATGCCTCCAGAGACTTCCCCAGTACCCACTACTTGTTTTCTGGCCCATCCAACAGCCCTCCGGGTAGAGGTACAGCCCCTTCAGCGCAAGTGCTGAACCAGTGCCCAGACGCGAGGCACAGGGGATTTTATTCCAGGATTTTCCTGGTCCCTAATAGAACTGGAGGTTTGCGGTCCATTCTGGGTATCAAGGACTCCAATCTGTAGGTCTGGCTCAAAAAGAAATACATTTTCTTCACAGTCACCCTGTTAGACCTGATGCCACTTCTTGAGCAGGGTGCAGGGCTGTGCTCCCTGGACATGCCGGATGCCTTCCTGCATATCTCAGTGTTTCCACTGCACAGGAGGTTCCTCCGGTTTCTTTTTCAGGGCGAACACAACCAATTTATAATTTTGCCCTTTGGCTTATCCTCGGGGCCACAGATCTTTACAGAGTGCTTAGCAGCAGTAGCTGCAGCCCTCATAAGGGCGGGATGGTATGTCATACCCTGACCAGGGCATCTTTGAGGCTATTGGGGCCGATGGCCGCAGCCATTCCCGCGGTTCTCTTAGCCAGGCTGCTCATGCCAATCCTTCTCTGGATGCTCAGAGTGCAGTGGGACCAGCGTGTGGTCCTGTATGCTGTGTGGGCCTTCCAAAGCCTCCTCCTTCTGGGCCAACCACTGTTTAGTTGGCCGGCCTCAATGTTGTCACCAGTTCCATGGCATAGAGTTTTTCTAGCCAGGTGTGTTGTCCCCCTCCTGGAGTGGGAGGTTCCTGTACGCCTTCCCTCCATCTTCGCTGATTCAGAGGGTGCTAATCAAGCTGTAGATGGAGGGGGGCCAGCCTGATTCTGGTTGTGCCATTGTGGCCAAGGCAGATAAGGTTTCCATTACTGCCATGGTTTGCGGAGGGGCTTCAGGTTTTTCTGCCCCTCCGCGAGGATCCATTGATGCAGGCTCTGGGGACCCTGGTCCATCCCCGCCTCAGAACCCTTCATCAGCATGCCTGACTCCTGTGAGTATAACCATCGCCCAGTTTGGGGTGTCCCAGAGAGTGGCGGGGGTCCTCGCAACAGGTCAGAAGTCCCCCACTAGAGTCCCGTATGCCATGATGTGGTACAGATTTGCCATACAGGCTGCCAGTCATCATCCGGACCCTTTCACTTTTCCAACTGGTCAGATTCAGGACTGCCTGATACTTCTGTCAGACTGCACTGAAGTGAACTCAGTGAAGAGGTTTTATATCTTTGTGGGGGGTCACCTGACTGTGCCTTTTCTGTTTACATGTCTGGACATGTAGTTTCAGGACCAAGGGGGGGTTTTGTTTCAGGGGACTTCCTGATTCAGCTAATGGTACAGTGTGTATCTCCACAGAAATTAACTAAAGCATACCACATTCTTTTGTTCAGCCTCATACATAGAACCTTATACAGTAACAGGTTTATGGTGTGAATTTATTAAAATACCTTAAGAATTTCTTATAACTGTACTAATCATTAAATTGTTTTATAAGGTTTCTGAATCCTTTTTTATTTAAAAAGGCATTATTAACTGTATTTATTACTATTTAAAATAGCCTTCATGCTTTTTGTACACAAAATGCACTTATGCACTTTACACACCTGTCCGGGTGTTTGGCATCCTTCCAGGGACTGAATGGATGGAAATGGAAAAAGAATGAAAAGAGAGAACTAGTAGGAAGTTTTGTAGGGATAGCAAAGAGCTACGCTAGGTGCCAACCTAGGGTGGGAAAGCCCCGAAGAAAAGCGTTAACTGTTCTTGTGACAAGTTTTTGGTAGCTAGGATATAAGGAGATAGAAAAGTGGTCCATCAGTCACAGCTGAGGGTGTAGCGTAACTCCACCACATGCACCATTCGGCTCTCTCTCTGCCTATCTCGAGCCCTTGGGTGATCGCACCGTGGCTAAATGGGATGTATCCCATATTATTCTGTGGGGCATCCTGCTACTGCATCCACCAATCCATTCCCCTACCCCAGATTGGGATTTGAATTTGGTTTTGGTGATGTTGACTCTGTCTTCATCTGAGCCAGACGAGATTTGAGCACTAGGCTTTCTCTCTTGGAAAGTGTTCTTCTTTAGTAACTATTCCTTCTGCTCAAAGGATTTTTGAACTTCAGGCCTTCTGGTATTTTTTTTCCTTTTATTTAGTTTTTGTTTACCGGGTAGGCGCACTAGCCAACAACATGACTATTTTCAGGCACGACCCGGGAGAGTACAGAACATGATGAAAACAATTACAGAACATATCCAACGAGGGAGGAAATAAAGATTACATATTTGGGTGGCAGAACATAGTATATGGATTGCAACTAGTTAAAATGGTAAGACATAATCCTTACAGGAAAGCACAGGTAGCATTATATGTTCCATGGTAATAATAGCCTACCATAGGTACATAACGGAGAAACTGAAGACATAACAGTAGAACAATAATACAGCCAGCATAAATAAATCATATAAGCAGGTTATACAGTAATACGTGAAAGTACAATGATTGGAGAATGCAGGTATCAACTTTAGACCTGAAGTTGGAGTTTATAGGTAGTAAAGCAAAAAGAGCCGCTGCAGAGCAGGGTGGGGTGGGGCAGATTAGAACTGTTTAGGATGTCCTAAGTAGGGGAGGGTGTAGACAGTGGGAATGGTATAGGGAAATGGAAAGGCAAGGAGGGGAACTGCATAGGGGAGAGAGTGGCTGAAGATAACTTATATATGATGATATAGGAAAATAGGAAGAAAGGGAGAAGCTGGCTGGGCTCACTGGGGTCGATGCTATCAATCAATATCCATTTAGCAAGGTCGAAATAAGTGCCAGAAACAGTGGAGCAGGATTATGTGAGGTAGAGGAGCCTCCGAGTGAGCTGTGGTGGGTATGAGAGGCCTTATTTGTTTTTTCACTAAGGCTGCTTGTCTTTGCGCACGGATCCTAAGCCTCTTTTTTTTATTTGGAGTTTTATGTGCTTTTTCACCCCGACAGACACACGTGTGCAGGCACACATGCACGCTGGGTACTATCTCTGGCCCTTCCACCCCACCCCTGGCAATCACCGCCACCCCCTCCCGCCTACGCATCCCATCAGACCTCCACCCTATGGGAGTGGAACTGTAGGAAGGGCGGTCAGCTACCCTGGGAGGGGAGAGCTGCCTTTCAGCTTCTCGAGCCCACTCCCCCAATGCTGGCTTCCAACGACCTGAGGTCATTTCCAAACCCAAGTCGCCAGCATGGCACGAGGTATGGTGTCCAGTGCCTCAGCCCTCTGCACCACCAGGCTGGCTAATCCTAAGATCTCACTTGGAGGGGGAGCTCTTGCAGCAGGTAATACCATTAGGACTAAGCGCCAGGCGTTAGGACCCCACGGAAAACTTCTAGCTAGTCTATGGTGGGGGACCACCCCCAACATCAGACATGGTATAAAGGGGGAGGTCTCCTGGCACCACCTCAGTTCTTTTCCCGCCGTTGACCTGCTAACATCGAAGCCACAGACGCCATTGTTGCAGTGACCGCCATTTTGCATCTCGTGCGGTTTACTCATAGTTTGTTTTTCTTCAACGTTTTGTTCAGAAAAGTGCATGTCTTTATCGACCTCTCAGTGGCAAAAGTCGAAGTGTGCATGTGGGAAGCAGATCCCGGCGAGGGCCGGCCGGCCACACTGCCTACCTGATCTGCCTAGGCCCAGACCACCGGCCTGACGACTGCCCGCTTTACCAAAAGTTTAATAGTAAAACCCACATCTGCTGCCTCAAGACACTCAAGGCCTACCTGCTGGAGCAACAAGTGGCCGCCATGCAGAAGACCCAGTCGGGACATAGTTCTTCCTCCTCAGCCAGGGAGTCTTCCCCCAAGGAGAAAAGATCGGGAGGGAAATACCATCACTGGGAGAAGGAGAGAGCCAGGTCAGAGTCCTGCCCAAAGTCCACTCACAGGATTTCTGCTTCCTCCACCTCTGGCGGGAGGTCAGAGTTGGTTCCCCCAGGTACAACAGCATTTTCGGGAGTTACTCAGAAGACTTCCGCCTCATCGCACTCAAAAGGTAGGGAGTCTTCATCCCAGGGTCGTTCGTCCGCTCAAGTTCCCTTGGTGTACTGACCCCACAAAACCTTGCATGGGTTGACTCAAGAGGGACAGGCATCTGCTTCGGGCAAACCGTCAGAACCCGTCACCACTCTGGATCGTCCGATAGGCATAAAAATTCGGACAACCCCACCAGACGCCAGCAGGTCGTCGGGTACCAGACGCCTCCTCCACCCGAGGAAAGGGTAACATCAGCCTCCGAAGGTAGGCAGACTACTGGCCACTCCGACTCTGTGTCGGAGATGGATCAGGCACCGTCTGCCAAAGAGCCGCCATCTGCCGCGGAGGACTGGTCATCAGCCCTGGCCACCAAGGCCCCAAAGAACAAAACTCCAGGGGCTGAGGAGGCTTGGCTGCGCCGGACAAAACCCAGTCAGGCATGACGCCAGAGGCACCTGCAGACAAGGTGCCCCAGGACCAGACGTCTGCACCTGAAGAACCACAGGGTCTGACCCTTGGCCCCTCCAGCGTACCAAACCTCCCTGCCCCCAGTCGTTCCATTGGCTGAGGTGGGAGCGCTGTTCAACACTTCGTGGAACACCATAAAAGGGGATTTACTCCAAAAACCCAGGAACCCATCCCCGGTCCGGCCACCACCCAGGGATCAGTTGCCTAGGCGACCTCCCCCACCGTCTGAGCATCTGCCACCTGATGAGGATGATAGGAGGACGACTGGTTCAGGCAGCAGAAAGAAGTACCTGTCGTTGGTCCCATCCTCTAGTGGACGCTCGCCATCGTCCTCAGGAGAGGACGCCAGAGACGACTCCTCCGCAGAGTACTCCTCCGAGAATGAACTACCTGTTCCTTCTCCAGACCCAAGAAGAGACTCACCAAGGTCACCTTCGGATGACCTGTCCTCCTTGGACGTTATGATGAGGCATATCCAAGCTCTGTACCAGTGGGATACAGAAGAGCTGGACCCTGAGCGATGCTGTCTGGCAAGATTTCTGGGGCCTGCTGACCCTAAACCCTTGGTCAATCCCCCCCACTGGTAGAGCTCTTCCAAGATGTCACCAGATTGACATGGAAGCATCCGGCTACCACAACGGCACTACCAAGGAAAGCGGACAGGCTCTATAAAATATCTAACGGGGAGCCTTTCTTAGGCGAGCATCCAAAAGTTGATTCTGTGGTACTGATGGCTGTGCACGGCAGGACACAGCAACCAAGACACATGAGTGCCCAGATCCAGAGTCCAAAAAGCTGGACCAGATGGGCCGCAAAGTTTATTCACCAGCTACCTGCACTTTTTTACCCACATGGTTACATACCAGAAGTCACTGTGGGCAGAAGCTATGGATCTAGCTAAAGCCCAACCAGACTGAGAGTAAGGCAGAACTTCTCGCTGTCATCCAGTCTGATATGGATGTGGACAAGCACGTGCTATGGAGCTCTTACAACTCTGTAGACATGGCAGCAAGGGCAGCAGCCACAGGTACCTGCATGAGGGAAGCATGCCTGGCTGAGAGTTTCTGGTTTCCGCTAAGATTTACAAGATGTCATCTTGGACACTCCCTTTCAGGGACCCGTACTATTTGGCCGAGGAGACAGAGAAACTTATAACTGGACTGCAAGACTGTGGCAAGGCGCGGTATCTGAGGTACACCGTACGTATAGGTCAGAACTGCAGGCTACCCGGCGCCGTGCCTTTTAAAAGAACCAGGGACAGCAGGGAAGACGCCAGACACAGCACAAGGGAGGCTTTAAAAGGAGAGGCCCCCCTGTTCCTTCAGGTGCCCAAGGCCCCATAAATCCCAAGGCGCCCAGACTTCCCCTACCCAACCCCTCCACAACAGCATGACTCCCTACCCGACCCCCCCCTCCTCCTCTGGAGGAAGTGCAGGGGGAGGCGGTAAGAGGGAGATTCTCCCTTTACCAATCTGGATGGTCCAATATCATGTCAGATTGATGGGTTCTCCAGATAGTGGAGAGAGAGAATACTCACTGGAATTTTACCAGATCCCATCAGACAATCCACGAGTCCCCTCCCACCACTCACCCTCCCACGCAGCTCTCCTGTGGGCAGAAATACAGGCCTTGTTAGACAAAAGAGCCATCCAAGAGGTCCCCTATGCTCAAAGAGGCAAGGTATTTTACTCTCATTTCTTCCTAGTCCCAAAGAAGAGTGGAGACCGCTGTCCCATTTTGGATCTGAGCCAGCTGAACACCTTCATCGAATACAAAAGGTTCAGAATGGTGACCTTAACGAGCCTGTTGCCCTTGCCCCATCAAGGAGACTGGCTCTGCTCCCTGGACATGCAGGATGCTTATATGTATATAAAGATCCTGCCATCCCACAGGAAGTACCTTTGCTTCACCTTCCAAGGAGGGCATTACCAGTTCAGGGCGCTTCCATTCAGTATGTCATCAGCACCAAGGGTTTTCACCAAGTGCTTGGCAGTGGTGGCGGCGGCCCTCAGGAGAGGGTGTCGCTTTGTCTACCCCTACCTGGACAATTGGCTTCTCACAGCTTCGTCAGAAGACCAGTTGAACAGGACAATGGAGGAGACGTTCTGTCTATTTCGGACTTTGGGCATTACCTTAAATCTGCCCAAGTCACACCCGTGACCTGCTCAAAGGCTGCATTACATAGGAGCAGTCCTGGACACCGTCCAAGGGAAAGCCTTTCTTCACACAGACCAGGCAACCAGGCCAAGGGAGGTTGCTCACAGTGTGATGGGCTCGGACCTGGTCCCAGCGAGGGTGATTCTGCAGTTTCTGGGTC
Source organism: Neoceratodus forsteri (assembly GCA_016271365.2). Classification (NCBI taxonomy): domain Eukaryota; kingdom Metazoa; phylum Chordata; order Ceratodontiformes; family Ceratodontidae; genus Neoceratodus; species Neoceratodus forsteri. Next base: position 34,358,544 of record CM028133.1, on the reverse strand, counting down.
ATATGGCCGCAGCCATAGCTGCAGTTCCCCTCGCACGTTTGAATATGAGGATCTTGCAGTGGCACCTCAGAGTACAGTGGGACCAAGGAACAGATGAATTCGAGGAGCCCATCCGGATCTCCAGTGCGATCCGTCAGTCCCTGTCTTGGTGGGTCACCCCGGTTCATTTGGACAAAGGAGTTCTCTTCAAGCAGCCCAGCCCACAGCAGATTCTAACTACGGATGCCTCGGGACTGGGATGGGGAGCATCTTGGAATTCAATGGAATGGTCTCTCCACATAAACATTTTGGAGATGAGAGCCATATTATAAGCCCTTCAAGCCTTCCAATGGGTTCTCCTTCCTGGGCCCCTTCTGGTCCAGTCAGACAATACCCCAGTAGTTTCCATCTCAACAAGCAAGGGGGCATGCACTCTTATCCCCTATGCAGAGAGGCAATGAGGGTATGGACTTGGGCAGTGGATCACAGCCTGGATCTCACAGCAGTCCATGTTCCAGGGATCCACAATGTACTCGCAGACAGCCTAAGTCGCTCTCGGTCTCAGAGCTATGAATAGGAACTACAGCAAGAAGTTGCAGACCTCTTTGAAAGGTGGGGTCCACCAGAGCTGGACCTCTTTGCGTCCCCACACAATGCCAAACTGCCCAGTTTCTGCTCGCTGCATCCAGGGCCTGGTGTTTTTTGGCGAAATGCATTGTCCCTCTCTTGGACAGGAAGGTTTCTGCACGCCTTCCCTCCCTTCCCCCTTCTTCAGAGGATCCTGCTCGAATTGCAGGCAGTGGGTACCAGAATGATCCTGATTGCACCCTTCTGACCTCGACAGATTTTGCTCCCGCTGTTACAACAGCTGGCATCAGAACCACCAGTTCAGTTGCCCCTGTCCACTCATTTGCTCTCCCTGGAGCAAGGGGCATTGGTCCATCCAGCCCTCCGGTCCCTGCATATGCATGCATGGCTCCTCCGGGCTTAGCTAGGGATAGGTTTGGAGTATCCCTAAGAGTGGCAGAGGTGCTCGTGGCAGCGAGGAAATCCTCTACCAATGCAACATATGCCATGAAGTGGAAGCGCTTCTGCTAGTGAGTGTTCTCCCATTATCTAGATCCCTCAATTGTCTGGTGGAATCCATGCTGGAGTATCTTCTCTACCTTTCGCACTTGGGTCTTGGCTACTCGTCCATTAAGGTGCAGTTCTGTGCATTGTCAGCTTATCATGCACCACTGAATGGGAAGACTCTGGCACAGTTGGACCTATGCAGGACCTTCCTAAGAGGCATCTTGCATATCAGACCTCCCAGGAGAGACCCCATGCCACCTTGGGACCTTCCATTTGTTTTGGAAAAGCTCACTTTGCCCCCCCTTTGAACCAGCTGCAAGTTGAGAGCTACGCCTTCTCTCTTGGAAGGCATTATTTTTAGTTGCTATTACTTCAGCTCAAAGGATTTTCGAGCTGCAAGCTCTGATGTATAAAGAGCCTTATCTTATTTTTCACAGGGACAGGGTAGCCCTGTGTACAAACCCTAAGTTTCTTCCAGAGGTAGTGTCTGAGTTCACGTTGAACCAGGACATCCAGCTGCCAGTTTATTTCCCAGAATACTCAAACAGAGGGGAGGCACTGTTGCACACTCCGGATGTACACAGAATCCTTCGTTACTATTTGGCCAGGACCAGTTCCTCCAGAAAGATAGACCAGTTGTTTGTCTCATTTGCCCACAGAAAGATTGGGGCACCCATGACGAAGCAGACACTGACTAAGTGGCTTGTGAATTGCATCATGTTCTGTTATCAGCAGCACAGCAAACGCTTACCAGGACCGGTTAAGGGTCATTCCACCAGAGGGATAGCAACATCCTTTGCTTCTCTTAGGAACATTTCTTCAGCGGGCTGCTACTACTTGGAGTTCAGTGCACACTTTCATTAGGCACTACAGACTGGACATTGCTTCCAGAAGGAGAGCAGGTTCCGGCCTAGCAGTCCTTCAGGGACTCCTCTCCTAATTGTCTATATCCTGACATTATTGTCCTCCACCCTTCTGACCTGGATCTCTTCTTGGGCACTACTTGGGACTCAGTCCTAATGGTATTACCTGCTGCAAGAGCTCCCCCTTGAAGAGAGATAGTACAGTTATGCAAGAACTTACTGTAACAGTAGATCTTCGAGAGGACCTCTTGCAGCAGGTGGCTTTCCCACCCACCTCCCCTCACCCCAGGGACTAATATTACTATTTTTCTTTGGAGATAGGAGATCCTCCTCGGTTGTCCATCTGTTTTCAGCCGGGTCTTCGGCGGGAGAACTGAGGTGGTACCAGGGGATCACCCCCTTTATACCACATCTGATGTTGGGGCAGAGCAGACATCGGGGGCAGTCCCCCACCGTAGACTGCTAGCTAGAAGTTTTCTGTGGGGTCCTAACGCCTGGCGGCTTAGTCCTAATGGTATTATACCTGCTGCAAGAGCTCCTCTCGAAGATCTACTGTCATGGTGAGTTCTTACATAACTGTACTTCTCTTTCTGGGGTGGGGTCTGAGTTTACCCTGAGCCAACCTATCCACCTACCTGTTTATTTTCCTGAGCATGCCAATCCAGGTGGTGCACTACTCCATACATTAGATGTGTGCAGAATTTTAAAGTTGCCCCGAACTAAGGAATGCAGATAGTTGAAGCCGTTTTTGTCTCTTCGCCCCAGATAGAGAGGGCATTCAGGTTTATAGATAGTGTTGATCTAAAGGGTTAGCACATTGTATTGTGTTCCTGTACAATAAGTATGACAGAGTTGCCAGGGACAGTGAAAGCCCATTCCACAAAGGGCATGGCTACTTGTGTGACCTGTTTCAAAGGGGTCTCAACCACTGACATTTGCACTACTACCACCTGGAGTACCGTTCATGCCTTTCACAAAGCACTACAGTTTGGACATTACCTCTAGTGCCCTTGCAGGCTTTGGCTTGGCTGTGCTGCAGGGCCTCCTGCCTTACATTTAGGGATGTCTTTCCTCCCAGACTGTTTATGTGCATCTGTAAGTGCATGAGACTTGTTCCATACTTGTGACCCGGTGATTGAGATACCTTCGATAAAGATAAAACAATTAGGTAAGACCCTACCTTAACAGTAGATCTTCGAGGGGCTCTCAGTCATCAGATCTGCCTTCCCTCCCACCAGCCCCCTTTTTACGGGGCATCTTCTCAGATCTGGCTGTTTGGTGTATCCAGCCTTTTATTTTGGCCTGGACACCTGTTTCTTTCCTCGGTCCCCCAAGGCACGGATTTGCTCCCTGAGTCTCCCAGGTAGGAAAGAACTGAGGAGGGAGTGGGGGCCGCTCATGCCTTTATAGGGTTGGTGACATCGACAAGTGACGTCGGCGTGGGCGGCCCCAGTGGTACTGCTGAAAATCTTCCGTGTGGATCCCACTTCCCTGGCAGTGAAGTTCCATATGTGTGACCTGATGACTGAGATCCCCTCGAAGACCTACTGTCATGGTAAGTTCTTGTGTAACTGTTCTTTGCTTGTTTTGTTTCTAGTACTTCTGTGCAAATTAACTGAAGCAAGCATATCTTATCTGTGTCAATCTTCACTATTCATCACAGATGGGTTATCTGGCCGGAGGTCAGGATCCCGCGGGAGCTTTTTTTTAAAAAGGGTAGGCGGAGCTGACACACTCAGTGCCGCCCTCGGGGCTGGCGTGCTCGTGGCGCTCGGGGTTGGCCCGTTAGGCTGTGTCGACTCCGCCTGCCTGCCAGTTCTTCGCTCTCCCGCTGAGGTCGCCGCGGGAAGCTTCGAAGATTGTAGGCCTGATTGCATCCTTTCCTTCGGCTTTAGTCCGTCGGTTTCCTGACAGTTCTGTTTTCTGCCTCCACTCGATGTCGCCCGGTAAGATCTTTCCTTATTTTTTGAATTTTGAGACGTCGAGTCTGTTTTGGTGTTTCTTTCCGTAGGTCATGTCTCAGTCGGAGGGCAAGAAGTCTTCGAAGATGGGTCGGCCCCCCATGCGACTGTGCCCATGCAGCCGATAATTCTCCGGCACCGACCAGCACGAGCGGTGTCTTGCGTGTCTTGGCCCGCTTCACGATATGGACTCGTGCGACGCCTGCTTCTCCGTGGACCGCTGGGTCCTCGAACAGCTGCTGAAAGTGGGCGAGCCCGCTGACTGGGTAGGGTTCCACTGCCGGGCCAAGCCGCGCGCTCTCGGCCTTTCCTCCGGGTCCCCTCCCAGTTCTATATGGACCGAGGAGGAGGGAGCCTCGGCTACTTGTAACCTAGCCATTGCCGAGGCTCCTTCCGCGGTGCAGGAGGCCCGCCCCGCTCCCTCCCAGGAGCAGGCGGGAGGCGCCGCCATGGCAATCGCCCCTTCGGGGGTGAAGGTTCCCCCGGTGTTGTTCCCGCGGCTCGGAAGGCCCGGGTCAGCGCCGTCTTCGATGCCGTTGGAGCCTTTGGCGCCGTTCGCGGTGCCGTGGGCCCTGGCGGGGCCGTCATCAGCGCCGGCTTGTCGCTCGGTGCCGTGGGCTCTGTCGACGGTGATCGCGGCGCCGTGAGACCCACTCCGATGTCGTTCTTCGCCATGTCTCGCCTCGGGCGCAGAGGGTTGAGCACGGCACGTGCCGTTCTGAGGCTGGGCGCCGTGGGGTCTTCGACTCCATCTGTCGGTGCTGTCCGCGCGCCGCTCCACAAGACTTCGGTGCTGCCGCGCCAAGGAGCCGGGCGGTGCTGGCGCCAAGGGTGCCACTAGGGCTGCTGGCGCCGTCCCTGTCCTTGGTGCTGCCCCCGGCGCTGGTGGATCGGATGGTGCCGCGACTGGTCCTGGCATTGGACCTCTGGCTCGGGCTGGGGCCATGCCTCCTTCGGATCCTGCTCGCGGGGTTGTGGGGGGCACTGGCACTGACTCGGGCACAACAGTGGCTTCTGGGCCCGGTGGTAGGGATAGTTCTGCCCGCCCTTCTATGGTTTGGCTCAGAGCCTCGGACTCTACCTCTTCGGAGACAGAGTCAAGCTCTGAGTCGGACATGCAGTCGCACCCCTCGGGGTTGGCTGCGGACGTGGGCAGCACGGTGGTCTCATCGACGAGTCGGAGCCAGCCCCCTCCTGAGGAGAGGTCAGTGGCCCCCAGACTAGGGTCAGTGGTGCTGACCAGCAGGCAGTGGTGCTGCCACCATAGCTCTGCAGCCTGGTCTTGGGGTTTCATCGATCTCTCGGTTGTGGTACCCTCTAGTGGTGTGTCTTGATCGCCCGACTTTGGGGCCCATCGAGGCACCTGCAGGGGAGGTACTGCTCCTGGCTTTCGGGTTGCCTCAGAGATGCCAGCTACCTAGGCTGGCTGTCCTCAGGAGGAGGACTCTTTCAGACTCTGAGGGGTCGAGGGGTGTGGGATCGTCGCTTCGGCCTTTTTTTGGGGTCCACCCAGGCCCTGGAAGGAGCCATAGTGCAGATTTCCACTCTTCACCCTCGGGTTTCTTTGAGGTAGGGGACCGTCCTTCTGGACCTTTACGGCCCCGGTCGCCTCACTGGGGGGATTCTTCCGGGCACAGCCAAGGCAGTACCAATGTGGTTGTGCAGCTGTCGGCTGTGGGGTCTTCTGGGGCACCTTCTTTGGGTGCCCACGGTCCGCTCCCTAGCCCTGGCAGAGATCAGCTGACATCTCTTCTCGGCTCTGCCCCCATCCCTCTGCCACATTCTCCTGCGCTCCCAGGCATCCTTGATCCTAGCGGCCCTCTCACCTGGAGCAGTTCAGAGCGGTGGCTGCCCGGTTCCCTGCTTACGTTAGAGCAATGGACAGCCAGGTTTTTCAGCCTTTCCCCGTGTGCAGCCACCCTCTGAGCACATGGTGACCTCCAGCTCTTCATCCCCCTCTTCAGGGGGGGAGAGGAACCTTCTGTCCACATCTTTCCGGCTGCTGATTTCTCGGAGTATCAGCGTTTCCTCGTGAGGATGTTGGAGGATTTGCACCTTTCACCCTCCACTATCAGCAATCCTGAGCACGCGGTGCATGCCTTTCTAGGCGATTTTGGCGAGGCCACGCTTGTGGTGCCGCCCTGGCCGGCTCCCTTTCGGGAGGCGTCCTTGCGTTTCTGGCAGAGGCCCTTCTCCAGAGTTCCTGCCCCAAGGGATCTCAGCCAGAGGTATTGCGCACCCCCGGAGTCTCCAGGTTCCATGCCTCATCCACAGTCTGGTTTGACGCACTTGGATACTCCTGATGGGCTTCGCGCCCTTCACCATGACCGGCCCCCAGATCAAGACTCCTCGGATTTTGATTTCTGGGGAGGAGGACCTTCTACTCGGCACAGTTACTCCTCTCTATTTCTGTTCATCAGGCCCACTATGCAGCTCACAACAGGTTCTTGTGGTCCAGGCTAGGTCAGCTCACCCTCATTGCCTGACTCGGAGCAAACCAGACAAGACATCGCGACTTCTGCACGTGGCCTGGAGCTAGCAAGGCACCAAGCGAGGGCATCTTATGATGCCAACGGGTAGCTACCAGGGTCGAGGGACAGCGATCTGCACTAGTGATCGGCATGGCTACGCTTTTCCGGTTGTCACCCTTGGCCCGTGTAGGTGATTAGCTTCGCCCACCAGGGAACCTACCTTTTCTCCCATAGAGTGAGATCATGAGCGGGCAACTCTTCCTTCTCCAGGGGAATCCCAGTCTGTCTCTCTCTCCCCATTCTTGGGCCTCTCCAGGCCCTGAAGGTTCCCCCCCTTAGTGTGTCACCCACTGAGGGCTAAGGGACTTTGTCCCTTAGGGTGTAAAGAAACAACCCCCTTCGGGGGCTTGGTACTCACCCATCTGTGATGAATGGTGAAGATTGACACAGATAAGATATGAAAATTACGTACCTACCGTAATTATGATCTTTCTGTGTATCTTCACCATTCATCACAACCCCTCCCACCATCCCCCTGGGGCCTCAGTCTCTGGGTCCCCCTCCCTCTCTGTGACCCCCCCTCCTCCTTAGGAGTGGGGTAATGTAGGGACACACAGGGGGGTATTTTCCAAAGAGAGTGGACAGCTCGAGCGGCATTCTTTCTCTACTACTTGTCTCCACCCCTGTGGGGTGGGAGTTGGTAGTTGCCCTCCTTCTGTCCTCCTCCTGGTTTCCATCCAGCTATTTCTCCTAAAAAAGAAAACCCTTTTTTTTTTTACCAAACATCTTTTCTTGAGAGAGTACTGAATCCCTGTACCCTGTCCTTCTTCCAGAATAGCAGACTCTGCTTCTGGGGTATTTGCCAGTTATTCTGTGCCTTGAATTCTGGCAGACAGCTTTGCTACTCCTTGCAGTTCCTATACAATCTGGTGACGGACAAGAGTCTTGGATATCTTAATACCTCTCCCTCTCTCCTAAATTCTTTCCCTTCCCTACCCTTTCCTTCCTCCGCTTCCAGAGATTGGGGCCCCTCCCAATCCCCTTAGTCTAACCTCCTCTTTGCTGTCCTCTCAGTCGTTATTTCTCCTTTTAGTTCAGACATCCTTTCCTTTTTCTGTCCCTTGGACTCTGTTGTCCCACCCTCCATCCCTTCCTCTTACCTCTCCGGCAACTCAGAACTGGCAGGCTGGTAGTCGACACAACCTAACGGTAACCCTCGGCGTCACGCATGATCACGTCGGCCTCGGTAGCGCATAATGTGTGTCGGCTCGCCCTACCCTTTAAAAAAAAAAGCTCCCGCGGGGTCCTGACCTCTGGCCAGATAACCCATCTGTGATGAATGGTGAAGATACACAGAAAGATCATAATTAGGGTAGGTACGTAATTTTCATATTTTCCCAGTATATACTACAAATCCGTTCTGTGACAGACCCTGTTTCCATTTTAATATTTTGGTAAACTTTTTGCTTTATGCTGTCTCCATGCAAATGTTCCTTTGTGGTTATGCACCAATATGTTTATTAGTTCTTTTTTTGAATGAAGCCAGTGAGCTGAGCTGAGCCGTTTCCCACCTATTGTATGTTATTTTTGTTTTTTAAACATTTTTTTAGTTTTATGTACCTAAGTATTTGGATTGAGGTTTGTTTTTTTCCAGGAGTGTGTGTGAGTCGTTCCTTCTTGATGCATGTGCGATCTCAGTTGTGGGGGGCTTCCGGATCTGTGCAGCCCCCCTGTTCTTTGCTGGAGCCATATACTTCAGGGCTGCCACCTCTACAATCACTGTCCAGCTCCCTGTTTTGCTAGTGGTGTAAGGCTCTGGTTCTGTATCCAGCTACTCAATTAGGCCAGCAAGTGTGCCACTTTCTTCCTTTATTCAAAGGTTGGTAGTCAATTTTATTTTGTTTCTGTATGTTTCCTATATCCTTTCCCTGTCCCTTTGGGCTGGGAAATTCTAAGCCCTTTCTTATTTTTCCCCACTTTGTTTCTGTCCAGGCAGACAGAACTGAGGAAGCTGACACCAGTTATTGGCTGGCATGGGGCACCATGTAGGGGGTGCACAGGTGCCATGTCCAGTAGCTGTGGTGGGCCTCCCAAAGAAAGCTTTGCTTCCCAATGTGGAAAGGGGTTGTACTCCGGATACTTCCTGACCCACAAGAAAAATGAAGAGTGGTGACCCATTTTAGACCTGAGATTTCTGAACAAACACTTGAAGGAAGAGTTCAAGATGGTGACACTGGGCACAGTGATTCCATCACTGCAACAGGGACATTGGCTGGGGTTGCTTGATTTGAAGGATGATTACTTTCACATTACAATAAGACCCTCCCACAGAAGGTACCTCAGATTCAGGGTGGGGCACTTCCACTGCCAGTTCATGGTCCTCCCCTTTGGCTTGTCCTCAGCGCCCAGAGTTTTCACAAAGTGCCTGGCAGTAGTAGCAGTATATTTGAGGAGGCAAGGGGTAGTGGTCTTTTCTTACTTGGATGACTGGTTAGCCACAGGAAGGTCATACCAGGGGGCCAGAGACTCCCTTTTGTTCCCCCAGTGCACTCTGGAGGATCTCGGATTCCTGATAAATGTTCCAGAGTCCAAGACAGAACCCATTCAGGTGCTGAGCTTCATAAGAGCAGAACTGGACACCCATCAGGGAAAGGCATTCTGCATCAGGACAGGATGGCAAATCTAATAGGACTTTCAAGGCAGGAAACCCCAGACTGGCAAGACTTCCTTAGGTTGCTAGGGCACATGACCGCCCCCACAACAGTGGTACCAGGTGCCATGTTCCAAATGAAGGATATCCAGTAACAGCTAGGGGCTCACTGGTCCCAAAAGTGGGACCCCTCTGTCAAACTTAGTAACCGTGATAAGGTGCCTCTTAAGGACAATAGACTGGTGGCAGGAAGAAGAGAACCTCAGAGAAGGGAGTCCCCTTCCTCCAGCAGTCACCCACTTTGGTGCTTACCACAGATTCCTCCCTCCTGGGCTGGGCGCATATCAGGAGGACTTCACTGTACCAGGTTATGTGCACCATTAGAGTATCAGGAGCACATAAACCTCCTGGAACTCAGAGCTGTATATCTGGCAATGCAGGCCTTTTCCTCCTACATCAGGGGTCAGTCAGTCCAGATCAAGACAAACACCACCAAGATGTACTATATCAACAAACAGGTAGGAACAAGATCTTCCAAACTGTGCACAGAAGCAGCAGAGATCTGGAGCCTGGCAGACACAGTGAAGGTGCAGCTATCCATAGTACACCTACCACAGAAGGACAATCTCCTTGCAGATTCCCTGAGCAGAATCAGTCAGGGAAACCACACTTGGACTCTGAACAAGCAAGTGTTCTCTGCAATGTTTAGAAAATGGGGCACATCAGAGATAGATCTGTTTACCTCCTGGCAAAGCCACCAGTCCCCCTCTTTTGTTACAGGCCTCCCGCGGTGGGGACAGTCCCAGAGGATGCCCTCTTCTTTTTCTGGACAGGAAGGTTCCTTTATGCATTTCCCCTTCCCACTTATACTGAGGATGCTGCACAGACTCAGAGGAGAGCCTGTAACAATGATCTTAATTGCTCCAGACTGGGCCAGGCAGACCTGGTACTCTGCACCTGTCCCTCTCCATCAAACCTCGAGTTACTGTTCCTCTGAGGTACAATCTACTGACCTTGCCTCAGGACAGGATAACATTCCCAGACCCGAGCACCTATGCCTCAGTGCTTGATCCTTGAAGAGCTAGAATTCTTTGGGCTAAACCTCTTGGAAGAGGTTCTGAATGTGTTCAATGTTTCTAGAAAGCCAGCAACCGGGGAAAACCCATGCTTCAGAATGGAAAAGGTTTTCACTTTGGTGCTCCTCTAGAGAGCTAAACTCTTTTCAGGCTAGCCTATCCAACATTTTGGATCATCTGGTCCTCCTGCAGTCCCTGGGCCTCTAGCCCTCAACCCTGAAGGTGCATCTGGCAGTAGTTTCAGTGTATGTCTCAGCTGGCAAAGATAGGTGCCTAGCTTCCCAGGCTGTTTTCAAGAGGTCCTTCAAGGGCCTGATCCGCTTGAACCCTCCTTTTAGGGATCCAGTCCCTCCCTGGCACTTGAATCTGTGTATTGCACAGTTGATGGGGGGGCTCCTTTTGAGGTATGGCTGCGGCACTGAAGTATGTCACCTGGAAAACAGTTTCTCTGGTAGCTCCCCCATCTGCCAGGAGGGTGAGCAAGCTCCAAGCCCTGTGTACAGATCCTAACTACATCATATTCCACAGGGACAAGGTAGTCTTGAGGACCAGTAGAAAATTCCTTCCCAAAGTGGTATTCGAATTTCACCTCAACTAGTGCATCACTCTCCTTGTATTTTTTTTTTACAGAGAAATCCACACCAGGGGAGCAGAGACTCCATAGCCTGGATATTAAGAGAGCTCTGAGTTATTTGGACCACATGGAAGATTTTTGGTCCACCACAACACAGTTGTTTGTCATCTAAGGTGACATAAGCCAAGGAAAACCAGCACTCAGGAGAACCATTGCTTGCTGGATAGTGGCCTGTATTCAGCTCTGTTATGGTAAAGCTGGCGGGCTTGCACCTGAGGGTCTAAGGGCCCACTCTACAAAGGGCACCTCTGCCTCTGTGGCAGCATCCAGGGGCGTTTCCATTCAGGAAATTTGTAAAGCAGCTACCTGGAGGACAAAGAAATACAAAATCACACATACCCCTATAATGCAAAGCATCATGGGCTATATATGCAAATCATCACACAATTTTATGCTGGTTCAACTTTAAGCAGAAATGCGTGGAGCCAAAAGGCCTCTCACACAGTCTGCAAAGGGTGCCAACAGAAAACCCAGACACACGTTCCGTCCTACCAGGACTCATTAGTGTGGTTCATCTGTATGACACCCCAGTGGAATGAACCAGCTACCCTAAGTTGGTATCTGGTTTGGGTTGTGGTGAGCCCAATAAAGACAAAAAAAAAAACCTAAAAGACAAAGTACCCCAGTGCGCAAGCACTGAGGTATGGGTTACCTGGAGGACAGTACACACTTTTACAAAGCACTGCTGCCTGGACATTGAGTCCAAGAGGGCTGCCAGTTTGGCACTGCTGTCTTGCAGAACCTTTTTCCGAAATAGGCTCTGTACCCAGCCTTCTAAAGTACTGCTGTGGAGTCTGCAGTTGTTAAGCGTAAATGAGAGATTCCTGGGGTTTAAAGAAAAAATTACTCACCGTAATAATGTTGTTTCTTCCAAAGGGGATCCCTCACTATGCTTAACAATCCCATCCCTTCCTCCCTTTCCAGAAGCTGGAAAAGGTTCTCACAGGAGGCAGTCCTCCTTGCAGTTTGAGCATTACTTATTGGATTGCTTCACAACTGATGCTCAGTGTCTTAGAGTCAGTGTGTGTATTTTTATGCCATAGGGTAAAGTTTTTTTTAAGCTTTTGGGTTTATTCTGTATTTTTAGAAGTCATTTAACTAGATTTAGTGGTTTTTAATCACATGAGTGTGGTGTGCTTATTTATGGAACACCTACAAACAGAAGAGAGAAAGAAATAAGTGTCTTAGCTGGGACTTGAACCCAGGCCGCCGGAATACCATTCTGGTTGTGCTACCAGCTGCGCCACCAAGGAAACTGGCACCTAGGACGTCCCAAGGCACCTTACTCTTTCTCTAATGCACCGCCTGGTGCTGTGCTGTCAATGACGTTTTGAGTCACAAGAGTGCAGTGTGCATATTTATGGAACCCCTACAACCAGAAGAGAGAAAGAAATAAGTGCCTTAGCTGGATTTAGTGGTCACTGCTCCCTGCAGCTTGAAAAATAAATCTGTCGTCGTAGGGCAGGGGAATGATGCAGTTGTTGAGCACAGTGAGGGAACACTTAGGAAGAAACAGCATTACTACGGTGAGTAGTTTTTTTCATTTCATTGTATAAATGCAGTTACTCACACCAGTGAGTACAATCCATTGTGGAAGATGCACATTTCTTAGGTGTGCCTGCTGTAAAGGCGTGAGGCCAACGCACTCTTTGCTGTGCAAGTGTATATTTTCCAGTGAGTGCACACTCTGCCATGTGTTATTATTGCCTGTTTATCTCACTGCAGCCCATTACCTATCCCATGCAGTGGTAAAGCATTAGTTATATGGACATAACTGAGTTTGTAGACCCAAAGGTGATCATGTTCTGGTAATTACCATTCACTAAATACATGTTCTTTATTATAAACTGCACTGCTTAAAAGATATATATGTATTCACCTTATTTAGAGAATATACTATATATGCTTAATTTTTAGCGAATGTTATGGTTGCAAAACCAGCGGGTGAAAGGTTTCTCCTGTGTGACCTTAGCCCATGGATCCTTGATCAGCGATAGGGAAACTCGCATTGTTATAAGTTACAAAGCTTCCTTGGTAAAGATGTATTGTGGCACCAGGAACAAGTAACTTTCAGCTCCTATCATACTGTGGACTGTGGTATTATGTTGATTTACACAGTTAATGTGCTGAAAGGTTGTAAGCAGGGCTCCGGGTAAGATGAGTACTGGCATATTTGACCAAATTTTAAGAAATACTCTTTAGAATTGTTTTTTTTTTTTCAATCAGTACCAATACTCATCCCAACCATTGGAAGTACATCATAGATACTTCAAAAGAGACTTTTTTTGTCCAAGTTTAAAGCACTTTCAAAATTATATTTTACTCACCTAATGTCAAAAACTGTGAGTACGTTACTCCTGAATGCCAACTTTATCTGCAGTACTGGTTGTAAGCATAGTGTACCTCCCTGGCTGGTAGGCGCTGCTTGTTTATTATTATTATTATTAGAGCTGGACCACCACTGGCCAAAGATCTGAACCATTCTAATTACTAAGGCTCTTAAAAACAACCATCTAACCCACATCATTTACGCTTCCTAAGTTGATTTTTTTTTTTGCATGTTTGTCTCCTTTTTTAATATGTTGCGTTGCTAACAGTAAACTTAACGTGATATTTTTTTGATTGGCTTCCCTCCTGTTCTTTGTTTTCTTCTCTCTCTCTCTCTCTCTTTCTTTCCCTTTTGTTTGGCCCGCTGTTGCTTCTTCAGCTCTGGTGTGACTGCTTCTGTCTCCGAAGACCCTGCTTTACCTCTTCCCGAAGCTGATGATCTGCTGAACAAGTAAGGGAGCTTCATTGTTTTAGAATGCCAGATTGTGGTAATTGGTAGACACACACACAGATTTGGGACTTACATAATTTTCTTCAGAGAGATCAAACTCTGGTTTCTCCGAATGAGGACTGGTACGCCAAGGCTCTGCTGCATAGGAAGTGCCATCAGTATATGAACCGTGCTGAATGCAAAATGTGATGCAGTGATAAAGCATCTTTCTTTATAATGCATCATGCTGTGCTTTATCATTTCCAACTCTTGGGTAATGTAACAGTGCAGGGTTTAAGACCAACTCGTGCTAAGATTGATGTACTTGTGGTGCTTTTTCCACAGCCCATGCAGTAGCAGATGTGGAATGAAAAGTCATGCGTGGTTATTAACTGTTTTTTAAGATGAATAAGTATTGAGTCCTGGTTTTTTTCCAGTCCATTAAGAAAACGATCAAATTGCAACAAAAAGAATGCCACATTGCAACGTACTGTGAGACATGGAGACACATGTGTACCTGGTGCTAATGCATGCCATAGTGCTTTTGAAGTTTATTATAAGCCTTTTGATACAAGCTAACTCAAGTCTATTCCATCAGTATGACTCTGAAGAGATGCCACTTAGTGAGTATTTCCAAGGTCAGTTGGATGCATGTTGCTGGTGTCTTGTCAAGCAAGAGAAGACTGCATTAACGTTAAAGAGCTAGTAGAACCAAAATAGAAACATAGAATTTGTCATCAGAAAAGGACCACTTGGCCCACCCAGTCTGCCCAGATGATCCCTGCCTAGTTTGTCTCTGCAGACCCTAACTGGTCTCCAGCGACCTTCCTTCTTCTCTGCCTATTTACTGACATTCCTCTGTGTCTGTCTCATGCATGCTTGAAGCCCCCTACTGTTTTTGGCCCCACCACTTCCACTGGCTGTCAGTTCCAGGGGTCTACAACTCTTTCATTGAAGTAGTACTTGCTCTCATCTTTCTTAAATTTACCCCTCCAGTTTCATCGCATGCTCGCAGGTCCAGGTGCTCTTTCTCATTTGGAAGAGACTCCCCTCCTGCACCCTGTTTACCCTTGGAAGGTACTGGTAGGTCCTGCCCAAAGATACCTCTCCCAGTGCATCCCAGCATCCCACTGGCCCTACCCACTGCTTTGTCACACTGCTGTGCCACTTTTGAGGTAATCCGATATGATAACCCCAAGGTCCTTTTCCTGCTTAGTGACTGTCAGTACCTCGCCCCATCCCATACTTGGCTTCTGAGTTCCAATGCTGTAGCTGCATGATTTCGTACTTTTTGGCCTTAAACCGCAGCTGCCATGCTGTTGAACACTGCTTGAGTTTCCCAAGATCCCTGCTCATTTTCTTCACCCCCTTCTGAGTGTGTAGCCTGTTACTGATTCTGGTTTCATCTGCAAAAAAGGCATACATTTCCTTCTAATTCTTCTGGAATGTCTCTTGTGAAGACACTGGAGAGGACTGGTTCCAGGACTGAGCCCTGTGGCACCCCGCTGGTCACTCTCCCATCATTACAGGGAGCGCCACTAACCACCACCCTCTGTCTCCTGTCCATTAACCAGTTTCTAACCCAGTTCACCACAATGGATCCCACCACTAGGCTGTTCAATTTCGTCATCTGTCTCCTGTGTGGCACTGTGTGAAGGCCTTGCTAAAGTCCAGATAGGCCACGTCCGCTCCCCTCCCTTCTTCTGTTTCCCTGGTCACAAGTCAAAGAAAGCAATCAGATACATCTGGCATGGCCCTCCACCCCATGAATCCATGCTGCCTGTGGTCTTGCATCCCATTGGATTCAAGATACTCTACCAACCTTTCCTTTATCAGTGTTTCTATTAATGTCCCCACGACAGAGGTAAGGCTCACCGGCCTGTAGCTGCTAGAATCTTCCCTGCTGCAGCTCTTATTTACTGGGGCCATGTCTGCTCTACTACAATCCAAAAAAAAAATATATAAGATACTCTACCAATCTTTCCTTCAACTAAGGTTCCATTAATGTTCCACCACTGAGGTGAGACTGACCGGCCTATAGTTCCTAGCCTCCTCCCTGCTGCCGCAGTTATGTAGAGGGACCACATCTGCTCTCCTCCAGTTCTCCGAAACCACACCCGTTTCCAGAGACCTATTGAATAACGCCGTCAGTGGGGCAACTAACATCTCTCTGGGTTCCTTTAGTACTCCTAGATGTATCCTGTCCATTCCCATAGCCTTGTCCAGTTTCAGAGCTGCAGGTTCCTTAAGGACTTCTTTCCACTGAAAATGAACTTATGTCCACATCCCCTTCTTTGTTTCTGCAGCACCCTGGTGGTCTGTCCCCCCTCCCTCCCTCCACTGTGAAGGATGAGTAGAAGTACCTGATCTTACTTCAAATTAGGGGCTCCTCTTGACAGGCTATTACATTCAGGACTGCTCACGCAGGCACTCAGGACCTTCCGTGAATAGCTTCTGCCAGCAATACCAGCGGGACTGCCCCGGACGCTGGCCCCACCCGATGTTGGTCAGGGTACAAGAGGGGGCCGACCCAGCTCCGCCTCAGTTCTTTCCCACCGTGTACCCGCACATGAAGTCTGCTTCTGTCTGCGATTTCAGCGAAAAGAAGAACTTCTAGCAAGATTCCTGCTGTTTTTTTCGACGGTTTTACCGTTTACAGACACCGATGTCAGTTTGCTGCTGTTGTCTAGTCGTTTTGTTCCCGCTTGAAGCTCTGCTTTTTCCCTTGTTTTTGCCGCTTCCAGTACCGACGTCAGCCCTCTTCTTACCCAGCCGGGTTCGATGTCTTCCCGGGCTTTGGCATCACCCGAACACTTAAACAAGTGCGACTGCGGGCGGCAGATCCCTGCCAAGGATGGACATCGGCTGTGCGTCTTCTGCCTGGGTCCCGACCACGACACTGCCAACTGTGCAGACTGCCAGGCCTTCACCAGTCGGACCCGCATCCACCGCCTGAAGGCCCTTAAGGCCTACCTATTAGAACAGAAGATGGATCTGCTCTCCTTGACGGGAAGAGGAAGGAGAAGAAGCGCCAAAGCAAGGACCGTAGTCGGTCACGTCACCAGTCCCGGTCTCGGTCCAGATCGCATTCGCGGCCTTCTCCTAAAAAGGCCCGTCCTTCAGGGTCTGGAGAACCACTGAAGACTCCACAGGCTAAGGCCGACCCGTCGGGGGAGAAGCCAGCCAAGCCGAAGGTGACTCCACTAAGGGTCATCGCCAAGTCCTTTGAGGTACCTGCTTCGGCCCCACCTGCTAAGGCACCGACGCCGCCTGCTAAAGGCGCGCCTCCGGAGACTATGGACTCTCCAGCACCCCCTGGCGTCACCCCGTCGTCTGTCCCTACACCGCGCCGGTCAGAGGGACGAAGGACACGGGGTCGGTCGTGGAGATACCGACGTCCCCGTCGCCCAAGTCCTCCTCCCCCCTGGGCCCTCAGGAGAGCTCTCCTTCGCGTCCCGACGTTCCAGAGACTTCATTTCCGGAAGTGAGCGGATGAAATTTTCTCCAAGGACGAGCTCAAGGAGCTTTTCTCCTTTTGGTGGGGGCAGGTCCACAAGCGGGCCTCCCTGTTGCCGGCCCAGGCACCGGAGCCGGATCCTGTGGGAGAACCACAGCCGGGGGGTGAGTCTTCCCCGCTGAAGTCACCGGAGCACCAGCCTTCACCCCCCTCCAGGGCTCGTTCCCGCTAAGGTCCGAGGACCACCAATGTCGGTCTAGGTCTCGTTCCAGGAGCCCTTCTCACACTAGGCGGGAACGCTCCCGACGTCGGTCTTCTGACCGACGTCGGTCATTGCTCCGTTGCCGGCTCAGGGACCAGAGTCTGTCTTTGGACCGATGTCAGTCCCCTAGATCTTATCTGTCAATCTTCACCATTCATCACAGATGGGTACTGGCCGGAGATCAGGACCCTGCGGGAGCTTTTTTTTTAAAGGGTAGGCGGAGCCAACACACACTCGGCGCCGCCCTCGAGGCCGACGTACTGCGTGGCACTCGAGGGTTGACCGTTAGGCTGTGTCGGCTCCGCCTGCCTACCAGTTCTTCGTCTCCCGCCGTCGAGGTCGCCTCGTGGGAAGCTTCTCTCAAGATTTTAGGCCTTCAGCCTTTCGAAATCGACGTTTTCAGTCCGTCGGTTGCCTGCCGGTTCTGTGTTCTGCCGCTACTCGACGTCGCCCGGTAAGATCTTTCCTTTTTATTTGAATTCTGCGACGTCGAGTCTGTTTTGGTGTTTTTTTCTCCGTAGGCCATGTCTCGGTCGGAGGGAAAAAAGTCTTCGAAGACGGGTCGGCCCCCCATGCGTCGGTGCCCATGCGGCCAAAAGTTTTCCGCCACCCCACCAGCACGACCGGTGTCTTGCGTGGTCTTGGCCTGCTTCACGACATGGACTCATCCGGCGCCTGCTTCTCCATGGACCGCCGGGTCCTCGAACAGCAGCGGTTGAAAGTGGGCGAGCTCCGCCGACTCGGGGTAGGTTCAGACTGCTGGGCTAAGCCGCCTTCGGCCCTTCCTCCGGGTCCCTCCCGGTTCTATACGGACCGAGAGGAGGGAGCTCGGCTACTTGTAGCCTGGCCATCGCCGAGGCTCCTCGCGGTGCAGGAGGCCCGTCCCGCTTCTCCCGGAGCGGGCGGGAGGCACCGCCACGGCAACGCCTTCGGGGTGAAGGCTCCCCTGTGTCGCTCCGCGGCTCAGAAGGCCTGGGTCGGCGCAGTCCTCGACGCCGCCGGGTTGGCGCTGTCGGAGCCTCGGCGCACCATTCGCGCTGACTCGTCGCCATGTAGGCCCTGTCGGCGCCCGCTCGTGGCGCCCGACACCACTCACGGTGCCGTGGGACAGATCCGCGTCCCTCCTTTGCCATGGTTCGCCTCGGTGCCGAGGTTGAGCTGCGGCGCTGCCTTCGCGGCTCGGCGCCGTGGGGCTTCGCCTCCGGCTGTCAGTGCTGTCCTTGGCGCCGTCCCGCTCGGTGCCGTTCAGGGGCGAGTCGGTGCGGGTCTGCCTTGGGGCGTCATCGCGCCTGTCAGTCTCGATGCCACTTCAGGCCCGGCGGTTTCGGCCGGGCGCCAAGGATGCTGCTGTCGGCGCCATCCTGTCCCTGGTACCGCCCCCGGTGCTGGTGGACTCAACGGCGCTGCGTCTGGCCCTGGCTCTGGACCTTTGGCTCGAGCTGCCCCGGTGCCTCCTGCAGGTCCCACTCGTGGGGTTGCGGAGGGCACGGGTGCCGTCTCGGCCACAACTCTGGCTGCCGGGCCCGCTGGCAAGGTTGATTCTGCCCGCCCTCCTACTGTTTGGCTCAGAGCTTCGGACTCTACCTCTTCGGAGTCGAGCTCCGAGTCAGACGAGCAGTCACACCCTGGGGTTGACTGCGGAGGAGAGGCACCTCTGAGGTCTCGTTGCCAGTCGGAGCCAGCCCCTACTGAGGAGAGTCGGGTGGCCCCGAGACTAGGGTCAATGGTGCTGACACAGGCAGTGCAGGCCACCATAGCTCTGCAACCTGGTCTTGGGGTTTCATCGACCCCTCGTGGTGGTCCCCCTCCAGTGGTGTGTCTTGATCGCCCAACCTTGGGGCCAATCGAAGCCTACAGGAGGGAGGGTACTGTTCCCTGGGTCCTCTTCGGGCTGCCCAGAGATGCCAGCTACCTAGGCTGGCCTCTCGAGAGGAGGAGGACTCTGAGGGGTCTGAGGTGTGGGCCGCGCTGTCGGCCCTTTCTGGGGTCCACTGGGCCCTGACGGAGCCAAGTGCGGATTTCCACCCTTCCCCTCTGGTTCCTTGAGGAGTCCCATTCTTTGAGGCAGGGGACCATCCTTCTGACTTTACGGCCCTGGTCGCCTCACTGGGGGATTCTTCATGCAGCCAAGGCAGTACCAACGTGGTTGTACAGCTGTCAGCTGTGGAGTCTTCCGTAGCACCCTCCTCGGGTGCTCACGGTCCGCTCCCTAGCCCTTGCGGAGGCCAGCCGCCTTCTTTTCTCGGCTCTGCCCCTATCCCTCTGCCACATTCTCCTGCGGTCCCAGGCATTCTTGGTCCCAGCGCCCTCTCACCTGGGAGCAGTTCAGAGTGGTGGCTGCCCGTTCCCTGCTTATGTTAGGGCTATGGACAGCCAGGTTTTTCAACCTCCCCCCGTGCAGCCACCCTCGGAACATATGGTGACCTCCAGCTCCTCATCCCCTCTTCTGGGAGAGGAACCTTTGTCCACATCTCTCCAGCTGCTGATCTCTCAGAGTATCAGGTTTCCTCTGGAGGATGTTGGAGGACTTGCACCTTTCACCCTCTACTGTTAGCAATCCTGAGCATGCGGCGCATGCCTTTCTAGGCGATTTTGGTGAGGCCACCCTTGTGGTGCCACCCTGGCCTGCTCCCTTTCGGGAGGCGTCCTCGCATTTCTGGCAGAGGCCCTTCTCCAGAGTTCCTGCCCCTAGGGACCTCAGCCAGAGTTATTGCGCTCCCCTGGAGTCTCCAGGTTCCATGCCTCATCCGCAGTCTGGCTTGACGCATCTGGGCACTCCTGATGGGCTTCGTGCCCTCCACCGTGGACCGCCCCCAGATCAAGACTCCTCGGATTTGGATTTTTGGGGGAGGAGGACCTTCTACTCGGCACGGTTGCTCCTTTCTATTTCTGCTCACCAGGCCCACTATGCAGCCTACAACAGGTTCTTGTGGTCCAGGCTAGGTCAGAACCTAGCTTCTTTGCCTGACTCCGAGCAAACCAGACAAGCCATCGTGCTCTCTGCACGTGGCCTGGAGCTAGCAAGGCACCAAGCGAGGGCATCTTACGACGCCAACAAGGTAGCTACCAGGGTCGTAGGGACAGCGATCTGCACTAGGAGATCGGCATGGCTACGTCTTTCCCGGTTGTCACCCTTGGCCCCATGAGGGTGATTTGCTTCGCCACCAGGTAACTCACCTTTCTCCCATAGAGCGAGACGGCGCTTGTTGGGCAGCTTCCTTCTCCGGGGACCCTGCCTCTCTCTCCTCACCTCGGCCTCCCCAGGCCCTGAAGGTTCCTCCCTTAGTGTGTCACCCACTGAGGGCTAAGGGACCCTGTCCCTTAGGGTGTAATGGAACAACCCCCTTCGGGGGGGGCTTGGTACTCACCCATCTGTGATGAATGGAGAAGATTGACACATATAAGATATGAAAATTACGTACCTACCGTAATTCTGATCTTTCTGTGTATCTTCACCATTCATCACAACCCCACCCACCATCCCCCTGGGGCCTCAGTCTCTGGGTCCCCCCCTCTCTCTGTGGTTCCCCCTATCCTCTTTAGGAGCGGGATAAAGTAGGGACACACGGGGGTATTCTTCTTTAAAGGATAGACAGCTCGATCGGCACTCCTTCTCTACTACATGTCTCCACGCCGATGGGGTGGGAGTTGGTGGTTGCCCTCCTCCTGTTCTCCTTCTGGTCCATCCAACTGTCTAAAAAAAAAAAACCCTTTGTCACCAAAAGTTTTCCTAGAGAGTACTAAACCCTGTACCCTGTCCTTCTTCCAGAATAGTCAACTCTGCTTCTGGGGTATTTGCCAGTTATTCTGTGCCTTGAATTCTGGCAGAGAGCTTTGCTACTCCTTGCAGTTCCTATACAATCTGGTGACGGACAAGGGTCTCAGATACCTTGATACCTCTCACTCTCTCCTAAATTCTCTCCCCTCCCTACCCTCCCTTCTTCCGCTTCCAGAGATTGGGGCCCCTACCCAATCCCTTAGTCTCATCTCTTCTTTGCTGTCCTCTCAGTCGTTATTTCTCCTTTAGTTCAGTTATCCTTTCCTTTTCTGTCCCTTGACCCTCTTGTCCCACCCTCCATCCTTTCCTCTTACCTCTTTGGCGACTCAGAACTGGTAGGCAGGCAGATCGACACAGCCTAACTGCCAACCCTCGAGCGCCACGCGCTCGTTGCCTCGGAGGCGTGAAAAAAAAAAGGCAGCTCCCGCGGGGTCCTGATCTCCGGCCAGTACCCATCTGTGATGAATGGTGAAGATACACAGAAAGATCAGAATTATGGTAGGTACGTAATTTTCATTTACCGATGTCACCGAAGGCATGGTCGCAGGTTGGGGTCAGACTATTCCAAATCGGATAGTCGATCCTCCTCTTCATCGTTGACCTCTTCATCCTCAAGCGCTCCCCGGGAGAGAAGGACCAGCCTCGCTCGCCTCCGGATGATCCTGCTTTTATGGACGTCATGAGGCACATCCAGGCTTCCAACGAGTGGGACACGGAAGACCTGGATCCGGAACGCCAGAGATTGGCCAAGTACCTGAGGCAGAAGGAGCCAAAGCCCCTGGTTATTCTTCCTTTGGTGGATACCTTCCAGGATCTTACTAGGACCACCTGGATGCATCCAGCTTCGATCCTAGCAGTTCCTAAGAAGTCTGATAGGCTGTATAAGGCTCCGAGGGCAGAACCCTTCCTGGCAGAACACCCTCAGGCTGACTCGTCAGTGATCACGGCTGCCGATGATAAATCTCAGCAACTGAAACACCTCGGCTCCCAGCCTCGCAACCCGGAGTCCCGATACCTGGACCAGGTGGGTAAAAAAAGTTTACGCGGCCTCCACCTGTTCCATTCTCTCCCTGAATTTCCTAACGCATATGGTACAGTATCAGAATGCGCTATGGGAAAGGGGACTTGAGCTGACACAGGCCATGCCAGACTCTTGACAAGAAGACAGAGCTCCTGGCCCTCTTGCAGTCGGGCTCAGACATAGGCTCCCATGTACTGAGAGCCTCATATGACACTGCAGATACGGCAGCCAGGGCAGCCGCCTCTGGGGTGTGCCTTCAGCGCCATGCCTGGTTGAGAGTCTCGGGCTTTCACCAGGATCTGCAGTCCAGTATCCGGGATTTGCCCTTCCAGGGTACCATGTTGTTTGGGCAGGAGACGGAAGCTTTGATCTCCCACCTCCAGCAGTTGGGCAAGTCGATCTGGTCGGTCCGCCAGATGTACCGGCGCGACCAGCGACGTCAGCACCATAGACGGCCCTTTCACAAGCCCTCAGGCAACCAAGGTTCAGCCCGTGGCAACCAGCAAGGGCAGAGAGGTGGCTTCTGCAGGAGATCCGGAAACCAGCAGTCTGGTGGACCTCCCGCCTGTGGGCCCAAGTCCTCCCAGGCCTCTCTCCCAACTCCCGGCTCTGCCCAATGACTCCTTTCCGCCCCCCCTCTTCCGACAGAAGTTCTAGGGGAGCTGGTTGGGGGACGCTTCTCCCTTCATCTCGAAGGGTGGAAGTCTGTTACCGCAGACCAGTGGGTCTTGGATATTGTACGGAGAGGACATACACTAGAGTTCACAGAGTTTCCTCCGCATACTCCGCCAAAGCTCTTCCATTGTCCTCCTTCTCACATCCCACTGATAGAAGGAGAAATACAGACTCTCCTGCAGAAGAGAGCAATAGAGAGGGTCCCCTGGGCACAGCGGTGTCAGGGGTTCTACTCCCACTTTTTTCTGGTCCCAAAAAAGACTGGGGACCTTCATCCCATTCTAGATCTCAGTCCTCTAAACCTCTTTATCAAATACAAAAGGTTCAGAATGGTGACCCTTCAAGGACTCCTCCTTGCTGCACCAAGGGACTAGCTCTTTTCTCTTGACATGCAGGATGCATACATGCATATAGGAGTCTATCCTCCCACAGGAAGTTTTTGAGGTTCCACTTCCAAGAGGAGCATTTTCAGTTTCGGGTGCTTCTGTTCAGCCTCTCTTCCGCTCCGCGAGTCTTCACAAAATGCCTAGCAGTGGTTGCTGTGGCCCTGAGGCGGATGGGACATTATGTGTTTCCCTACCTCGACGATTGGCTTTTTATGGCCCCGTCAAGAGACAGCCTCTTACTTGCTCTCGGAGACACTTATACTCTATTCCGAGAGCTGGGGATCACCCTGAACTTACAAAAGTCATCCCTGGAGCCCAGCCAAACGCTCGCCTTCATAGGAGCGATCCTGGATTCCGTCCAGGGCATGGCTTTTGTCCCACAAGACGAGGGGTTCGCTTGCGAGAGCTGGCAGAACGGATCTCTATAGCACCTCGAGTTCCGGCTTGGAACTTCCTCAGTTTATTGGGGCACATGGCAGCGGCCATTCCAGTCACTCCTTTGGCCCGCCTCCACATGAGTCCCACAGTGGATGCTTAGGGTGCAGTGGGACCAAAGCTGCGATGACCTAGACTCTATGGTCACGATCTCGGAGCCAGTCAGGAGAACATTGCTTTGGTAAATGGACCCCAGCAATCTGGAGAAAGGGGTCAGCTTTCGTTCTGAGCCACCAGGTCAGGCTCTTACAATGGATGCATCGGACCTGGGGTGGGGGGGGGCACACCTGGGTGTACATCGAATGGAAGGGGTTTGGTCACCCGAGGAACAGTCCCTCCACATCAGTGTGCTGGAAATGCAAGCGGTCCTCTACACTCTTCAGGCTTTTCGAGAGGATCTGGTACAAGGCTCCCTTCTGATTCAGACAGACAACATGGCGGTCGTCTTTTACATCAACAAGCAAGGAGGCACTCATTCGTATCCTCTTTGCAGGGAGGCGATGAGAGTCTGGTACTGGGCACCGGAATGGGGCATTGTACTGTCCGCAATGCACGTTCCAGGCGTCCTAAACGATCTGGCCGACTGCCTAAGCAGGTCACGGGCCAGAGCACACGAGTGGGAGCTACTACAATCCGTAGCGGACCAGCTCTTCGACAGGTGGGGCCTTCCCAAGCTGGACCTCTTTGCGTCACCACGCAACGCCAAACTGCCAACGTTTTGCTCATGAGAGCACGCGCCTGGAGTTTTTTGGCCAGAAGCGTTATCCCTTTGTTGGGCAGGGAGGTTTCTTTATGCCTTTCCGCCCTTCCCTCTCATTCAGAGGCTACTGTTCAAGTTGCAGGCAGAAGGGGCCTGGCTGATCCTAGTGGCCCCCAAATGACCTCGACAGATTTGGTTCCCACTTCTGCAGCGGTTACCCAGGGAACCTCCAGTTCCGCTGCCCATATGCTCGCAGTTGCTGCCCCAGGACCAGGGGTCTCTGATCCATCCGGATCTCCGATCCCTGCACCTACATGCTTGGCTCCTTCAGACATAGCTCAAAACAGATACGGGGTTTCCCCGGATGTGGCGGTGGTCTTAACATCAGCAAGAAAGCCCTCTACTCGCTCCACCTATGCTATGAAGTGGAAGCGTTTCTGTCTTTGGGCGTTGCGCAGCATTCGGATCCGTCCACCTGCCCTGTGAACTTAACTTACAGACCTACCTCTCCTTGTACGAGAAAGGCCTGAGTTACTCCTCTATCAAGGTGCACATGTGGGCAATCTCCGCCTACCATGCTCTCGTGGGAGAGAGAGAGAGCATTAGCACAATTGGAGGTGGCCCGCACCTTTCTTAGGGGAATTCTGTACATGAGACCTCCCATTCGGGACCCTGTCCTACCCTGGGACCTCCTTTTTGTGTTGGAGAAACTCACCCTCCCTCCTTTTGAACCAGCAGTGGATTGTGTGCTGCGTTACCTTTCTTGGAAAGTTTGCTTTTTGGTTGCTATTACTTCAGCTCGAAGGGTTTCCGAGCTTCAGGCTCTGATGTGTAAAGAGCCCTATTTGGTTTTCCATAGGGAAAGGGTTCCCCTCAGAACAAATCCTAAGTTTCTTCCAAAGGTGGTCTCAGAATTGCCCCTCAACCAGTCGGTTGATCTTCCAGTTTATTTTCCCCTCCCCTTCCAATAGAGGGGAGGCTCTCCTCCACACATTGGATGTCCACAGGACCCTGAGGTATTACCTCAAGAGGACGGTTCAGCACCGTAAATCGGAGCAGCTCTTTGTGGCTTTTGCACCACATTGCTTGGGTCAGCCGGTGTCCAAGCAAACTGTCTCTAAATGGATAGTCCGCTGTGTCTCGTTTTGCTACGAGCATCACAGTAAACCCCTGCTGGGCCCGGTTAGGGGTCACACCACCAAAGGAGTGTCAGCTTCTTTCACCGCTCTGTGAAATGTCGCTATCCAGGACATTTGTGCGGCCGCAACCTGGAACTCGGTGCATACTTTTATCAAGCATTACAGCTAGGATATCGTCTCCAGACGCCGTGCTGGCTTTGGCCTAGCAGTTTTACAAGGGCTTTTGTCCTAAGGCCTCTGGAGTCAGCATATTCCACCTCCCGGGGTCGGCTACCTCCTTGCTGTGGGACTGAGTCCTGAATGTAATAGCCTGCTGCAAGAGCTCCCACTCGAAGTAAGATAGTACAGTTACTTAAGAACTTACCGTAACAGTAGATCTTCGAGAGGAGCTCTTGCAGTAGGCGCTACTTCCCTCCTGCCTTCCCCCTCAAGCTATGCAGATCCATTTTCTTTTCTAACTTTCTTCATGGTAGGCTTCACCTCCTTCTCTTGTCAGGCCTTCTGCTGGGTTCTGGCGGGAGAACTGAGGTGGAGCTGGGTCCCCGCCCCCTCTTGTACCTTGACCGACATCGGGGGCGGTCCCCGCTAGTATTGCTGGCAGAAGTTTTCACCGAAAGGTCCTAGTGCCTGCGGCATAGTCCTGAATGTAATAACCTGCTGCAAGAACTCCTCTCGAAGATCTACTGTTACAGTAAGTTCTTACGTAACTGTACTATCTTCTTGGACGAAGTCTCCACCACTCGATCACACGCCCACCCACCATCCCCTGAGCTCACTCTCTGTTATTGGTCTTCACTCCCTCAGTGGCTGAGCTGTGAAGACTTTATTGTTGACCCTTCTTACGTGGGTCGTTCGGACTACTATGTGTCCATTTTTTCGTTCATCTTCTAGGATTGAGATTCATGCACCTCCTCGGAAAAAAGGTACTGAGGTGGTTGGAGGGTCGACGCCGAGATAGTCATTGCCGCACAAGCCTGGGCTCGTGGTGCCGCTCCTCACGGCTCCATCTCAGGCGCTGGCCCTCTTGAAAAAGTTTGCTCCCACTGGGTTCTAGCGCCTCTGGCGAACTCCCATTAGTGTGAATGAGTGGTGGAGACTTCATCCAAGAAGATCACGAATTACGGTAGGTACGTAATTTCCATTTATCGTGACTGACATCTATCCTTGGTACAGTCCAGATAAAAACAGACTGCTCTGTGGACATCCTGGGAATGCAGGAGCACAGCACTGGCAGGCCCTGTGTGAACCTCCTTGCTGGAGCCCCATATCAGATGTCGCGAAGCCCCCAAGGAACATCTTCATCCCTATCATGGCCTCCCTGTAGCTTCATTTTTAACTAGTTTTCTGCCATTTTTACACTTTACTTAAATTAGTACATACAGGACCAGGAAGGAGGAGGTCAACTTGGACAGCTGAGATCTTATCTGTGTCAATCTTCACCATTCATCACTAGTGGGTTATAGCGCCAGAGCTAGGACCCCGCAGGAGACTTTTTTTTTTCCCCTATGGGCGTAGTCGATGCAGGGCCGGCGCCGCCCTCGAGGTCGACGTTCCATGTGGCGCTCGCGGGTTGGTCGTTATCTGTCATCCACTCCGTCCTAGCCCCAGTTCTTCTCCCTCTGTCGAGTGAAGACTGAAGACCTCGTGTGGAGACTGTATTTGGATTGCGTTTTGCAGCCTGCTCAGGTGTTGCCTTGGTTCTGTTCGCCCTACTCGACGTCGCTTCTGGATGGAAAGATCTTTCCTTTTTCTTTAAAGCAGCATCGAGTACTGTTTTGTATTTATTTACCGAATGGTCATGGCTTGTCCAGGAGGGCAAAAAAACGTCGAAAGCAGGGTGGTCTCCTATGCGTCGGTGCCCCTGCGGCCACCTCTATTCCGTGACGGACCAGCATGACTGCTGTCTTTCCTGCCTCGGTCCGGACCACGACATGGACAACTGCGACGCTTGTTGTTCCATGGACTGCTGAGTTGTCGAAAACCGCGTGTTTAAAGTCAGATGTCCTCCGCCGACTTTCGGAGGACGAGCGCGAAGTCGGCTGGCCAAGGCACGGATTCCCGGTCCTTCCTCCAGGTCCCCTCCCTGTCCTGTACAGCCTGTGGAGGAGGGAGCCCCCGCCTCTCTTAGCCTTGCTGCGGTGGGGATTTCTTCCGTGGTGTAGGAGGCCCAGTCTGTCCCTCTCGAGGGACAGTCGGGAGGCACCGCTTTGGCAGTTGCCTCTTCAGAGGTGAAAGCTCCCTCGGTGTTATGTTCCCAGCCCTCCGGGTCTGAACCGGCAC
Source organism: Neoceratodus forsteri (assembly GCA_016271365.2). NCBI lineage: Eukaryota > Metazoa > Chordata > Ceratodontiformes > Ceratodontidae > Neoceratodus > Neoceratodus forsteri. The sequence continues at coordinate 34,330,945 of CM028133.1, read as the reverse complement.
CATCCTCGGCACCGACTGGCTGCGCCGACCTTGGTCCTGGTGCCATTCACAGCACCGCAGGCTTAGAGAGCGGTGCCGCAGTTGGCACCGGGCCATGTCTCTGTGCTGCTGTTGCATCTGGTGTCGTTCGTGGCGTCGGGGCTCTCAGCGGCGCCGGGGGATAGTGTGTTGGAGGTTTCTGGGCCTGTTCCTGGTTCTGGCGCTGAGCGCAGCGCTGGGACTGGAGCTGGCACCGCCCCTGACTCTGGTGCCGTTTGAGGTGCTGTGGTCAGAGCCAACCTTGGCTCCACCAGGGTGCTGTGTTGCACTGCGTTCGGGGCCGTGCCCGACTCTGGTGCTGCTCCCAGCACTGGGGCGCGGAGCCACACTTAGCTTTGGTGTCGCTTGCGATGCCAGGGGGAGCACGGTGCCGTGCTCTGGACGTGCCTGACTCCAGTGCCGCTGGCGCTGGGGTGGGGCGTTGGGTGCGGGGCCTTGCTTTGCTCCAGCACCATTTGAGGTGCTAGGCTGGAAGGTGCTCCGACTTGTGGTCCAGGAACTTGGGGGAATCGGGGAGTTGTCTGGCATCGGACCTCGGAGTTTGCCTTCTCGGAGGTGGACTCTGAGTCTGATCCAGATTGGCTCCCAGGTTCTTCAGAATCTTCGGATCCCTCCATTTCCAGCACCTCAGCCCCCACTCAGCCTCCCTCTGGGGGTCAGTTGTCACCGGTAGGCCCTAGGGTCAGTGGTACTGACCAGCCAGTGGTGGTCCCTGTGGCCACTGCCATGCAACCTGGGGCCACTGGCACTTCTGCTCCTCCAGTTGGGGCACCCCCTTCCCTGTTGTGTTTGGACAGTCGAAGTTTGGGACAGCCGGGGGCGTGCCAGGACGGGGAGGATACTACTCCCTGGGTGGACTCCTCGGAGACTGCCTGGAGTTGCCAGCTGCCTAGGCTGGTGGCTACGAGGATGAGGTCCCTCTCAGATTCTGAAGGGTTGAGGGGTAGGGGTGTGGCGCAGCACGCCCTCACTGGAGCCCGGCCAGATTCTGGGAGGCGTCACAGTGCAGACCCTCACTTCTCCCTAGATGAGTCCTCGATAGGGACTTAACTTCTGAGGTCAGGGGCCATCCTTCTGGACTCTCACAGTCCCGGTTACCTCACGAGGGGATTTCTTCCTTTGGGCACAGATCTGACTATTCTGATCTGGTTGAACGGCTGTTAGCTGCTGGGACCTTCGGATCTCCCTCCCTGCGAAGGGTTTCCTGTTGACCCCCCCCTGCACTGACAGAGACCGTTCTGTTGCTAGGAGCTTGTCCCCCAATCCTCTGTCTCCATCCCTGGCTATCCCAGGTATTCCCGGTCCTAGGAGACTTCTCACCTGGGAGCAGTTCAGAGGTTCCACTGCACATTTCCCCAACTACCTCCATGCCCTGGACCAGCAGGTGTTCCGCCACGCTCCCGTGCAGCCGGACCCTGAACCTCAGAGCTTGCCTTCATCTTCTTCCTCCTCTACGGAGGGAGAGGAACCACCTGTCCACATCTCCCCACCATGTGATCTCTCTTCTTATCAGCGCTTCCTCATGAGGATGTTGGACGAGCGCCATCTCACCCCAGTCCCGGTTAGCAATCCCGAGCATGTGACGCGCACTTTTCTAGGCGAGTACAGTGCGGCAAACTTGGTGGCTCCCGCCTGGCCTGTTCCTTTCCGGGAAGCGTCACATTGGGTTTGGCTTCATCCCTTCTCCACTGTTCCAGTCTCTAGGACCTATGCCAGCGTATTGCGCCCCCCCAGTCTCCAGGTCTCTGCCTCATCCTCTTCGGGTTTGACCTCCTTGACACCTCCTCTGGGCCTTGCGCCCCTTACTGTGACCGTCCCACAGACTCTGACTCTGCGGACTTCGATTTCTGGGAGAGAAGAGTTTTCTACTCTGCATGGATCTCCCACTCTATTGCAGCACATCAGGCCCATTTTGCAGCCTGTGATAGGCTCCTGTGGTCCAGGGTAGGACAGATCCTAGCCTCAATGCCTGACACAGAGGAAACCAGGCAAGCCATTGCCCTCTCTGCGCAGGGCCTGGAGCTAGCAAGGCACCAAGCAAAGGCATCATATGATGCCAGTGAGGTGGCATCCAGAGTGGTAGGGACATCGAGCTGCCTTAGGCAGACGGCATGGCTTTGCCTATCCCAGTTATCACCCCTGGCCCGGCGTAGGGTGATCTACTCCGCATACCGAAGATGCCATCTTTTCTCCCATAGGGTGAGACGGCGACTTTCAGGGCACCTTCCCTTCCCCACTGGGGGCTCTCCGTCTCACCCAGACCAGTCTCAGGCCTTCCCAGGCCTGTAAGGGTTCTCTCCTCCTGTGTCTCACCCACCGAAGGCTAAGGACGTGAGTCCCTTGGGTAATCAGGGTTCTCTGGGGCCTGGCATCACCCACTAGTGATGGTGAAGATCAACACAGATAAGATATGAAAATTACATACCTACCGTAATTGTTAATCTTTCTGTGTATCTTTACCATTTATCACTAAATCCCACCCTTCTTCCCCCTAGGGCCTCAGTCTCAGGGCTCCCTCCTCCCCCATGTGTCTTTCTATTATTCTCCTCACTGTCCTCTCTCTCTCGTGGTTAGAAGGAAGAGAACCCTGGAGACACACAGGGATGAATTCTCCTTTAGGGGGTATTATTGGAGTATATGGGTGGGGGGAGGCTCTCTCCTTATCTCTTTCTTCTCCCTCAATTCTTCGGGAGTCAGTGGAGTGCTGGGGGCGCCCCCCCCCCCATGTTTTTATTTATGAACTCAGATTTTGAGTTCATTTTGTTAATGCACTCATGGCAGTTTAATTTTTCCCCTATTTGGGAGGGAGGGGGAAGATTTCGAGACACCCCCCCATCCTGCCACCCTCTTAAGGTTGGTCCTTCTAGGCCCATGCTGCTTAAACATTTCAGGCCTTGCCTTCTGGCAGCTGAACCTTGATAGCCCAGTTTTGAGCTATCGTTATTGCTAAAATTCTAAGTTGCAGGACTGTTCCTGGGGGTGTGCCTCTCTTTTTTGTCCCTGCCTCTCTTATCCCTCCCTTATCCATCCTTTCTGCTTTTCCTTCCAGAGATTGGGGCCTCCTTCCCTTTCCCCAATTTCCTATTCAGGTTTCTCTCTCCTGTCTCCTCTGTCGTTTGTTTCTCCTTTTAGTTCATTATTCCTTTTCTTTGGTCTATCCCTTGTTCTGTCTTGCCCTATCCCACCCTCCATTTCCTTACTCTCTGGCATTTTAGAACTGGGGCTAGGGCAGAGTTGATGACAGGTAACAGCCAACCCTGGCGCCATGTGGAACGCCGGCCTCGAGGGTGGCGACAGCCCTGCATCGACTCCGCCCATGGAAGAAAAAAGTCTCCTGCGGTGTCCTATCTCCAGCGCTATAACCCACTAATGATGAATGGTGAAGATACACAGAAAGATCAACAATTATGGTAGGTACGTAATTTTCATTTTTGGGAGGCCCTTCTGCTCTTGGGGGTCTTGTGTGAATGCACCATTCGCAACCCCCTTAAGCCGGCTCTGCAGGAGTACCTACCCTGGATTCTGGGGGTTTATAAGGAATACAGGCAGTTTGGACTGAGTCCCTTAGCCAAAATCCTAGGAGGAGTTCTAAGCACCACCCTTTCTTGCTGGAAGGGTGGGGGAAGTCAGCAGCCTGATCCCAAAGCTCTTAAACCCATTATGCTGAGTAGATTGCCACCAGAAATGGGGTTTCCAGGAAAAAAACTGAGGTCACAGGGTGCAGCAGTTTCAGCCGGATACCTAGTCAGGAACTCCAGAACCAGGTTAAGGCTCCGATCCAAAACAGGCTTATAGACTGGTGGTTGTGTACACAGAATACTGCTCAAACGCCTGCAGTAAACCTCCAGCTGAGCCACACACTATTTCACGTCACTGCATGGTGTGCCTTACGGTTACACTTACTGCGGCAGTGGCAGGTTCAAGTTGTCTAACACCCAAGACCACAGAGCACTGTTCAAGTTTAGCATATAAAAACCCTACTGCACTGAAAAAAACTTATTTGAAATTTATTTCCCACAGCTGGTTGCCAGGCTTGGAAAGAGAGAAGGCTATAAACTGGGTTATCATGTGCTATGGTCTCATTTATTTCAGGAGCTGAGCTGTGGTTAAGAGGGGGAACAGACTTCACCTTGGCGTCTCTCGGGAGTAATGGTGAATTCCACACTCCAGGCCACAGCAGTCACTCCATCATCTGTTAAACTACCCCAAGATTTGTATCAGAAAAGAGAATGCAGTAAAGCAGACCAACCAGACTTCTGTTACTGTAAGCTGCATTGAAAATCCCATGCCAGGGTAGCCCCATTTAGGGCACTGCCTAGAAAGGTATCTGGAAACATGCATTCACAGACTACAGTTCCGCACAAGATGCTTTAAAAAAACAATGTAATATAGCTTCAAACAGGCACCGTCTCATACAGCAGAGACCATGATTTAGAATAAGATGTTATTTATCTCATGACTAGAAAGCAAAAGTAACATGGGGAAAAATTGCCACATTTCCGTTGGAGCCAGGGCACTGTGGAATCAACTTTAGGGACATCACAATATCAAGTTTTGAGTACCACAACAATTATGTAAAACATATCATAATATGTAATGACAACAATTTGTAACATTTCCCATATTATAACACTAGTGAAAACCTGATTGGGAGAAGGTTGGGAACTGAGAATTTTGGTTGCACCCAGAGAGGAGCACACTGCTGGAGACGAGATAGATTTATCACAGTGTATATCATGCTGTACGATAATTCAGACTTCAGTAATGTTGTGGTTTTTTAGCAATGATAAATTATCATCATATCATATTATCGTGACATCCTTAATCAACATGTTAGCGTAATGTCTCCAGTCTATATGAATTGTTCATAACCTTGTGTAGGATCAAACAGATATAACACTCTGTGTGTTTTCTTTACAGATTTGTATGCAAGAACAACGGTGTTCTCTTTGAAAACCAGCTCTTGCAGATGGGAGTGAAATCAGAGTTCCGGCAGAATCTTGGTAGGTGAATACTGCTTCATGGAGTGCTAATTGGTGGGACACAGTCCTTTTCAGAATTTGCCACCATCCTGGGACTTTAGAATTCTCCTTTGTTCATTTCTTTCATTTTGCCTGCATATGTACTGTGTGTTCATGACAAGACGAGCCACGTAATCTTCCTTACTGTGACTCTGTACTGGGGAATAGGGTTTCATAAGTAATAGTGATTAGTTATGGCTGTTGCTAAAAAGTTCTCTCTGGTTTCCATTAACCTTACACCCAGAGAGGAGCACCTACCTCTCTGGGACTAGTTTTGTCTGATAGGAATTAACCATATTATTGTGAGGTTCTTATAAAAAAAGGTTACTTCCCTTTACTTGAACAGAAATTTGAAGAAACTACTTCAAAAATTAACCAACTCATTTTGGTTTTATACAGTGCCTTTTTTAAAACACTGTGCATCTTGAAGTGCTTTGCAAAGGGATAGGTTGAATCCAAGTTATGCACTTCAGGGGATTGTATGTAATTTTTTTTTTTAAACCACCTCTTTTTGGTGCCTCCCACCGCCGGCACTTCTGCCCGGTCATGGACCCCTCAGCTGCGGCTTCCACATTAGCCACCCTTCCGGTACCCTCTGGCTTACCCCGCAGGGCGGTGTCGCAGCACCTGGCCCCTCTGAAGGGTGCCGCAAACGACAGGATAGGGTGAGAATGGGCCTGGGAGCCGATTGCAGCCTGGGTACAGGCGATGTGGGTAGGCAGGCTTTTTCCCGTAGGCGGGGTGGAACGTGTACGACGCCAGCGCCCGGCCCCGCGCCTGGATCCTCGCTGGTGCCGGTCGCTGTGGTGCCCCCGCCCTCTGCCAGGGGTCCCTCGAGCACCAGTCACACACCGCACCCTCCCCCCAGAAAAGGAGAGCAGTCCGTGGGATGCTCGATCCTTCTCCCCCCAGCTGGCCCTCCAGCGACACACGTCCATTACTGAACCCAGGTTGCTGGCATTGCAAATGGAAATCCAGCCGCTGCGCCAACTGGCTGGCTTATGTAATCGTTTGCAGTGCTTAATAACTGTCATCATCTGAGTGGAGAGGTTTTGGTACTGGCTTCATTTAGTAATTACCATAACTAGTAAATATAAAACATATGACTATGGGTCAGAAGTTGGATGCAGGTGGTTCAGAAGTTGGCTGCTGTATAGAAGCCAGAAGGTAGTAGTCGGGGAATAATTCTCAGAAGCAAAGCCTGTGACCATTGGGGTCCCACAGGGCTCAGTGCTCGGTCCGTTATTGTTTAACATCTTCATAAGTGACATCACAGATGGAATCAGAGGTAAAATCTGCCTTTTCATGGATGGCACCAAGCTCTGTGGGAGGGAAGGCAGGAACTCTGGAAGGACCTGGGCAGGCTAGGGAGTGGTCTGGCATTTGGCAGCTGGGGTTCAGCGCTAGAACATTCAGAGTTGCGCACTTGAGGGCAAAGAATCCGGGAACCAAATACTGGTTAGGTGGAGTGCAGGTAACCAACTCAGAAGAAGAAGAAAAGGACCTGGGATTAATAATCCCAAGTGACCCGAAACTCTCAGCACACAGCAAGAGAGCAGCAGCCAAAGCAAATCGTGTGCTGGGCTGCATAGCTGGGGGAATTGCCACCAGGAAGGTGGATGTCATTCTGTTGCTTTACAGGTCACTGGTAAGACAACACCTGGAGTACAGTACGCAGTTTTGGTGCCCGTATCTTTTGAAGGATGTCATTTTGCTAGAGACGGTCTAGAGAAGGGCAACCAAGACACGCAGGGCCGCACCTATGGGGAGAGGCTCAAGGAGCGCAACACGTACTCTCTTGAGTAAAGAAGGGAGAGGGGAGACGTCACTGAGACCTTCAAGTACCTTAAGGGTATTAACAGTGAGGGTCTCTTCAGCCTTGGCCAGAACAAGACCACTGGGGGCACAGCCTAAAACTGGTGAAGGAAGGTTTAGGAGGGAGATGAGGAGGTACTTTTTCACTGAGAGAGTGGTGGCCAAGTGGAATGAGCTGCCAGTGGAGCTGGTGTCCCTAAAAACGGTGGACAGCTTCAAGAGGGGTTGAGACAGGGGTAGGGGGAAACATTGCAGGTGGGGGGGGCAAGTGGGGGTAGAGGGAGAAGTAGAGGGTAGTCAAAAGGGAAACGGGGGGGCAGTACATAGGGAGCTGCACAGTCAAGCAAACTGGATAGACTATAATACAAATTACTATACTGCCATATCTTCAAACCACTCCGGTTTGGAGCCTACATGTGTCCATGCTATACCGTGACCAGGTACCGACTTGCAGGGTGCCTGTCAGCCAGTACATAGTCTCGGTATACCACGGGCACACTTAGGCTCCAAACTGGAGCTGTTTGTACGTAGAGTTATACAGAAAGGCTGTCGACGAGCCACAAACTTTGCCCCAGCAGCCTCTGCAGACAAAATCCTCCTAGAGGCAGAGGTGGCAAACCTTTTTAAAGGAGATAGGAAATGATTTTTCCATAGTTAACTGCCCTTCCATCTTCCTTTCCATGCCAGTTATGTATTCTGATATGCTTTGATGATTTTTTGTCAGATAATCTAGCTTTGGGGTACCCTCAGATTTACATTGAGTTTCACTCTCCTCACCAGCTACTGCTCTTGATTTTCGTATCTCTAAGACATTCTATGACATCACAAACTCCCATTCCGTGCTATTCATCTGAATGGGCTGGAATGGGTGTTTCTGATGTCATAGAATGTTCAGGCAGCATGAAAATAGAGAGCAGCAACTACTGAGGAGAGCGGGATTCTGTGTAGTTACAAAGGCAACAAAATTAGATTATTTAATTTAACAAAAAGGGCAAAAACATATCAGAATACTGGGTAGCCAATAAAAGATCAACTGGAGGGCATCCAGAGGTGTAAAAACTGTTTCCTGTCACCTTTAAGCGAAGCAGTGGAGCCCGTACCCCTGCTACAGAGGAGAAAGGGCTTCTGTTCAAGATATTTCCTCACTCAGAAGAAAAATGGGGACTGGCGACCTATTCTGGATCTGCGACTCTTAAACAAGCACATACTAAAACCAAAGCTCAGAATGGAGACTCTGGCTATGATCATCCACACATAGGAAAAAGGGTACTGGTTGGTATCCTTGGACCTAAAGGATGCATACTTTTCACATTCCCATCAGGCCAAGCCACAGATAGTACCTGAGGTTCAGACTGTCCTCAGGCCACTACCGGTTTGCAGCAATACCATGTGGCTTAACCTCGGCCCCCAGGGCATTTACAAAGTCTGGCCATGGTTGTGGCACACCTAAGAAGTCAGGGAGTGACTGTGTTCCCATATCTGGATGGCTGGCTTGTCTTGGGTCAGTCCCTGCAACACACCAGAGAAGCTCTGGACCTTACCAGGAGTACATTAGAGCCTCTGGGATTCATCATACATAGATACATAGATACATAGACAGTGTCGGCAGATAAGGGCCTTTGGCCCACCCAGTCTGCCCATTTGAGCTTGTAAGTTCAGTTTATGTTTTCCTAGAAGTCTGTTGCCCCTTACCCCTGACCTCCAGAATTCCTTTATGTCTCTCCCATGCATTCTTAAATCCCGTGATTGTTTCAGCCCCCACCACTTCCTGTGGCAGGGTGTTCCACTTGTCCACCACCCGTTCTGTGAAGAAATTCTTCCTCATGTTTCCTCTGAATCGTCCTCCCTCCAGCTTCATTCCATGCCCTCTAGTCCTGGAACATCTTTTTCGCTTAAAAATAGTGTATTCCTGCACCCTGTTCCTCCCTGTAAGATACTTGTATGTCTCTATCATATCCCCTCTCTCCCTCCTCTCCTCCAGGGAGTACATGTTCAGTTCCTTCAACCTGTCTTCATAGGACTTGTGATGCAATCCATGCACCATCTTTGTTGCCCTCCTCTGAACCTTCTCTACCCTGTCTATATCCTTACGTAGGTATGGTCTCCAGAACTGTACACTGTACTCCAGGTGGGGCCTCACTAGTGTCTTGTATAGCGGAATTATGACCTCCCTTTTCCTGCTGGTGATGCCCCTGCCTATACATCCCAGCATCCTATTTGCTTTACCTGCTGCCTTGTCACACTGTTTCCCTACCTTGCGGTCATCAGAGATGATAACCCCAAGATCCCTTTCCTGCTTGGTGCATGCTATATCCTCACCCCCCAACTGATATATTGTGCCAGGGTTTTTGTGCCCCATATGCATTATCTTGCACTTCCTTGCATTGAATTTCAATTGCCAAACCCCTGACTATTCTTCAAGTTTCTGCAGGTCCCTTCTCATTCTGTCTACACCCTCTGGTGTGTCTATTCTGTTACAGAGCTTTGTGTCATCAGCGAACAGTGAAATTCTGCCTTCTAGGTCCTGCGCAATGTCACTGATGAAGATATTGAATAAGACCGGTCCCAGCACTGATCCCTGTGGTACCCCACTGGTCACTCTTCCCTCTGTGGAGTGACAGCCATTTACCACCACCCTCTGTGTCCTGCCACCCAGCCAGTTACCTGCCCACCACACTACTGTCCTGCCCACACCCATATTCCCCAGTTTGTGTAATAGTCTTCTATGTGGCACAGTGTCAAAGGCCTTGCTGAAGTCCAGATAGGCCATGTCCACTGCCCTCCCCTGATCCACCTCCCTAGTCACCCAGTCAAAAAATTCAGCAAGGTTGGTCTGACATGACCTCCCCCTGGTGAAACCATGCTGCCTTGGGTCCTGTAGTCCATTGACAACCAGATGTTCCACCAATCTCTCCTTCAGTAGTGCTTCCATGATCTTCCCCACTACCGAGGTGAGGCTGACTGGTCTGTAGTTACCTGCTTCCTCTCTGTTCCCACTTTTGTATAAAGGGACTATATCTGCTATCCTCCAGTCTTTGGGTACCTCCCCTGTTTCCAGTGATCGGCTAAACAGATCTCTGCAGAAGTCCCAGCAAGAACCAGTACAGCTTCTAGACTTCTTTGGAGCAGAGCTGGACACCAGTCAAGGCAGAGCATTTCCCCCCCAGGACAAGGGTGAACAATATCCTGCAGTTTGCAGGATCATTCCAGCTAAACAGGCCCAGGCCAGCAAGAGAGTTCCTATGGCTGCTGCCACAGCAGTTGTTCCAGGATCCAGATTCCAGATGAGAGACATACAGTTCCACTTGCGAGCTCACAGGTCTGAAAGAAGAGATTCCCTAGCCAAGTTGGTGCCAGTCACAGACACACTCCTGCAGGCCCTGCAGTGGTGGTTAGAAAGGGAAAACCTCAGGGAAGGAATCCCTTCCCTCAAAGAGCATCCTTCAGTGGTACTCACAACAGATGTCTGCCTGCTAGGTGGGGGGCCCATATGCTGGACCTCACAGCCAGCGGAACATGGTCCCCCAGGAATCACTTATGCACATAAACCTGTTGTATCTCAGGGCAGTATACCTGTCTCTTCAGAAGTTTGCTCCTCATCTAAGAAACAAGGTGGTACAGGTCAGAACAGGCAATACTACCACCATGTACTACATCAACAAACATGGAGGAACCAGATCCACTCCACTGTGCACAGAGGCAGTGAAGTTGTAAAGTCTGGCCTACTCCCTACAAGTGTCTGTCTGCTATACACCTTCCAGGGAAGGACAGTGTCCTGGCAGACTCCCTCAGCAGGATTAGCCAGGAGCATCAGAATTGGGCACTGAACCCACAAGTGCTACAGACAGTATTCAGAAGGTGGGGGTACACCAGAGATGGATCTCTTTGCCTCCACAGACAGTCATCAGCTGCCACAGTTCTGTTACAGGCCTCCCAGAAAGGACACAGTCCCATGGATGCACTTGCACTGGATTGGTTGGGGAGAATTCTGTATGTCTTTCCTCCTTTCCCCATGTTGCTCAGGACCCTGGTGAAGCTTAGGTCACAGCTTGCAGCAATGATACTGGTGGCACCAGACTGGGCGAGACAGCCGTGGTACTCACTCCTGGTAACCCTGTCTGTGTCTCCCCCAATTCACCTTCCCCGGAGGCACAATCTCTTTATTTATTTTTATTTATTTAATTTTGTTGACCGGGTAAGCCCACTGAGACTAGAAGTCCTTTTTTCAGGTGCGATGGGGGTGGGTGGGATACAGATGATAACCAACTGAAACTGAACCAGATTGATTTCCAGTTCCGCCCCCCACGAGATGGCTGCCTTGATCTGGGTCTCCTACCAACTCCTGAGCAGATATCCTCCACTGAACGCTTAAACGCGGTGAAAACAGAAAAGATAGCAGTTCACAGGCAAAGAAGGATACCACAGTTGTGCACCAATGCGATTAAAGGTGGAAACCAACTATGGAGAGCGATGTCGAGCGATCAGATTTGGAGCCCACAGGACCCGAAACCACGCTAGATCCCAAGTCACCGGCCCTTCAGAGATCGGTACTGAAACAATTGAGCACTACCACTAAGCCCAAAAATAAGAAGGCTAAACTAGATCTAATATACCAGGAGCTACTATCTTTCCAAGCAGAGGTAAAACAATTGTATGGGGAGCTCAGAAAAGATGTAATGCAGCTGGAGCAGAGCTGACGATACAGAACGGCAGTTAACAGCCACAGAGAATCGGGTAGATGATCTAGAAACTCAAGTGCAGTATCTGCAACAACAACAAGAAATTCTTGAGGCCAGGCAGAAAGACGCTGAAAATAGAACCCGCAGGAAAAACATTCATATCTAATCTACTGCATACCTGAGGGCTCAGAAGTCACAAATGTAAAAGAATTTGTGGAGCCATTACTTCGTACTGCCATAGAACTCCCCGAAGAGATGCAGCTGAATTTGGAGCGGGTGCACAGGGCCTTAACCCCAAGGCCTGCAGACCCCACAGCTCCTCCCAGATCGATTATAGCTCGCTTTAATAGCTTTTCAGCTAAAGGACAGATATTGTTCCCAGCTTGGAGAAAACAGAAAGTGTATTATGGCCAGAAACGTTTTTATCTGGATCATGACTATGCTCCAAAGACCATGAAACTTCGCCGGGCTTATTTGCCCGTTACCAGCGATTAAAGCTGAGGGACATGAATTCTCAACTCCATACACTGCCAGGCTTGCAGTCCATCTCTCTGGTGGGAAAAAAATAATTTTCTACTGCACAAGAGGCCAAGACAGAATTGGCTAGTATGGGACTGACTTTTCCTGACCATGCAATGCAGGCTGCAGAATCTACTCCCAAACCACCGAGATGTCAGACAGATCAGAGAAATATTCCAGAAGAGAAGCACAGCAACAAAGATCCAAAACAAACTTTGGCAGTATTTTGCTGAACAGAAACGGATTCTGAGATGAGGAAGACCTGAAAGAATTGTAATACACCTGAAGAATCTTTACTTGCCTGAAGGTCAGTTGGGGGCGATTCCTGAGTCACTCCTTATGCTGCCCTGACTCTAGCCTACAAAATCTGTTTATCTTATCATCATAATAGTAAAATTGTAATACTGTGGGCCACTTGCCGAGGTAGTGTGGGAGTTTAGTACCAGCCCCCCCCCCCAAATAAGACTAATGGTTTGGGACTTCTGATTCCTTAGTGAGATAGATAGATATGACAGGAAAATGAGGGAAAAGTAAAAGTTGGAGTTTCCTTATAGGGGAGTGACAAGGGTGAAACTATATCATGCTCTGTTTAATAAACAGACTGCCAAATTTTGTTGGACTGAATTATTCTCTCCTTGATCATACTGGAGTGGGGTTTCTGCACTGGACTGTAACGTTGGTACTTGGACTGGGAGCTGAGACCAGAATCAGGCAGACACTGACATTATATCAGAACATGGGAGCATTTATTAATACCTACCAGAATGTTTGTTTTACAGTCCTACTTTTTCGTTCGGGTAACACAGAAACATGGAATTTGACAGCAGATAAGGACCGCTTGGCCCACCTAGTCTGCCCATTTCCCTACCTAACGGATGAGCTGCAGATCCTAGTTAACCAGCAGCCTACTTCCTCCTACTCCCCACTAGAATTGCCTTATGTCTGTCCCATGCATTCTTGAATTCCCCCGCTGTTTTTGACTCTATGACCTCCTCAGGAAGGCTGTTCCATGCATCTGCAACCCTCTCTGTGAAGAAATACTTCCTCACATTACCTCTGAGCCGTCCCCTCCTCTATCTTCAAATTGTGCCCCCTTGTTCTTGCACATCTCTTTTTTTGAAAGATGCTACCCTCTTGGACTTTGTTGATTCCCTTGAGGTATTTGAAAGTTTCTATCATGTCCCCCCTCTCCCTCCTTTCCTCGAGGCTATACATCTTCAACTCCTTTAGTCTTTCTTCATATGTCTTCTGGTGCAGACCCTGCACCATTTTGGTTGCCCTCCTCTGGACAGCCTCCACCCTGTCTATGTCTTTGCGGAGATGGGGTCTCCTGAATTGCACGCAGTACTCCAGATGTGATCTTACCAACTGTCTGTATAGAAGGGCCAACAACTTCCTGTTTTCTACTGGTGATGCCTCTCCCTATGCATCCCAGTATTCCCCCAATCCTCCTTATTGTCTTCTCACATTGCCCGGCCCACCTTTAGGTCATCTGATACGACTACCCCCAGGTCCCTTTCCATTTTTGTTGTTGTCAGTATCTCACCTCCACTGTGTACTCTTGCCCTGGGTTTTTGTTTCCCAGGCACATTACTTTGCACTTCTTTGTGTTGAATCTAAGCTGCCATACATTTGACCATTCCTCCAACCTTGCCAAGTCCCTTTTCATCCTTTCCACCCCACCTTGCGTATCAACCCTGTTGCAGATCTTTGTGTTATCTACAAAGAGACGTACCTTCCCCTCCAGTCCCTCAGCAATGTCACTTATAAAGACATTAAAAAGGACCAGCCCCAGTACTGAACCCTGCGGTACCCCACTAGTAACCCTCCTTTCTTCACTGTGGACTCCATTTACTATTACCCGCTGTGTCCTGTTGTCCAGCCGGTGTTTTACCCAGGCTACTACCCTGGGACCCACTGCTAGACTGGCTAATTTGTTTATTAATCTTTTGTGCAGGACTGTGTCAAGTGCCTTGCTAAAGTTTAGGTAGGTCATGTTCACAGCCCCTGCCTGGTCTATTACTTTGGTCACCCAGTCAAAGAAATCAATTAGATTTGTTTGACATGACCTTCCTGCTGTGAATCCATGCTGCCTTGGGTCCTGTGCCCCACTGGCCTCTAGGTACTCAACAATTCTTTCCTTCAGAAGTGATTCCATCATTGTCCCTACCACTGAGGTCAAACTGACAGGTCTGTAGTTTCCTGCCTCTGTCTTGCTCCCACTTCTGTGAAGGGGAATCACATCTGCCCTTCTCCAATCCTCAGGTACCACACCATCCTCCCATGATTTATTAAAAAGGGTAGTCAGTGATGTTACTAGTTCTTCCCTTAGTTCTTTTAGAATTCTGAGGTGAATCCCATCAGGCCCCATTGCTTTATCCACCTTCAGTTTTGAGAGTTCTTTCAGAACCCTTTCTTCTGTGAAAGGACTAATATCAATCCCCCTATCCAGAGTGCTTCTATTGACTGGATTAGGTCGCTCCCCCTGCTTTTCCATTGTGAATACTGAGCAGAAATATTTGTTCAGTATCCCTGCTTTTTCACTGTCGCTCTCTGCCCAACCACCTTCCTCTTTATTCAGCCTCAGTATCCCTTGCTTCGTCTTTCTTTGCTCCCTAATGTACCTATAAAAGGTTTTATCCCCCTTCTTAACTGAGTTTGGGCCTTTGCTATTCTGACTGCCTTCCCTGCTTCCTTCTGCTTTAGCTGGTACAGTTCTTTGCCCTGCTCCTTCTGTGTTTCCTTATACTTCCTGAATGCTATCTTTTTCTCCCTTACCTTCCCCACCACTTCTTTTGAGAACCATAGTGTTTTTTTCTTTCGTTTTGATTTGTTTATTTGCTTCACACAAAGGCTTGTTGCCTCTTTGATGGCAGTTTTGATGTTTCCCCATTGTTGCTCCACCCCACCTTCTTGCCTGTTTGCTAGTGCTTTTCTGAGGCACTTTCCCATTTTGACAAAATCAGCCTCCCAGAAGTCCAGTACCTTCACTTTCATGTGGCTTGACTCTACAGCTAAGTTTATCGTGAATCACGCTGTTTGGTGGTCGCTTGTTCCCAGATGGCTAACCACTTGAAGATCAGAGATCCTCTCTCCGTCCCCATTTAAGAGTACCAGGTCTAACATTGCTCCCTCCCGAGTGGGTTCCAAAACTAGCTGTCTGAGGCATGCCATCTGTAGGGCATCCAGAATGACCCTGCTCTTGGATGTGGCTGCAGCAAAGGTGCTCCAGTTAACATCTGGCATATTCAGGTCCCCCATCGGCAATATCTCACCTTTCTCTGCCATCCCAAGGATGCCTTCTTTCATTTCCTCCCCCTGAGACGGGGGTCTGTATACAACCCCTGCGCGGATTGTGGAGCCATTTCCAGTCTCCAGGGTGACCCACAGTGCCTCCTCTCCTCCCTGTTTACCCTATAGTTCTGTTGCTTTGATCCCTTCCCTTACATAGAGAGCTACCTCCTCCTTCTCTCTCTTCCCCCGTCCCTCTTGTAGATTGTGTACCTGGTATGTTGACATCTTAGTCATGGATCTCTGTGTACCATGTTTCTATGACTGCCATGATATCCAGGCATCCCTCTTCCATCAAGGCCTCCATTTCGGGTAGCTTTTTACCTAGACTAAGGGCATTGGTACTCATTACCCTCCATTTTTGTATGGCTTTATTTCTTGTGGCCCATCCCTGTCCTACTGCCTTTGTCTTTTTCTCCATTTACCCCAGCCCTTATCCCTATCGACTGCTCTGTCTTGGTGTTTACCTCACTAACTACCCTGATTTTTTTTGAGGGGGCTAGGATTTCCCTTCTCCTTTTCAGTGCCTCCCCCCTTGGCTAGTTTAAATGCTTGCCAATGAAGCATTTAAACCTTTATTTATTTATTTTTTTTATTTTAGTCTTTGGTAACCGGGTTAGGCCCACTAGGCACAAGTGCCTGTTTTCAGGAGCGAACTGGGAGTACTGGGCTGTTAAGGGACTTGCTCAGAGTCACACAGTATGCAAGTGGAAGTTGTGAGAATCAAACTCTGGTCTGGTCTGCTAGATGTACCAAGCTTGTTCACACCTCGTTCCTCTAACCTCTAGGCTATTCTGCCAGATCTATCGCCTAGGATCCTGGTTCCCTTCCAGGATAGCTGTAGACCATCACACCTGTATAGGCCTACATCGCTCCAGGTGGAGCCCCAGTCCCCAATGAAGCCAAATCCCCGAACTCTGCACCAGTTTTTCAACCAGTCATTGAATCTCATGGTGCAGAGTACCCTAGCCTCATCCATGCCATAGACAGGTAGCACTTCGGAGAAAGTTACAGTGTGTGCTACTTGTCTAAGGCCCCTCCCCAACTACACAAACTCCTGTTGCACTGCTGTGTTCCCATTCTCAGCCAGGTCATTTGTCCCTAGGTGGATAATGACATCCAGCTCACTCCCCCTTGCAGCTGCTCCCGCGATCCTGATGATTTGTTTCCTGTCCCTCCAAGCCATGGCACCGGGCAGGCACCTTACCTCCCTTTCCCTTCCCTTCCCTCCCCCAGTTCTAGCCCCCTAACAATTGAGTCCCCCACCAGGAGTTTTTTCCTTCCCCTGAGGGGTCCTGTGCCACCCTCCTGTGGGTCTCAATTGTGGAGATCCCAGCATCCTCCTTGGTCTCCACTGCGAGTGCCTCCATAGAGGAACCATGCTCCAGTTAGAGCAAAAATAAGCTCCAAGGAGGCCCCAGGCAAGGGAGATCTGGGTATTACCTCCTCTCCTAATGGAGCTGGTAATTTACCAGGAGACCATACAGGAAACATAGGGAGGCTAAGATTAACCTCACCAACCTTGGAAGCAATTTTTCTTTTTTCATGCCTGAAATACAGGTTAATTGGGATATTCATAAGTTACAGTTACCCCAGACAAGGTTGTCACGAGGGGTTAGTAGTTTACTAAGGCAGTTATGTTATAATTTAAAAAGAGGTACCTTTCGAAGCCTCATTTGTTTGCTGGAAGGTGAAGAGCTGCAAATCAGGGGTCTGAAATTGAGAGAAAACATGGTGCAAAAGAATCCAGTATGGAAGGGGAGTGCGCGGGACAGAGGGGAGAGTTAGAAGGGCTGGAGGCTGGACTCGAGGGTGGTAGTATGGTACTGCAGCATTTAAAGCAGACAAAGTACATTTCTAGAGAGTTATAATGATGGTTACAACACCATTTAAAGTACTATCACTGAATATAAATGGAATTAATAGTCCAGTTATGCGGTCCAGATTACTTCAATATTTAAAGCGACAGGGCGCTGATCTTGTATATATTCGGGAGACACATTTGTCTCCATCAGAACACCAGAAGTTGGCTGCGGGGGGGGGGTATATAAAGTACATGCTGCCTCAAGTAAAACTGGGAAGAGACGAGAAGTAGCAATATTGATCCTTGCTACCCTCCCACTGGAGGTGGGAGTTGAATATGCAGATCCAGCTGGCTGTTTTGTCCTTATCCAGGGAGTGTTATATGGGCAAGATATCGCCCTTGGCCAATGTATACCTTCCTCCAGCCCGACTTAGACATTTGCTTAACAGAATGATGGATAAACAGAATGGATTTTGATCATGGGGGGGAGGATTTTAATATTACTTTAAATCCTAAATTGGATACTTCGCACCCACAAAAGCATAGATGTTCTCCTACACAGAGACTGCTGCACTCCCAGATATCTGCACTGGGGCTTCTGGATATCTGACGACATTTTTATTCCAGACAGGGTGGATTCACATATGACTCCCCTACGTTTAAGACATCATCCAGAATAGATTATTTTTTAATTTCAATAGAGCATCTTGATGTTCTAAGGAAATTATCTTTAAACACCAGGTTTTTATCAGATCATACTCCACTAATGTTAAAACTAGATATAGGGACCCCCTGCAAATAAGGATTACGGAGACTTAATCAAGCTTTCCTGAAGGAACAGGAATTCAGAGACATGATAGTGCAGAAAATCCCACAAATTATTAGAGAAAATATGTCACAAGAGACCTCTGTGGCTTTAGTCTGGGATACACTAAAGACAGTAGTTAGAGGGAGATAATCTCGTACGCATCACGAAAACAAAAACAGAGGGAATACAGATATAGACAGTTACAATCGCGTTTGAAGACATTGCAGCAAACCAGGAGACAGGGAGATGGGTAGTGGGAGGAGGAAATGAGGCAGATTAAAGAGGCTTACAAGCTGTAATGGATTATCAGGTACAAGCCAAACTCCAACAATTAAAAAGGTATTATTCAAACACCATGAAGTCTTGCTATATTATGACTATATGCAGTCAGCCACTGCAGCTGAACTGCCCCGGAGAGGAAAGAGTTAACTCCAGAGAGTCTGGAGTTCCACAGCGCGAAGGCGCTATACCAAAGCTCTATCTGGCCAGTTTCAAATGAAACTGTCAGATTCTTTACTCCGCTTCACTGAACAGTCGCTCCGGAGATCAGCTCCTTCACATCGGTTCATTTTTCGGTTCATTTGAACCGGCCAAAAGTATTTATTTTACCGCATTTCGGTTAAAAGCTCTATCTGGTAAACCGTAAGTAGAAAATTTAAAGTCTGTGTGGAAATTCAATTATTGGTTCGGTTTTGAACCGATCGGTTTGCTTAATTTAACGTTTTAAAGTGTGGTTGGGCTTTTAGAGTGCGGTTCTCGGTTCTTATCGGTTCTAAAAAAACCTTGCTTTTAAAATAGGTTTTTCAAATACCCGTGACACGGTTAGGGAACCGATAAGGGTGTCTTGCCTGGCACTGCCATCAAAAGGGCAAGTTTTGGTTAGGGTTGGCATTATGTCTGAGAAACCCAAAAGAAAAACCGGGCCCACTGGTTTCAACACTGTGATGTCTGGTGGGGAAGCTCTTGCCAAGGCTGACCCACACACCACTTGTGTTTATTGTCTGGGGCTGACCACCTCCTGTCAGACTACCAGGTGTGAAAATTTCCTGCAGCCACCCTGGAAAAGAGATTGGGCCGCTCAGGGAACGAGAGGCTAAGAAGTCCGCTGACCCAGATGGCCAGCCTGGTCCAGTACCCACTGGACCAGAGGGAGTGCCCTCTGACCAGGCGAGACTTCCTCGGCAAAGGAAGGCTGGTTCAGGGAACCAGTCTCAGTGAAAAGACTAAGAAATCAGTAGGTTTGGAGTCCAAAATTTCTCCAACTGCTGCAGAAATAGCTAAAGCCATACAGATTGTCCAGTCACTGTCTCAGGGTCCTGCCGAACCACCTACAGTTGGTAAAAGGTTGGTTCGTTTCAGTGCCAGTGGTTCAGGAGTATGATGTTGAGGAATTTTATGAACCACAGGAGAGGGAGGACTTAATTTGATCATTACATGTGTGGTTGGAGGGTCTGGACGTGCTCCATTGAACCGACATTTCTCCAGACAGACCTTTAGAATCTCCTCCTATTCTGTCTGAGTCCCTTCTCATTTTATGTTTTACAAAAAGGTTGTAGAACCTCCAGCTTCCTTTAGAGGAAGCTGTGGATGAGCAAGAGGAGCCTGATTATGTAGAAATGATGGATATACTAGAGTCTAGGAGGTTGTCTATTCCTTTGCATAAGTCATTTAGGAAGCAAACAACAAAGATTTTAAAAATCCTCATTCTGTCCCTCCTGTAGATAAAAAATGGACAGAAGATATACCTTGTCAGGCTCTGATACAGACTTCCTCACTGAGCAGTGTAGTCATGTAGGTGTGGTACAAGCTGCAGCCTGTGACAAGACTACTATTCCTCTGGCCTCACATTCTCCTGATAAGGATTCCAGGAAGATTGATGCCATGCTGAAAAACAGTATATGGCAGCTTCTTTGGGACTCAGGCAGGCAAATTATATGGCTTATGTGGCTAGATATCAGAAATCTAGGTGGGACACAGTATTGCAGTTAGCCAAGCAGGCCCATGGCCAGCTGGCTAGTGAGTTTGAACAGGTGGCTGCTGATGGCATTGAAGCCTCTAAAGTTCAATTTCATACTGCTGTTGATGTTAATGATGTTTCCTCTAGGGTCATGGCCACTTGTAGCTTCAGAGGTTGGCATGGCTCAGATGCACTAATCTGTCCCAAGATACTCAGTCAAAGGCTATGGATTTTCCTGTTGTGGGTAATTCTCTGTTTGGGGAACAAACAGAAAACTATATGAAAAAGATGGATGAATACAGAACTACCTACAAAAGATGCCCAGGCTAAGGAGAGGCATGCCACTCCACAGAGGCACGCTCCCAGAGGTAGGGCAGGCCTTCCACAGGCCTTTTACCAATTTCAGGCCTCCTCTGCATTTGCACAGAGGGTTTCTTTTAGAGGCAGAGGTAGAGCGGGGCACAAGTAAACCGTCCCCTCCCTCAGCCTAAGGCTACTGCCAAGCAGGCACCTGATGGGGTGCCCAGGGCCGATTCTCCTGTACCAGTGGGGGCAGGTTGGTTTATTTCAGCCAGAACTGGGTGTCCCTAACTTCGGACAGGTGGGTTCTGGAGGTAATAGGCCAGGGTCTGGTTCTCAGCTTCAAACAGTTTCCAAGATGAGAGCCAGACATTTTCCACTGCAAACCTTCAGAAGCCCTTGCTTTGAAGCAGAGGTTTCTTCTTTTGTACTGCAAAGCAGTAGAAAGGGTCCTCCTGCTATCAGGGCAAGGGCTGTACCAAGATACTTTCTTACCCTAAAAAGACAGGAGAATGTATGCCCATTTTAGATTTAAGGTACCTGAACAAGCATCTTTGAAACCAAAGTTCAAAATGTTAACTCTGACAATGATTTTGCCTCTCCCTGAGGCCAGGGACTGGTTAGCTTCCTGGACCTCAAGGATGCCTATTTTCATGTTCTGATCAGGCCTTCTCACCGAAAGTACCTCAGGTTCGAACTACCTCAGGCCACTACCAGTTCAGGGCAATGCCCTTCTGCCTTACCTCTGCGCCAAGGGTATTCATAAATGTCTAGCTGTGGTAGTGGCTCATTTAAGAAGGCAAGGGATTGCTGTGTTTCCCTACCTGGACGACTGGCTCATAGTGGGTCAGTCCCAGATCAGGTAAAATCCCACTTGCAAGTCACCCAGCAGCTTCTCACTTCCTGGGATTCCTGCTGAATTTACCAAAGTCAGTTCTCGAACCAGTTCAGGTACTAACTTTCATAGGTGCAGAATTGAACACAAAGTTAGCCAGGGCATTTCTCCCTCGGAAAGGGTAGACAGACTCATTGCCCTGGCATCCTCCTTTACTCCCACGGGTCTCTCGACCAGCAAGGCATTTTCTGCAACTCCTAGGGCACATGGCTGCTTCCACAGCTGTAGTGCAAGGAGCAAGATTCCAGATGAGGGACATTCAGTTCCATTTGAGGGCCTATTGGTCTCAAAGGAGGGACCCCTTTCCAAATTGGTTCCAGTGACCAAACCCTGATCCTGGCCTTACACTGGTGGCAGGATCAAAGCAATCTAAAACAAGGGTTCCTTTCATTCCGCTTTCCCACTCCTCACCCTCACCACGGATGCTTCCCTGTTAGGGTGGGAGCTCACTGGCGTTCTGTCCACTCAGGGAGTGTGGTCTCCCCAGGAATCTCTGCTCCACATCAGTCGCTTGGAACTCAGAGCTGTCCTTTTAGCTCTTCAGGCGTTTCAGCTTCTGTCCAGAACAAAGTAGTTCAAGTCAGGACAGACAACACCACAACAATGTGGTACATCAACAAGCAAGGGGCACTCGGTCATCAGCCTTGTGCACACAAGCAATGAAGTTGTGGTCTCTGGCTTACTCCTGAACACCTCCTTGATAGCAGTTCACCTTCCAGGAAGGACAAATGTCCTGGCGGATGCCCTCAGCAGGATTTCTCAGGGTCATCACGAATGGGCTCTGAATCCTCAGGTGCTGGGGTCATGTTTGCCAGATGGGGCACCCCTCAGATAGATCTTTTCGCAGCCCCAGACAACCACCAACTTCCTCTGTTTTGTTGCAGGCCTCCAGTGCTGGGATCAGTCCCCTGGACGCTTTTGAGTTGGATTGGAAGGGAAGTTCCTGTATGCCTTTCCCCCCTTTCCCCTTCTTTTCAGGGTACTAGTAAAAATCAGATCTCAGCCCTGCAAGGTGATTCTGATTGGGCCAGACAGCCCTGGTACCCACTGCTTCTGTCCTTGACAGTCCACCCTGCCCTGAGCTTGCCCAGAGTCCATGACTTACTGGCCTGTGCACAGGGAGAGTGTGGTATCCGGACCTCAAATCCCTCCATCTCAAGGCATGGCTCTTGAGGAGTTAGAATTTGCTGACTTACACCTTTCTCAAGGTGTTTTGGATATTTTAAAGGCTTCAAGGAAGCCTTCCACTAGGGCCACTTACAATTCTAAGTGGAAAAGGTTTTCCATTTGGTGCTCTGAGAAGCAGATTATCCCAGAATCTGCTGATCTGCCCATTTTACTGGACTATTTGGTCCATTTAAATTCCTTAGGCCTTAGGCCAGCTACCTTAAAGGTTCATCTGGCAGTTGTCTCTGTTTTTCTGTCAGCAGGGAAGCCTGCTTCCTTTTCTTCTCACCCTGTGCTTTCCAAGTTTTTTAAAGGGTTACTTCACACCAACCCTTCTTTTCGAGAACCAGCTCCCGCTTGGGACCTGAATGTTTGCATTGCTCAGTTAATGCAACCCCCCTTTGAGCCTCTGTCCTCAGCAGAGCTCAAGTTTCTGACTTGGAAAACTGTTTTCCTAGTGGCTATCACTCTGCCAGACGATAAGTGAACTACAGGCCCTGTCAGCGGAAGAAGATTTTATCTCTTTCCACAGAGATAAGGTAGTCCTCAGGACTAACAGAAAGTTTTTGCCTAAAGTGGTTTCAGATTTCCACCTGAACCAATCCATCTCTCTTCCAGTATTTTTCACTGAGCATTCTTCCTCAGGTGAGAGGAGTCTGCACAGCTTGGACGCCAAAAGAGCCTTAGCTACTATTTGAATGCACCAAGGGTCACAGGTTCGAATCCTCTAACTCTTCCTTACCTATGGCGAGGTTGGCAAAGGAAACCTGCCACTAAGAGGACAATTGCAAGGTGGATTGTCTCTTGTATCCAATTTTGTTATCAAAAACTAGTAGAGAACCCCCTCAGGACTGAGGGCTCACTCCACCAGGGGTACAGCTGCATCTCTAGCTGCTGCTAGAGATATTCCCATTCTGGAAATCTGTCAAGCTGCTACTTGGAAAACAGTTCACACTTTTACCAAGCATTATTCCCTGAATATTCAGTCCAGGAGAGATGCTCGCTTGGCACAGCTGTGCTTCAGAGCCTATTTCCTAAGTAGGTTCTGACCCCCTCCATGGAGGTACTGCTGTGTATCTGCATATAGTCATAATATAGCAAGACTTCATGGTGTTCAAGAAAATTACTCACCTTAGTAATTGCTTTTCTTCTCATGGAGTCTTATATTATGACCACCCTCCCTCCTGCCCCTCTCAGAACTTCTACTTGGGTAGGGGTGGCAAATTAGTGCAAGCACTGTGTCATGCTATTTTAGTTCTTCCTTCACCCCCTTTATTTAGGTTAGGGAATTAGGTATTTCTGTTTTATAATATGTTGGCCTCTTCCTGGACTTGAGTCTTGGGGAAGGGGGTCTAATAGTGCTTGTTAGGAAGAAACTAATAATACTATTATTCATTGTTATTATTATTATTGCTGTTTATATTGTTGTTATTCCTACTAGTAGGTAGCCACTTGGCTAGTGTAGAGCTTCCACACAGACTTGTTGCTTAGTGTTAGCTTAGAAGATCTGACAGTTTCATTTGAAACTGGCCAGATAGAGCTTTGGTATAGCGCCCTCGCGCTGTGGAACTCCAGACTCTCTGGAGTTAACTCTTTCCTCTCCAGGGCAGTTCAGCTGCAGTGGCTGACTGCATATAGTCATAATATAGCAAGACTCCATGAGAAGAAAAGCAATTACTAAGGTGAGTAATTTTTTCTTATGAAGGAGGCCCCAGAGGGGCACAGAATTTGGCTAAGAGACTAAGGAGCTATAAACAAGTGGCAACTATAACCAAGATGAGGGATCCTAAAACTGGTGCCCAGAAAAATAATACTCTGGACATTCTTTCAATATTTCAAACATATAATAGGGAATTGTATGCTGACCCCTCTCCCCCCTCGGAGGCATGTATGCAACATTTTCTCTCTACCTTACATTTTCCTAAACTCTCTCAAGCCCAGCAAGAGAGACTACGGTCCCCTCTAGTGGAGGGAGAAATTAGGAATGCAGTCAATCAGGCAAAAACATTGAAATCCCCGGGGCCTGATGGTTTTCCGCAGGAATGGTATAAAGCTTTCCTCCCTGTTTTTCTCCCTCTATTACAAGACGCCTATAGAGAAGTCCGGGACCTCCTCCGGCCTCTTGGGCCTATATGGTTATATCCACTATACCCAAGGCGGGTAAAGATCTTCAGCTTCCGGAGTCTTATAGATCTATATCGATATCAAACTGTGATTACAAGATTTATATGTCCATTTGGGCAAAGAGGTTGGAGAATATGCTACCAGGTATTATTCACCCAGATCAATCTGGTTTTCTAAAAAACAGGCAAACATCAGATAAAACATGCAGAAGTATTCATTTATTGGATTATATTTCCAAACATTTGCTGCCAGTAGTTATAGCCAGCCTTAGATGCCTATAAGGCATTCGATCAGGTGCACTGGAAATTTCTTTGGAGGGTATTGGACTGTTTCGGTTTCCCAGATGAATTCATTGAATGGCTTAGTAACATATATGCTAACCCGCAGGCATACATTAAAGTGAATGGGAACATGTCTACATCTATAAAGCTTGAGCGGGGCACTAGGCAGGGCTACCTACTTTTGCCCTTGCTATTTGCTTTTTATATAGAGCCTTTGGTCGTGTCAATTCGGGCATCCAAAGAGAGCCGAGGGGTGGAGTTAGAGGGGGAAAGCTATAGGGCATCGTTATATGCGGATGATGTCTTATTTACATTAACAGACCCAGAGACATCTTTAGTGAGTATCTGGCAGGTACTGGAGGAATTTGAGGGGGTCTCTGGTTATGTAATTAACACCACAAAGACTGAGTTTCTGGCTCATAATTTCGAACCCTATCCCAATCTGATGGCTGTTATGCTATGTAGATGGAGAAGCACAAAACTAAAATATTTGGGGATATTTTTTACCTCTTCAATTTTCAAACTTGGCTCTAATAAACTGTGTACCCCTAACATTGAAACTAGAAGCAGATATCCACAGGTGGTCACAAATGAGGCTCCCTTTATATTCCAGAATTGAAACTATACAGTCCAGTATCCTACCGAGATTACTATATTTATTCCAAACGATCCCTGGGGTCCCCTCACAGACATACTTTACCTCATGGAACCTTATCAAGATATGTGTGGTATGGACGTAGGCCATGAATCAGATGGTCTCTTCTACAACTATCAAAAGATAAGGGGGGGAGCTGAATCTTCTTGATCTGAAGCAGTATGCAATAGCAGTAGGTATAACTTGGATATTGGCTTGGTTAAATCCTAGCATTCAGATGCCCTTGGAAAAAGATTGAATGCACCCTCAATGACTTACACGATCCACGGAAGGTGATATTTGCACCCTTGTCTGCTCTTTCAGTATTAATGGATTATTATGTGGGAGCACGGCAGACTCTGGAGATGTGGTATAAAGTTAGGGCAATACCTGCTTTGGAACACCTATTCTATTTTTTGAGACTTTTGATAGCGGAATCCGAGTTCTTCCCAGCACATTTCGATTTAACTTTCCAAAAGTGGCATAGAAGGGGGCTTTCGTTTATATTTCAGTTTTAGACAAACAGGGTAGTACCGTTTAACCAACTCTAACAGGAGTTTGGACTCACCAACAGGGAATACTATAGATATTTACAAGTCCGAACATTTATTACCCGTAAGGGACCCTCTAGAAATTGCCTACCAAACCCTTTACCTCTCATGTTGAACCTGATTGTAGCTTCAGTCTGGGGGACTTTATGGCCACACCTGATTGGTTTATTATACAGAGGCATGCGGGAGTACATAGCAGATTCCTCTGAGACAGTATTAGAGGCCTGGAACAAAGAATTGCCAGATAGTTTAATTTGAACAATGGTTGACATACACTAGGCCCTCAATAGGGGTCTCTCTGGCCCTTTACTGGAGAGAATTCGCATGGAAATCCCATAATAGATATTTTAATACGCCAGCTAAACTAGCAAGGATTTACTCTGTGGTTGATGGGGGGGTGCTGGAGGGGTTTTGGGGAACAGAGAGCAGATCATGTACATATATTTTGGAGCTGTATTAAAATCAGATTATTCTGGCAAGAGGAAGCTACAGTACTATTTGAGATCATTGGCCCAGAACTTACACTTACCCCAGAACTGGCCCTGATTTCAGAACCACCTGAAGGTTATGAAGTGCAGAGAGGTTCTCTTCTTTTCACTTTCTTCTTAATAGCGAGGAAGTCAATAACAAGGCTTTGGAAACAAATGAGATCACCACGAATAGAGGAATGGCATAGTATGGTGGTAGACCATTATCTAATGGAGTGAATGATTGCGGGGGGCGTGGGGGGGAAGAGCTGCTCAGTTTGAAATTGGATGGAGGGCCTGGGTGTTTTATAATTCAGCTAGAGACCCCATATTTGTCCCATGATGGCTTTTTTATGTTTTACTTGGAGAGGTGGAGCAGAGAGATGGGCTGGAAGAATATTTGATTTGCAGCACTTCTGTTTTTCAGGATTGCTCCCACTGGATATCGCTTCAGTAATAATGTGAGCTAACATAAATGTGAATCATTCCCAGACAGACTGTCCTTTGCCTTATCTATTCGCGTGTATGAAGTTGATACAATGGAAATATTGTACTCCGAAAATGTGCATGCTGCTTCACTATATCGGTTGTAGACACTTTTCAATGTACCTCAAGAAAAATAAAATATAAAAGAGAAAGAAACTGAATCAGATTAAGCTGTTGGTGGTATTTCTACTGAATGGAGGAAATTTGGCCAGGACACCGGGGAAGTTCCCCTACTCTGTAGACAGGTGGCGCTGTCCATCTGTCTGCAAAGATGGCAGACCTCAGTTCGAAGGAGGTGGTGGAGGAGGATGGTTGTGTTTCTGGAGCACTGGAGCTCTTGGTGCAGCCTTCTATATCCAAAGGAGAAGGTCAGCCTGATCAAGGCTATGATCAAGCATTGGTGATGAGACGGATAATTGTACTGAAATGGACGTGGATGATGCGATGGCTGAATTGCAACTACAGAGTGAGTTAGAGCTGAAGAAGACACAATTGTTGGATTTAATTACGTTGGCGGAACAAGATTTCCAAACTTGTCACCAAAAACTTGAGGCTGAGCGTAGTAAGCAGAAACATTCTATGGCGAGCCCTACGCAGGACAGGAGTGAACGGATTCTTTTGGGTGTAACGCCCTCTACTCCTGACGGGGCTCAGTTTCCAGCTCAGGAACCTATCTCTTTCACTCATGAGGGGACGGGTGTTGGATGTCCCTTACCTGACTGGTCTCCTGGAGCGGCATTGCAACAGACGGGATGGCTCTGGGAAGATGGCCATTGGATCCCTGATCCCAAAATTCCTTTGCCTGCGTCTGTAAGTGCTGGTAATGTCTCTCGTAGTGTTCCAAGGGATTTGGCATCAGTTTCCCCTATGGTTGGTAATTCTGTTAGTGTTTCGCATTCGCTTACCCCTACGGTGGCTGTACGTGTACAGGGGGAGTCTGGAGACGATATCACTGCGCCAGACACTACCACACTTGCTTTGGAACACAGAGTTGTAGTGTTATCCCTTTCATCTGAGGGTTCGAGGACTGATTCTCTGAATTCGGAGTGTGGGATTTTCCTTCAGGAGGGTGAGACATGTAATGTACAGTCGGTGCCGGTTGCTGGTTCTTCCGAGGGTGGTGTTACTGACTGCAGGGAGGGGATTCCCCTCTACCAATGGATTCTGGCCCCAGAACATATGCTGGCCTATTTCGTAAGCCAGCAGAGGTGGCGAAATGCGGATTTCTGGTCAGGCTTCGATACAAGGGCAAGGCCCCAGTGGTCCCGGATAGAATTTGGGTAGGAAAAACCCTCTTGGTTGACTCAATGGGTTTTACACCGTCGGAGGTATATGCGTTTATACAACCCCGTCGGAGATCATTCGTATGATATTAGTTTTGTCGCAGTGAAATCATTGGATAAGTTCTGGAAGAAATATTATGAAGTGAAAGATGCAGAAGTTTGGAGAGACTTTTTGGCTATTATTATTACGAAACCGACCATTAAGACAGTAACTATTCTTTTTCGCAATGAGGGTGTAAATACTGCTAATATTATTTTTGGTTGGAAAAACGGTGTTCTGTGTATGATCAACCAAGCCCATTATTGATGAAAATGTTTTTTGGGGGTGGGGGTGGACAATATGAGTGCAATTAACCCATACAGAGGAGGGCATTCAGCACCTTCCTAGTTCCTTTTTTGGGTCAGGGAGTAGGGGTACTGTTTTTTATGCAGATCAGTCCAAGAGTTGTTACAAATGTGGATCTTTACAGCATTTGAATACTTCTTGTGATCAGGTGAAATGTTTTCAGTGTGGGGTATTGGGTCATACTGCTGTCCAATGTGCTGCTCCCCAGTTCGTCATCTGTGTGGGGATGAGGGTCACTTCAGTGCTGATTGCCCATGGGCTACTCATGATTCAGATGCCGCCTCTGATCAGGAGTATTTTTTGCTCCAAGCTAGGAGACCGTTTAGTTCCACTGGGTTTGAGTCAGAAGGTTTTGGGAGGGGTAGGCAACGTTGCAGGGGACGTGGAGGGGGTGTGGGGGATAGGAGGGATACCCTGTTATCTCCGGTGGTTTCTACTCCAGTAGAGGAGGGCTTCTCTCAGCCTGAATGTGTGGACTTTGTTCCACCTTCTTTGGAGGGTACTGCAGTTGGAAAGTGGGAGACCCCTTATGTGACTCTACTGGGTTGCCCTCAACGAGAATCTAGGAGTTTATTAATTTCTTCCCCGCCTAAACCACGTCACCTTGAAAGACACTCCATTCCTTCCACTAGTGGTTCGCTTTAGCAGTCTGAATTGCCGGACTGGGGGGGGTCTCAGTTGCATTCTGAGCTAGTGGAAACTGAGGGGCTTGAGAGTCGGTGTCAGCCCCTTTCTCCTTTGCCATTATCTTATAGATTTACTCTGCTTTCTTCTTGGGGAGACCAGGTGAAACAAATTAACCCTTTGCTTGATACAGATGCTAGTCAGGACACTGCTACTGCTGCATAAGGTGGTTTGAAATTGCCTCCTCGGAAAACCCAGACTTCTGATGTAAAAAAACGGATTACTAGATCTAGTGGGAAACTTATAAAGCCCCCTTCCTGAACCGTTTTCTTTACACACAGCTAGTTTGAATGTTAATAGTATAAAGTCCTCATTTAAGCGTTTGCCTACCTTTGGTGTAATATCACAGTTAGACTATGGTGTTTTTTTGTTGCATGATACTAGGCTACATACTCTGAGTGACGTGGCTCAGGCAGCTAAAGATTGGCCATGGGGACATACATATTGGTCTATGGGGGAGGATACCTGTTGTGATATAGGGATATGGTTTTTGTCACAGGATGTTCATGTTTCCAGATTGGTGTATGTTGAACCTGTGAGAATTCTGTTGTCAGGTGTGGTTTTAAATGGTTTACAATGTAGATTAGTTTCTCTTTATGGGCCACAGACAAAGGTGCAAAGAATAGCTTTGTTTACGTAAATACAACCTTATTTGTATACTAGTCGACAGATTTTCTTTTGTGGGGATTTTAACATTAACTGTCATCAACAAACAGATAGTGGCAAGCAGTATTGAGATAAAGTGTTTCTGAAGTCTGTTCTTACCCAGGCGGGTTTAGTAGATGCACACGCTACGGGTGGTTTGAAGGCAAAATCAACGTTTTCTAAAGGTCTTCTTCATTCTAGAACAGATGTTTATACATAAGTCTTTGGTGGTTAACAAAACTATGAATATGCCAGTGGAGGCATCTGATCACTCAT
Organism: Neoceratodus forsteri; assembly: GCA_016271365.2. NCBI lineage: Eukaryota > Metazoa > Chordata > Ceratodontiformes > Ceratodontidae > Neoceratodus > Neoceratodus forsteri. The sequence continues at coordinate 34,300,873 of CM028133.1, read as the reverse complement.
CGATAGGACTAGGTATTGAGAACCCCCCTAGACGGATGAAAGGTTCAGGGGTATGGCAGCTTAATACCTCCCTTTTGGTGTTGCCAGGTACGGAGAAAGAGTTATTGACCATAATTCAAGATAAATTAACAATTATTGCTTTATATGATAATATTGGTAGTTGTTGGGAAGATTTTAAATACTGTCTGATTGGTTATTTCCAAGCTCTGGGGAAATCCCGGGCAAGGACAAAGATGGAGGAATACCTTGCGTTTACACAGTTGTTGGATGAGTTGTTATCAAGACAGTAGGAGGGAGAGGGACATCTGACCGATGAGATTAAACGGGTTAAACATTCTATGTTTGAGTACCAGTACGATAGATTTTCTTCTTTACATAAAGAACAGTCTTTTGGTACGCAAGGGAAAACAGCTTATGTTAACCCTTTTTTGGCTTGTAAAGATCGGACGGAGACACGAGTGTTTGTAAATATAATTGCCCCATCTGGTGACCGGGTATGGGATAATGAACATAGTTGAAGACCATGTTGAGCAGAAATTTGGGGTGCAGGTAGCAAATTCTGATTCTAGGGACATGGATATGTTGTTCATCCACACTTTCTGGCAGGTATCCTTGCCGCTTTAATTCTTGCCGGAAGGTCTTCAGGCTGGCTCCTCCCACCCACCCGGGTGGTAAAACTCTCGGCTCTGCCCCATGACGCCAGATCTTCCTTACCGCTTGGAAGCTCAAGTTCCCTCCTTAGCGCTCTGCGTTTTAGACTGGATCCTAACTCTTCGGTTCATCCGAAAGTGGTTTTGAAGTTTTCTAAACTTCGGTCTTCTTTTTCCCTCGCGGCTGCGGTGGACAAATCTGTTCCCGGCTTTCGGAGGTGCCCTTGCGGGCAGAAAATGTCCAGGACGGATCCGCACTCCACATGCGTCTACTGCTTAGGCCTAGATCACGACCCGCAGGCTTGCGAGTTGTGCCGCTCTTTCTCGGCCAACGTTCTGGATGATCACACTGCCCGTTTGAAGCTCGGGCGCCCCGAGAGACGTTTCCCGCCGGTAAAATCTAAAGAGGCTCGTTGGGCGGTGTCCGGCGGTTGGCTCAGTTGAGCAGCTCGAGCAGTTGATACGCCCTGGAGGAGGCGGGGCCCAGGCCGCGTCTTCTCCTCCTCGGCTTCGCATTTATCCGCTCTCTCTGAGTTCCTCCTCGTCTGGCTTCGTTCAAGGAACTTGTCAGTCCCTTTCCACGAAAGGAGGGCCTTGAGACATTCTTCTCAGCCCAAGAAAAAGTCGAAAGGTAGAGTCCCACCGTCGGCGTTCGAGTAGGAGCGGAGAGGTCCCTTCCCGGGCAGCCGACCGTCGACTTCGGTCATGAGTTGCGTTGAGGTCCGCTGGCTTCACGGTGCCCCCTTCAGGCCAGCCTGCCAAGACTCCCGTCGACGAAGTCGAGATTTTTCTCGATCCATTAGACGGGCTGTCGACTGGAGAAGCCGACAATCCTCCTTCACCGGTTCCCCCGGTGGATACCGAGGATCTGCCTGTTCCTTCGGGACCGCAGTCCCCGGTTAAAGTGCCCGACCCAAGGGAAGAGCAGGTGTCCCCCGCCCCTTCCCAGACCCACCCTTGGTCCCCGAGGCTCGGACCTCTTCTCGGTCCAACTGTTCCTGCCCACATGTCGGTCGGTCTCGTTATCGAGTAAGCGGCGACGCCGTTCTTTCTCGTCGTCCTCCTCGGGTGAGGAGAGACTGCGGCGCAAGTTGCGCCGGCGCTACGAGGACCTTATGTGGCAGCAGTTGCTGTTGTCCGGGCCTAAGCCAACCCTGGCCATCAAGTGGCTGTCGCCTGAACGACCGAGGCAACCACTCGTTCCAGTCGAGTTGCCGCTCCAGGGCCGGATGCTCGGCCAAAACCAGCTGCTCCACCGATTGTGGTGGAACCTCCGCCTCCACAACCGAAGTCGGGGGCACCGACCAAGAATTCTCGGTCGGGTCACGGCTTGCCCCACAGGTTGTCGGTCACCCTCACTCCCGACCGTCCTCGGTAGGTGGAGGGTGGCTCAGCGGCGGCAGCTCTTTGCAGACTCTTTCAGAATCGACGACGATTCTCCCTGTTCTCCAGGCAGTTCGATCTGGAGTCCTCCGAGGCCAGTCAGTGAACGATAGCCCATCGTCCTTTCTTGGGTCTGCTTGACTCATCTCTGAGTCATCTGGGATGCAGCTCAAACCCCGTGTCCAAGCGGGCCAAGTATTCCTGATGGAGATTCTGGACGGGGATTCCCCACGGAGTCTTCTCCCGTGGCTGAGGCCATTGTCGCCCAGCTTGAGCTTGCAGCGGCCTGCTTCTGTCCCGCGCCTCGACCAGGATGGCCAGGAAGTATGCGGTCCCTACCGGCTCTTTGCCGGTTTTCGGAACACCCTCTGCCGAGGGGTTAGTCACCCACAGCATTTTCTGGTGCTCCGTAACGCTGGGATGTGGAGCTGCCCCCGACAAAGAGTCCAAAAGCTGGACTTGCCGGGCGCAGGTGTATGCTACGTCCTCCCTCGGCCTCCGACAGGCCAGCTCGGCCGTGCTGATGGCACACTTCTCCCACGCCTCATGGGCTCCCTGGATGAGGTTGTTCCTCATCTCCCGCCTGACCTGCAGACCACAGTCCGCCAGGGTGGGACCAGGGTAGGCAGTGGCGAGCAGCAGCTCCAGACTGCTCTGGACATAGGTGATTCCGTGCCAGGTCAGTAGCGGCCGCGAGTGGCCATGCGGCGCGGGGCGTGGCTGGGTATATCCACCTTCCACGGCGGATACCCAGCACAAGTTGGCGGACGTCCCCTTCTTGGGGACTGACCTTTTCGTCCCTGGAGTGGAGGGACACCTCCAGCGGATCGAGAAGTCCAGTGCCACTCTGGACTCTGTCACCTCCACCCAGAGGGACAAAGGCTGCCGTCAGCAGCAGAAGTCCTTTCGTCCTTCGGTCCCTGCTTCTCGACCGGCCCAGCAACACCAGCAACAGGGACAGCAGGCTTGCACTTGGCGTCCCAAGCTCAAGCCAACGGCTTCCTCCAACAGGAAGCAAGGAGGTAAGGCTCAGGATGTCCTCGCCGTTCTTCCTCCAAGTCCTGCTCAGTGACGGGTGAGGGTGCTGCCCCAACCTCAGCCCTCCCCAGGGTTCCCCTGGGGATGGCTCCCTTCTTTCCACCTGGTCCGCTATCACCACGGACCGCTGGGTGTTGGAGGTGGTAGGAAAAGGCCTGCCTCTGGAGTTCGAGCAGGCTCCACTTTTCGCTCGCCGCCTCGGGGCCACGGGTCCGTGTCGCTGTCGGCCCGCTGGGCCGATATTGCCCTGCTCCTCAAAAAAGAGGTAATCAGAAAGGTGGTGGATCCTCCTCCAGACCCGGGGTATGTGTCCAGGTACTTCCTGGTCCCAAAACGGATGGGGAGCTGGTGCCCCATTCTCGACCTGCACGACCTGAACAAGTTCCTAAGGTCTCGGACCTTCAGGATGGTCACTCTGGCTCAGATAATCCCATCCTTGGAACGAGGCATGTGGTTCTGCTCCCTGGACCTCCAGGACATGTTCTTTCATGTCCCAATCCGTCCGTCCCATCAGAGATTCCTCCGCTTCAGAGCGGAGGGATCCTTATACGAGTTCCGGGCCATGCCCTTCGGCCTCTCCCTAGCTCCCAGGGTCTTCACTAAATGCATGGCAGTGGTGACAGCATTCCTGTGGCGCTGAGGGGTCCGGGTGTACCCTTACCAGGATGATTGGCTGATGGCAGCCCCCTCCAGACTGGAGGTGGAGCGGTCCAGAGATCTGGCCCTCCAGGAGTGCTCTCAGGTTGGCCTCCTCATCAATGAGGCCAAGTCGGAACTCATGCCAAAGCAGGTGATTCTGTTCATCGGGGCAGAGCTCGACTCTCTGCGAGCCAGAGCACGGCTCCCGGTGGACAGTGCCGAGGTTCTTTCCTCCTTTGCCCAGTCATTTCTGGTTGGGCAATTGCGCCCTGCCCGTCTGACCTCCTGCGCCTCCTGGGCCTCATGGCGGCCTGCACCAGCGTGATCCGCTGGGGCCCGTTGGTACATGCATCCCTTCAATAGGGACTGGCCAGCCAATGGTCACAACGCCGCGATCCGTTGGACCGCCTGTGACAGTAACTCAGGAGATGTGGGAAGCCTCAATGGTGGATCGCTGCAACATCTGCAGGAGGGTATCCCATTCGTCCGCCCCGAAACGACGGTCTCTCTCTCGACCGATGCATCTCTGATGGGTTGGGGTGCCCATCTGGGGGAACACCGAGCGCACGGCCTCTGGTCCCCTCGGGAGTCCCGATGCCACATCAACCTGCTGGAGCTCCGAGCGATCCGTCTAGCTCTCACTGCCTTTGCTCCGTTTCTACGGGGTCAAGTGGTTCAGGTCCAGACAGACAACACCACGACCATGTACTATCTGAACCACCAGGGCGGGACGCGCTCCATGCTGTTATGCAAGGAACCCCTCCGCATTTGGTTCCTCGTGCGCAGCCTGGAGGCGGATCTCCTAGTCATGCACGTGGCAGGAGCCTCCAACACCCTGGCCGATGCCCTAAGCCGGATAGGGTCTGCGTCTCACGAGTGGTCTCTTCTGCCGGAGGTAGTACAAGATCTTCCTGGACATAAGTCTCCACCACTCATTCACACTAGTGGGATTAGTGCCGGAGGCACTAGGACCCATCGGGAGCAAACTTTTTGCTGGAGGGTCGGCGCGAGAGATGGCGCCGCGAGGCATGGCGCCGCGAGCAGCGGCTCAAGCGGCAATGACCATCTCGGCGACAACCCTCCAACCGCCTCAGTTCCTTTTTTCCCGCCGTCGAGTGCGCTTCAGTGACGACGTCGCTCACCTGTCGGGAGTCAAACTTCAAACTAGCGCATAGTTTTCAGTTTATTTTTTTGTAACATTATCTCGATAGTAGTATCGCTTAATTTTATTCTATTTTCGTAAATTTTTCTAATATTTTAAATTTAACTTATTTGAAGAAGTCTCGCCTACTGGACGGAGTTGACCATTGAGCAGGTCAGGTGATCGTAGGGAGACTTGATGAAAGCTGTTCAGTCAGCCGGGCTGGGTCTGGTCAGCCTCCTCTCCTCAGCGGGTTCCGACAACGGTCAAGTCCGAGTTCGGGGATGGTCAGGTCCTCGTCGGCAGCAAATTAAACTGCGCATTCTCTCGCACCGCTCGGCCTCGAGCTCTTCTCGGCCCACAGGTCAAAAGCAGAAGGCATCACTCGAGGTCGCCCCTCCGGTATGTCAAGGCGGCTGACGGTCAGTTATCAGAAGCTAGTTGTTGTTCTCCTCCTTGGAGTCGCAACTGCTGGTGACCGTGTCCTCGACATCGGAGCCCCTCCCTCGCTTTAGGTAGGGCTCCAGATGAGCAGTTTCATCAGTGGGCAGTCTTATGGAGCGATGGGCTGAGGTTGGTTCTCCTGCCTGACTCGGTTGCCACGGAGCCCCGGCTCCTCCAGTGTGATCGGGTAGGGCGGTTGACCTTCCTAGTCGCTGCTGCACCTTCTTCGGTGCCGGTGACTCCGCTTTAGGTGTTCCCCTCACATGGCTGCGCGTGAGGGGCCAGCACCGATGCCCTTATCTCCTGGTTTTTTTCCTTCTCTAGCTTTCCAGGTTCCTGGGGCATTTCCGGCGCCTTCCACGGGTCTGTTGGCTGGTCGGTGCCGTTTTGGGTGCCGCTCGGCCTTGCGGTGCCAGTCTGCGGCGCCTAGTCAGCGGCGCCGCTTTGGTTCAGCGGTGCTGCGCGTGCCTCTTCGGCGCGCCCATGCCCTCTGCGGTGCTGCTTTCAACCTGCTTTTGCCTTCCTCAGCGCCGGGGCCCTCGGGACTCTCCTTGTTTCTGCTATTTCCTCCTTCCCTAATTTTCATTCCTTTCTCCGTCCAATCAGTCCTTTCTGGACCATCAGAGATGATGTTGAGCCTGGACCTGACCCTTCGATTGGGTGATGAAGGGAGGAAACAGGATCTTTCTTTGCTACAGAGCCTGTCCTTTAAGTCTCTGTTGAAGAACCTGAGATCCACCTTTCTCTCCAGACTACAGACATCGATCCTGGGAAGATATTAAGACTCAGTACCTTCATGCTTCGGAGATCCCCACGGATTTGACTCCTCCGATCCAGTCTTCCTTCTCGAGACGCTGTCTCAAATGGTATGGAACAATCCTGCTCTTATTCCCTCAGTGGCTAAATCCATTGATAAGAAGTATTCAGTCCCAAGGATCGCCCCTATTTGGCATCCCAAGCCTTATGGATCCTATTGTAGTCCTGGCAGAGAATGATAAGGTCATTCTTCCTCAAACTACTACAGCTCGACCTATTAACAAAGAGTCTCGTGAAGATTGATACATTAGGTAAGAGTCTTTGCTGCTCCACTCTAAGTATGCGTATTGCCAGTTATCAAGGCTATTTTTCTCAGTATGAGTATATCCGTGGCACTTTAGAGAAAGAATGGTTGAAGCTCTTCCGGATTCGACTCCAAGTCAGAGCTCTCTGACCGTTACTAGGGTATTGAGTCCAATAACCAACAGGTCAAAGCCGCTATGGACGCTTTTGACACTGCTTCTCGCTCAGCCAGCAGCCGAGGTATTTGTACTGACGCCATTCCTGGCTGCACTTCTGGCTTCACGAATGATGCTCAGCAACAGGTAATGGCGCTTGCCCTTTGATGGCTCCTTCTTTTCGGCCTTCAGGTGGACAAGCCTAGAGGCCACTCAGAAGACTAGGTCGGCCATTGTTGGCTAGACCTCCGCCTGCTCCCTCTCGGGGCATGTGAACAGACGCCAGCTCTTATAGTCGCAGTCCTTTCGAGGCAGAGGCAGGGGAAGCTTCCATAAAAGCCAACCTGCCCAACCTCAAAAGAAAGCGCAGCAGAAAGCGCAGGGCCCTAAAGCCCCCAGCGCCACCTTATGAATTGCTGGCCCAAGTCCATCCACATTGCCCGAGGTGGAACTTGCTCCTCCGGTGGGAGGTCGTCTGATGTACTTCTACAACCAGTGGAAGTCCATAACTTCGGACAAATGGGTCCTTCGGATAATTCGCAAGGGTTATTCTCTCAGTTTTTGGAAACCCCGACTTGTCCTCCCAGACGACAACCCAGGTTGTCGGCCTCTCAGTCAGACCTCCTCACCGCCAAGATCCAGGGCTCTAAGCAACAGGGCACAGAACTGGTGCCCCCACATCTGCAGAGCAAGGGTTCTACTCCCATTACTTCCTGGTTCCAAAGAAGTCTGGGGAATGCGCCCCATTCTAGACCTCAGAAAGTTAAACAAATTCTCCCTAGGAGAATTCAAAATGATTTCCTAGGTACCCTGTTACCCTTGCTGCATCAGCACGACTGGCCTCCCTGGATATGCAGGACACTCTACCAGCATATCCCCTGATCCACCCCACCCACCGCAAGTTCCTCAGGTTTGTAGCTCCTGGGTCAGCATTATCAGTTCAGAGTCCTGCCTTTGGGCCATCCTACCGCTGTAGCCCTTGTGTTGTGCAGTTCTCGCAGCGTATCTCAGGAAGATCGATTCGAAAGTGTTTCCTCACCTGGACGATTGGCTTTGTGCAGCCTTCTTCCAGCCAAGGGTACTTTGAAGTCATGCAAACGACTCTCGCGCTCTTACGTCCCATGGAATTGCTGAATTTGAAAAATCACAACTGCAGCCCTCCCAGAGGCTCCTTTTCATAGGGACGCTTCTAGACACCTCTTCCGAGAAGGCTTTCCTTCCAGAGGACAGAAGACTCGACATCCTCGGATGGCCCGTTACATCGGGGAGAACCAATCGGTTAGCTGTCTCGATGCAACGCGATGTTGGGGTCTCATGATGCCCTCGGTGTTCACTGTACCCTGGTCCGGTTGCACATGAGAACCACCCAATGGATGCTCTCCACTCAGTGGTCTCCGACCTCTCACCCCCAGTCTTATCCCATCAAGGTGACGGAGCCTTCGAGGTCTCACCTGTGGACTCAAGAGAGCAATCTCCTGAAGGGCTCCCTTGCTCCCCGGATCATCAGGATCTCCATCACCACAGACGCATAGCTAATGGGATAGGGAGCTCACTGTCGCTCCTCCACACCAAGGTGTATGGACTCAGTTCGAAACTCTTCTCCACATAAATGTCCTGGAGATGAGCGTCCTCACGCGATCCGAGCTCTGAAGGATATCCTTTGTCACATGAACATTCTCCTTCAAACGGACAACAAAGCTGATGTATTACATCAACAAGCAAGAGCGGTGTTTCATTTCTACCTTTGCAGGGAAGCAATGAGGGTGTGGAGTGGTGCTTGAGCACAAGTCTCTGATTCAGGCGGTTTATCTGCCAGGTATACAAACGATCTAGCAGATCACCTAGCAGAACGGGAGGCAGACCCTCACGAGTGGTCTCGATCCAGCCGTAGCTCGGTCACTATTCAAGAGTGGGGACTCCAGACCTGGACCTTTTTGCATCCCCACTCAACGCAAAACTGCCTCTCTTCTGCTCCAGAAATCCGGGGCCTGGCATTTTCTGTCAGGATGCGTTCAGGCTGCGGTGGACAAAACGCTTTTCTTTACGCCTTTCCACCGATCCCTCTAATCCAGAGAGTTCTCCTCAAGTTCGAGTCTCAGGGGACCAAAATGATTCTCATTGCTCCTCCTGGCCTCGCAACTATGGTTTCTCTGCTCAACAGTATGTTGGCAGCCTCTTCGAGACCACTTTCCTTGCAAATCAACCTTTGACTCAGGGTTCGTTGGTCCATCCCACCTGAAATCACTTCACCTTCATGCTTGGCTCCTGAAGGGTAGAAGTGAATCGATTCAACGTCTCTCTGAGAGTCTCGACATCCTTCTGGCTGCGCCGACCAGCCACCAAAACGACGCCTAAATGGAAACGCTTTTCTCTGGTATGCAAAGTCCTCTTTGAATCCTTTTCCTGTCCTCCTGACAAGGTTCTGAGTATCTTTTGGACCTATCAAACTCAGGTCTCCAGTACTCCACAGTTAAAGTTCACCTTAGTGCCATCTCAGCGTTCCATGAGCCGGTTTCTTCCTTGACTCTGGCTCAGCTTCCTATGGTGAAGAGATTTCTTAAGGGGATTCTTCATACCAGACCCCCCTGTTAGGCGTCCATTTGCAACCTGGGACATTAACCTGGTGCTGGACATGCTCACTCGGAAGCCTTTCGAGCCCTTAGCTACCTGTGAGCTAAAATTTCTTACCTGGAAGACTGCCTTCCTGGTGGCCATTACCTCAGCCCGCAGGGTCTCGAGAGACCATGCCTTGGTGACGGACCCCCGGATACTGTATTCCATAAAGACAAGGTAGTTCTCCTGTACTATCCTAAATTTCTTCCCAAGGTTGTGTCAGAATTCCATCTAAACCAACCTCTGGTACTTCCTCTTACTTCGCTAATTTCCAAAATGAAGGGAACCATCTCTTCATTCCTTGGATGTTAAGAGAGCCTTGGCGGTTCTATTTAGATAGAACCAAGAATTTTCTAAGACTCAGCAACTGTTTGTTTCTTCAGCGACACCCGGCTGGGTCAACACGTCGCTATTAGATGCATCTCATCATGGTTAGTGGCATGCCTTCGACATTGCTACTCCATGGCTCAAGTTAATTGAGGTAGAGGTACGCTAATTTACTAGGGCGGTCATGCATCTTTTGGCGGAGATTCGCAATGTTCCAATTGGGATATCTGCAACGCCCACCTGGAGCTCAGTGCATACCTTCATTAAGCATTATGCACTGGATGTTCATGCCAGGCGACATTCCGCCTCGGCAGAACTATCCTTAATGGTCTTCTATCTTAGACGCTGTGAGCCTGGCTCTCCTGCCGCCTTTTGGGGATTATCAGCTTGGTATCATTTCACTAGGATGAGTGGTGGAGACTTATGTCCAGGAAGATGTAACATTACGTACCTACCGTAATTCTTGATCTTCTTGACGAGTCTCCACCACTCATTCACACGCCCACCCTCCATCCCCCGAGCTCACCGCTGTGTTGGTCTTCACTCCCTCAAATCTTTAGGCCGTGAGGACTTTGCTGACCCTTCTTACACGGGTCGTATGGACTATCTTATGTCCGTCTTTTAAGGTTAGATTTACTCTTTACGTTAGTTGCACTGCACCTCCTTGGTAAAAAGGTACTGAGGCGGCTGGAGGGTCGCCGAGATGGTCATTGCCACCGAGCCGCTGTCGCGGGCGCCATGCCTCGCGGCGCCATCTCTCTCGCTACCACCTCCAGCAAAAGTTTGCTCCTCGATGGGTCCTAGTGCCTCCGGCGCTAATCCCACTAGTGTGAATGAGTGGTGGAGACTCCGTCCAAGAAGATCAAGAATTACGGTAGGTAATGCACTTTTCATATCTCTTCCCACTGGGCACGCCCAGGCGGACCTGTTTGCCCAGGAGAATGCTGGGCTGAGTCTGTTTTTGCCCGCCTGGCCAGCAGGGCTCGCTGCAGGGGATGCCTCGAGGCCATGGACCCCGGGTCTTCTACGCCTTTCCGCTTCCTCGATCCACAAAGTGCTTCTCAAGGCGCAGGAGGGACAAGGCGAGGTGATTCTGGTAGCCCCAGACTGGCCCCGCCAGTTCTGGTATCCAGATCTCCTCAGCCTCAGCTCCAGGCTCCCGAGGCGGCTTCCAGCCCGCCCGGACCTGATCTCAGTCAGTCAGGGGAAGGTATTCCATCCGGACCTTCAATCCCTGCACCTGACGGCCTGGTTCCTGAGCTGCTAGAGTTCCAGGCTTTGGGTCTTTCCGACGAGGTCCTCAACGTCGTTGAGGCGTCCCGTAAGGAGTCGACCAGGAAATGCTATGCCTTCAAATGGAAGAGGTTTTCCATTTGGTGTCAGGGGAAGGGCCTGGACCCTTCCGACTGCCCCTTGGCAAGCATTCTGGACTACCTGTGGTCCCTTTCTCAGCAAGGGCTTTGGTCGATGACCCTAGGTGCACCTGGTAGCCATCTCTGCTTACCGGGCGTGAGGCTGGCAAGCAGTCGGTTGTGCATAGGAGAAGGTGGTCGGCGCTTTTCAAAGGCTCGACTCGATTTCCTCCGCAAGTAGAACCTCCCTCCGTGGGATCTACTACTGGTATTGGCCAAGCTCATGGGCAAGCTATTCAACTAATGCACAGGTGTGATCTTTCACACCTGTCGTGGAAGACCGCCTTCTTGGTGGCTATCACGTCCAGCCAGAAGGATGGGAGAGCTCCAGCTTTCCATCGAGTCTCCCTACCTGGTCTTCCACAGGGACAAGGTTGTCCTCCCCCCACCCAAAATTCCTTCCGAAGGTGGTGTCGGAGTTTCACCTTAACCAGGTGTTGACTCTGCCAGTGTTCTACCCAGTCACGCCTCGAGGGCGAGTATAGGCTCCATACTTTGGACCCTGGGCAGCCGCCGCTACTATAAAGTGCGCGACGGGCTGAAGTTCGGGAGAGGTTCGCCAGCTGTTTGTCACCACGCTAAAGCCGCACCTGGCAGACCTGCAGGAAAGCGGACGATAGGCAGGTGGATCACCTCCTGCATAGAGCTCTGCTACAGGTTGGCGGGCATGGAGCCTCCCAGAGGGATAAGAGCTCATTCTACCCGCAATACCGCTGCATCGGTAGCTGCTTCCAGGGACATCCCTATCCAGGATATCTGCAGGGCTGCTACCTGGAAGTTGGCACATACCTTTATTACCCACTACCACATCGACCTCGAGTCACGCCGGGATGCTGGTTTTGGGGCCTCGGGTTCTCCAGTCTCTTTCCCAAGTAAGTATCGGTGTGCGCTTGCCTCCTCCTACCGGAGAACTGCTAGAGTCTGCCAGAGTGTGGATGAACAACATATCCATGTCCCTAGAAGTACAGGTTACTCACCTGTAACAGGAGTTCTAGGAATGGGCATGTGTTCATCCACCCATTACCAAACCTCCCGGCTTCGACGCACAACCTGAGCTTCCAGCGGGCCAGATCTGGCGTCATGGGGCGGAGCCGAGAGTTTTACCACTCTGGTGGATGGGAGAAGCCAGCTTGAAGACCTTCTGGCAAGAATTAAAGCGGCAAGGATACCTGTCAGAAAGTGTGGATGAACAACATATACCATTCCTAGAACTCCTGTTACAGGTGAGTAACCTGTATTTTTTTGCCACAGTTGTTTAAAGCAGCGAATCTTCCTTGTTTAGCATTAGGTTGGCAGCTGGCATTACTTGAGGACTTTACATTGGTGAAGATGGACAGGGTTATTCTGTCCTTGCGACAAAATGTATCTCCTGGTTCAGATGGCCTACCAAGTGAGTTATATAAAATTCTTTGGCAATTGATACCAACAACTTTATTATCGTTATATAACTTTTTTTGACAGAGCTAATTTTGCCAGCACAAATGTATGAACGTTTAATGGTTTTTCTTTTTAAATCAGGAGACCAGGCAGATATTAATAATTGGAGGTCACTTACATTATTGAATGTGGATTTTAAGATATTTTCTAAACTGTTGGGGAATAAACTATCCTTAGTCATGCCGGATCTAATTAGTGTGGACCAATATTGTTCTGTTCCTGGAAGACGTAATACGGAGACGTTATTGCTTATACATGAGTTATTGGAGAACCAGGCTGGGATGGATGTGGTGGATCAAAGTTTGGGGTATTTGGTCAATTTGGACCAAGCCAAGGCCTTTGATGAGGTCTCTCATGAATATTTATGGCGTTGCCTAGAAGCCTAAGGCATTCCGGCAGTATTTGTACAATGGTTAAAATTATGTTATGGCGAATGTTTTACCATGTGAAAATGGGTGGATTGGGTCCCGTCATCAGATCCTTAAGGGAGTTTGTCAGGGGTGCCCATTCAGTCCCCTTTTATATGTCTTTGCACTGGATCCTTTATTAAGGTTATTGACCAGATCCCCTAGAATTAGGGGGATTGGTGGAGATTTGTGGACTTTTTCAAAGGTAGTAGCATATGCGGATGACTTATGTTTAATTTTGAAGGATGGTGATTCTATTGTCGCAGCATGTACCTTAATAGGTGCGGTAGGTATAATTACGGGAGCTAGGATTAATTTCCAGAAAACACATTGTTTAAGACTTGGTGGATTTCCGATTGCAAGTGAGATAGTGGGAGGTTTCAATGTTGATATGGTCCCGTTGAATATTGGGGGTTTATTCTGGGGGTACTGACATGGCAGAATATAATTGGCAAAGAGCCCTAGTTAAAGGACAAATGATGGTAGCTGGCTGGAATAGATGGAAGCTGTCAAAACTGAAATGAATTTATATGATTACGACCTTTTTGCTTCGTGTTTTGTTTTTGAGTTCTATTTTTTTGTTACAATGGCATTTGGAGACTCCGTTGATGGGTTGTTTTTTTAGTGTTTTTGGGGGAGCCGCTTAAATCCAATCCGGCGAAATGTTTTATATTTGACAGTTAAGGCAGGAGGGGTCAGTATGGTCCATCCGGTTCTGGGTTGTTTTTTGTTTTTTTTTAACGTTTTTTTATAAAGTAGTATAGTACCGTCAATTAATAGATGTTCACATAGTTGGAGTTTCTCAGTATATTGTCAGTTGTCTGGGGTTTTATCAGAATGGAGATTAAATTCCTTTTAACATAAGAATAAAAGATGTCCTGGTTTGGCCTTCCGGTGGGAAGGGGTTTTTGATAAAATTAAAATGTGGCAAATAGGTTGGTCTTCGGTAGGCCGATTTGTAAGGAAAGCTCTTTATTCCGATGTCCTGCAAAGGTGTTTTTTTGACTCACCATTTTCTGGATTTTCCTTGGTCCATCAACAGGAAATTTTGAATTATATTACAGATAAGCGAATTCCAAAACGTATTTGGGATATGGTTTGGTTGGGGCTTCATAATAGGGTAAGTGTCCGTAGTAACCAGAAGCATAAGAATCTTCAGGAACGTTATTGCCCGAGAGAGTGTTTTCAGTTAAAACTGGAAATAATGTTGCATCTCTATTTCCAATGTCCCTATACGATTAATTTTTGGGACGTGGTTAAAAACCGTTGGAAACATAAGATTTCTGTCCCACTGACTTTGGAACAATTATTTTATGGTGTTCATGACGGGCTCATGCCTAAGGATAGTCTTAGTACCCTAAGAGTAATACATGGACATTTCTTATATTGGTTGTGGATCATCAGATGTAGGTTGCTATTACAACAACAGTTGATTTCCCCCGAGGAGTTATTTTATATGTTGACCTCTGATTTACAACATTAAGGGCCAGATATTAAAAACTTTGCCCCTGGGCTTAGATAACACTGCCTGGCGGACAAACGTAGCTCGGAGCACAAAGCAAGCTATATTCAAAAGGAATAGCCCAGGGCAAACAGCCTCTGAATATAGCATGGGAAAGAGGCCGTGCAAACTGGGCTAGGAGTGCAGGGCAACCGTAGCCCTGGAATATGACAGCATTGAATATAGCAACCAGGAAGTGCAAACCACAACACAACACAGTGCACAGCGACATGAGGGTAGGTAGAGAGGTACTGTGTGGCCAATGTGTGTGCCCAGTACAAATGCGTGGACCCAGTACAGCTGCAGGCAGCAGCAGATGTGAAAGAACAGTGATCAGAACTGTAAAATATTCCCCGAACCATTAGCGCTTTAGCATGGAGCTAAGTGGTTTGCCTGGTGCAGATACGTTAGCCCTGCGCTAAACTTTGCCATATTCAAAAGTGACATGTAAATGAGCCTACTTAGGTAGTCTCTGGGCCAACAGCCACTTTAGCATCTCATCATGCCCTGATTTGCATGTGGTTTGCCCAGCGTTACTGCAGGGTTCCACAGCTCCACCTGTAGGTCAGTCAGGCAGTGCATGATGATAGCTGCAGGCTACATGTGAACAGTACAGCATAGCATAGCATATTGTACCCCAGGGACAACACAACATAGGCACAGGTGGTGGTGGTGCTGCATGCCACCGTCACACTGTAGGTCATGCTACAGTGCACAGCAGACACTACAGTAGCAAGGGGGCTGGTAGTGTGAGGGACACAGCAGTGCCTATGGTATGTAGGGCAGTGATGACCACTGCACTGTACACAGTGACAGGCCCAGCTTGCAGGTAATTACTGACAGTGGACAGTACTATTACACTATTGTGTGATCCACAGATTCTGCACCTGTGGCATGGAGTGCACACAGTGTCATGTACATGGCCGGCTGTGAGTGTGCTGTGACATCCGTACAGTTGTGTGGTAGGTGGCTGGGGGGGCACACAGGTGGTGGCATATTCCCACTACTGGCCCATGTGCACTATGTGATGTGTCCCAACCTTGTGGCCACACCTGGGCTGTGGTGCGGTCTGGCCACCCGTACACCCTCCCCTCACTGGCCACCATGCCCACAGTGCTGCATGTGTGTGTGCTGGCATCTGTTAGGCACCACAGACGTATGGTTTGCAGGTGTGTGCTATATGGCCACACTACCATGCTGTTCCCCGTGGGTCGGAACATCCCTTACTGTCTGTGCTTGGCTGGAACTGGTGGCAGCTGCTGGCATCATGGTGGTGCCAGCAGTGAGCAGCATGTGTCCTCCATGTCTGGCAGTTTCTAAGTGTCATACTCCTATGTTAGGGTCGTGCAAGCCACACAAACACCGTGCAATGCACCAATGACGTGAAAAGCTGTTTGTCCAGGGTTAAGACCAGCTTTTCCTGGGCGGTAAATTGTACCATACTAAGGGCGCACAAGGCAAGCAACACCTTAGCGCAGTGCCAGCCACTGAATATCTCATAGCGCCTTTATTCATGTTCACTATGCTCCTTGCATATCATTAAGCTTTGCCTGGCGCTACTGCTGTTTGCACACGCTAGTTGGCCTTTTGAATATGGCAGACCCGCGCTAATCCCACACAAACTGTTTGTGAACCGTGCCAAGCTTTGAATATCTGGCCCTTAAAGTGTACAGAAAGGTTAAAATTTAGTGTTCATTTTTGGACCAAATTATGGGAAGGGTATGATTGTATTTAAAGTTATTATTTATGAAGGATTTCAGGCTTTTCTTTGGGGGAGAAGGGGATGTACTTGGTTAATATGTTCTGATTAGTTGTATGGTTTTTAGATGTGGTTTATGCATTCTGATACTTCTGTTTTTTTTTCTCTTCGGATTTTTCTTTTGTCTTCTATTGAAGTATGATGTAATACTTTGTGGACTGTTGTTGTTTTCTGTATGATGTATTATTGATTTGTTTTATTTGTTCTTGTGATATGAAATAAAAAATTCCCCTACTCTTTTCGAGAAGTGCCATGGGATCTTTAACGTCCACCTGACAACCACCAGAACCGGACCTCAGTTTAACGTCTCATCTGAAGGACAGCACCTCAGGAGTGCAGCACCTCTTTCATGCTGCACTACAGTGTCAGTATTGGGATGTTAACCCAAGTGCCTGGTGTGGGGATAGAACCCACAGCCTTCTGATCTCCCGGCCTCAGAGGTGAGTGTGCTACCTGCTGAGTCACTGACACTCTTGACATCCTCTCAGGGCAGGATCCTGTATCCCAGCCTCAGATCCCTATGGCTGAAGGTCTGGCTCTTCAGGACCTAGAGTTTGGTAGCCTAAGCCTCTCAGAGAAGGTTTTGACAGTGCTCAGAGGATCCAGAAAGTCATCCACCAAGAAAACCTATTCCTCGATGTGGAAAAGATTCTCCAGTTGGTGTTCAGGAAAGGACATTGTCCATTCTAGAGTTGGTCTCCCTGTCCTGCTGGACGATTTGACCCACTGACACACACTGGGCCTTAGACCTTCGACTCTGAAGGTTCACCTGGCTGCAGGTTTCAGCATATGTCAGCTGGCAAAGACAGGTCCATGTCCTCTCATTGTGTCTTTCACAAGTTCTTCAAAGGTTTCAACCACTTTCACTCTCCCCTTAGGGAGGTAGTCTCTGGTTGGAATCTAAACATCTGCATTGCCAAGCTCATGGAGCCACCATTTGAGCCAGTGGCAACTGCAGACTTGAAGTATGTCACATGGAAAACTGTCTTCCGGGTGGCCATCACTTCAGCTAGCAGAATAAGTGAATGGCAAGCCTTGTGCACAGATCTGGATTACATCTCATTCCACAGGGACAAGGTCATACTCTGGACCAATAGGAAATTCCTCCCTAAAGTGATCTCAGACTTCCATTTGAATCAAACTGTCACCGTGCCTGTTTTCTTTACTGACAATTGCAGCTCACTTGAGCGGAAACTGCATAATTTAAATGTCAACAGGGCATTTAGCCACTACCTTGACAGGACCAAGGCTCACAGGCCACAGCATACCCAGCTGTTCTTCACTTACGGGGAAGTGGGTTAGGGTAAACCTGCATCTAAATGAACCATTGCACTCTGGATAGTAGCTTGCATACAGTTCTGTTACAGTAAAGGGGGTAAACAGGCTCTCCTGGGCCTCAGGGCACACTCTACCAGGGGCACAGCTGCATCAGTAGCAGCTGCAAGGGATATTCCACTTTTAGAAATCTGCAGAGCAGTTACATGGAAAACAGTACACACTTTCACCAAGCATTACGGCCTGGACATACAGTCCAGAGTTGATACTAGATTTGGTACAGCAGTGCTATAGAACCCGTTTTCTAAATAGATTATCGGCCCAACTTCCAAAGGTACTGCTTAGTAGTCTGCATTACTGTAAACATACTGTGTGATTCCTGGGGTTAGAAGAAAAAATGACTCCCTGTAGTAATCTTGTTTCTTCCAGGGGATCACAAAGTATGATTAAAGCTCCCACCCTGCCTCCCCTAACTGAACCTATAGATAAAGGGACAGACTGTGGTTCTGTATCTCTGCTTTGTTTTTTTTATATGGTCCATGACTGAATACCTAAGTTTCTTTAACCAGTTGGTTCAAACTGTTGTCCCTGCTTGGGATTTTGTTTGGTTTATGGTGATGTGATTAGGGGGAGGTGTAATCTACATAGTGAGTGAGTTAGAGGGTACTTCCCTGTTAGGCTACGTAGTGAATATGAAGCACTCGGAGTGCAGCAGTTACTAAGGGCAGCAGTTTGAAATTGGCACATGCCAATCAGAGTTCCATCATATGCATAAATTCCATCTCTCTGTGGCAGTTCAACACTGAAGGGTGACTGCATTAGTTTAATCATACTGTGTGATCCCCTGGAAGAAACAAGATTACCGTGGTGAGTAATTTTTTTTTTCTTTGAAGACGCTAAGTAGGGAATGGGGCTGCAGGTGCTTAATTACATATAAATATAGATATATATCCAGGTGGGGGGCCAGTTGTCCACCCCACTGACAAAGAAGCAAGCTCCGAATTTGCACAGGGAGTCAGGTTGTTAGCAGCAGTACTTTGTTCAAACAGAGATGCACTTTAAATAAAATATTGAATGGCTTTTCTGAGTGTGCACTTTTTTTTTAGTGGGCTGTCTAAACATACCTTTATTAACTGTGCTGTCAGATCTGCGCTAGCCACATACATGTAAAACTGCCAGCAAAGTTAGTAAAGGTATCTTTCCGATCATAGTGATATGTGCATGAAGCACTTGAAGCCTTATTTCCAGCTTAGGGTCAGAGGAGTGCCGAGTTCAGGAGCGGGGCTGCCGTCCTCTGCTGGCATATGTAAGCTATATGCTGGGCTTTGCAAGTTAAATATTTCTTTTATTATTGGTTAACAAATTTGAATCGTGGATTAATTGGCTCCTGAGACAGGCAGCCTCTTGGTATGAGTTGCCTGCCCAGATCATGTCAGCTGCTTTTTAATATCTCGTCTGAAGGACAACAGCCTCAAGAACAGCACTGTGGTGTCTGCACTGCATATAAGCCAAGTGTACTCTGGTTTGTTTGGAAAAGTTGTTTCATTTGCCAGCCCAGTGGCGCTGAGGCGCTGGACACCTTGCCTCACGTTGCACCAGCAACCCAGGTTCGGGAACAACCTCAGGCTGTCTAGGAGTCTGCACGTGGGGGGGGATGGGGAGGATTGAGCAGCCGAAAGGCAGCTGTCCTCTCCCAGGGGAGGCCCCCCGTAGTCCCACTCCCATCGGGTGGAGGTCCGATGGGAAGCGTAGGCGGAAGGGGCAGCAGGCAGTTGCGAGGGGTGTGACAGAAGGAGCCGAGCCGGTACCCGGTATGCATGTGGGCCTCCACACGCGTGTCTCCCGGGGTCCCAGGCAGGGGAGAAAATGCAAAAATTGTAATTAAAAAAAAAAAAAGAAAAGAAAAATCGTTTCAGATGAAGATGTGTATTTAAAAAACAATAACCTAGCATTGTTTGGGCTGTGCTGGCACAAACATTTTTGCACTTTGAGTTAAGTTTGCAGCAGCAGTGATTTACAACCTAGGACCGTTTGCCAGTAGAGGTGGTGGGTGCCAAAACAGTTAATGGTTTGAAGCACAGTTGGGACAGAGGGAAGGGTATAATGGTCACTCGGGGCAGCAGAAATGGAAAGAATAGAAGGGAGGAGGGAGCGGCTAGGACCCTGGTTGGACTGTAGGTCCCAGGGTTAGGTAGGGAACTTGGGCAGACCAGATGGACCATTGGTCATCGTTTGCCATCAAGTCCTGTATGTTTCTGTTTCTATAGCGATCTTACATTCCATGGTAGCAAGTGATACATTGCTAGTAGCACCGTGCTACCTATAAGATGTCACTGTTTAATGCCAAAGACTCTTTAATGCCAAAGAAATAGTCAGCCGTTGTGAATATGTAACTATTTTATTATTAATTATTATTATAGTTTTATGTACAGCGCCTTGATTTTGAAAGGCGCTATAAAAATAAAGATGATTTGATTTGAAGGTTGCTGTCCATTTCCAATTGGACATGTTGTCGCATCACAGGAACGCTTTTGGCCTAGTAGCAAATCCAGATCAAAACGGCACTCTGAAATTCAGAAAGTAAAGCACACTCACAACGATGAAATCAATGTTTAAAGCTTTATTGCTTTTTGCATTGAGTGTGCTATATGGTGATAGCCACAAATACCACTTTGCCCTAGTGGTCTGCATTGCATGAGAGGCTGAAAATTGAATTGTCATGGATTCTGATCTACCCTCTCAACTTCAGTCCTGGTGATAGTCCGTCCGAGATGGTTGAGACACATGAATGGTTTAATGTTGGTACATGCTGTACCTGTTGTGAACAAATAGAGGAATTCAGTCTTGGATGTAGTTAACTTCCATCAGACATACTGTAGTTACTGGAAAACTTGAAAATAAATGTTTTGTTGGGATGGTATTTTGATCTTTCAGTTGCCTAAAACTCCATTTCTGGAACCTGAAATCTTTTATTTTGTCTCCCCCCGCCCCCCCCCCGAATCCCTTTTGTGTTCCAGGTCGTATGTATGTGTTTTATGGAAACAAGACATCCGTACAGTTCCAGAGTTTTACGCCGACAGTAACGTTTCCCGGAGATCTACAGAATCATATCCTTTTACTGGGGAAAAAACGCACACATTAAGCATCAAAATTTTATTCACTGTTGCTTTTTAGTAGAAGTAACCTCAGATCCTCTTAAGAGGCTATCTCTTTCGTCAGGCCACACCTATGGAACGAACTATAGCTGCCAGGCACTAGGACCACACAGAAACTTTTTCGCTAGCAGTCTTCCAGGGCCCACTCACAACAACGTCCTACATCAACATCCTCACTGTGTAAGCATGGGCAGCCCCACTTCCTCCTTAGTTTTTTTTTTTTTTCCACCTGCTGTTGACCATTCACATCAGACTCCACAGAGACACCGCCGCTTCAGTCGACCACTAATTCTTTTAATTTCTCTACTTTTATTTTTCTCACCCTAATGCTTGTCACTTTATTTTTAAAGTAATTCATGTCATCGTGTATGTTGACAACTGACTCAGTGAAACTCTTCCGATATTGCATGTGCGGTGGAAAAATCTACAATGACGACAACCACAATGCCTGCACCCACTGTCTCAGCGAGGCCCACAATGTTAAGTCCTGCGAGATCTTTCTCGGCTTCAGCCAGGCCACCCAGTGACACCATCAGAAAGCCCTGCAGTTTTTCCTCCTGGAAGAAAAGGTAGCCAGAATGGAGAGAGAGCTCCAGGCGAGAATCTTATCTGCACCTCCAGCTCTGTCCATGGGCTCCCACTCTTCTAAGGCCCCTGACAAATCATCTGGGAAGCACAAGCACCGTGAGAGGGAGTGGAGCAAGGGTATGTCGTCCTCCCACTCTCCTCCCCCCCCGGTACGCTGTCAGTTGCCGAGCTGCTTGGCACCGGCCGCTGCAGCCTTGTTGTCTGCTTCGGTAGTGACACCTCCTGCTGCCAAAACCCTCACTACCACTGGGTTGGCTTTGTCAGTGACTTCCGCTGGACCTTCCACGGCTGGCAGCAGCTTGTCGACGGTGGGCCTTTTGATGCCCCCATCAACCTTGCAGCCCCTGCCGCTCAGACCCCAGCTCCCTCAGGGTCAGCTGGCAGTGGGTTCCACTGAACCTGCTTTGGATGGTGATGGCCCATCGTCGTTGGGGTTCCTGCCCCTCCTGTCAGTGCCGTAGGCCACTCTGTTGATGCCAGGCCCCCCCCCGCAACGCCAACCACTGTCAACATCTGGATGATGATCTACTCCTTTGTGGAGATCACTCAGTGCCTTGCTCCTCCTCCTCCGGCCCAGCGACACCGGGGCTTGCCAGACCAGCCCCTGTGTTGATGCCTTCTACAACAGTGTGCCCTGCTCCCACCAGGGCATCAACATCCTTATTGCCTTCTTTATACAAGTCAGAGCCTGTCGACGAGGATCAGGAATACATTCCTGACCTCATCCCACAGGAGTAGGAAGATCTTCCCTTGTCAAGTCTTCACCATTCATTACTGCTGGGTGTAAGCCAGAGGCGCGCACCTGTACAGCAGGTTTTTTTTGGGGGGGGGGTCGGTGCTGACCGCACCGCCCACGAGGCCAACTCATTGCGTGGTGCATGAGGATTGGCCGTTAGGCACCGCAGACGACTCCTCCATCCCAGTTCTGTTTCTCCCGCCATCAAGGTCACACCTGCTGCGCGAGTTTCAGTGCTTGCTGCATCATCGGGCTTGTTCTGTATTTTGACGCCATTTCCTGCTTGTCCATCCCGGTTCTGATTCATCCAAACAACAAGGAAGTGAAGACCAAAACAGAATGAGTGAGGACTCCACAAGGTGTACCCTGATGTCCCCTCCTTCATCTCAGTGATGAAGCAGCTCCGAACAGCAATGGGGTCTGATGCTGAGGAGCAAGACATTACCAGGAGAAACCTGGTTCAATTCCTGGAACTACCAGATTCTCCCCCTCTCATTATTCCTCCTCTTTTGGCTACTCTGGAAGATGCCACCATTGCTTGGTACAGACCAAGCTTGATCCCTGAATGCCCAGAAAGGCAGACAAACTGTACCAGGTTCCTTCTGGGAAATTTGTTTTCACGTGGCACCCTCAGGCTGATTCAGTAGTGATAAATGCAGCCCATGATAGGTCTGAGTGATCCCAACACCTCTCCCTTGGTTCCCCAGAAGCAGGAGATGCTTAAGGCCCTCCAGACTGGGGCAGATGTACGTAGGCACCTCTTGCGATCTACCTATGACCTCTCAGATGCCTCAGCCAGAGCAGCTGCAGCTGGCATCTACCTCAAATGGCATTCATGGCTTAGGGTGTCAGGATTTGCTAGTGATGTCCACCAATCCAACCTAAATACCTTTCAGAGGTTACAAGCTCTTCAGGGAGGATGTGCAGGATATCCTTTCTGGCCTGCAGCCTCAGGGAGGACTCTGCGGTCAGTCCACTCACTTAGCCACACTCAGCCAAAAAGTGGGCAGAGGTGCCCTTGTGACAGGGTTGAATAAGGCCCTGTCCCATTTACTATTCGGAAAGAGTTAAAACACAAGGATCTGTTCTATCCTCTCCTTTTCTGTTTCTTGTCTGTCTGGTTGCGTAACCAGATGTTCTCGTGAGACCTAGAAACATTTGACCACTCTGATGGTCTCGCAGTTCTCCACCTTTCGCTAGCTCTCTGCCTTCACTTACTGTTTCTGTCTTTTCTTTCCCCTTGCATATCTGCGGTTATAAAATATATGTGAATCCTTATGTGAAACTGAGATTCCTTGGTTTGAAAATGTATATAGTTATACTGTTGAAATTATTGTAAAAAGCTATTCGGAATTTAGAGGGTTAACCTGAGATGAAGTTTGAGCTCCTCTCAGGCTTGTTTCCAGACTCTTTTGCAGAGCTGTCAGCAGGAGGCCAGCTTGGGACATTGTTCTATTTGCAAGCCTGCTCTGCAAAGAAAGTGACAAGAACTCTGATGCATTTTCTGAGAAACAGGATGTTCTCTTAATGAATTATCAGGCAAAGACTTCTAAAAAGAGCAGCAGTGCATTTGCTAGAGAGAGAGGGGAAGACAGAAATTTGGAATTGAAAAGAAACCCTCAGATGAAGGACTTTGTTTTCTCTGTTTGTACTGCCTTTGTAAATAGTTCTACTGAAAAAAATTTATTTTACTGTTCTTGATCATAATAAAACACTACTTGAGAATTTTACAACTGATCCTAGTCTTACTATGCTTCCTGACCTATGCCTCAATAACTCCCTCTAATTCGGAGGGTGCTGCTCGAGCTTGAGATGGAAGGAGTGACTCTGATACTCATTGCTCCTTTCTGGCCGTGTCAGAGCTGGTTCTTCTTACTGTAGCAGTTGGTGGTGGAACCTTCTGTACCCCCTGACCCTGTGCAAAGACTTGCTATCACAGGAGCAGGGCACCCTCATCCATCCTGACTACAAGTAACTCCATCTTCATGCCTGGCTTCTGAAGACATAGTCATGACTAGATATGGGATATCCCAAAAGGTAGCTGATGTCCTGGGGGCTGCTAGGAAGCCCTCCACTAGGGCCACATATTCCATGAAGTGGAAGTGGTTTGCTATGTGGGCTGCTTCCCATCACTTGGACTCTTTCATTTGTCCAGTGAAGTACTTGCTGTTCCTTTCAGACACTGGACTGCAGTGCTCTTCCATTAAGGTGCACCTTGCTGCCATTTCAGCATTCTGTGTGCCTATTGATGGCCATACAGTGGCACAACTGGAGGTTTCCCGTACGTTCGTGAGAGGCATTCTTCACTTGAAGCCTCTCATCCGTAATCCAGTCCCACCTTGGGACTTAAATTTTGTTCTAGAGAAACTTGCTTTGGCTCCTTTTGAGCCAGCCGTGACATGCGAGCTACACTTTCTGTCGTGGAAAGCATCATATTTAGTTGCTGTTACTTTACTTATCTGGCTGGACTCATTATGTACACATCTTGCACATTTTTGCTAGGAGAAGGGCAGGCTTAATGTGTAAAGTAGCTCTAAGTTCTTGCCGAAGGTGGTGTCTGAGTTTACCCTTAATCAATCCACCCACCTGCCTGTTTATTTTCTGGAGCATGCCAGTTATGGGGAAATATTGCTCCATACCTTAGATGTACATAGAATACTCGGATATTATGTTCACTGTACGAGGGACTGCTGGAGGTCCTTGCAGCTCTTTGTTTCTTTCATCCCAGGGAAAGAGGGCGTACCAGTTTCTGAACAGTGCCTGTCCAAATGGTTGGCCAACTGTATTACTTTTTGTCCTAGGAAGTGCGGTAAGGAACTTACTGGCATTGTTCATGGCCATTCAGCCAGAGGCACTTCCTGGGGTTGTTTGTGGCCATTCAACCAGGGGGGTGGCCACTTCTGTTGCCTGTT
Organism: Neoceratodus forsteri; assembly: GCA_016271365.2. NCBI lineage: Eukaryota > Metazoa > Chordata > Ceratodontiformes > Ceratodontidae > Neoceratodus > Neoceratodus forsteri. Next base: position 34,276,242 of record CM028133.1, on the reverse strand, counting down.
TCAAGAATGTGTCAGCTGCAGAAATTTGTGCTGCTGCAACTTGGAGCACTGTCCACACTTTCACAAAACACTACTGTCTGGACATTGCCTCTAGGAGAAGGGCAGGCTTCCGCCTGGCTGTGCTTCAGGGACTCCTTTCTTAGGCCTATAGCCTCCAGCCACCCAGACTGTGCCTGTGTCAGTACTGCTTGGGACTCATTCCATAGGTGTGGCCTGATGAAAGAGATATTCTCGAAGAAGGTAGTACAGTTACATAAGATCCTGCTGTAACAGTAGGTCTTTGAGAGAATCTCTTTCATCAGGCCATGCCGTTCCTCCCTCTGTCCCCGTCTCTCTCGCCAGGGTGTGGTCTACCTTCTGTTTCACCTTGCCTAGTGGTGGAAACCTCTAGCTCTCCCTCGGTTCCCCAGGAGGAGGTCCTCTGTGTATGGTCTCCGGTGGGGGAACCGAGGAGGGCACGAGGCCTCTTACGCTTATATGGTGAGGACATTGGCCCCTAGAAGACTGCTAGCAAAAAGTTTCCATGTAGTCCTAGTGCCTGGCGGCTATAGTTCCATAGGTGTGGCCTGATGAGACATTGTCTCAAAAATCCGGACGCCACACCTCGCGGTACGCTGGTGACCTGAGTTCGGGAGTGGTCTCAGGCGCTGCTGGGTTGGCAGGGGCGGGTTGAGGATGGAGTGCCCTTGTGGTGCTGTCCTCCCCAGGCGAACGAGTTGGGTCAGCTTGGTGTGCCGTGGAGACCAGGGGACGTCGCAGCAAGCCGGGCAGCACAAGATCAGCGTGGCCGATGCTGGCAGGGTTGCCGTGCGCCAGAGCGTCAGGATGTGCCCACACAGGGGTGGGGGAACCAGCGCAGAAAAAGGAAAAGACCGGCTTTGTGGGATAGGCGACGGCACCTGTCCCCCATGCCCTCCAGCGGGTTCTCTTCAGCTGGCCTTCCAGTTCCTCCCTCTGGGGCCCACCTGCAGCCAGAATCTGACTTACAAGGGAGCCCAAGAGGCGATGGCTACCCTCCCCGGGCAGGTGAAACCGGGGGTGCTGGCTGCAGGGGAGGGAGAGGAGGCACAGACTGAGGGATCCACAGTCGGGCAGGATAAAGGACCGGAGAAGGTCCCACGAGCTGTGACTAGAGCGAAATAGAATCAAAAAAAAAAAAAAAATCTACTGTTAAGGTAGGTTCTTACAAACTGTACTTTTTTTTACTTGCATGTACTTTCTTAAGAACAAAAATAAAACAATGCGCAAACACTGAAGGGCTCAGCGAACAATTTATTAATGCAAGGATGTCACCAGACTGCAGAAAAACCCCTACATAATATCTCCTAACAGAGGCTTCTTCGGGGTTTGGTGTCAGCTAATGAACACAGTGTTCCTGAAGAACATCCTGCAGATGGCTTCTACCAGGGGTACAAGCCATTTTTGCTCCCCTTCCAACAGTAGTTGGCAAGTGGGAATTATTAAATATTTTAGTATGCAAAGGAATAACCAGCTGAAGTGGCTCAGCCTTGGCATTTAATCAACCACTGAAGGTGATTATTCCGAGTATACTCTGGCTAACTGAATGTCATTACTATTATACAACTAGAAATTTGGAACTCTGGATTTTAAAAGTGCTGTGGTAGTTTTTTTGCTCATTGTCCCACAATATGCAGGTGAGGGCTGTGGAAGTCAAACCCAGGTCTCCAGGTTTGCAGCTTAGAGCTCTTAACCACTGTGCTATACTGGCTCACAGGAAACAGTGGAAGAGGAACATCCTTGATCCTCCTTTTTTGTCTGTGGACCAAATGGATAACCTATTGTGGGCATGTCTGAAATGTGGACAACCTACTGTGAATGTCCCCAGAATGTGGATAAGCTACTGTGGGGATGTCTAAAATGTGATTGTAGTAGTTTGTGAGATAATAACTGACAGTTTTCTTGTGTTCTGATTGGCTGAGAACAGATACCTGTCATATAAAAATAGAATAATAGATACCTTAGTATGCATTAAGAGGATCTGGGGATATTGGAACCTCGAGAGCGAAGCTTTAGAGGTTCCCATGTCCCCAGAATCTCGAGATGGAATTACCCCTTGTAATGCACAGTAAGGTATTTATTTTTTCTAATATACAGATCCAAATTTTTTTTTAAATCATTTTGTGATGGATGGTCGGCCACTTCAGTGAAGGACTCTTTCTCGATCCGGCCGACCACAAGACTGTCTTGCTCTGTCTCTCCGCGCCTGTGAAGCACAATGTACAAAATTGGTAGACAGTCCTACCTTTTCTTTTGAGACCACAGGATCAACCAGATAATTCCATTTTTGCAGAGGAATTTAAAAAAAAAAGGGGGGGAGACATGTGGAGGACACCCGAGGGCGCAGTAAAGTCTCGCTAAGCGAAAGACGGCTTCCATGTTTGTTGAGTGTTCTGCCCACCCACAAAGAGAAACCGGCTAATTATGCGCCGTGTTGATGCTGCTGTTTGATTGACAGTGGTAGTATAGCCTGAAGGAGGAGACTCCTGCGCTTGCGCTCTCCAGTTTTAGTGGTAATTGTATCATTCAGGGCTCTGAAGTATAGCATTACAGTCTCTGAACGATACTACTATCAGTGTGCATCGATGGTGTTCTCACTTTTGGAGCAGTGATATTACCACAGTTTTTTTGTGTGCTTTAGTACACTATTATTTTCAATACCCATACATTAAATAGAAAATAATGGCTAGGCAAGTGTGTGTTGCGGATTTGATTTTAGACACCCGAGGTGTGTGATGACACATAAACCTCAAGAGCGAAGCTCGAGAGGTTTATATAGTCATCACACACCAAGGTGTGTAAAAAAAAAAAAAAAAAAATTCCATAACACTTGGCTATCCTTTATTTTTATAATTACTGGTTGTTTGCGCAGCTTCACGAGGTGATAATGCCGTATAACCCAATTTCTGGTTATTACGGCATTTTAATCTAGTAAAACAAGTTATTAAAGGGGGTCTCCAGTAATTATATAGAGGATTATGTATGAGCAGTCATACATAACAAGGATATTCTTGTATCGAGAGGTTTCCTTGGTAACAGATGACCTCAAGAGCGCAGCTCGAGAGGTACTCTGTTACCAAGGGAACCTCAAGATACAAGAATTTCCTTGTTTGTGTATCACTGCTCATACATAATCTTTTATAGTGTATATGCAGTCACAGCATAGAAAATCAAACAAAACCAGCTGGAGAAGACAACGGAAAATAGAAATTTTAACATTTTCTTTTTTTAACTGACACAGTGTGCTGCAGATGTTTCTGCAAGTTCAATTAAAAAAAAAACAAAAAAAAAACAGCAACTTCCAGCTTAACTGGATTGAGGAAAGCAACTATGTGGCAGCATTCCAAGTTGTTATGCTGCAGTAGTGACATAGCTAGTGCAGCATAACAGCTGTGATGACATAGCTACTGCAGCATAACACAACTCCATTCTAGTTATGGATTTCTATCCATAACAACATTCTACCATACACTATTATATGATAAACTAGACTTACTCACTTGTGCATGCAGTGTACAAAGTAACTGTGTACTGAAGCACTGCACTATGTTCACCTTGCTCATAACTTGTAAATGTAATGTAGCCCTAAAATTGTACTGAGTTTGAGACTACGTTAATTCCCCTGTCATAGCTAAAAATGGAATGTACAACCCAGCCCACCTCTCGGTAAAACAAATAAATAATGCCGGTTAATAGGAGTTTGCAGTCTTATAATCATTTCGTACTCACATCGGCAATGAACATTTGAAAGATGTGATGTAAACACTGAATGTTTATAAGCCTGTAGTTGTTTTGTGCTTATGGTACCTCCCAGGTAATCACCATATATAATGGTGAAAAATAGAACAAACCCTACTCAGTTGGGGTATTGAGCTGTCTTCGGCCATTGGCCTTGTTGTTCAGAAATGTCACCAGACTACTGATAGCTTGACACTGTTATTTTTAGGGCTGCAGTGGGCAGAGCCCTGCAGACTTCTTACTATGAGAAAAGGACTCCCGTATTCCTTGTGAATGAACATGTTGGAGTGACAACACAGTTGCCTTCACGTTTGTGAAGCATTCTCTTTAGGCAGTTATAACATGAGTTCTTACAAACGCAGCACTTGATTGGTGCAGTTGCTCTGCGTGGCTGTGAATTAAGCAGCCTATTTAATCCATGGTTCTGCAGAGCAATTTAGGGGATTTGCTGCCGGGTTCTCCTTATGTGCGAGGGAAAAGAAAGCAGAGAAGGGTAGCCATTTCAAGTGACAGACAGCAAGTGTGACAGAACTGCAAGAAGGAGAGTTTGACAGTCTAAGGAGTTCCTTTGCACCCTGTGTGCCCTCCCGAAGCATTTGTCTTCTGCCCTGTGAGAACTGTCAGGTGTTCCCTGCAGGTGATCTGCCTCCCCAAACCTGATACCCCCACTCCCACATGCACTCTTTTCTGGCTGTGCCCCTCGTCTTGCACCTCTGTCATGTCAATGAAAGCAGTACTGAATGCTCGCTCAGTGTGTCTCGATTGCACACTTTCCCAATTGGTGCCTTTTTCTTTTGTGCTGTTAGCAGAGAGCAAGGGGGGATCCCAGACCCCCCCCCCGCCCAGTACTTCCTGAACAACACTAAGAATAAAGAGAAGCAGTGCAAAGTACCCAGATCTACCCTTCGTTCCACTGTCCATGTCGGCGCCCAGTGTAGCTACTTAGTGTCCATCTCCCACACGCTCTCTCTCTCTCTCTCTCTCTCCCATATGCTTTCTCGGCCCCCCACCCCATTGATCACTTTAAAAAAAAATTTGTTGCCACATGCAGTAGTTGGGAAGGAAGAGGAAGAATTGTCAGCTTGCAGAGTGAGGGATAGGCAGAGAGCTAGAATGCAGTGCTGTGGAGCTGGTCAGTGTGCGCTCTGGGGGAGAGATATAGAGAGACACACACACACAGTAACAGTCTGGTTGTCCCGCAACCTCCCCAGTGTGCTGGCAACCACGGGAAAATTATGAAGCATTGGGCGGCTGCATCTCATAACGTGATACCTGGTAGCTGCGTTTCGGTGTCTGTAACAGTTCTCTGTGCGCTATCAGAGAGAGAGAATGGCTGATTGCCTGTTATCTGCAGGAGCAACCTGCCGATGGAACTGCCAGCCGCAAATTCCTGCTGTGTCTTTCTGCCTGTGGGTGCCCCCCCAGCACCCAAGACAGAGTGTGAGCGAGCCGGCTGAGTGGGAGACACAGGATTCCCTCTCTTTGAAATGAAAGATCTTACTTCGAGAGGGCTCCTGCTGTAGGTAATTACATATAGGACTGATGCCGGCAGGCGGTAGGACCCCACGGAACAATTTCTAGCTAGCAGTCTCTGGCGGGGGACCGCCCCCACATCAGGTGACCGTCAGTATAAAGGGGCGGTCCCCAACGCCCGCCTTCCAGTTCTTTCCTCTCTCATCAGGTTTGTGAAATGCCATGTTAAGTTTCAACTGCTCACAGTCTGTCGCCTGTAGTTTTACAGCCATTTTTTCTTGATTTCTCGATTATATTTTTTTTTTGGTCAGGTTTTGTGCAGTGTATGTCATCCCCTACTCCCGCCAAGCACAAGGATAAGTGCAACTCGTGCGGCGCCCAACTCCCGCACAAGGACGGACATTCCCAGTGCCTCTTCTGTCTAAGCCCTGATCACCCCATGGAGAAGTGCCAGCATTGCCTGAAATTCAACGCCGCCACCTGCAGACGGAGGCAGCAGTCCCTGGAGGCCCAGATACTTAAAAAGAAAATGACCTCCATGGAAAAAGAGCTGAAGAAGCTTTGTCGGGGCCCAACTTCGCTCGAGGGTCACCGTAAAAAGAAGGACAAGGAGAAGGACCGGGACTCCTCTTCCTCGGCCACTGCGACTTCAGCTGGAGTCGCCCGTGCTCAAGTAACATCCCCCACGAGAGACAGCTCCTGACGGCCCGTCTTGGAGGCTTCAAGCAGCGTCGACCCTTCCGCCTGGCTCCCACTGGCCCTTCGAGCCTCCGGGTCAAAGGAGGCATCCACTCCGACAAGGGCCGCTGCCAGCAGCCTTCTGGTGCAAGGCTCCGTAAGCCGGATGCCAGCTCCTCTGACGTCCGCCCGGAGAAGGCCGCTAAGTCGCTCGATCCTTCGGGGCAGTGCACGGTCTCTAAGCTGCCCGACCAGGCCACACCTCCTTCGCGGCCTCCCTCGGGCGCTGGCTCCGCTAAGTCAGATGACGGCTCCTCCAGCGTCCGGCCGGACCCCACCGGTAAGGCAAACATCTGCCCCTCCGACGTTCACACGGCATTGGAGCTGACGCCGGACCCTGACGTTCAGTCCGCTGTCCATGGCTCCTTGCAGCATTCACTGCCCTCCGAGGCCCTAGCGTCTCCTCTGATAGACCCCAGGGATTTTAATCCTCCCTCCCCGGGCAATACCGAGGATGCAGGCACGCTCCCGTCAGGTCTCCCTCCCGCTGGGCCGGACGACCTGACGTCAGACCCTAGGACGCCGGTGCCGACGCTGGTCTTGCCGACGCCGGGCGACATCCCTCTCCTGGGTGCCGGGCCTACCGCCCGCCGGGCCTCCCATTCCTGGCTCGCCCGCTGGGCCTTCTCCGGGGCCTTCTGCTCCTGCAGACCCCCCCCGCTCCCTGGGTGTCCAGCCCCATCCTAACCAACACCGTCAAACCCGGGTCCACAGTATCTGGCACCTCAGCACCCGACGCCGGGTTTCCCACCGTCGGGATACAGATACTTGCTATACGGATACCCTCAGTATCCGTATCCCCCTCCTCCTCAGCCGCCAGTGGATTTGAAGGAGAGTCTATCTTCCTGGTGGGCTGAGACCAAGGCTCAGCTCACCAGGGAGGTGGAGAGCCACCTTCCGACACCGGTCCCGGACCCCCTATGTCAGAGATGAGACTCCCTCTCCACCTTTGGATACCAGAGGGGAGCTCTCTGGTTCCAGGGCAGGGCAGGATATGCTTCCCAAGGGGTCCATTCCTCCCCCTGCGTCAGGAGGAGGAATCTTCTTCCTCTTCATCCTCCTCGGAGACCTTGGATGATTCCGATGGTCGTTCTGACCTAGATAGTGAGCCCCGCTCTCCAGATGATCCCAAGCAGAAGACCCCTCCAAAGTCTCTTCCAGAGGATCCTTCTTTTACGGAGTTGCTGCACAAAATCCAGGAAGTTCATCAGTGGCATTCCTTGGAGGCGGATCCACAGCGTAAGAAACTCGCTGCACACCTGGATCTGCCCGAGACCGCTCCGATACTGATGCCACCCTGGATTGAGCCCCATGCCGATCTTGTTTCCACCATTTGGAAGCAACCGTCTGCATTAGCCCCCCCTTCCTAGGAAGTCGCGTAGGCTTTATCAGGCTCCCGAGGGTGTTGACTCTTTGAATTCGCACCCTTGAGCTGATTCGGTCGTGATCAGTGTGACGTAGACAGCCAGTTCTGAGTGCTGCATAATATTTTTTTTATATAAAATGTATTATGACTGTCTCTGCTGATAGTCAAATGCTCTAGGAATGATCTCTCTCATCTCCCCCAGATTTTAGCTGACAGATGCAGGTCAAGAGAACTGCTGACAGTATGTATCACACACTCAGTTTTTTTTAGAGACAATGTGTTACTGGAAGACTTCTATTAAGGATCCTGTTTCTCTGAGCTAATTACAGAGTTAAGTTAATTTTGTTAAGAGAGAAATCATAAACTAGGTTTATGACATTAAAATAAGGGAAACTAGGATGTTACATAGAGGTGTAAGGTTGTAAATGACCCTATGAAGCCTGTGTGAAGAGGGTACAGCATGAGATCAAAAGAGGTGTCATTGAAACTTGAGTTATGCTAAGGTTGCAGAATTAATACTTTGAAATTACATCCTGTGGTTGTATAAAAATATATTTTTGTTAGCTATTTGACCAGAGGAGGGGCTGGATAACTTCATCAAAAAGGGGTTGGCCAATACTGCTTGTAAAGATTATTCAAACAACATGAAGTCTTGCTATATTATAGACATTAGCAGTTTGATCCAGCTCTAGAACTGCCCCGGAGTGAAATGGTTAAAACCATTCCAAAATAGAATTTTGGCACGAGAGCAGCTCTATCTGTGTCATTTCAAACTTGAACTGTCAGATTCTTTACTCTGCCTCAGTGAACAGTCGCTCCGGAGATTTCTCCTTCTGCTCGGTCATTTCGGTTTAAAGTGTTTTCTGTTGGATTTAACCGAGAATAGTTTTATTTAACCAAAACCGCTCGGTTCAAGCTCTATCTGTGGTAACCGTAAGTAAATGTTGTCTGTGTGGAACTTGTAAGTTATCGGTTCGGTTTTGAACCGATCAGTGGTTTAAAACTCATTTTAAACTAAAAGTTACTATTTTAGAGTGCGGTTCGTTCTTATCGGTTCTAAAAAGCGGATTTATTACGCTTTTTTCCAATACCCGGACACGGTTAGGAACCGATAAGGGTGTCTTGCCTAACACTGCCGTTAAAAGGGCAAGTTTTTGGTTAGGCTGGCATTATGTCTGAGAAACCCAAAAGAAAACTGGCCCACTTGTGTTCAACACTGTGATGTTTGTGGGGAAGTCTTTGCCAAGGCTGACCCACACACCACATGTGTTTATTGTCTGGGGTTTGACCACCTCCAGTCAGACTGCCAGGTATGTAAGAATTTCCCTGCAGCCACCCTGGAAAAAGATTGGGCAGGCTCAGGGTGAGAGGCCAAAAGTCCGCTGACCGGATGGCCAATCCGGTTCGGTGCCAACCGAACCAGAGGGAGTGCCTCTGACCAGGGCCAGACTTCCTCGGCAAAGAAAAGCTGGTTCTGAGGAACCAATTCCAGTAAAGAAAACAAGAAAATCAGCAGGTCTGGAGTCCAAAATTCCTTCTCCAACTGCTGCAGAGATAGCAAAGCCATACAAATTGTCCAGTCACTGTTCAGGGTCTGTCCGAACCACCACTATCTGGTAAAAGGTTGGTTCGTCCGGTCCCAGTGGTTCAGGATTATGATATTGAGGAATTTTATGAACCAGAGGAGGGGAGGAGGATTATGAACAGTATGAATGTGGCTGGGAAGGTCTGGGTGTGCCCATTGAACCGGACATCTCCCCAGACAGACCTTTAGAATCTCCCCCTATGCTGTCTGAGTCCCCATCTCATTTTATGTTTTATAAAAAAGTTGCTGAAACCCTCCAGCTTCCTTTAGAAGAGGCTGTGGATGAGCACGAGGAGCCTGATTTTATAGAAATGATGGATATTCCAGAGTCTAGGAGATTGTCTATTCCTTTACATAAGTCTTTTAGGAAACAAACAATTAAAATTTTAAAAGCTCCTAATTCTGTGCCTCCTGTAGATAAAAAGATGGACAGAAGGTATACATTGTCAGGCCCTGATACAGAATTCTTTTCTCAGCAGTGCAGTCATGTTGGGTAGTTCAGGCTGCTGCCTGTGATAAAGCTAATATTCCTTGGCTTCACATCCTCCTGACAAGGATTCCAGGAAGATTGATGCCATGGAAAAACAGTATATGGCAGCCTGTCTGGGACTCAGGCATGCAAATTATATGGCTTATATAGCTAGGTATCAGAAATCTAGATGGGATACTGTTATGCACTGGCCAAGCAGGCCCATGGCCAGCTGGCTAGTGAACTAGAACAGGTGGCTGCTGATGGCATTGAAGCCTCTAAGGTTCAGTTTCATGCTGCTGTGGATGTTAATGATGTTTCCTCTAGGGTCATGGCTACATCTGTAGCTTGCAGGTTGGCCTGGCTCAGGTGTACTACTTGTCACAGGATACCCAGACTAAGGCTATGGATTTTCCTGTGGTGGGAAATTCTCTGTTTGGAGAGCAGACAGAGAATTACATGAAGAAGATGGATGAATATAGGACTACTTACAAGAGTGCCCAGGCTAAGGAGCGGCAAGCCACTCCTCAAAGGCATGCCCCCAGGGTAGGGGTAGGCCTTTCACAGGACTTTCACCAGACTCAGGCCTCCTCTGCTCATGCTCAGAGGGGCTTCTTCAGAGGCAGGGGCAGACGAGGGTGGGCAGACCTGCTCCCACTCCCCAGCCTAAAGCTCCTATGAACAGGCACCCTGATGGGGTGCCCAGGGCCGATTCTCCTGTACCCAGTGGGGGCAGGCTGGCTTACTTCAGTCAGAATTGGGCTTCTTTAACCTCAGACAAGTGGGTTCTGAAGTAGTAAGCCAGGGTCTGGTTCTCAGCTTCAAAAAGTTTCCCAAGTTGAGAAGCAGACTTTTCTACCTGCAAGTGCTTCAGAGACCTCGCTCTGGAAACAGAGGTCTCATCCCTGTTAGCCTCAGAGCAGTAGAAAGGGTTCCCCTGCATCAGGGCAGGGGTCTGTATTCAGATACTTCCTTACCCCAAAAAAGACAGGAGAATGGTGGCCCATTTTAGATCTCAGATATCTGAACAAGCATCTTTTGAAACCAAAGTTCAAAATGGTAACTCTGGCAATGATTTTACCTTCCCTAAGGCCAGGGGACTGGCTAGCCTCCCTGGACCTCAAGGATGCCTATTTCCATGTCCTAATCAGAAGATCCCATCGAAAGTACCTCAGATTCGAACTGCCCTCAGGTCATTACCAGTTCAGAGCAATGCTCTTCGGCCTTACCTCTGCTCCAAGGGTATTCACAAAGTGTCTAGCAGTGGCAGTGGCCCACTTAAGGAGGCAGAGGATTGCTGTTTTTCCCTATCTAGACGACTGGCTACTTGTAGGCCAGTCCCCAGAACAGGTAAAATCTCACCTGCAGGTCACCCAGCAGCTTCTCACCTCCCTGGGTTTTCTGCTAAACCTACCAAAGTCGGTTCTGGAACCAGTCCAGGTACTCACCTTTATAGGGGCAGAATTGGACACAAAGCTAGCCAGAGCCTTCTTCCCCAGAAAGGGTAAGAATTTAGTTGCTCTGGCCTCTTCCTTCACTCTGCAGGTCTCTCGACCAGCAAGACACTTTCTGCAGCTCCTGGGTCACATGGCTGCATCCATAGCTGTTGTGCAGGGAGCCAGATTTCAGATGAGAGACATTCAGTTTCACTTGAGAACCTTTGGTCTCAGGAGAAGAGACCCCTTCCAAGTTGGTCCCAGTGACTTGAACCTTGATCCTAGCTCTCCAGTGGTGGCAGGATCAGAGCACTTAAGAGTGGGGTCCCTTCATTTCCCCTTCTCACGACTTGACTCTCACTACAGATGCTTCCTTTCTGGGTTGGGAGGCCACATGGGCGACCTTTCCACTCAGGGAGTTTGGTCCCCAGGAATCTCTGCTCACATCAATTTGCTGGAACTCAGAGCTGTCTTTTAGCTCTTCAAGCTTTTTCTGCATCTGTCCACGACAAGGTGATACAAGTCAGAACAGACAACACCACAACAATGTGGTACATCAACAAACGGGGCACTCGGTCTTCGGCCTTGTGCACCGAGGCAATGAAGTTGTGGTCTCTGGCCTATTCCTGAACACTTCCCTCATAGCAGTTCATCTTCCAGGAAGGACAATGTCCTAGCGGATGCCCTCAGTAGGATTTCCCAGGGCCATCACGAATGGTCCCTGGATCCTGAAGTGCTGGTGATAGTTTTGCCAGGTGGGGCATCCCTCAGATAGATCTTTTTGCAGCCCCAGACAATCACAAACTTCCTCTGTTCTGTTGCAGGCCTCCAGTGCTGGGCTCAGTTCCCCTGGATGCCCTTCTTCTGGATTGGGAGGGGAAGTTCCTCTATGCTTTCCCCCCCTTTCCTCTCCTATTCAAAGTACTAGTCAAAATCAGATCTCAGCCTTGCAGGGTGATTCTGATTGCCCCGGATTGGGCCAGGCAGCCCTGGTACCCACTCCTTCTGTCTCTGACAGTCCATCTTCCCCTGTGCCTCCCCAGGAATCACAATCTGTTGACTTGTGCCCAGGGAAGGGTTTGGTATCCGGACCTCAAATCTCAACCTCAAGGCCTGGCTCTTGAGGAGTTAGAGTTTGCTGATTTACACCTCTCTCAGGGTGTTCTTGAGATCCTAAAGGCTTCCAGAAAGCCTTCCACTAGAGGCTACTTATAGTTCTAAATGGAAAAGGTTTTCCATTTGGTGTGCTGGGAAAAATATTTCCCAGAATCTGCTGATTGCCCATTTTGTTAGATTACATGGTACATCTTAATTCCTTGGGTCTCAGACCAGCTACCTGAGAGTTCATTTGGCAGCTGTGTCTACTTTTGTGTCAGCAGGAAAGTCATCCCTCTTTCCTCTCATCCTGTGTTTTCCAAGTTTTTAAGGGATTACTCCATACTAATCCTCCTTTGAACCGGCCCTGCTTGGGACCTTAATGTTTGCATTGCCCAGTTAATGCAACCCCTTTGAACCTCAGTCTTCTGCAGAGCTTAAGTACCTAACTTGAAAACTGTTTTTCTAGTGGCTATCACTTCTGCCAGACGATAAGTGAATTGCAAGCCTTGTCAGTGGAGACTGACTTTATTTCTTTCCACAGGGATAAGGTAGTCCTTAGGACTAATAGGAAGTTTTGCCTAAGGTGGTTTCAGATTTCCATCTTAATCAATCTATCTCCTTCCAGTATTTTTCACTGATCACTCCTCTTGGGAGAGGAGGTTGCACAGCCTGGATGTTAAGAGAGCTCTTAGTTATTATATAGAGCGTACTAAAGGTCACAGGTTCGAATCCTCCAACTTTTCCTTACCTATGGTGAAGTTGGGAAAGGCAAACCTGCCACTAAGAGATCAGTAGCCAGGTGGATTGTCTCTTGTATCCAATTTTGTTATCAGAAAGTGGGCAGAGACCTCCTCCCCGGTTTGAGGGCTCATTCTACCAGGGGTACAGCTGCGTCTCTAGCTGCTGCCAGAGATATCCCTCTATTAGAGATTTGCCAGGCTGCTACTTGGAAAACGGTACACACTTTTACCAAGCATTACTCCCTGGATGTCCAGGCTAGGAGAGATGCTCGGTTTGGCACAGCTGTTCTTCAGAGTCTATTCCCTAAGTAGGTTCTGCCCCTCCTCCATGGAGGTACTGCTGTGTATTCTGCTAATGTCTATAATATAGCAAGACTTCATGTTGTTTGAAGAAAAAATTACTCACCTTAGTAATGTTGTTTCTTCTAATGGAGTCTTGCTATATTATAGACCTCCCCCCCAACGTGCCCCTCTCAGAACCTCTACTTGGTGGGGTGCAGGCAACTTAGTGTGGACACTACTTATGTCCTGTTAGTATTTTGTCCCCTTTGGGACTTTGGGGGTGTGTATGTGTACGCGTGTGTGTGTTTTATTATACTTATGTTCCATTTTCATATTATTAGAATGGTGTTAGTATTTCTGGTCCCCTGACTTGAGTCTTGGGTGTTGGGACCATCAATGGTTGTTATTATTTAGGTAGCCATTTGGCTAGTGTAGGTTACAGCTTCCACAGACCTTAGTGAGTTTGGCTCAGTAAAGATCTGACAGTTCAAGTTTGAAATGACACAGATAGAGCTGCTCTCGTGCCAAAATTCTATTTTGGAATGGTTTTAACCATTTCACTCCGGGGCAGTTCTAGAGCTGGATCAAACTGCTAATGTCTATAATATAGCAAGACTCCATTAGAAGAAACAACATTACTAAGGTGAGTAATTTTTTCTTCTCTTTCACTATAGATGCATTTTGTATCTGACACTGACCAAGAAAACATCTGAGCTCTGAAAAGAGGTATTTAGAAAGCTAGACAAATCTAAATATAGTTGTAGGAATTGCACTGTTTTAAACTTTGTTTTGTTTAAAGATATGTATGTCCTGTGATAAGAGTTCTGTATTGTGTGTTTGACATATTATTATATATTTTAGTAAAAACTCTAATTTTAGAGAAAACCTGGTCTGTCTTTGAATTGCTTTCTTTTGCTAAGAAATATTTATGGTTCAGCAGACATATAGCTTGTATGGTGATATCAAACTGGAAAGAGAAGAGTTTTAAATCTGAGGTCTTTATAATAGTTTTAAAGGGTTCATCTCTGAATACCTGGTTAGGTGCCCGTAGGCAAAGATATCTGGCCCCCCGAAGACAGATATATCTGAGCCTGTGCATTGGGTATGCTAGCAAGAGGTTAACAGTTTGAATCCCTCCAGAACTGAGACCAAAGGTTGATCCGAATTCACAAAAACAGACAAGAGGGTTACCTTGTCTGTTACACTGTTCACAAGACTGCGCTCAGAGGTTGGCACTTTGGGAGTAGAGGGCCTGACCTGCTGAATGAATCTGTGACAATCAGCATCGCTGATGGCCAGACAGCTAACCCCAAGCATTTGAGCTTGTCACCGCCCGACAAGGAATCTTGCCTTCTGGACCAGTATGGCAAGAAGGTTTATGCTTCTTCCACTCTGGGTATTAGGGCCCTGAATTATGTTGGTCATATGGGGGATTACCAGAAGGCAATCCTTAGCGAGGTGGAGGCTAAATTGGACTCCCTTCCTGAGTCTCAGACGAAGCAGGAAGTGGTGGATCTAGTCCGGTCTGCGCGTTCGGCCAGTCGGCATATGCTTGGTGCCACATACGACGCAGTAGATGCTGCTGGTCAGAGCTCGGCTTTCGCCTTGGGTTTGTGGCATCAAGCCTGGCTCCAGGTGTCAGGTTTGGTCCAGGAAGTGTAGTCCGCTATTCAGGATGCGCCGTTCAGGGGTTCAGCGACAATGTCAAAGACATCATCACCGATCTGCAAGAGAAGGGTACTGCACTTGTACAAACCCCCTCAAGCTCAGCGACGTCTCTTTTGCAGATGTCCTTGGCAAAAGGCGAAACCTCAGGGAAAGCGGGCCAACAAACGTCTGGCCCCTCCGGCTGCCAAGCCCCCCGCCCAAAAAAGCAGCGGGGGCTTGAGCCGCCTCATACCTCCTGACGCCTTTCCTCTCCCACAGCCTCTGGGCCTTCCAGAGGAACTGGTAGGAGGGAGATTCTCCCTCCATCTACCAGGTTGGGAGAGGATCACTACAGACACTTGGGTGCTCCAGCTGATCGCAGAAGGACACTCAGTAGAGTTTCTCCAGAAACCTCCTCTGCGCCCCCGGGTCGCCTTACTCTCAGAGCATCTTCTTCTGGTCCGGGAGAAATCTCCTCTCTTCTTCTGAAAGAGGCGATGGAGCCCGTACCTCCACATCTTCAGGGGACTGGCTACTATTCCCATTTCTTCCTGGTCCTGAAAAAGTCAGGAGAAGTGAGGCCGATCCTCGACCTCAGCTCCCTGAACTTGTTCGTGGAGTACAAAAGGTTCAGGATGCTCTCTCTGCAGAGTCTTCTGCCCCTCCTTCGGCCGGGACGGTGGTTGTGTGCTCTCGATATGCAGGATGCTTACCTGCATATTCCTATTCGACCTTCCCACCGCAAACACCTGCGTTTTGCGTTTCAGGGGGACCACTACCAGTTCAAGGCCCTCCCATTTGGTCTTTCCTCAGCGCCCCGAGTTTTTACCAAATGCTGTTCGGTGTGGTAGTGGCCCTAAATAGTACCCAGGGGTGCAGGTTTCCTGTACCTGGTGGTCTGGCTTCAGCCTCTTCCAGGGAGGAACTCCTGCGCTTCCTTTCCCTGCAGGTTTTTGCCTGCCTGGGTGTTACCGTCAACCAGGGCAAGTCCCACCTGATGCCGTCCCAGAGGCTCCAGTTTATCAGGGTGATCCTGAACACGACTTCCGGCATGGCTTTTCTGCCACTGGACAGGGTGGCCACACTACAGGCTCATGTCAACCTGTTGTCCAGCCGCAGGTGGGTCAGCGCCAGGTCAGTCCTTCACCTCCTCGGGCTCATGGCGGCTGCTATTCTGACAGTCCCTTGTGCTCGGCTCCACATGAGAATCTCTCAGTAGACGCTTCGGTCTCAGTGGGATCAGCTTGTAGACGATCTGGATCATCTAGTTCTGGTCTTCAACCCTATGGTTCGGGACTTGCAGTGGTGGGCGGTTCAGGAGAACCTTTGCCGGGGAGTTCCTTCTGCTTTTCTCCCCCCTCCCAGACACTGACCACAGACGCCTCGGGCGAAGGTTGGGGAGCCCATCTCGGGCCTCACAGGATCCAGGGCTCCTGGTCCCAGCTCGAAAAATCTCTCCACATCAATGTGCTCGAGCTTCAGGCTGTGCTATATGTTATTCAGGCTCTGCATCTTTATCTGCTTCCTGGGCATCTGGCTGTCCAGACGGACAACATGTACATAGTCTGGTATATCAACAAACAGGGAGGAACTCGTTCCTACCCTCTTTGCAGGGCAGCAATGCGGGATTGGCAATGGGCAGTGCACCACAACCTTCAGCTCACGGCCATTCACGTCCCGGGAGTCGAGAACATGTTAGCAGACCACCTCAGTCAGTTGTCTGCTCACGCCCACGAGTGGGAACTAGATCAGGGGGTAGCAGACGACATCTTTCTGCGCTGGGGAACCCCTCAGGTAGACCTGTTTATGTCTCCTCTCAACGCAAAACTTCCCGCCTTCTGCTTGCTTGCTCTAGGGCACGGCATTTTGTGGAGAGATGCTCTGTCTCTAGGCTGGAAGGCAAGATTTGTCTATGCCTCCCCGATCCCCTTGATTCCGAGGGTCTTACAGAAACTCAGCTCGAAGGAGCTCGCATGATTCTCATCGCTCCTTTCTGGCCCAGGCAAGTTTGGTTCTCTCTTCTGCAACAGTATTCAGAGGAACCTCCGCTTCCTCTTCCTCTGTCGCAAACTTTGCTGACCCAGGATCAGGGGACCCTGGTACATTCAGGCCTCAAGTCACTTCAGTTGCATGTGCGGCTCCTGCAGACATGGCTCAAGCCCGATTCAGGGTTTCCGCGCTGGTGGCTGAGATTCTGGTGGAGGCCAGGAAGCCCTCCACTAGATCGACCTATGCCATGAAATGGAAACGATTCTCTGTTTGGGCCACTTCCAAAGATTTTGAGCCTTTCTCATGCTCTGTTGGGCGGCTTTTGGATTACTCGCGACACCTCTTTGATCTGAGTCTGTCATTCCTCTCTGAAGGTTCACATGGTGGCCATCTCGGCCTACCATGTTCCTTTTGGGGACAGGACTTTTGCGCAACTGGAGGCCTCCAAGATCTTTCTTAGAGGGGTCTTCCACTTTAGACCACCTATTCGGTTTCCTGCCCCTCCTTGGGATTTAAATTTTATCCTTGGGAAGCTTACTCTGCCTCCTTTCGAGCCGGCAGCCTCAGCAGACGTGAAGTTCCTCTCATGGAAGACTCTTTTCCTTGCGGCCATTACTTCTGCTCGAAGGATTCCCAAGCTCCAGGCCCTGATGTGCAAAATCCTGTATTTGATTTTTCACAGGAATGTGTGGCTCTACGTACCAACCTTAAGTTTCTCCCCAGGGTGGTAGCAGAATCTACGCTGAATCAATCCATAGAGTTGCCTGCCTTCTTTATGCAGCACTCCAATCAGGGGGAGTACCTCTTGCATACTTTGGATGTTCACTGAATTCTGAGATACTACACCACCAGCACGAAGGATCTCAGAAAGACCGATCAACTGTTTGTCTCTCTTGCTCATAAAAGAGAAGGCAATGCTGTTTCCAAGCAATGCCTATCTAAATGGTTGGCTCATTGTATCATTTTCTGTTATGACAAGTACAAGAAGACCCTGCCGGGTCAAGTCAGAGGTCACTCCACCAGAGGGGTCACTGCCTCTGCTGCTTGTTTCAAGAATGTGTCAGCGGCGGACATCTGTGCAGCCGCCACTTGGACTTCTGTCCATACCTTTACGAAACATTACAGTTTGGACATTGCCTCTCGCCATAGAGCTGGCTTCGGGTTGGCTGTTTTCCAAGGTCTCCTTTCCTAAAACCTTCACAGCCAGAGGGTCTGCTTTTGGGTAGTTTTCCTCCTCCCGTTTGCTTCTTCTTGTTCCAGACTGCTTTGGACTCAGTCTTATATGTAATTACCTACTGCAAGAGCCCTCTCGAAGTAAGATAGTACAGTTACGTAAGAACTTAACGTAACAGTAGATCTTCAAGAGAGGCTCTTGTAGTAGGTAATACCTTCCCGCCCTCCATCCCCCTAAGCTTTTCAGCTTCTTTTCCAGGGAAGGAAACATCCGCTTCTCTCTCTTGCCTTGCCTTTTGGCCTTTGGTGGAAAGAACTGGAAGGCGGTGGGGACCGCCTTTATACTGACGTCGGTCACCTAACGTGGGGACGGTCCCCCGCCAGAGACTGCTAGCTAGAATTTATGGGGTCCCGACGCCTGCCGGCATCAGTCCTATATGTAATTATCTACTGTAAGAGCCTCTCTCGAAGATCTACTGTTGGGTAAGTTCTTACGTAACTGTACTTTAATGAATGTCACTTGGTTTTCCCCTTTTTAGCTTAATCCATTGAGAAAACAGCGATGTTGTTGGTGCTGCATCAGTGGCAGAAGCAGAACACAGTGCAACACCCCAGTCTGTGATCTAGTAAATGCTCTGTTACTATTAACATTTTTTTGCCCTTGTTCATGAGGTGGGGCCATAAGAAGGCTATGTTTAAAATTTGGTGTAGAAATATTGAAAAAACAACAAATTTTATGTTGAATTTTGCGAATGCGGGCTTGTAACTTTGGTAATGTTCAATATCTCCCCTAAATTCACAACATAGTCATATCTTTACAGTGCCTCATGAATGTGACAGTTGTCATTTTTCAAATCCTGGCTAAAAAAATTTTTTTACATCCTGAAAGGTGATTTTGTGGACCCTGCACGAAATCACCTTTCGGGCAGGAGTTGAACATTTTCTCTGCTCTTGTTCATGAGGTGGGGTCATAAGAACTCTATGTTTAAAGTGTGGTGTAAAAATATTAACAAACAACCAAGTGTAACCCCTCACCGCTGCCTTTTTACTAAAACGACAGGTGGCATGCTGTTGGCATTGGCAGCAATACCTGGTGGGGACCTGGGTTCGGGGAGGATGAGGTTACCTGGCACAAGGGACCTAGGTTTGGCTACTCTGCACAGGGGCACCCAAGTAAATCCAACTATAGGAAGCAATAACTGTAATGTCCAGAACCAGGACTGGGAATTTTCAGTGTGGCTTTATTCAAAACTAGCTGAACATGACAAAGCATTGATGGTCCCCCAAGGGGCTACGTTCACTGTATATGCAGATAGAGACTACAAGGCGGTCCACTTGAAGACTGAACCCATTTTTTACTATTGTCTGGCTCTGGACCCACCAGGCACTCAGCCCAGACTTGCATGCGCTTTGGATACACAGCCCGACTGGCCCAGCTCCCCTGCCGGCCACTTGACTGACGGTCCATTTGAAGAATGAACCCAAACTTTACTTGGAGTGACTCCCATCAAACA
The DNA here is from genome assembly GCA_016271365.2 of Neoceratodus forsteri. Classification (NCBI taxonomy): domain Eukaryota; kingdom Metazoa; phylum Chordata; order Ceratodontiformes; family Ceratodontidae; genus Neoceratodus; species Neoceratodus forsteri. The sequence goes on along the minus strand of CM028133.1, from coordinate 34,256,976 downwards.
AGGAGTATATTTCCCAAACTGTGGCTCCCCACACCACTTAGAGTCTGCGACTCCTAGAGAGATTTAATTTCTTACTTCCATCGGACTCCCATCAAACAAGGAGTATATTTTCCCATCCTGTGGCTCCCCACACCACTTCGAGTCTGTGACTCCTAGAGAGATTTTCAAGTTGCGACCCACGTCTGGGTACCCACCTCATCACTGGCCAAGCGCATGAGGCAAGTAGCGAATCACAAAAGAAATCCGTAGAGGTGGACCTGGTTACTAAAGATGGGGGGTGTTCCCACCTTCAGCTCCCAAAGCCCATACCCGGCCATTTCTCTGGACACACAGAAAACTTAGAACTTTAACATGTAGATTAAACGGTGGATGACCTGAAGCACCCCCTCTACAGCATTACTTGAAATCCATTAAAACTTTAGACTTTTTGACTGCTCTATTTGTTTGTCCTAGTAAAATAGTCCTCCCAAATAGCAGTCCACATCCCAGCTTTCTTTATATTTCCAAACTGATGAAACAATTGGTTTGCCCCTTCAAATGGAGCAAAACACTCACCCTTTCGTTGCAGGTGCCCCACAGACGAAGTACCACTTCTTTCACTGTTACACAAGAACAGAAACTGTAAACAGGCAGCTTTCTTCTATAGTGGAAATAGGGGATTGCCCCTGGAATCCACAGAGGGACTTTTCTCTTCCACACCCCCCCGAGGGAGGGGGCACTGAGACCTGGACAGCGGTCTCCACCACTTTAAACTGGACTCTAACTTTCTCCTAAGGAGGTAAACAGAAAAACACTTCCTTCTACTTGTAAACAAAACAGTAGACTTCCTTCTTGCTTTAAGACAAACAGAAGACTGCCTTTGAAAACTCCAAAAGTTCTAACTCACTCCTTCTGCTGCAGATTCCATTGTGGCTTATGCAGCTGCGACAGTTCTATGGTGATGTCATCTCTCAAGTCTCAGCTGTGACTGAGAACAGAGTGAGACAGTGTGAAACCCATTTAACTGGAGTTTCACAAGCTGCCTTCCCTGCCTACCACTAGGTCTTACTGGGATTCTAGTAACCCCGGGTAACAAGGGGGTTACACAAGTTATGAGCCTACATTGAATTTTGCAAACGCAGGCTCGTAACTTTGGTAATTTTCAATATTTTTCCCCCAGATTCATAGCATAGCCATATCTTTACGGCATCTCATGAGTGTGACAGATGTCATTTTTCAGATCCTTGCCAAAATGTTTTTTACATCCCAAAAGGTGATTTCACAGTCCCTGCATGAAATCACTTTTTGGGCAGGAGCTGAAAATTTTCTCTGCCCTTGTTAATGAGTCGGTGTCATAAGAAGGCTATGTTCTAAATTTGGTGTAAAAAAACCAAAAAAAAAATATATAAAAAAACAAGTTACAAGGCAATGTTGAATTTTTCAAATGCAGGTTCGCAAGTTTGGTAATATTAAATATATTTACCCCAAATTTTCAACATAGCCATTTCTTACAGTACCTCATGAATATGACAGCTGTCATTTTTCAGCTCCTGCCCAAAATGTGTTTTTGCATCCCAAATGTTGATTTTGCAGTCCCTGCACAAAATCACCTTTAGGCCAGCAGTTGAATATTTTCTCTGCCCTTCTACATGAGGCAGGGGTATAACGAGGCTATATTGAAAATTTGGTTGTACAAATATTACAAAACAGCAGATTTATGAGCCTACGTTACATTTTGCTAACCCAGGCTTGTCACTTTGGTAATTTTCAACATTTTTACCCCAAATTCCTCCCACGCAGCCCTATCGCTCTGGCCAGAATTTGTTTACAGTTGGGCTTAGTTCTTGCCTTATTTACGATTATTTATGGTCCACTCTTTTTATGTACAGAAAACCTATACACTGGGATACTCACCTGTAACTGTAGTTCTAGCAGTGGTATGTGGTGCACATCCACACAACCCAGCCAACCTCACCTGGCAAGTGGCACAAGGATCCTTCCAGCATACAAGATCTGATGACATGGGGTGGAGCCGAGGAGTATACCACCTTAGTGAGTGGGAGGAGCTTAAAGACGTCCGTCAAATTAACCCTTGAAAGGAAGACTGCCAGAACTGTGGCTGTGCACCATATACCACTCCTAAAACTACGGTTACAGACGAGTAACCCTCAAATTCAGTGACCAAACACCTGATGAGGTCCCTGATGTGATCAGTGGAGGGCAGCCTCCTCCAGGGCTTCCCCTACTCCCCATTGGAGCCAGAGGTGACTCTCACCATGGATGCATATGTGCTGGGGTGGGGGAGCCCACTGACAGGCTTTTCAGACACAAGGTACGTGGGACTTGTCGGACATATATCTGCACGTCAGTGTGCTGGAGATGCATGCAGTTCTGTACGATCTGAAAGTCCTAACGGACATAGTCAGCTGAAGGACAGTTCTCCAGACGTACAAGTTGGTCATGTGCTATATCGATAAGAAAGGAAGAGAACACACCTTCTCTTCAACAAGGCAGTGAGAGTGTGGGAATGGTGCCTGGGGCAGGGGATCTTGCTCCAAGTAGTCTTATTTGCCAGGGATCCAGAATGATCTGGGAGATGAAATTAGGTCGAACAGAGACAGATCCTCACTAGTAGTCACTAGCAACAGCTGTTGTGAGATCACTATTCATTGAGTGGGGCACTCCAGATGCGATACTTTTTGTGTCCCAACTCAAAGGCACACTGGTGCAAGAGGATTCTAATGAGCCTCTGCTGGCCTCAGCAGGTATGGTTTCCTATGTTGAATAGACTTTCAGTCAGCAGACCGAGGGGTCAGCCACTCCAGACAGACTCATTGACCCAGGGTCAGCTACTATGCTATGGTTCAGGTAAAACTGGAGGGCAAGGTGCATACCCTCTCCACCAGAGCAGTTGTCACTTGCCTGGCAGAAATGTGATTTGTGTCTGTTGGAGAAATTTGCAGCGTGGCGTACAGATGTAGCTTTACCAAGCACTGTGCCCTGGATGTCCATGCCAGCCAGCATGCCACCTTTGGCAGGACAATTCTGAATGGAGTACTGTCCTGAGTTACAGTATCCCTGAGCTCCAGCTTCCCTAGTCCAGGGGATTTTCTTTGAGCTTGGTACTCTGATCCATTTGTGGGAATCTATGAAGAAGATTGATTCTTGGAAGAATATGAAAGTTACGTACTTACCATAGCTGTTGATGGTCCGGAGTATCTTCTCCATAGATTACCATGCCTGCCCACCATCTCCCAGACTCACTCCAGTATTGTTGTGTTATGGTCTTCACCACTTTGTACTTGGTTTGGGTTGTGAAGATACTGTGGTACTGGATTTGGTGACCCTTCTTACACAGGCCACCAGAGCCATCTTACGCCTTTAGGTTAAGTGTATAGGTTACTCATTAGATTCATGCTCCTCACCATCTTGATAAAACAGGTACTGAGGCAGTTGGGACCTGGCACCACTGTATACCATGGGGTGCATGCAGTGATACATGTGTGGGACCTACTCACTCCTCCAGCCCTCCAGAAAACCTCTGGCTCCCGCAAGGTCCTAACACCTCTAGTACAGACCCATTAGTGGTAATCTATGGAGAAGGTATTCAGGAAGATCAACAGTTATGGTAAGTACATGACTTTCAGTCTTTCCCAAATTAATCTTCACCATTCATTACTGATGGGGCCTACCGGAGGTCAGGACCCTGCATGGAAAGAAAAAAGAGCACTGCCTCTTAAATTTATTTCTGAGCTAGAGGAGTCTGTGTCTGGACAGTGCCACCCATGAGAGCAGCGATCTATGTGGTGCTCGAAGGTTGGCCAGTAACCAACGCCGACTCCTCCCAACACTCAGTTCTGTTTTTCCACCATCGAGGATGGATCCTGCACGGGAAGACTACTTCAAATGCGTCACACCTAGGCCTCAAGTGTAGCAGTGTCATGAGTACTGGCGCCAGAAGTTTTCTGTTTTATTTTTTTATTCTGTCAGTGCCGGGTGTTGTTTATTCCTGTTTGTTTATTTTTCATGCAATGGTATGTCAGGGCGTTGTTCCAAGTCTAAGCGATCAGGAGTTGTCCCATGCGCCGATGCCCCTGTGGCAGCTACATAATGGTATCGGAACCCCACGACCGTTGTTTCTCTTGTCTGGGTCCCTGCCACGTGATAGACGAGTGAAATGCCTGCTTCTCTATGGACTTCCATACCCTCGTTATCCTTATGGCACGGTTGGGTAGAGACCCGCCAACTTTAGGCGGTCGTCATTGCACTCAAAATTCCAAAACAAGATCTTTGGGCTCCGCCCCTGAAACCCCTGAGGTGGAGTCATGGCTGTACACGGGCTGTTCTTGGGAGGTCCCCTCAAGACCACTGTCGGCTCCTGCTCGAGCTCTAGCCTCCACTTCTGGTGCCGGTGAGCAGGGCGGAGTTGATGGCATGTCCCGGCCCCCTCCCGATGCCTCCCTTGGCACTGGAGAGTCCCAAGTTTGGGGAGTGGCCCGATTGGAAGGCTCCCTGGTCTCACCTCCTGTTTCGGAGGATGATGACTGGGATGCCCCTGACTGGGTCCTGGGCTCTTTGGACTCTCCTCGGATGTCTCTGGGGGCTGCTGGACTTTCCAGTCCGGTGTCGCCGTTGGCAGACTGTGCCATGATCGGTGCCGCTGCTCCGGACCCCTCTGGTGCCATTTCTGGTGCCAAGGGTCTCCTAGGGACCCCTTCCAGGGTCTCTACGAGCGGTGGCATCATATCTGGCGCCATTTCCATTGGTGGCACCACGGTCTGTGCCACTGCTGCTGTTGGCACCACATCTTTTACTGGTGCCATGTCCGGCACCAATTCTGCTACAAAGGGTAAGACTGGAGCCAGCTTGCAATTGGGGGCCCTCCCATTGGCCAGACCCACTGTGATCTGGATTCCGGCTGATGAGGACCCTTGGGAGGACTCCCGCGCCTCCCTAGGGGGAGCGGGTCTTACTTCTCCTAAAGTGGTCAGCCCGGATTCGTTGACTGGGCCTCCTCAGAGGGACAGACCCACTTCTCTAAAGAGGAGGGTTGGTGGGACTGGATCCAGGCTGCAACCTTCCCGAGGTTCTGTCCGTGGTGCTAAGGGGGATCGCGGCTCAGGCATGTCCTTGCCACCCCTTGTCTCGGAGAGGGATTCTGCAGTGGGTGGGGATGGGAGCCTTCCAGAGGAACTTGCGTGACTCCAGCCTCCCTGCTTGGGGGTTTTCCCTCAGGAGCAACCCCCAGTCTGTCTCTTGACAGTTGGACGCACTGGGGTGGAGGGGTCCGTCAGGTCTCCCCCTGGTCAGGGCCCTTCTGCACAACCTTCTAGCTCTGGCAGAGGATCATCCTGGCACAGCCAGGCTGTCCCTCCTCTGGTCACTCAGCCACCTCTTCCCCCTTTTCCGGGGATTCTTGGTTCCGAAGGCCCTCTTACTTGGGAACAATTCAGAGCTGCGATGACTGCTTTCCCTCATTATGGTAGGTCTATCACCAGGGTCATCTTCAGACCTCAAACATCTGCTCCTCCAAGCTCTGAATCGGACTCCTCCTCATCTGTGACTTGCCCCATGGAGGAAGAGGATTCCTCACACCACATCTCTGCTGTTGGAGACCTTGCGTCCTACCGTTTCCTGGTGGAGATGATGAAGGAGCTCCTTTTGACCCACTTTGTCGGACGGAATCCCGATCATGCAATGCTGTCATTCTTGTATGAATACAGTGCTGACAGGTTGGTCATTCCTCCCTGGCCAAGGCCATTGAGGGAGGCATCGCACACTGTCTGGCAGCATCCCACCACCACCTCTCCTGCCCCTATGGACTGTATGTACAGGTACTGCACATCAGTGGGGTCTCCAGGTGCCATGCCACAGCCTTCTTCAGGACTGGGGTTCCTGGATACCCTATATGGGTGCCATCACCTTTCTCACGACTGCCCCTGACATGGACTCGGCATAGTTCGACCGATGGGGGAGGAGACTGTATGCTTCTGCACGCCTCCTTCTGTGGATTCTGGTTCATCAGGCACACCAGATGTCCTATACTAGGCACATCTTTACTCTACTGGGACAGGTCCTCAACAGTGCTGCCTGACAGTGAGGAAACCAGGCAAGCCATTTGCCTAGCTGCGCAAGGCCTGGAACTGGCAAGACACCTCTCTTGGGCAGTCCTATGATGCCAGTGAGGTGCTTCCAGGCTAAAGTAGTCCTCAGTCTGCATTAGGCGGACTGTGTGGCTTCGCCTATCCAGGTTGTCACCTGTGGCCCGGTGTAGGATGGTATCCTCACCTTTCTTGGGGGCCCATTTCTTTTCTCGCAGGGCATGGCAGGTTCTGCAGGGCATATTCCCTCTCCCAGTTCTAGGGAGCGCTCGCTGACTCTGTCAAGTCTTTGTGCCTTTCCCAGCTTATGATTGGCCCCCTCCTCCTGTGGTTACCCCACCCCACCAACAGGAGGCTGGGGGAAATAATTTTTTCCTCAGGGTCTGCCATCTCGGTACTCGGACCCATCAGTAACGAATGGTGAAGATTAAGTTGGGGAAGATATGGACATTACGTACTTACTGTAATTATTGATCTTCCCAAATATCGTCACCATTCATTACACACGCCCACCCTCCCTGTAATCGGATGACTGGGCAGTGCCGTCCATCCCCGGTAATGAGTCAGGGAATGGGCTACCCTGCAACTGTGTCAGACAGAGATTGTTCAATCTCAAACGTCCTCTCGATCCTGAGGATGGAAATGATCCTTTGCCAGGTGTGGGGTGGTTGTTTTTTGCTAACACTCTGGTTTGACCCTAGGACAAAGGTACACATCTGTGATCCTTTAAAAAAGGGGGTGATGGGGCAAATCACAATAAGTAAGAAGGTAAGAATGAATAGACGACTAGAAGGTAAGACATACTTTTTATGTAACAAACAGAATTTGCTACAAGGGAAGGGGAGTTCTCTTTCTTCAGTCATTATCCTGCAAACCCTTCCTTTAACTTCGAAGAAGAAAGGGTGGCTTTCTAGGCCTCTGACTACTTCCTCCCACTTATGATCTCCTCCTCCCTCTTCTTCATCTACTTCTCCTCCTCCTTTCTTAGCCCTTTCTGTGGACCTGCAACTTCTTAGAGCTCCACTGTCAAGACAGCTCTTAACCCTGACCTCAATTCAGGAGAGCCCTAGGTCCGTTCTTGTTCTTGAGCATTAAAAGGAGAAAGGCTGTGGAGGGAGACCAGAGAGAGAGAGAGAGAGAGAGCGCCTCGGGAGGGAGTCAGTCATTTCCTTTTTCTGTCTGTCTTCCTTCTTCTTCTTCTATCTTTTGGTTGTTTTTATCCTGCCTTGGGTTGCCCAGTGTTCTGGTCACCCCTGCCCCCTTAGTTGTCCATCTTGGCTGACCCCCCCTCCCCATTTTTCAGGGAGCTTTATATTTATCCCCCTTCATCTGTTATTCGGGCACTCTGGCCCACTTCTATCCCTATCCTTCCCTTTCTTCCTCACCTGGTGGACAGAATTAAGTGTTGGGATGAGTCAGCGTTGGTTACTGGCCAACTCGAAAGTGCCAAGTAGATCGCTGGTCTCGTGGGTGGCTCCGTCCCAATGTCGACTTCTCCAGCTCAGAAAGAATTAGAGGCAGTGCTCGTTTCCTTTCCGTACAGGGTTCTGACCTCTGGTAGGCCCCATCAATAATGAATGGTGAAGATATTTGGGAAGATCAATAATTACGGTAAGTACTTTAATTTCCATTTCTGTATTGCTAAAAATTCTAATGGTTCTATTGTACAAAAGTGTTTTAAGCACTTTTAGAATCCTGCCAGTCAGAATGCTCCATTTCCAGCCATTGTTTTATAGTATGTATTTGTAGTCATAAAGAACTGGGAGGCATGTGTCAGACTTGTTAAAACAAATGTGATTGTGTAATTTATGTGTTCAGGTTGAGCTCTTTAATTGAGGATGCCCAGTAGCTGAAGTGATTGTATGAATGCATAGAGTCTCCAAGCAGATTTTGTACCTGCAACAGTCTCAGGTTATCTGGAAAGTGTGGATATTCAGCTCACATTTTTTAGACTTTAGTTACCGCACACTACAGGCAGGGCTTGGTGGCTGTTAAACCGGCCATCCGTGCTCACCCCTATTGGGCATCATACTGCATGGCAATGGGGGCTTTAGATCTTTTTGACAGGTATTTAATAAGCTGTTCTGTGGTATGCTCTCCAGTGCCCAAGACTGCCCCACACAGAGTGAGGCGGTCCACCTGCATATGTCCCAGAATTATTGTTGTTCTTTAACAATGTTCTTCACAGCTAAACATTCAGACGAAGCCTGTAGACCCCACTGTGGAGGGGGGAGCTCAGGTGCAACAAGTCCTCAACATCGAATGTCTCTCTGACTTCGTAGATGTGCCTCTGATCAATATCAAATTCAGGTATTTCTGCACTTATTTCAGATACATTGGTGTCATGTTCTTTACTTTGGCATTTGTTTTAATTTATTTCTAACTACCTAGATTCAGTCACTGTCCATACTTAGGCAGTCTGTCTGTCTTCGAGGGTGGAGCTCTTTGCAGCAGGTAATACCATTAGGACTGAAGCCGGCAGGCATCAGGACCCCACGGAAAACTTGTAGCTAGCAATCTGAGGCAGGGGACCGCCCCCAACGTCGGCTCCACCTGATGTCCTACGTGGTATAAAGAGGATGGTCCCCTGGCACCACCCCAGTTCTTTTCCCACCCATGACCCACGTAGTTCGGTTCCACGGACGCCTCTCTCTGCAGTCGACAGCTCGAACGTCAGATAAGTCGTTTCTTTCAGTTTCTTTATTTCAGTAGTAATCTTCTTTTTGCCTCGTTTATGTCGTCGCCTTCTTCACTGTGCAAAATCTTAACTGTGCCTGTGGGAAGCAGATTCCAGCAAAGGCAGCCACATGGCCTGTCTTGTCTGCCAAGGCCCAGAACACCAGCCTGATTCCTGCAGCCACTGCCAGATGTTTAACCTGAAGACGCGCCAGGAGGTTCATGCCTTAAGACCTTCCTCCTTGAGAAAAAGCTTGCAGCCATGCAGCGAGGTTCTGGGGCTAGCTCATCCTCTCCTGCTAGAGATACCCTCCCAATGATGAGGCCTCGGGGGAAGCATCACAAGGAGAAAGATCGAGCCAGGTCTGAATCCCACCATCTGTCGCCAGCCAAACAGGCGCTGTCTTCCACTTCATCTAAAAAGATCGGGTTCAGTCCCAGCAATGGAATCTTCCCACTCCTCTAAGTCCGCCTCCCCTCCTCCTCCTCAGGGTCATCACGGGAGTCCGCGATCAGCTGGACATCACTCTTCTTTCCTGGCCCATCAACCTCATAAAACCACTGGGTCGATCCAGGAAGGCCTGACCAGGGCTCTAGACAGGCCCAGCTCCTCGGAGAAGAGGAAGCGTTCTGAGGAACATTCTGGTAGGCAGTGGGATGCCCGGCCTCGGACGCCTCCCCCCCAGGCTAAGGTGCACTGTCCGCCCACCCTAACCACTCGCCTATCCCAACGACCCGCTTCCCGACACCAGACACGGGGTGGTCGCCAGACAAGGCTCAGCCGTCTGCCCCTACGCCTACAGGCCAGATGCCAGCGGACACCCCTTGGGACACTGGTCGCTGGCCTTCAGACGCCAGCCTACTGGACCTGACGCCTGCCGATCCTGTAAAGGTGCCCGATCCCCAGGTGCCCGGTCCCCCGACCCGACGCCGGCTCCAGTGGTCGTCCCGGTGGCAGATATAGGCAATTTATTCACCACCTGGTGGAATACCGTCAAAGGGTACCTTCTTTACAGACCTCCAGACAGGGTCCCCACTCCACCACCTATGGGTCCTCCTCCTGCCCACCCCAGACAAGGGCCAACCAGATGAGCACCTAACTCTACGTCCAAAGGGGGAAATGAAAGGCACGGTCTCCTTCTCCGTCTCCTTCGTCACCCCCACATACGTCGTCCTCGGACGAGACAGGCGACGACTCAGACTCCTCAGAGGACAGGTTTTTACCTCCCTCTCCTGGACCCAGAGACTCTCCATGGTCCCCTCCAGATGATCCTTCTTTCCTCTACATAATGAGGCACATTCAGACAATCTACGAATGGGATACCGAGGCCCTATACCCGGAGCGGAAACATCTGGCTAAGTTCCTAGTAGAAAAGTAACCACAACCCTTGGTCATCCTTCCATTCATAGAACCTTTCCAGGACGTCACTCGCCTTACTTGGCAGACACCGTCATCTATTCCAGCAGTTCTGAGGAAGGCAGACAGACTCTACAAACCTCCCAAATCGGAACCATTCCTGGCAGAACAACCTAAGGCTAATTCCTTAGTCCTTAGAGCTGCCCACGGAAGGGGGGGCCCAACCGAAGCATTTAAGCTCCCAGCCTCCAGACCCCATGTCGAAGAAACTAGACAGCGGGGGACGAAAGGTTTTTTCCTCAGCTCCTGGGTCCATCAGGTCACTGAATTTCATGGCCCATATGATCTCCCAACAATCCCTGTGGAGAAAGACCATGGACCTGGTAGAGTCTCTCCCTGACTCTGACTCCAAATAGGAGATTTTGGCCTGCGTCCAGTCGGGACTGAACGTGGACAAGCATGCCTTCTGGTGTTCTTATGATGCCGTGGATATGGCCTCCAGGGCCGCGGCATCAGGCATATGTATGAGACAGCAGTCCTGGCTCAGACTTACTGGTTTCCAGCAAGATCTTCAGGACTCTATCCTGGATTCTCCCTTTCAGGGCCTGGTGCTCTTCGGCCCTGAGGTGGCGCAGATGGTGAAGCAACTGCAGGAATCTGGGAGAGCAGTGGTGGACGTCCATCGGATGTACAAGTCCCAACCTCAAGCAACTCGCCGATGTCATTTTCATCAGCGTCCGAATCAAGGACAGACTGGCAAGCAATCCCAGGGAAAGGGATTTAAGAGACTGGGAAACCCTGCCCTTCAAGGTTCCCAGGGCACTAAGCAGCCTAAAGCTCCCAGGGTCCCGGCCCTTCCTACCCCTCTACCTGACTCCCACTGCTGCCCTCCTCCTCTAGGGACAGGCAGAACAAACAATGGGAGGGTGGTTGGGTGCTTTACCACATCGAGTCCAGTATCCACTACCAAACCAATGCGTGCTGGATACCATTCAGATAGGGTATTTGAAGAATTCACCTCTGTCCCACCAGACAGCCCCCACAATTGTCCTGTTGTCCATCGCACTCACATTCTCCTCCTGGAAGGAGAGATTCAACAGCTCCTAGACAAAAGAGCTATTCAAAGGGTCCCAGTGGCCCAGAAAGGGAGCAGTTTCTCTCTCACTTCTTCCTCGTTCGAAGGAGACAGGAGACCTTGTCCATTTTGGACCTCAGCCAGCTAAACCTCTCCATGAAGTACCAGAGGTTCCATATGGTCACCTGGGATCCCTCTTCCCCTGCTCCAGCAAGGAGACCGGTAGCTCCCTAGATATGCAGGACGCCACCTCCATATCAAGGTCCTGATGACCCAGAGACGTTTTCTGCGGTTCTGCTTCAGAAATGAGCATTACCAATTCAGGGTTCTGCCCTTCGGCCTCTCGTCAGCACCCAGGGTATTCACCAAGTGCCTAGCGGTGGTAGCAGCGGTCCTCCGCAGGAGAGGCCTCTTTGTCTACCCCTACCTGGACGATTGGCTCCTCTCTACTCAGTCGGAGGAGGAGCTTTTAATCGCTGTCACAGAAACGCGGGTTCTAGTTTTGTCCTTGGGCATCACAGTCAACTGGCCGTAGTCACACTCCTGGCCAGCGGCGGCTGCAGTTCATTGAGCCATCCTGGCGCCATACAGGCGAGGGCTTTTCTGCCATGTAGGGAGGGTTTCTGCCCCTGGACAGAGCAGAACACCTTCAGGGTTAGCCAGAAGCCTCCAACGTTACCCATCCTCCCCTGCACGGGTGGTCCTGCAGCTGCTGGATCACATGGCGGTGGCCATCGCCACAGTTCCCTTGGCCAGGCTCCATATGAGGGCACATCAGTGACACCTCAGGGTACAGTGCAACCAGTTGGTGGATGATCTGGATCTCCAAATCTGGATCTCTTGAGCAATTCATCGTTCTCTGGAATGGTGGCTCTGCACGGACAATCTAAGTAGCGGCATTCCTTTCCGCAGACCCCCACCGCTTCAAACCCTGACCACAGATGCCTCTCTGTCAGGTTGGGGAGCTCATCTAGGGGACCACAGGACCCGGGGGTCCTGGTCTATCACCGAACGCTCTCTTCATATCAATGTACTGGAAATGAGAGCGGTACTGAATGCATTCTTGGCATTCAGAGACCAGCTTCATCCGGGTCCTCTTCTGGTGCAGACAGACAACACACCTCTCGTCTTCTACATCAACAAACAAGGGGGAACTCACTCATACCTCCTTTGCAGAGAAGCCATGAGAGTTTGGGACTGGGCAGTAGAATACAGTCTGGACCTCACCGCAGTTCATCTGCCAGGGGTCCAGAACGTTCTCGCTGACAGTCTCAGTCGCTCTTCCTCTCAGAATCATGAGTGGAATTGCTCCAAGATGTCACAGACAACCTCTTCAACAAGTGGGGTCAGCCAGAGTTGGACCTCTTTGCGTCCCCGTGCAATGCCAAACTGCACAATTTTTGCTCACTCGCTCCAGGGCCTGGTGTTTTCTGGCGAGACGCATTGTCCCTCTTCTGGACAGGGAAGTTCCTTTATGCCTTCCCTCCCTTTCCCCTCATTCAGAGAGAACTGCTCAAATTGCAGTCAGGCAGCCAGAATGATTCTGGTGGCATCTCTATGGCCTCATCAAATCTGGTATCCTCTGCTCCAGCAACTGTCTCTGGAACCCCCAGTTCAGTTGCCACTCTCCATTCACTTGCTCTCTCAGGAACAGGGGAATCTTCCTGGACATAAGTCTCCACCACTCATTCACACTAGTGATTAGGCCGAGGTACTTGGGACCCATCGAGCAAACTTTTTTTGGTGGGTTTGTCGAGAGACGGCGCCAAGGATGTCACGTTAGCCGCGGCTCCTAGCTGTAACGACTCGCCACCACCCTCCAATCCCCAGTTCCTTTTTTTTCCCGAAGCTTCAGTATACGTGTTGCTCTCATGGGAGTCAAACTTCAAACTAGCGCTTTGTTTTCAGTTTGTTTTTCTGTAACATTATCACGATAGTAGTACCGCTTAATTTTTATTCTATTTTCAAAAAATTTCTAATATCTAAATTTAACTTACTTGAAGAAGTCTCGCCTACTGGACGGAGCTGACCATGAGCAGGTCAGGTGACGGTAGGGAGACTTGAGTGAAAGCTGTTCAGTCAGCCGGGCTGGGTCCGGTCAACCTCCTTCTCAAGAAACTCAGCGGGTTCTGACAACGGTCAGTCCGATGTCCGGGAGGGCGGTCCCCGTCGGCATAAAATAAACGGTCGCTCACGGCACCGTTCGGCCTCGAGCTCTTCTTCGGCCCACTGGTCAAAAAAGAGAAGGCATCACTCGAGGTCGCCCTCTGGTATGTCTGCGCGTCGACGGTCGGTTATCATTGCTAGTTGCCGGTCTCCTTCCTGAGTCGCCAACTTCTGGTAATCGGCTGCTCGGCATCGGAGCCCTCCCGCCTATAGGTAGGGCTCCAGATGAGCAGTTCTATCAGTGGGCCGCTCTTATGGAGCGATGGGCTCGAGGTTGGTTCTTCTGCCTGGCTCGAGTGCCTCGGGCCCCTCGGCCCTCCGCGATCAGGTAGGGCGGGTTGACCTTCCTAGTGGCGCGCCTTCTTCTTCGGTGCCTGCGACTCCTGCTTAGGTGTTTCCCTCACATGGCTGCGGCGCAGGGGGCCACACCGATGCCCTTATCTCCTGTTTTTTTTTCCTTCTCTTGCTTTCCAGGTTCCTGGGGCTTTTCCGGCACCTTCTGAGCGGTCTGTTGGCTTGTTGGTGCCGTTTTTGGTGCCAATGGGTTTTGCGGTGCCGCTTGCGGGTCCGCGTGCCTCTTCGGCGCCGTGCGCCTCCGTGGTGCCGTCCTCGGCCCGCTTTGCCGTCTCGGCGCCGGGGGTCCTCGGGGACTCTCCTTGTTTTTCTGATATTTCCTCCTCTCCATTTTCATTCCTTTCCTGTCCAAACAGTCCTTTCTGGACCATCAGGAGATGATGTTGAGCCTGACCCAGACCTTCGGTTGGGTGACGAAGTGGAGGAAACAGGATCTTTCTTTGCTACAGAACCTGTGGTGGAGGACCTGTCCTTTAAGTCTCTGTTGAAGAACCTGAGATCCACTCTTTCTCTCCAGACTACAGACATCGATCCTGGGAAGATGTTAAGACTCCAGTACCTTCATGCTTCGGAGATCCCTACGGATTTGACTCCTCCGATCCAGCCTTCCTTCGAGACGCTGTCTCAAATGGTATGGAATAATCCTGCTCTTAATCCTTCAGTGGCTAAATCCATTGATAAGAAGTATTCAGCTCCCAAGGATCGTCCTATTTTGGCATCCCAAGCATTTGTGGATCCTATTGTAGTCCTGGCAGAGAATGACAAGGTCGTTCTTCCTCAGACTACTTCAGCTCGACCTATTAACAAAGAGTCTCGTAAGATTGATACATTAGGTAAGAGAGTCTTTGCTGCCTCCACTCTAAGTATGCGTATTGCCAGTTATCAAGGCTATTTTTCTCAGTATGAGTATATCCTGTGGCACTCTATGAAAAGAATGGTTGAAGCTCTTCCAGATTCGGACTCCAAGTCAGAGCTTCTATTGACCGTTACTAGAGGTATTGAATCCAATAACCAACAAGTCAAAGCCGCCATGGACGCTTTCGACACTGCTTCTCGTTCAGCTGCTGCAGGGATTTGTACTCGACGCCATTCCTGGCTGCGTTCTTCGGGCTTCACGAATGATGCTCAGCAGCAGGTAATGGCGCTGCCTTTTGATGGCACCTATCTTTTCGGCCCTCAGGTGGAGCAAGCCTTAGAAGCCTCCCAAAAGACTAGATCGGCCATTAAATTGGCTAGACCTCCACCTGCCCCCTCGCGGGCATGCGAACAGACGTCAGTTTCTTAGTCGTCAGTCCTTTCGAGGCAGAGGCAGGGGAAGCTTCCATAAAAGCCAACCTGCCCAACCTCAGAAAAAGACGCAGCAGAAAGCGCAGGGGCCTAAAGCCCCCAGCGCCACCTTATGAGTTGTTGGCCCAAGTTCCATCCACACTGCCCGAGATGGAACTTTCTCCTCCGGTGGGAGGTCGTCTGATGTACTTCTACAACGAGTGGAAGTCCATAACTTCATTGGATCAGCATTATCAGTTCAGAGTCCTGCCTTTTGGGCTATCCTCGGCGCCGCGAGTTTTTACAAAGTGTTGTGCAGTTCTCGCGGCGCATCTCAGGAACGGCGGACTCCGAGTCTTTCCCTACCTGGACGATTGGCTTCTAGCAAGCCCGTCCAGCCAAGGGACTTTGGAAGCCGTGCAAGCGACTCTCGCCTCTCACATCCATGGAGCTCTGCTGAATCTGAAAAATCCCAACTGCCCTCCCAGAGGCTCCTTTCTTAGGGACGCTCTAGACACCTCTTCCGCAGGCTTTCCTTCCAGAGGACAGAAGACTCATCATCCTTCGGATGGTCTGTTACATCGGGAGAACCAATCGGTTACAGCTCTCTCGATGCAACGCATGTTGGGTCTCTGCTCCTCGGTGTTCACTGTACCCTGGCCGGTTGCACATGAGAACCACCAATGGATGCTCTCCACTCAGTGGTCTCCGACCTCTCACCCCAGTCTTATCCCATCAAGGTGGCGCAACCCCTTGAAGGTCTCTCACCTGGTGGTCTCAAGAGCAGTCTCCCAAAGGGTTCCCCTTGCTCTTCCGGACCATCAGATCTCCATCACCACAGATGCATCGCTAATGGGATGGGGAGCTCATTGTCTCTCTCCACACTCAGGTGTATGGACTCCGTTCAATCTCATCTCCCATAAATGTCTTGGAGATGAGGTGGTCTCTATGCGATCCGAGCTCTGAAGGATGTCCTTTGTCACAAGAACATTCTCCTTCAAATGGACAACAAAGCTGTGATGTATTACATCAAGCAAGGCGGTGCTCACTCTTATCCCCTTTGCAGGGAAGCAATGAGGGTATGGGAGTGGTGCTTGGAGCACAAGTCTCAGATTCAAGCGGTTTATCTGCCAGGTATACAAAACGACCTAGCAGATCACCTCAGCAGAACGGAGGCAGACCCTCACGAGTGGTCTCTCGACCCAGCTGTAGCTCGGTCCCTGTTCAAAGAGTGGGGAACTCCAGACCTGGACCTTTTTGCATCCCCACTCAACGCAAAACTGCCTCTCTTCTGCTCCAGAAATCCAGGGCCTGGCATTTTCTGTCAGGATGCGTTCAGGCTGCGGTGGACAAATGCTTTCTTCCTTTCACGCTTTCTCTAATCCAGAAATTACTCCTCAAGTTCGAGTTTAGGGACCAAGATGATTCTCATTGCTCCCTCCTGGCCTCGACAACTATGGTTTCCTCTACTCAACAGTATGTTGGCAGCCTCCGAGACCACTTCCTTGCAAGTCAATCTCTTGACCCAGGTTCGTTGATCCATCCCAACCTGAAATCACTTCACCTTCATGCTTGGCTCCTGAAGAGATAGAAGTGAATCGTTCAACTCTCCCGTGAGAGTCTCGAGCATCCTTCTGGCTGCTCGAAGCCAGCCACATATCGAAAACATACGCATCCAAATGGAGCGTTTTCTCTGGTGTGCAAAGTCCTCTTGGAACCCCTTCCTGTCCTCCTGACAAGGTTCTGGAGTATCTTTGGACCTATCTAACTCAGGTCTTCAGTACTCCACAGTTAAGTTCACCTTAGTGCCATCTCAGCGTTCCATGAGCTGGTTTCATCCCTGACTCTGGCTCAGTTACCTATGGTGAAGAGATTTCTTAAGGTTCTTCATACCAGACCCCTGTTAAGCGTCCAGTTGCAGCCTGGGACATTAACCTGGTGCTGGACATGCTCACTCGGAAGCCTTTCAACCCTAGCTACCTGTGAGCTAAAATTTCTTACCTGGAAGACTGCTTCCTGGTGGCCATTACCTCAGCCATAGAGTCTCTGAGATACATGCCCTGATTACGGACCCTCCGTATACTGTCTTCCATAAAGACAAGTAGTTCTCCGTACTCATCCAAAATTTCTTCCCAAGGTTGTGTCAGAATTCCATCTAAACCAACCTCTGGTACTTCCAGCTTACTTAGCTAATTTCCAAAATGAAGGAGCAGGCTCTTCATTCCTTGGATGTTAAGAGAGCCTTGCGGTTCTATTTGGACAGAACCAAGGATGTTCGAAGACTCAACAACTCTTTGTTTCTTTCAGCGACACCGGCTGGGTCAACCTGTCGCTATCAGATGCATCTCATCATGGTTAGTGGCATGCCTTGACATTGCTAATCCATGACTCAGGTTAAATTAGAAGGTAGAGTGTACGCTCACTCTACTAGAGGGATCAGCGCATCCTGGCGGAAGTGCAATGTTCCAATTCAGATATCTGCAACGCCACTGGAGCTCAGTGCATACCTTCGTAACACTATGCACTGGATGTTCATGCCAGGCGACATTCCGCATCTGCAGAACCATCCTTAATGGGCTTCTACCTTAGACATGTGAGCTCTGGCTCCTGCCGCCTTTTGGGGATTATCAGCTTGGTACTCTCCCACTATGTGATGAGTGGTGGAGACTTATGTCCAGGAAGATAGGGAAATTACGTACCTACCGTAATTCTTGATCTTCTTGGACGAGTCTCCACCACTCATTCACACGCCCACCCTCCATCCCCCGAGCTCACCGCTGTGTTGGTCTTCACTCCCTCAAATCTTTAGGCGTGAGGACTTCTTTACTGACCCTTCTTACACGGGTCATACGGACTATCTTATGTCCGTGTTTTTAATGTTACAGTTACTCTTTACGTTAGTTGCGCTGCACCTCCTTGGTAAAAAGGTACTGAGGCGGTTGGAGGTCGGTCGCCGAAGGTCGTTACACCGAGCTGCCGCATCGTCATACGCTGTGTCTCAGGCGCCCCTCCTCGACCCGACCTCCAGCAAAAAGTTTGCTCCCGATGGGTCCTAGTGCCTCTGGCCCTAATCCCACTAGTGTGAATGAGTGGTGGAGACTCGTCCAAGAAGATCAAGAATTACGGTAGGTACGTAATTTTCCTATCTCGTCCATCCTGCTCTTCACTCTCTTCACTTGCATGCTTGGCTCCTGCAGTCTTAGCAGAAGAGAGATTAGGAGTGTTGAGCAGAGTGGCTGAAATTCTGGTAGCAGACAGGAAGCTCTGAAATGGAAACGCTTCTGCTTATGGGCTACTGCCAGTTCCCTAGACCCCTTGGGTTGCCCAGTCAGGCACGTGTTAGAGTATCTCTGACACCTCTTGGTTTCGGGATTGAGTTATTCCTCCATAAAGGTGCATATGTGTGCGGTCTCCGCATATCATAGCCCTATTGGAGATAAAGCTCTAGCTCAATTGAATGCCTGCAAGACCTTCCTGCGAGGAGTATTACACGTCAGACCTCCCAAGAGGGACATCGTCCCTCCTTGGGATCTCCTCTTTGTTCTGGAGAAACTCACGCTTCCTCCCTTTGAAACGGCAGCTTCTTGCAAGCTGGGCTTCCCCTCTTGGAAGACTCTCCTCTTGGTGGCCATCACCTCTGCTTGAAGGGTTTCGGAACTCCAGGCTCTGATGTGTAAAGAACCTTACATAGTTTTTCACAGGGACAGGGTGAATTTGCGCACTAACCCCAAATTTATGCTGAAGGTGGTATCCGTCCTGACTGTTAACTAGGATATCAACCTTCCGGTATACTACCCGAATTCTTCCAACCAGGGTGAAGCACTGTTGCACACCCTGAATGTTCATCGCATTTTACGGTACTATCTTCACAGGATTCACTCTTCTAGGAAATCGGACCAGTTGTTCGTTTCTTTCGCAAAGCGAATGTTAGGAGCTCCTGTCTCCAAACAGACACTAGCCCGTTGGTAAGTACACTGCATTACGTTCTGTTATCAGCACCACGACAGACCTCTCCCGGGTGCTGTTAAGGCCATTCCACCAAAGCGGTGGCATCTTCATTCGTGGCCCTGGAGAACGTCTCTTCAGGCGATATTTGTGCGGCTACCACGTGGTCCTCCGTCCACACCTTCATCAGGCATTATAGCCTGGACGTCGCCTCCAGAAGGAGAGCAGGTTTCGGACTAGCAGTCTTGCAAGGCCTTCTCTCATAGATGTCCGCTCCATCTTTCCTTTACATCCCCTTCCGCCCTATCAGACCTGGGCCTATCTTTGGGTACTGCTTGGGACTCTGTCCTAATGGTATTACCTGCTGCAAGAGCTCCACCCTCGAAGACAGATAGTACAGTTACGTAAGAACTTACTGTAACAGTAGATCTTCAAGAGGAGCTCTTGCAGCAGGTGGCTTTCCCACCCTCCTTCCCCCAGGATAGCTATGGGGATTGTTATTGTTATTCTTGGTTTCCTTCCAACCAGGATGCAGAAATTTCTCTACCTGGTTCTCCATTTTCATCTAGCCGGGTCTCCGGCGGGAGAACTGGGGTGGCGCCAGGGGACCGCCCCCTTTATACCACGTAGGACGTCAGGCAGAGCCGACATCGGGGTTGGTCCCCTGCCTCAGACTGCTAGCTACAAGTTTTCCGTGGGGTCCTGACACTTGCCGGCTTCAGTCCTAATGGTATTACCCGCTGCAAGAGCTCCTCTCAAAGATCTACTGTTACGGTAAGTTCTTGCGTAACTATACTTTGAGCATTGTCAGGTGCCAGAACAGTCTCCAAGCTTGACTCCTCCAAACACCCAACCATGTGGTCCTCTGGCTTTGTCCCCTTTGCACTCAGATACAATTCCACTGGAAATAAAAGGCCTCCTCTTTCAGAGCTCCAGCTAGTGAATTAGAATTCTAATAGTTTTTAGACTTTTAGCGATGTAAATTCTTTTTTTATTATAAAGTAGCTCTTCAGCTTTCGACTCATTTCTGTATCCTCCCCTTTGGTTTCCTGCTCCATCATTTGTGTTCGCTGTGGAACATAAGAAGCTGGGGTTCAAGAGGTACGTAGTTTGCAGGTACCAGATTTCGGTGACCCGCTGACATGACATGTGTATTACTTGGTAGTCTTCGAGATGTGGAGTATTACAGATTGTGCCAGGCAGGCCAACAACAGCGTGTTTACCATCTGCTGCTGCAGGGTTAGCAGTGCACTTGCAGGCCTAGGATGGGGAGAGGGCCAGCAAGGATGTGCCAGTCCTGGGCATTGTATTGGTGGAGGAGGAGTATACATTGAGTCTCCTGATTCTTCAGGAGGATGAAGATTTTATGAACTTTCCCCCGTCTTTCCACTCCTTTGAAGGAGGGTTTCTGTTTCAGTGCCAAAAAGAAGAGTTGAGGGCCAGTCTTGGGATTGCAGTTGGTTGAGGACTATTCACCCTTTGCCGTGATGGACGGTCTATGTGGTCGGTCACCCATGAGGAAAGACTGAGTCACTCATAGAGCCTGTCAGCCTTTCCACAGAACTCCTGTCTGGCCAGCCAAATATGTCATCACAAGTTGATCTGATGGTCGTCCCTGTCAAGGATTAGTCTATTGAGGAAGAGAATTACTCACTCTCTCCGACTCCGTTGCTGACCACGGCCCATCTCAAACAGGGTTGGTCAATCCTAACTGAGCCCTCAGTCAGCGCACCACTGGCTCAGCTGTTGCTGGTATTCTCAACTGTGGCACAGCTTTCTGTTTGTCCAAGTGGGTCCTGGAAGTAGTGGGATATGAGCTTTATCTAGAATTCGAGAC
The DNA here is from genome assembly GCA_016271365.2 of Neoceratodus forsteri. Taxonomy (NCBI): domain Eukaryota; kingdom Metazoa; phylum Chordata; order Ceratodontiformes; family Ceratodontidae; genus Neoceratodus; species Neoceratodus forsteri. The sequence goes on along the minus strand of CM028133.1, from coordinate 34,236,220 downwards.
CAGACGACCTTGTCTGCTCCAACATCATTTGAAATTATTAGTGTATTTCAACAGGATTTCACAAATGAAAAAATGCTCAGCACTCGGGGTTCAGTTCCCTGAGGAAGACCCACTGAAGGGTTGAAGCGCTGGGGCTATTGGGTGTACGCCAAGCAGCTTTCCAAATAAAACTTGCACTATGCTAATATAAGAACTGAACCCCAAGTGCTGAGCATTTTTTCATTTGTGGAAATTGTAAGCTGACTGCTTTTGCTCTAGCACCGCCTTTTCCACTGCACACCTTTCTACTTTATTTCAACAGGATGCAGGCCACTAGACCCAAGGCCCACTTGCAGGATCGTCCTGCATAAAATTACAGCAAAAATATATTACAACTAGACAATACAACAATGAAGATACGCACAATATGCATACAGATAGGGAAAAGTAATCAGTCTGTCATCAAATCTGAGGACACACTTTTGCCGGAGACCCTCCCTGCACTTCAGAGCAAAGTTCATCAGCTCCTCAAGTGGCATGATTGAGCCTTTTCCAGAAAACCGAGCTCAACAGAGGCTTGTCCCATGGAATTTTCTGGTACACAAAATGGATGAAGAGCTGTTGCCCCATTCTCAGTCTCCGAATCCTTAATAAGTTAATATGCAGTTGGAAGTTTTACAAGGTGACTTTGCACCATATCATTCTGTCCCTGGAGCTAGGGGCTTGGTTTTGCTCCCTGGACCTCCAAGATGCATACTTCCACATCTAGCCCCTCTGTAACACAGATGGTTCCTCCACTTCTGGGTGGACAAAACCTTGCAGCAGTTCAGAGCATTGCCATTTAGCCTGTCATCAATGCCCCGTGTGCCTATTGGTCGTGGCAGCTTTTCTTAGATGCAGAGATGTCTAGGTCTTTCTGTCCTTTGATGAGCAACTCATCAGAGGGAGCTCAGGATGTGGAGAAGTCCAAGGAACTGGCTTTCCAGATGTTCCATCGTCTTAGCCTGATGGTCAGTCCAGCCAAGTCTGAGCTCGCCCCGGAGCAGGTGATCCTGTTGATTTGAGTGGAGCTGGACTTTCTCCAAGTCAGAAGTCATCTGCCCCCAGCCAAGGTGGAGGAGATGTCCTCCTTTTTGTATTCATTTCGGGTTTGGCAATCACACCCTGACAGGATCAAAGCCATGGTGTGTTGGGCCTGCTGGCACATGTGACTCTTTCAGTAGGAACTAAGGTGCCCCTGGTCCCCATACCACAAAGTCCTGAATCACTCCGTCCATGTGACCCAGTCAATGCTGAACACCATCTGTTGGTAGTTGACTCCCGTGACCCTCTCAAAGAATATCCCATTAGTACGAGTAGAGCACTTTGCCATGCTGATGGCCACATTATTGGTGGATTGGGGCGCACTTGTACAGGACCATAGGGTGCACTGGTTCTGACGGTTGAGTGAGTCTCAGCATCACATTAGCCTACTGGAACTCTGGTTTTCAGCTAGAGCTTGCAGAGTTTGCACCACTGGTCCAGGTTCAAGTGCTCCAGGTTAACAGGGACAACTACCATATTCTACCTGAACAAACAGGGCGACACCTATTCTTTTCCTTTGTGTCAAGAAGTGCTGCGGATATTGTTTCTGGCACGCACCCTGCCCACGGACCTGGTGGCAATCCATTTGCAGTATTAACAGCCAGCTGGCAGACACTCCAACTTGTGTGGGGGAGACATCCCATAAGTAGGTACTACTCCCACAGGTGGTGGTCTCTGAATAGGGAACACTGTCTGTGGATCTGTTTGCTTTGTGAAAAAAAAAAAGGGGGGGGGAGCTAAGGCTGTTATGTGCCCGTCTCTCCAGTAGGGCACTCTGCAGGGGGACATGTTCTCTTGGTCCTGGGTTCAAGACCTCCTGTTTGCTTTCTGTCCCCTTTCTCTGGTCCAAATGGTCCTCGAGGTGTGGAGGGACAAGGCATCCCTGATTCTGATGGCACTAGACTAGCTACGTCAGTTCTGGTGTCACAATCTCCTCAGTCTCAGCAGTAGACCACTGCAGCTGTTTCCACTCCTACTGGACCTGCAGCCCCCCCACACCTGACTGCTTGGTTCCTGAACAACTAGAGTTTCATGCACTTGAGCTTTCCAGCGAAGTTCTCCAGGTGCTAGAGGCATCTAGGAAGAAGTTGACTTGTAACACCTACAGTTTCAAGTGGATGACTTTTTCATATTTGTGTGAGTAGCTCAATTTGTTGTCCCTCTCCAGTTTCATGTCGTGTGTTCTAAACTACCTCTTGTTCCCTTTTCAGGCAGGGTTTCAAGCCACATATCTTAACGTGCTCCTAGCAGCCATTTTAGCGTGCCATTCCAAGGCAGGTATACCAACAGTTTCAGAGAATAGAGTCCACTCCTATGTGTGAAGTACTTCTGCTGTGGGACTTACTGCTGGTGCTGTCATGGTTAGTTGGCAAACCATACAAGCCCATAGACAAGTTTGACTTCTCACTTGTCATGGAAAACTGCATTTCTGGTCACCATAAGCTTGGCCAGATGAGTGAGTGAGCTCCAGGTGCTATCTTTTGAATTCCCTTATCTGGTTTTCCACAAGGTCAACTTTGACCAACGCCCCCATGCAAAATTCCTATCTAAGGTAGTCTCCAAATTTCGCCAAAACCATGGTGAGGCTTGCCAGTTGTTTCTAACTTACTCTGAAGTCACCCTAAGCAGAACGGCAGCCATACAGATGATTGGCCGACAGATCACCTCCAGCATCGCTCTTTGTTACATGTTGGCTGGAGAGAGACACTGCTGAGGTTTGTGACGGGGGTATTCCTGGCTTAGAGTAGCAGGATCTCCCAGGAATCACTCTTCACCATTCATTCACACCAATGGGTCTAAGCTGGAGGCACTAGGAACCCGTGGGAGCAAATTTTTTTGCAGCTTATGGAGGGAACTGGCATCACTGCTGGCGCCGCCCATGAGGCCGACGTACTGATGTCATGCACATGAGCCATCTAGTAACTGACGCCAGTCCCCTTCCCTCCTCAGTTCTGTTTTTCCTGCCTTTTAGTGTGCACCATTGGATCAACTGAAATCCAAAACTAATGCGCCATCAGCATTTTTTCCTCAGTTTGATGCTGCTTACCATCTTTTTCAATTACGAACGCCTTCTGGCACCTTTTTCAGTACCATTTCTCTTCACGGTTCCAGTTTTCTCCACTTCGGTGCTGAATACTTTCTTTCTCGTTTTATTGTTTTCTTCTGTCAAGATGCCGAGTTCGAAGGAGCAAAAGAAGAAAGGCTTCACCCCCATGCATCAGTGCTCCTGTGGGGGCCATCTCGTAGCTTTTGACTGGCATCCAAATTACCAGGCCTGCCTTGGACCAGATTACGACACGGATAGGTTTGATGTCTGCTTCTTTATTGATAAGCGAACTCTGGAAATCTATGCGCTAAAGTGGGGTCATTCACCCCCACTTTCAGAGGTAGGTGTCACCCCAGAGGTGCCATTGTCAGGTCTCTAGGCTGTTATCATAGGGCCTCTTCCCAGTACTTCTGGTACAGAGGAAGACTAGTATCCTCCCCCCACTGGCCTTGCTGAAACATTGGAGATCGGTGGGGGGGGGGGTCTGGTAGACAGTGACTCCATCCACGCGGTTGGCTGAGCGCTCCCCATCCGTCTGCCCTCCTGGGCTGTTAACAGCTCCCATGGTGAGACTGAAGCTGTACGCTCATCCACACTGGTGGGCAACTTGGTGTCAAAGCCTGGTGCCACCCTGACTCCTGGTACCACGCCAGGTACCAGTGAGTAAGGTGTCAGGTGGTGTTGACTGTGAAAACAGGTCCCCTTCTGGTCCTGTTCATGGTGCCAAGAGAGATGTCAGTTCCAGAGTGGACCCTGACTCTGAATCTGTAGTGGTGGGAACCTCCTCCCCTGAGCACCCTGGTGGTCTTGGGGGGGGGGGGGGACGACGTTGGCCTCTGGGACAGGTGCAATAGTGATTGAACCCACCTTTGGCCCAGTTCCGAGTGTCATCCCTAGGCTTGGTACCACATGCGGTCCTCATTCCAGCCTCAGTGCCGTTCCCGATGCCATGCGCAGTGCTGGGTCTGGTCCTGGTGTCCTTCACAGTGCCGGGTATAGAGGCAGTTCAGGGACTGACTGTGACTCTGGAGTAGGGCTTGGCTCGGGGCATCACCAGTCTTGGTGAGGGGGAGGGACCCTGTATTGGATTTGCTACTGACCCTGTGACTGATGTTGGAGGCAGTACCAGCTGGGGTTCCAGTGGTGGCTTATTTCTCCTGAGAACCAGCTAACAATCTCACTGGTGGGACGTGTACGGCTCCACTCTCGTCACCTGGGGTTCTCCTCCAAGGGCACCGTGTGGGTCAGACCTCAGAGATTGGTCTGCTCTGCTCGGGTGAGTTTGCCAGATTCTCCCCCTGGGAGAGGTCTCCTGAGCACTCCTGCAGCCCTGTTAGAGAACCTGGAGCCTCTGACGTCTCCATCTCCCCCAGTCCTCTGCCCCCTGTCCCTGAACTGCCAAGGATTATGGGGCCTTTTGGGCCCATGACCTGGCATCAAAACAGAAGAATGGCCAGTGTCTTCCACCAGTACCATCTCCAGTCTGACTGGGCCCAATTCAGGCCCATGGCTTCAGCACCTCCATTCTTCGAGACATCTCCTCCTCTGAGGAGGAGGATTTTTCCATGCACATGTCCGCAGATGCTGAGTACACTGTTTCCAACAGTTCCTCACTGAGATGCTGAAGGAGCTGACTACCCTTTTTAACAAATCATGGGAGAATGGGGTGGTACCCGAGGACTGGAGGAGGGCAGATGTGATTCCCCTTCACAAAAGTGGGAGCAAGGCAGAAGCAGAAAACTATAGACCTGTTAGTTTAACCTCAGTGGTAGGGAAAATGATGGAATCACTTCTGAAGAAAAGAATTGTCGAGTATCTAGAGGCCAGAGGGGCACAGGACCCAAGGCAGCATGGATTCACAGCGGAAGGTCATGCCAGACGAATCTGATAGATTTCTTTGACTGGGTGACCAAAGTAGTAGATCAGGGAGGGCTGTGGACATGGCCTACGAGACTTTAGCAAGGCATTTGACACAGTCCCACGCAAAGATTAATATATGTTAGCCAGCCTGGGAGTGGGTCCCAAGATGACATCCTGGGTAAAGAATTGACTGGAGAATAGGACACAGAGAGTAATAGTAAATGGAGTCCACTCGAAGAAAGGAGGGTTACTAGTGGGCACCGCAGGTTCAATATTAGATCGGGTCCTCTCAATGTCTTATAAGCGACATTGCAGAGGGACTGGAAGGAAAAGTATGTCTCTTTGCAGATGACACAAAGATCTGCAACAGAGTTGATGCACAGGGTGGGGTGGAAAGGATGAGAAGGGACTTGGCAAGGTTAGAGGAATGGTCAAATGTATGGCAGCTTAGATTCAGTGCAAGGTAATGCACCTGGGAAACAAAAACCCAGGAGAAGAGTACACAATGGGGGGTGAGATACTAACAACAACAACAAAAATGGAAAGGGACCTGGGGGTAGTCATATCAGATGACCTAAAGGTGGGCAAGCAATGTGAGAGGGCAGCAAGGAGGGCTGGGGGATACTGGGATGCATAGGAGAGGCATCACCAGTAGAAAACAGGAAGTATTATCCTCTGTACAGACAGCTGGTGAGACCCCATCTGGAGTACTGTGTGCAGTTCTGGAGACCCAGTCTCCATGAAAGACATAGACAGGATGGAAGCTGTCCAGAGGAGGGCAACTAAAATGGTGCAGGGTCTGCACTGGAAGACATATGAAGAGAGCGAAAGGAGCTTAATATGTATAGCCTCGAGGAAAGGAGGGAGAGGGGGACATGATAGAAACGTCAAGTACCTCAAGGAATCAACAAAGTCCAAGAGGGTAGCATCTTTCAAAAAAGAGGTGTGCAAGAACAAGAGGGCACAATCTGAAGATGGGGGCGGCTCAGAGGTAATCTAAGGAAGTATTTTTTCACAGAGGGTTGTGGATGCATGGAGCGGCCTTCCGAGGAGGTTGTGGGAGTCAAAATCAGTGGTGGAATTCAAGCATGCATGGGACAGTCATAAGGCCATTCTAGGGGTGGGGATAGGAAGAAGTAGGCTGCTGGTTAACTAGGATCTGCAGCTTATCCAGTAGGTAGGGAAATGGGCAGACTGGGTGGGCCAAGCGGTCCTTATCTGCCGTCAAATTCTATGTTTCCATGGGGTCTTCTATAGTTTGTAATCCTGCTACCCTGAGATTCCTCGAGAATTTCAGTGATAACTCTTTTTGTTATCCCTCCCTGGCCTCAGGCCTTTGAGGATACATCCAGGAATGCCTGGCTCCATCCTTTCTCTCCTTTTTTAGCCCCAGTGGACATCCACCACAGTATTGTGTTCCCATGGGGACTGCAGGAGCGGTACCTCACCCCGCCTAAGGTATTTTGGTGCTGCAGACCCACTTTGGGCCTAAACACCCTGTGCTTGACCATCTTCCCCAGTCTGATTCTGTAGAGGTAGATGCCTGCATGAGAAGGAGTTTTTACTGCAGCACACACCACCATGTGCATTGCTGCACATCAGAAGCATCAGGCAGCTTACAGAAGCACCTGTGGGCAAAGCTAGGTCAGCCCTTAGCTTCAGTGCCTGGCCATGAGTCAGCCTGACAAGCCATTCACCTTTCTGCCCATGGCCTAGAACTGGCAATGCACTATTCAAGCGCATCATACAATGCCAGTGATGTAGTGTTCAGGTTAATAGGGGCAGCAGTGTGCATTTGGCAGATGGCATGGCTTCACCTTTCCCAGTTGGCACCTCCGGCCCGGCCTTAGGTATCAAACCGGCATTTCCAAGAGACTCGTTTCTTTTCCCACGCAGGGTAAGGCATGAGTTGTTGGGGCGCCCTCTCACTTCCATGCCATGGGAGCCTCCGCCTGCCCCTAACCAGTCTCGGGTCCTACCAGACCTGTAAGGAGTTCCTGCCCTCTGGTGGTTCTCCCTAACACAGAGGGCTGATGGATATCTTCCCTGAGGGTGAGCCAACTCCTCTCCTCTTTTGAAGAAAACTTGGTACTCTGATCCATCAGTGTGAGTGTATGGTGAAGATTGCTTCCTGGAAGGTATGAAAATACATACTTACCGTAATTGTTGATCTTTCAGAATATCTTCATTCATTCACATGCCCAATCACCATCCACCGCTCAGGTAAGAGCCAGGGTCTGTAATGCCTTATCTTGTTTTTCATAGGGACAGGGTGGCACTGCGTACTAACCCTAGGTTTTTGCCGAAGGTGGTGTCCGAACTGACTCTGAATCAGGACATCCAGCTTCCGGTTTATTATCCAGAGTACTCTAACAAAGTGGAGGCCCTTTTGCATACTCTGGATGTACATAGAATACTCAGGTGTTACCTCAGCAGAACCAGTTCTGTTCAGCAAACGTATCAGTTCTTCATTTCATTTGCTCACAGGAAGATGGGCTCTTGTCACTAAGCAAACACTAACCAGATGGTTGGTGCACTGTATCATCTTTTGCTATCAGCACCACAATAAGCCCTTACCGGGATCGGTGAAGGGTCATTCCACCAGAGCTGTGGCAACTTCATTTGCCTCTCTGTGGAACGTTTCTTCAGCAGACCTTTGCACTGCCGCCACCTGGAGCTCAGTCCATACTTTCATGAGTCACTAAAGTTTGGACGTTGCCTGTAGGAGGAGAGCAGGGTTCGGACTAGCAGTCCTTCAGGGCCTTCTCTCCTAATCTCCATATCTCCTGATCATCATTTATCTGTTTGTCCCCCCCTCCCATCTGACCGGGGCCTATCTTTGGGTACTGCTTGGGACTCAGTCCTATTGGTAATACCTGCTGGAAGAGCTCCCCCTCGAAGTGAGATAGTACAGTTACGTAAGAACTTAACATAACAGTAGATCTTCGAGAGGAGCTCCTGCAGCAGGTGGCTTTCCCACCCACCAGCCCCCAGGGACAAGTAATTTTTTCCTTCTGTTTGGGTAGGGGAGACCCTCCTCGGTTCTCCATTACTTTGTTAGCTGGGTCTCTGGCAAGAGAACTAAGATGGCGCCGGGAGACTGCCCCCTTTATACCACATCGGACATCGGGCCTAACCCATGTCGGGGGCAGTCCTAATGCTTGGCGGCTTTAGTCTTATTGGTAATACCTGCTGCAAGAGCTCCTCTCGAAGATCTACTGTTACAGTAAGTTCTTACGTAACTGTACTTTCCTCTTCCTCCTCCTCGTCTGAGGAGAGGCTCCATTGCAGGTTGCGTCAGTGCTACGAGGAGCTGATATGGCACCAGTGAGTAAGGTAGGCCCATGGCCTTGACCCTGGCTATCCCCTGGTCGCCTCCAGCTTGGCCTGTCTCAGTCCTGCCGAGAATGATGTCACTGACACCTGCCTCTCCCCCGATCTGACTGGAACCGCTGCCACAACAGCCATTGTGGGGCGCTCCTACTGAAGATTTCTGTACGGCTACCAGTCTGGTTGTCTGTGGAGATTACACACTTGGACAAGTCCTGTGAAGTGCACGGCGAGAGGCAGCTGAAAGCTGTCTTAGAAGAATCTTCAGACTCCGATGAGTCCTCAGTGTAGTCCTCAAGGACCCTGGGCCTCAACCGGGAATCGGCCAAAGAGCTCACCACTGACCACAGGCCAGTGTCTTTTGGGATCATGCTCAAATTGATCTCAGAGTCCATAGAGATCCCTCTGGATCCAGTTTGAGAGGGCTAAATACCCCCTCACTGAAATCCTGGACAGGGATGAATCTCCAGGGGTCACCTTCCCGCTTGCTGAGACCATCCTGGGACTGGCCCTAGAGCTCTGGAAGCATTCAGCCTCCTGTGCGGCACAGTCTGCCCATATGGTCCGCAAGTACATGATCTCCACTGGCTCCTTGTTTGGTTTCTTGGACCACCCCTTGGCCAAGGGGTTAGTGGTTGACTCCATTTTCTGGAAAACCGGAAATGTTGGGAATGTGGACAAGCCTCCCAATAAGGAGTTCAAAAAGCTGGACCACATTTTTTACAGGAGTCCCACCTTTCTTCCCTTGAACATTCAAAACTACACTGGGGGGGGGGGAAGATACAGTATAAAGTAGTGGCCTCCTCTCATCCGAGGGGACATAAGAGGGGCACAGTAATTTTAATCCCCTCCACAACCCCCTTGGAGGTGCAGGACATCTGTTTGGATCCACAGGGTAGATACGTAATTTTAACAGGCAAATTACATTCTCAGACAATAACTTTGGTTAATACCTACCTCCCTCCACAAACTTCTTTACCGGTGGTGCAGACCTTCCTACATTGGGTAATGGAGAGACTTAAAGGGATTTTGATTATTGGGGGGGGGGGGAGACTTCAACTTTGCATTTAATCCACATTTTGACTCATCTAACCCTAAGCCGAACAGGTTACCTAAAGCAGGTTAATATTTGAAAGGAAACCTGGCCTTTATGGGCCTAGAGGACGTCTGGCGGAGATTATTTCCCTCTGTACCGGGGTATACTTTTTTTTCAGGATGCCATAGAACTTATTCTAGGCTAGATTACTTTTTTGTTACTGGGGAACACCTCACATTAGTTCAAGACATTTTAATAGAGCCAAGGGTATTATCTGACCATAACCCACTAATTCTTAAAATAGATTTGGGTAACCAAAGGAAATTCAGGTTCTGGAGATTCAGTGTGTCCCTCCTCAAGGATCAGGAATTCCTGGATTCCATGAGGGAACGAATCCCACAAGTAATTCAGGATAATTTAACTCCAGACGTATCATACTCAGTTCAGTGGGATGCCTTGAAAGCTGTCGAGAGGTGAGATACTGGAATACGTCTGTCAGAAACAAAAAAAGCAGAATGCTAGACTTAATTTTTTAACGGACCTTTTGGCTTGGTATCAACTTTTATTTCGAGAAGGGAATACGGATCTCCAGAGGCAGATTCGAGGTTTAAAACAAGAAATACAAAAAATACTAGATTATAGGACCCTCCAGAACCTGGCTTACCTACGCCAATATAATTACGAGGGGGGTGCAAGGGGGGCACGATTACTAGCCCGGAAGCTAAGGGCCAACAAAAGGGCATCTGTAGTTCTAAAAATAAAATCTACTACAACAGTCACTACCAGTTATAAGGAGGAACAAATAAAACAGGTCTTCACTCAGTTTTATGAGACTATGTACATAGCCCCCCACCCACCCCAGGAACAAACTATCCTGATATCTGATTTCTTAAATAGGCTCCCTTTACCCAAATTATCTGATCTTCAGATCAACCAGTTAGAACGACCTATCAGACCTGAAGAGATCCTTCAACAGGTCAAGCATATCAAATCCCTGAAATGCCCCTACCCAGATGGCTTCAGCACTGAATGGAATAAAACTTTAATTTCCCATTTACTCCCTATCTTTCTACCAGTATGTGGTGCAGTGGCAGAGGGAGAACTCCTTCCCCTTCCTGGAACTATGCTGTCCTCGCTCCCTTACTTAAGCCTGACAAGGATCCTACTCTCCCATCATTGTATCGCCCAATCTCAATTTTAAATGTGGACTACAAAATATTTATGACCATATGGGCCAGAAGATTAGAACCAGTACTCCTTCAGTTAATACAAAGAGACCAGTCTGGCTTCATAAAATAGAGAAGTACCTTGGATAACCTTCGTCTAATAATGTTAATTATGGAATACATTCATGCTAGAAAGATCCCCTCCATAGTGCTTCAAACAACACGAAGTCTCGCTGTATTCTGACATATGCAGTTAGCCCCAGCCTTTAAACTGCCCCGGAGAACAAAGAGTTAACTTTCTATGCAGAGCATAGAATGCTGAGCTCGAGCTCGGTTGGAGTCTCTGTCTGGAGTGTTTCAAGCTCAAACCGTCAGATTCTTTACTCCGCCTCACTGAACGGTCGCTCCGGAGATTTCTCCTTCAGCTCAGTTCGAAAGTCAGTTAAAGTTTCGGTTTTCGACGGTTTTTAAACTGAAAAAGTTATCCGCATAGTCGGTTCAGTCTCTGTCTGTGGTGCTGTGAGTACTAGATAGGAATTGTTCTGTTTTTCTGTGTGGAACTTGTAAAAGTGCAGGTCGGTTCGGCTGAACCGACTATTTGATAGTGAAATCTTGTGTTTGGTGTTTTACTTGGCGTGTGGTTACCAGTTCTTATCGGTTCTAAAAAAAAATGTGTTTTTCCTACGGTTTTTTCCAATACCAGTGACACGGTTAGGAACCGATAAGGGAGTCTTGCCTGGCGGTTGCCATAAAAAGGGTAAGTTGGTTAGGTTGGCCATATCTGAGAAACCCAAGAAAAAAAACGGGCCCACTGGGTTTCAACACTGCAGTGAGTGTGGGGAGGTCTTTGCTAAGGCCGATCCCCACACCACCTGTGTTTGTCTGGGGTTTGACCACCACAATTTTCCCACATCTACCCTTAAGAAGAGATTAGGTAGACTGAGGGAAAAGAAGGCCGAGAAGTCTGCTGACCTGGGTGGCCAGCCCGGTTCGGTCCCAACCGAACCGGGAGGAGTGCCCTCTGACCAGGGCGATACTTCTTCGGGCAAAAGGAGAGCCGATTCCGAGGGATCGGTTCCGACAAAAAGAAAACGCAAAGAAAAATCGTCCGGTTCGGATCCAGAGGTTCATGTTCCGACCACCGAAGAGATAGCCAGAGCAATTCGGATTGTGGAATCGTCATCGGTTCCTACCGATCCGGCACCTTCTGGCAGGGGTTTGGTTTGGCTGGTTCCCCCGGTTCAAGATTATACCTTTGAAGATTTTTATGAACCGGAGTTTGAAGAGGAAGGGGAATTTGAGGATGATAATGGTGAAAGTGAGGGTCTGGATGTGCCTGTGGAACCGGACATCTCCCCAGACAGACCTTCAGGTGTTTCCCCTCCTAGGCTTTCTGAGTCCCCTTCTCACTTTATGTTCTACAGAAAGGGGTTGAAACCCTCCAGCTTCCTGTGGAGGAGGCATTGGAGGATCAAGAGGAGCCTGATTATGTAGAAATGATGGACATCCCAGAGTCCAGGAGACTGTCTATTCCCCTCCACAAATCCTTTGGGAAGCAGACACAAAAAATTCTAAAGTCTCCTAATACTATACTTCCTGTAGATAGAAGAATGGACAAGAGATATACACTTTCAGGCTTAGACACAGAGTTCTTATACCAGCAATGCAGCCATGTTGGGGTAGTGCAGGTTGCTGCCTGTGACAAGGCAAATATTCCCTTGGTTTCACACCCCCCAGACAGGGACTCCAGAAAGATTGATGCCATGGCAAAGGAACAGTACATGGCATCTTCTTTGAGACTCAGGCAGGCAAATTATATGTCCTATACAGCCAGGTACCCGAAGTCCAGGTGGGACACTGTACTGGCACTGGCTAAACAGGCCTCCCCCCAGCTAGCCAAGGAGCTGGAGGAGGTGGCTGCAGATGGGATTGAGGCATCGAAAGTACAGTTTCATGCTGCTGTGGACTCCAATGATGTGTCATCAAGAGTCATGGCTACATCTGTGGCTCTTCGGAGAATGGCTTGGCTCAGATGTACTAGCCTCTCACGGGATACCCAGGCTAAGGCCATGGATTTTCCTGTAGTGGGTAATTCTCTGTTTGGGGAGCAGACAGAGAATTACATGAAGAAAATGGACGAGTACAGGACCACTTATAGGAGTGCTCAGGCCAAGGAAAGGCAGGCAACTCCTCAAAGGCAGCAGTCTAGGGGCAGGGGTAGGCCTTTTTACCAAGCACAGGCCTCTTCTCCTTTTTCGCAGAGGGGGTTCTTCAGAGGGAGAGGCAGAAGGGGGAAGAGCAGGGCTGCATCCACTCCTCCGCCTAAGGCCCCTGCCAAGCAGACACCCTGATGGATCTTCCCGGGTCGACTCTCCTATTCCAGTAGGGGGCAGGCTGGCTTACTTTGTCCAGTACTGGATGTCCGTTACATCAGACAAATGGGTCCTGGAAGTAGTAAGCCAGGGACTGGTTCTCAGCTTCAAAAAATTTCCAAAAATGAGAGCCAGATCTTTTCCACCCACAGGTCTCTCAGAAACCCTTGCCCTAGAGGCAGCAGTTTCGTCTCTTCTGGCATTAAGAGTCATAGAGAGAGTTCCTACCCTACACAGGGGCAAAGGTCTGTACTCCAGGTACTTCCTTGCCCCAAAAAAAGACAGGTGAGTGGCAACCCATCCTAGACCTAAGATACCTGAACAAACATCTTTTAAAACCAAAGTTCAAGATGGTAACTCTGGGAATAATTCTTCCCTCTCTAAGGCCAGGGGACTGGCTAGCCTCCTGACCTCAAGGATGCCTTTTTCACATTCCCATCAGGTGCTCCCACAGAAAGTACCTCAGGTCTGAGTTGCCCTCAGGCCACTATCAGTTCAAAGCAATGCCCTTTGGTCTAACATCAGCCCCAAGGGTTTCACAAAGTGCTTGGCAGTAGTCGTTGCCTTCTAAGAAGGCAAAGATTTCCATTTTACGTTTCGCTATGCTGCATGCACAAGGAACGCCTTGGGAGAAAGGGACACTTTGAGGTGTGCCCTCTGCAATCCCTGCTCCATTGAGCAGGCGTAAGGTCTCAGACCAATGGACGTTGGTGTTGTATGACAGCGTGGTCTTCTTCAAAGAAAACCACCGCTGTCACACACAGCACCGCCACTCCGCCCCCTGGGTTTGCCGCCACGCTGGGAGCCCACCCCAGCGTGGCAACGTCTCACAGCCTGCCGACGGGGTGCCTAGTCCCGCCGGCTCCACGCCCAGCTTCTGCCACGCTTGGAGCCTACCCCAGCGTGGCAAACGCCCCACGTCGCTTTTTTTTTTTTTTTTTCCAAACCTGTAAATTGAAACGGTCCCACGGCACTTCTCCCAGCCCCCCACAGCCCGCACTCCACCCACTGTGCACCCTGCCTCCCCACACACCCCGCCCAATCCTACTTACTCTGAGCTCGATCGCACATGATCATCGGCGACCAGGAACACGCTCTGCACTCTTCAAAGCCGACCACTAACTGAGGAAATGCGTAAGGTGTATAATGGGCTAGATAGGGGGTTTCAACTTTATTGCATATCTCAGGTATTTGGGAGTTTCAGATTCAGTTCAACATAGTTTTGGATCTTCTTCATGAGTTACGTCATGATAAGATCAGTCCAAGGGTGATTTCGCTAATCACTTCTCGGCATAATAACGCACATGACAGTGACATTATTCATGAGAAGGATCCCAAAACCCCATGTTGAAAATTTGGTGCAAAATTCCCAAAAATGACTGTTTTACGAGCGTGCGTTCTGCAGTTCCTACTCAGGCTCGTAAGTTCGCGAATTTTCAATATTTTCACTCCAGATTTTCAACATTGCCATTTTACCACACCTCCTTATGAGCAGTACAGCTGTCATTTTTCACATCCTGCCCAAAACATGTTTCCGCTCATGTAGCGCACAATGGCGCAGTCGGTGTTCAAAATCAAGGTATGGGACACATTAAGAAAATCACAGTGACACTGTTCATTAGCAGAGTTCTTAAAATGGCTATGTTGAAAATTTGGTGAAAAAATTCCTTAAAATGACTGATCTTCCTGGACATAAGTCTCCACCACTCATTCACACTAGTGGGATCTGCGCCGGAGGCACTAGGACCTATCGGGAGCAAACTTTTTGCTGGAGGGTCGTTGTGAGGGCATGGCGCTGAGCGGTGGCTCGTGCGGTAATGACTATCTCGCGACGCACCCTCCAACCGCCCTCAGTTCTTTTTCCCTACCGCCGAGTGCACTTTCAGTGACAACGCCGCCGCTTGTCGGGAGTCAAACTTCAAACTAGCGATAGTTTTCAGTTTATTTTTTGTAATATTATCTCGATAGTATTAATTTTATTCTATTTCATTATATTTCCTTTATATTTTAAAATTTAACGTATAGTAAAGAAGTCTCGCCCATTGGACGGAGTCGACCATGAGCAGGTCAGGTGACGTAGGGAGACTTCGATGAAAGCTGTTCAGTCAGTCGGCTGGGTCCGGCAGCCGCCTTCTCCTCAGCGGGTTCGACTAACGGTCAGTCCAATGCCTAGGGGATGGGCGGTCCCTCCGCATAAAAATAAACGGTCGCATTCTCGGCACTGCTCGCCTCGAGCTCTTCTTCGCCCACAGGTCAAAAAGAGAAGGTATCACTCGAGGTCGCCTTCTGATACGCTCTGCGCAACGGTCGGTTATCGTAGTTAGTTGCCGGTCTCTCCTTCGAGTCGCCAACTTCCGCTTCGCTGCTTCGGCATCGGAGCCCCACCGCCTATAGGTAGGGCTCCAGATGAGCAGTTTCATCAGTGGGCCGCTCTTTATGGAGCGATGGGCCTCGGAGGTTGGTTCTTCTGCCTGGCTCAGTTGCCCGGAGCCTTCGGGCCTGCTGGGCAATCAGGTAGGGCGGTTGACCTTCCAGTCGCTGCGCGCTCCTTCGTGCCAGCGACTCCGCTAGGTGTTTCCCCCCCCTCACATGGCTGCGGCGCAGGGGGCCACACCAATGCCCTTATCTCCTGTGTTTTTCCCTTCTCTTGCTTTCCAGGTTCCAGGGGTGTCCTCGGCACCTTCCGCGGGGTCTCTGCGCTTGTCGGCACCGAAGGGCCTTGCGGCGCCGCCCACGGCTCCGCTGGGTCTTGCGGTGCCGCTCATGTGCCACTGGGTCTTGCGGGCGCCCGTCCGTGGCGCTAGCCGAGTCTCATGGCGCGTGTGTCTTGGCGGGGCGCGCAGGGGCGCGTGCAGCCGCGTGTCAGCGCCTGCAGCCCGCGCCTGCTGACTTCTTTCGCCTCGCACTGGGGCCCCGGGACTCTCCCTTTCTATCTGTTCTTTCCTCCTCTCCTATTTTTCACCTTTCCTGTCCAAACAGTCCTTCCTGGACTATCAGGAGATGATGTTGAGCCTGACCCAGACCTTGGTTGGTGATGAAGTGGAGAAACAGGATCTTTCACTGCTACAGAGCTTGTGGTTGAGGACCTGTCCTTTAAGTCTCTGTTGAAGAACCTGAGATCCACTCTTTCTCTCCAGACTACAGACATCGATCCTGGGAAAATATTAAGACTCCAGTATCTTCATGCTTCGGAGATCCCTACGGATTTGACTCCTCCAATTCAACCTTCCTTCGAGACGCTGTCTCAAATGGTATGGAATAATCCTGCTCTTATTCCGTCAGTGGCTAAATCCATTGATAAGAAATATTCAGCTCCCAAGGATCGTCCCATTTTGGCATCCCAAGCCTTTATGGATCCTATTGTAGTCCTGGCAGAGAATGACAAGGTCGTTCTTCCTCGCTACTACAGCTCAATTCTATTAACAAAGAGTCTCGTAAATTGATACATTAGGTAAGAGAGTCTTTGCTGCCTCCACTTTAAGTATGCGTATTGCCAGCTATCAAGGCTATTTTTCTCAGTATGAGTATATCCTGTGGCACTCTATGAAACGAATGGTTGAAGCTCTTCCAGATTCCGACTCCAAGTCAGAGCTTCTTCTAACTGTTATCAGAGGTATTGAGTCCAATAACCAACAGGTCAAAGCCGCCATGGACGCTTTCGACACTGCTTCTCGTTCAGCAGCCGCAGGTATTTGTACTCGACGCCATTCCTGGCTGCGATTCGCTTTACTAATGATGCTCAGCAGCAGGTAATGGCGCTGCCCATTGATGGCTCTGTATCTTTCGGTCCTCAGGTAGAGCAAGCCTTAGAGGCCACTTAGAAGACTAGGTTGGCCATTAAGTTGGCTAGACCTTCGCCTGCCCCCTCTCGGGGGCATGTAGGTAAACGTCAGTTTCATAGTCGTCAGTCCTTTCGAGGCAGAGGCAGAGGAAGCTTCCATAAAAGCCAACCTGCCCAACCTCAGAAGAAGACGCAGAAAGCGAGGGCCTAAAGCCCCAGCGCCACTTATGAATTGCCGGCCCAAGTTCCATCCACACTGCCCGAGGTGGAACTTTCTCTCCGTGGAGGTCGCCTGATGTACTTCTACAATCAGTGGAAGTCCATAACCTCGACAGATGGGTCCTTCGGATAATTCGCGAGGGTTATTCTCTCAATTTCTTGGAAACCCCCCCGAATTGTCCTCCCAAACGACAACCCAGGTTGTCGACCTCTCAGTCAGACCTCCTCACCGCCGAGATCCAGGGCCTTCTAAACAACAGGGCAGTAGAACTGGTGCCCCGCATCAGCGAAACACAGGGTTCTACTCCATTACTTCTGGTTCCAAGAAATTGAGGCGATGCGCCCATTCTAGACCTCAGAAAGTTAAACAAATTCCTCCCAGGAGAAATTCAAAATGATTTCCTAGGTACCCTGTTACCTTTGCTACATCAGCACGACTGGCTGGCCTCCCTGGATATGCAGGACGCTTACCAGCATATCCCCATCCACCCGACCCATCGCAAATTCCTGAGGTTTGTGGCTCTGGGTCAGCATTATCAGTTCAGAGTCCTGCCTTTTGGGCTATCCTCGGCGCTCCGAGTTTTTACAAAGTGTTGTGCAGTTCTCGCAGCGCATCTCAGGAAGCTCTGACTCAGAGTGTTTCCCTACCTGGACGATCTGCTCCTAGCAAACCCTTCCAGCCAAGGGACTCTGGAAGCCGTTCAAATGGCCTCTCGCCTTCTTACGTCCATGGGAGTTCTGCTGAATCTGAAGAAGTCACAACTGCAGCCCTCCCAGAGGCTCCTTTTCATAGGGACTCTTCTGGACACCTCTTCCGCGAAGGCCTTCCTTCCAGAGGACAGAAGACTCGACATCCTTCAGATGGCCCGTTACATCGGGGAGAACCGATCGGTCACAGCTCTCTTGATGCAACGTATGTTGGGTCTCATGGCGTCCTCAGTGTTCACTGTACCCCTAGCTCGGTTACACATGAGGACCACCCAATGGATGCTCTCCGCTCAGTGGTCACCGACCTCTCACCCCCAGTCTTATCCCATCAAGGTGACGGAGCCCCTACGAAGGTCTCTCACCTGGTGGTCTCAAGAGAGCAATCTCCTGGAAGGAGTCCCTTTGCTCCTCTGGATCATCAGATCTCCATCACCACAGACGCATCGCTAATGGGATGGGGAGCTCACTGTCGCTCTCTCCACACTCAAGGTGTATGAACTCAGCTCGAAGCTCAGCTCCACATAAATGTCCTGGAGATGAGAGCAGTCCTCTATGCGATCCGAGCGTTGAAGGATATTCTTTGTCACAAGAACATTCTCCTTCAAACGGAAAACAAAGCTGTGATGTATTACATCAACAAGCAAGGAGGTGCTCATTCTTATCCCCTTTGCAGGGAAGCAATGAGAGTGTGGGAGTGGTGCTTGGAGCACAAGTCTCTAATTCAAGCGGTATATCTGCCAGGTGTACAAAACGACTTAGCAGATCACCGCAGCAGAACGGAGTCAGACCCTCACGAGTGGTCTCTCGATCCAGCCGTAGCTCGGTCACTGTTCGAAGAGTGGGGGACTCCAGACCTGGACCTTTTTGCATCCCCACTCAACGCAAAACTGCCTCTCTTCTGCTCCAGAAATCCAGGGCCTGGCATTTTCTGTCAGGATGCGCTCAGGCTGCGTGGACAAACCGCTTTTTACGCCTTTCCACCGCTTCCTCAATTCAGAGAGTACTCCTCATCCGAGTCTCAGGGGACCAAGATGATTCTCATTGCTCCCTCCTGGCCTCGGCAACTATGGTTTCCTCTACTCAACAGTATGTCGGCAGCCTCTCCGAGACCACTTCCCTTGCAAATCAATCTTTTGACTCAGGGTTCGTTGGTCCATCCCAACCTGAGGTCACTTCACCTTCATGCTTGGCTCCTGAAGAGGTAGAAGTGAACCGGTTCAACGTCTCTCGTAAAGTCTCAGACATCCTTCTGGCTGCTCTGAAGCCAGCTACCTGAAAAACTTACGCTTCTAAGTGGAAACATTTTTCTCTCTGGTGTGCAAAGTCCTCTTGAATCCCTTTTCCTGTCCTCCAGACAAGGTTCTGAGTACCTTTGGACCTATCAAACTCAGGTCTCCAGTACTCACGGTTAAAGTTCACCTTAGTGCCATTTCAGCGCACCATGAGCCGGTTTCTTCCTTGTCTCTGGCTCAGTTACCTATGGTAAAGATTTCAAGGAATTCTGCATACCAGACCCCTGTTAGACGTCCGGTCACAGCCTGGGACATTAACCTTAGTGTTAGACATGCTCACTGGAAGCCTTTCAACCTCTAGCTACCTGTGAGCTGAAATTTCTTACCTGGAAGACAGCCTTCCTAGTGGCCATTACCTCAGCCCGCAGGGTCTCTGAGATACATGCCCTGGTTACGGACCCTCCGTATACTGTGTTCCATAAGGACAAAGTAGTTCTTCGTACTCATCCTAAATTTCTTCCCAAGTTTGTGTCAGAATTCCATCTAAACCAACCTCTGGTGCTTCCTCTTACTGCTGAACTTCCAAAATGAAGGAGAACGGTCTCTTCATTCCTTGGATGTTAAGAGAGCCTTTGGGTTCTACTTAGATAGAACCAAGAATTTTCGCAAGACTCAGCAATTGTTTGTTTCCTTCAGCGAGACCCGGCTGGGTCAGCCTGTCGCTATCAGATGCATCTCATCATGGTTAGTGGCATGTCTTCGACATTGCTATTCCATGGCACAGGTTAAATTAGAAGGTAGAGTTTACGCTCACTCTACTAGGGCGGTTGCGGCATCCCTAGCGGAAATTCGCAATGTTCCAATTGCAGATATCTGCAATGCTGCCACCTGGAGCTCAGTGCATACCTTCATTAAGCATTATGCACTGGATGTTCATGCCAGGCCTCATTCCGCCTTCGGCAGAACTATCCTTAATGGACGTCTGTCCTAGACGTGTGAGCTCTGGCTCCCCTGCCGCCCTTTTGGGGGATTATCAGTTTGGTACTCTCCCACTAGGTGTGAATGAGTGGTGGAGACATATTGTCAGGAAGATATGAAAATTACGTACCTACGTAATTCTTGATCTTCTTGGCGCAGTCTCCACCACTCATTCTACTCCCCACCCTCCATCCCCCGAGCTCAACGCTGTGTTGGTCTTCACTCCCTCAAATCTTTAGGCCGTGAAGACTTCTTTGCTGACCCTTCTTACACGGGTCGTCCGGACTATCTTATGTCCGTTTTTTAAGGTTAGGTTTACTCTTTACGTTAGTTGCACTGCACCTCCTTGGTAAAAAAGGTACTGAGGTAGTTGGAGGGTCGTCGCCGAGATAGTCATTACCACGCAAGCCAGTGCTCGCGGCGCCATGCCTCACGGCGCCATCTCTCGCGCCGACCCTCCAGCAAAAAGTTTGCTCCCGATGGGTCCTAGGGCCTCCGGCGCAGATCCCACTAGTGTGAATGAGTGGTGGAGACTCGTCCAAGAAGATCAAGAATTACGGTAGGTACGTACTTTTCATTTTTATGAACATGTCGCTAGCAGTTCCTACATACGCTCGTAAGTTTGCGAATTTTCAATATTTTCACTCTAGATTTTCAACATTGCCATTTTACCACACCTCCTTATGAACAGTACAGCTGCCATTTTTCACATCCTGCCCAAAACGTGTTTCCGCCCATGTAGCGCACAATGGCACAGTCGGTGTGCGAAATCAATGTATGGGACACATTAAGAAAATCACAGTGACACTGTTCATGAGCAGAGCTCTTAAAATGGCTATGAGGGATATTCAGTTCCATCTGAGGGCCTCTTGGTCCCAAAGGAAGGATTCCCTTACCAAACTGATTCCTGTAACTCGGACCCTGATCCAAGCCCTTCAATGGTGGCAGGATCAAG
Source organism: Neoceratodus forsteri (assembly GCA_016271365.2). NCBI lineage: Eukaryota > Metazoa > Chordata > Ceratodontiformes > Ceratodontidae > Neoceratodus > Neoceratodus forsteri. Next base: position 34,215,474 of record CM028133.1, on the reverse strand, counting down.
ACAACTTAAGGCAAGGGGTCCCATTTGCCACTCAGTCTCATTCAGTGGTCCTTACCACGGATGCTTCCCTTCTGGGCTGGGGAGCCCATCTGTGGGCCCTTACTGCCCAGAGGCTGTGGTCCCCTCAGGGATCCCTTCTCCATATCAATCTCCTAGAACTCAGGGCAGTTTTTCTGGCCCTGCAAGCTTTTTCTCAGTCAGTGCAGAACAAGGTGGTTCAAGTCAGAACAGACAACCACCACCATGTGGTACAGCAACAAGCAGGGAGGCACTCAGTCTACGGCCTTGTGCACAGAAGCCATGAAGTTGTGGTCCCTGGCTTATTCCCTGCAAACCTCTCTGATAGCAGTCCACCTTCCGGGGAAGGACAATGTGCTAGCAGATGCACTGAGCAGGATCTCACAGGGCCATCACGAATGGTCCCTGAACCCTCTGGTCTTGAAGGTGATTTTTTTGTGGGCACCCAGAGATGGATCTCTTTGCAGCCCCAGACAATCACCAACTTCCTCTCTTTTGTTGCAGACCCCCAGTCTTGGGCTCAGTCCCTCTGGATGCTCTGATTCTGAACTGGGAATGGACATTTCTGTATGCCTTCCCTCCTTTTCCTCTACTGTTCAAAGTTTTAGTCAAGATAAGGTCACAACCTTGCAAAGTGACTCTGATTGCTCCAGACTGGGCCAGACAGCCTTGGTACCCCCTGTTGCTGTCCCTAGCAGTCCATCTTCCCCTGTCTCTTCCCAGGAATTACAACCTGTTAACCTCCTCTCAGGGGAGGATTTGGTACCCCAGTCTTCAGTCTCTCAATCTCAAGGCATGGCTCTTGAAGAGTTAGAGTATGCAGATTTGCATCTGTCTTGGGGTTCTGGATATTCTCAAAGCCTCTTGAAAGCCCGCCACTAGAAAAAACCTATAACTCCAAATGGAAGAGATTCAGTATTTGGTGTTCCAAGCAACATATATTCCCAGACACTGCTGAACTGCCTACAGTTCTGGATTACATGGTCCATTTGAATGGTTTAGGTCTCAAACCAGCGACTCTCAGGGTGCACTTGTCAGCTGTTTCTGCTTCTGTCAGTGGGGAAGTCTTCCTCACTATCATCTCATCCTGTGTTCTGTACATTTTTTTAAGGGATTGCTTCATACCAATCCTCCCTTTAGAGACCCTGCCTGGGACTTAAATGTTTGCATTGCTCAACTTATGCAACCTCCCTTTGAACCTGTGTCCTCAGCAGAGCTTAAGTACTTGGCTTGGAAAACTGTGTTTTTTAGTAGCCATTACCTCTGCCAGACGTATCAGTGAATTGCAAGTCCTGTCAGTGGAACCTGATTTTATCTCCTTTCATAGGGATAAAGTGGTCCTTAGAACCAATAGAAGGTTCTTGCCCAAAGTGGTTTCAGATTTCCACTTGAATCAGTCTATGTCTCTTCCTCTCCTCTCTTCTTCACTGATCATTCTTCTTCAGGAGAGAGGCTACACAGTTTAGATGTTAAAAGGGCCCTTAGTTACTACATAGAATGTACCAAGGGTCACAGGTTTGACTCCCTCCAGTTGTTCCTCACTTATGGAGAAGTGGGAAAGGGCAAACCTGCCACGAAGAGAACTGTTGCCAGGTCGATTGTATCTTGTATACAATTCTGCTATGAAAAACTGGGAAAGATTCCTCCCTCAGGCCTGAGGACTCGCTTCACAAGAGGTACAGCTGCTTCCCTGGCTGCTGCCAGGGATATTCCGCTCTTAGAAATCTGTCAGGCAGCCACCTGGAAAACAGTCCATACCTTTACCAAGCATTACTCTCTGGATATCCAGGATAGGAGTGATGCTTGGTTTGGCACAGCAGTACTACTTCAGAGCCTATTCCCAAAGTAGGTTCTGTCCCTCCTCCATGGAGGTACTGCTTGGTAGTCTGCATATGTCAGAATACAGCAAGACTTCATGTTGTTTGAAGAAAAAATTACTTACCTTAGTAATTGTGTTTCTTCTAATGGAGTCTTGCTGTATTCTGACCTGCCTCCCCTCTCAGAACCTGTTTTTGGGAAGTGGGTGGGCAGGTGCAGTGTTGCACCCGAGGGGTGCTCCTTTTTTTTACACCCTCCTTCTTTTGTTTTGGTGTTGATTTATTATTGTTATTCGTATTAGATTGGTTTTTGGTTTTCGGGTTTCCTGACTTGAGTCGTCCTTTGGGAATCCAAAACTTTTTACTGCCAGTTGGCTGGTAGGAATTTTACAATTTCCACATAGAATTTTTAGTTAGTGGGCTCGTAAGAATCTGACGGTTTGAGTTTGAAACACTCCAGACAGAGACTCCAACTGAGCTCGAGCTCAGCATTCTATGCTCTGCATAGAAAGTTAACTCTTTGTTCTCCGGGGCAGTTTAAAGGCTGGGGCTAACTGCATATGTCAGAATACAAGAAGACTCCATTAGAAGAAACACAATTACTAAGGTGAGTAATTTTTTCTTCCCTCGCCAAAGTTTCTTTCCCGGACTCTTTCCTTACTTGCCTGAAAAACATTTATGCATCCCCTAAAGCCTATATTTGAGTTAATGGATCCTTGTCCCAACAAATAGCTATACAAAGGGGCACGAGACAGGGATGTCCTCTATCCCCACTTTTATTTGCCCTTTATATTGAGTCCCTGGCAGAGGCTATCCAGAGAAATACCAGGTGGAGGGAGTTCCCATTGGTCAGAGAGAACAAAAGGTGGCCCTGTTCGCGGATGATATTCTGGTGTCCGCCCCCTCCCCGGAGACCTCCCTCCCAGCCCTATCGGAAACCCTGGCACACTTTACTGAAGTTTCGGGGTTCCAACTAAATATAGCTAAAACAGACCTGTTCCCTTAAATTTTACCCCATCCCAATCTCTTAAAAATAAATATCCAATAAAATGGCATCGAACACAGGTTAAATATTTGGGCATTACTATTCCCAGTAACTTAGATAATCTGGAGTTACTGAATTATGAACCCCTGTCGGTACAAATTCAGTTGGACCTATCTGCCTAGTCCAAATTACCTCTAAATTTTTTCCAAAGGATAGTCCATTCGTATGATTATTCTGCCTAAATTATATTTATTTCAGAATATCCCCTAATTTTTCCTCCAACTTTTGCTTCAAATCGTGGGACAAAATTATTTCCAACTTTACCTGGCATGGCCAGAGACCTCGGATTAGGATGTCCTTGTTGCAGCTCCCGCTCTCGCAGGGTAGTGCCAACCTACCTAACCTGAAATTTTATGCTCTTGCAGCGTTCTTTAAAATATTGTCCCTTTGGTTGGCTCCAACTTTTGAAGCGCCCTGGAAGGATCTGGAATTTGCGATAAATGATCTATATGATACAACAAGGATAGCCTTAGCCTCAGTAACAAAAATGCCCTGTTTGAGGGATTTTACACCCTTTACTGCCCAAATCTTGAAGCAGTGGTATAGGTTGAAGAGGCATCAGGGCTTCAAGGAATTGTTTTTCTTTTATACATTAATCTCAGAGGACGATAAGTTTTTCCCCACTTCTACAGACCACACTTTCACAAAATGAAGGAGGGTGGGACTCCAGTTTTTCAGGCAGTACCTTTCTTGGAGGGTATTGTTTCATTTGAAACCCTTCAAATAACTTATGGCTTATCTAACAGTGACCTTTACAGATACACTCAGGTCAAAAACTATCTTCTGAGACAGAGGGATATAGTGCCTAAACAGCCAGATCCTATCCCAGTGGTTTGGAAATACCTTGAGGACACCATGACTGGCCACTCATGGGGACACCAGGTGGGAAATTTATATTGGATCCTTAGGGAAGGGATGGGCGATTCATCGCTCTCCATTTTAAAGAGCTGGGGTAGGGATCTTGAAATAGAAATGTCAGAACAGGATTGGTTGCAAGCTTCCCCTTTGGCCTGCAGGAGAACTCATTCTACTATATGGCGTGAATTCTCCTGGAAATGTTGAGCCAGGTTCTCTCATTCTCCGGCTATCCTCACTAAGTACCTCCCCTCCTCATATGGTAGGTGTTGGAGGCATTCTTTGTGTTCACACGCAGACCTTGGTCATATTTTTGGGATGTGTCTTCGTTTGACACCTTACTGGTGTATACTACAACAAGAGATATCAGATTGTCTGGGTGAGAGGATAGAGTTAACAACCGAGATGATTTTATTGGCTATATTTCCTCCCCACTGATCATCTTGGCACCGAACTCTGTTACTTATTTATATCCTGGCAACCAAAAAGGCTATGAGAAAAAGATGGATGTCACCAAACGTCCCTACTATTAAAGACTGGAGGGGGGTGGTTTCCGATATTTATTCCATGGAATCCCTCACGGCCAAATTGCATAACAAAATCCCTGTGAATGAGGTGTTCTATATATCTAGACACGACCCTGATTTTACCTCTTGACATGTTATTTAGAATGAGTTTTCAGCAGCCTGAGGAATCTTAAGTTCTGAGTAAAGGAACAGGAACAGCCTTCACTTTCGTAATAATAGCTGTTGCCACAGGGAAAGATCTTTTAATACATAATACAGAGGGGGCTGGAATGATTGTGAAGTAACAAGATCAGTCATATTGTAAAAGAGTTACTTTATTCAGAAACAGTGGCTTGAACTTAAATCTATCAGTCATATATACATGTACTGTAAAGAATCTACTTATTGTAAGCCAACAAAGTTTATTGTACCAGATTTGTGATCACATCCACTAAATAAAAAGAAATAAAAAAAAAAAAGCTGGCCCACACAGCAAAGAAAGTGTACGCTGCATCCTCCCTGGGTCTTCATCAGGCGAGCTATGCCCTGATGATGGCCAACTTCAGTCACTCCCTGAGCAGAGTTCTGGCCCATGTCCTCTCTCACCTCTCTGCTGACTTGCAGCTGGCTGTTAAAATGGTCAGAGACTGGGGTCAGGTGCTGTCTAAACACCAGCTTCATCGGCCACTCTTGTGCCCGGTCCATGGCAGCGGCCATCACGATGCATTGCAGGGCCTTGCTTGTGGATATCCATCTTAACGGCAGCCACCCAGCACAAATTGGCTGATGACTCCTTCTTGGGACCGACCTTTTTGGCCCAGGGGTGGAAGGGTGTCTTATCAGGACTGAGAAGTCCAATGCCACCCTCAGTTCTGTGACGTCTTCACAGAAGGACATCAAAGAACAGAAGCCGAAAAAGGCCTTCAGTTTCAGGCCTTTCTGTCACAGCAGCCCAGGCAGCAGCAGCTCCATCAGGGGCAAGTTCCCTGGTCGGGGCCCCAAAAAGGGAGGGGGTAGGAATAGTGGTGGCCCTCCAGCAGCAGGTGCTAGTACCCCGTCCAAAGCTGCCCAGAGACAGGTCAGGGGGTGTCCGCCTCCTGCCCGTTCAGTCCTTGCTTCAGCTCCCTGTGGGAAGTCGGCTTCACAATTTGTGGCACAATTGGTCCCTCAACATCTCAGACAAATGGGTTCTAGAAGTGGTGGGCAGAGGCTCGCCTCTCAACTTCAAGGCCCCGCCCCCCATACTGACCTCACACTTCAAGGAAGTCCATGGTATCGCAGGACGTGCTCTCTGCCCTCAGGGAGGACATTGCTGTGCTCCTGGAGAAAGGAGCAGTATCCCATGTCCTGGACTCCAGGGCAGGCCAGGGTTTCTTGTCCGGGTACTTCCTGGTTCCAAAATGGATAGGGGCTGATGCCCCATACTGGATCGTCATGATCTAAATCATGTTTTTGTGGAAATGCGAGATCTTACTTTGAGAGGGTTCCTTCAGTAGGTCATTACATATAGGACTAGTGCCACCTGGTGTCTAGGCTGCATGGCAGATTTTTCTAGCAATACCTGACAGGGGACCGCCCATCCGATGTCACGTGACTGACGCCAGCGTGGCCATATATAGTGGGCGGTCCCCACGTTTGCCCTCCAGTTCTTTCCTGCAGTCGCCTCGTGTCAGTCGCATTGCAGACTTCCATTAGCGATCTTCGTGAATAATTCTTTCGCCGGATTTTTCCCTCGCTATTTTTCTAATATCTCTTCAAATTCTTAGCTTATGTCTTCGCCTAAGAAGAAGTGCTCATCCTGCGGCACACAAATATCTCATAAGGACAGCCATCTCAAGTGCGTGATCTGCCTGGGCCCACACCACCCTGTCTCATCCTGCCCAGAGTGCCAGCCTTTTAACCAGGCCACCAGAAAGCGGAGACAGCAGGCTTTGGAGGCCCACGTTTTAAAAGTCCGTCTTGCTTCCTTAGACAAGCAAATGGATCGGATCTACGAGACCTCTTCAGAGAAATCTCCTCCTTCAAAGAAAGAGCACAGCAAAGAAAAATCTCGGGAGTGCTCCGCGGAGGTCCAGCCAGAGGCCTCTCGGCCCTTGACGAGCATGGCCGCTTCTCAGCCGCCACCTAAAGCAAAGACTTCTGACGGTAAGTCGGACAAAACTTCCATGGATAAGTCGTCTGTCAGCTCCTCCGACAGCCGCACCACTACTGCCACTAAGTTGGCCCCCGGCTCCTCGTGGGACTGCCCGGCTGCTGGTAAGTCGTCTCCCCAGACTTCAGTGGCCCGCACGGCTACAGCCAGTAAATCGGCCGGGGCTCCTCCCCCACCCACCCACCTGGCTCCATCTGGTAAGATGCCAGTCTCTGGTGGCCGTTCAGGCATTCTCCCGTCGGGGCCTTACGGTGCCTCATCTGACTTCTGGACGAACCAGAGGGAGACTGCCCCTCTCCCTTCTGCTCTCCCGCCAGTACCCTCACCTTCTCAGGCAGGTACTTCAGGCGAGGACAGTGCGGAGCCTCTCGACATCAAAGACCATTCCTCTGGGTCAGTTCTGCACTCCCCTGATGGGTTCACTGGGATGGAGGCCCCTCCTCAGCCATCAGGCCTTACAGTGGAGGCCCCTCCTCTCCCATCGGGTGGGATCCCTCCTGATCCAGCGACTGTCCCGGTCTCGATCCCACCGTCTGATTCGGCAAACCCTCACCCGACGCCAGAACCTCCGACGACAACTTCAGAGCCCGGGCCCAGTTGTCTGCCCCAGCCCCTGGCCCCGGTGCCAGACACGGTCCCTCCATTGGGGCCCCTTTGTCCAGTCCCAGCACCAGATCAGGTGGTGCCGGTCCCAACATCGGTACCTCAGACGTTGACTATCCCGACGGCGGGTCCGACGTCATGTGGGTCCCCGCTCCGTTGATACACCGTTGGGAGATAGTGACCATAATATGGTTTCAGTAAAATTAAATGTATGTAATGACATCATAAAAGGTGTGACAGTTGTTAAGGATTTCAATAAGGCTAATTATAGAGAAATACATAGATATCGAAGTACTTGGGATTGGGAAACTGACCTTCATGATCTAGATTTACATAAGATTTGGGATTGTATAAATACAAAGATTAATCATTGTCTTGATATGTGGGTTCCTAATAGGCCAAAATATAATAATGGCCTTAGAACATCATTATGGTGGAAGAGGAGTATAAAAAAGGATATTAATAAAAAAAAGAGCTATTATAGTAAATTTAAAAAACATCCGTCCCCAACCACCTGGAATGCATCTAAGGAAAAGACAAAAAAGGTAAAATACTATATTAGAAAAGCAAAAAGGGAGTTTGAACTAAAACTGGCAACTAAAACTTTAGACAACCGCAAATCTTTCTACAACTATGTAGGCTCTTTAAGAGGTAACTACTCTACAGTTGGACCGATTGGAACCAGCAAGGGTATCACTAACAGTGAATCAGCTATGGCAACCGAATTTAATGATTATTTTGTAAGTTTTTGCAGTTATTTCAACAGTATAACTATATACAATTTCAAACCAAAGGGATCCCAGCTTCACATACAGTTTTACACAGAGATTCACATACATTTTTTTATAACCACAGATATGAAAGGGGGAAGAAAAGACAGAACAGCAAGTGAAGGCAGAGAAGTAGTGAGAGGCGGAGAATTTGCAAAACCGTTAGTGATCAGTTCCTAGGTCTCACAAGAAAATTCGGTTGCACAACCAGACAGACGAGAGAAAAAAGGAGAGGATAGAACAGACCCTTGTGTTTAGACTCTTTCTGTATAACAAATGGGACAGGGCCTTATTCAAACCTGTCACACCTGGTGTATTGTTATTTTAATGTTAATTTTATTGATGTTTGCTCTGTTTTTAAATTGTGAGGCGCCTTGGCTACAGATAAGGCGCCCTATAAATAAATGTTGTTATTATTATTATTATGTGTATTTACACCAGCTGATAGCTTACCAAAAGCCACGGAACATGGACATAATGTGTATATTCCACCCATCACTATGTTAGAGGTTAAAACTTTACTTCAAAAATTTAGACCTCATTCATCGCCAGAGCCTGACAATATACATCCTAGGTTTCTGAAAGAAACATTAAATGTTATATGTGGTCCCCTGTCAGTTTTGTTCAATGCCTCACTCAATCAAGGTGAAACAATTCATTCATGGAATGAGGCTATTGTTACCCCCATATACAAAGCTGGTAACAAAAAACTTGTATCCAGCTACAGACCCATAAGCCTCACTTCAGTTATTGGTAAATTATTTGAAAGAACATTATTAACTCGAATCGAAGCACATATTTCTACTTATCACTTACAGGATTTAACACAATATGGGTTTTCCCAAGGGAGATCGTGCCTGACTAATTTGTTAAACTTCTTTGAGAATGTTAGCGCATCTCTTGATGTTGGGCTGCCTGTAAATATAATACTCCTTGTTTTCTCCAAAGCTTTTGATAGTTTCACACCAGGTTTTGATAAACCATATGTATATGTTCGATTTTCATCCAGATATAATTAATTGGGTTAAATCATGGTTACAGAATAGACATCGGAGAGTTGTTATCAGAAGTCATTCTTCACATTGGGCAAAGGTTAATAGTAGGGTCCCGCAGGGCTCAGTTTTGGGCCCTGTTCTGTTTAATCTGTTAATATCAACAATGCAACCATCTAACAATGTTTGGATGACCAAGTATGCAGACGACTGCAAACTTGGCTGCATAGTTAATAATACACAAGCCGCAAATTATTTCCAGAAGGAATTAAATGAAATGTGCACCTGGGCAATAAATAACAAAACGTGTTTTAACGAACAAAAATGTAAAGTAATGCACTTTGGATATAATAACCAGAATTTCACCTATAAAATTATTAACGTTCAACTTTCTGTAACAACTAATGAAAAAGATCTGAGAGTTCTTGTGGATAACAAGTTAACTTTCAATAATCATACCTCAGCTAAGGTCAAAAAATGCCATAAAATTATTGGAGGTGTTTTTAAACCTATTAAAAGCAGAGACCCGAGGGTGATTCTCCCACTCGGTACGAGTATAGTTAGATCCCAGCTTCACTGTTGCTCCTCTTTCTGTGCCCCGGTCACAATAAAAGGTAAACTAGTGGAGGGGGTCCAAAGGAAAGTAACAAAACAAATTAGTGAAATGAGATCCCTAGAATATGAGGCAAGGCTACAAGCCTTGGGCCTCTTTTCCTTGGAATATAGGCAGTTACGAGGAGATCTATGCTTGATATATAAAGCCACCGGAGATCTGCTTCTTTTTGAAACCCTGGGTCTGATAAAGAACAATTCCCAGACCCATACACGTACACATAACTTTAAACTTAGAGGGATAAACTGTAAAACTTATGAAATAAGTAAATGGTTCACTCAAAGGGTGGTGACCCAATGGAATGCTTTGCCAAGGGAGATAGTAGAGAGTGATAGTATGGAATCATTTAAAAAACATTTAGATAATTATACGGGAAGTAAAGAACATCGTATCTCCAATAACAATTATTCCACCATACTGGTGGCGAGCTCTCTAAGGGCATTTTTTGCCTCCTGAGCCCGTATCATTCTGTGAAACCCCCTGACATTGGGGATTTATTCTAGACCTTTGACTGTTCTACTTTATTCCCTGGGGTATCCTGGGGACCACTACCCGGCTGGTCCTCCTCCTGATTGGAGTACTTCAGGACAGTATTACCCTGGGTACAATCCCTACCAGGGCTACCATTTCCAGGGTATCATTTCCCACCTCCCGGTAGTCCCCCCGCCTCAGCCTCCTCCCCACCCCTCCACCAGCTCCAGCTCGCCGAACTTCAAGATCTTAATTCAGTCTTGTTGGCAGGGGGTGCACTCAGAGTTGGTCTCAGATCTGGAAAACAGGCTCCCACACCCGCGCTCAACCCAGAGGAGTTCTCCTCCTCCTCCACCCGTGGTCCACGTCTCGGGGACAGTCTGTAAAACCGTTGTTCTCCCGGACCTTCCGGACAAGTGGGCGGATGACGATGATGATGCTGATGATGCCGGCAAATCGGCGGAGGAGACCTCGGACGAATCCGAGGTTCCGAAGGGCAAGGTTTTCCCCAAGTGCCCCCGGAGGACCCTGCCTTTTCGGACCTCTTGAGGTCCATGAAAGACTTTTTTGATTGGGAGTCTGAGGATCAGGAGCCCATGTGACAGAGGCTCGGCAAACATCTGGACTTTGAGTCTCTGTCCCCAGTACCGATTCCTTCTTGGATTGGACCTCACCAGGCCTCGCCTCTACAGTCTGGCAGATGCCTCATTCCATCCCGGCTGTCCCCAAGACAGAGTGTACCGGGCGCCTAGGGAAGCTCCTTTTCTTAAAGCGCATCCAAAGGCAGATTCCGTTGTGATTGCGGCTGCTAATGATCGCTCGTCTGCACCCAAGCAAATGAGCACCTCTCCTTCAGACAAGGAGTCGAGGCAGAAGGACCAGTTCAGTAGGAAGTTTTATTCTTCGGCCACATGTGTGCTCTGGTCCCTAAATTATGTGGCCCATATGGTATCACACCAGAAAGCTACCTTGACCAGGCTGGAGGCCCGAGTCCAGGCTATGGACCCCTCGAGCCTTAAGGAGCAGCTTGCCAAGGATCTCCGCCTCTCACGAGTTTCCTGTATTCATGCTCTGTGGGCTACATTCGACTCTGTCGACTCTGTAGCCCGCTACCGGTGATTTGCCACGCCTTAAGACGGCACGCCTGGCTTCGCATTTCTGGCCTCGGCAATGAGGTACAATCTGCGATTCATGACGCCCCCTTCCGAGGCTCGGTGCTTTTTGGTGGTGATACCAAAGACATCATCACTGATCTCCAGGACAGAGGCCTCGCCCTGAGAGCATTGCGGTCCATGTACCGATCGGGCACTCAGCAGCAGCAGCCCTTTCGGAAAAGGACATGGAGGCAGAGGAAGTAGGCCCCGGCTCATCGCCAGGGGAAATGCAAGGCCATGGGTTCCGCCACCCCTCCTACCTCCAGAGATGCTCAGGAGGCCCTCCTCCTGAACGCCCTGCCACCTCCTGACTCCCTATCCCTGCCACCTCCACAGCCTCACGGCGAGGTGGGGGGGGAGGTTCGCCTGCCATGCGCAGGACTGGCAGGACGTAACCTCCAATGCATAGATCCTGCAACTGGTGTCCGTCGGACACACCGTAGAGTTTCTGGAGATCCCCCCAGACTCTCCGCCAAAAAGGTCTTCCTACTCCAGGGATCAGGCTCTTCTCGTTCGAGAAGAAATTCAAAGCCTCTTGCTCAAGGATGCAATAGAGTGCATTCCCCTCTGGCAAAGGGGAAGGGGAATTTACTCCCACTTTTTCCTGGTTCCAAAAAAGACAGGAGACTCGAGACCCATCCTCGACTTGAGCAGTCTCAATCTGTTCGTCGAATACAAAAAGTTCCGGATGCTGACGTTCCAGAGCCTTCTCCCTCTTCTTTTGGAGAATCATTGGCTGTGTGCTCTGGACATGCAGGATGCTTACCTGCACGTCCCGATCTTCCCCAGCCACCGCCGATTCCTGTGGTTCCTATTCCAGGGAGAGCACTTCCAGTTTTGGGCCCTCCCCTTTGGTCTGTTCTCGGCACCTCGGGTGTTCACCAAGTGCCTGGCGGTGGTGGCGGCTTTCCTGTGCTGCCAGGGTATTGCGGTTTTCCCTCACCTAGACAATTGGCTGATCTCAGCCCCTTCCAGGGATTCCTTACTGGAGGCTCTGTCCTTTACTCTGGATCTTTTTGGCAAACTGGGAATTACTGTCCGTATTCCCAAATCATCCATAATACCGGCCCAGAGACTTCAGTTCATTGGGGCGGTTCTGGATACGGTCCAATGCAGAGCCTTCCTTCCTCCAGACAGGGTGGAGACACTGATCCGTCAGGCTTCCTTAGTGGCCTCGTCCAGGACCATCCCGGCCCGGGAGGTCCTTCGACTTCTTGGCCTGATGGCAGCCTCCATCCCACCATTCCCCTTGCGAGGCTACACATGAGGATTATTCAGTGATCCTTGTGGGTGCAGTGGGACCAACTCCTGGACGACCTAGACCATCCTGTCCTGGTGTCCTCGGCAGTTCAGAAAGAATTGCTGTGGTTTAGGGACCCCTGCAACCTTTCCTTGGGTCTTCCTTTCAGGATCCTGGCTCCCTCGGCATTCCTGACTACGGATGCATCCAACATGGGATGGGGAGGACACTTAGGGGAACACCAAGCACAAGGACTGTGGTCCAGCTTGGAAGCATCCTTACAAATCAGTGTTCTGGAGATGAGGGCTGTCTTGTACGCCTTACAGGCCTTTCAGACCCTCCTTCCCAAGGGATCACTGCTTGTCCAGACGGACAGTATGTCGGTAGTTTGGTACCTCGACAAGCAAGGAGGCACTCGCTCGTACCCCCTTTGCAGGGAGGCAATGCAGGTGTGGAACTGGGCGGTCCAGCACAATCTGGCCCTAGTGGCCATGCATTTTCCAGGCATTCAAAATGTCCTGGTGGACAGTCTCAGCAGGTCTCGGACCCTAAATCACGAATGGGAACTAAATCAAGAAGTGGCAGAATCTCTCTTCCTAAAGTGGGGGTGTCCTGATCTCGACGTCCTCACCTCCCACTCCAACGCAAAACTTCCCAGTTTTTGCTTGCTCGTTCTAGGGCATGGTGCTTTCTGGCATGACGCGCTTTGTCTCTCGGACAGGGAAATTTTTGTACGCCTTCCCTCCATTTCCCATTCTCAAGAGGGTTCTTCTCAAGTTTCAGGCAGAGAAGGCGAGGATGATCCTCATCACCTCTCTCTGGCCGAGACAAATTTGGTTCCTGCTGCTGCAACAGCTGTTGAGAGAACCACCGGTTCCACTTCCAGTGACTTACGACTTCCTGACCCAGGATCGAGGTTGTCTTGTTCATCCAGGGCTCAGGACACTGCATCTTCATGCATGGCTCCTGCAGACCTAGCAGTTTCCCGCTTTGGGGTCTCCTCTCTAGTCGCTCAAGTCCTAATAGAGGCTCGAAAACCCTCTACTTATTCCACTTGTGCCATGAAGTGGAAACGTTTTTCCATTTGGGCGACTTCCAAGAATTGGAACCTATTTTCTTGTTCTGCCCCTCAAGTCATGGAATATCTCCTCCATCTTTCAGACTCGGGTCTGTCGTATTCTTCCTCGAAGGTCCACATTTCGGCATACCACGAGCTGGTGGATGGTAAACCCGTGGCCCAGTTGGAGGTCTCAAAAACCTTTCTGAAAGGGATACTCCATCTGAAACCCCCCATCCGCAGCCCTACACCCCCTTGGGATTTGAACTTTGTGTTGGAGAAACTTACTCTCCCCGCATTTGAACCAGCGATGAGCTGCTATTTACGCTTCCTCTCTTAGAAGACGTTATTTTTGTGTTGCTTGCATGCATGTGCAAGAAACACATTGCGTCAGGTTTTCTTCACAAGTGGGTTGTGGAGGCGTGGCAGTGTTGTGCTGAAAGGCGGCAGCCCATTCAGGGGCTGGTCTCTGCCTCTGCCAATACAGTAGCATGCTGTCGATCACCGGCAGTTAATGAGCAGGCCACTAGATCAAAGTAACTGAGCCGCTGCTATCAGGGAGCGTCCCATCACTACGCAATCAGCTGTTTGTACGTCAGGGCCTCCCTGACTGCAGCAGCCAATTACACAGCTCCATTGTGCTGTGTTACCATGGCGACGGCTTCTCCGTCGGCCTCTCACAGTCCCGAAGCCGCCGCCCGTTCAGTGTGCCTTCCTGGTGAAACATTTCAATAAATAGCCGACCCGAGAGGCAATCCCCTCGGTTCTTGCCACCCCACCCCGCGCTTATATGTGCCTACAGGAATGCCCAATCCCCTGTCAGCATGCTCCCTTCCCAGTAGTTTGCCGTTGGGGGCCCACTCCCCATCGGCATAATGCTCCCCCAATTTCCTGTGTGCTGAGGGGTGCCCAATCTCCTGCTCTTGATCCTGCACTCGGTATGAGCCGATGGGGTTGCCTAATCCCCTCGGCTCAGCCTCCCTCCCAAACACTCAGGTGGCACGCTGGGAACCCACCCTAACTTGCCAAAATTAAATGCCCCTGCAAAAAAGGAAACATTCCTGCAAGTTTTTTTTCCCCCCTAACCCTGTAAAACAGAAAACGGTCCCTCGTTGAGTCCGTGGCCCCTCCTCCAACCTGCACCCATCCTCTGCTCACCCTGCCTCCCCATCCCATACTTACCTCCGGAGCCCGGCGCGATGATCTTCGGTGGATCGGGAACACGTCTGCACTCTTCAAAGCCCACTGCGAACTGAAGAAATGCCGGTAAGCTGTATAATGGCATAAATGTTTGGGTTTTTTTTCAAACTTTGGTGCATATCTCAGCCATTTTGGGGAATTGTTTCACCAAGTTTTCAACATGGGGTTCTTGGGACCCCACCTCATGAACTCGGTCACTGTCATTTTGTTATTCGGTCCTGAAAGGTGAATTTGCAGTCACTGTGCGGAACCACCTTTCGGGCTAATTAACGAAACAACAGTGTCACAGTTCATGAGGTAGGCCAAAAGCCCTATGTTGAAAAATTTAGTAAAAAATCCCAAAATGACTTTACGAGCGTGCAGTTGCGTAGTTCTACGCATCATTAACTCGAGCATTTTGATATTTTTCATCTAGATTTTCAACATTGCCATTTTACCACACCTTCTTATGAACAGTACAGCTGTCATTTTTCACATCTCGCCTGAAATGTGTTTTCGCACATGTAGCACACAATGGCGCGGTCAGTGTGCGAAATAATTGTTCAGGACAGAGTAAGAATATCACAGTGACACTGTTCATGAGGTAGGCCCCCAAAAATCTTATGTTGAAAATTTGGTAAAAAAAATTCCCCAGAATGACTGTTTTCGAGCATGCGTTGTGCAGTTCCTATGCAGGCTCGTAACTTTGAGCATTTTTAATATTTTCACTCCAGATTTTCAGCATTGCCATTTTACCACACCTCCTTATGAACATTACAACTGTCAATTTTCACATCTCACCCGAAATGTGGTGGACACATGTAGCACACAGCGGCGTGGTCGGTGTGCGAAATCAATGTTCGGGACAGATTAAGAAAATCACAGTGACACTGTTCATGAGCAGAGGTCTTAAACTGGCTATGTTGAAAATTTGGTGACAAAAGTCCATAAAATGACTGTGTTACGAGTGTGCATTGTGCAATTTCCATGCACCCTTGTAAGTTCACAAATTCGTAATCTTTTCAGTCCAGATTTTCAACATTTGCATTTTTCCACACCTCCTTATGAACAAGTACAGTTGTAATTTTTCACACCCTGGCCAAAATGTGTTTTTGCACTTCCGGAACAGAATAGCACAGTCGCTGTGGGAAATCAGTGTTCGGGATAGATTAAGAAAATCACAGTGACACTGTTCATGAGTGGAAGTCCCAAAATGCCTATGTTGAAAATCTGCTATAAAAAAATCCCAAAACTAATTACATTATGGGTGTGCATTGCGCAGTTTCTACGCACACTCGTGTCTTCACCATTTTTTTTTTTTTTTTTTTATATTTTCATTCCAGATTTTCAACATTGCCATTTTTTACATTCCTCATGAACAGTACAGCTGTCATTTTTCACATCCTGTTCAAAATGTGTTTTCGCACCTGTGGCGCAGTCGCTGTGCAAAATCACCTTTTAATGTGAACTTATAGTGTCACTATTCATGCGGTGGGATCACAAAAAGCCCATGTTGAAAACTTGGAGTAAGAATACCAAGAAACGCCCAGGGTGTTAGGGTTTTCGACCGTAACGTCCTACCCTGTAGGGACTGACAGGCATCAGGGGTGTGACTTGGGATAGTCGACTATAATACTCATGCCATTCCATCCCCACCCTGCAGCCTGTGGCATGCATCGAGGTGCACCTTGGACCCTTTGGCCCCAGAGTTCACCCCATTCTCATATACTGCACCCATTTCAGAGTATTTCCTTATGGAATGAGGGGAGTGTAAAGCCCGAACACTTCAAAGCACACCTCAGCACTTGTGTCTGCAGGGTAGGATGAGGTGAAATGTCGTGACCATTATAGGTGACGGTCCAAAGGCACACCCCAATGCCTGTCCACCTCTGCAGGGTGAGGGTGGAGCTGGCGTCAGTTCAATACTTCACTGCCATTCCTATACTGCATCTGTCTAACTCCTGCACTTCCACTGCTAATGACAGCAAGCAACACTTGGCATTGACAAATGCTTGTTGGTTGCTGTTACTTCAGCTTGAAGGATTTCAGAGCTTCAGGCTCTAGTATGTAAAGAGCCTTATCTTATTTTCCACAAGGACTGGGCTGTCCTTAAGGACACATCCTAAGTATTTACCCAAGGTGGTGTCAGAAGTCATACTGAACCAATCAGTGGAGCTTCCAGTTTACTTTCCGTCCCCTGCGAACAGAGGTGAGGCACTCCTGCACACCATGGACGTACATCGGATCCTTTGGTGTCATACGCACCGAACTAAGAATATCCATAAATGCGATCAGTTTTTTGTTTCCTCTGCCCCCAGGTCGGCGGGCAAAGCTGTTTCAAAGCAGTGCCTTTCCAATTGGTTAGGTAACTGTATCCGTTACTGCAGGGGTTCTCAAATGGTGAGGCCAGCCTCCCTTGGGAGGCCCCAACCTGTTCCAAGGGAGGCTCAAGCAAGTCTGAAAAAGTACTATATTTAAATTTTGAGTTTTATATATTTTGTGTGAAGAGATGATGCAAACTGAAAGAGGATAATAGTAGGTAAATTAAATGTATTTACTAACAGGTGACAAGGGAAGGTGAATTAAAGGCTTATTTCAGGTGTACCCGGGGAAGGGTAGGGAATGAATACATTTCAGAAGGTAACTGCAAAACAATCAAGAAATACACAATGAACAATAGTGCAAACAAATATGAACAATAAACTAATAATGAGTGGTGGTAATTGATCAATTTGTAGTCTGATGGCAGAACAACCCAAATACAAGGGTTGAGCATAGAAGTGCTAAGAGCAACAGCAGGAAGGAGCAAAGTAATCCCAGAGAAGTTGTTTAGGAGCAGGGAAGGAGGGGGAGAGGCAAAGCATGTAGGAAGGTTATTTCACATAGAGAGGAAACAGAGGAAGTAGTGTGACCCATGAAGGTACTGCAACAAGGGGTAACAATGGTTCAAGAATGAAAATAGCAGAGTACGTAGGTTGGCCTGTTTGGGGGGGTTACAATAAGCTGAATAATATTTGTTTATTTTATTTATTTGTTATTCAGATAACGCCTTTGAGCACAGGAGCTCTTTTTCAAAGGTTCCACATCAGTATAAGACAAAGAACTGAATGTGAGCCAAGTACTCAAAGGGGTTTCAATTTATTCATCGTGCACTGCGCAAAGTACAGTATGTTATTTTTCTCTGGGGAGGCCCAAGATTATTTCAGTTTTTGGGGGAGGCTCAAAATCTTTTCCATGGATTTGGGGAGGCTCACTGTGACAAAGTCTGAGAACTATTGCGTTACTGTTACCAGAAGTACGAGAGACCTCTGCCGGGCCCCATCAGAGGTCATTCTACCAGGGGCATGGCTGCTTCCACCACTTTTTTTGCGGAATGTTTCCGCAGCAGGTATTTGTGCTGCAGCAACTTGTAGTTCTGTCCATATCTTTACCAAACATTATAGTCTGGACATTGCTTCTAGGAGGGCAGGTTTTGGCCTAGCTGTCTTGCAGGGCCTTCTGTCCTAGGCTAGGTCCATTCTAGTTCCCAGTTTTTGCTGGAGTTTGTTTTTCTCCTCCTCCCTTGTTTCTCTCGGTCTCTCGGTAGAGGGAGTACTTGGGATTCAGTCCTATATGTAATGACCTGCTGAAGGAACCCTCTCGAGTAAGATGGTACAGTTCGTAGGACTATCGTAACAGTGGGATTTCTAGAGAGGTTCCTTCAGTAGGTCATATTTTTCCCCTCCCTCCTTCCCCCTTTCATTTTATACACAAGGACTCCAAATCCTGTTTACTCCTGCTGTCAGGCTTCTTCCAGGCTCTGATAGGAGAACTGGAGGGCGGGCATGGGGACCGCCCACTATATACGGCCACGCTGATGTCGGTCACGTGACGTTGAGTGGGTGGTCCCCTGTCAGATATTGCTAGAAAAGTCTGCCATGTGGCCCAGACGCCAGGTGGCGCTTGTTCTGTATGTAATGACCTACTGAAGGAACCTCTCTTGAAGATCTACTGTTATGGTAAGTTCCTACCTAACTGTACTTTACGAATGGTCACTCTGAACCAAATCATTCCATCTCTGGAGAAGAAAATGTGGTTGTTCTTCATGGACCTCCAGGACGCCTTCTTCCACGTTCCACTCTTTCTGTTCCATTGGCAGTACCTTCAGTTCCATGCAGAAGGAGTTCTCAGAAATCCAGATCATGCCTTTTGGCTTTTTGTCGCCGCCTTTTTTCTTCTCTGTCTCTTTTTATGGCACTGAGACCTATTTTCACGTATTTTATTTCCGCTAATCAGTCATGTCTGGATCCCAGGGGCCTAAGAAATGGAAAAGTCGACCAAGAAGACTGAGTCATCCCCCATGTGTCGGTGCCCCTGTGGGAGAAATCTGTCTGTCCAGGACCAACATGATTGCTGCTGGACCTGCCTTGGAGCGGAACATGACTGGTCCACTGTGATGCCTGCTTCTCTATGGACTTTCACACTTTGGAGATCTGCGCAATGAGGTGGGGGAGGGACCCTACCTTCAGAGGCAGGTGACTCTCTCGGGACTCCAAGGTAAGGTCCCTAGGCTCTTTCCCTGAGCCCCTCCTTGGTACTACACGCATTGAAGGAGATCAGGCCTCTGCTTGTCCTCGTCTTGCTGAGACAGAAGGCCTGGGGGAGGGGACTGTGGGACAGCTGGTCTTCCCCCCAGGGTCTGGTTGCGCACCTCTCCCAGTCCATTACCCCCTCAGGGGTCTGGACGTCCCTGCTGGCAGAGTCGCAATTATATGGTGGGCCGGCATTGGTGGATCCCTTCGGGCCTCGGCCTGGTGCTGCTTCAGCACCTGGCCCTAATGCCAGTGAGGCCTCCCCCTGCCATTTATGGCTCTGGGAAAGGAAAGTTCTCTGGAGCCAGTCACCCATTGGAGATCTTCTGGATCGCATCTTCTGAGCAGTTGGATGGTCTGGAGCGTGAGGACTGGGATGTACTCAACTGGCTTCCAGGCCCTTGTGAGGAAGGAGACATTTCTTTCTAGACCTAGCCCTAGGCCATAAGCATCCATGTCGTCGTACAGGGGTTCTTCTCAGTCTGGTGCTGGCCATGATGCCGCCTCTCCTCTGTCTCATGGCACCACTTGCGGCACCAGGGACAATCCTAGTGCCAATTCCGGCACTGGGGGAAAGGTTGGTGCTAAGCGTGGTGTCAGTTTGGGTTCTGGTGCCATTTCCGGCATCAAGTCAGGTGCTGGCACCATCCCCGGTGCCAAATCTGACTGCTATGCTGTTTGCGGTGCCAAGAGGAGTTCGTTCGCCACTCACGGCATTTGCTTCCCCTTGCTCCAGGTTCATACCCCTGCTGATGCCCTTAAGCCTAGCCCAAGAAGCACAGTCTATTTAGGTGAGGTGGTGGCTGATAGGTCCAGTCAATGCTAGTGCTTCAACTAGAGTGGCAGGCGCTCTGGCAAGAGTCAGAGTGTTGACTTGGGTCTCCGCCCCACCCGGAACCATCTGGACCTACGGTAGGTGGGGATAGGAGCCATCCTGTGGGACTTCTCTGCTCCTCCCCCACCTGGGGGTTTCCCCAAACGGCACCATCTGGATTGCCCCTCTGTAGTTGGGTGTTCCCAGGTGGACGAGTTATACAGCCTCTCTTCCTCCTCTGCCCACCCCCCTTCCTGGGCATTTTTGGTCCTACGGGACCCCTGACCTGGGAATAGTTCAGAGCTTCAGCAAGTGTCTTCCCCATCTACCTGAAGGCACTAGACTAGGCTATCTTCTAGCCTGAATCCCCGGCACCTCCACCTCCTGAGTCCGGTTCCTCTTCATCTTTGTCTTGTCTTTCTCCACTGAGGAAGAGGACTCTTCTGTCCATTTCTTTTCTGACACTGAGTACACCCATTACCAGCAGTTCCTTTCAGAGGTGATGAGGGAGCTGCGACTCTCCCACTTCTGTGGCCGCAGTCCTGCAAGCCTGATGCTTTCCTTCCTTAGGAAGTACAGTCATGACTCCACAGTCATACCTCCATGGCCTAGGCCTTTTGAAAAGATGTCAAGAGACATCTGGCTCAGTGCCTCTGTCCCCTCTCCAGCCCTGAGGGTTGTCTAGTACAGGTATTGCACACACTGGCATCTCCAGGACACATGCCACACCCCACTTCTTGGGTCCAGCTCCTGGACACCTCTTCTGGGCGTAGGCACCCAGTGCCCGACTGTCCCCTGGAGTCTGACTCAGCCGAGTTTGACATCTGGGGTCAAAGAGTCTTCTTGGCAGCACACACCATATTGTGCATTGCTGCACACCAGGCATCCTATAGCAGGCACCTGTGAGCAACGCTGGGTCAGCTCCTAGCATCCTTGCTGGACTGTGAGCAAACCATACCAGCCATCTGCATTTCTGAGCAGGGTCTGGAGCTGGTGAAACACCAGGCAAGGGCATCCTACAAGCATGTAGGATAGCCTCCAGGCTAATGGGAACTGCAGTCTATATCATGCGATAGTGTGGCTCTTCATCCTTGGCCTGGCAGAGGTGATCGCTTCGCATTCCCAGGGGGCCCACTTCTTCTCCCGCAGGGCCAGGCATGAACTTGTGGGGCACATTCCTGCTCCCAGTCCAGGGGAGCCTCTGCCTGACCCTGACCAGCCTCAGTCCTCGCCAAGCCTGTGAGGTGCCCCGCCTCTCTGTGTTTAACCACACTGGAGGCTGAGGGAACAACCATTTCCCTCTGGGTTTACCAACACCGCCCTTGGCGGTAAGCTTGGCACTCAGACCCACCAGTGATGAATAGTGAAGATTGATTCTTGGAAGATATGAAAATTACATACTCACCCATAATTCTTGATCTTCCAGAATATCTTCACCATTCATCACTGCATCCTACCCACCTTCATCCACAATGACCAGGCTTCTGGGCAATCTTACCTCTTCCTTTCCTTTTCCAGCCTTGCCTTCTTCTTTTAAAAAAAGGGGGCACTAATGGAGCAAACCTCTTCAGGGACCTTGTTCCTTACCATGCCACTTGTGGCCCTCAAAAAATTTAGGGACTGTTTCTGCTCTTAACCCTTCCTTCCCTTGGTTGTTTAACAAAAACAGAATGGACCCATTTTAGGTCCTCATTACTTTTTCTTCTATCCTTCTTACAAAAGAAAAAAGGAAGAGAGAGATCGAGCAGAAATGGGTCTGAAGATGCTTTGTTTATGTTCCCCCCCCAAGACCCCTTCAGAGCAGTGGGATCTATAGTTGTTTGCTGTTGGATAAGCTTTTCTCACCCCACCCACCCCCCCGGAACAAGGTCTTACAGGGGAGCAGGTGCTCTAGGGACAGGAAACGTTGTGGGAACTATAGCCCAAATTCCCTTACCAGTTTCAGCTTTCTTTTCCCTTGCATTTCTCCTGCTGCATTTACATTTAAGTGGCCTGCTACATCTTTCTTTCCCTTTCTCCCCTATTTTTGGGATATTTCAGGGAGAGAAAGGAAGTCTGGAGGATGGGAATCGTTCAGTTTTGTAGATTCCTGTAGCTTGCAGTTGCTCTTAGCGGGTACCCCTTTACTCAGTCACTTTTCCCTCTTAGGGTTGCATTTTAATTCTTGAGCTCCTAGATGTCGCTTCTTTGCTTGGAAACTGACCTAGTGGTGCTTTCGAGCCCTGGCTCCACTATTGTCAGTCCTTTCAAGATCAGGGGCTCAGTATTTCCTCCATGTTATGTTTTGGTCATATGGGACTCTTAAACCTCTAGCCTCTAGTAGTTCTCGTTATCTACAGGTGGTCAGCTCTGGTGGGCAGTGTCCAGGGCTCACAGCTGTTTCTGAGATTCAGGAAGTACTTCTTTCCCTCCAGTCTACCCTTTTTAAGCTGGTCCTCTTGGATATTTTGTGGACCTTGTTCCTTGCACAAGGATCAACTAGTCCTTAGAGAGCATAAACAGTGCTCATTTCTCAGTTGAGAGTAAGCCAACTCTTCTGACACCTCTGTTTCTTCTTGCTGAGAATTGGGGTCCCCACTGCTTACTGTCTCTCCCCTCCCCGTCTCAGTTGTCCTAGTCATCCTTTTGCCACTACAGAGACCCTCCTTCCAAACCCGCCTTGGTAATTTTTATTCCTTTGTTCCTTTTATATCCTATATCCTTTTGTCTATCCCTTGGGCTCCCTTGCCCCAACTATTCGTTTTTCTTACCCTTTGTTTTCTGTCCTGGCAAACAGAACCGAAGAGTCAGGGGGTGGCGTTGCTTACTGGCCAGCCCACAAGCACCACGGGCCACATGCTTGCCTCATGTATGTGCGCCATCCTCAACTCCCAGTCCCCTACCTCTGGAGTTATCGAGGCATACGCTCCTCAAGTGGGTCCCCATGCCTCTGGCATAGACCCACCAGTGATGAATCGTGAAGATATTCAGGAAGATCAAGAATTACAGTGAGAATGTAATTTTCATTTTTAATCCAGTTACATTCGATTAGTTGAAGTGGAGTGGTTCTCCAAGAGAGGTGCCATGAAGGACCTTGAAAACTGGATTTGTTTGGAGCCTAGCTGGCTTCAACTTGATACCCAAGATCATGGAGACTGGCTTTTTTGGCATTGTTTTTAATACCATAACTGTAGTATTACATGTTGCGGTTATCATACTGTCACAATTTCTTACTGCAGTATGCCTTATCTACAGCTTTTTAAAGAGAAAAAATAGTCATTAAAGAAATGTTCCTTTTTCCAGCAAATTAGTCTTTGTTGCCATCAGCAGAACCAAGCTACACAGAATTCCACAAAAAATGTTCATTAAACTATCTTTTTCCTTAGACTTAACCTATTCACATTGCTTATATCTGTCGTGGCATTGCAGCCTGTTGCCCCATATGTGATTCTCATGTCACAAGCAGAGGATTATGACATTTGGGGCAGAACAAGTAGCAGGAATGGAGGAAGTGTAAGGGGCACAGAGACTTACAATCATTCAGCTATATTTGGTAATAATGAACAGAGGGCCTTATTCTCAGTCGCAGTGTGTGGAGGCACAGATTGAGGGGGGGTAATAGTTCCCCCGTTACGCCACCATGCACTGTGACTATTCACAAAAACTCAGTCACCAGGCTGAAGTCTCTCCCCAACCCCCAGCTAAAGTGGAATACCAGTGAGGTTCACCAGCTGTTCATGAGGGCAAACAGTACCACTGATGTGTTCCCTCACACTCTCCCTTCCCTTATCTTTTGGCCTGCTTATGCGCCAAAGTGCTTCTGCATTTTCATAGGCCTCCTGACTGCCCAGTGCCCCCACCCTCACCCTACCCTAAACCCAGCCCGAATACAGTCCCAGGCATCCAGTGAAACCATCTTCATGAGCTTGTTTCCCTCATTCCGCTGATCTGTTCCTGCCTTGATCTCTATCCTCCGCTGGTTCCTTCTTTTCCAAGTCTCACTTCAGCGACACCCCTTCTGCCGCCTCTAGCGCTGTAGATCTTCATCGGGGATACCTCTTTCATCAGGTCACACCTTAAAAACTATTACCACAAGGCACTAGGACCACATGGAAACTTTTCTCAAGCAGTCTGCCTTGAGCCGCCCACGATGATGTCCGATACTGACGTCCTATTGTATATAAGCGTGGGTGGTCCCACACTCTCCTCACTTGTCTTCCTGCCATAGACCAGACTTGCCAGGACTCCACGGAGACTTCGCCATTCAGTCGACCACCAGATTTCTTCGAGGATTTTGTTTCGCTGTGCTGATCACTTTTTAAGTGATCTCCTTCGTTGTGTATTTCAGGAGCACAAGAAAAGCCTTTTTTACTCTGCCGCTACAATAGGAAAATCTACTGCAGCGATAACCACGACCATTGCATTTGCTATTTAGGCCCAGGCCATGACATTCAGGCTAGTGAGATCTGTCAAGGCTTCAATCAAGTTACCTGGCGGCGCCACCAAAAGGCCCCGCACACTTCACTGCTCGAGCAACAGGTTCCCAGAATGGAGAAGGAGCTTCAGGTGAAATCCCAGTTCTAGCTGGATAACTCCTCGGGATCCCAGCCTGCTGAAGCCTGGGACAAACCCTCTGGGAAGCACTCCCACCAGGAGCAGGACTGCAGTAAGAACTGCTCCCCCCCATCCAGTGTACTCGGTTCTCTCTGGCCCTGGCCCTGACTGCTGCAGTGCCACCAACTGCTTCGGCATTGACCTCTCCTGCCACCCAGACCTCCACTTCCACCAGTCCTTCTGTGGCTGGTGAAGGGCCAGTGACATCGGGGTTACCTATGTCGACATCACCAGCCCTGCCGCTCCGACCTCCAGAAATGCAAAGTCAGCTGGCAGCAGGCTCTGCTGGCCCCTCTTTGGCAGACATTGGCCTCTCGACATCAGGGTTCCAGTCGTCTCCGTTGATGCCGTGCCACACCGTGCCCTTTATGGCTGACGTTGCTTTTTCCACATCAGGGTTTCAGCCACTCCTGTCAATGTTGCCGGGTGCTGCAAGCCACCCTTGATGTCCAGACAATGTTCTCCTCTTTTGCGGCCATCATTCAATATCTACTCCATTCTCAGGGCTCCAGGATGACAGCACCACCTACAGCGGCCCCTGTGACACCACCAGTCTGGTCGTTGCACCTTGTTTTTCCCCGGACATCGACACCCTCGCTCCATTCGGAGCCCATTGATATGGAGCAGGAGTATCATCCTGACCTCCTTCCAGCTGATGAAGAGGAGGATAAGGAACACCCACTCTGACAGATCTGGATCCACAGTCTGCTCTGAGTGAGGACTCCACAGTCCATACCCCTAGGTCCCCTCCTGAGGACTCATTATTTTTTTTCTATGATGAAGCAGCTCCAGGCTGCTATGGGGTTTGAGGCTGAAGAGGAGGATGTTACTAGGAGAAACCTAATGGAGTATCTAGAACTACCATAATCTGCACCGAGGATTAGACTCCCTCTGGTGGCCGCTCTGGAGGATGCCACTGTGGCTACTTGACATAGGCCAAACATGATCCCTGCCATGCCCAGGAAGGCAGACAAGCTATACCAGGCCCCCTCAGGAAAACCCTTCTTGGCAGCTTAGCCCGAGACTGATTCGGTGGTGCTAAAGGTGGCCCATGATAGGTCTAAGGCACCTAAGCACCTCCGTTCCCTCCCCCCTCCTCCTCAGATAGGGAATCGAGGAAACTGGATCTCTGTAGTAAAAGAACCTTTGCTTCAGTCACTCTGGGCCTTAGGGTAACCAGTGATATGGCCTATATGATTAAGTTTCAGAATACCGTCTGGAAAAAGGCCAGAGCAGCAGTTCAGGCCCTCCCTGAGGGTACCCAGATGCAATAACTGTTCAGAGCCCTGCAGACTGTGGCTGATGTGGGCACGCACCTCCTGAGGTCTAACTGTGATGTGTCAAATGCCTCAGCCAGAGTGGCAACCACTGCCATTTGCCTTAGGAGGTATTCTTAGCTCAGGGTGTCAGGATTTGCTGCTGACGTTCAGCATTCCGTCCTTGATGACCCTTTCAGAGGACAGAAACATTTGGGGACAGATATGCAGAGTATCATCAATGACCTGCAGGCCTCCGGGAGGGCTCTGAAGTCTGTCCACTCCCTCTGTCACACCCAGTCAGGGGTGGATGGTGATCCTCCTTTTAAAAAACTTCCCATAGATCTGGGACAGGGACCAGACTCCAGTGCAAACATAGGGCAGGTTCTGCTTTGCCTGCACCTATCTCCACCTCAGGTGTCCATCCCAAAAGTCCCAGAGGTGGGGGAGCAGCCCCAGCAGCGGGCTCTTGTTCAGCATGACTCCTTCCCAGACCCGCCCCATGCCGCCGTGGTTATTCAGGAGGCGGTGATGGGGAGTCGTTTTTCCCTCCAACTAAAGCAGGAGAGGCCCATCATTACAGACACCTGGGTCCTGCAACTAATAGAACAGTGACATGCTCTAGAACTTCTGGAACCGCCTCCACACCATCTTCCTGTTACCTCAGTTTACTCTCCAGGTCACATACCGGTGCTACTAGAAGAAGTACACACGCTGCTGCAGAAGAAAGCCATAGAGCCTGAGCTTTGGCATCAAAGGAACACCAGGTTCTGTTCACATTTCTTCTTAGTTCCCAAATCTACATGGGACCTGCGGCCCATTCTGGATCTGAGGGACCTGAACTTCTGCATTCAGTACAAGAAGTTCCAAATGGTCAGTCTGCAAGGTCTTCTGAGACAAGGCAATTGGATATGCTCCCTGGACATGCAGGACGCTTACATGCATATCAGTGTCTGCACTCCTCACAGGAGGTACCACAGGGTCTTCCTGGACTAAAAGTCTTCACCATTCATTCACACTAATGGGACTGCGCCGGAGGCAGTAGGACCCAGTGGAAGCCAGAAATCTTCAGGCGGGCCGGCGCTGAGGTAAGACCACACATGCGCAGCACCGCGAGACTGGTTCATGCCTGTGTGGGCTATCTCGACGTCGACCGTCCAACTGCCTCAGTTCCTTTTTTCACACAGTGGAGTATGCTTCAGTGACGATGATGTTTGCTCCCGCTGGGAGTAAAATCTTCACGTCTATACGACAGCAGCATATAGTCATTCAGTTTTCATTTTATTTATTTATTTATTTGTTTATTGGAAAAATCAGATTTACAACCTTTGAGCCAGGGGTTCGTTTACAAAGGTACCTCATCACAGAGAGGACATACAGAGTCAACATACGTACAGAATACAGTCATACAGTAATATAGTTTTACATAGTTGCTTGAACATAATAAGTAACTAAAAACATTTCAGACATGACAGGTTGGTACCAGCAGTTACTGGCAGAGGAGACATTTGAACATTTGGACAGTTTGTTTTATTAGTTACTAGTTTAGTGTTGCTATTTTAAAGAGATTCCCAAAGTTAAATTCATTTAGAGCTGCACCTCATAGTTCGGTGCCTTACTTTTGTGAACTACTGTTGAGGTATATTGCATCCAAAAATCTCCTTTACTTTTTGTGGCAGAACACTCGTAAAATTGTAAACGGGACACAGGCACTTCCAGGTTTAAAGATCCGCCCCCGCGCTGCCCTGTGCTCAGCCAACTTTATGAAGTGATCCCAGGGAGAGCGCAGGGACACGCGACATTATAGTGTGTGGGGTTAACTCTAACAACAATGTTATATATTACAGTCATCATGTGGTGATTGAACGTGGGCACTGGGTGACTAACAAAGACCTTGTTAGTCACCCAGTGCCCACGTTTAATCACCACATGATCACTGTAATGTATTAAATTGTTGTTAAAGTTAACCCCCATTGACTGTAATGTAGCATGTTGCCGCACTCTCCCTAGGATCATGTCATAAAGTTGTCTGAGTGTGGGGCGGCGCAGCGGAGGATCTTCAAACCGGGAAGTGCCTGTGTCTCGTTTACAGCAATTTTACGAGTGTTATTCCATAAAAAGTAAGGGAAATTTTTTGATGTAATATACCTCAACAGCAGTTCGCAGAGGTAAGGCACCAAACTATGAGGTGCAGAGGTCTAGGCTGGTAGATCTCTTTAAAGAGGAAGAAAATATAATTCTCCAGAAAAGTTTTCAGCCTGCCATCAACGGAGTTGACCATGAATGGTATCGGTGATGGTAGGGAAACTTCGCTTGAAAGTTGCTCTGGCAGCGGGGTTGTGTCCGGTCTGCCACCCTTTGCAGAGGAGGAGTCTTACCACAGACAGTCTGGTGCTCAGGAGAGAGGGCAGTGCACCAGTAAGCATAAAATGATGCGGGCCCATTCCTGATCAGGGACCCGGCGACGACCTCGACCTCCTCTACGTCCTATCGGTTGAAGAAGCGATACCGCTTAAGGTCACCCTCTGGTACATCTGCGTGAGGGTCGTCCGTGGTGGAGGCAGTAGGCCTGACGTGACTTTGGGGGGTCTCCGGTGGCCTCCATTCTTAGCGACTGCGATCTTCGACTCTGGAGCCCCTCGCTGTCCTCCGACAGGGCCTCTGGTGACCAGTTTCATCACTGGGCCGCTCTTATGGAGCAGTGGCTGTGGCGATTGTCTCGGCTAACCTTGCCAGTGGATCTGGTTTCAGGGCCTTCAGGCTTCGGAGCTGCTGGGCTGGAGTCGGGTCAGCCGGGGCAAGATGTGCAGACATTTTATCCTCCGGTGCCAGCATCATCAGCACAACTCCTCGTGCCTTCCTCCCTCACCTGGTTTCTGCGCAGGGGTCAGCACATGTACCTTATTCTTCTTCTCCCCTTTCTTTTAGGTCTGCCAGGACTTCTGTCGGAGTGGTACAACCTTTGGGGGGGGGTCAAGGGTCCCAGTGGCATGGCCAGTGTCATCGCCGCCCATGGCTCCAGTTTCCACGGCACCATCGGCACCAGTGCCACATCCAGCACCAGGGTCCTCGACGCCAGTTGGGGTTTCGCCAAGTCTGGTGTTTTTTTGGCCCAAGCCTACCTTTGTTGGTCTGTCTGGGGCAAAAGTGGAGCTTGATGAGTCTGATCCGGACATGCTTTTGTCTGATGACACAGCGGATGACTCAGTTTATGGGCTGGAAAGCAAGCCTTCTGTATCGGGTGAATCTTTGGTGGAAGACCTTTCTTTTCGGTCTCTTCTCAGGACTACAGGGTCCACCTTATCCCTACAAACATCTGCTGTGGACCCAGGTAAGCTTTTATTTCTGCAGTTCTTTCACATCCCTAATATTCCTGTGGACCTGACTCCACCAGTGCCACCCTTCTTAGAAACTCTTTCCAAGATGGTGTGGGACAGACCAGCTCTAATCCCTTCATTGTCCAAGTCCATTGATAGGAAATATGCCCCCCAAAAAAGACAGACCTATCCTAGCTTCTCAGGCTTTTACAGATGCTCTGGTAGCTTGCTGAGAATGTCGTCCTCCCTCAGGAGTCCACGGCACGTACCTGTGAATAAGAAGTTTCGCAAGATCTACACTTTGGGGAAGCGGACATTTGCAGCTGCAACCTTAGGTGTGCATATTGCTAGCACTCTGAAATCTTGGGTCGAGAACCTCCCGGAATCTGATGTTAGCTTGGAGCCTTTTCAGACCATTACCAGGGGTATAGAGTCCAATAACCAGCAGCTGAAAGTTGCTATGGACACCTGTGACACTGCCTCTAGGGTAGCAGCTGCAGGGATTTGTATAAGGAGGCACTCCTGGTGTAGAACATCAGGGTTCTCAACTGATGCTCAGCAGAAGTTGATGGACGTTCCATTTGATGGTGCTTACCTGTTCGGCCCTCAAGTTGATCAAGCACTGGAGGCCACAAAAGAAAACCAAGACTGCCATTAAAACAGCCAGGCCAGCTCCTGCTGCCCCTCAAAGGGGTGGGAACCGTTGACAATTTCGTAACAGGCAGTACTTTCGGGGTAAGGGCTGAGGAGCCTTTAACAGGAATCAAACTTCTCAGCCACAAAAGAAAACACAGTAAAAGGCGCAGGGCCCGAAAGCGCCCAGCGCCAGCCTCTGAAGATCTGTCGAAGATCCCACCTCAGTTGTCCGAGGTGGACACCTCTTCAGAAGTGAGAGGTCATCTAACTCAGTTTTACGACCAGTGGAAGCTCATTATGATGGACAAATGAGTCCTCAGAATTTGCAGGGAGGGATACTGTCTCAATTTCGCAGAGATCCCTCCAAACTTTCCACCCAAACGACAGCACAGCCTGTCTGTTTCTCAGTCAGACCTTCTTACTGCTGAGAATACAGGGCCTTCTAAGAAACAGGGTGATGGAAGTTCCACAGACAGAGCAGAACACTGGTTTCTACTCCCATTACTTTCTGGTTCCAAAGAAAACAGGCGGAATGCGCCTGATTCTAGATCTCAGAAAGTTAAACAAGTACCTATTCAAGGAAAAGTTCAAAATGATCTCCCTGGGAACAGTACTTCCTGTGATCCATCAGTTCCATTGGCTAGCATCCCTAGACATGCAGGATATGTACCAGCACGTCACAGTGCACCCAGGTCATCAAATCTCTTCGCTTTGTGGCCTTTGTGGTAATGGGTCAGCATTACCAGTCCTGCCCTTTGAGCTATCCTCGGCACCTCGAGTCTTTACAAAGTGCTTCACAGTGCTTGCAGCGCATCTCAGAAGGATCGACATTCAAGTCTTCCCTTACCTAGACAATTGGCTCCTAGCAAGCCCGTCCAGGCAGGGGACACAGGAAGCAGTTGCCCTGGCTTCTCAGTTTCTCACTTCCATGGGAGTCCTACTGAATCTGGAGAAATCCCAGCTTCAACCCTCCCAGCAGCTTCTCTTCATAAGAGCCCTCCTGGATACCTCCAGGGCAAGGGCTTTCCTTCCAGAGGACAGGAGGAACGACATCCTCCAGATGGCCCACTACATCAGGAAAAACTACTCTGTTCGAGCCCTTTCGATGCAGCGGCTGTTGGGCCTCATGGCATCTTCCATTTTCACGGTGCCTCTAGGCCATGTACACATGAGAACCACTCAGTGGATGCTCAGCACCCAGTGGTCACCGACCACGCACCCTCAGTCCTTCCATATAAAAGTGACACAGCCTCTGACAAGCTCACTTGCACGGTGGGTGCATGAAGACAACCTTCTACAGGGTCTACCTTTTACCCCACCGGAAACTCGGATCTCCATCACCACGGATGCATCTCTGATCGGTTGGGGGGTTCACTGTCAGGACCTTCACACTAGGGGAGTGTGGAACCAGGTGGAGTCTCACCACCACATAAACGTCTTAGAGATGAGGGCTGCCCTGTACGCTGTCTGAGCCCTGAAGGATGTCCTGTGTCGCAGATGTGATTCCCCTTCGCAAAAGTGGGAGCAAGCCAGAGGCGGGTAACTACAGGCCTGTTAGTTTGACCTCAGTGGTGGGAAAAATGATGGAATCACTTCTAAAAGAAAGAATTGTTGAGTATCTAGAGGCCTGTGAGGCACAGGACCCAAGGTAGCATGGATTCACAGCGAGAAGGTCATGCCAGATGAATCGGGTCCCAGGGTGGTGGCCTGGGTGAAAAAATTGGCTGGACAACAGGACGTAGAGGGTAATAGTAAACTGAGTGCACTCTGAAGAAAGGGGGGGTTACAGGCGGGGTACCGCAGGGTTCAGTACTGGGGCCAGTCCTCTTCAATCTTTTTATAAATGACATTGCAGAGGGACTAGAAGGAAAGGTATGCCTTTTTGCAGATGATACAAAGATCTGCAACAGGGTTGATACACAGGAGGCATGCACCTGGGAAACAAAAACCCAGGGGAAGAGTACATTGGGGGTACTAATGACAAAATGGAAAGGGACCTGTGGGTAGTCATATCAGATGACCTAAAGATAGGCAAGCAATGTGAAAAGGCAGTAAGGAGGGCTGGGGGGATACTGGGGTGCATAGGGAGAGGCATCACCAGTAGAAAACAGGAAGTTGTCATCCCTCTGTGCAGACAGTTGGTGAGACCCCATCTAGAGTACTGCGTGCAGTTCTGGAGACCTCATCTCCGCAAAGACATAGACAGTTTGGAGGCAGTCCAGAGGAGGGCAATTAAAATGGTGCAGAGTCTACACCAGAAATCATATGAAGAGAGACTAAAGGAACTTAATATGTATACCCTTGAGGAAAGGTGGGAGAGGGGGGACATGAGGACATGATGGAAACTTTCAAGTACCTCAAGGGAATCAACAAAGTCCAAGAGGGTAGCATCTTTCAGAAAAAGAGATGTGTAAGAACAAGGGGGCACAGTTTGCAGATAGAGGGGGTACGGCTCAGGGGCAATGTGAGGAAGTGTTTTTTCACGGAGAGGGTGGTGGACGCATGGAGCGGCCTTCCTGAGAAGGTAGTGGGGTCAAAAACAGTGGGGGGAAATTCAAGAATGAATGGGACAGACATAAAGCAATTATAGTGGGGTGTAGGAGAAAGTGGGCTATTGATTATCTAGGATCTGCAGCTTATTTGTTAGGTAGGGAAATGGGCAGACTAGGTGGGCCAAGCAGTCCTTATCTGCCATCAAAGTCTATGTTTCTAAAGTAATCCTCCTTCAGATGGACAATAACGGTGATGTATTACATCATCAAGCAGGGCGGAGTGCACTCCTACGCTTTGTGCAGGGAAGCCATGAAAGTGTGGGAGTGGTGTCTCAAGCACGATATGATAATTCAGGCAGTCTACCTGCTGGGAATTCAGAACGTCCTGGCGGATTGTCTCAGCAGGTTAGAGGCGGATCCACATGAATGGTCGTTCACGCCAGACATCTTGCAATTGCTAGTCGACGAGTGGGGCAGTCCAGACCTGGACCTTTCTGCATCCCCTTTCAACACAAAACTGCTTCTATTCTGCTCCAGAAATGCAAAACCTGACGTTTTCTGTCAAGATGCATTCAGACTTGCAGTGAACAAAGACACATTCTATACGCATTTCCTCCTCTTCCGTTGGTTCAGAGGATGCTGCTCAAATTGGAGGCACGGAGGGGCAGGATGATTCTAATAGCCCCTTACAGGCCTCGGCAGATATGGTTTCTACTGATCAGCAAGTTGTCAGAAGTTCCTCCGAGGCAACTGCCTCTTTGACTGGACCTCCTGACATAGGAATCCCTGTTCCATCTCAACCTGCGTTCCCTTCATCTCCATGCCTGGCTCCTAAGGCGGTAGAAGTGGGTAGGTTTAAGGTTTCCCAGAGAATCTCTGACATCCTTTTAGCAGCATGCAAGCCCTCCACTAGGAAAACTTACACAGTAAAATGGAAGCGCTTCTCGATTTGGTGTGTGAAGTCCTTTTTGGACCCTTTCTGTTGCCTGCCAAATAAGGTGTTGGAGTACCTCTTAGACCTGTCAAATGCAGGACTGCAGTACTCGACAGTGAAGGTACACCTTTGTGCGATTTCCACCAACCATGAGCCAGTACAAAACATGACACTGGCTCAGTTACCATTAGTCAAGATATTCCTTAAGAGCATCCTACACACTAGACCCCCGGTCAGGAAACTGGTGGCAATGTGGAGTATTAACCTAGTGCTAGACATGCTCACTCCTAACCCTTTTGAGCCTCTAGCTGCCTGTCACTTGAAGTTTCTGACCCAGAAGACTGCCTTCTTAGTGGCCATTACCTCCACTCACAGGGTCTCTGAAATACATGCTTTGGTCACAGACCCTCCATACACTGTGTTTCACAAAGACACGGTGGTACATCGTACTGACCCTACATTCCTCCCCAAAGTGGTTTTGGAATTTCATCTTAATCAGCCTTTGGTTCTCCCCACTTATTTTGCCAACTTCCAGAATGAAGGGAAATGTACCCTTCACTCCCTGGATGTCAGGAGGGCTTTGCGATTCTATATTGCCAGAACTAAAGAGATTTGCAAATCCAAGCAACTTTTTGTATCCGTCAGCATGACCTGTCTGGGTCAGCCTGTTGCCATTAGATGCATTCCTGCATGGTTAAGAGGCCTGTCTTCGCCACTGCTACTCGATGGCGCAGGTCAAGCTGGTAGGCCGGGTTTACACACACACTACCAGAGCGGTTGCAGTTTCCTTGGCAGAGATTCGTAACGTACTCATTGTGGACATTCGCAAAGTGGCTACTTGGAGCTCAGTACACACTTCCGTGATGAAGCACTGTGCTCTGGATGTCCATGCCAGACAGCACACGTCCTTTGGCAGGACAATCCTTAATGAACTTCTGTCCTGAGCGAGCTCGGTCTCCTGCTGCCCTGCTTGGGGGATTGGTTTTTAACCTGGTACTCCCCCATTAGTGTGAATGAATGTTGAACACTTTTAGTCCAGTGAGATATGGAAATTATGTACCTACCCTAATTCTTGATTTTCTTGAATAAAGTCTTTACCATTCATTCACACCCACCATCCCCCAAGCTCACTCATCCTGTTTCTGGTCTTCACTCTCTTGTTGGTTTGGGCTGTGAAGACATTGTTGTGTTGACCCTTCTTACATGGGTCATCCAGGCTATCTTATGCCCGGATTAGGTTAGATATTTCCTAAGTTAGTTTACGCTGCACCTCCTCAGTCAAAAAGGTACTGAGGCAGTTGGAGGGTCAACGCCGAGATGGCCCTCACAGGTGCGAACCAGTCTCAAGGTGCCGCACATGCATGGTCCTACCTTGGCACTGGCCCTCCTGAAGATTTTTGGCTCCCACTGGGTCCTAACGCCTCTGGCGTAGTCCCATTAGTGTGAATGAATGGTGAAGACTTCGTCCAAGAAGATCAAATATTACAGTTGGTACGTAATTGCCATTTCCTGTTCCAAGGGGAGCATTACCAGTTCAGGGTATTACCCTTTGGCTTGTCATCTGTGCCACAGGTATTTATCAAATGCTTATCACTGGTGGCAGCAGCCCTCAGGAGGGAGGGACTGTATGTTTTCGCCTACCTAGATGACTGGTTGCTCAAAGCTCAGTCAAAGGAGCAATTGGTTCAGACTTTAACACATACTAGACAGTTGTTTGAAGCCCTACGGATCACTGTCAATGTGCCCAAGTCCATCCTGACCCCTTGTCAGCATCTGCAGTACATGGGGCAGTTCACCACAGGCCCAAGGCTTAGCTTTCCTGCCCCAAGACAGGGCGGAATGCCTCACAGCAAAAGCCCAGTTGGTTTCTCAGAACAGGTTTGTCACAGCCAGAACATTCCTGAGAGTTTTGGGCCTGATGGCGGCTGCCATTGTCATAGTACACCCGGCAAGGCTGCATTGTGAGGATCCCCCAGTGGACTCTTGAGGGTCCAGTGGGATCGGCACACTGATCTAGAACAGCTGGTTCTAGTTTCATCCCCTGTTCACAGGGTGTTTCAGTGGTGGATGGACCCCAGCAATTTGCTGAATGGGGTTCCATTCCTTATTCCCTCCCCTCGGCAGATCCTCACGAAGAACGCCTCTGAGCAGGGCTGGAGAGGCACACCTGGGTCCTCATCAGACCCAAGGAGCGTGGAACAAGGACTTCTCTGCACATAAACATTATAGAGATGAGGGCAGTTTTGTATGCCTTGCAAGCCTTCTAGAGCCATCTGTCCCTGGAGCTTCTGTTGGTGCAGTCAGACAATCTCAGTGTAGTATACTACATAAACAAGTAAGGGTGGACTTATTATTACCCCCTGTGCCGGAAGGTGATGAGAGTTTGGTACTAGGCTCTAGAACACGGTCTAGAACTGTCAGCTGTCCTTGTTCCAGGCGTCCAAAACGCCCCAGTTGACAGGCTTAGCAGATCTCAGGCCAGAATGCACAAATAGGAGCTGCTGACCTCAGTAGTAGAAGACCTGTTGGACATTTTTGCATCCCCACTCACCACAAAACTGCCACTGTTCTGCTCGCCCAATCTAGGGTCTGGAGTTTTCTGGCAAGATGAGTTATCCTCCTGGAAAGGGAGGTGCCGCCATGCTTTTCCTAGGTTTCCTCTGATTCAGGGGGTGCTAATCAAGCTACAAATGGAAGGAGCCACTCTAATTCTGGGGGCACCCTTCTGGCCTCATCAGATATGGTTTCCATTACTGCAACAATTAGCAGTGGAGCTTCCAGTACCCCTGCCTTTGTGCAAGGGCCTGCTGTCACAGGAATGGGGAACTCTGGTCCATCCGGACCTCAAGTCACTCTGTCTCCATGCATGGCTCATGAGGACACAGCCATTGTGAGATTTGGGATATTCTCCCAAAGTGGCTGCCATCCTAGTGGTGGCCAGGAACCCCTCCACCAGGGCCACCTATTTGATAAAGTGGAGGTGTTTTGCCCTGTGGGCCACTTCCCATCACCTGGATTCCTTCACTTTCCCAATGAATTTGATTCTGGAGAATTTGTTGTTCTTGTCAAATGCAGGCCTGCAATACTCCTCCATTAAGGTGCACTTGTCCGCCATATCAGCCCTCCATGTGCCCATTGAGGGCCGTACTGTGACCCAACTGAATATGGCCTGTACTTTCTTGAGCAATATCCTGCATTTGAAACCTCCCATCCACAATCCAATCCCACCCTGGGACTTGAATTTTATGTTAGAAAAACGTACTTTGGCTCCTTTTGAGCCAGCTGTGACACGTGAGATACGCTTTCTGTCGAGGAAAGCATTATTTTTAGTTGCTATTAATTCTGCTCAAAGGAGTTCAGAGCCGTAGGCTCTCATGTGTGAGCCTCCTTATTTGATTTTCCACAAAGACAGGATATCTTTGTGTACTAACCCTAAGTTACTACTTTAAATCAAACCATCGACTTGCTAATCTGTTATCCAGAGCATGCCAATCCAGGGGAAGCATTGCTCCATACTTTAGAAGTACATGGAATACTCTGGCACTATACACATCATACAAAGGACTGCAGAAAGTCCTCGCAGTTAGCTTCTTTCGCCCCTGGGAAAGAGGGCACTCCAGTTTCTAAACAGTGTTTGTTCAAGTGGTTGGTCAACTGTATTACTTTTTGTTACAGGAAGTACAGTAAGGAACTTCCTGGCGTTGTGCATGGCCATTCAGCCAGAAGCATGGCCACTTCCGTCACCTGTTTCAGAAATGTCAGCTGCAGAGATCTGTGCTGCTGCCACCTGGAGTACTGTCCAGACTTTCACAAAGCACTATAGTCTGGATGTTCCCTCAAGAGAAGGGCAGATTTTGTCCTAACTGTGCTTCAGGGCCGTCTTTCTTATGTCTCTGGCCTCCTGCCACCCAGACTGTCTCGCTGTATGTGCTGCTTGGGACTTGTCCTTAAGGTGTGCCCTGATGAAAGAGATAGCCCCAATGAAGATAGAAGAGTTGTGTAAGAACTTACATAACAGTAGATCTTCGAGGGAATCTCTTTCATCAGGTCATGCCGACCCGCCCTCTGTCGCCCTTTTTTTTCTCCTGGATGGTATACCTGTTGCTCCAGCCTTTTTAGATAGCTGGGCATGCAGTCTCCCTTCTTAGTTCCCTAGAAGGAGGCCTGGTGAGTATTGTCTCTGGCAGGGAACTGAGGAGGGAGCAGGGCCACCCACACTTAAATACAATAGGACATCGGCATGGGGTTTCTCAAGGACAGCTTGGAGAAAAGTTTCTGTGTGGTCCTAGTGCCTGGGTTAATAATCCTTAAGGTGTGACCTGATAAGAGATTCCCTCAAAGATATACTGTTACGGTAAGTTCTTGCATATTTGTTCTTTCTACAGGCAGGGGGTGGCGTTAAAGTTGAAACAGGGATAGGGAGGGTCTTCATACTTTGCAAATAGCACTGCATGCCATTTATATGGTAACCCATCCCCTTTCATGCATAGGTGCAGTTGAATTAGTGCCTGCACATGAAAGGCTCGCCCCTATTTAAACATAACTTCGGGGTTGCAAGCAGGCCTCGGCCTAAAAGTGTGGTACATGCACGTTGGTCCCTTGCAACTGGGAATTGGGCTCATATGTTCTGAAGTTGACGTTGTAGGGAGTATTGTGAGGTTTGAGTCCTGGTGATGTAGACTAATTTTTTTTGTGCAGGACACTGGAAAACCACTTTAACTGTCTCGGGGGGGGGGGGGAGTAGAGGAGATGCCTGTTTCTTTTTTTTTTTTTTAATCTTTTTATTTGTAGCATTTAGTGCATAAGCATAAAAACACTTGTGTCCTGAACAGGTATACAGACAGAAAGTTCAGAAAGACATTACATAGGATGAAGACTACCCATTCGAT